>OX104028.1:45317623-46712105 GCA_944470205.2 Schistosoma margrebowiei
GAACGCGTTAATGAATATATGACCTCAGCAGCTTGGCTAATAACGCGTCCACGTTAAACAGCAGTAGAAACTTGATTTGATTCTCCGTGTGAATATCCATACTTTGTTGCAAGTATATTAAGCTTACGAGTCTTGAGTAGAACAAAACTCAGGTCAAGGAATCCACTATTAGCTACAACTGAAACGAATATCCTATTAAATAGTGATTAGTGTATGCATCTTTTAATATCCTTTGGCTCAAACACTTTATCTAGATTACTATTTAACTCTGAACTCACATCTTAACATTTTTGATTGAGATCATGAATTGATCAGTGTTAGACCACCATTAAAAACCTGGAAGCACTGGACAGACATGTCGTCTTAGTGTGGGACTCCTCAGTAGTGCCCAACCACGAACCCGCACGCGAGCACTTAGCCTCTAGACCATTAAGCCAGTCGGCATCCAACGGTGTTAATGTCTAACTTCAAACAATCAACGAAATTCTGTGACAATCTTCCATTGTCTGAGGTAGAAACCTGTCTCTACTTGACACAGATTAGCTCCACTGGTCATTGCTTTGCATGGCAACTTCGAGAACCATCTCACAAAGCTAGTTACAAGTAGACATACGGTACTATTCGTTCAGTATTATCACATACTAAACATATACTTACTACTTACAATGTCTTTAGTAGTTGTGGAAAAACAATTAAAGATCAAACTAGTAACGATATATTTATAAATAGATAAAAGGATTATTTTTGTCACGAGTTAGAATTTTTTGATTCACAGTTAGAGACGATAATGCAGGACAGTTTAAAACTGTTTATACTGAAGTGAAACAGATGTTCAATATTTTCTGATTTGTATTAATAATTCAATTGACTATAAGTTATAATGAGAAATGTCGTTAAGCCTTAAAATATTATTCACATACAATCTGAATAGTTCTCTTGTTTTCAAAGTTTGAAATATTTCCGTATTAAAAATACCAAATCATTGATTCTAAAATCTACAAAAACTAATGAAAAGTTTTATTGGACTTTTTAAATAACAAAATAAGACAAGTTAATAGTTACTTTGATTTGAGTAAAGACTGTGACTAGTAACAAATCTACATTATGGTTTATACAATTACGTAATGATAAGATATTCAAGCAAATATCACCTTAGGTACATGAAAACGATATAGTAAATTTAAAATGTTGATTTTGAAGATTTCCATTCTGAAAATTAAATTGTTAAACTTAGACAAATAATAACTTTGTAACTAACTTTCTTTCATAAGTTATTCCGATAAGTGTCTATAGATAGGACGAGATTAATAAAAATAAATTCAATTTCTGAAACTATTATCTAACTATGGAACGTCTTTTTCAGTAGACATCTTATAATAGTTTATCTTGTTTATTTCAAACTATAAATGTGAACAGTCGGATTGAAGTTGAATTAAACTGTATTCTGTGGTAAAAACTTTTAAACGTAACAGTAAATTTTAAGTGAAACATCAAAAACAGTACTTCCAGGTTTTTCATAGTGGTCTAGCCTTAATTAACTCATGATCTCAACTATTGAAATTACTACGATCTACACAAAACCCCTTCCAATACTAAGATTATAGTTTATTAAAATTGATAAAATCTTTTTTTGGTATTTCATTTTTTTAAATTTACAAATTTAATGTTCAAATACAATTTTCTAGAATACAAATAATAACAGATGTACACATCTTCATATAAATTTCAATATACAAAAATATTTAAATGGTTGAGATCATGATTTAGTTGAATGTAGACCACCATGGAAAACCTGGAAACATTGGACGGCCGTTTCGTCAGATTGTGAGCCTCCTCAGCAGTGCGCATCCACGACCCCACCTCGCGAGATTCCAAACCAGGATCTATCCGACTCGTGGGTGAACGCTTAACATCTACAATACTGATTCGCCTGGCATCTAACGGTGTTAATGTTCAACTTCAACTAATCTACGAAATTGAGTCATACGTCCACCACTGTCTTCAGTGAATTACTATCTCATAACAGACCCGGTTGAACTTCACTGACCACCGCTTCTCACTAGAACTCCAGGATATACCTCTTGAAGCCAGTCACTTGTGAGCATATGCTGATTAATATCAGAAGGAGTGTTTGTGGATATTATAGTAATTTCAATAATTGAGATCATAAGTCAATTGAAGCCAGACAAATGGTGAATTGACTTCATTCAAACTATGTAATGAATTAAAACATAATTAATTCCTTCAAATTAAACAAATAAAACTTGTATGAATAACCCATTGAATGTATAATTTAGGTTGTTTCTTTTTTTACTTAAGAAAGAAAACTTCCGTATTTTTGGATAAATGTTAATTCCATTCATAAAAAAACAAAAAAAGCAAAGAAAAGAAAAAAAGAAAGAAAACAACATTTTTTTGTTCAATAATAAATGGATAATTTTTGTTTAAGTTTACTTATTTCAATCAGATGAATAGTTGATAATTAAAGAAAAAAAAAGAGTAAACGATAAAATGCATGATAAAATAAAAAAAAATCGACTTTTAATAAAATTAAGTTGTCATTATTACTTTTTTTTGCTTTTTTTGTTCTTTTTTTCTTTATAAAAGCTAATTTATGTTATATATAATGTTAATATTATTCTATTAGAAGTTCTCTTATGAAATATAGATTCAAGTTTTAGTTATACATAACTTCTTTTTTTAACATTTTTATAGATGATACATTCATATACAAATTAAATACTTAATTTATCAAAATCCATAGATAAAGCCTAATGAATAGATAGATAGATAGATAGATAGATAGATAGATAGAGAGATAAATAGAGAGAAGTAATTGTTTAGTGTATCTATGCTATTTAACTCGTTTAAAGTGTCCAAGTATCGATGTACGTTTAGATTTAGTTAGAAAGTTTTCATGTTTAAGGTATGAGTATTTTTTTTATCATTTAAATAAAATAGGAATACAATATATGAATTGTTTTATATCATGTATGTTATTGATGAATTTTGGCAGTGAATGAAATCAAATTATGAAACTATTTTTAGATATTCATTTGTATTGGTTATTTGAATCTTCTCACTGATATTAAGGAATGGAATTGATTAGTCAACTTTTTCGTATATGAGCATTCTGAGTGGATTGACTTGATATTGTCTAAATGAGAATGATCAACTGAAGTACTCGCTTTGAGTCCAATAGTGAGTATCAACTTTGAAATGGGGATACCACTAGTTAACAAGTCCTTAATAGGATAAAACGAGCATCATGGATCCCACTACTAATCATCATCTATTTGTGCTTATAATATTTCTATATGTGTCTTGATCTCATCTAGTCGTTAACATTATGTTTATTGTAGGTGTTTCAATGGAAGAGATGTATCAAATAATGAGTTGTATAGTTTTATTAGATAAAATGCTTAAAAATCCTATATCAATTACAAATTAAAGAGAACCTGACATTAGATTGATATTAAATAGAAGTGTAGTAGAACCAGAATCAAATAGTAATTTACAACATACTTGGATCATAAAAATAACTACCAATGAATACTTGATAAAACTGAAGTTTAACCTTAAGGCATATATCATCACTTTCCCATCAATTTCATTAACTCCTGTTCATTATTAATTATGTTCATCTGTAAATCTTACACCACCTATCCCAATCAACAGTTGAAATAAAAATGATTATTTGATTTAAAAGTGAAAAGACATAAAATAACTAACGTGAATCAAAGAAGAACAATAATGTTGAAGTTATTCATTGAATGAATGAATAAGTCCTAGTCATATATGATCTGCTAGTCTTATGGAGTAGACTTAAACTGGTAAAATAAACAAATGAACTAGATATTGTAGACAAAAATAATATGTACAATAAACTTGTTTTTAGTGGAAGTACTATCTGATAGTATTATATTTATAAATTTGTCAGGTACCATAATAAATTACATAGCTTTAAATGCTTGAATTCTATCAAGAAATACAAAATACAGAAGTTTAAAAATATACCATTTGGATTTATTGCATACACTTCAGGTTACAATGACAGTTTAACTAATAAGGACTGTTTAATGAAATTAACTATCTAATACATAAAGCAACGAATATCATTAACTTAATGTTTTTGCATGGAAATGTACGTACAAAAAAAATCTCTCATGTATAATTAGAGATATACCAATAAAATTACAAATTAGTATACTGTAATATAAGAAAAAGAATAAACGAAAAGTGCAAGATCGTGGGAGAATAACTGGTTTATAAATCTTATCTGTCTTGTCCTGATTACGAGAATTTATAAATCATAAAGGTATATGTGTACATTTTCCATCTTCCTAATATCAATAATGATGTTGATGACGATGATAATAAGTCAATGTTGACTATGAAAAATTAAACTTTTTCTTCTTTTCTCTTCCTACCTTGACAATATTTATTAATGTTCTAGAAAAAAGTAAACTAGTTTTTGTGTGCTTTTTACCCTATACATTGACTGATCTACCATCGGTAAGATGACTTTGCTTGTTCATTTTAGACAAGTGATATTAAAGTGGTATTCTACTTATTGTCAGATCATTAATCATGGTATGATGAAACTTGTCATATAGATAGAGGAATCCGTCTGGCTACCTAAAAGTCTCCCTTGCCCTCACCCCTCCCTCTCTCCCTCTCTCTCCATATATATATATATATATATATATATATATATATATATATATATATATATATATATATATATATATATATACGGTAAGTGTGTGCCCATGTATATACTCCGTAAATGAAGGAATGAATATAGAGAAGGAAAGAGACAACGTAAAAAGAGAATATTTAAAAATAGATACTTGATAAATTAAATATTTATGAATAGTCTTAAAATGTAGATGGATATACTATATTCAATCAACCCATCAACCTATTCATTATTTTATTGTGTTTGAATGAGCTTTACTCAAAACTGAAGAATACAACAGAAGACAATAGACTAAATATAAAGGAGAAAAAAAGACAACAAACAAATGTCATAGATCATATTATAATTGATTCGGTGAATATATATATATATATATATATATATATATATATATATATATATATATATATATATATATATACATTTCAACGTAACAATTTGTTGACAATAATTTTTTGCATTTTATAACGTCAATACACGAAACTCATTATAAGATTGTTAAACTTTCCGACATTATTGTGAAAGGATGTACATTTCAATTTTGGCTACTTTTATAATTTATAGTTGAATAATTCGTTTTATATAATTGTATATTATTCAAAAAAAGATCAACAAATCTAGATTTTCACTGCTGAGGAGTCCCATACTAGAACGAAACGGTCGTTCAGTGCTTCCAGGTTTTCCATGGTGGTCTAACTTCAATCGACTCATGATTTCAACTAATGAAGTTCCTAAAATCTCCACAAAATCCATTACTGATAAATATAGACTGTATTTGTTATGTTCGTTACTTGAATGCTACTACTGATTCGTCTTATTTGGAACGGAACGAAGAATCAAGGATTCAGAGACTCGATAGGATTACTAGGTTTGAAGCTATCACGAGTTCGCTTAATCGGCGAACGAGAACTAGACTCGGTGACTAGAGACCAGTAAGCTAGCTACTTGATGCGTCTCAGCCCCACTAACTAGAAGGAGAAGTCAAAAGCTTGGAATGGGAAGTATATTCTGCGAATCAGTCAGAAACGAGCGATAACCACAAACACAATTCAAAACGTATATATACAGTACTAAACTGTCCTTGGGAAGAGTTACCAAGTAGCATACTAAAAGACGCAAAGGACCAATAGCACTTAAGATATTTTACAGTGGAAAATACGACATGAAGGTGACAAGAGTGCCTTTGGCGTGAAAACAAGGAAAATCAATTTCTAAATAAATTACAAAATTACGTCCTTTCCCAAGTGAGTTCTGAGGATCTAACGTCCCCAACAGTTAAGAATATATATATCGAATTATTTTCCCGACAGTTTGTGTTAAATCATTTAGATATGAGGAAATTTTATGCTACTGAAATAAAGTAGAAATAATGAGAGTTCATGATGAAAAAGAAAAAAACACTCATTTGTTTTTTGTAAATTTTTGATAGTAAATATTTATCAAATGGTTATTGTACCAACTAAAGTTATTCAAACGAAGTTTTATAAATTTTCTTAAATATTTTATATATTTATCGTGTTTTTTTAAAGAGATAATTCATGACAGAAAGGGGTATTTATGGTAATCTAGCTTCAATTGACTTATAATCTCAACTATTAAAAATTACCATAATTTCCACTCAAACCCCTTCTCAAATTAATCAAAATATGCTCACTAATGACTGGCTTCAAAAGGTATTTCTTGGAGTTCTAGTGAGAAGCAGTGAAAAATGGAGTTCACCCGGGTCTGTTATGAGGTAGTAACTCACTGAAGATAATTGTGGATGATAGCACAACTTCGTGTATTGGTTGAAGTTAAGCATTAACAACGTTAGATGCCGGCCGACTCAGTGGTCTAGATGTTAAGCGTTGGCCTGCGAGACGGATAGATTGGTGTTTGGAATCTAGCGAGGTGAGATCGTGGATGCGCACTACTGAGGAGGCTCACGATCGGACGAAACGTCCGTCCAAGGTTTCTAGGTTTTTTCATGGTGGTCTAGATTCAATTGACTCATGATCTCAACTATTTAAATAATTAGTGTTTTATACATTATTATCTACTTTATTAATACTAGAATACGCTAGATTTATGTGGGTTCATGGCCTTTTCTTGCTTTGACTTGCTGGTTCAATTGAGACTACTAGGGTAAATTTTTGATAGGTTTGTAAAACTTTTTTATTGTTCAGCTATATACATTGTTATTGATTGTTCATTTCATTTAGTCATTCTTATAGAAAATAATAAATCGTTTTTATAATTTGTGGTGTTATCAGTAATCCATCAAAAGTCATCAAACTTAGAGTCTTTGGAATGGTAAAAGTGATAATCAGAAGTATTAAAAGTCAACATTTTTCTTATAAAAGAAATGTGTTCAGTCATTTTCTTTTGTGTTAGTGAATCTCATGTTTATTCAGTCAATGTTCTTCTCGATTAAATGATAGTCTTACTCGACGGCTCTACATATATTCTCCATTCTGTTTTCATGTAATTCTTTAAAAGCCTGTTAAGATAATTGTTTGGTGGGATAAAATGAAAAAAATATTTATGTCGCTTCTTCAAAGTTAAATAAACAGCTAATATTGGTAGACTTTACAGAATAATATGTAAAATATGGTTTTTTGGAGCAGATATCGAAAGCAATTTAATGTCCTAGTAGTAACCGGTATCCAGATAATTACTTAAGTTAACAAAATTTCTGTTTTCATTCAATATGTATAGTAATTCCGGGTAATTCTCCCAAAACTCAGCTTGTAAATATATCGTGTAACACCAACACAAAAAGATAGAAAGAACCTTTCATTTTGAAATTATTGACTGATTGGTTGGATATATATCTTTAGTTGAGAAATTGTAATTAATTGGAAGCTAATTGAACGGAGAATTAATATGCATTTCATCGGTAATTCAAGCCAACTGATCGAGTTGCTTATTGCATTCGATATAAAAATGCTTAGGAAATTAGACTTTGCAAAAAAAAAATAGCAACCTGTCTTTGAATTCACACTATCAATTGGATTTCATTGACTTTTTATGTTATCTTAATTTATTCAATATTTAGGATAAACTTAAAAAGTCCAAGTGAACAAAATGTCAAGTTTGTGGTAATAATAAATTATCAGTTCTGCTAAATACAATAAACCTATAAACTTTGGTAATCTTTATCTCCAAACAATAAGCCGTCAAACATTAAGCATAATCTTAATAAGTGAAAAGTTCTAGAATATTATGTTATCCTAATTAGTGCAGAAAAACACAATAACTTAGAGTAGAAGGACTCAGATTTTTAAACTGAACATCACTTACAAATTATCCACTACTACTCATTAGCAAATACAATGTAAAATGAATCACAAAATTTATCATTATGGATCATTAGTTTTGTAAAATAAAATGGATGACAAGTTCATGTGAATGTAAAAGAGACCAAATAGTATCTTATGCCCATTCAACTAAACATGTACCTGTGATTGCCAATTCTATTTTAGTTCATTGTTATTCTATTAGTTTCAAATATATTCAAGAATAAAATCCCTGTGCATATTAGTCTGAATGTTTTTTTTAGTAATGTGCATACGTACCTACTTGAACAGCTGAATAAATCGAAATAAAAACATTTCACAAATATATTAAACCCCAAGCTTTTGTTGTATAGATATTACGTGGGTTTTAAATTACTTGTTATGTAATTGACAATGATGGATAACATGACTTATCTGATTGCAGGTCTCAAAGGACCACTGTATATCTAAACCCTGAATTATTCAATAACGTACTCTAGACTACTTGTTAAGTATTATCACACATTTAACACAGTCTTTGTTCTCAAGGTGAGCATCATCTACCGTTTTACGGTCAGATGCATAATGCGTTTCGACTTCTGCTTCGGTCGATAATCTTCCTGTTTTTAGTAGAATATCGTAGCTACTCTAAATAATAAGTAACCAAAATTCTGTCCGAAAATTGAAAGCCGTCATGATCACCTTTTCATTTCATAACATTTTACAAAGTCACTTGCTTCTCTGATTTCTCTAAGTTTCTTTCATGGAAATTTTTATCATGATTGTGAGCTTAAACAACACTTTCTCTAGGCAATCACAATCTACCAACAACTTTCATCAGCCTGATGTAAGAACCCTAAACAACACTTCATGTTGGCAAAAGATATGTGCATGGAAATAGGCTATACATCAAATAATAGTTCTCTATCCAACGACTAACCCAGCAACTTTATATTCAACATTCCAGTCGTATGTCTATCAATTGATGGAGAAAATCCAACCTCAACCTCTGGGATACTGACACTTAAAGGAACATTATCTTGAAGATATTAGTGTCAGAAGCGCAGCGGAGTTTAAAGATTCAGAGCGCGTTTAATGGCTAGATTTTGTTAATTATCTGTTTGAAAGATTTCTGCTATCATTGTTGTTTCATTGACATTTTTAATCACAAACTTATCGACTAGTAATACTGTTTTCTTGAACAAGTGTCTAGTTATAGAATACTTTTAATAGTTCAAAATATACTTCGTATTTCTAACAAACTCCTTGTTTGGGAACTAGTTGCCCTGTTTAATAAAAGCGAGAACAAACTTTAAGTAAACTTTGTCTTACAAAATATAAGTGGTGTCAATCTTATACCTTTTATATTACGTTTATCCTACTATTCACTACTCAAAACATTCTTTCAGATTTATAAAAAGCAAGAAAGTAAAAAATTGGAGGATACTATTAATCCATAGTGTTCTGTTACTTTTTCTTCATATAAATATAAGCTGATGACTGTAATTAGTTTGGTGTATTAATAAATCTAAGGATTGGCTTAGATGTCAGGATCTTCAATCGCATTGTCAAAATTGTGTGCATAGACGAACCACTGTTAATTATCCACATAGGTGATCAACTAAAGAGAACACTCGACACCTTACACGATTGATGTTTCCGTCAAGACAAAAGTTAAGCGATTGTTTTGGATATAAATCACATTTTTCGGATTCATTACCTTTACTGATACATTTGATAAGACTGACTAAATTGAATGCAATATTTGCATTTACTTACTTCAAAATTCATGGACTTTTTAATAGTTTTTCCTAAATTTGATCCAAAACTTTAGTGGCTCGTTCTATGTAATTATCGAAGAGACCAGGATGTACTTTATTGTCTTATCATGGATTTATGCTCCATGAGTTAGAATTATTGCTCCGTGAAATTAAATTATCGACTTGAATCGTCTATTGTGAAAGCTGAGAAGACAACCCATGTATTATTATGCCTCTTACAAAAAACACCAAGGGTTTCGAGTCAGCTGTAAATAATTGGTTATTTTCTTATCCGACGGGACTGGTGGTTAGTATGTAACCCTGTTTGGTTTACAATTCAACATCAACACTGACCATATTATCTTCATTCATGTATTCAAACACATTCCTGTGCTACTTCAACTCTAATGATAAGTGAATAAAAAGTATTCGATTCTAGGTCAACAATCTAAAATATGTTTTATATATGTACATATTCACCTGCTTGATTGAACTAAAGCGTATTATTGGAAAACATTCAGTTTAGCAAGATTGTTGACAGGTCATAAAGATCTTGATTTCAACAGTCTTAATAGTCACGAACGAGCTGCTGTAGTAAACAGTTAATATTAATAGTCAACTGACCTTAGTTCATCTAATGTTTAATACTTGAGGCTGATCTTCCAATTTGGAAGAAATAGCGCAGTTGAGTATACAACAAGTGTCCGCGTTATTAAATCCTGTCTGAATTACAAGCCATATTAAGGTTATTAACTTTGTGTAGTAAGATTAATAGATTACGAGGGTTGTTTTTCATAATTACCTCCCTGTTCATTTGAAGAATGAAGCTATGTTGATAATATAGAGTTGCAAAACGTTCATTTAATTGAAAGAGAACACAAGTAGAAACTACTTGAAATCAAATACATTATTTTTAAACGTTCGACAACACCTGTCTAGAATATAAAAGCGATATATTTCATTAAAAAAGAATGAAAGTTAAGAGGAAGAAAAGTGAAATTTCATGTTTTATCTTCTTTTCTTCTTTTCAAGAAGCAAATGCTCATCGATTCAGTGTCCTATCATTTTAAAAAGTCGGTTCACATTGCCTATGACTAGTGTATAAACAGTGGGGATTTTCATACGGAAATAAAGTCATCTATATCCTGTTGACTCAGATTTGACTGAATGCATGTCTGTGTATAAGAATAAAAACAGTATGTTTGCATACAGTTGGATAATCACATCATCATTTTTATTTTATCGAACTCTTCTTTTCTTCTTTCTAGTTTGTCTCTTCTTATTTCTCATTTCAACTATTTGCTGAGCTTGTTTCTTTAAAGCAGCTCTAGTTAACACTTCATTATCATCCGCTCCACCATCGTCATCTAGATTATTAGAAAAAAAAGAAAAAAATACGACAATATTGTAAAACTTTTGTATTTTACACAAGTTATACAATATCACACAAAACTTTGATAGAACTTACAGTATTTATTTGTGGGTTGCAAACTGAAATTTAGGTGCTGTTAGAATTTTCAAGCTGTAACCCGCAACTGTTGCAAGTCAAATTCCTTAATTAATGAACCATCATAGTTACCACCACTGAAACAGACATTGAATTCTATCACTATTTATACTTTACATCGAATACATGCAAACCACTTCAGTTAATCCACTATTATAGTTTTATCAGCATAAAACAAATTGTATACATTCTATTGTTTAAAATATTGTATACAGTTTTTATTATAAATATATATATAAATAAAAGATGTATTCATATTATCAGAATGGGTTTTGTGGAGATATTTTTTAGAAATTTCACTGGTTGAAATCATGAGTCAATTGAAGCCTGACCACCATGGAAAACCTGGAAGTACTGGACGACCGTTTCGTCCTAGTATGGGGCTCCTCAGCAGTGCGCATCCACGATCCCGCCCCCCTCCCCCCACAAAACCCATTCTGATAATAATAATCACCTGCTCACTAGTGACTGGCTTCAGGAGATACTCCTGGAGTTCTAGTGAGAAGTCGTTACCAGTGGAGTTCATACAGGCCTGTTATGAGATAGGAACTCACTGAAGACAATGGTGTACGGTGGCGCAACTTCGTGGATTGGTTGAAGTTAGACATTAGCACCGTTGTATGCCGGCTCAGTGGTCTAGTTGTTTAACGCCTGGCGCGAGACTGATAGATCCTGTATTCGTATTATTGGCAATTTATTTAAAATTAAAACTATAATATGTATTTATACTTGTAATTATCTATGATTACTTGATACTTACCATCAGGATTACCTTCATTCTTTACTTTTGGAAATTGTATTCTTATATTATTCTCGGGTAATTTACTATCAAGCTTTGTGTAAAACTTGAATATAATTTTTAAAAAAGAAATGAATATTACTGATTTTAAATTAGTAATATAAAATAATAAGTAAAATAGAAATGAAACTAGATTATTACACCTTCTCTATTTCTTTCTCTTATTTTATTAAGATACTAACTCTATTCTATGATAAATCTTATTTACATTGTATTATTAAGGAGAAAAAGTAACATTAAAAATTAGTATTAAGATAAAATTAGTTTTGAAATTATTTTAATCAATAAATTATTTGAATTTGAAATCAAATTACTAAAATTAATTAAATAAATAAAATATAGTTGAAATCATGAGTCAATTAAAGCCAGGTCACCATGGAAAACCTGAAAGAATTGGACGGCCGTTTCTTCCTACGGTGTTAACAACGTTGGATATCGGCTCAGTGGTCTAATGGTTAAGCGCTCGCATGCAAGACTGATAGGTCCTGGGTTCGAATGTTGGTTTCGAATTTTCTCCAAAGTAATTTATTCAAAAAATGTTTATTTTTTCATATGAATAATGCCTTAAAACGACCTTTTAAAATCGTATTCTATTTCGTCAAATAAAAAAAATTTAAGAGGGATTAATTGATCTTCATTAAGATGATTATTACTGTCACTTTGTTTAAATATTGAAAGTTTAATCTGAATAATCCATTCTCTATGATATTATCAATATAAGGTTGATTATTTGCTAACGAAAAGTTCAAACATTTATAAAATTTAAAATCCGTTAGATAATTTGTGAATCTGATGACTCTATCACCTAATGGAATATTAGTTTAAATGTTCAGTAGCACAAAGTATGACTCTTTCATAATATAAAGAGTCCATAATGCATAGATATCAGATGATTGTAAAAAATTATATTTGATAATTTTTTCATTTAAATAATCATAAATTTTGAAAACTTTTCATGGTCAAAAAAGTAGTTTTTTAGTTCATATTTCTGTTTTAAAAAACAAATCTTTCTTGATTTTTAAATTATACAAACAGTTCACAAAACATTATGAATGAGTGAATAAAACACAGTCAGTAAATAACTCTTTTTTACTGGTTATTTGAATCTTCCCATTGTTATTTAGGACTGTACTTGGTCAGTCTCTTACTGACATATGTGTATACTGTGCGTATTGCCCAGAGATTGCCTTAATTCACAATCATTATACGTGTTACGTATGCCTGAACACCAGTTACCACGTCGTGCAATGCTAACGTGTGTTAGAGATGGTTGGAAGGGAATTAGGGGCGCCCAAACCAAAAAGGTGGCATCAGTGCTTGAAGACATCAACCTCTAGTCTGAGCCATGTTTGTAGATGCAGACTACTTGGTTGTGGTCCGCGTGACTTTCGTAACCAATGGTTGGAGACTCTTGGTGACATGACTCAGAATCGATCACAATGTCGTCGGTGTATACACTATCTGTCTTCCGTTAAACTAAGAGATTAAAATCGCCTCATATCTTGCCTGGTCCTACGTTGTAGCTGACTGACTGACTGATTATAAGCAAATATCGATAGTGGCTAGCAGTGGGATCTAGGGCGTGTGTTTCGTCTGATTTTAAACTCGTCAGCTGGATGCACTTGCCTCCGAGTTGATGTTCACTCTAGGACTCGAACTCAGTACTGTTCTCTTCAAACGCCATCGTACTACCCACTTAGCAGAGTTCATATAGCCACTAGCTGGGTTCAAGTCCCAGGATGATGATCAACTCTCGGAATGCAGATACATCCAGTTGATGAGTCCCAAAATGGACGAAACGCGCGTCCTGGATTCCTCTGCCAACCAATGTCCATCTCTACAGCCAGTAAATATTATTCTTTTAAAAAAGGTGTGTAATATTAATTTAAACAAATAGTGGATATAAATTTACTATGTGCTTTATAAATGGCTGTTAAAATAATAACTGAAAAAATTAATGTTCCAACGATGATGAATATCTCAAGGTTGAATGTTGCTACTTAATTTGTGAAAAAAGAGGGATCAATGAAAGTTGAATTTGCGAGTCGATCTAAGCTAGACCACCATTGAAAATCTGAAAGCACTAGACTTCCGTTTAGTCCTAATACGGAACTCTTCAGCAGTGAGCATCCACGATCCAACATGTGAGACTCGAACCCAAGTTAAACCCCGGGTGCAAGACAGAAAGTCCTGGGTTCGAGTTCCGTGTGTTGGATCGTGGATGCGCACTGCTGAAGTCCCATATTAGGACCAAACGGAAGTCTAGTGCTTCTAGGTTTCCAGTGGTGGTCTACCTTAAATCGACTCGTGAACTCAGCTATTGAAATACTACTATCTCCACAAATCCTCATACTGAAAATTGAATTATGAAAAATAATTACTAGTTGTCTGTTTACATAATTCTCATTGCTTTAATACTGATAGAAATTTTACAAATGTTTGTAAGATTTTACGGTTCTCATTTAGCACAGATATTTTTTTCTATCTAAACAATTGACAAATTTATTTCAAGATAAAAATGACATTTACGCTATTCAATTTACAGTGAATTTCTGTTTTCTATACAACTTCACTCAAAATAAATGAATTAGGTAAAAAATAAATCATTACTAGATGGTTAAGGATCATCAGTTTATTCTTTTATTCACAACTCTTTTACTTAAAAACTAATTCATAATTATGTTATTTTGATTAAATATTTTGTAAAGTAACATCAGTTATAATTCGTTAATAGAACAGTTAGTTACTAGTTATTTCCTTCAAAATGATCTACCACTTTTATCACAACAATTATTTCCATTATCTTAATAATTTCACTTAGTTTTCATAACCACAAATACATTTACAATGAATGATTGCTGAATAATGAACAATTTTATGCTTAACTAGTTCATAATACTCATTGAATTCTATCAATTTTAATCCTTTCAAGAGGCAGACTGTTACTAAATACTTCAATGATAAGATCTTTGATTATGTTGTGGTGTGCTACTTATATTGATATAAGTAGTATATGATGTTAGTCGTGAACAAAAGATCTGGCAGTAGAGAGACAAGGGGATCGAACAGTAAAGAATGGAAATAAAATGCAGTTTTTATGAAAATGCAAGAACAATCAAGTCTGAGTCATTATGAAACAATTGATGGACATTTTGCAAATTAAGCATTTACTTTATGATTGTTAGATTTTATTAAAAAGTCCTGTAATTTTGTGTTAAACACATTTGACTGTCCCCACTGGTGTTCTTGTTCACTACACTATCAGTTTCCTTTTATTTAATTTCATTAAATAAAAGTAATTGAAAATAATAATACTTTTAAAAATATACTTACTTCTTCTTGTTCTATTAAATTAAGTTGTTCTTCAATATTAACATCATTTAAACTACTCATAAGTTCATCTAATTTATTATTACAGATTTTTAACATTTCTGGTATATCACTATTATCGATAATATTTTGTTCATCGACAATTAATTCTTCATTTTTTTCTTCACCATCTTTATGAAAATGTTCAATACCTTTTGTTATGTGTATATTTAAAAAAGATAATTTATCATAAATATGATCAACTCCAGTTTTACATTGAATTAAAAGATGATTAGCATTTTCTAAATTTTGATAACATTTTATACGACGTTCCCTTTCTATTTGTGCTTCATTTTGATGTTGTTTTATTACTTGATTAGTGCTGTAAGAAAATAGTTTAGAAAAATTAACTTCATAATTATATATGAAAGTATAAACTTCTTGATGGAGTTTTGTTCTTTGAGCTCCACGACCAAACCATCCAGCTCAGAGAACAAAACTCCATCAAAATCATCCACCTGATCTACAAATCTTTCCCATCATCTCAAGTATAAACTTTATATCGTTGCATCCAAAAATACTGTTTAAATTGAATATGCATCAATTTCGCCTAGATTTTAAAAATGTAATAGAATTTGAATGAGTTATGTAATTGTTGATATATCTGTGACTTGGCTAATATAAGCGTATGTTAAAAATGTGTGTACTATTTAACTATTTTGAGGTTCAAATCAAAATCAATAACTTCCTAAATTTTAAACTACAACAAATTGAATTTCACCTTCCATAATACTTCCGAATTTCTAGATGTAATAATGTTACGATTAATCCTTAATTTAAGAAATATTTAAAACTATACTGCTCAGGACAACTTTAAATATTTTTAAAGTACCTTTCTATTTCCGTTTCTCCTGAATACTTAAGTTCTTCAAACTCTTGCTGTAGTTGATCCCTTTGTTTACGAAGTTTTTGACATTGTTCTTCAGCTTTGTCTTTCAATTCATTTAGATTTCGTAAAGTTTCCCCTTGACTTTCAAACCTCTTAACAATTTGATCAAGATCAGACAGTCCAGTGACTTCTTTAATAGTTTTAAATGA
This sequence comes from Schistosoma margrebowiei, assembly GCA_944470205.2. NCBI lineage: Eukaryota > Metazoa > Platyhelminthes > Trematoda > Strigeidida > Schistosomatidae > Schistosoma > Schistosoma margrebowiei. The sequence continues at coordinate 45,334,056 of OX104028.1, forward strand.
TTCCTCATATTTAGAAATTTTCATTTGTTGTTCTTCTGTTATACTTATTCCACCTGTTCCCGAAATTCGTTCTCCAGTACCAATGCTGTCTCCTTGATCACTTCCACTTGGTACGTTAGCAGAAGAAAGTGACTCTCTACCTTGCTAAATGTTGTATAAAAGAGTAAAAATAATATTTTTCTCGGATTGTTATTTCAATTAATTAATCCGGATAACCACTATTTATTGAAATATAGAAATAATAAATACATCGCAAACAAGTGAGTGACAGATAAATGATTATTAGAGAAATAGAAAATAAACGTTTAAGCTGATTCAAAATTACTTATAGTAGATAGGGAATCAAGTTCTATGATCATGAGCTTCAACATGAACGCTTTACGTTCATCTTTAAAGTTTCAGTGGAACGTTTTCCTGAAGCATACATTATGCTAAACTTACTTTAAAATACTTGTTTGTAAACATAACTTTAAGAGTCATATGATAGAATATTACACGATTGCGTCGTCAATTACTCTTATGACTTTATACAAATGAATGTAGAAATAGATGCATGACAATTATTTTCTCTGTCTTTTCCACTATTGTTTGAAATGTCTATATAATTGTGGTCTGAAAATACGAAACTTTTTTGTGAAGTTCTCGATAGTTTTTTGTCGTAATAAACCTTTTGTGGTATTTCTCCTCTTACTAGTACTTCAAACTCATTAAAATAATTGTTATTCTTTGTTAGGTACAGAAGCAAACCAATGTTCAGCGCTTTATCTCGTAATGATTTCACTTTAGCTTAGCATTGTTCTGTTGACTGCCTTTTATAACAATAGAAGTTGACTTCATATTATGTGGATACTCATGAGTGATATGATCCACAGTATTAAGAAATAACTATTATTTATTGGCCAGGTATTTCCATGTGGTCAAAGACTGAAGTACCTCGTATTTGATGTCAAAACTTGGAAGGTAACTGGCAACAAACCCTACACAACTTTAAGTCCGGATCACAAAGAAATATGCAAACCTTCACTAAAGCACATGCTACAAGATGTTTGAATCCAAATCTAAGAAAGTCATATTCGCAGATATTTTAGATGCTCTAGTGGAGTAAACTTTCATGCTGTTTGCATACAGTGACTCGGTATTTGCAATTAAATTTTTATCAGAACATAGGTTTTTATTGAGACTGTGAACAATGATTTCTAGTGATTTTAGACAGACATTAAGTTTGAGCATCTTACTGTTGCTTCTGATCAATTACAGAAAAAATGTTTCCATTTACTATGATGAAAATGGATGTACTTAGTTAGTCAGAATAACATCTCACAAGTTTCAACTGTAAAATTGTAGTCAAGATGTCTGCAAATGAATTTAGTGCAGTAAGCCAAAATAAAATGTCGGTATGTTTATTTTTACAGAAACCAAGTCCCAATAATTCTGATCAGAACTTATCTAGTGATTGATAACGAAACTAACGGTGTATTTTCGGGTTTCTAGTTACATTAAGATATCATTGGCAATTTTTAGATTTGTAATAAACCACATGGCAAGACTGCATGCCTCTTGAATATTGAAGATGGCTAATTAACCCACGTTCGTGATCGAACACACCGCGTGGTAACTGCGACAAATCATTCTGGATTTCGGCTTATATGACAAAAATCGTTCACAATGGTGCTGATACATCTACACTTGTTATCTTCCGCTCAATCTTGAATCACAGTATTTGCTCATATATACCTTTACATTTGTCTTTTATAACCATTTCCTCGGTTGTCTTTTTTTACGTTATCATTACTATCACATTATTCTAACCTCTTTGGGAATTTATTCTGTTCATTTGACCTAACCAATGTAGCATGGTATGTAGAATTGGTTAATACGCATCTGCTCTAGGCTCTTTGTTGATGATGAACGGTTGTCGCCCAGTATATTAACTTTTTCGTGAGTTCAAGTTCTTCTACTTTGTGAAGAAAAATGTTAGTGAACCACCTTGACTCTAGTTAGTATGAGGTGCATTAAATGCACTACATAGGAAACATTTAATGAGAACATTATACAAACATTTACTACCAAATATTTCGAAAACTTCGACCACAGTTATTGACGCATAGGGTTGAAATAAAAAAAATATTTTATTACAACCAACATAATAAACTAATTATTATACTTAGCTATGGATTCAGTGAAGCGTAACAATATTGACCAAAGTTCCGTAAATTTGGTATAACCATAAGGAAAATTTAGTTTTTCTAACTTTAAACTTGATAAAATAAACCAGCTAGCTACTATTCAATGGTACATTAGTATAAAATGTCAGAGTTAGTACTGAACTTTGTTGAAGAACATGATCAAACCAGAATACTCAGTGACTTCCTTTCGTTAAGCTGAACTCAGCATGACAATTTGTTTATCAAGATAATTTTACGCAAAATTTATGCATAGTCTCATGTATCAGCACAGTGCATGACTAGCATATATTGTACATACAAACGTATATATCATATTGAAGACGAGCGTCGAGAAAACTCGATGATATTAAAAAGAGATAATGCCGAAAAAGCCAAAGTTTTATCTATATATTTAAGCAGAGTTTTTTACCGGTAATAAAGAGATGAGTGACAATTAACCGCTATCAAGGCGGCTTGTCGATAAATCCTGTGGTTATTGAGAAAGAAACTGTCTTAAGATTACTTCAACATCTCAAACCAAATAAGTTCAGTGGTCTTGGCGATATTCAGATATCACTGCTGAACCCATGTTTAAACTGTTTGATACGTTTCTGCTGCAGTTCAGACCGTCAAGAGACTAGAAAAGCACAGTAATTAGTCCAGTGTATAAGATGAGGGGCATAAACACAGTTAGTAACTATTGACCTATTAGTCCAACCAGTATAGTTGTCAAACCAATAGCAAAGATTATTCGGATGACTGTTATAAACTATGTGGAGGGGCATAATTTATAGTTCAGATAGCGTCACGGTCGTATAAAAGGTCTATCATGACAAGATGTTGGGCTGCAGCAAAAGATAGAAATATCCCTGTAGATGTAATTTTCATAGACTTAAATAAAGCTTTTGACAAGGTCTTTCATCTGGGTCTTAAATTAAAACTGGAAAGTTTTGGAATCCATTATAAAATGATAGATTGGATAAATGACTTTCTTAATGATAGAACGAGCCCAAAGACGAAGGATCTAAATTGTAAAAGGTCTCCCTGGTCTATCCTATGAAGACAGATTACATGGTGATCTAATATTGGCTTATCGTATAATGAACCTTGAACTTGGTACAAATATGTCTTATGTTTTCCTTCCGTCTAGAACTGTCAATTTGAAGTAACATTTTTAAAACATTCAAAAGTTGAGATCAAGTCGTTTACGTCGGGAGTTCCTCGTACCAAATAGTAAATTACTGAAGTTCTCTACCAAAACCTTCTGTTGACACATTCAAAACGAGATTAAACATCCACAGTGTTACAAATTGCAAGGATTAATATAGGTAGATAGACCTCCTATCCTTATTACAGAAGACTGAATCATATTTTGTAAATAAGCAATTCTATAATAGATTCAGCCCAAAAATATCTTACTTGGTAGTCACTCCTATCAACAGCGAGCTTCTTGCCCTCGGCAATTCTTTTCATGTTTGCGAGTTCTATTTCTCGACGTCGACGTTCGTTTGTGGTATGTTCTTCTTGAAACTTCAACTCCTGTTGTGCGGTATCCCTAGCCACAATGGCATCATTATACATTCGTTGTAATTCTGAAACTTCAACTTGAGTGGCTTTTATTTGCTTTTCAAGAGAGTCCAGACTGTGTTCATATGTTAGATGTTCCTAAAAAAAATCAGTTGTAAAAGTATATTCAGCTAACATCTTGAAGCTTTTCTTTTATTTGTTCATAGGTTTTTCTGATGTGTTCTGCTTCGTGGTATTTAAGCAGAGCTTTATCAAGTCGGTTTTCTAAGTTTCTTAACATTTTCCCCTCTTTATTAGTTCCTGCATAGGTTGCGTTTCCGTACTCAATAAGTTCCGTAATCTCTCTATACTGAGATTTCATCTCTTCTATTTTCTTCTCCTTTTGAACAGTCATGTGCTTCAAAGAATTAAGCTTTTTCCTTGCATCACACGTGCGATTATCCAAAAGTTCGATTACCATCTAGAAAATAGCTTTTATTTCCCTATGACTGTCACTCACTGCCCCAGTTTTATTAGACATGCAAACCCTATCAGCCTGTCGGTTGTGCAGGACATGATTGATGATATGTTGATCAGCCTTTCGTAAGAAAATAATCCAAAATTCATGCTACCGAAAGCCTTTCTCGAAGGATATTTCTTAGTTTATTATTTTCAAGACGAAGATCTGACACTCGTTTCTTATTCTCTGAAACAGCTTGTATGGAATTTTCATAATATGCTTTGCGATCACCCTCTGAAATAATAAAACTGAGTTAGTTTACCAAGCAATGCTATTTTTGCTCTCAATTCGTCAAGTCGCTGTTGTGATACAGGTTCCATATCCTTAGACCTACAAAATCCCGCTTATTTCTGCTACTGAGCAACGATCGTCCTTGATTCCAATACCCTACATCTCCGCAATCCAATATTAATAAATTGGTTTATTTGTATTAAAGTCATTGTATCAATGGAAATATTTCCGATTTTTGGAGGGAATTTATCGGGATTGTGCTACTTACACTCAGTAGTCGTTGTGAATCCGTTAAGTATTATGGAGGTAAATAGGCCTGTTCTCCAGTGTTAATGGCTTAGTTGAAAATAGATGTCCTTACGGCAGCAGGCAGCCGATTTTAGACCACATTGGACTTTTGATATTGGAATAAGAAAATCAAAGGTGTGTAAAAGATATATGTGGTGAAAATATAAGTAATTAGAAGGAAATAATAATTATAAACACTACCGAAAATAAAGGAGATAGCTGTGCAGCACCCGAAGAAAACTGTTGTCTTGTCAATTCGGAATACATCCTACGTTACCCGGGTTTGTAATGACAGAACGGTGGATCCCATCTGAATATCCGTTTTCTGATCAATAATTATTTGAGTGAATAAACATAGTGGCCTTAGGCTAATTTGTTTAGATGTCAGGACTTATCAGTTTCTATACTTTAAATTCTGAACGTTTGCACATATATTGATGTTTGTCTTTTGTTACTCCGTCCTTAGATATACATCTTTTACCTGTAACTTTAGAAAATATTAATAATCTGTTACGGTAAAGTGTTACCCAGTACATAAGACGTGATTGTTAAACTAAATACTTTCCTACTGGGAGCTCGAAGAATTCGAAGCCTTATTCTTAGTTTATATATTTTACATATTTGAGCGGTAAACAAATCCACAAAACAAGTAATTATGTAGGCCTTCAACATGGATGCTGACTTCATTTTATCTAATTAACACAATCTAACTGAAGTCACTTTGTTATTGATCTACACCAGGTCATCATTGTGTACATCGTACTGTTCATCTATCGTGGCCACTAGCCGGCCAACATCACATAATTCCCAATACATCGAAAATCTTTCAAATAAGTTTCCGGATTTCTTCATTCTTCACTTCTAGTTTGACCGGTTTCCGTATCCTTCGATCATAAACGTGTTACGGACAAGTGTATTGAAGAACCCTGAATGCCTATGGTATTTCTAAAGGCAAGACTGACGTGACTGGTACACTGAACGACAAATTGTAAGTCCATACTTACTTTTCTTCAGATATGTTGTGATACTTTATCTTCATTCTTCGAATTCTTACGCCAATTTCTATAATTAGTACATATAACGAAGAAAAAACACCCTAGTTGAGAAAGATTTGGACACCTACAATTCACAATCTCAAACTAACAAAATTAGAGCCTCAAAATTGGAACACGTTGTTCATAAACAAAAGAAACCTTACATAGAAACGGTGTAACAAAATGAAGTGCGCCACTATTCGATGAGACAAAAGCACAAATATTATACCACTAATTAGTGGTACTCAACTACGAAGTGATAAATGAAATACATACAAACACTGGACCTAGCACACCGACATTACAGAATAGATTACTTTAGTATCTTGATTGAGTTACCATAGTGGACTTATCAGATATAATGAGTTGGTTGACAAAGGCCTCACGGGCACGAACAACTTGACTAACTATCAGGCTATATCATCTGTGATGTTCAGAGATGTCTGCTTCCCTGAAGAATCACAGGTATACAGTCAAGAGTCAAATCCGTAATCTAAGCTGACCGTCCAGCCAGTCATGTGCACCGGTTTAAGCTGCCACACTACATTAACTAACGATTGCTGAAGGTCGATGATACTACAATATCACAGGTTTTGGAAGATGAGTCCATCCTAGGATATATTGTTTTACATTCATATCTATTGTTTTATCATAGAATTCAGTCATATACTTGTCTCCTTGCTTACAAGTTTTATACCAGTAGCAAATGTTTAGAAAGTGATATCATGTGGAGAAAACAAACACTTGTGGTTTGTATGAGGTAAATTTCTTTAAAGAGCATTGAAATAACGCGGTGAATAAATCCTGAATGGCCGATGAATGTACGATCAAACTGTGTTTAAGACCAGGTTAATGAGTGGAACGGTAGCTTTGTGGCTAGAAAGCTTGACATTTTACCACTAGGTACCGGTTTCGAAGCCTGGAACACCTACTTTGGTCTGGGTAACCAGATAGTATCAGCGACCTTAAGTGTGGCCTAGCGCAGGCAACCTTAACCTATAAATGAGCTACAAAACTAAGCCAATAGAAATAATTTTATGGAATACCTTTCTACGTAACCTTCCGGTGACCCTTTCGTTTACCTCCGATTTGGATGTACGTATGGATATGCTATGAACATAAATATTTAACCTAACTCCGTATATTAACTGGGTTAACGCCGTTTGTGACAGCAACAATAAGAGGCTGAATACGGGTTGCGTTGGATGGATTTATCTCAAGCACTCGTTTGTCCAGACATATTCAGAACGAAAGCAGAAAAGCGAAGAAGAGTTGGCTCATTCACCTTCGCCAAAATCACAGCGGTTCTGGAATCTATCACCACTATGATGAAACTATACGAAATATTACTGATACCGTTTCCCGATACTCAAAATGAAGTTGAAGAGTTTCTTTGAATACATTTCGTTACAAGTTTTGGACGAAACCTCAACAGGTAGTACGTCTTAAACGATCACATTTCTATCCGAACTAACTAGTTATTTATATTACGAGTGAAGTTCCAGGGAAAGAGGCAACGTCAGTTGACAATATTACAAGACCAGTAGCCGGATTGGATGGCCCGGACATTTTGTACCAAGAAGTGAGTGGAGGAAAATCTATCATAAGGCTATGACATAACACAAGTGCGTACTCACTGACATGGTCTAGACGAAGAAAGCTCCTTGTCTACGACTCTATATGGCAGACAAGGATCGGAAAGGATCAGAACCGATTGTGGTGGAGGGTATGTACTAATTGCTTATTACTCCGAATCTACCTCATGCAAACAGATAATGTTTTTGTTTATTGGTACTCTCTTCGTACGTTGTTGAGTAATACGGTAAGAATATACGGGTCTCACTTCGTTTATGTTACATATTGAAGGGTTATTTCCTTCGGAACCTGCAGACCGAATTAAGATAGGAGTGTGATACTTCCATTTGTCTTCTACTTCTATCTAGACGGCCAAACAGCTGTTCCACAAGTTTCTTATTTCTATGATTCTCATTTCTATCAGTGCTTTCAAAAAATGGAATCATAAATCGTACTATGATGATATTTCTCTGGTGTCTTGAGAGGCTAAAATTTCGAGGTTTACAGTCAGGGTAATCTAAATTTATTGCCATGGATAAAAAAGATAAAGACCTACATAGATCAATCTGTCGTTTAAATTAAAGGACTAAGGTTTGAATGAACGCTTTGTTTGGTATGCATCAAAGCAACATGACCTAAAGACTTGGAAAGTCTGACATCTTGATGGTTTGAGCTTAAGATACTAGACATAAACTCTCACGCGTGCAAGGAATCAAACATCCAGATATTTAATGGTATTTAAGTGCCATTGAATTGCAGTAATGAACATAATTAAATATTTTGAAAGTTAGAAAGTCTCTGAAGTAATATTGAATACGTACATGTAGAGTTAGCAAATCTAACACCCAATAATTCTGGTTTTACCACCTCGTCTGCGAAATCAGCTGTCGTACTCCAAACGAAAGCTCTATTGCTGCTGCAGTTTGGACGTAAGTACATATTTTTGAGGAGGTAATGGTTGGCACAAACCTAAATTGTAGTAAAGTGATGTGTATAAGAACCTTATACGTGCGATCCCGACGCATCAATAAGCGATAGCATCCACTGGTCCTGTTACGTAGAATTTTTAACACTCCAACCCCACGCTCCTTCCATTCTGGGGGATCGTCAATAGTGTCGAAACGAAACAGCTGTGCTCTCCTGAAAGATTAAGTGACCGGATTTAAATAAAAAGGTACTGTTTGAATAAGCACTCTTCATTCTCCTCGGAACTACAGACTGTTAAAGGGGGAAGAGTAATAACAGGCTCAAAATATAGGTCAGGGTCTTCGTGCTAGCAATTTAACAAGAGGAATTATTCGTACTTCTGAGACGCTATGCATTATCGCCACTATTAATTGAAAAGGCCAGCTAGTAGTTTGTTTGCGTCTAAGTAATTTACGTTTGCGCAGACGAGGTACAGTGACAGCGGACCAGACACCACGAGATTCTAAAAGGAGAAATATGTAGTGTTAAGTCAAAAGCCAAACACTGTTATCAGATTTACTAACGACAACAACCAACAGGAATTACTGATGAGTGTGTAAACTAAAAATCAACTTGCAATGTGTAAAGATATCAAAGCAACACAACGGCTATCCAATGACCACTCAAGGTTGTTGTGCATTCAACATCCAATAGGCTAATGGAATATGTCGACCTCATTTTGTTTCTAGTATTAGTCTTAGATATTTACCAGAGTCTTTAGTGGTACGTTGAAGCCTTCAATTGCCATAGTTCTGTTACACCTATGAATTGTCTGTTGATTGAAGCATTTTCAGGGAATATATGATGAATGAAAGTGAGACCGTTCAGAGTATATCTGGTTGTATCACACGAATGTCATTTACGGGTTGATGTTTGGAATAATTCCAAAGTTAAAAGTGAAAAGAATACGTATATTCTGCCTTTTCGCCTCCTGTAATGTAAATACTCCACTGTATCAAATGAAATTACAATCATTAGACATAGGTAGTTATCATGTTAGTTTAAGTGGACAGCACTTTAGTGTTCGGCATTATAACAAACCCACACAGGTTATTCTAGTTTCCGGACAAACCAATCTGTCTACTCTCACGGAGCTACATTTTGACCTTGTCTTTTATTCGCCTATTAACCCTAACTGTTTTTATATGACCATGTGTGTGTATTGCTTACCCTATTCATCATATGTCCGTAATTTACTTTTGTCTGATTACAACTAACAATTCACGCTTGATTATATGGATTTGGCTCACTAACCTTCACTGCGTACCATTTCGTTTCACTTCGCTCTTTTCTCTTCGCTGTCTTCACTCCGTCTACCTGAAGTCAGATCAAGGGTCACTAAAAATGATGAGCTCTACCACGAACCCAACCTAGGGCCAAAAAGATCATTAACTGTAGGAGTTTAGTGCAGGATGCACACCAGCCCAGACTTCAATGTTCTTCCGAAGGTATTCACTATATTAAACAGGTAGAAAAGTAGTTACGTGTTCTGATACTACTGCCTACAACTCAAATATATATTTCTACTCAGTCATCGCTCGTCTTTCTCTTTCTGTCCAGACAACAATTCGATAGAAGAAAATTCCTCGACAGTTTCGTTAGGAGCTGCCTCATTCATATTCATTTCTATAACCATTATTAATATGTTCAAGTGAAACAGTTGCAGGAACCAAGGCTAAGATAACGTTTTCCCTCCTCATTTTTAGTGACCCTTGATCTGACTTCAGGTAGACGGAGTGAAGACAGCGAAGAGAAAAGAGCGAAGTGAAACGAAATGGTACGCAGTGAAGGTTAGTGAGCCAAATCCATATAATCAAGCGTGAATTGTTAGTTGTAATCAGACAAAAGTAAATTACGGACATATGATGAATAGGGTAAGCAATACACACACATGGTCATATAAAAACAGTTAGGGTTAATAGGCGAATAAAAGACAAGGTCAAAATGTAGCTCCGTGAGAGTAGACAGATTGGTTTGTCCGGAAACTAGAATAACCTGTGTGGGTTTGTTATAATGCCGAACACTAAAGTGCTGTCCACTTAAACTAACATGATAACTACCTATGTCTAATGATTGTAATTTCATTTGATACAGTGGAGTATTTACATTACAGGAGGCGAAAAGGCAGAATATACGTATTCTTTTCACTTTTAACATTGGAATTATTCCAAACATCAACCCGTAAATGACATTCGTGTGATACAACCAGATATACTCTGAACGGTCTCACTTTCATTCATCATATATTCCCTGAAAATGCTTCAATCAACAGACAATTCATAGGTGTAACAGAACTATGGCAATTGAAGGCTTCAACGTACCACTAAAGACTCTGGTAAATATCTAAGACTAATACTAGAAACAAAATGAGGTCGACATATTCCATTAGCCTATTGGATGTTGAATGCACAACAACCTTGAGTGGTCATTGGATAGCCGTTGTGTTGCTTTGATATCTTTACACATTGCAAGTTGATTTTTAGTTTACACACTCATCAGTAATTCCTGTTGGTTGTTGTCGTTAGTAAATCTGATAACAGTGTTTGGCTTTTGACTTAACACTACATATTTCTCCTTTTAGAATCTCGTGGTGTCTGGTCCGCTGTCACTGTACCTCGTCTGCGCAAACGTAAATTACTTAGACGCAAACAAACTACTAGCTGGCCTTTTCAATTAATAGTGGCGATAATGCATAGCGTCTCAGAAGTACGAATAATTCCTCTTGTTAAATTGCTAGCACGAAGACCCTGACCTATATTTTGAGCCTGTTATTACTCTTCCCCCTTTAACAGTCTGTAGTTCCGAGGAGAATGAAGAGTGCTTATTCAAACAGTACCTTTTTATTTAAATCCGGTCACTTAATCTTTCAGGAGAGCACAACTGTTTCGTTTCGACACTATTGACGATCCCCCAGAATGGAAGGAGCGTGGGGTTGGAGTGTTAAAAATTCTACGTAACAGGACCAGTGGATGCTATCGCTTATTGATGCGTCGGGATCGCACGTATAAGGTTCTTATACACATCACTTTACTACAATTTAGGTTTGTGCCAACCATTATCTCCTCAAAAATATGTACTTACGTCCAAACTGCAGCAGCAATAGAGCTTTCGTTTGGAGTACGACAGCTGATTTCGCAGACGAGGTGGTAAAACCAGAATTATTGGGTGTTAGATTTGCTAACTCTACATGTACGTATTCAATATTACTTCAGAGACTTTCTAACTTTCAAAATATTTAATTATGTTCATTACTGCAATTCAATGGCACTTAAATACCATTAAATATCTGGATGTTTGATTCCTTGCACGCGTGAGAGTTTATGTCTAGTATCTTAAGCTCAAACCATCAAGATGTCAGACTTTCCAAGTCTTTAGGTCATGTTGCTTTGATGCATACCAAACAAAGCGTTCATTCAAACCTTAGTCCTTTAATTTAAACGACAGATTGATCTATGTAGGTCTTTATCTTTTTTATCCATGGCAATAAATTTAGATTACCCTGACTGTAAACCTCGAAATTTTAGCCTCTCAAGACACCAGAGAAATATCATCATAGTACGATTTATGATTCCATTTTTTGAAAGCACTGATAGAAATGAGAATCATAGAAATAAGAAACTTGTGGAACAGCTGTTTGGCCGTCTAGATAGAAGTAGAAGACAAATGGAAGTATCACACTCCTATCTTAATTCGGTCTGCAGGTTCCGAAGGAAATAACCCTTCAATATGTAACATAAACGAAGTGAGACCCGTATATTCTTACCGTATTACTCAACAACGTACGAAGAGAGTACCAATAAACAAAAACATTATCTGTTTGCATGAGGTAGATTCGGAGTAATAAGCAATTAGTACATACCCTCCACCACAATCGGTTCTGATCCTTTCCGATCCTTGTCTGCCATATAGAGTCGTAGACAAGGAGCTTTCTTCGTCTAGACCATGTCAGTGAGTACGCACTTGTGTTATGTCATAGCCTTATGATAGATTTTCCTCCACTCACTTCTTGGTACAAAATGTCCGGGCCATCCAATCCGGCTACTGGTCTTGTAATATTGTCAACTGACGTTGCCTCTTTCCCTGGAACTTCACTCGTAATATAAATAACTAGTTAGTTCGGATAGAAATGTGATCGTTTAAGACGTACTACCTGTTGAGGTTTCGTCCAAAACTTGTAACGAAATGTATTCAAAGAAACTCTTCAACTTCATTTTGAGTATCGGGAAACGGTATCAGTAATATTTCGTATAGTTTCATCATAGTGGTGATAGATTCCAGAACCGCTGTGATTTTGGCGAAGGTGAATGAGCCAACTCTTCTTCGCTTTTCTGCTTTCGTTCTGAATATGTCTGGATAAACGAGTGCTTGAGATAAATCCATCCAACGCAACCCGTATTCAGCCTCTTATTGCTGCTGTCACAAACGGCGTTAACCCAGTTAATATACGGAGTTAGGTTAAATATTTATGTTCATAGCATATCCATACGTACATCCAAATCGGAGGTAAACGAAAGGGTCACCGGAAGGTTACGTAGAAAGGTATTCCATAAAATTATTTCTATTGGCTTAGTTTTGTAGCTCATTTATAGGTTAAGGTTGCCTGCGCTAGGCCACACTTAAGGTCGCTGATACTATCTGGTTACCCAGACCAAAGTAGGTGTTCCAGGCTTCGAAACCGGTACCTAGTGGTAAAATGTCAAGCTTTCTAGCCACAAAGCTACCGTTCCACTCATTAACCTGGTCTTAAACACAGTTTGATCGTACATTCATCGGCCATTCAGGATTTATTCACCGCGTTATTTCAATGCTCTTTAAAGAAATTTACCTCATACAAACCACAAGTGTTTGTTTTCTCCACATGATATCACTTTCTAAACATTTGCTACTGGTATAAAACTTGTAAGCAAGGAGACAAGTATATGACTGAATTCTATGATAAAACAATAGATATGAATGTAAAACAATATATCCTAGGATGGACTCATCTTCCAAAACCTGTGATATTGTAGTATCATCGACCTTCAGCAATCGTTAGTTAATGTAGTGTGGCAGCTTAAACCGGTGCACATGACTGGCTGGACGGTCAGCTTAGATTACGGATTTGACTCTTGACTGTATACCTGTGATTCTTCAGGGAAGCAGACATCTCTGAACATCACAGATGATATAGCCTGATAGTTAGTCAAGTTGTTCGTGCCCGTGAGGCCTTTGTCAACCAACTCATTATATCTGATAAGTCCACTATGGTAACTCAATCAAGATACTAAAGTAATCTATTCTGTAATGTCGGTGTGCTAGGTCCAGTGTTTGTATGTATTTCATTTATCACTTCGGAGTTAATCATCACTAATTACTAATATTTAAGCTATGATTTTGCGTTTTTTGTCATTGTGCTTGTTGATAGGTAATTGGATTGATCCATCACTTATCACGTAGTAGTTTTTTTTATTCAGGCTACTCGTTTGAGTTTGAGCTAATTACTTACCGAATGCTTTTAATTGGATAAGATAATTTCCTAAAAATGTTTTGCTTGTTATTCGTAGTTAATAATGATTTAAGAAAATGCTTTTATAAGATGTTGCTTCGCTTGAAGTTTGTTAAATACGTGGTCATTATTCGGCTGGTTGTGATCCTAACTTTTGTTTTGTTTTATTAAGATGCAGAAGATTTTCGGAAAGTTTTTGTGGAAGGTTGTCAAGCAAGTGAGGAAAAACTAACTGAGAATAGTAAGTCTTTACTTAATTACAGATATTTATGTGTATCCAAGAATAAAGCGTGTATTATTTCAGTTACATACAAATTTTGTTGTTGATGTTATGTCTAGTGTTTTCTGATGGCTAGCAGAGATATTCGTGACGTAGGTTTTTAATTGCAAGTTTTCAGTGTTGCTTGCATGCATCCTGATAAGAATACTAACTGACATTTAGCGTTATAACTGTAGTCACTTTTTATTCACCGAGCGTCGTTTGTTATTGTTTTTTATCCTACTATTTTTGTCTCATCGGATCAAACACTTCTGTACTTCATATCAATTATTTGTGAGCTATTTGCTATATGAGACATTGAGTTTTGAGGAAAACTATTGCTTCTTCATTGTCTCTAGATTCTCTCCTACTAACAACAACCTGGATGAAGTCAAAAATATATTTTATCGAAAACCGAGATGTAGTAATCGTAGCGGACAAATTTATTTTTAGCGGACCTAGACGTCAAGCCTGAAAAATCACTATTTGTTTTGTTGACTCCCGATATAACTACTACGGTGGGACCAACCTTATCGATATTAGTCCTAGTTGCAGAGCATCAACGGAATGCTGTCACCCCTTTGAAATAACATATTTGTCTGAGTCTGGAAAATCTGTTGAAGCTTTTGTCGATGGCTAAAATGTTTATATGTTTAGGGAAGAACTAGCTAAGGACTTAGGCAATTATTAAAGGGCTCTTCACCAAAGTCGGTCCAGAACAATCTGCACTGCGGTAAAAATGTACAAGTTATGTTTGTTAGTAACGTAGATAGAATGGTAAAGAAGGATCGGTGGACTTAGGAAGCCAGTTGAGAAGTATATATCCAAAATGATAAATTCTTTGATTTGTGACAATCATATTAAACACGTTAGTCTTCATAATAATACATGATTTAAATAACCCAGTCGTTGACATTTTGACTCCACAGAAGTGTCCGTATGTATTTTTTTATCATAGGAGCCTCAAAATTGCAAACTACGTTGCTTTATGGATCACTTTTGAGACTCTAAAGTCTAATACAGTTAATACAACTCATCAACCTAGTTTGTAACTAAACATTTATAATATATGTTTGAATCATCTCAAAATATGCTTGACATGGCATATTATAATAAAAGTGACCTTATCATACTAGAATATTGATTTACATGTTTAGCAGGAACTACTTATTCGATGATCTGTTAAATCCATGAGAGAACCTCAGCAACCTAACCTTCTTAAACGTTGTACATACCTATTAATGTCATTCAGCAAGAAATGCCCAAATACCTCAATATTGTTATATCAAGCACTTTTGTAAGTCAGTTTAAAAAGATTACTACACACTCAGTTGTTTCGTTAGCATTCGTTAAACAATCCCCCATTTCGTAGTATTTGTTATATGACAAAAATAGCATATACACTTTTTACCACAACTGCTAACCTGGAACAGCCGTTAACGTTCAATAAATTCTTAATTAAATTATGCTTAAAGCACTTAAATGTACCTTAAAAATGTAGGTAAGTCTACGGAAGTATTGGATAACAGCCAGAATTATTTTACTTTCAGTAATATTACCTGCTCTCCCCACATTTGTTACTATTAAGTTCTTTAATCAAAAGCTGTATTAAGTTGGAAAACATTAGCCGACCTAGGTTTGGAGATATCCAGATTATACTCTCTGAGAACAACCGAAACTATGTGGAGCATATTTCAAGAAGTTGTCTTCCAACTTATATCAGTTTCTAGTAAGAACTGTTACTAATTCAGTAGTACAACGAAAAAATTTGTATGTGAATGTTAATCATTGGTTTATTCATAGTACCACTTGGATGTCCGAAAATTTATAATTCAAGTACATCTATGTTAATTGGGAATGTAAAGATCAGTCTGTCACTAATAAAACAATAGTTCTACACCGATATCACCATATGAAGTCGTTCAGCTTGTAGTAAGTTTCATTGTCACACGCTTGCATAGTTTGTTCTAACCTTTGAACAGACGAATTATGTTAGTCCCTCCAGTCGTTTTACCATTGATACATGTCAGTATCTGTGTTCATATACTAAGATGTACCTTTAATCCATATAAATATTAAGTCACGTTTGACTAAACAAAATGACCAAGTTTGTCTTGCCTGCTTCTCGTCTCTTGTCTATCTGTAGTGTCAGTCATTATTTTAAGCCCATAATATATCTTATTCTAGTTTTTGGACAAACCAATCTGTTCATTCTACTTGAGTCATATTTTGACCTTGTCAATTATTCGCTTGTCAGTGTTGACTGTTTTTATATGAGCGTGTATGTTTGTGTACACTTCATATCCCATGTCTCACCACATGTCTGTAGTCTATTTTGTCTACCTATAAATATTGCGTAACGCCTGGCTAGAGATGGGGTTGGCTTACCAGCCATACAATACACCGTTGCGCGTCATTTCGCTTTGTTCTATTACATTCACTTTACATACAAAATATATATATTCAAAGGCCATTCTCGTTAATTGACTTATCTAAATTCCGTTATTGACTAACGTGGTTTAAGTCGATAATTGTATACGAGGATAGGTGATACCAAACAGTCATACGATCTAAGTGGAGTCAAATCAACGGGCCACTAAATATCTGTGTCAATGGGTGTATGAAACATATGTATCCAAAACCACTCTCGTATTTCATTCTGTGATCCACTAACACGAAGTTTATTTAAGTATACGTAGTTAATTAAGTAACTATATTTCATCGTTCCTCATCAATATCAAATTGGGTCAACAACGAACATAAAAGTAGTGTGTTACTTGATAAACTGTGATTCGTATCCGCTGAACACACAATGACTTAGTTGTTGAAACAGACAACTTCCAGTTTGTGCACCTCAGTTTGTAATAATGCTTTCTGGAACTTTGAAATTAGCAACTTAGTGTTTCACAAACTTTTCCGCCGTTTCAGGCACAATGTTTTACAACCGGATAGCTCTTACCCATCTGGTGAATCGGTCAATACAATTTAGTATATAAGTTAAATTACTGGGTGGTAAGTGTCCGAAAATATCGATATTCATATGCTCGGACTTCAGTCTGGTGCAGAAAATCCTCTTATAGGCGATTCTAGTACGTGTTGTTGGACTTCCGACTTCTGACATTACGTGCATGATTTCGTCCATATTTGTAAGTCGCTACTTATATTTGGTCAGACGTATGTCTTTGATAAGCTTTTTACGCCTGAGGGAGATATACCATTAGATATCTCAAACATGATGTGTCACCTTCTATGGTATACAAACATGTTCTTTATCTTCAATTCTGTCTTATTAGATCCTCAAAGTCCGTTCAGTTCAGTATCAGTCTTCTGCAGCTTTGAGATCTCGATGTAATTTATGTCCGTTGCAGTTAATCTATTAATGCTTGTCATTGATAAAGTGTCTGCAACGTAATTTGTACTACCTTCTACGCGCTATATATCATACGTAAATTGTGATGTAAATTTTTATCTTGTGTTGTGAAATGATTCTGCTCTCGTATAATTAGAAATCTTTTTATCCATTGTAAGTGAGAATTACTGTTATATTTAGTGTTTTAGTTTTTCGGGATCCTGATTCTCTTAGAATATTTATCATTCCTTATTTGCAGGATCCAGCATTGAAGATACTCATTCTGATAAAGAGGATAAAACTGATGATATTGGCACGCTCTCGAATTCTGTCAAAGAATGCTTGAATATTGCCTCACCAGATACCAACTCTCCTGTTCATTGCAGTTCGATAAGAACCGATGCTTGAATATCTCATTATTGAGACTTTTTTCATAAACAAATTTAGATCTGTTATACAATATCTAATTTTTTAGAGAAGGTGTCTTATATAATATCTTATTTGTTTTTCATTAAGTAGTTCGTTGAAACCAGTTCTCAAATATCAAGCGCCATTTTTTGTCTTAATAATGCCCTATTCAGAGCTTGAATCTGGTAACTCTGTTACAAATAATATCTACAAGTAGATATGAAATCTTACACCTTATCCAATTATTGTTATTTTAGTAAAGTCATGGGTCTACTAAAAGAGTAGTGAATTAAGTGATTGCCATTAATCGGGTTCTGTGTGTTTGTATATGATTTCTCCATAAAGTAACAGTTGAACCAACAAGGTGATGCATACATTTATAGTCATTGTATCGTCTTTAGTTATTTATTTTCCAAGAATCCTTTTTAAGTTAATTGGCAAGTGTTTTGTCAGTTATCAACATTTGATTCTAATCAATCAGGTTGATGAAAGGATTTTTATTCACAAACTGTCGCACTTCACATCTGCACATAGGATTCGATAGGCCCCAAATGCCCTGGTATGGCCGAGAGTGAGATGGACCCGCCCTCCCTCTCGAAATGATCTCACATGGCCACGCGTATACAGCCTCTGTCAGGGAAGTCCTACTCACTGCCTTCTCATGGCAGGAGTGTTGTTTACAAAGATGAGAGGACGAAAAGCGAATGTCCGGCGCTTTAACCGGATTCCAAACCAATGGTGTACATGGACACCAGTATATTGAGGGGACAAATGGCGTATAAACCAATTGTTAATCACCGGCTTCCATGGGACTGCATCTCCTCATGATGCTCCACTGCCTCGTGGGTCAGACCTTCAGTTCGAAGGCTCGGGGTGTGGCCCCCTAAGAAAACCGCCTGCTTCGGTCTGGACACCCGGGCAGTATCCCAGCCCACACATAGATATGATGGAGTGTTGATATTTATGAGAAATACTTCTCTTGTTTCGATTAACAATCAAACGGTTCATATGATTATTATTCACGTCATCTGTTCACTCTCTTTTATTTCCACTCTACGTATCCTTATTTACAGCAGCTCGCCTATGGTGGCAACTCGGTTCTATCTAGATGATCTCGAGTCACTGCCTAGTCGAAAGTTAAATGCTTCCACCGAATACGAATACTCAAACAGTCTTTTTGAAACCACGTACGCGATTCAAACTGTCTACCTTCAAAGTTCGCACACTTATGCAGGTCGGACAACAGATAGGGCTGGCTACGTTTTTAGAAAGTCTTAATATCGACGTTTGTTGTCTATCCGAGACCCGTATTCAAGACTGCTGAAGAAATTCGCTCTCCATCTGTCGCTTCAAAAAACTTGTTTTACGCGCGTTTATCCGGGGACCCTGTGGCGTCTTCGTCCGGTCTTTCTAACGTTGGTGTCGCACTAAGCGCTAGAGCTGAGGCAGCACTAATCGATTGGATTCCCACTAACAGTCGGTTGTGTGCTGGTAGATTACAAAGTGAGAAGAAATTGGCGGGAGAAACGATGTCTTTTCGTCATCTCCGCCTATGCCGCGACAGATTGCAGCCCGGATGCAATCAAGGATGAATTTTACCACCAGTTAACTCTTCTTCTCCAGAAAGTGCGTTCGACAGATATTGTAGTATTAGCTGGAGACTTGAATGCTCAGGTCGGGCGTCTAGGCACAGAAGGGAGTCGTTTAGGTGGTCGATGGAGACTTGGTGGTCGCACGACATAACGGGGACCGTCTACTGCAACTGTGCACAGACCACAACCTGTTTATGGCTAGCACCAACTTTCGGCATAGTCATCGCCGATGTGCCACCTGGTGTCCTCCCTCTGTATTTCAAACCTGGACTCAGACTGATTACATCGCGATCAGCTACCGCTGGCCTGGTTGTGTACAAGACTGCCGCTCCCTTTGGAGTACCTATCTGGACTCTGATCATGCCCTGGTCTGCGCCAATCTCACCTTACTTTCCAGTGGCCAACGAAGTGACCACCACCAAAGGATTGATGTCAGCAAGTTGGTTGCAACTTCTGTTGGAAGTGAGTATCGAACCGAGCTAGCTTTTATGCTAGCTACCATTCCACCAAAAAGTACAGAAGTATGGAGAATTGGTTGCAACTTCATGACGCCATGAAAATAGAGGGTACAGTCAGTTGTGGGTTCGCGAAACGTCCCGCTTATAAGCACTGGTTTTCTTCAGGCTCCTTAAAACTCATCGAAGCCCGTCGGTCTACTACGGGTGACCGTGAATTTGACCACAAACGAAGGCTGATACGTAATGAGATCGGGAAAAGCTTGCGTAAGGACCGAGAAACCTGGTGGTCGGAGCGTGATAATGAGCTGTAAGCAGCAACTGCATCTGGTAACAACCGGAAGCTCTCTCAACTCATCCGAGCCACTGGCAGCAAGAATTCTGGTGTGAGCGAAACAATCTGTGAGGATGATGGGATGCCAGTCACTAACATCCATCGACGTCTTGGACGATGGGCAGAATTCTTCGAAGGGCAGTTCAACTGGCCTGCTGCCCCAGCAACATCGGTCGGACTGTCCTGCCCTCCATGGCCGGTGACGACTGATCCACCAAATGAGGCGGAAGTCCGCAAGGAACTCCAACTCTTGAAGCGTTACAAATCACCTGGCCCAGATGACTTACCTCCGGCTCTTTTTAAAGATGGTGGTGACTTTTTTACTAAAGAATTGACGACGTTGTTTACAAAGGTTTGGGAATTAGAGTGTACCAACTTCATGGAATGAGTCGATAGTTATCCCTATCTTTAAAAAGGGTTCACGTCGTTCCTGCAACAACTATCGGGGGATAAGTATACTTCCGATTGCGTCCAAGCTATTGGCTTCCGTCATACTTCGTAGGTTGTTCAAAACTCGGGAAAGATTGACTCGCGAGGAGCAGGCTGGTTTTCGTTCTGGTCGAGGATGTATTGATCATATCTTCACCCTCCGCCAAATGTTAGAACATCGCCATACTTATCAAAGGCCAACAGTCGTAGTGTTTCTTGACATCAGAGCTGCCTTCGATTCGTTGGATAGGACTGTTCTCTGGGATTGTCTATTGAATAAGGGTGTGCCTGAGAAGTTTATTAACATCCTTAAGGCCCTATATACAAACACTTCAGGCAGAGTGAGGGCACACAACCGCCTTTCTCCATTGTTCCATTCAAGTAGTGGGGTTTGACAGGGTTGCCCAATCCCACCATTCCTCTTCAACTTTGCCATCGATGACATTCTGGAAACAGCTCTGATGGATGTAAGTAATGGTGGCGTAGATCTGTTGCCCGGAGAAAGACTTCTCGACCTTGAGTATGCGGATGATATTGTCTTACTGTGCGATAATGCCCAAGCCATGCAATCCGCACTTAATCAGTTGGCGACCAGTGTCCGTAGGTATGGTATGTGCTTTGCACCTTCGAAGTGCAAAGTACTTATACGAGACTGACAGGATTCTAATCCTGTACTCACCCTGGATGGTGAGCAGATAGAAATAGTCGAGAAGTTCGTGTACCTAGGTGGCTGCAAAAGTGCTGGTGGTGGTGTGAGTGATGAGATCAATGCACGTATAGTGAAAGCCAGAGCGGCTTATGCCAATCTGGGCCATCTTTGGCGCCTTCGTGATGTCAGTCTGGTTGTAAAAGGTCGGGTCTACAACGCGTCGTTGAGAGCAGTTTTGCTCTATGCTTGTGAAACCTGGCCTCTCCGAGTTGAGGACGTTAGACGACTCTCTGTGTCCGATCATCGCTGTCTCCGAAGGATTGCTGACATCCAATGGCAACACCATGTTAGTAATGCAGAGGTTCGGCATCGTGTGTTCGGGCACAGAGACGGTAATGCACTCGGTGTCACCATCTTGAAACACCGACTTCGGTGGCTTGAACATGTTCTGCGAATGTCATCCGAGAGAATTCCACGTGCAATATCTGCCGACGCTGGGACTGATTGAAAAAAGCTGAGAGGTGGTCACTGTATGAAAGAAAGCTGCAAACGGTTGGTTTCTGTTGGTCCTTCACGACTCCCTGGCTGGGGTCCTAGAGATGGTGCGACACAGTGGCTAGGGACGTTATCAGATATGGCTCAGAATAGAAGCCAGTGGCGATCCTGCTGTAACCTTTTACTTTCTTCATAAAAAGTGGTTGTACTTTCCTTAACTGAAAGAATTCTTCCGGTTGTACTTTTCCGTTTCTCCCATTATTATTATTTTTATTACTATTGCACTACCTTACACTAATCTGTTCGTTATTGTTCTGTTTTTTCTCTTCGAATTCTAATTGTTTTGTATGGTGCATATATATTCGGTGCCCTCTTGTACCAATATTTATGTGTTCAAATAAAATAAAAAATTAAACATATGGCTGGCCACATCTCAGAGTCATCTCTACCCCACTAGTGGGAGTAATCTGCAGTGGTAAACAAATCCTCAAAATCAATAGTTTTCGACATTTGATGCTGACCACATTAGTTTAAACGGATTAACCTAGTGGGAGGTGCTCGGTCGTGCATTCGCATCAGCTCATGAGCGGAAACGCTGTCTTCAACTTCTGCTGCAATCGCTAGCCAGTTTAGATCAGTCGATTCTCGATATATTGATATCCTGTCAAATATATTTTCTGACCTCTTCGCTTCTGACTTTTGATTTCACTTGGTGGGCGCGATTCATAGTAGGTGTTACTGGTTACGGTGTTTTCAAACTCCAAATACCTTGGCATCTTCAGTCATATGGAGTGCCTCAAATTATATGTCAGTATCTATCCACAAGTGCTCACATATATAGTCGAAGTGTTAGATATGAGAAGATAATGTGAATTGGAAACGTCGATTCGGTCATAACATTGCGACATAGGGAAGGTAGTGTTGAAAATTCTATGGTTCGAATTCCAGATAGTGTTTTCAGTACACAAACGACATGTTAATCATATACAGTTCCAAGGCCCGGGTGAGTCCGTCCCAATTTATTAATTCTAATACTACTGAGTAAATTCTAAATCATACTGAGTCCGTATCTATTGCGCAGTCAGACAGAAATGCAATGAACCTAAGGAGGACAGGTTTAGTCGACTACAGAAATATGGATTCTCATTCAAGTTGCAAAGGATGTGGTATTTACATGAACTAATGATTCTTTTGTTGTTGATTTCCCAGTGAATACGAATTTGAAATATAGTACGTTCATTTGTGCTCATCTAGTTCTACTTTCTGTAAATTGCACTATTTCGGGAATTCATGATTATTACAATAATGCAAATCATCATATTTTGATAGTGACTAAAGAAGCACGTAAAGCTTTTGTAGGATGGGAATCTCATGGATTTATGATCACTAAAGCATATTTCGAAACAAAGAAGTGGGGTATCACAATATATGTTAGTCTATATTATGTTGTTATAGGGGAACTGAAGACATTTGGCTGGTTAGAAACTTTATATTGAATATTATTAATTTCACTGTTTTTTAGATGTATTTGTTTCACTCAACTTCTGAACTTGTTTGTTCATATTATTATTTTCGGACATTTTGGTTTCTCTTTGGTTTGGTGTTTGGGAGTTTCTTCTCCGGTTTGTTTCTATAATTGTTATAACGATTGTTAGAACGATATTTGGGTCGACTATTTGTAAATTGCAAATAAACTTTGGTACCTGAATTGGGGCTTGGTCCTATTGTTAATTTGGGTTCGTAAATTGCAAATAGATCGATCTACCGTACTTCAATAACGGGAACGAGCAAAAACTTGAACGTGACATGTGCACCCACGGATGTTAACAACAAAGCCGATAAAAACCAATTTTCTGAGAGGCTTCAGTCGATCAAAGTGAAGTGCTCAGGAAAGGACCTGACCATCCTGATAAGAGACTTAAACGCCAAAATCGGAAAGGACAACACCAGGTATCAAGATATCATGGAACGAAATGGACTGACTTAGAAAAACGAACGAGAATGGTGTGAGATTTGCAATTTTATGTGCATTCAACAAACTGATTATAGACGATGCAATCTTCTCACACAAGAAGTATGTACCTAATTTCATGAGTACAAATTTTGGAATACAAGTTAGTCAATCACTTGATGACATAGTTTAGTCGTCATATTTACACATATTAATCAACAGGGTTCAGTAATCTCAACCATCAGTGGATAAATATCAGGTATCAACAATGAATGAGGGTCACTCTAACCTGTCTTATGAAGATAGACCGAGATGACTCAATCAGTTTTGATTATCCTATTGTAGCCTAAAAAGTTATATGATGTTGACATGTAATACAGTAGGTGATTACGCATATATAGTGTTTGATATCTCTACAGTACCAAATCTCTTCTCAAAAATGAAAACGGAAATAGAGGGTGGAAAAATGCGAAAATAAATCTGAATAAGAGTCAATTAGTCAAAATATTCACAGTTTAAGCTGGCTTGTCGTGCGAGGTGAGAAATTATGATCTGAGCGCTTTTGTTTGGGGGTATAGCCAATAGAACCAATAACGAGCATCAATTTTGAGGCGCTAAATATCTGCTAATTTTTCAGGACTTGTTTACTACTCATGCTGAGTGATGAAAGTAAGCCAACATTAAATATTTTTCTCCTAATGTTCATTTCCTCGTAGTGCGCAGGGAAATTACATTTAAAGCGATGCCACACTTTCACAGAACTACAGGCTCTGAAGGTCAATCCAATTTTACTTTGTGCTGCTGAAGAATGATGTTCTGTCTTTCCATTTTGCTGGAAAATTTAGGTTTGTGTGTTGATAACAGAAGGCCTATAGCCTGTGTTAGTCATTTTCAAGTAAGCTCCCGAGAGTGTCTGGTTTTCTCGCGAATGAGTCAATTTAAGGGACGGACACCACCATATTGGTAACCGCTTTGAATAATTGATGATCCGGTTGATCTATATTATTACTATTCACAAGCATCTTATGGGTACATAAGTGTTTGGAAGAAACCATTCCGGGTTTCTTAAAAAATGCAATACTACACAAGTTTCAATAATGCTAGCATCATATTTACCATATTTGAAAAAGAGAATAATAATAAGTCAGGTTGTGTGTAATTGAGAAGAATATGGAATTGACTTTAAAGAAGAAAATAAAGGACTTGAAATAAAAATGAGGTGAAATACGTAAACTGTTTAATAAGCATGTCTATGAACACAGAACAAGAATAAACAACTATGTATCGTCGAGTTGGTAATAAAAAAATAAAATAGAAAATAATTGAGAAAAGATAATTTATTACTGCAGTAAGATATGACGTCGGAATGAGTGTTTGTGCAGTCATAGTTTGGAGTGATACGATGAAAGTCTCAATTAAGTGAAAAGGATAACGAAATATCAATATGTATGAGTCATATATGTATAGTGAAGATAAAATGAGTCTGAGAAGTTAATTTAAGTGTAACACAAGCTATTGTCTTAATTACAAACTTCGTAAACTTAAGAATAATATTTATTTAGAAGGAAAAAAGACACACAAAAAAGAAAGGAACACCTAATGAAAGGGTTAAACTATGATAATAATTGTGTAATGAATTTCGAACTCTGAAGTAAACCAACAATTTGAAAAAAAATTAAATAGGATCTAAAAAATCCTTTTCTGCACTCGGATGTATAATGTAGATTTATGTAACAGTATACAGAGTGAAACCGGATATTAGTATAAACTTTTGTGCAATAATAATTTAGAATGGTGCTACGGGATTCACAATTGATTCCAAAGGATGATCAAAAATCAATTTCTATGTGTTATATATTTATGTATGTAGTGAAGATAAAACGAATCCGAGAAGTTAATTTATTTAAGTGTACCGTGAGACAATTTTTTTAGTTATAGACATTCGATGTTTAGGAATAAAATATATTTAGTAGGAATAGAAGAGATGAAAAGAATATCTTGTGTGTTGAGGGATCAATAATGATAATAACAACAGTAATAATTATAAATACGAACATAAGCAAATTTCATATATTAAGATGAATAGAAATAAAATAAACGTCGAAAGTTTCAAAGGTTACACTTTGCTTAACAGTCAGTTAGATACATTACCTTGTTTGTACAAACCATTATGAAACACACTGATATTCGATAGGCGACACAACCCACTTTGGGAAAATACCATGGGTATTTTTTTTGTTCTTGGTTTTAGTATTTATCTGCTATTTCCTCTGAATTTTCCTGATATGGTTGGGGGAAGAAGAGAGTATATCAGGTTCAGAATTATTTCTTAGTAATTTGTACATAACAATTTGATGAACACTAAATGCCCGGTAGGATGGAGTAAAGTGATGTAGCTTCTCGTGTCTCTCTTTGTATGGTAAGGCATGATGTTCCGGAATTGAACGGACACTTATCCCGTGTACTTTTTCCAAGTTATGAGAATCACCATTTAAGCGGGTGCTTGAAGGCTGAATTCAGTTCACAAGTTTGGATCTCACTAATTTTGTGTATACTGTAGTGAACATGCTAGTATCCTACTTCGTAAATGTCCATCTGAAAGCCTGAATGGCTATGATACCCTTTTCTACGACTACAGTGGGTCATGGTTTTAAGGTACTTGATATTTCATCATGACTGAACAGTCACCCAAGGTACTTAAGCTGAAGACTATGTCCCCACCTTCGTTCCAACTGATGCCTTCTGGTCAGACAACATGGAAGTCTGGTTCTGCTACTCAGAAGCCAACTTCTACGAGCACGGCGTGAACGACACACTTGCACAATTCCTCGCAATAGCCAAGGCACTAGCGCGCAAATTCAACAGGTACATAACAACTAGTATGTTTACTAGTCATGCGTCGGATCCCCACGAAGCACTTAAACGATCTGTCCTTCAATGCGGAGATCTAATTGATCGACAAAGGTTAGACCGACTCCTTAATAATATCGACCTGCAAAACGGTTCCGCGACAGACATGTTGCAAAGAATGAAAGAGGTTATCGGCCAAAGAACCCTCGATGATGGCCTTTTCAAACAACGTTTCTTATCTAAACTTCCTCAACAGGTGCAAGCTTTGCTGATCTCGTTTCAAAATTTCAGAAAACCCTGCAATTTTCCCAATTCAAAATCGGCCGACACGAAAAACGATTCGGGAAACATCCAAGCCGGCACGCGTTAACGGCAACCGTAGTCGGCGAACATGGCCGTCTGTTACACGTCACAAATGTGATGACGAAACATCGCTACCTCATCGATACTGGCGCGGAAGTTGGCATTCTTCCTGTGAATTCTAACGACCGGCTTCACGAATCGGCCTTATATCTACAGGAGGCAAACGGAAAGCCTATCGTTACGTATGGTACGCTTACCTTAATGTGGATTTACGCACACCCGTACACTTGATCTTCATTGTTGCAGATGTTTATATGTCAACCATTGGTACAGACCTTCTACAACACTATAATCTACTCATCGATACGCGCAAACGGAGTCTAGTAGACGGAAACACTAATTTATCTCTTTGCGTAACCTCTTTTTCTGGTTGCAGATTATCTCCAGTCGCAATTACGCACACGATAGCCCATTCTATCAATCATTACTCGATAAGTATTCTGGGATACAACAAACACAACCGAAATTACTGTGTGTAACCAGCAACGTTACAGATCACATCACAACTACAAGACCACCTGTAATCTCTAAAGCACGACGACTGGCGTCCAACTGGTGACTACCGGCGATTGAATGCTAAACCCATTTCCGGTAGTTATCCGTTGCTTCACATTGACGATTCGACAGCTACCTTGAAAGGTACAATTGTCTTTTCGGAAATCGACTTGGTTAAAGCGTATAACCAAATCCCTATGTCTACTGACGATATTCCGAACACCGCTATCTTAATTCTATTCAGACTGTACAAATATTTGCGAATGCTTTTCGGTCTAAGAAACACTGCCAAAACTTTCCAAATGTTCGTAGATGACGTTTTTCGAGGTCTCAGCTTCGTACATGCGTATGTTGATGACTGCCTCATAGCAAGAATAGCATCTTCAGCATCTAGATCTTGTTTTCGACCGACCACAAAACCATGACATTAATGTAAACATTCAGAAATTCCAAATCGGAACTGACTCATTAGACTTCCTAGGACACACTATAGATGCACAAGATATCCGACCACTGAGAAGCAAATTGGCAGCCATTCTGGACTACCAAGAACCGATCACCATCAATCAGTTACGCACGTTTAACAGCCTTGTAAGTTTCTGTAGACGTTTCATGCCAAAATGCGCGTCACATATGAAACCGCTAACCGACCAACTTCGTGGAAATGCGAAATTCATCAACCTAGACAACACCACGCGAAAAGAATTCTTCACGATTAAGACAAATATTGCTAAAGCAATAATGCAAGCACATCAGAGCACTGAAGCACACATTAGTATCACGACTGCTGTCATCTCTTGCGGACACTATTTCAAGACCGCTCGCGGCGCTCTTTAACATATCCCTTTCACTCGTCCAACTCCCTAGAGATCGGTTGGTCCGATGCAGATCGTATCTAACTAACGACCTGTAAGTCTAACAAGTATAGTCGTTAAATTACTCGAAAAGATAGTTCGGGTTAAGTTAATAAGCCACATACATTCATACGATCTCTTAACTTCCGAGCAACACGGGTTCCGTAACAAGTGTTCATGCTTGACTAGCTTACTTATCGCGATAGAGGATTGGATAGCAGCCTTAGATAACTTTCTGTCTGTCGACGTGATATTCGCAGATTTTAGCAAAGCATTTTACAAGGTTTCACACTTAGGTTTTATTCACAGGCTCTTAAAATTTGGAATAACAGGTGCTGTGTGGGAATGGATAAGAAACTTCCGATGTGACCGCAGACAGAGAAAGAGGGTCTATAGAACGCTATGTGAATGGAAGCCGGTCAGAAGTGGTGTACCTCAGGGTACAATCTTAGGCCCTCTACTTTTCCTTCTTTACGCTAACCAATTACCACTGTTGCTTAAATCGTCGGCATTATTGTTTGCGGATGATGTAAAAATGTGGAGAACAATGCGAACTAAGGCTGGTCTTATTGGATCTCCAAGCTTATATGAATTAATCAGATGGACAGAGGTTGGGGCTTACAAATTAATTCTAGGAAGTATGTTCATGCACTTCGAACACGGTAATAGTTAACACTATACTATCGATGGTACATCTCTTCGGTGCGTTCAAGAACACAAAGACCTAGAAATATTATTAATCAATGACCTGAAAACAACTATGCATTGCAACGCAGCTGCTGTCAAATGTTGTCGTGCGCTATGGTCACTTCTCTGAGTATTCAAATGCTTTGATGAGGAAATGTTTCGAATTTTATATTCCACTTATGTAAGATCACACTTAGAATACTGTATTCAAGCAGCTAGTCCATGTCTAATAAAGGATACTAACTCACTTGAGCGTGTTCAGCGTATGGGGACAAAATTGGTAGAAGGTGTTTCTAAACTCCCTTACGATGATCGTTTAAAACGCCTAAACCTTTTCCCCTTTTCGTATCGTAGGATTCGACGTGACCTTATACTGGTAATTCGTATCTTTAATTGTGATTTGGGTGTTAACATGTCTTATCTTTTTGCTCCCTTCAGCACTAACAATCTACTAAGTCATAGCAAGAAGGTCCACAAACCGCGATCTAACAAGCTTAAAGTAAGGTCCTGTTTTTCTCATCGATTAGTCAGTGATTGGAACGCCTTACTCAAATAAGTGGAATCAGCCCCATCGGTGAATATTTTCAGGGGGGTAATTTCAGTGTTATGTTTCCTCGCAGAGTAAATTCAACTGTTTTGATCATTTATCACGTATCAAGACTGCCGTTTATACTTTAATTAAATTTATTTCAGTTAAAGTACCCGTTTAGAGTTTCTTTTCTGTTTCTAAAGTAGATAATCGTCAGTAATTTTGAGTACCTAGTTTTCTATTGTATCTGCTAACACTTTTAGTTCCAACAATTTACAATTTCCCACTGTTTTTAGTCATAGCGGAATGCAGTGAGATGAGTGCAAAGGCTGGTATCACAAAGTTTGCACGAATTAAACGCCTGCGACTTTTAAATGGTTCAGTAAAAGCGGTTGCGTATGGCTTTGTCAGCAGTGCTGTTTGGATGCACACAACTTGCTAACCGAGGCCATCTCAATGGTAAATGCTGCAGAAAGTCTTTTGCAAGCGTGGTGGGGACACATCGAACAGCACGCAAGTTGGTGTGACGCGAACTCAGGTGAGTCTGGAAACGGCTGACTCACATCGACCAAAGAAGGAAAAACGATCTGCGAAGAGGTCTACCCTAGTTTAGAACTCGAGAAAAGAAGTTTCTTCTGTACCCCGTCTTCTAAATGGTAACCAGAAGGAGACGTCTATAAGCCGCAATCGCAAGGCTCGATGGTTTTCCGGCTGTAAAGATAACCTGACCTCTCAAGTCGTGGACAACCCTCCGGAATCCCACTCCCAACTCCTGTTGCTTCTCCAAGCAATGTGGACGAATGGGTACAGATTGTAAGCAGGAAGCGACATAACGAATCCTGTCCTCACAAAAGTAGCCGACAAATTCAAGATTGATCAAAGTGATAGGCCAGTTATTTTTCATAGAATCAAGGAGATTTATAGCTTTGAACCGTAAACTCGTTTTGAGCATGACGTTGTGCTGATAAAACGGCTACTTTTTCAACTTACGCCTCAAAATATCTCCGGAGTCACATTGCTTATGGTGTATATACATTGTAGTCAAGCGAACTTGAAGCCTAATCAGTCCAGACTCCTTAAAATAGTAATCGAATCTCCGAGTGAACGCGACTTAATTTTACAGAATGGACGATAAGCCGAAAAATAACTACAAATTAGGTTAGATGCTGACGTAAAGGACCTAAAAACTGTAAATTTTTGGGTCGTGAGGCTTCGATAGAAAATGATGTCGAAGACGCTCTAGGTGAAGCACGAAGCTATCTAAATAGGCTTCGGATCTGATCCACCAATGCCAGAAGCTTGCTCAATAAGCGATCGGAACCAGGTGTACAAATTGACTCTACAATACCATACATAATCTCAGTCACAGAAACTTGGTTGACGCAATCTTTAGACAGTATGGAACTTGATCTCGAGGGTTTTACGTTGGTAGGGGCTGACAGAATACAAAACGTAAAGGAAGGATAGTATCTCTATTCACTAGGGATGCAATCCCATTTGCCATTATCGACAGTGTATCTCATGAGAGTGGTGCGTGTGAATTAGTTAGTTGCCGCTTGAAATGAAAGGGACAAGAGCTGCTGATTGGTTTGGTCTATCACAGTACAAGCTTTGAGATAAATAAGGTCTGCTAAGCAATCTCAATACTTGGTTACAAAGTGGTCAGTGTCTAATTGTAGGTGACTTTGATGCACCAATGGTAGACTGGGAAAATCTACGAACTGAATTGTCAGTTAATTCCTTTGGGCGGAAACTAGGAAATGCGATTATCACATATGCCTTAGTGCAACATGTGAAAGAAGCGACCCGGACTATGAATCATCTTTACTAGATCTTATGTTGACTAACTATGAGGATGACCTTGCGAACCTCGACTACATGCCACCCTTAGGTAAAAGTGGTCATACAGTTCAAACTTTTGACTTCCATATAACTGTCAACCACGAGTACGCGTCAATTCAATCCAGACCTAACGTATGGAAAGCAAACATACAAGATATCGTGCACCCAGCATCATTAGTAGATTAGACAATAGAGCCAGAGTCCTCAATTAAAACGGCTTGGGACGTATTTCGAAATATATACTTAAACGTTACCGCACCCCACATCTCTTGAACTGTACCAATGGGGCCAAAATACTCCTCCCCATGGTTCAGTAGGGAGGTCCTCATCCTTCTCCGTAATAGAAGAAAAATGTGGGATAGATTTAGGTTACCGTGAACCGATGAGACAAAACCTAAATATTGAAATGCTCGGAATACCTGTGCCTCGACCCTCCGTAAGTCTAGAAAGTTGTACAAAGAAAAACTTGTTAAGGAATCCACAGAGTGTCCCAAACGCTTATATTCCTTTACAAACCAAAGGACAAAATGAAGAGGAAATATTCCAGCACTATATGGACACAGTACTGCATCATCATTAGTGTAGGACGACTTTGGTAAGGCTCAAGTATTCTCATACTACTTTAGCAATGTATATACCATAGAAATACCCTTCCTGTCAATCCATACAAACCCCCTCACACAAACACTGGACAGCGTGACCATTGACGAACTCGATGTCTTTGGTCTGCTAATTAAGCTTGACACACGTAAATCCACGGGGTCCGATGAATTGCATCCAAGGCCACTAAAGAAATTATCCAACTTCGTTGCGAACCCTTTAAGTATATGCTTTAATCTATCCGTAAAAAAGGGCCGTTTACCAAAAGACTGAAAGAACGACATAGTAAGTCCTCTCTTCAAAACAGGTACGAAACATAAATCTGATAATTACTGATCTGTAAGCCTAACTTGTGTCGTTGTTAAGATCTTAGAAAAGATGATTGGGTAGGAGCTGTTTAAGTACCTCGATAAAACCGGATACTTTCGGAGAAGCAGCGCGGTTTCAAAATAGATTATTCCCGTCTCACTAACTTATTAGTCGCTCGTGAAAGCTGGTGCGCTCTTAAGGACTAAAATTTGCCTGTGGATGTAGCCTACATTGATTTCAGCAATGCTTTTGACGAAGTTCCGCACAACCGACTGTTAAGAAATTTCGACAATCGTCTGATCTAATCTGATTAGCGATTGCAAGGGTTGTTGAGTATGGTGTTCCCACTCGTGATGTGGTGCAGATGCATGACCGATCGACTTCAGCTAGGCGAGTTCATTAAAACTAATGTGGTCAGCATCAAATGTCAATGACCTATAGAACCAGTGATTTTGGGGATTTATTTGCCGCTACAGATCACTCCTTCCTAGCGGGTGAGTGATGACCCTAAGACGTGGCCAGCCAAAAGTTTAAACCCAACGAGTTTGTCGTTGGCAAACACTCTTCTGATAGCTTGTTAGGTTTATCAGCGTCTGGTCGTCTTTCCTTATTATAACGGACCATGAATTACAGTATAGTAAAAAAAGAAAAAGTAAAATGAAACTTTCGGTTCATCGCAAAGTTCGTCGTTCGTTTTCGTCTTTTCCAGCAGTCTTGGAAAAGAAAAATATATGTCAGTGCATGTAGAAATACACTAGTACGCGCGTAAAAACTCAAAGCGGGCGAAAAAGGGAAATAAACTCGTGCACACGTAATAGCGTATGATATAAGGATCTTTGTAATATGTATTTTTGTTTTGTTTTTTTAATAAAAATGTAGATATATAAGTATATTAAAATTGGTTGCTTTGTATTACATATATTACAAAGAGAAATCGATATGACATAAAATGTCAACTAGTATCTTACGTGCAATAACCGTTTAAATGTTCTGGAAATCTTACTCTTTTTCCAGAACATGTTGTTTGAAGTTTATTTTCTGATACTGCCAAAGTATCATTGTGTGCATTGGCTGCCGATTGATGAATTATATGTGTAGGAGTCATGCCATGCGATTGTACCGAAGGAAAATAGACGTGAATGAGATTTTCTTCTAAATACGCTGCTTTTAGGCGATCGATGCTGATGCTATCGTCGGTTCTGTTGTTATCGACTAAATAGTACTTGTGTTCGCCTTGAACAACTTTGAAAGGTCCTTCGTATGCTGATTAGAGTGGTCGTCGATGTGAGCATCTACAAGCGAAGACGTGTGTGCTATATCATAAGTCAGGTTGAACGTAAACATGAGTTAATTACGGACGAATGGAAACAGGTTTAACTGAACGCATTGCGTTTGTAAGCGTATTCGTGTAGGAGGTTAGACTCATGCTCATTGAAGAAGATGAAGGATCTACGAATTCTCCTGGAAGTCGAAGTGTCGTTCCAAAAACCAGTTGAGCTGCAGTGTATCCAATGTCAGCTTCCACTGTATTGCGAATACCTAGTAAGACGAGTGGAAGAACGTCAATTCACTGAGAAATTTTTGCAGCTGATAGTGAAGCTTTAAGTTGTCGGTGAAAGTGTTCTACTAACCCTTTTGTTTGTGGGTAGAAGGCGGTCGTTCGGAAGCCAGTGATTCCTAATAGTGTGTTTAAACAATGGAAGAGTTCAGATTCGAACTGACGTCCGCGGTCTGTAGTGATAGTTGAAGGGTAGTCGAAGTTTGCTACCCATCGTTCGACGAAGGCGCGAGCCACTGTTTCAGCAGTGATGTCCTTGATAGGTACTGTTTCTGACCATCGAGTGAAACGGTCTATGCAGGTTAAGATATAAGAGTATCTATTTGAATCTGTCAAAGGTCCTACCAAATCCAGATGAACATGGTCGAAACGAGCATCGGGAGTTTAAAAAGAGCCTAAGGAATATTTATCGTGTCTGATAGCCCTAGATTTTTGGCAGCTTACACAGGAGCGTGCCCACTCCCTCATGTCTTTATTTATACCAGGCCAGTAAACCCGTCCTGTTATAAGCTTGATGGTTGCACGAACACCTGGATGAGAAAGTTTTGCAACGTATTGAAGACGTCGGGTCGATAATGTTTCGGCACGATTGGGCGATCCCTACTTGTAGATGTGTCACACATTAAGGTTTCCTTACCTGTTCCCATTTGTTTGATGCTAAAATATTTTGGATTTTTTATACAGTGTTCGTGCGTCCTAAACTTGACTGTTGCATATACGCGGCTAAGCCTGTTTAATAAAGACAGTTATCTGCAAGTAAACTGATTTCCGGGATAGTGAAGCTTTCGTATGACTCTCGACTGGCCAAGCTAAACCTATTGCCGTTGTCATATCGAAGAACTAGAGGCGACTTGATTACAATATTCAAATTGCTTAGTGATAAATTTGCACCTGATATACCCTCATTTTTCTTGTCTTCCACAACAGAGAATTTACGAGAACAATCCAAAAACGTTCACAAGCCCAGGACAAATTATTTGTCAGTTGACTATCAACTTTCCCATTGAATCATCAACGGGTGGAATTCATTACTTCAGTGCGTGGTTCAGGCTCCATCCATCGACTCTTTCAAAAGAAAGTTGGATCAACTGGGAGACCACCATTGCCAGGACTAACACTGGCCATCAAACCTCCTGTTCTTTCCTAACTGAAACTGCCTGGAGGATTTCGTGATCCCCTGCTACTAGACACGGAAGCCTGTTAAGCGAAAGCTTCTTCTATTCCGTCCACAACCATTTGAACCATTTGAACTAGGTGGGCGCGTTTTCTGGAACTTTCGGTACTAGTCATGTAAGCTTACGTTCGTCCGTTATTTAGACTTTAGGGACGAGGACAAGCCTACTAAACTCAATACAATCCCTGTTACACTTCTTAAAAGAAGGAAAAGGGTTAGCCGCGATATAATAAAACAACAGCGCCTACGTTCTGAGGAGTTACGTAAACGTGCCCGAAAACGCAGAAGTCTTATCCAACCACCGATCCGTTTTATAAAGGTGAGGATAACTTTGCGAAATCACAAACCCACAGACTGGTCTCAGACGGTCATACGATGAGTTACGCTTGCAGCGGATCGCTAAACGTAAATCTCCGTTTTCAACATCTGATCAACCAAGACTGGGTGTTGTCATTCGGTTAAAGGACGATGAAGAGCAACTTGCGGATGTTTGTAAAGATGTATTCCGATTACTTCGTCTTGACACACGCAATCAAGCTGTTTTCATTAAAATTACAAAGGTTTCAATAATTATGATCTTATTATGTTTTAGGCTACTCTTAGTCTGTTGAATATTGTTTCACCTTATGTGGTATGGGGTTATCCGTCCCTGCAAGTGGTACGCGATATGGTTATGAAGCGTGGGCGTACTATGCTTGGTAGACACAAACATTCAATCGACAACAAAATAATTGAAGAAAAACTAGGTAGGTTGTGTGCTGGTTTCAGTTGTAATGACTTTTCTTGCGATCAATTTCTGAATGTACTAATACATGATTAGACTACCGTGTGTCTATCTAAGTTTCTGATCAGAACCTCAAAATTTTAATACTACCCGAATCCGTATGTCTAGACTGACTTTGATAAATTTTGGTGAACTTAAGTGTTAATTGGTTGCTAAAATTGTTTTTACCAAGTGTTTTGATCAACTGGGGATTTGAAATGAATTAGTCTTATTAGATTTATACACTACGAGGTCTTCCAAGTGCTGTCACAGTCATTAGTAACAAGTTTAGGAGCTCAGTAGACTGATATTAATCTTTTCAATTTGTAGCACTGAAGATTTAATATAGCTTTAGAAGTACCTACAGGAGGTGACGATATTACGTTTCTGGCAGGGAATTCCAGTAATTTACTACACAGTGCGAGAAACGGATCTCTAGTCGTTAACGTTTCGATCTCGGTTTTTGAAGAATTTTGAAATGTACTCTTGGATGATTAGTTCTAGATGTAGAGAGAAGATTTAACATTAAGGGCAGGGTCATCGTTCAATCTACAGCTAGTCAGTATTAAATCACCTCGTAACCTGCGGTAAATAACGGAAATAGGTGGAGGCATCTCAGTCTGTCTTCATAAGGTAGGACAGTTCAACCTTTCACCATTTTAATCTAGTCGTTGGACTTGTTCTAGCATATCCGCCTCTTACTTGGAACAGAGACTCATCGCTTAAATCCCATGTTCCGAATTTGGCCTCACAAAAGTCGGACCGAGGATTGTATTTTGATGACATCCACTTTTCACAGATTCCCACACTGATAAAGCCCCATTTTCACGTACCCGTTGTCTCCTATCATCGGAAAGTCATTTTTGCAGTCTATGGTTTCATATTTGGTTTCGGAACTTCCCAGTTTGAATTTAAGACCC
This sequence comes from Schistosoma margrebowiei, assembly GCA_944470205.2. Classification (NCBI taxonomy): domain Eukaryota; kingdom Metazoa; phylum Platyhelminthes; class Trematoda; order Strigeidida; family Schistosomatidae; genus Schistosoma; species Schistosoma margrebowiei. The sequence goes on from OX104028.1 coordinate 45,370,691, forward strand.
AGGTAAGAGAGCTTGTCAAGAGTTTTACTTTAACCCATGAAAATTATATGTACTGGAATTTTAATGCCTTCTGCTGCAGCCCAATCTTCGTTTGTAATGGAATTTGTCGAGCATGAAACACCTTTCCTGAAACCACGTTGCTCCCTGGCTAAAAGATTATTTCCTCCCACATAGTTTGGAACACCTATACGAATAATCTTCGATTAGTTTGACGACTACACCAAGTAGGCTGTGCCGAAGTTAAACGTAGAGCTCTAGTTGAAGATTGGTGCAGATTTTGACTTCGCAGATGACCTGGCCCTTTCTATCATGTACGCAGCAATCAATGTAGGTAAAGACAGGTAATGTAGCAGCAGCCTGTGCAGCAGTAGGCCTCAACGTTCACAAGACAAAAGGGAGATCTCAAAATGCGACACAGTTGGCACCAACCCAATCCCACTTGATAGAGTAGCTCTGGAAGCGGTGGAAGCGTTCACACACCCGAGCAGCATCGTCGATAAATAAGGAGGAACTGACGCAGATGTAAAGACGCGTACCAACAAAGCGCTGGTCACCAACAGCTGAAGAACATCAAGAATTCTAAACAAAAACATCAGTTAGAATTTTCAATACCAACGTTAAGGTAGTTTTATTATACGGAGTCGAAACATGGAGAACTGTCACAATCATCACAAAAAATACAGGTATTTATAAACTGTTGTCCACGCAAGATACTCAATGTCCGTTGATCGGATACCATCAGCAAGAACCTACTATAGCAGAGATCAAATCAGCTTCCTTCTGAAGAGTAAATCTGGAAAGGATGCTCGAAGTGGATAGGACATACATTGAAGAAATCATCCATCTGCGTCACGAGGCGAGCCTTAACTTGGAATCCTGAAGGTATAACAAAAAGAGACAAAACAAAGAACCCACTGCTCCTGAAATTGGAGGCAGTCATCAAAAGACTGAATAGCACTCGGAAGTAACTTTAAAGGTGAGTCCAGGACAGAGTTGGTAAGAGAATTGTGGTCGACCGTTTGCGCTAAATGAGGGGTGACAGGCGTAAGTAAATACTGAGTACACATAGAAGCCGGCCGATGAGGTTGCGAATCTACATCTATTCGGGCGTTTGGATTTGTGCTTCGTGGGATTTTCATAACCAGTAGTTTTACGCTTTAAGCGATGCGGCTCAAATCCATTCACCCTTCGGTTCTAAATTTCATAATTCAAACTTTTCTCAAACCGCATCGTTTATGCATAGTCTTTTTTACTACCGCTAATACTGTAACTGCTAATAGTATTCTGATATCCCACTATACACGTCGTGTAGCAACTTAAAATGATGCATATGTGCGCTAGATTGTGCTTCATTTATGACTGGTAGACATCTTAGTCTTGGTCTCGTATTATGTGACCGCTGGATAAAGGCGTTATCCTTTATACTCTTAGTATCTGTCGTTTGACTCATTTTCTTTTGACAATAGCATCCCTTTTTTGTTAATTTGAAGTACCACAATGGACTGATGCATTTTATACCGTCTGTTTTCATGCCTGCTTGTCCATATAAGTTAAGAATATTATGATATATTATTTTAGTTTCACTGCAGATATTTATATCCCGAAAACTATCAATAGTTTTCCAAGTTACTTCATACAAACATTCATAGTCTTGTGGATAAACTTATCTAGATTAGTCACTTTGAAATCATTATTCTATTTGTTTTTCGTAGGTCACTGTGGGATTTTGTGCATAGAAGACATTATCCACGAACTTGTAACTATTGGTTCAAACTTTATGGCCGTTCAGCGCTTTTTATGTCCATTCAAACTTATGTCATCCAGTCGTGATTGGATGTCAGGCTCACGGCGCTGTCACGCTCGTGTTGATTCTCTAACAGGGTTTCGAGAAGAACAATTAAATGAAATGATTCGTAGAATGATATGATTGTGTAAATAAAGAATGTATAGGTACTATCCGCGGTTATTATTTTTCTGCATATATTATATGAGTATACAAAGATTTGTCTTGTTTGAAAATTTTTGTAACTATGCTACTCTTTTTGCTTACTGATAAAAGTTTTTCATATGGAAGAATTATTTTCTATTGTCATGTCAATCGATTCGCAGTATTACCTTTGTATTTATTGATCTTCTGACCATTTACATCTTAAATGAACTTAGTGGACCATTCAAAAGTCCAGAAGCCGTTTATATTTTTATAAACATCGGCAGCGAGCATTAACTTTGTCTACAGAAAGAAGTATGTACTGGTCGAAGACTACATAACAATGTATTTTTCAGAACATTACAGTAATTTGCAATAACGAATACTCGGTATTATTTAATTTACAGTCACAAACAATTTAGATTTTCATGCATTGGGAAACTAAGTCCTTTTCAGTATTATTGTATTATGAAGTGTCAAGACTCATTACAATCAGTTCTTTTAGATGTATCGCGTCTATACGTCACATACTTTGCAAGCGATTGTCCTTTCTCCATCACTTTGAGTTATATCGTTAGTTTCTGCGAGAAATGGGACATTCCCATCAGATTTTACGGTGTAGAAGTAAACATGTGGTAAGACTGCCTATCCACTTTGTCTCGTGTCGTTGACACTATCATTTGAGAGAACTAGTTCGGCATACCATGAACGCTTTTTGTTTTCTTCATCCTCATTCCCAATAAGCTCTGGGTATGCCTTCAATGTTCGTAAATATCCTCCCGTTATTTGATGGGTTTTCTCAATCTCAATGGTGTGTTAAATACGTGATTGGTCTTCCTGTAAATTTCTGGTAACTTCAAGTAATTTCAAAGTGTGCGTCAGATAAGGATAAGATATCTGTTTCGTTAACTTCACGGCTTTGTATCGTTTGCTTAAATTCTATTAGTGTGCAAAGTGTGGTCAAAGCATTCTGCGTCTCATTGATTAGATGTGTGTGTCGACCTTCAGTGGGATCTGCTGTAGTCTGGTTAGGATTGTCTAAATACTCATCAAAAAGTTGCACATTTCTTATTGTATATTCTTTCCACATTAAGGAGGGTTGTTGTAACTGTATACATAGTTTGAATAACCGTTTCCGTGATTTAACTGTTTCGAAAGTTGGAGGAAGTGTTATTCTAACTTGAGCACATGCACCAAAGGAGGTGTGAATGTCTTTCATCATCTGAATTTTGAAGAGATTAACCCAGACGGGTTCTGCAGAAGCCTAAAAAACAAACGTATTATATGTATGGGTGGGAATTACCGTGTCTTGGTAACATAGGTGTGCAGAAGCGCTTTTAGTGTAAGAGTTGGTGAAGTGTATTTCTTTGAGGAATGTTGGTACACTGCAGTCGAAATGGTATTCCTTAATCAAGCATCCTCGCACGTTGTCGTTTCGAGTTGACAGTCTCAAGCCGGATGTTCGTTCTTTTATTATTTCAATTATAGACATGGTGTATTTATCCTCAACCAGGTAATACCGATATGAATCTGAAATGTAAATAAAGTGGGGTTTTATCAGAAAATGTTGCGCTTAACATCCATAATACCACTTCCAAGACTCCGCTCAGTACTACTGACTTGTGGAGTCTCAACAGTTCCTTGTTGATACTTGCGAAATTGGTTTGCGCGTAGGGCAGCTTTCTGTTCAGTATTTACCCGGAAGTTTTTTTCCGCAGTATACATACAAGAGGTAATATATAGCCAATCTTCACGTAGTTTAGAACTGTCTGCACTAACCATCTCAAAAACCGTGTCCAACTCTTAAGTTGTTTATGGTTTTCTATCACTTTTACGATTTATGGTGCTAAATATAAAACGGTTCATGATATTGTAGCAAGTATTTCCTGTCTGCTTTTCAAAAGAGTCGGGGGTTATTGAGGACAAATGTATCTAGCCAGCATAAAATGCATAAATAAAAAGTTCACTGTTTTTGACTTCAGCATGTTAGCCTGCACGTAAAGTTGGAGTATTGGGTTGTGTGCAGGCAACCACACCTTGGTACTTTTTTTCAGGTAGAACCACTCATCTGAATGGCATAGCTGGTTATTTAAAATGTATTACTTATAGATAGTCCAGTATCGCGTAGCATATAAATATTTCAGTTGATAAATTGAAATATGGATTTCATAGGTGTTAGATTTTGGCCCTTACGAGAGGAGAAAGAACTGATACTACGACGAAGGGAACGAAATCTAATGGACAATTTATGATAGCTTGACCTATTACTTTAAAATTATACTAAATATTTGGGAGAACATCAATGGTAAATTCGAAATCCATACCTTAAACCTGGACAAAGTACCTTCAAGGCTACTCCAAGAAGGTTAGTAGAGTGAGTAAATTGACTAGTAGTGGGATACCGTTTTTCTAAATATGTGATGAACGAATAGTACGTTCTACTTGATTAAGTAGCACCAGCCTAATTGGTGAACATTCTCAAAGAGAAGTTGGATCACTACTGGAAAACAGGGTTGGCAGAGCCAAACCAACCGGCATTTTCGAAGCCCGTCTCCGCGTCGCTTCTTAGTTTGTATATATCTAAGTACATTCTAGTAGATATTGTCATATGAATAACCACAGCTGTATCAATAGCCAGTCGACATTTATGATTTCGCAATTATTTGAATGATTAGTTGGATATATATAGGTTTTTTTAGAAGACAATAAATTAACCAAACTAAGAGCGACCAACAGCTGTTAGTTATATAGGTCGGCTAAACTAGACTGGATTATTAGTTGTGACGTGTACAAGTAATTTTTTTAGGTGACTTCATTTTGTGTCTATCTGAATTTTAACTAGCAATTCACATGTTGAAAGATCAAACTTTTACACCTATGATGTAAGAAACTTCAAATGATAACTAAAACTATAACTTACACAGCTGAAGTTGGAGTAACAATGGCTGCTGTCTTATTCATAGCGCTGGACATTGCTATTGGTAACGAGATGCTCTTAGTTCATTAAAAGTAACGGGTTAGGTCACTTCAGTCTGTTCATTACAAAGAAATGTTTGTTAGAAAAAAAAGTATATAGTTGACCCTAAACTACATTTTAATCAACTCATTAACACTTTTGGTTATGAAGCGGTTTATAATAAAAACGTATTACTGTTATGAGCAGTAGTAAATGTAAACATCAATAGATAATTTCGGTTGGTGAACTAGTGAAGTTTTCATCACGTTCTTACATCATGTATGATGTGGGGAAAACTGAGCAGCAAAAATCAATCGGTTCATTCACATAATATACTTCAGTCGAATATTCTTGTAGGACCAGTGAAATTCAACTGAACCCTAGCCAAATCATCCTGCATTTGTGTCATTGATTATCGAACAAATCATCGATCCTCGTCAGGGTCAAGGACAACCAGCGCGCATCAGTTAATCGCGCGCTCATGCGGTTGTAGTGTTACCTTCGTTGTATCTGCGTTACCTAACATATTTCTGTAATGACATTTTAGATCACAAACCGAAAATGGAGTTAAAATGACTGTCGTGTAATAAGGAAGTCGAGCCATGATTTACCGTGTGAAATAATAGCAAATACAAGGAGTATAATAAACATGAATTAAATTGGTAACCACCAATGTAACTAAAGTTTAGAGGGTTCAGGTAACGTGGCCAATTCGTAAAAGGCTTATACAAAGAGCTCATTACCTGGCGTCAAGTGACATATTCAGTACGACATTATTACAGAAATATATTAGTTGAAGTAGATACAATCGAAAGTAAGACCACTGCCACATGGGCCAGTCCATGGTATACGATTAACTGATACGCGTTGGTCGCCCTTGATCTTGACGAGGATAGATCATTCGCTCGATATTCAACGACCCGACTGCCGGATGATTTGGCTAGGGCTTAGTGACATTTCGCTGGCCCTACAACATCCTTTCTGTTGTACAGTCTTCAAACCATCTATGGTTTTGATACGTCGATGGGGTAGTCCACGTAAGGTGCTGACCGCGAGGTGTGACTTCGACGTTAGCTTCACGTCTAACTCGAGTTGGCCTCCAATCATTTTGACATAGATCATCTACGTCGGTGATCTACATTCTTATCATGATGATTTCATGACTTTTCGAATAATATAGTTTCAAATGTGTACTATGCAAGTGATTCAGTCATTATAAAAAGTGTGGAGCAGAGTTTCCCTGAAAAATATCCAAGATGTTGATAACCTGTTGATATGTAAATTTGACAGTGCCTGAAACGTACACGAAATTGGTGGCATGTTTGTTAATCCATAATCAGAACAATAATGTGGTCAATCATTTCAAGTTTGCACAAATTACGATGTTTGATATTTTTCTAGTAGCCCTTCGTGCGTCATATATCTTATGTAATGCTGTATTCAAAAAATGAAATTACAAAATAACTTAATATGTTTGAGAACCGTGTATTAAATAATTTTTTTCCAAAATGTCTGTCAGTTATTTCAAACTTTATTGATCCTTCTTTTTCGCACCAGTCACTCTGATTTCATCCTCTTCTCTTCGATCTCCTTAACTTCCTGTCTCCGTGCATCTCACTTTCCATTGATGGTACGAACTACTTATATCTGTTGACATCAGTAACACACAGAACAATATTATTATCTTAGTTCTCATGTTCGTGAAATAAGAAGTTGAGGTATCTTTTTGAAAATGGTAAAGAACTGTTGTAGACAGACAACCCAGCTGCTTAAATTTTAGTAACCATCGAGCTGTTCTTTGTTGACAGACCTACTCAGTAATTTTAATTGAACATCATTTTAAAAATTAAAGCTAAATTGGATACATTAGTCACTGTTGTTTCTGCATTTTTATACCAGATGTAATTCTTTTGTTTTCAGTAGTATCAAAGTCTCATTATGTTTGTTAAGTGAAATACAGTGACTTGAATAACATGTTGAAATTAGCCTTCTTCAATTCCAGAAGGCTTATTTCACACTAACTGGCAAAGATATTGAGGTGTGAGCTACTGACGTCGATAGATATAAGTAGTATGTATCATCAATTGAAAGTGAAATACCCAGCAGGAGAAGATTAAGAAGATCGAAGGAAAGAGAACGTAAACAGAGAATAATTCATGTGGAGATGAAGGAACAATGAATTCTGAAACTGGTGAATGGTGTTTTGCAAATGAATTTTTTACTGTATGGGTCTCAGATTTTACTAAGTGCTCCTGTAATTTTGTGTTCAAATGCATTCGATTGCCCCATTTGTGTTCACATTAAATACAATATTTATTATTTCACTCTTCTTTTCTACAAGAAAACCAGAACATTCAAACCTTCAGATAGAAATTATGAATACGGTTTTTAAAAATTCTCCTTACTTTGAGTTTAATCACACATTCAGCAAAAAAACCAAACGAAATTAATCAGTGAAACAAACTAAAAATTTATAGCATATCTAAATGCTCAGCATTTCGATTATTGTTCTGTATTTTGCAAAGATGGCATTAAATACTACATAATTGCTGAAAAATTCCCATTATATTAAGAACACAATTGTATGAACATAATTCATTGTACAGTTTTGGAAAACTAGATTTTCGTTTCTAGGCGAAATTCGTGAATTAAATAACCTGATGAATAAACCATGTACTGATGAGAGATCGAGATTATTTATTCTGATAACTGTCCTTGTGTATCAAGAATACATTGTGCATAGAAAAAATATACATGAAGTACTTTTAGTACCTGTAGTTAACCCTCGTTCTATTGATAGAAGAAACTAGATTAGCGGTGAACAGGTCTTTATTTAGGTCGTGGGACAGTCACAATGGAGACGGAGATTACCTGTTCAAATACACAAAGCCTTTCAACACTCAATATAAGATAATAGGAAATATGATGTCTATACAAAATAAGGAAGTGAATGAATATTTGAGCTTTATTTTTTGACATATATTTAGCTGTTTGACGTCAACTCCTAACTCATCAAAGCTGTTACATACAAATCACGGTTCTTGGTTGTTAACATTGATTTGTATCTATTGGTGAACAGAATTTCAAATGATAATATACATTTTTGAAGAGATGGAAATTACCACAGTGAAGAAATTTCATGGCTAGATAACACTTAGCGAACTGGTCATAAGCCGCTTCTGGTTCAATTAGTTCAATCTTACTAGACCGAATACAGTGTTGATCAGTAATAATTGTATATTCAGAGAGTTAGTTGTCATAATTGTTTTATCCTGAAAATATTGGTGATTGATATGATGCTGACCACTTAAGTATATGCGCATGCAACTTTTAAATCATCAGGAATGCTCTCTTAAGTTTTATTCGTGATAGATCGACCAGGATATTAAGAGCATCCGAGCCTACAGATTTCCTAAGTTATAGCGAAGTCAGTACACATAGCTTTCTCGATTTTGCATAAAATTTAAAGTTTAAAATATGACACTTTATTTCGCCAATTTGCTTTTTCTGGCTTGCTGATAATGAATCTGCTTATTCTGTTTTTATCTATGCTAAAACGAATAATAGCCCGTGTTATGTCCCCACCCATTCCGAAACGTTTCATTTGAAACTCGTTGGTAAAGTTTATATGACGGGGCAGAATTAGGCCTCATGGGTAGGCAATAACTCCATTGAGAGAGAATGGCCTATGGTTTCCATGTTCTCCAATAGATCATTTGTTATGTGACTTCGAAACATGTTCACTCATGGACTCCATATTTCGTATATTCATTTGAGGCATAAGTCAGTTATCACTAGGCCACATTGTATATTACCAACCAATCGGCATATTTGATCAATTAATTTAAGAGTTACTAGCCGTTTCTGTGATCATTAGAATTATTTGAATTATTGAACAAACAAGGAATTTCTGAAATTGCGCAATCTAAGTAGACAGAAATAGGTGGGCACTAACAAGCGTATTGTATTTGGAATTCGAAATCAGGCAGACACCAAGTACAAATGAATCATTCATTGGTTCATAAAAACACCACAGATTTTTCATTGCTAATCGTATAAGCGTAATTGATAACAGAAGGGCGTTACGAGTGAGTGGAATGATAAATGAGCTGATCGAGTTCTGTACATTTCTATGTGATCTGTAGTATCATATCGCTTCGCATTCAGTTATAGTGACGACTGTTGACTATGAGGAGTTCCCAGCTTGTCTATGTTGTACAGATATTTTATTGTTTGATAATTCTACAAGGATCAGAACAAAAGTCACTTAGATCACGTGGCCACATTAAATACATTCACTTTAGTTGTCTGTTTCTAAACATCGAGGTATCCCTCTGTGTAAATACAGATTGGAGATGTTGTGTGACATAATCACTCATGAAATATTCCAAGTCCTTGAAATAACTAAGAATTGTAATTTAACTCCAGGAGACAGATCAGTATGTTAGGTTTTTGTCTCAATAAAATAATCAACATGATATCCTCCAACAAGCTGATTTGAAGATTATTTCTAAAATCAGCAATGTGACCTGTGATCAAATGTATCTCATGTGACTGTAATGGAATGTCAGAAAAAAAACTTTGTAAAGAAAACAAAACTCTGCAATGCGAGACTCATTTCCAATTTATAATTGAGTATAAACTAATGTTCTAAAACTTAATAAAGGAGCTTGGCCACGGTAAATACTAATGGTATGGAATTTATTCAAAAACTTGGGCTCAAACTACGATATTCGTGATAAAGTAAAAGAAACATTAAGTATTTAACCATTTGTTCAGTAATATCACAAAAACTAAGGCTTTATTCTATCTCGATAAGTGTAAATATGAGAGCTACAGTGAATACCACTTTTCACTGGGTTTTACTTCGAAGTACATTCCTACTCATATCAAAAGCTAATTAAGTTGGGTAATGTTTTCATGATAAGTTGAATTAATGTTGGTGTTGACAGTACGTTGTTATATTCCTCTCGATCTACAGGTTCATAACATAACTGATGAATTCTACTGTTACGATCAGATAAGCTAATAATTATTGGATCACTCAAAATCTAGTCACTAGTTTACATGCTTGAACTCTACTGTAGTTGTTTCGAGTTTTGTAAACTAAGTAGCATATTGAATCAACAAAGTGACCCAACACAAGGTACATGAACGTTTAATTGATGATGAAGTTTTAAGATTTGCTGTGTTCATTTTCCGCACTGACATGTAGCATAAACGCATAATAATGGAAAGTTATTTTCTCCCATCTATTTATCGAGCAAAGTTAGAAATATTATGGCCAAACATAAACATTTTATTCTCCAAAGAAGTGACTTACACTAAGCCACGAAACTTCAGAAAAAATGATTTTCTACTCGTTGGGATATTGCAAATTTATTATTTATACTCTGTTTACTTTCATATGAAGTTTAATAATAAATTTATCCCAGTCACAGTGCAACAACAATTCCCACTTGTTGGGATGTGTAATTCTCTTGCGGGTTCCCAAAGACCAGAAGAATTCGGAGACCATCGTTCAACTGAAGAGATTGTTGAATTGGTTGCATCACTCCAACCTCCGATGACATATATCATGTCGTCTAATGTAGTAACACAACAATTACTTCTTTTATGCATCATTGAAGGCATCATTTGCCATCGATTTGTATCCGGATTATATCGTTCTACTGTTCGTAGTCTTTGATGTCCATCGTTTCCACCGATGGAATACAAATATTGACCATATACAATAACACTAACACCACTTCGAATACTATTCATTGGAGCTACTATTGACCATTGATCTGTACGGGGATCATACATCTCTACAGAATTATGAAAATGCTCACCATCAAAACCTCCGACAACATATATAAACCCTGAAAATGAATGAGCTCCAGCGTCACTACGAACTTGATGCATTGGTGAAACAAAAAACCACTGCTTTTGTTCTATATCATACCGTTCAACTGAGCTCAGTCGAAATTTCCCATTATGTCCACCGATAGCATATATATAATTGTTTAAACTACATGCACACACATAATTTCTTTTCTCATGCATTGGTGATAAAATCTTCCATGTATGATTGGTTAATTCAAAAACTTTAAGAGTTTGAGTTGGTCCACTAGGCAGATAACCACCTACAATGTAAATTTGTGTTTTATGCAAAACACAAGCAGAATAAGCATGACCTACATTAAGTGTTAAATTATTAGAATCTATACGACGCCAAGTGTTAGCTCGTGAATTATACACTTGAATTATTTTAGATGGACCAAAATAAGAATCATGTTGATTTCCTTCCCATCCACCAATAACAAAAATTGCATTATGAGGAAGACGTGGTTTATGAAGATATGTGAATAATTCAATTTCATTTTTTAATTTAAAAGTTAACTTATTATTAAATTGTGAAATTAATTCAATATTAGAATAACGTGCTAAAAGTATTAAATGTTGACATGAATTCCACATTATTTGTATTAATGAATGTTGTAATATATCATTTAAATATTCATTTGATAATCTACCTAATCTTAAACATGCTAATAAATCATAAATATAAAATTGTCTTTCTATTAATTTATAATTAATCCATTTTATTATAAGATCAAATAAATATTTTTCATTTGAAATATTTAATAAATCATTTATTAATAATTTTTTAAATTCATTAAAATTTATATTTAAAAATTCTTCATATTGACTAATTTCAATAAAATGAAATAATAAATAATTTAAAATGATCAATTGATAATTTGGTAATTGATTTATTAATTTTTTAGAATTTAGCCAATAATTTAAACAATTTTTTATATTTAATTTATATTGAACTATTTGAATACAATCATTTATAAATTCAAATGTTTCATAATATAATCCTACTTCTAATAATGAATTAATAGTAGATGATTTAATATTATTATTTAATAAATTATAACGAGTTTCATGATTACAATGAATAAATGATAATAAACATTCTAATGCATAAATATTTGTATAATTAATTATAAGTGGTTGAAATTGTAAATCAGATAAACTTTTAGGTTGTAATTGATATTTTGATTTAATGATTGTTGTTGTTGTTTTTGTTTTTCTTCTTCTTGTTCTATAATAATAATTTATTAATTCAAATTGACGTAATTTAATAAGTTCATGTTTAAATATTGTACTTGCTTTAGCAAGTTTAAATCCACTTATAGAATGTACATGACTATTGTTTATAATTACTTTTCGATCAAGAAGATAATCTGGAAGTGTACTAATGAAAAAACAATTCGACATTGATGATGTGGACATCATTTCAAATATCTGATATTGATATTATGGATATAATTTAATGTGTTGAATTGATATTACATTTTGAATTTATTGACTATTGCTAAAAAGGTCGATAAGTAGAAGTGGTCAGTTTACAAAAAAGTTATTCATTAATATTATTAGCTTTATTCAATATTATATTTTCTGCACAATATAAAATCCTCAGCGTTTATTATTCCTTGATCGATCCTGATGATAAATATTCAGTGATCATCAGTTTGTTATCAGCATTTCAGAAGTCGACATTCTTTCAATGCATATTGCCAGCCATCACGATGTCTTCAATGGTAAATTTTTGTAACATGTACAGCGAAAGGTCGTACACTTTTCAAAAACGCACATGATATAGGTTATTCAACTGATTGACATGATGATCTGTTGAAGTAAACAAGGAATTAGATAACTTGTTGAAATATCTAGATGACAATAACAGAGAGCCCAGATATTCAAGCAGATCAATAATTATCGAATGATATGCAACTACAAATAGTAATAATAATACTAATTATTGAAGTTAGATTACCTAAATTAAAAGAATAATCGAAACTTTTGTAACAGAATGAAATAAGAATTATAGGCAATACGGATTTATTGTAAAGATCATGTGTAAGATTTAATATTGTGGAGTATCTTGAAGTATGAATTTTATTTGAACTGAATGAAAATATCGAAACTTATCGAATAAATAACTAACTTCAATCAACTGAATAAATACCAAAAATTTATTTGAACTGTGACGAAATTTTAAGTAGCTTTCAACTATCAACCACTTGCTGATCCGTGCATTTACTTTTGCGTCAGATACTATCTGTTCGTCGAAGGTGCTTCCGGGTACGTAAACGTTTCACTGTGTCATTTATTTGTTTCATATTCCTTTCTCTTGCAGCTTTTTCTGCTGTCGCTGCTAGCTCTTACACGTTTTATTGATTGTCAGCTCTAATGCTGCTCTTCATTTACTTGCTTACTTCGATGAACTCAGCTTGTGTCTTCACTTTCTCTGTTCTTGTTTGACTGTTGTTAACTGCTTTCTCCCTGATCTTCCTTTTTTGAATCTTGTCCGGAGTTTGGAAAGAGACCCATTACTTATGATGATGCTTGTTGAGGCCCGGAACCTCCTGACACATCGAAGTTCGTGCTTCTGTCATCCCCTTCCAGTTGACCTCCATACAAGTTTCTTCATCTTGTATTAGACGTAGTGAGGCTTGAAACGTGTTGTTGAGAGAGATCTTGAATTTGTTGAATTCGACTGTATGTCGAAGAAGGCTGTATTGAACCTTCACGATTGTATTTGGTGGTGATCGTAAACTATGTCCTCTCGTCTCCTGGATCTCACGCCTTCAATTGATCTTGTGAATATATTAGTTGTACAAATATGATCGATCTTGTTCTGTGTGATGTGGCCCGTTGAGACACATGTAGCTTTCTGTAGGAATAATGTATCATCTATAACCAAGTTGTTGAATGCACATGAATTTTCAAATCTCTCAAAATTCTCGTTTGTTTCTTTTAGTCAGTCTATGTCATCCTATGATATCTTAAAACCTGGTGTTGTTCATTTTGACTATGGTGTTTTGGTTTCCATCAGGATGACCAAGTACTTCAATGAGCACTTCGCTGTGATCGATTGCGGCCTCTCGTAAAACTAATCTATTTCGTGGTCATTGTTATTCTTAGTGGGTGCATTATATTGGCTGAAATGCATCGCAGTTTTCTCCTGCTTTGCTTTGAAAGATTCTTTGATGATCGCGGGTCTATGAGATTTCCATCCGATAAACGCATTTTGTGCTTCTTTGGACAGCATCAGAGAAATTCACTGAATGTGTGTGACGCTTTGTTCTTCATGATCTGAATACTGAAGCATCTCTTCTGAATCTATTCATTTCTGTCAAGCTTGGATCTGATGTGTTTCAGTGATTTTGAGCACCGCCTATTCCATGGCTGTTTAACTAGTTCTCCCGGTTTCCCACATTTTCTGAACATTCCATGCACCTATTAAAATTATTGCTCTGGTCTTGATGTTAGACGGGGAACGGCATTCACCACGAGGTGTCATAATTCTTCAGAAGCAAGAAACTTCAACTCAGACAACACAGTTCAAATGGTTTAATATGTTTATTCTGGTTAGCATTTTTAGCAGGGTTGTTTCTTCATGGGGTTTCTTCATGCCGTCCTCATACTCAACCCTCCTCCTTTTTCCGGGATCGGAATCGACAGTAACCCTAGAAGAACAACTGGTGTGATCTAGTTTATTTTGGTTCAGGTAGAAATTAACTCATTCTGACTAGCTTATCTGTGAGTGGTTACTCTCAGACGTTTAGTTGGCTGTATTTATCTTTGTATTCCTAATGATCACTTTATTCTGTTAACCTATTGACACATGATTAACTGATGTTTCCTGTATAGGTCTATAAAATAGGTCCACGATGAAATGCCTAATGAATTCTGACTGAATACAGTTCTGTGTTTCCAGAAATTTTCTCAATAGTTTTAATTCAGTCAATCCAGAATTTCGAGGTTTCCTCAATCAAACTCGTATCAGTAGTTGTCTTCTTTTACTGATGCAAGCGATTGCATGTACGTTTATGTATGCGTAAACGGAGGAAGCATTCAGTTAATTCAGTGTGAATTTTGTTGCAGCTGACGTAATCTCTTTTATAGATATTTATCAGAGAGAATACATATTGTAAGTAATACACATTCGTTTCCAATGAGAATAAGTAAACGAACCTTTCTTTGTGTACGTATGTTGTAGAATACGACTAACAACCACCATGATAGGAACTCTTTATTATTATTTGCAATTACTGCCTTTCATTACGAAGCTGTGCAAATTGTTCAGTTTGATTGAAATCACGAACTGGTCCAGGTTTTCGATGGTTATTTGACTTAGATTGATTAGTGGTTTCAAGAAAATTATTTACTTGTTTATATTCAGCAGAAATTTGAAATTTGACCACCTACATTTATTTTAGTGGCGATATATGTAAATGATTCTGCATAAATTAAACGAATTTAGTCATTCTCATTGTTAAAGCAAATCAGTCAATAGTTAAAATGGTATTTTCATTAAGGAATAAACAAAAGAAGCTTATGAAAGTTAATATTTGCAAAACTGATGTGAACTATGGTTGTAATTTAGCATTTAGGTTGTACTTCAGAATGTTTATCATTTTCGATGGAACATTATCACGAATCATTTTTATAATTATTTACAATGGGAGTTTGCTTGGTTGGTGCAGGAATGTTAGTATTTATAAACATAAAACAAGTTGAAACATATCATGTTGTTTTCATTGTAGTTGATAGATTTCCTTTTCAATACAAACTGTTTGTTCTAAATATCCATATTGTTAATATAAGTTTCTATCATTGTGAATTGTTTAAAACTATTAGGAGAAATATGCAAACTAAGATTACAAACCAATACTATCATTTTAAGTACAATAAATACACACAATAATAATAGTGTGGTGTGTGTACTACTGATGTCAGCAGATATAAGTAGTATGAATCACCAATCGAAAGTGGAATGCCTGGAGGCAGTATGTCAAGAAGACAAAAGAGAAGTGAACGAGAACAAAGAGTGATTGGTATGGAGACGTAGGATCAACGAAGTTTGAGACAATTTATGGATATTTTGCGAATGAATTATTTGATGTACCATTCTCAAGTTTTACTAAGAAATTCTGTAATTTCATTTTTCAATATATTTGGTTGTCCCTACCCGTGTCCTTGTCACCTACTTTACTTGTCGCCTCGATAGTAATAATTATGATGTATAACGGGAGATTTTCGACTTGTCAATCTATCGATCATTATCACCAAGTAAAGACATACGTAAAGCATGATTTGTATTCTTTCGTCTACAAGGATAACTCATACACTTCATCAACAGAATTTGAACAGTAATAAACGACTGGAACTATACGATATTGGTTCTCTCACAATGATCAATCAGTAGAGCTGATAACTGAATAGTTCAAACCGTTAATGTTAGCGGCATTGTAATGATTGTAGATTTGTTTTACTTTTCCATTGTTGACAATAAAATAATAGAGATAGTTAATTTGTGTAAAACACAATTTACGTTCCATACGGAATTCCTAACACGTACAACTTTGTAAACAAATTATAATTTTAGATTATCATTATTATAATTAGTGAATTTATTCAATTTTACATTTGTGGTACAATACAGAATTCTCATCATAATATGATGAGTTTAGTTTAATTAAATAGCTCTATGTTGATTTTCTTTGAATAAATTAGAACCAATGAATTTAATGAGATATTATAAGTTTACTAATCATTTCACTACATTAACTCGAATCCAGCAGTGATTGTCAACTTTAAGATTCAGGTAAATCCAGTTGTCGAGTCCCAAATTGGATTTCACTTCTAGCCACCATCCATCTTTGCATATACAGCTTGTGATTTAAGGTAAAATCGAGACAATCTGCACAGGATGCACATATGCCAATAACAGACTGATCAATTGCAATCCTAAACAACAATCAGAATACACAAGCAAACAACACCAAGTGAAATTAATTCATTAGCTTGAAAAGTTAGGATTTGAAGTTGTAAATACTTCATTGATATATATGCGGTGATGATCTTTCATTCACATGACTGTCAAGCAAAAACAACACTTATGAATGATATAGTTACAATGCTCAGTTGTCTTGTACTATGGGATTTGATTACGTGAATGACAATAAAATGCAACTACGCCTCAACCATAGTTAAATTTTGATTGCAAATATCACACAAGTTATTTGACTTTAATATTCCGTCTACACAGCTTCTTAATTGTTGAATATTTTCAACACGAAATCAACTGTATTTCTTGATGTTTTTTTTAAAGACACTGAAGGTTGACAGCTATCTTGGACAGACATTATCTTCTAAATGTTTAGAGGTCTTACTGAAAGTCTTGACCCATTTGAAAATACCTATTTTATGACGTGTTAGGTTTGTAACCAGTCTTCAGAAATTTTATAAAACCGTAGGCAACTCAGTTCGCATATGCACTAAAGAGATTATGTGTGTTCTTACTCGAATATGCAATCGGTTGTACTCTCAATTATTTCGGATAAATTATTATGTTTGCAACATTGTTTTGTAGATTTTACATATTTCTAAATCATTGGAAATGGAAGATAATGGCAAAATATTTTGCACTCTGTTACATCCAACAGTTTGATGGGTACATTCTACAGTACAATAAGCAGAAATCGTTTGACCTGTGCCAACATTACATCATAATGGTTAGTGCATAATTATCTGAGTATACGTTTCCCTTGTAAATAGCTTGTACATAGTTTTATTAATAAATTCTGACCTGTGATGAATACAGATTGATTTGCACAAGTTTTTCAAGTGAAAAACACCTCTCAAAATAGACGTTAATAGCAATGCTTAAGAAAGCCGTCATTGGAATTGATGGAGGAACAATGTGGAAGATAAAAGCTAACTATTATTTATTACATTCTATTGTTATCTGCATTCATTAATTACTTAAAATGCTGCAAACCACTTCAGTCATCGAATAGTTGTGTAAATTTTAATTTTTTTCAATCTAAAACATTATAACACCACTTTGTTGGCTACAGCTATTTAAAATACTTCAATCGTAACTGAGTGAAGACGATATTTGTTTTCAAACATCATAGATAAATTACCAGTAAGATTAAATTTAATGTATCTGATACTGGTTGATAGTACTTATATATTGTATATTCCAACACCAATGACACTGTGGTGTTTGAATGAACTAATGATTCCTTTGTACTTGTGTTGGGATATTCAGGAAAATATCCCAGAAATTATTCTATTAAGTCTAATGCTATTCTTGGACTTGGACATGGTATGATCTTCTTATTGGTCAGTACTTATTTCACGTGTTATTTTCCTACTGGTCAATATTGTACAATGTTATTCCCTATTTTATGGTATGTTGTGGTCTGATTGATTGGTATATAAACAAAGTACGTTTGAAATATAATGATTCATATATCCGAGGCTGTGACTTGCGTTCTGGACTCAACTGCTAGGCTAGACAAGGAAGCGCGGCCAATCAGAACCCTAGACCGTTCTACGTGTTTGCGTGTCTTTGGTCCGATCGATAATTCGCTACCCTCTAATCAGTCTGCCGCCTCACAGTTATAACAACTTGTTGAATGCTTGATATCGAATTCTAAATACAGTACATTTGTTTGTGCTTATCTAGTACTTCTTGACTGCGTTATTTCTGGGATTCTTAGTTCATACTATAATTCAAATACTTCCAATTATCATAGACATGTATATCCACTTCAAATCGTGGTAGAAACATGAGGAATTTTGTAAGTGAAAATCTTTTCAGTGAAGAGTTTAATTTTTCTGCTTAATGTGTAGTTCATATTTTACCTTGCTATGATAATCTTTAGTTAAACATTGAAATTTCGAAGATTTATAGTGAATCTAAGGAAATTTAGTGGAAAAATACATATATTAATTACAAAAGACTGTTGATAGAAATCTGACGACTTTACATCAGTGATGTAAGTACACAGTAAGGGCTGTGTAATTTACATTATTCAAGGTTATTTGATACATTTGTATACATCTAACAATCAAGTTAAGACTGAAGACAGCGAGAGGAATTTTCCATAAAATATTTGAATCTCATGAAAATATGTATACAGTTCAACTAATAGAATGGTGTTTTGTCCATTCGTTTTCGCTAGTTTGTTTGTAGTTTTGTTCTGAAAGGTAATTTCTATTTGTTTTTGTAATTACAGATACACTGTTATCATCAGAATCATTCACTCTGTCTTCATCGTCTGAACTGTCACCCCACAAATATTTCGGATTAAGTTCTGAATGTGGTTTATGTTTGTAGTCAATTGTAGGTAAGGAAGTGAATTTACTTTTTCCATAAATTGAATGTTTCGAAGAACTAATCTGAGAATGTCTCCGATTCTTATGCTTAGGCCGTTGATAATCTCTATCTGGATTCAGTCCATCACTTTGAACCTGTGAATTATCCTGACATCGGAATAAAAAACAGTCGGAAAAACCATTATGCAAAGAAAATACTCTGTTTACAGAACATAAAGTGTAGTTCCATTAATGGATATATCGATTTCTAAATTCAGTTCTAAGAGATTAATTAATTAATTAATCAATCAATTAAACCAAAATCTACATTAAATATACGTAGTGTAAATGATTTATAGCTTGTATGACCGGACTAAAACGGAAAAATACTTGGATAATAGCTGATCAAACTCAGAGTTGAGCTTAAATAGTTCAGTTTTCTATATTCAAATGAATTGGAAACCATACATGATTCCCAACTTATGATAGGTATGTAGCAATTTACTTTTCCTAGCATTTAGGAAACCAATGTAAGTTGATGTTGGGATATTCAGGAAAATATCCCAGAAATTATCCTATTAAGTCTAATGCTATTCTTGGACTTGGAGATGGTATTATTTACTTATTGGTCAGTACTTGTTTCACATGTCATTTTCCTACTGGTTAATATTGTACAATGTTATTCCCTATTTTATGGTACGTTGTGGTCTGCTTGACTGGTATATAAACAAAGTATGTTTGAAATATAATGATTCATATATCCGAGGCTGTGACTTGCGTTCTAGGCTCAACTGCTGGGCTAGACAAGGAAGCGCGACCAATCAGAACCCTAGACCGTTCTACGTGTTTGCGTGTCTTTGGTCCGATCGATAATTCGCTACCCAGAAATCTGCCGTCACAGTTATAGCAGTTGAAGAATCGATTACAGAGTAAAAATGATTGTGCTACTGAATACATAAAACATCATTTGGGACCATTTTTACCGTAACCGTAGGCATTGTTATACAATTTTCTAAGTAAAAGGGATTTTAATATATAAATTTCTTTAGTAAACCCTTGTTGTCAGCAAGTAGAATTACAAAGTACTACGAATAAAGTACGGATAAAAACAGGTATAATAACTCTAAAGCTATCAAACGGGTTACTTATAGCAGTGATCACTACGGATGAATTACTGCAAATATTTTAAATGTTGACTTATTATGGTAATTATTGATGTGCTATCTAAGATATATTCAAATATCTATCATTAGCAATGATCTTATAATTTCAGTACTGGTAGTGAAGAAAATGAGTAGATAGTTTAAAAAAAATATTCCAGAGTAAAGTTTAACGTCCTTTGAGACATATTTATACTGTTGATGAAAAAAATATTCCGAGGATCTGAGGGTCATCGTTATATTAAAATAGAGAAATTTGAGTGATGTGTACAACTAGCAGTAAGGTTCAGAACATCATTCTCATCCTTATTCGAGCTCGTTCCTAGGATTTATTTACATTTTCTTGTTGCTCTTCACATTAAGTAGTAAACCAGAGTTGCTGAAACTTGTAACTGAAAGGGAATACCGAAATAATCCGCTTTAGGTACTATATATCAACTGTAGCTATTAACACTGACAACTGGCATATATTAAACTAAAAACTAAAGAATTCCCTACTTGGCATACAATCTGGTTGCTGAAAAGTAGTTTAATTGTGTTAGTTCCCAAAGCTCCATACGAGACACAATTTATTGACTTGAGAAGAATAAGACGGTTATTTATGGGATATTTATTTTTACTATAGGGTTGTGGTGAGCTTTGAGATCATGGACCGACCAATGTTAAACCATCATTGAAAACCTGGAAGCACAGGAAGACTGTTTCGTCCTAGTACGGGACTCCTCAACAGTGGGCATCCACATCTCAACAACTCTTTACTGATAATTATCATGCGTCCGCTAATGACTGACTTTGATATGCATTTCTCGGAATTCTAGTGAGAAGCCGTATTAAGTTAAGCTAATTTGTGTCGGGTGTAAGGCAGTTAATCACTGAAGACAAGTTAGGATAGCCGCTTAATATCGTAGACCAGCTGATGTTAGACAGTAATAGCGGCGGATACCGGCTCAAAGCCCAAAAGTTAAACGTTTACGCGCGAGACCAAAAGTCATAGGTTCAAGTCCCGTGCGAGAGATCGTGGGTGCCTACTACTGAGGAGTCCCATACTAGGACAAACGGCCGTTCAGTGCTCCCAGATTTCGAACGATGGCCTAGCATTGAACGGTTCATGATCTCGTTTAAAAACATTTATTTATTAGATGGTCATGAAGAGGGGATCAATCAATAATCTTTAACACCCCGATGAACAATTCAGAGTTGATGTATTTTGAGGCATTAGCCCTATTCTGTTTTGCTTTGTACATAGTAGCAATACCAGGTCAGGAGTGATTTATATTTCGGTGACTGCAAAGTAATTTTTGTGTTAATTACCAAGAGAATCAACATTAACCGATATGCTCAGCTTGAAATTTATTTATAAAATGGGTTAAATGAGTTAATTCTAGTTCATGTCGAAAGTAATCAGTGAAATCTAATAAAGACTAGATGTTGACACTGAGTATTCCATTCATTTTGATCCATGCAGATATAGAACTTTAGATCAATGTACTTCATTTGTATCAGGAACATGAAAACCTGTCTGACGACAGATAAATTGTTTATTACATACTCTAAACCTAAAGTAATAATAACACAGTAAACTTTCACAAATATAGCAAACCTATTTTTTACGAACAACGAGAAGCGTATTACGCTCATATGAGCATATAGCAAACCTAAAGGACCAAGAAAATAAATCAAATATACTACTCACATTACTCTGATGTAAAAGACTATTATTTTCTTTTTCCGATAACTTTCTTGCATATTGCATTAACGATGATGGTTGAAACTCTAAAACACAATTAAACATAGTTATTTGTGTACATGTTCATATAGAGTTTAATATATGATTTAAATAAAATCAAACTTACCTAAACCTATTATTCTAACTTTTTCATCTAAATAAGCTGAAGAGTTTAATAATGCTAAACAATTTTCTATCCCAATAGGATTTCCTGTCAGATCTATTACTTTGAAACGAGATGTTGTTTTTATTAATATTTCTGTAATGCATGCTGCACCATCATGATCAATACCACAAAATGCAATACCCAAACGTTTTAAACATGGACAACTGATAAGACTTGACTTCAAATCAAATAAACCGGAAGAGCCAATATTTAAATTCCCAGATAATTGTAACGTTGTTAAACGTGTGCAGCGTATTAGTCCAGTTGCCAATTTATTCATACTTGATCTGGTTATCATATTTTCTGATAGAAACAATCGGATTAAACCGCGTTGATTTTCATCTGAATTGAGAATTTCGGATGAAAAACAAGGTGAAGCTAATGCCTGTGATATAGTTGAACAACCCAAGTCCTTTATATGAAAAGAAGTCAATTATGATATAAAATTATTAATATTATTTCTAAATCTTTATTTATATTTACTCAAAAAGTTATCATTTTGAAAGGAAATGGTTTCATTTAATAGGAAAACACCTCAACTAATGAAGTTCAATATTAAGCTATTAAATAAGAGATATGATCTGAGGAATACAACCAGTGCAGTCCGAATCAAAGTAATGAGACTAGAAGTGAATGAACAGAAGATACTAATGATATATTACATTTTCCATTGACCACCGATTAACATAGATTATTCACAATATGTATTCCCATTGAATTGGAATGTTTTATTGTTCAATAACCTGTGTTTTTCTTCAGCTTAAATTGTGTCATACAACAGTTACTTACTTATATTGCGTATTATTTGATCTTTCTTCCTATTATCAGCAAAGTTTTCGAATGAAATTTGATAACTTCTACATAACTTTGATTTCAAGACTTGAAGGAAACTGTTATACAACTTCCCTGACTTTTCAAATTTCACAACCATAACATTTGTTTTACTCAGTAGTATTGCATTTTGTATTGAAAGACTAAGTGCGATCTGATTTTGTATATTCTGTCATATTTTCATTTCATCCAAAACGTTGTATATATATTTTAAGACTATTATTACTACTATTCCTGTTAGACCACTTGAAGCATATCCTATCTGAATAATTTCAATTAAAGTAGCCGCTTTTTAGAACTATTTTATTAAAACTATTAATGATAAATCTATTTAGGTGAACAAATTTTATTGAGAAACTAATTGAAAAGTTATTTATTTATGATTACGTTTTATTATGATTTGATGAAGTGAAAATTTAATTAATATGATAGCAATTTGTCAACATCATTATCAGTTCAGTTTTGAGTTTTTCAGCTTAAAATTTATAATTAATAAGTTTACAGAAATAATTTTCTACACAATTACACATCAAACCTCATTGAACACAATTAAAATATAAACTAAAAGTGATTTATTTTCATTGTATCAAAATGAAAGTTCCATTAAAGAATTAAAAATTAATTCCATGAAAACAGATCAATCTGTTTGTGTTGTTACAGACCAAATTCATTTTATCAATATGATTAAAGGAAAAATTCATTTTGAAATTTATTTGTTAATTAAATTTAATTATAATTTAAATTAACTACATGAGAAGAGGTAGTGAAAAACTATCTCGTAAAAATAATCAAACAAAACTATTTCATTAGCAATCTATTATCAAGCATGGAAATTGACTGTTTAATTATTTATAAAGAAACTTCGTTAAAGGGTAAATTATAAGTAAGTTTTTATTTCTTGGTACTTATAGTAATCAAATATATACATATATATGTAAGTGTTATAGCTAGAGCTTAGATATACCGCGTATAACTTGAGCGCTCGAACGCCAGAACCCTTCGAGTCGCAAATAAGACAGAAGACCGAAGAAAATATTTGTTGGGCAAAAATCAAAATGTACAGAAAATTACAGGTACTTATAGATATTAGCGTTTGTTAAATCAACATTATAAGTCAACCAATCCGCAAATAGGCATGTAATGCTACTGGCCAATAGTATCATGCGACATTGATATTCTAGAAAGTTCTATTACGTTTTGATTGAGTGGAGCTCTTCAACTCTTCTAAGGCCTTTAGAGGCTTCGTCTTAGTTCTCGGAAACCGTTCTAACAGTAAATGATGTGGTTTCATTGTCTAAGCGTATCACTTATTTGTAGAACTATTTTTCTTTTGGTTAAGAACTTATAAAATATGTAGTTTCAACATTGTTTAATCAATGCGTCCAGTCATGAAACCTTTACTTATATTTGAACAATGAATTTGGATATAAACAGTTAAGAAGTGGATGAGAATAGTGTTATATTCGAACAAAGAATAAATGAATGATAACCGATAGCAATCATTTATGAACTATCATGATACATATTCTTACTAGATATAATAGATATTGACTGAAATCCGTACGAAAGCTGAAAGTTATGGTAGGTCGTTATCTGAATAAAAAATGCAAATCTCTACAAGCTAAGTCGGAAAACCGAACTTGTAACTAGACTTCATTTTCACATACAAAATGAGTATTCTGGCAGTGTAGCTTTCTGTTAACTAGATAACGTGATTATGAATCTTTGCTTATATTCTTGACAGCTTTATCTGCACCAACTCTTACCTTATAGCAACTTGAAGAAAACCATCTGCCTAGCTTCTGAAAAGAATATTGATCTGGTCAGCTCAGTGTCCCAAAGTTATGCACATAAATTCCAAGACATTCGAGAAATTCTACAAAAAATCTATTTAAGTTAATGTTGTTGGTAAATTGTTGTAATTAATCCATTTAATTTTGTTTAGATAGTATAAGACAGTAGAAATATCAATTTAAACCAGAAACTGTTTTTGTCTACTGAGAAAAAGCCAAGTATTTAGTTTCTTTCATATTCAATACAATCACAATTATTTGTGACACATTTTTAATTATTGAAATTTATTTACATCTATGAAGAATACTGTTATGTATCGAAATATATCAATTGGTTTTTAGAAGAGAAATAAAATTTTCATGTAAGTTCTTAGGATAAATATATATATATAAGCAAATATAAAAGCATAAAATTGATGGCTTAATAAGGTTAGAAAGTACATTAAAAGTCATATGACTTGATAATAAAAATAATAAATTTCAGTATTTTACAATATTTCCTTTATTCTATTGTTGTATTTAACATCGATAGTTTCTTAGATTTTATTTATTAAGACATATTTTTACTTTTTATAATATGAATAAATGTACTATTTGTCCCACCCCCTCAAAGAAAATCAATCATCAGTATAACAACAAAAGAAAACAACCAAACGAAAATAAGATGAGTTCACAATAAACCAATATTTACTTTATAACACAATATGTGATAATTAAATTAAATTTTCTATTATTGTTTTTAAACATGATATTTTATAAATTATTATTAAGTGACTTTTTTGTGAGACAGGTATTTGATTTATTACAAAAATCTTACAGATTGAAATCATGAGTCAGTCGAAGCTACACTATCATTGAAAACCTGGAAGCACTGGATGGCCGTTTCGTCCTAGTATGGGACTCCTCAGCAGTGCGCATCCACGATCCCGCACCCCGCGGGATTCAAACCCAGGACCTATTGGCTTCGCGCGCGAGCACTTAACCATTAGACCTTTAGACGAAACGGCCGTTCAGTGCTTCCAGGTTTTCAATGATGGTCTAGCTTCAACCGACTCATGATTTCAATCTGTGAAAATTTCTAAAATCTCCACAAACCCCTTCTGACAAAAATCTTAATCAAATACTTATCGATGTAATTTGTAAACTATAAGACTCGACGAGTTTCATTATTCACCTCTAATATAATATTTGTGTTTGAAATAACAGTATTCTTGATTGTTGAATATCATTTTCATACTTTAATAGAAGTATATATTATTTTGACTGAACTCATATTTATAGCAACCTATTCAAAATGTAATTTATACATATAACAGTAGATCATACTATTAACTTGATGATCGATATTAGCAAGGCATGAAATGAACTCGGTGACATTTTTGTTTAAAACACATATCTAATAGTATCCACTAATTATCTTGTTATTTATTTAAAGAAAAAAAATTCAAAAATAATATAGTAAGGTATGCCTACTGTCTACTTTGAAGCTCGCTTAGGTTACATTTATACAATTGTTATTACTGAGAAGCATCGGTAAGGTACATCATGAAAAATATGTCGTTAAAAACGTATTACAAAGAAAGTTGACATTGTTTTACTTTTTTTTCTGAATGACTATAATTATGGATAATTTCACTTGAAGCGTGTACTTTTTAGTTCATTTAATTCTATTATAACAATGATGATCTAAAAAATAAAGATTATTTTCATGAGGATATTTTGCACTTATTTCTATCTCTCTATGGTTACATATATATTTATATTAGGAAGGAGAGTAACATTTAATAATGTCATATAAATAACTTAGGCTTAATTTGATAAAGTACATATTTTTTATTTATTCTAAACTAGATGTGTACCAGTCCCTTATAAACTCCATTGTCATTGTTTGAAATAATTAAATCATCTTTTGTAGAAATAAAGACGTGTAATCTATGTGTTAAACAGAACGAATAAATAAGAACAACCGGTATCGGATACATCAGAGAAGTTTAGAAATTTGTGTAGTAAATTTTCATGATTAGATAGTTTAGAACAATAGTTTTCCGTAACACTCACAATCCAGTTTTTGAAAATATTGACCAAACATCTTTAAAGAATTATAAAGCAATAAACAATAATTCACTAAACTTCAAATGTAGGATTCAAGGAAAATCATCTGAAAAATATTTTTCTTCGGCTACTTTCCTTATTTTGAACAGTACATTTGACGAGATATGAAGCTATCAAGCAAGACAATGAAAACATCATGGATGGAATATTCAGCTAAGACAGAACATAGTACCTCCAAACTTCTTTTCATTCAATAGAAATCCTAATCGCCTTAGAATATTAAATCTGTTTAATGTTTCAGCTATTTTGTTGTTACACTTATTTATTCACTATTTCAATGCAATAAAAGTGAATGCACAGCAATTTATGACTGGCCAATGTAGGAGTAAAATATTTAGAAATGAAGTTTTTTTTAGTGATATAATGTGAACTTTGTTTGCTGTTAAACGTAAACACAATTTGTATTTAGATCTAATTCTATATAATGTTTACCCTTAAAATTATACAACATCAGGATAGTTAGAGTTCACATTTATTATTCTTATTATTACTACTGTACATTATTGATACAGTGAGAGGTAATAACAACTAACATACCATATTGAATGCTTTTGTTATCAGTTGTACAGCTATGGTTTGTAAATCAAAAAATACAATGATATTTCTGTGTACAAACATAAATATAGGTATACCTTATTTATTATGATTGTTAATTTATGATCTGGTTTATTAACAAACAGATATTCTAATTAGAAAGCTGTAAATATACGGTAATAAAAAAAACGTTTAAAGTAGTCTCAAACTATTCTCCATTTAAAAGTGTTCAATATTATTTAAAATAAATATACTTATTCGATTTGCTACATTAATAATACGGGGTAAGTTTAATGAGAACACAGATGAGGACTTAGAGAGAAGGTTAAATTGAACATGTCCAATCTAAAAATAACACTAAAATTAAAGAAATAAGCAAAAACGTTTTTTAAAATAAATAAATAATATGTTTGCAATATCCCAGTGAGTAGAAAAATTAAATTTTCTGACGTTTCGTGACTTAGTGTAAGCCACTTCCTCAGAGAATACTCATTGGGACATTAAAAATATATTATTTATTTATTTATAACAATCTACTCAATGCTCAATTTATTCAAAATTATCAAATCAAACCTTTGTAATGATACCTACAAACTCTTTTTTTTAAATAACCAAGTGTCCATTTAAATAGGAGTTAAGAACGAAGCATTACCATCCCAATAAAACTTTCATTTAATTTATTATTCAATATAAAAAAACTTTCATTCCATAGTACTTTAATGGAATATTCATAAATGTACATCTGAGATAAATCTTGATTGAAGTTCATTTTAAAAGTGGATTACATAATTTGTAAAAAAAACCCAAGTTATCATCCTCGAAATCATAAGTAGAGGTAGTTTTATTATAATCAGTAATGGTTAAGTTGGAAGTGTATGAGTTTTGGAATATATATCACAATTAAAATTATTGTCGTCCTTTTATAGTTTATAACCATCAGTATAGTTTGCGGCATATTGTTTAATATGATGATATTAACATTTATTAACCTTATAATTAATTATTTCTAATGTTGCAAAATATGACCTCAACCTACGTTAATCGATAAATGAGTGATGTAACAACTATTGGGATCTTTGTCATCCCCTTTAACGCTGTGTGAATTTCTTACCGGCTACCTCTGAGCACCCATTATAGCTTGGATTTTCTAGATTACAGAATATATATTTATAAAATTAAGTTCGCTTAGTTCAGCTGGTACATGAATATGCATTCATAATGCTAGGGTGGAATACAACAGTTCACATTCCCAGCTTCAAACAGTACGTGATAAAGCATTTATTTGACTAATCCTTATAGTTGGCTGGAATTTTATCCCAAAGTAGATCACAAGTGCATGCAATAGTCCATTTAGGTGGTTTGTGGAAATCAGTTTTAAAATGTGTACACTAATTGTATCTTTGATTCCTGTTTATCAATGAACAAACAGTTTTTTCCTATAACTATCATGAATCGAACAAATTATCACATTTTTGAACATGATGTAACAAATAGGTTGGATTTCATCACTAATAATAATATAATATGATTGAATGCGGTTCCCTTTACGAGATTAAATGCATTATAAAATCTTCGATATAGTACAGTTTCAAAAGCTGGCGACAGATACAAGTTAATACCAAATAAAAAGTAAATTAGGAAAAATCTTGTTTAACTAAGTTATTTAATCTACTTTTTATGGCAAAGATATGACATCCAAAAATCTCAAATACATATTTCATTATGATTATGACACCTTTTCATATCTAACATTGCATATCACTCCTTTCTTACTAGAGACATTTCTAAGCTATTATTATTACGATATTTATCCCGTCAATAATCTTGCACATTAAAATATCATTCCTGACTATTCATTTTGTATGCATCTTATGCTTTAAAATATAAAAACTTTGTCACATATGTTGAGTTAAGAATAAATTACTGGTTAAACTGTAATAGTTTGTTATAGGTGAGAACGTTTACGTGTTGAGTTACTTATCACAAGAAATATTAAGACAGAAATGGTGATATTTATTACGAAGAAATCAAAAACTCAATACGATTTAGAATTTTAAAAAATCATTAAAAATAATCGAAATAATCTAAACGATTGAATTCAGTCAGCATATAGGATTTTCCAAATTTACAAGTTTTTATCGCTTCATCAAGAGGGATAACAAGGAAATCACTTTATTAATTAAAAACATTATGGAGAGAAACCATAACTTTTTTAAATGAACTGGATTATTATAAAGGTAACAATGAAGCAATGAGAAATGATTCAGAGATGGTGGAGAAGATTTGTAGCTCAGGTGGACGATTTTGGCGGAGTTTTGTTCTCTGAGTTGGATGGTTTGGTCGTGGAGCTTTCATCGTTCTTCTGAACGACATCATCAGCAAAAACTTCAGATAGAAGTGAAGTGTTCGAATTTCTCAAATCACGTGATTCGATTGTATCCAAATCTCTTTTCAAATAATAACACCTGAGATGTTATATTGACAGCATAAATTAATTCACTTTTCTTGAAAGCTATCGAGCTTTCAATCAACACTTGATATTATAACTTAGTATTGTAAGCGTTAGGAATTTTGATGAAATCTTTAATTTGTTAAATTTCTCTTAGGAACGATCGATTAAACATTTTGATAGTAATATGTGTCTATTTATAAAGAAAGTTACTTTCTGATCGTAATGGTCGTAATGGTTTTTATACAATTTGTAGATTTAATTCATCATGCATTGGTTGTTTGAATCTTCCCATTCATGTTTAGGACTGTAAATGATCAGTCTCTTTGTGGCATAAGTACATCTTGTGAGGATTGCCTGGATATTGCCTCAAATCATGAACATACACCTCTGCTTATAATTTGTGGATTGTTTCTATCAGTTTTATGAATGTCGACGGCATAGATTGAATAGCCATTATTCTCTACCATGTAATGCTTTTAAAGACTGTTAGATTTATGGTGAAAATTATGAACTGGTTCTAGCTAAACAACCATTGAAATTTGGAGTGCAATGAACAAATTATTTGCCAATGTCAATATGCCTACGTTACTTAAGTTGGATAAGAATTTCCGGAACAAATAAATAAAACATTAAAGAGGAAGAATGTATTTGTTAAACCTCAGCGAAAGAATTTGATAATTTAGTTGTTTGATTATATTTTCCTTGAAAAAGCTTGGACCAGATTGCCAGATGAAATGTTGGATTTACTTCAGATTCTTTCTCTGAGACTTTACAAATACATTCTTTCTCTTTAATGTCTCACATTAACTTGGCGCCCAAATATTATGAAACTATTCGTTCGAAATTTAGACGAAAGTTCTTATTCAAATGAATAAAAGCTGAACCAACATAAATATTGTTCAGTATAGTACCCATCTACGCACAATTAAAACTGCTCACTTACAAACTTTCAGCTGGTGTAAACAAATGTCTTACAATACCTCTTAGTTGATTAAATTCCAGTAGCTGAACATATTCTACAAGTTTACTTGCTAAAATAATTATCATGCAAACTGAATACTAATCATACACACTGTATTCATGACATTATTCCTAGAGTGCATTCGCATTGCATAAAGCTTTGAATGATTTTGATCAGAGCTGAATAATGAGAACAGTGACCAAAAATGATGTATGAAAGTGTAGGCGTTTAAATAAAATTATAGAACAATTGGTACAAATCTAAACAAATATATAAAAAAATAAGAACTTTCGTCTTAATTTGAACGAATAGTTTCACAATATTTGGGTGCCGAGTTAATGTGAGACATTAAAAAGAAGAATATATCTGTAAAATCTCAGCGAATGATTTTTTTAAGTAAATCCAACGTTTCGCCTGGCAATCTGGTCCAAGCTTTTTCAAGGAAAATATCTATATATAAATGTGCAAGTCCAGAAGTGACAATTGATTTGCGAAATTCAAAGATTATTCCGTTAATAAGAATATCTACCAGAATTTTTAAAAATAATTATCGATGAATATAACTTCTATATATTAATATTGTTTTGATATAA
The DNA here is from genome assembly GCA_944470205.2 of Schistosoma margrebowiei. Lineage (NCBI taxonomy): Eukaryota > Metazoa > Platyhelminthes > Trematoda > Strigeidida > Schistosomatidae > Schistosoma > Schistosoma margrebowiei. The sequence goes on from OX104028.1 coordinate 45,402,074, forward strand.
TTCTACAGATGGAGTGGTTAGAACATCGAAACACTTATAGCCTCTAACATCGGATAAAAAAAAAACTATTCGTTGATGAAACACTCCGATGAGAGATAAGTAAAAATATAATTGCAACATATTACGAAGCGAACGTATTACAGAAAAATACGTCTACACGTATACAACAAACACATTTTCATCACTTTTATATTGAACAGCATGACAAGACTGATATACATAATATTCGTGTTTAATCCCTCCTTGAAACAGTAAATTCGATGATTGATGCCACGTATCAAAACTAAATTTGGGAATAATACATCACTACATCTCTGTACATTCATACTTATTTATTTTATTTTTAGAATCTTGGAGGGTAAATGGAGAGAATTTAAAAAGTGTTCTTTATAAATGCGAGGCATCTATGTTAAAGGTTTTAGATTATATGAATGTAAAATTTGTATTGTTTCACAAATTCACTAAATACCTGTTTTCAATGTAATATGAACCTAAAGTGTATTCTATAGCTTTTATCATATAAAATGCAAAATCATGACGTGACAGACTGATTTTTAGATATGTTTATTAATTTGTTAGTCAGACATATTTATTTTCTATTCAGCGCTATGAATATAACTTTAAAACAATAAGCTTCAATTCTAAGCTTCTATGTTTTCTACAATCATAAATACATTTTAGTTAAGTGGCCACTAGTTAACTAAAGACATGATTATATATGTAAATTTCCGAAACAAAAACATTAACTATGTTTTATTGATGCAGTTCAATATTGAAAAGTAAAATTTAAATGAATAACCACAACAGACAAATAAACGACAATGAAATCACGTGCACCACTTAAATGAAGAAGTTAAAATGAAATTATTAATTGAAAACATCAGATGAGCAAAATCTTACTGGATATTTCTCTAAATTAACATAAAATAGACGTCAAAAACTAGCTTCAAACTGTTCATACAATAAAAGTAAATTTAACACTAACTCATTTATTTGACTGCAAGTAAGGCTAAATGGGATGAGGAACAAGTACCAACAGACTGGAAAGAAGAACTCCTGATCAAAATACCGAAGAAAGGCGATCTCAGCAACTGTGATAACTACAGGGGCATCACTCTTCTCTCAATACCGGGAAAAGTCCTCAACAGGATATTGTTAAACAGGATGAAGGGCTGCGTAGACGCCCTACTTCGTGACCAACAGGCAGGATTCCGTAAGGATATATCGTGTACAGACCAAATCGCAACTCTACGGATCATTGTGGAACAATCAATCGGATGGAATTCATCACTCTACATCAACTTCATTGACTACGAAAAAGCATTTGACAGCGTGGACAGGACAACACTATGGAAGCTTCTTCGACACTACGGCGTGCCTCAGAAGATAGTCAATATCATACAGAATTCATATGATGGATTAAACTGCAAAATCGTGCATGGATGACAGTTGAAAACGTCGTTCAAAATAAAGACCGGTGTCAGGCAAGTTTGCTTACTCTCACCCTTTCTCTTTCTCCTAGTGATCGACTGGATCATGAAGACATCAACATCTGAAGGAAAACACGGGATATTATGGACATCTAGGATGCAGTTGGACGATCTGGACTTCGCAGATGATCTGTCCCTTCTATCCCAAACGCAACAACAAATGCAGGAGAAGACGAACAGTGAAGCAGCAGCCTCAGCAGCAATAGGTCTCAATATAAACAAAGGGAAAAGCAAGGTTCTCCGATACAACATAGCATGCACCGATCCAATCACAATTGACGGAGAAGATTTGGAAGATGTAAAACATTTACATATCTGGGCAGCATCATTGATGATCATGGTGGATTTGATGCAGATGTGAAGGCGCGGATCGGCACAACAAAAGCAGCATATCTACAACCAAAGTACATCTGGAACTCAAAGCAACTGTCAACCAACACCAAAGTCAGAATTTTAATACAAATGTCAAGACAGTTCTACTGCATGGGGCGGAAACTTGGAGAACTACGAAAGCTATCATCCAGGAGATACAGGTGTTTCTTAACAGTTGTTTACGTAAAATACTTCACATCCGTTGGTCAGATACTATTAGCAACAACCTACTGTGGGCGAGAACAAACCAGATCCTAGTGGAGGAAGAAATCAGGAAGAAGCGCTGGAAGTGGATAGAACACATATTGAGGAAAACACCCATCTGCGTCACGAGGTAAACCCTGACATGGAATCCTCAAGGCCAAAGGACGAGAGGAAGACCAAAGAACACATTACGCCGAGATATGGATACAGATATGAGAAAAATGAACAAGAAATGGATGGAACTGGAAAGGAAGGCCCAAAAAAGAGTGGGTTGGAGAATGTTGGTCGGCGGCCCATGCTCTATTGGGATTAACAGCCGTAAGTAAGTAAGTAACTTACACACCATATTTTCAGGCATGATTAGCAGTATAAAAAAGTTTTCCACTGTGGAATGCTAGATCAGAAGACATACAAAAGGCGACACTAATATGACACTAATATGTAAAAACCGTTACATATCTGAGCAGCATCATTGATGAACATTGTGGATCTGATGCATATGTGAAGGCAGCATATCTACAACCAAAGTACATCTGGAACTCAAAGCAACTGTCAACCAACACCAAAGTCAGAATTTTAATACAAATGTCAAGACAGTTCTACTGCATGGGGCGGAAACTTGGAGAACTACGAAAGCTATCATCCAGGAGATACAGGTGTTTCTTAACAGTTGTTTACGTAAAATACTTCAGATCCGTTGGTCAGATACTATTAGCAACAACCTACTATGGGCGAGAACAAACCAGATCCTAGTGGAGGAAGAAATCAGGAAGAAGCGCTGGAAGTGGATAGAACACATATTGAGGAAAACACCCATCTGCGTCACAAGACAAGCCCTCACATGGAATCCTCAGGGCCAAAGGAGGAGAGGAAGGCTAAAGAACACATTACGCCGAGATATGGATACAGACATGAGAAAAATGAACAAGAAATGGGTGGAACTGGAAAGGAAGGCCCAGGACAATATGCGTTGGAGAATGCTGGTCGGCGGCCTATGCTCCATTAAGAGTAATAGGCGTAAGTAAGTAAGTAAGAAGTAACGCTAAATAGAACTGTTTATGTAGTGCTGTTCTATGCAATTACCGAATTCCATATTCACAATAATGCAACCGTATAACCTTGAATACTGCCTCATATAGTTTCAGAACTTTGGTTTTCTATACCATATTACTGTTTCAAAAGTATTCAAAATAGTTTTCAAGTCCTTTGGTTGTGATTAACTTTATGTTGGTTGGATGCATCCAGTAAGGACCGGAGTCAGAAAAGTCTGCTTACTCCCTCACTTCCTCTCTCTTCTGGTGGTTGAATGAATTATGATGACCTCCAAATCTCAGAAGAAGCGTGGGATACAATAGACAGCTTGGATGTAACCAGACTATTTGGACGAAAGAACACACAGAGTCGAAACTTGGAAGCAGAAATCAAAAGAATGGGCAGCAACTGGAAAGGATTGTCCAGGACAGAGTTCGATGGAGAATGATGGTGGGCGGCTTATAATCCACCACGAGGGGTAACAGGCGTAAATCAGTAAGTAAGTAGTTGGATGAGTAAAAAATATATCGTTCTACACTCAACAAACAATCTGATGAGGTATCGTATCAAATAAGACAAATTGTTTCTTATTAAATAACAATAAGAGTAAAAATAATTTTACTCCTAAAATATCTGGTTGAATGATTGACAAGATATAATTACCAGTATGTGAAACTATGATCAATCGTTCATCAACAGATAAATTTTGAATTAAGTAACAAAAACCAGAATATACTTGTTTTGGACTAATACTACAGAAAATTATGATAAAGAAACGATTTATTAAAGTAATTTGTGAACGACTGACGCTTTTACTCTATTGTTTGAATCAAAGATACCTCAGAAAATCTATATGGATTATATAACAAGTTTGAAATTAATATGCTGACAATTTAAGTAAAGCAATCACGTAGAATGTCGATACATTTCATTTTTTTAAGGTTTGTTGATTGCTAGGGAAGCCATTTTGTAAGATTTCTACCTTTAATACATTTTAATGAAGTTTAGTTCAAGATTCCTGCCTTATTGTCTTTCTTTTACTTTTTACTCATTACAACGCTGACTTGTGCTAAAATTCATCCTGCAGACCATGTACGCTACAAATGATCAAATGAACAGTATGTAATTAGCCTTTTATTTGGTAAATAAATAAATGAATTATTCAACCTTAAATATATAGTTATAAAGAAGCACTACTGTGATTTGTACAAAACTTCATCGATAAATATAATCTGTCATTCAGTTGATGGTACATACTGAGAATAGGCATGATAACATTGAACAAGGATTCATTTAAATAAACTATTTGATGTAAGAATTTCAATGTTACTCTTTTTTTTCCTATTTATGTACATAATGTAACCAATTGAAATTTCACGTCATTTTGATTAACATTTATATTTTTAGAAATTTAATTATTACATATTGTTACTAATTAGGATAATTGTAATTATTAGTTTAAGTGACAGTCAGACTATATAAAAAAGTAGAATAAACAACAAGGTAAACACATTCAAAGTCATAAAACATCGTGAAACTTCAACATGATAACCTACCCCAAGTAGATTTCTACTCAGATCTAGATATTTCAGATGAGAACTATAACGTAACAGTGGAACTAAAAATTTAGCATCAGATCCAGTAATTCCATTATCGGGTAATCGAAGATCAGTAATACAACCCAAACGAATTCCCGGAATCAGTATATGTAATAATTTCCCATTAATACCTGTACAACCCAAATGTAACCCACGTGAATGAAAAGGCAGTGTTTTTGATGAGCTTAAATTTGATTCTGAAATCGATACATTCTTAGAGGTTTTAGAAGTATCCTTATCAGATAATTTCTCGGAGAGACGATTACAATTTCTATCAAAACTTTCTTTTGTAAACTGTTTTGGTTTAAATTCTTTTCGTGATATACGAAGTGATGATGATAATATTTGTACAAAAGTTAAACCCAAGTTGTTTTCTCTTAAATCAAGCCATTCCATATACGGCACCTAACAAATACATGAAAAAAGATACAATAAAAGAAATAGATTAAACGTTAACCATTGGTAAGTATTAGTTTGTTTGAAATAAGAAATTTTGTCTCAAAAGTGTTCATAAAATATATTTGTTTTGAGTTACAGAATTCACTGTTAAAAATTTAACAGGTTTTGAAAATATTGAATTTCCACAACTCACCCATTATCGTGACTACATATACAATTGTTCACTTGAATCTGAATAAAACTTTTCGTATGGTCACTGCAAAAACCAACCATCATCTTTCAAATGAATACTTTAGAGTAATAGAAGAGTTTTTAAAGTAGATTTATAAAATCAGTAAATAAGGTTTAAAATTAAACTTTAAGTCAACGAACTTAGTTTATAATCAAACCAAGGTTGATAGATAGGGAATGAATCTATCAGTCTGTATTAGTGATAACTAATTTAAGTAGATTTTAATGGTCAAGCTATTTGTACAACAGTGTCAAAAAAATTCAATCACAGAATATCATGATGTTTTTTAACAGTTAGCCTTGACTTATTAATCGTTGTGACCTAAAACAAATTGGTACTAAATGGTCAATCTCATTTTATATTTTCGCTATGACACTTAGATATAACGTGAAATAAAATGTTTTGAAACATCCTTTAATAAAATAAGAATAGATGAAATGCTCAAGCAATCAATAAATTAATAACTAAATGAAAAATATCTAGGTTTTTACGCTTCATTTGTAGAATACGTATTTAACGAACTTCTTAAAAGGATTTATTTATACAAAAGTACTGAAGATAATTCGTTTGCTGAAAAATTACCCTTTCCCCTAAATACATGCATGATATACCTTATAATAAACAATTTGACAGAAGTCATAAAAGTTAAACCCGTGAATATATATATTCATCAAGTAACTAGTAGATGACAAAAACTAATCGAAAAACAATAAAATTCCATGAAATAACGCAATGAGAAACAGGAGAAGAAAACTTGAGCAAAATGGTTTCTACATTCAGTTTTAAAATGACTCAGATTAATTAAATAAAAAACTACAGTAAATTAAGAGCATGAGTGGTTTATCTCTAACTTTTTGTTAACCAAGAAACCGCCAAATTTTAAGATATAAACATTCATAAAACACTTGTTTATCAATATTAAATCTACTGACAACCAATTTTTATATTCTGTCATCGATTTAATGTAACAATAAATTAGTAAATAGGGAACAATAACAATAAACAGAATGCTATATTTTTTAACAGGATTCAGAAATAATGACAGGGAAATTTGGTAGTAGTCTTTGGTTAAATGGAACGATGAACTGTCTGACAAAACACATTTTTATGTCCCGATATCTGACATCAATTAGATTGCATGGTGATCGCTATTGAAATACACATACCGTAAATCCCTGTATACAATTATCGACCTAAATCGCGTTATTGAATAACAGAATTAAATGAGTCCAATACGAGAATGGATTTTTGAATGCGTATATTTTTTACACTGATTGATTTGAACAGACAATCAGAGGAATGAAGTGAAGAGAAGAGAGCGAAGCAAAATCAAGTTCAGTGGAGATGGCGTGCGAGTCAACTTCATTTATTCAAGTGTTTATAGCCAGATCAAAATAAGTTACAGACATGTTACGAATATAATATGAAGTGTACACACATATCCGCTCATATAAAAAGTTAGGGTTGATAAGTGAATAACTAACAAGGTCAAAACGTGACTTCAGAAGAATAGATAAATTGGCCTCTCCAGAAGCCAGAACAAGTTATATGAGCTTAACATAGTAATCGACATTACAACATGTTCACTTACTTCTCGAAATAGAAAAGCGACAGGAATCCAGCCGGTAGACGTAACATTAGGGTTACGAGCCAAACACAATCCCGTACATGTTTCATAATAACTCAAAATTTCATGTAATGATTCAACAGACTAAAAATGAGTCCAAGAAATAAAATGAACATAAATCCGTTGTTACTTATAGAGATCTTTTAGCAGAACCTACATAATATTTATTAAGACTCATATGTTTTCAAGTTAAAAATTTTGGAATTATCTATGGAACAGAAATAGACAGTAGTAAGCTATGATGTTGTGTCTTTATATATTAGTATTCCAGTTGAAAGATATTTAGATTTTATTGGTTGACTCACCAATGAATATTATTACTCTTCCTAGAAGATTTTCTTTTAGCATTAATCTAATCATGAAATTTCTAAAACTATGCTTGGATTTAACGATTTCTTATCCAAAGGAACTTTAAACAAACAAACAGAGTGACCGTGAGATCTCATGTAATGTCCATTGTTGTTGATTTTCTCATATCTCATATTAGGTTGCTTGATTTTTCCTGTACCATCAGGCTATATATCTTGGGCAACTATGCAGATGCCCCATTTTTCATCAATAAGAAGACTTTCTTTAAAAAATTAACCTAAAATGATAAACACTTTTTCAAATCACAGCAAATCTACTTCCCAAAAGGAAGATGAACCCAGTGAACTACCATTCTTGGACCGTCTAGTTAAGAGGAATCATAATGGAAACCTTAATTCAACCATATACCGAAAACTGATCCATTCAAATCGGTATATCGATTTCGTTTCTTCACACCTGCCCAGCGCAAAACTATCCTTGACCTTGAGTTTATTTAGATGAAATTTCAAGATCATTGCCCCAGAAGTGATAACATAATAAACTTTTTGCGACTTAATAATTTTACTGTGAATATTCTTATTAATATACTAGAATATAACTGTTCATCTAAAAATACCAGTTCTAATGAAATATATTGTATTGGTACCCTAGATTTTCCTAACTACCACGATACACAAAATCAATGCTTTCTATAAAACAACCAACACTCTTCGAAATACTTTAGTTCAGACTCAAGAAAAGATCCTGTTTACATCTACACAGTACTGTGTCTACAGATTTTGTCGATTGCTTTGTATTCCATGATGAAAGGCCTTTTTATAAAATCTTGACTCGTGCCAAAGAGCGCTTAAGCTACACAAAAAGATCTATTACTTTTGTGGAACTGAAAAATCCACAAATCGAATTCTCATTAGCAGTACGTGTTATACTTAGTTACCACCAAAACGATATCAAGAATATCAAAATAATCCAAAAAGGTTTTTTCAACAATAAAGAAATGAGAGTGGCTGTAGCGTTTCACATAATGTTAGTTTCCTCAATAGAAAAGAAGCCCTGACTATTTATCCAGCTTGAACTGTCTATAAAAACAACCACATGTAACTATGTTATTTTTTTTGGACAATTAACACACACACATACATACTTAGATTTCAACTCATTTGTATGTATTGATTATTTGAATCTTCCCATTGATGTTTCGGACCATTTCATTATTCAAATTTCACGTTTTTCACAGCCACACAAATACTGGTGTCTCATACAGAAACCGTTTGACCAAACATTAACATGAAAGTGACATAATTAGACCTATTTTCACTTTGATTTTAATTTAACTGAATACTTTTCTTTTTCCTTCATGCTACTTAGACGTTTGTTAATTTGCTTCGGTAATTTATTTATTTACTCTGAATATATGATCATTGGAATATCAAAAACCTATCATTGTTTTACTACCTTTGATTTCAATTTACTCAGTCTTTTTGTTTCGAGGAAAAGCGACTCCTTAATGAATATCTGAATGCGTTACGCTAAAAAGAATTCATTCTGATTTTATCTTAGTTGTTTCTTTTGTTTATCCTTTAATTTAGAAAATATTGTTTATCGCGTCGGGTCCTTCATTTATTTCCATTTAAAAAAATGTCGTTTAATATGACATATGAGCTCGCGAACCAGCAGAATATTACTTAAACTAGCATTTACAATCCAAAACTGATACAGTGAAATAAAAGCTGACTTTTAAATTTTGTAGTTATTACTCCGTATTCCACTTCCTCTTTCCTATCCATATAAAATCTCTAAGTACATCAGAGTTTACAACATGTGATTACTCATAACATTACTCATGCTGTCTTAACCAAAATAAAAATAGCCCACAAGAGTAATAGTCTTGACATCACTTAAAAATGATTTGATTTTGTCTTAAATAAATGTCTGCCTTCTATTCTATTTCCTTGCAATCAAATTTCAGGTTGTATATCTGAGTGATGAAATGTGGTTATATCAAAACACCAGTAGAATCCTTACCTCGTCATCAAGATTGGAGTTTTCCAGATTTACGTATTGGAATTGAACGTATTTGAAAACATATTCCAACATATCAATATGTCCACCGTTAAGTTGACAACCTAAAATGATAATCAATAACACAATCTCTTACCCTTAAGATTAAAAACGTGTTTCCGTTCTAGAGACTGCCTCAAATCTATAGACTACAAACAAGTGATTTTCTTCAACTACTTACTTGTAACTGCGAAATAACACTATACAAAGGTTGGATCAAAGAGAGATTACATTGAAGTTTATAAACATTGATTAACTCAGCAGGTGATAAACACTGTCCTTCAGCCAAAATTTATAAAGCTAACTAACTTACTGTTTAACCAAGGATCAACTGGATCTATCACACGCGTAACAAGATTACATTCTCCAGGAAATTTTACTGACTTTTTACTGACACATTTTGCTATCATGGAATTTTTTCTTTCGTTATTACTACTCTTTTCTTCTGCAGGAGCGGAACAAACAGATTTGGAACCTATATTTATAGGAACACAGAGTTTATTTATGTAATGTGAAATAATACAAATCGTAAAACGATTTCTAAAAAGTAGTAACCAGGATTTATACGGCGTAGTTTATATGATATGTAATATTTATGATGCCGTACCAAAAAATATCCTGACTTATTTCAAAGATATTAGTAGGAAGATTATAACTCAAAGAGTAATGATACAATAAAATTATCCATAACCTGAACCAGCGTCATGTCATTATCTTGCTGCAGACAGGAAGTGTATACTTTACTGATAGTGAATAAGTGGATTTTGTAAAGTATTCAGTAACTAGGACAAATTACAAATAATATGATTACACATAACATTCATATATTTTGGTTGTTTGGATTGTCACACTGATGTTTAGGACTCGAATTGATCAGTCTTTTTAAGCGTCTATGCATTCTGTTCGTGTTCCCTTGATATTTTTTAAAGTCACGCCCGTCTTAAACAGAGATGGATGATGACCAGTACTAAAATCTACGTTGCTCATCAGATGGGTGAACCTATACCCTAGCGTCGATGTTCACTCCGAAACTTAAGCGCAGTACCGTTGGCTTCAAATTCCACATTGTCCACTAAGCTTCCGAGTTTATATAGTAACTGTCTTGCCTAGTGGTACAAACAATCGATGGGAAGATCCAGACAAGTAATATTCATAAATTAAAATTCACAGTTATATACGTTAGCCTAAAATATGCATGCATGGTAAAAACTATGGGCTTTCATATACGAGTAGCATATACTAGATTAGTTTACAAGAACAACTAAACATAATTTCAAACCTTAATTTTACCAAGTGACATAATCTTTAATGACTGGATATTGAGCGAAGTTAACATAAGTGAATACAGCAAAACCAACACTGTCCTTCTTACATTGAGATGTACAGTCTTGTGTTGTCGGATTGAGAATTCAAACCATAATCCAGTGACTGCTGGTCGTCCACTATAAAAACTGTTATGTCGAAAAGATAATAATGCTCGGAAAGTCGAAGAATTAGGAAAACTGTGCTATACATTTTTGTTTCTCTTTAAAATGACTCGAAATTTAGCGGTGAATAGGATATTTATTCAAAAATTCTGGCTCCCTAATTAGTTTTTCAGTAATATATCTTTTATTTTACTACCTATTTCTGATGAGTTAAGTTACTACAATACAGAGGAAACAAAATAAACAACATGCATTTATTAAAACAAATGAATAGGTGGATCAGACATGTGGAATTAGTTGTGAACACTTACTGGGTAAAGGGCTGCAAATACACGACAAAAATTTAATTTGCCGATTCAGTATCCGTGATTCATTTGCAGAGTATAAATATCATCCAGAATTAACTTGAAAGACTAAATTCTATGTATTTTATTCAGATTGAGTCAAAAATAGAGATACAGTCAATTTATAGTAAGATGACATGGAGAGACCATAATAAGCCAATATTTTGGCTGGTTATTTTACCAGAATAGATACTTGCAGTTATTCATAGTGATATATATATATATATATATATATATATATATATATATATATATTGAATCTCTTCTACCATGAGATTTTTAGAGCAGTTAGAGGAGAAGTCGAAGGTAAATGGGTCAGAAGATATACTTGGATTACCAAGTTACTGAAGATGTACTCGGGGTTATGCTGAACCATGATGGACAACACCCTAATCAACAATCTCAAATGAAAGAAGGGGGAAATAAGCCACGCTTAATTCAGTTACACTCACCTCTCTTCCGATGACTACATATAAGCATCACGTTTTTGTGCGATAAGCAATATTTCATATTATAGAAATTTATCTTTAGAAGAATCAAACATGATCTATTGCAACGAATGTCGATACAGATAAAACTAACCCATGATATGCTGGCAAATGACTTAAAAGAGTACAATAATCGCTCACAATGAAGGTTTTAGAACATATAGACGGCAATTACAAACTAAGAAATTTATGAAGGAATATATTCGTATACGAAAATATATTCCGTTGTATTCCTGTTATTTTTACTTCAACAACAAGAATGTTATGAAATACGTCTGAATGTTGGGCGAACAAGAATATTTTTGTGAAATTCAAACCTACTATGCTAAATATTTGGAAATTTACATTTATGACCAACTGAAGAAGTATTATGATGTGCCTGGCGAAAACTTTAATTATAAAGTGTTTTCACTGGCATAAAAACTGCCGTTAAAGATTTTTTTCGTGTTGAACAAATAAACGTACGGTTATTGTACCCTTTCCTAATCATAACGATAATGCAAAAACTATTTGAAAAGCTCCCAATCTGACTTTGCTTTGCAGTTAGTGCAATGAAACGAATGACAGAAGAAATAGGAAAATAAAGTAAGAATAATAATTCATCTCGAAGACTTCTACTTTTTACCACGAATGATGGATTTTGTTGAGTTCACATTTGTTTTATCAGTGTGACTTATTTTTAGGTTGTAATCAAGCAATATTAGTTTTAAAGTTCAAATGGCCGTGGACGGGATAGTAGAGGCTATGGCTTGTTGTGATGAATGAATTCTTGTAAAAATAGGCCCATAAATCTTAAGCATCGATTCGGAACTTGATATACTTACCCTTTACATACCCTTGCTCTTGTCACTCGGTCATGTAACCACACCAGATCATTCTGTAGCGATAAATAAATTTCTTCGACATTTGATGCTAACCGCATTAATTTTAATGGGCTCACCTTGATGAAGGTGCTCGGTCATGCATCAACATCAGATCACGAGTGAGTACGTCGTGCTTCATCTCTCCCGCAACCGCTAACTAGCCTAAGTTAGTCGATTCTCGATATATCGATCTTCAATCAAATATATCTTCCAGACTCATTGGATTTTGACATCTGGCTCAACTGGGCTGGCATGTTTCCATTATATAAGCTGTTACTGGTTAAGGTGTTGTCAAACTCCGAGTACTTGTGATATCTTCAATGTCTTACTACGTCGTGTTACGCGTCCCTCGCAACTACAAAGCAGCCTAAATCAAACGGTTTTCAGGGTGCCAATTGTCTTCTAAACATATTTCTGACGTTTCGAAAGAACCTGAGGGATAGTTGTTGTGTCTAACTACCTTGGGTTTTTAACAGCTTACACAGGAATGTGCTCACTCCTACACGATTTTTTCTGAAACTTCAAGGAAGTTTAACGAGACAAACCGTATGCAACTACATTATTTGCCTTAAAAATGTTTTGTACATCTGAAGTTAACTGCGAACTACAGTCCAGTTGTTGAGACTGTCGAGTAAAATACTTGTCTGTAAATGAGCTTTAAGAGAAAGCAAGATGTTTATAATCAGTGAAAAGAGTGAATTTTCGACACTCCACAGAGTGTCTAAAGTGTCATGCAATACAACACATGGTTGAGAGTTCCCTTCTAAAAGTGCTATACCTCTATTGAGAGACTAGCAACCAAGAATCCTAAAGGCTACTAGGTGTTGTTCACCCAATGTTGTACGACTCCCCGGATCGCCGAGTCAGATGCGTCCACTGCGATACTGACGAGTGCTTAGGTTTTCTGGTGTGCAAGTGAGGTTACTTTGGAGACAATTTCCTCAATTGTGGAGAACGCTTTTTTCGTGATGTCGTCCGAATTGATGATTTTCTTATTTCCATGGAGTTGAGCTGCTAAAGTTCTTATATGGGACGTGCGGTTTGGTAAGGACCGTCTATAGAAAGTTACCAGGCCTTTGAATATACTTAGTTGCTGTTTGTGAACAGTTCTGGGTAATCCAGAATGGCTACAACTTTGCGTTTCAGAAGTTGGATGACTTGAGCATCATTAGTATGTCTGTGGAAATATAGGGAGTCAGTGTGGATTAAACCTATCCGAATGTTTACACCAATGCCGTGACTTTGTGTTCGTCTGACGACACAATCAAGCAGACCTCAAAAAACATCATCTACGAACATTTGAAATGTTTGAGCAGTATTTCTTAAGCCGACAGGCATTCGCGAAAATTCGTACAGACAGAAAAGAGTTATGATTGTGTTTTTTATAATGTCGTTAGTGGCCATAGGGATTTGGTTATAGTCTCCAATCAAGTCTATCTTCGAAAAGACAGTTGTACCTTTCAAAGTAGCTGTCAAGTCGTGAAAGTGAGGCAACGAGTGACGATCGGGAATCATTTTCGCATTCAATTGTCGATAGGCACCAGTTGGACGCCAATCGTTGATGTCCTTTTTGGAGACCATGTGCAACGGAGATGCCTATGGGCTGTTTGACGGTGCTGTATATCAGACATCTGACTTCGTCGGATAAGGTTTCCTTTGACGCGTGCAGTCAAGTAATTTTCCCAAAACTTTTCGTTTCAGACGGTTCGCAAATTGAATAACTGCATGGATTTCTTAAATTTTGACAAGATTTCACGTATTTATTTTGACACCAGAACCAATCAGCTTTGTCTGTCACCCGTGGCATAGAGAGAAATCTTTGTCGTGACGGACGTCTTTGGGGAGTCAGACAGTGCCTGCAAGTATGCTGGATAGTAAGATTACGATTGAGAAGTACACTACATCATTTTGCATTGTTTGTGTTTTTTCTTTGACAGAATAAACCTCGACGTCAGGGGTTATGGTGATCTTCAGAGTCCGGTCAGCAGATGCATTCGTCTTATCTACAGAGCTATTTTGAAACGAGAGAGGAATTGTGCACATTAATGCAGTTTATGCAGTGTTGGAATTGGTGTACCAGATAACGTCGTGCTCACCACTAAAATTCCACAGGTATTCGGGGCTTTAAATCACCTTTACGCATAGCACCTTGATGATCAATGTATGCTAACCCAGTCAGATTAAAAGTCATAAGTGAAGACGTTCGAAGATATGTTTCGGAGTTTATCGAGTCCAAGCTGACTAACGTTGTTGGAAATGCATAGCATGACGTACCTGTAGAAATACAGTCTTCTTTGTCATTACTAATATTATAATAATAGACTTAATTCTAAAAGTATAGATTTGTCATGATGTGACTGCTTAGTCTATAAGATCTTACGTAGAAGGCACACCACTGTCTACATTGATTCATCGTATCGTAAATATTTACAACATTACGTATGGAGTTCCTAGGGGGTACATTTAGGCTAAAGATAGAATAATATATTTAATTTTAGTGATGACAAGTTATACAGAACAACCACGCCTTCAAGGCCGGGCCACGCCATCTCATTAAATTCAACCAATTCTTCCCACCTTCTTCAATGCTGACCTCTTCGTGTCGATTGTTGAATTTAAATATTTGCAGTAACTACGTGCTCGGCTTCAAAGTTCGTGTAGTTAGAGTCTGGTGCCACTACATACCCTCTTGTGATTTGGTATAGATAAGTGACCGAGCACCTTCATCTAGGTGAGTCCAGTAAAACTGATACGGTCAGCATCAATGTCGAAGGTCTACAGAACGGCTTTTTGGATTTATCCAACGTTATATACTTTACATCAGTATAATTGGAGATAAATTTAGTAAAATGTAAACTATCTGACTAGTGTTCTATTTCTAAATATTGTGGCAGGAAACGAGAGTTCGGTTTTCGTTTATGAACTCCAAGATGCGAATAATCAATACAAGTCATAAACTAATTGTCACCTAGAATAAGAACAAGCTATTTCCGTAACTAGATTAAATAGTGTGAGCTTCGTAACTTTGAAATTTAGACATCTAGTTCAGCTGCTCTAATGTAGAGTAACACATATGTCAGATCAAGAGATAATGTGAAATTACGTGCTAAACTAATCAGTTTTATGGCTGAAAAGTTGACATACTGATAACCTTACACGTACTGTCACGCAAGATGATCCTATCTATTTATTCAGGATTCTAGCCTTATAGATATTAATTTTATCAAGGACATCGGTGTTATACCGACTTACAAGCGTATGAAACTATGGTAATTAAAAGTATTTGAATTATAGTACAAACTAGGAATCCCGAAAATAACGCAATTGGATCAAGAGGTACTACATAAGCACGGACGAATGTACTGTATTTAGAATTCGAAATCAAGCATTCAGCAAGTACAAAGGAATCGTTAGTTCATACAAACACCACGGAAACGTTCTGTCGTTAGCTAGTCAAATACATTAAACATTGAACAGAAACTGCTGTTACTGTCCAGGAAAATGAGCAACAAACTTCCCCTCATAGTGCTTCCCTCTATACTAAAAAAACACCTGTCACCTCTAGTTTCGTACCACTTGTTTGAAACTGAATAGACTGGAATTATTAGATGAAACTTCCTATAGATAGTTTTCAAATCGTTTAACTGCTTTTTTGTTGTTTTTTCCTCTGTTTATCTTGGTGTTACATTCAAATACCTTCATTTTGGACATGTGCAAAGCACCATGACCCATCAACTGATACTTTGTTTGTAGATCAGTCAACTCAAAACGATTATTGGTGTATTTTCAAGAGCAGCTAAGTTTCAACGTGATATGCTCAATACATATTCTTACAATACAATACATTATTGGCAAAGCAATCACATGCCATGCCATGACATAACGAAGAAACTCTCTGGAAATCACCGTAAACCAGAACGATCAGACAAAAGCAAAGAAGACAAGGTAATCACTTTAAGATCTGTTTTGAATGCCTCGTGTGTTTGTGAAAATCCCTCCATGTATATATTTGCACTTTGTTCCTATTGATCCCCTTATTTGTACATTGTTAGTTTTTTGATTACGTTTGGATCGTTAATATTTGTATTTTATCATAGTTTTTATTTTTATTACACCTTCAACAAGTTTTTGTGCTTCCACCCGAATTGTATCCAGAGTGATGGAAAAAGTAGTTAAGGCGGCTGTAGTCCAACATCTACTGACTAATAATCTCATCTCGACCTCCCAGCATGGATTTCTTGGGTCCAGATCATGCGATACATGCCTAGTAGACTATCTGAATTATATAACTCTGAAACGAGACAGCGGACTCCTTGCATCAGTCCTATTCCTACACTTTAAGAAAGCCTTTGATAAGGTCCCACACAAAAGGCTACTCGTCAAACTAAAGTCCTTCGGAATACACAACCCACTGTACTCATGGTTTGCTTCGTTCTTAACAGAACGTAAACAGATGGTAAAGTACAATAACTGTCTCTCGTCCCCTAGGCCAATCACCAGTGGAGTCATCCAGGGAAGCGTATTAGGTCCACTTTTGTTTCTTATGTATATAAACGATATATGTAACACCATAGAATTTGGGAGACCATACTTATATGCTGATGATCTCAAAATAGTATACAGCAATAAGCCTGAGACACTAAGCGAAAGTGTATCCCAGATCCAAAAGGACCTCAATAACGTAACTATATGGAGTGAAAAATGGCAATTACCATTGACCTCAAAAAGTGCGGGATCATGCACTTAAATGAAAGTAGAGTCCAAACACTCGAATCAGTACACGATTTAGGAATTAATTACACAGGAAGCCTGAACTTTGAAGAACATGCCTCCTCTATTATTTCTAAATCTAGACGGCTAATTGGCTTTATAATGAAAAACGTTTTCACAACAGAGGGTAAACTTACTCTCTACAATATATGTAAACGACCCTCCCTTGAATACTGCTATTTTGTCTTCTCTAATATGAATATCACAGACAAGATAAGAGTAGAAGATGTTCAAAGACGTTTCACACGTCAACTACTAGGATGTAACTGGGATCTCGATTACACAGACAGATGTAAGCATCTATCTTTAGAACTTTTATGGCACCGTAGGCTAAAATGCAATTTAATATTTCTCTACAAAGCGATATATGGGCTCTCCTTTCTAACCTCCTGCCCGACCATTACCCACGACCCAGCCTATAGACTTAGAAACAACGCATATACACTACTTACCGGAAAACACCAAAAAAAAATGCGTTGTAAGTTCTTTACAGTACGGTACAGTTTATTGTGGAACAGGCTGCCAATGCCTATCCGTAATTGTGATACGTTTATCAGATTCAAAACGCTAATAATCCTATTTCTAGAATCCAAAGAGCTTCAACATTTCCTTGAACTCCCGCCCACCAATGAGGCACTTTATTACGGACCGCCTAGTATCTAGAAAGAACAAAATTATAACAAGCCCGACTGTTACTAATATGAATATAACCAAATCACAATATATGGCTTATCCTTTCCTATTATTCATTGTTTATTAATCATGACTTTATGCTCCTAACCCTAGCTTTCAGTTCCCAAATCTCTACAGGTTATATGTACATTATTCTTCCTAAAAGTCATGCCTTTCTTTCTACTGCAAGTAGACAGATAGCTCAATCTTATAAATGCTGATCTACTAAGGCCGATCATTCAAAGCTCAAAATTTGGCCACAAAGTCTTGTGAGTTTCGCAATGTTTTATTTGTCTTACCCTACCCTTCTAAATATTTATACCCTCCCATATACTTTGATTTGCTATTAGTCCTTACCTCTTTAAACCATTAGTTATTTTCATAGCAGTGTGATATACTATGTGAACATCTAACCCATAAAACAGACTTTTCAACTATCTGATTTGCTTGTAACATGGACCTAGTAGAGACAGTGTATTCCAACTATGGGCTTTGATTAAAGCAGTATTCATACTTACCACAAACGCAAGAGAGCCTAACATCACAAAAGGAGGGAGAGTGACGTTACTGACCAGCAAACATGAAGGTGGGGAGATAACTTCAATCCACCCATGTCTGTAGGGCAGAACATTTTGTTTAATTACGGCTCCTTATGGTTTAGTGGGATGTCACGAACTTATGGTATAGAAGCTGATTTATCACGCAAAATACCTCTTTAAGTCGTGTTACGAACGTTGAATTGGTTTTACTTCCTACCCAGAAATCCTATTACAAGCAAACTAGACAATTCGCTAATATACTATGCCTACTCAAGACCCTATAATAATTGGGGGGGAAATATTTTTTAAAAAAAACGAAAGGGACTCTAATAGCTTCGATAATAAAGGGAAGACAGCCAATTGTATATTACAATACTGTTTCTAGCACCATATTTTATTTTATAATCACACATAATCTTATACTCTCAGCTCTTTTCCAAATCGCCCCCATTTGTCAGTTGCATGTCCACTCACACCTTGTCAACACTTATTTTCTTTAACCTATTAAAATGCTCTTTCTTAACATATACTTTAAAGGAAAATTAGACTGAGTAATCATACCTTAAACATTCCTTCATGAATATTGGCTACTCTGCCTCTGGTGTTTTCTTTTACTTGCTCCCTCTTTCAGCCTCCTTGAGATATGGAACTGGTGACTTCATCCTGCGCCATCCTTAAAGCCTTGGATATCCCAAAGGGACATAAGGTTGCGATTTCTAAAAGCTCATACCTTCAATAAACCTATTATTGACCATCAGTCGCACATTCGCAACGCAACTTTCATGAAGCGCGCCAACTGTGGTACTGATTAAAACCATCTACATTCATATCTTATAAATTATCAACCCAGCTATGTAATTTATTACAGTGTATATTGTATCATTTGTATCAATTTGATCTTGCCTGTAAACTGTCATGCCTCATGTAACAAACTGTTATTTGAGAATATATTATTATTATTATTATTATTATTATTATCCATGTTGTTTAACTTGACACATGTTCTTGGCGGCAGCCATATTGATTCGCTCCTCCTTTTGTGTGTGATCTATCCAGTCAGGATAGAATAGAGTTTATTTGTTGTGACTGGTAATTTCCCTACATCTTTTATCAACTTTATTTTATGTAGTTTAGATTTGATTGATTGAACAATAATTGGTTGAGTAGCCGGATGGTAATATTTGTTTAGATAACGATTTACATTTAAATTTATGATGAATTATAGAACCGCTATTTACCCGATTACTCGTTTTGATTTTGACGGGCAAGGGCGCGTGTCTAACGTACCTGGACGGCTATTCATCTATCCAAACCGTAGTTTGGATTCTACAATCACAAACACTGAAGAACAATGAAACAAGTGGGTAGAACACTTCAAAGAACTCCTGAATCTATCAGCTCCACTAAACCCACCTAACATCAAAGCAGCACCCACGGACTCTCCAATCAATGTTGGACCACCAACGATTGAAGAAATCAGCATGGCCATCAGACAAATCAAGAGGGGCAAAGCAGCGGGACAAGATAACTTTCCAGCAGAGGCACTGAAAGCAGACGTAGCGGTAACTGCAAGGATACTCCACATTCTCTTCAATAAGATTGAGGGTGAAGAACAAGTACGGACAGACTGCAAAGAAGGACTTCTGGTCAAAATATCAAACAAAAGCTACCTCAGCAACTGTGATAACTACAGGGGCATCACTCTTCTCTCAATACCGGGAAAAGTTTTCGACAGGGTATTGTTAAACAGGATGAAGGACTCCGTAGACGCCCAACTTCGAGAACAACAGGAAGGATTCCGTAAGGATCGATCGTGTACAAATCATTGTGGAACAATCAATTGAATGGAATTCATCACTCTACATCAACTTCATTGACTACGAAAAAGCATTTGACAGCGTGGACAGAACAACATTATGGAAGCCTCTTCTACACTACGGCATGCCTAACAAGATAGTCAATATCATACAGAATTCTTATGGTGAGCTAAACTGCGAAATCGTGCAGCAGCAGTAGGTCCCAATATACACAAAGGGAAAAGCAAGATTTTCCGATACAACACAGCATGCAACAATCGAATCACACTTGACGGAGAAGATTTGGAAGATGTAAAACATTTACATATCTGGGCAGCATCATTGATGATCATGGTGGATTTGATGCAGATGTGAAGGCGCGGATCGGCACAACAAAAGCAGCATATCTACAACCAAAGTACATCTGGAACTCAAAGCAACTGTCAACCAACACCAAAGTCAGAATTTTAATACAAATGTCAAGACAGTTCTACTGCATGGGGCGGAAACTTGGAGAACTACGAAAGCTATCATCCAGGAGATACAGGTGTTTCTTAACAGTTGTTTACGTAAAATACTTCACATCCGTTGGTCAGATACTATTAGCAACAACCTACTGTGGGCGAGAACAAACCAGATCCTAGTGGAGGAAGAAATCAGGAAGAAGCGCTGGAAGTGGATAGAACACATATTGAGGAAAACACCCATCTGCGTCACGAGGTAAACCCTGACATGGAATCCTCAAGGCCAAAGGAGGAGAGGAAGACCAAAGAACACATTACGCCGAGATATGGACACAGATATGAGAAAAATGAACAAGAAATGGATGGAACTGGAAAGGAAGGCCCAAAAAAGAGTGGGCTGGAGAATGCTGGTCGGCGGCCCATGCTCTATTGGGATTAACAGCCGTAAGTAAGTAAGTAACTTACACACCATATTTTCAGGCATGATTAGCAGTATAAAAAAGTTTTCCACTGTGGAATGCTAGATCAGAAGACATACAAAAGACGACACTAATATGTCTGGATCTATTTGCCGCGGAACGGTTATGGAAATTTACTATTCAAGTATTTACCTAATGACACTATAGCGCAACAAGCAAAAGCATATATCGTGGTTGACGTAGACATATAAATTCGAGAATGAATTACGGTGTAATTAATTATCCTCGACTAATAAATCAGAACTTGTTAACAAACACTTAAGCAACTACAGCAAAGTCATTCATCGTTACAACAAATAATGGAAACAGTGCCGACTAAAATTGTCCAGATCGTAACAATTAGAAGAAACGTTTTGCGAAATCTCGTAAGATTCTCTCACTGACTCCAAGCTCCAGTCTCTAGCTGCACACCCAGACAAAATGCTAAGTACGACTAGACAAAATACAAAAAAACGAAGAACAGCAGCCTGTGATATGTAAAATTGTAGATTAACTTCAAGTAACGAAGAGAAAGTTTATAATAGTGGGTGAAAATCTGCCGAGGAGTCCCGTGCTAGGACGAAACGGCTATCTAGTGCTTCCAGGATTTTCGTTGTGGTCTAGCTTCAATCAACTCATGATTTCAACATGTGAAAATCTGTTCGTCAAACTCAAGTATGTCAAAAGAATATACCGCGCGTAAAAGCGCCAATAACTCTGTTGTTTACAAAATTGATTAATCACTGTGTGGCGATCAATGTCATGCGTATCTGGTCTTTATTAGTGCGGATCGAATGCTATCGATCATGTTGCAATGAGGTCATCAGTCTAGGTGACTCGACAACGCAGGCACTATGTATTGAGACTTACGTTACCACTGAGCTATCCTGTCGACTACCTCCAACCACCATCTAATCTCAATATATAGTGCTCGCAGTGTCGAGTCACCTAGACCGATGACCTCATTGCAACATGATCAGTAGCATTCGATCTGCGCTAATCAAGACTAGACACGAAGGACATTGATCACCACCCAGTGATCAATCAATTGTGATTACATCTCAGTCATACAGGAGGTCGGTGGGAGCTCGGATTGCTCAGTGGTAACGTTTCTGACTGTGAAGCTGGTAGACACGAGATCGAATCCGCCAGGGAGCACCAGTCCCCCCAATATTACAGTTACACCTTGCTGACGAGTGCGAAGTAGCACGAATCCAGGGTTTCCTGTCGAATAACTCCAACCACCATCTAAAACTCAGTCGTTTACTATGCGATGTTCCATTATCGTGCAGTTTTTTTTCTCAGGCTACCTACTTCCTCTTGAGCCTGAGCTAGCATTTTATAGGAGTACCGAAACCATTATCAAATGGGAAACATGAGTCCAAGAAATAGTAATCAGAGAAAACGAACCTGATTGACTGGTTGCTTTATTAGCGATCATAGAGGCTGAAACAAGCAAAATGTACAGTCCTACGGTCACGGTTGTATCAAAGTTATTGTCTTCACCTTAAATGCCTGGTGGTCAGTGACAACACTTTCCCCATTTTCATAGTGTCAGGCTAATTTGGGGGATCCTGCATTAAATAATGTCTCACTTGATGCTCTACAATCCTAACAAATGGGTATAAATTATGGGTCGTGTGTTAGGACTCGATGCAGCTCTTTATAATGTTGAAGTACGAGGATAAGCATTTGTGTAAGCATAACCTTTGGGTAATGTTTGTCAAAGTAGACGGAGAATTGCAGAAGAATAATAGTTATGACTAAGGTCATGGGTAACGAAATTTCATCAATGATCTGTCAATAAAATGCACTCAGATTCAGTAAACCAATAAGAAGTAGACAGAAGGGTACATTTTTCTGGTGGATATAGCCTTTTGTGCCAACCAAACTGAACAAATGCAAGGTAACTGGTTGTTGGTTAATACTGATGAGTTATTTGTCTACTTTAGGTGAAAATTAACGAGAAAAATGTGGGTTCGTTGAAGAAATTAATGCAACTTTGAGAAAAAGAAAATTCAGAACTTTAAGGAGTTTAAACGTGTAGAGAGCCTGCTTGTGCGTAATCCACAATAAAAGTTTGTCTATGAGAGGTATCTCTCACAATATCAGCCAACACATCTACAATCCACTTGGTATCGTTTGTCAACTGTTCTGCGGTCGTGGCAGGTAAGTGAGGACAACGATGTATGCAATTACACGTAACCACCAGCAAGAATAAAAATGATACACCAACGTCCCTACCTACATCTACTTCCTTGTGCTATACGAAAAAAAACACAAATGACTTCGGGAGACCTTTAGTATAATTCGGTTTTTGGTGGAGCGACAAATCAAATACAATACTGTTTGCTTAAGTAGGCTCGCCTAATGGTTCATTCTGACGTAAAAAAAACCAAGTGCACCATACTGCATGCTATCAGGTTCCTAATATTTCACTAAATTACTTACTGTAAGCACTCCCATACTTTGTATTTTGGACGTCACTGATAGTTTTCTTGTGAAAAGTGTCCTTTATATTATCCGACGTCAATGTTTGCTTTAGTGAAGAGGCTGTGTCTTCCTTCTGTTTACCTGATAATCTTCTAGTTATCGAATCGCATGCCATTAATCTTGAGAACAAAAGTGATTGCGAACTTCCATAAAAAAACCGTGTCGCATATAGACCATAGCCAAGAGTAACTCAAAGCATTGACTTACATCTAAGATACTTCCACAAACATCGTTTTATATTCGAAATTTCTTACGACTTTTCAATAAGTCGGGCACCTTGTAGGTGTCGCTTAGCAACGAACGGGATTTAAAGATGACCTATTAATTCTTCCAGACTCAACTAAGATTTCCATTACTTTATTCATCAATAAGCTGAATCACATCAGCGAGATTTGTGATTCCCATAATTCGTTATAAATCGTTAAATCCATGTTCTAATTCTCTTGAACTGAAGAACCTCTGAACAGGAAATCACTGTCGAATAAGAATGTACGAATGCAAGTATACTAGACAATTAAGCTATAGTTCAAACACATCGACATATTCGTGACATTCAAATATAACATACTCTATGTCACCTCGGTCCCTCAAGGTGTGTTAAATGAATAGGGTTAATTTTCCCAGGTAATAATTTAGTAGATTCAACTACTGCTTATTATTTCGATCACTATATTGTCTTAATCTGAAGCCTGTGTCGTTTCTGATTGTTTTGTAATCCATTCCATAATAAATGTAAGTACGTCTTGTGCGTGTAGATCACTAACGTAGATGATCTATATCGAATGATTGGGAAGCTACTCAAGTTAGTAAGAACACCACCTCATTGGCTAGTTCATGGCATACGATTAAGTGATGAGCGTTATTTGTCCTCGACTTTGACAGTAGTCAATAATCTTTTCGATATTCAGTGACCCAACTGCTGGATGATTTGGCTAGAGCACAGTGACATTTCAGTGACCCTACGATACTCCCCCACCAGATTCAACGGCCGTTTGACTCGGTACCAAACATGATGGGAGTAGTCGCGCGGGTCATCGACTCATCTTTGCTTTAGTTCTCATTTCCAACCCAACTTACGTTACTCTGCATGCACTTTTAGTTCACAATGTAACTTCTCGCTAGATGGGGACCGTTACAAGTGACTTTACCTTGTCTCAAATGGAGTTAAACTGCTAGGCAGCATTTTATTTCAGCCTTATAATATATACAAAACTATTTTTGCTAAGTTGTTAAACCATATTCAAGAGATTCTGATACTAAACTCCTTCAGTTATCAGTTGAATTCTTCAGAATAGCCCAACAAAAAAATGACTTTGGCATTAAGGGAAGCAACATGTTTGAATCAGCATAGTTGGTGTGTGTAGGGTAGTTACAAAGAACATTCTCTTTCAATCTAAACAGAGACACGAAATATATTGAATTATTTCTTGTGAATATTTAGTCAGTTGTATATGTTAGAACTGCCACGGTAAGCACTGACGTCAAAGCTTTACTGAAGTATCGATTGTTAATAACTATTTCCCACACCGGGTGTTTCGTTGTGCTCTGCGATATCATTTTGACTTGTAATCTTTGTAGCCTCTATAAAGGCTTAACTTCTCATACTTATTTCAAATGCAGAAATTAATCCAACTAACCAAAGTTCATTCAATTATACCAAACTGAGTTATACTGTGTAGTACGCGAAATCTTATCTAATCACTCATATTTAGCAAAAACATCTGTAGCGTGGCGTCGAGTCGAGATTGACTATGAAATTCACTACAAAGGAGCGCGTGCCAAAATATCCATAAAATCCCGCGGAAGCCAAATATCAGAAGGCAGTTAATGGATCAAGTCGAGATATATTTGCTGGGGATCTCGTGGTATCTAAGGAATACCGAGATCGTGCCATGATACAAGCTTGTTTACTGAGCGTAACCGGATTCGCGCGAGGTCACAATCGAAGTGAGTATAATGGATGTTTTTAGCACAGTTAAACAAAGAGCACATTAAAGTCACTGGTACAATTGGTTATAATAATAATTGTTTTCATTAAACGAATCGTGTTCTCGTAATAAAAATAAGTCACTACACATCCAAGCAAAAACTTAGTACCTAATTTACATGATTTTATTGTTGAATCAAATTATATCATAAAAATGTAAAATACATATGGCAAATCCAATTTGTTAATGCCAAAATAATGATAGATATTGTGAAAATTATAGAGACAAAGTAATTAATTTAGGGACAGAATAATCGCATGATGAGAATGTCAATATGATCTGTGGAGTCCTGTTAACGCGGCAGTCAATAAATTAGAACGAGAGGTGTATGTGCAACAGTGTATTAAGGGGATATCGTCAGTGTGCCACGCGAGCAGGAAACCGAAATGTTAACGACGATCAAGGTTCGATTTAAATAATTGTACAAGTTGTGTAAGGCTACGAAAAAAACGAAGAGGAGCAAAAATTAATTGTCAAATAAATATATGTTAATTGTCTCCACATACTTCAACATTACAGCTCCTACTTCACAGTCAAAGGTTTATCTTGTACAAAATAACGTACTATACAGCAAAAAATGGTTAATAAATCTAACTGTTAAGTATCTGACAATCAGCGAGAATAATTTCAACGAAATGCAATAAAGTTTTTATCTGCAAGCAAACAATCATAGGATTGTAATCATCGACCACTCTGTTTTGACCGTCAGTTAAATCAAACAACACACAACTGTTGGTGGTTCATATCGAGAAATATAAAAACACAGTTGAACGAGTCCTGAATAAAAGTTATCATACACAACCAAAATAAATACTCAAAAAAATAACAATGATTTTCAATAAAACTGTTCGAAGGTTTTATTTTCAAAGCATTCATTCCGTCACAATCTTGCCTGTTCCGTCAATATCAGTACATGACCGTAGACTTAACTCCGCCTGTAGCTCTTATAGGGTTACTGCCTGTCCCAAGCCCGGGTAAAGGAGGAGGGTTGGGCATGGGGTTAGCGTCCCCATCCCGTAGAAAACTAACTCGCTAAAAAAACGCTAACCAGAAAAAATAATCCAAACCATTTAAACTCTGCCCTGGGAGTTAGAAGGTCTTCATTTAGAAGAATTATGACGCTTCATGGTGAAAGCCGAGTTCCTTCGGAAGCCAAGAGGCCGATGCCCCTTCTAACAACCAGAGCAAAAATTTTTATAGGTACATGGAACGTTCGAACAATGTGGGAAACCGGGAAGACCAGTCAAATAGCATTGGAAATGAGGAGATACAACTTAGCCGTACCGGGAATCAGCGAAACCCACTGGACCCAAGCTGGACAGAAAAGGCTAGCTACGGGAGAGATGCTGCTATACTCCGGTCACGAAGAGGACAATGCTCCACACACTCAGGGAGTCGCTCTTATGCTGTCCAAATTAGCACGAAATGCACTTGTAGGATGGGAATCCCACGGATCCAGAATCATCAAAGCATCATTCAAAACAAAGAAGGAGGGGATCTTAATGAATATTATCCAATGTTATGCACCCACAAATGATAGCAACGACGACATTAAAGATCAGTTCTACGAGCGGCTGCAGTCAGTTATTGAGAAATGCCCAAGGAAGGACCTAACTATTCTGATGGGAGATCTAAACGCCAAAGTCGGAATAGACAACACTGGATATGAAGATATCATGGGACGACATGGACTGGGAGAAAGAAACGAAAATGGAGAAAGATTTGCAAATCTATGTGCATCCAACAAATTGGTCATAGGAGGCACAATATTTTCACACAAGCGTATACACAAGGCTACATGGATCTCACCGGACCACACTACAGAGAACCAAATAGATCATATTTGCATCAACAAAAAATTCCGAAGGACAATGGAAGATGTGAGAACCAGGAGAGGTGCTGACGTAGCTTCAGATCACCACCTAGTTGTGGCCAATTTTAAACTGAAGCTAAAAAAGAACTGGACAAGTGGACAAACAGCAATACAAAGGTTCAATACAGCCTTCCTTCGAGATACTGACAAACTCAATGAATTCAAGATAGCTCTCAACATCAGGTTCCAAGCCTTACAAGATCTACTGAAAGAAGAAGAAACTAGTATGGAGGACAACTGGAAAGGCATCAAGGAAGCATTGACTTCAACGAGTCAAGAGGTTCTGGGTCTAAAGAAATACCATCATAAGGAATGGATCTCTACAGAAACACTGGACAAGATCAAAGAAAGGAAGAACAAGAAGGCAGCAATAAACAACAGCCGAACACGAGCAGAGAAAGTCCAAGCACAAGCTGAATACATAGAAGCAAACAAACAAGTGAAGAGGAGCATTAGAGCTGACAAGAAGAAATATGTGGAAGAACTAGCAACGACGGCAGAAAAAGCTGCTAGAGAAGGAAATATGAAACAGCTTTACGATACAACGAAGAAACTAGCAGGAAAATGCAGTAAACCAGAGAGACCGGTCAAAGACAAAGAAGGCAAGCCAATCACCGAAATTCAACAACAGCGGAACAGATGGGTAGAATACTTCGAGGAACTCCTGAATAGGCCGGCTCCAATGAATCCATCGGACATCGAAGCGGCACACACAGATCTTCCCATAGACGTCAACCCACCAACGAAGGAAGAAATCAGAATGGCCGTCAGACAAATCAAGAACGGGAAAGCAGCGGGTCCGGACAACATACCAGCTGAAGCACTGAAGTCAGACATCGAAGCAACTACAAACATGCTTTATCTTCTATTCCAAAAGATTTGGGAGGAGGAACAAGTCCCGATGGACTGGAAAGAAGGGCACCTCGTCAAGATTCCAAAGAAAGGAGATCTGAGCAAATGTGAAAACTATAGAGGCATTACACTGCTGTCAATACCAGGGAAGGTCTTCAACAGAGTGTTGCTGAACCGAATGAAAGATGCAGTAGACGCCCAACTTCGAGATCAACAAGCTGGATTCCGTAAAGATCGATCATGCACAGACCAAATTGCAACACTACGGATCATCGTCGAACAATCAGTTGAGTGGAACTCATCACTATACATCAACTTCATTGATTATGAAAAGGCATTTGACAGTGTGGATAGGAGGACATTATGGAAACTTCTTCGACACTACGGAGTTCCTGAGAAGATTGTCAACATTATCCGGAACTCATACGACGGACTACAATGCAAAGTCGTGCATGGAGGACAGCTGACAGATGCATTCCAAGTAAGGACCGGAGTAAGACAAGGCTGTTTACTCTCTCCCTTCCTCTTTCTTCTGGTGGTCGACTGGATTATGAAGACCTCGACATCTGAAGGAAAACACGGAATACAATGGACAGCTCAGAATCAATTAGACGATTTGGACTTCGCAGATGACCTAGCCCTCCCATCACGTACACACGAACAGATGCAGATGAAGACAGCCAGTGTAGCAGCAGTCTCTGCATCAGTAGGCCTCAGCATACACAAAGGGAAAACCAAAGTCCTCAAATTCAAAGCGGAAAACAACAACCCAATCACTCTTGATGGCGAAACTCTGGAAAATGTAGAGTCCTTCACATACCTGGGAAGCATCATCGATGAACAAGGAGGTTCAGATGCAGACGTAAAGGCAAGGATTGGCAAAGCAAGGACAGCATTCCTACAGTTAAAGAACATATGGAACTCAAAACAACTTTCAACCAATATCAGAGTGAGAATCTTCAATATGAACGTCAAGGCAGTTCTACTGTATGGAGCTGAAACTTGGAGAACTACAACAACAACCATCAAGAAGGTACAAGTATTTATAAATAGTTGTCTACGCAAGATACTCAACATCCATTGGCCGGATACCATCAGCAATAGCCTTCTGTGGGAGAGAACAAACCAACTTCCAGCTGAAGAAGAAATTAGGAAAAGACGATGGAAATGGATAGGACATACATTACGCAAATCGTCAAACTGCATCAGGAGGCAAGCGCTAACTTGGAATCCTGAAGGGAAGCGAACAAGAGGAAGGCCAAAGAACACATTGCGTCGGATAATAGAAGCAGATATGAAAACGATGAATTACAACTGGACGCAGCTAGAAAGGATTGCCCAGGACAGGGTTGGATGGAGAATGCTGGTGAGCGGCCTATGCTCCTTCACGAGGAGTAACAGGCGTAAGTAAGTAAGTAAGTACCGTAGACTTAGTTATCAGTTAGTTACTATAATTGCAATTGTCTTCAACATGCTGATTTATATACCCCATACAATCACCTAAAAGAGCAATACAAACGAGCAAATATGTTAAATTTCCAAATTGACTCTTAGTGAATTCTGAAATACACGTTTATATACCAGTATCCCATCTGTATAAGCAAATATAGCAACAACTTTAACAAAGTATCAGTATCATCTAGAGGTTTAAATTTGAATATTTTCAAGCACCAAATTAGATAAACTGAATTATTATTTCACAACGGTGCTTAACAGCTATAATGTACCATTAAAGCTCGACACCACGTCCCATCCCAGCAGACGATTTCTACTAGAACTCGAATTTATAATGCAACTACACATTATTCCAGTTCTATAATCGACCAACTGTATCCCTTATGATGCTTAATGTAAATTAGTTTCTTATTACGCTGGATAAAAAACGTTTCTGATTGCAAATTGGAATAATGATGTTTCCATCAAACGTGTCTATAATTCGTACTTTTCAGTCAAGAAAAGTAAAC
This sequence comes from Schistosoma margrebowiei, assembly GCA_944470205.2. Lineage (NCBI taxonomy): Eukaryota > Metazoa > Platyhelminthes > Trematoda > Strigeidida > Schistosomatidae > Schistosoma > Schistosoma margrebowiei. The sequence goes on from OX104028.1 coordinate 45,432,389, forward strand.
AGAATATCAATATGCTACTCGATGCAAATCTAGAACACATTTGCATAGTAACATAAGTAGATGACAAATTATGTATACTATAAATAATATCTGTGGTTGACTTGTAAAATGAATGAAGTGGTGTCCAAATGATAGAAGAAATTTACGGTAATTTTCTTCTCGTACTGTTTGACGTCATCTCTGTTTCCAGTGAAGACACAGTAGATAATACAGAATTGGACAAAAGTCGTTTACAAATATCTCATAAATATTTTCTTCTAAAGTCAAACGAGGAAGAAAAGAATGATGGCTTAGAAGAAAAGTGTCTATAATTGTGGACAGTGGTAGTGTAACGTGAAATTAATTGACTAAGAGCTTTCAGCTAGTAGTGTCCATTAGGACTAACTGTGTCAAGTATTTACAAAACTTTGTTTTGGGAAAATATCTAACACCACAGCTCATGACCTGTTAGTGGGATCGAGAGAATTATTGAAAAACACCAGTGATTAACACAAAACCTAGATGTCCTAGTTAGGTTAATAAATTCTCGGTAGTCAGTAAATACAAAGGTTTGCTAGACCATTAGAAAGGATAGACTGTTACATCATCGTGGATTCTGAAACAATTAACGATCATCGACTTGTAAATCATGTTTAATTTTATAAATCAGGCAAACCTTCTGACATTTATTAAAGTTTTTAACTACGATATACTTTACTCTTCAGTTCAATCCTAACTTATGAAATCAATAAAAATGAAAAAGTCAACCAAAAAGTATTACTATAACATATGATTATGTTGAAAAAACAAAAGTTTTCTGTACTTTTAAAACGACTAGCGAATATTGGATACCTTTAAACTCAGGTTGTAAACTGACTTCTGGATGTATCCTCATTCAACTCAGTCCCTCGTATTTCTAGTTAACCAAACACTACAAATCAAGGTAATTAGAGAAAATTAAAGTCGCTTAAAAACAAAATAAATAAATGATTCAACAAATAAGTCGAAGAATCATTGAATGTATCAATAGCGAACAAACTCTGGACGGTACTAGGTGTTTAGTGATAAATTTCAACCACATACAAAGACCCGGTAGATTTAGTAGTCAATCATAGTCAGAACAGTCCAGTGAATTCCCTGACTGTAGAACTTGATGATATTATCTTTAGTCTTTGTAAAACCACTCGTCTGTACACGGTATTCGATATGTACTGATGACTTTTATTTTGGGTTCAAAGCGTATTCGTTTTTTGGTTAGGTACAGTATAATACCATTTTAGATCATTTTATAAGTTTTAAAACTTATTCTTAAAGATTGAGATTTGCATCATACTTTATAGGCAAGTAACACTATTCTATATTTGATTGATATCTCCTAATTAAAACCCAAGTGGATTATCAATGGATAAAGGAATTAACTGCTTGATGAAGTTCTTCGAGTACAATCTGAATATTAGCCTCAGTGTAATGTGTTTAATTTTGAGATTACTGACTGATATACTTCATTAAATAATTTGAACTATTCTAGTATATAAATTACCACTGAGCAGCATAGTTGGACTTGAAATTCAATCACACCTATGTTTAACACATGATTCGTATAGTGACTCAGATTATATCATAAATTTAAAGAAGAAAATGAATTTTTTGTCAACGTGGCAATATATGTATGGTTATTTTTACCTAGTTTCACAAAATTTTATGTAACCGGAATTTATGAAGACAAGGTGACATAATTATTCCATTAGATTTAAAAACAAATGTAGTAATTTAGTAATAGGATCCAACATCACAAATATAAGTGAATTAAGCATAATTTCTAAAGCTATAGGTATCTTGATAGATAAAATGCTGGACTACTTCGGAGAAAATGTAATAAAGCATCTGAAAAATTCACTGTTATTCTATCCACTCCGAGAAATTCAGAACGTTTTTAACACTACATAATAGTACATAATTTCCTTAATATATATATTTTACTGATGAAAGTTAAAATGATGATTAGTGTACTTATTTATCTTATTGATCTTTTCCTTTGCTTTTGAACCGGTTAATATAAATTCTGTCATTTTCACCTTTGTCCCCTCGTATGAATCCAAAGTCTGATCACTTGCCCCGAGTAGATGATATGGGACCAATATGCTCAAATAATCTGATTAAATCAAATCAAAGCAAAACATTTCTACCTCCCTTTGTTTAAAATAACAACTTGTTATTCCTGATTGCGTTAAATATTAAACTCTAACGCAGTATGACCATTGAAATCTAAAACATTAAAATTTCAGAATCATAGAAATTTAGCATCATATAAGTATATCACAAATATAGATGATACGCTTAAACTGCATAAACAAGGAACCAATCAATAAAACAAATAAGTAACAATTCGACCTAAGCCACAAATTATGGCGAACAAATGTCTAGTGAACTTCCTGGCATAAGTCAGTCGTGTAATTACAAATGAGAGCATAAAGCACTTAACACTAGCTCAAACTATATATTCAGGTTTCCCTAAACTCACCTTCAATGTTCCCCTTTAATCATTAAAAACATTAGTTATCTGTCAACTAGAAAAAGCAAATTTTTAAAAAAATCGTAGAATCTAGGAGTGATTACCGATTTGATGAATATAGAACAGAACCAATTAGGTATTAATAGAATTCTTTTATTATTATAATGCATTGCAAAAACAACACTTTCACAATGTATAAAAACGATCACAACCAATAATTTATATATACAAAAAATATTTAACAGTTTTGCTTTACCGCAATGCTTATTTGAAACTATTAATAAAACACTATCAATACTTGTTATATCAGAGGAGCATTCATGATATGATTACATGAGATGGTTTTCACTAATGAGTTTATTCATTAAAAAAAAGGTTTCTTAAGCTGTATTATGTGATCCGTCAGAATTATTTACTAATTTAGATATTTAAATTTCAGATTATCCTATCAAATATGATGTTATATAACACTTCAAAGAAAAAAATATATACATATTTCTCCCGCCATATATTTCTTTTAACAACAACAAAAAAAGAACATTTAACACCGTTTCATCTTCAATAAACTAATAATGCCAGAAACAGTTGAAATTCAATCAGTTTACAAAAAAAGTATCTATCTTTGCCTAAAGGTAAACAGGATAAATTCGATAATCTATTTACTTTCGATAGTCATATTTTCTGTGTTTTTTTTGTATACATGTGTTTCATATTTCATAAATGTTGATCAACAATAATAAGTGTGTGGGGGGGTAATTTATCTAAGGAAAAAAAAGTGTGGAAGTGGAATAGGTAGAGAATGACAGAAGGGGGGAGAGAGCGCGAGGTGTGAATATGATTAATAAAAATATATTCTAGGGGACATTAATAGTCTCTTACTTTAATTTCACCTAAAAACACACATTCGTTAATTACGCTCGACAGATTGTACACTCAATCAAAAACTTAAGTGGGGCAGTTTTAATTTTCTTACTGTTCATCCCATTAATACTTCAGTTTGTTTTCTTTTTTTAAAATACTTAATAAGTCACCCAATGCTTTTTTCTTTTCTGCAAATGACAAATTCTTAAGCCACATAAATGTTTCGGCGTTTTTCATTTAAAAAACAACAACAACAACAACTAAACACATTCATATGAACTGTTCAATGGGATCAACTGTTAAGTATGGACAATAACTTATAAATAGTAGCTAATTTTCACTGAAACATTTTAATTGAAAATTATTCAATGATATAGATATCGGAGTTAATATTTACACCGAGATATTACTACTATTTAGTGTTATAAGTAATGCTATTAAACTAAATCAGTTTAAATATACAATTAGTAAAACGGGAAAAGAACACAATAGTTATGGATACATGTAATGATGAATTATTAATAGATGATCATGAATCGATACTATACCAAGATTATCATTATATGACTCATATAAATTCTGAATGTGAATTTTACACACATCAAAATCAACAACAACAGCAACAACATCAACATTCAGATAATCCATTACATCATTATCGTACAAAATGTGAAACTATGCAAACTAATTTATTGATGTTTAATAGAACAAAAGTTTGTGAAAATCATGATTATTTTAATCTGGGATTAAAAAATAACACATTTCTCTTACAGAATACATTAGAAAATGTGAATTGTTCACATCGAAATAACGATACTACTATACGTAGCACTGAATTATTTGATATTAATGATAATTTTAAAACAAGTCATGATGACATATTCAATATGACTAATGAATCATATTCAGAATATATTCATAATGTTTTTGATAAAGATTTTCAATCTTATGCTAAGGTGCGTGAAAGACGAAGAATGTTTAGTATTAATTCAGCGTTTGAAGTAAGTTCTTTACGTATATATTAAACAAAATATTCTGTATATATTCAATAAATTGAACATTCCTTAGTAAAATGTTTAAATATTGTTGTAAATAAAATTGGAAGAGATAATTTATTATAGAATAAAAATTAACAATCTGTTCTTTTTATTTATTTTGATATAAGAGATTTTGTTTATCTAATGTTTACTCATCAGTTAGTTATTTATTAGTTACTTTAGCCTTAGTTTAAAATGACTGTCGTTCTAATTCAGAGTTACTTTTGAAAAAATGTTTATGTAATTAAGAAAACTTCAATAATCAATCTCGGAAACTTTAGACTAACATCGAATTTCGCTTTAAGTATATCTTCTTTAAACAAATTTTTTTAATGAAACGGAAAATTGATATATTCAGATAGTTCACTGATTGAAATCATGAGTCAATTGAAGCTAGACCACCGTGGAAAACCTGGAAGCACTGGACGGTCGCTTCGTCATACTGTGTTAATGTCTAAGTTCAGCCAATCCGCGAAGTTGCGCCACCGTACACCAGTCTTCAGTGAGTTAATATCTCACAACAGACCTAGTTGAACTCGACTGGCTCAGTGGTCTAATGGTTAAGCGCTCGCGCGCGAGACTGATAGGTCCTCGGTTCGAATCTCGCGCTGGTCGGGATCGTAGATGCGCACTACTGCAGAGTCACATACTAGGACGAAACGACCGTCCAGTGCTTCCAGGTTTTCCATGGTGGTCTAGCTTCGACTGACTCATGATTTCAACCATTGAAATTTCTAAACTCTCCACAAAACCCTCTCTGATAATATACAGATACTGTCAATGATTTTTTGTAAATTTAATAAGTTTCAGCATTTGCTATATGTTACTTAACTTAAGCTAGTAAAGTTATACCAAACTTTTAGTTTAAAAAATGTACAACGAACTTGATATTCTTTATTTAATGTACTCAATTCAAAAACTACCATTCCCTTGGTGCTGTTTTACTTGTATCTTCCCATTGTTATTCAAGACTGCAATTGATAAGTCTCTTGTAAGTAGATGTGTATCTTGTGCGGATCGCTTTGATATAGCCTTAAGTCACAAGCTTTTTATTCAGAGATGAATGTTGGCTAACTGTGGAATCCAGGATACGCTGTTCGACCTATTTGGGACTCGTCAGCTGGGTGTGACTGCATCCCAGAGTTGGTGTTCACTACGGGACTCGGTAACATGATGGCGTTTGAAGCGAGCTCTACCGGGTTCGAGTCCCTGAGTGAACATCAACTCTGGGAATCAGGTACATCCAGCAGACGCGTCCCAAGTAGGTCGAACCGCACGTCCTAGATTACACTGCTAGCCACTATTCATATTTGCTCAAAAACTACTATGTTTAATTAGTCGCTCGCTTTAGTTGAATTCAGAAAGTACTCTAAAATAAACATTCGAAAAGTGTATCTCTGTGCTAATGTGATATGGCAACTTCAAGTGATGTACGTATGCACGACGTTATACGTTGTTGCTAACTGACTAATTAAACTTAGCAATACAGTTTTAAATCATAACACACGGTTTTCATATTTATTTAAAATCGTTTATCATCACATAAAATACTCTTCAGAAAACTTAACAGTAAATTGGAACGTGTCGTTATGATAACAAACATCTTATTTGTATGACAATGTTGTTCTGAAGAGAATAAAAGGGTAATTATATCTAATTTAAAGCGAACCTTTTATTGTATAAATAATTAAAGTCATATTAGTAATAAGTCCCAGATACATACAGTCCAACATAAATAATGGTAAGTTACATGTGTTTTTAGATATCAACAAATAAATATGCTTTTATTCATTCTCTGTATTCATTATATATCAATATAACATCAAATTACGAAGTGATATTCATCATACTACATTTAACAGAATCATATCCAACTTGTAATTACATTGGTTGACAAAATGCAAGACTGTATACATTTCTTAACGATTATGAAATTCTCAGGAAATGATAAAAGTGTTGTTCAAATAAGTTAATTCTTATAAGAATAATAGATCCACGAGTTCTGATGCTTCAAAAATGTTCCCTTTTACTAAAATTTCCTAAGAAAATAAATAATAATTCCTTTATTAGATTAGTGAAATACGAGTTGCTTGGATAGTTGCCTATAAAATCAAATAATGCATTGTTGATTCTATTCATTTCATGAAAATTATTGAATACTCTTGTGATATTTGTGTGAAATAATGATTCCTTTCCCCATTATTCCATACTTATTGAGAATTCCAAATGTAATAAGTTCAGTCGTGGTCATTGAGTTATGTCTGTCTTAAAATGAACTATTCTGAGAATCACTAGTTGGTTTATCAATTCTGCTATGTCAAAATATCATAAACGTATTTCAAAATTAATTTATTGCAGCTGTTCGTCTGTTACTTTTATTTTAATAAGCTGATATATAAGTAGTCATTTAGTTTAAAGATATAATTTAATCATCCATGAAGATCACCCGAATAACCAGTAAAAATTGCAGGAATTCAGTTAAACATTTCAACATTTCGGAATTACCCAGAAGTACATATTATCTGTTTCATGGATTGTCTTTTCGAAAACTATTCCAATCTTATAGTGGATGTTATTATTATTCATCTACGGGGTCAGAATCAAATCGTCAAGTTCGCGAATTTCAAGTATTTTGAAAACTTCCTTATCATCTACTATAATTATTCTGAAAATGTCTTAAATTCTCCCTTAGTGGACCGCACAAATTACATATTTTCATCAGAGGTTAAGGTACACCATACTAATGAAGGTTACCGGAAGTGTTCATTGATGAAATCAAGTAGTGATTGCACAATTTAGTTAGACTTAACTGACACAAGATGATGATTGTATTCCATCCCTTTAATTGTAAGATAGCTTGCTTCTCATTAAAGAAATAAACATCATTTGTTAAAACAGTATCAAATCAAGGAATTGTGACATACAAGGAAAATAATGGTTTAGTAATCCTTGGTTCGCTATAGTGACCCAACAGACATTATCTCTTGATGAAAACTAGCTTCAAATTAAGCAATTAATATACAAACTATCTATATAACTCAGGTGTTTTTCTCAAAGGAATTAACAATGATTTTAAATATAAAATAGACATTATGCCCTGTAAATAAGTCTAAATATTAAGATTGGATATAACAATTTGTTTTAATCCCATTGTTTAACAAATTGAACATGTTTCTAAACTACTTCAAAACATTAGTTTATCTTTGTTGACAAATATATCTTTGGAGAACGTACCTTGATTTTGGTGCATTTATTATTTAGCTGAGTTTTCTTGTCTCTGCAAATTCATCAACAACAAAAAAAATAGATAAAGAAGCAGTCAATTGAATAATTTGTAATTTGACTCTATATAAAGTAACAGTGAATTGGAATACGGAAAATCATTGCAGTATTTCTGATTTTTTACTACAATTAGAGAGAGAGAGAGGGAGGGAGAATCATCCCACAGTCATAGTAGGGCAGAGATCTTAAAAAATGACTTAATGATTCTTGGAAATACTAAGGAAATTAGAAATACTACTTAATTCATAATGGAAACTGTTGTTTTAGCATTTCTATATTTTTTTAGTGATACAAAATGAGATAAAATAACCACAGAATATGTAAATATGTAGATTGTTCTACGTGAATGAATTTATTTATTTGCTTCTGAATTTTTAGGTAAATATCCAAAATTACACATCAAGTTCATCATACAGATCTTATTTTGCTTTGTATTCACAAACAATTATTCTCTAATAAATCTTCCATATCATAATTTTACTCCGAAATCGTGGACGTGAATATCAGATAAAAAGTAAGATTTAGATAAGATTAATCACGACGGGTGACTTATTGATTTGTTTGTAAACATAGGAGTCTATAAGTTACAACATACAGTTGAACTTTCTCTCCTGAAACTTACAAAGGAACAAGTTAATTATTACTCAGAAATTTCAAGAGGACTATGTTTCGCTGTCTATTTTTAATTGTTTTTCCTTTTGATTAGGCTTTAAGATCATGTTTGCCAACATTCCCGTATGAAAGACGAATATCTAAGATTGATACATTACGACTTGCTATTGCGTATTTGGCATTGTTGAAAGACTTATTAGCCAACATGGAAACAATGAATCCAGAACAAAACATAGAAAGAGGTCAGCTAGTGATACAGTTTATGATTAAACGTCTCAATTCATCTAAAAGACACCAACTTAGTTGGTATACTAGTGGTAAGTACAAACGTATACCTTGAAATTTGTTTTTAACATATATTGATAAATAGATATCACAGAGTAGGGTTTTAGAGATTGAAATAATAAGCATATTTTAGGTTGCTAAAATAATGAACAGAATGCTGATCAATAAACGATACATGATAATGTCATAGCTTGCACACGAAGGAACTGATATCGAAAAGCGACACAAATGACTAAAAAACTATTTCATTTGGTAAAATAACATGCTTATATACGAAATATTAAACCTGATTAGTGACCATTTGAAACATAAGCAGTTGGAACATATGAATATCGTTTATCAATATTGAAACAATAAAATTAGAATTCGACTTTCACGTTTTATTTTTGCCGACTGGATCAATAGAACAAGGTAATAAAACAAATGGGACAATTTTCAAAACAATCTATCTCAAAAATATAATTGTTATTTGTTACAGTTCATAATGTTTGACGAATTTTTATTCTTATTATCACTGTGGTGTGAGTTACTGATCTCAATAGATATAAATAGTATGTATCATCAATAAAAGGTGAAATACTTGGCAGCGGAAAGTTAAGATCCAAGGAAAAAAAACGAGAACAGAGAATGATTGCTGTGGAAATGAAGGAACAGTGAAGTCTGAAACGATTGATTGATATTTTACAAATGAAGTATTTACTGCATGGTTCTCAGACGTTCTGTAATTCGGTGTTCAGTTACATTCGAATGTCCCCACTTGTGTTCTTGTTCACTATTTGGTCAATAAAAAGGATGTCGTGCTTCATAAGTAAAAATTTTTTAAATCAAAATTTCAGATTTAAGTACTAATTATTCAAAATTGAACATCATAATAAATACATTAAATTATAACATTGAAGAAAACCTCTACAATATTACGTCAGGTGTGTGAAATATGGAGCCTACGACAAATCAATAGGTATTCCAGATGAATAACGGAACTGTACTATTTGTTTGAAAAAGTGTATTTTTAGAGTATATTATTGATGGAACACTCATTACTTTTATCAAAAAAGCTACTTTGTAATCACTATGTAGTTTCAATTGACAACGTCCTGCTTAAAGGTTTAATTTAATTAAAATTATGCCTTCAATTTATTTGAATGATTTCCTGGAAATTTCAAAGAATCTAATGGTACTTTTCATTAAAAAACCAATATCATTTTAAATATAAAAAAAATTATGGGGATATTGAATAATTGCTTTGTCTAATTATGGAAATACTCAAAAAAATATAATGATCATTTATATAGGGTTGAACTCAAAAACGTTACATCTGGTGGCATTCACATGGAAGAAAATAAAACACTCTGTAGAAATTTGGCTTTTTACATTCTTTACTTCGGTCGCTTTGCAATAGAGACCAATTATCACTGTTGCTGTTCAATTACTCCCTTACTTGTATATAAATTTCCTGAGCAAGTCACTACGTTAAACTACGCGAAATTCCCACAGGGGAATACCGACATAAATAATAATCTTCTATTTAACTACTGATTAACCATTAAAAAAATATATAGAAAGCCTTAATCTGTAAAGTCATTCATTTGAATAACTTTACTGATAATAGTAAATAAAAATAAAGCTAAATCATTAATTGACTGATATTTAAAGTATTATCCATTCTATTTCAACGCAACCAATGTACACTATAATTAACCTCATACTTAGATGTATTTTATTTTATTCCAATAAGTTGAATATGATGGAATATTCATTCATCAATATTATTTCTTCAGGCTTCATTATGACTAAAAAAATGGGATACACTGTAAATTTCTATAATATATAGATCACTGTTATCATTTGTTCACTTACTAATTTATAAAAAAATATCTTTTCTCTAGATTTAATTGCACGTCTAAATTGGATACGTTGGGATCGACTTGGTTACAGTGGTACAATCGACTGGTCATCTTCAATTCACTCCGACTACCATCAGTAAATTTTTAAAAAAATGATTTATACTTCATTCTGTTGTTTTATTGTTTATTTGACTTCATATTTAAGACTTAATTCATTGAACAAAAAGAAAGGAATTCAACGAAATACTGTTGAAACTTAACGCATAATACCATATCCCTTTGTAAAAAAAAATTCACAGTGTATTTGTTTTATTCAAGTTGGTTCGATCTTTTTAAACATGCTTTTGTTTTACCTTCCTTGTTACAGTTTGTTTCATCGAAAATGAATAGTTATTATACTTAATAATTTAATTTCATTGTATTAATATCTACTGGCAAACTCATAGCTAGTACAGTAGTTACAAGGTTATTTTAGAATTAATTTAAAGGAAATAAAGATTTGAACAGATTAATATGAATTCAGTTTATTTCATTGAATTTTCATTCACTGCTTACAGTCTATAATATGTAAAATTAAAATTACACAATGAGTTGAAATAACTTGAATAAATGAGTTTAGTTTCAAGGTGTTATGAACATGGAATAGTATAGTATAACAAGAATGTAAATCGGTTGAAGATAATAAATTGAATATTGTACAGAAGAACATTCTACAATATTGATAATAGCAGAATTGTAAAGAATTACTATCAAATGGTTAGGTAATGAACAAATGTTAATAGTAAGTAAGAAAAAAATGAATAGGTCTCTGTTAGTTTACTTAGGTGTTTGTTATCGAGCTTCAGAAATGTAGTTTGTGTTCGAAAGAAGATAGTTGCCAATTTTTCTCTACCTTGGTGACAACAACGTCTCTTCGTTACATCATGACATTTTTTCACTTAGCATTGTTTGTTTATATCTTCCCATCGATGTTTAGGACTCCAATCGTTCAGTCTCTTATTGACATATGTGCATCCTGTGAGGATTGCCTTAATATTACCTAAGTCACAATCAATATAAGCAAAAACGGATGGTGGCTAGCAGTGGAACCCAGGACACACGTTTCGTCCTAGTTGGCACTCGTCAGCTGGATGTACTTGCATCCCAGATCTGACGTTCACCCCGTAACTCGAACCCGGTACCGTTCGCTTCAAATGCAATCACATTATCTACTTAGCTGCTGAGTCCTGGTATCCGCTTGAAATTTCGTCAAACTCTTTCAATTGATTGTAATGTTGCATCCATATTTAGACTCTTCTAGATCAACGATTTTATTTTAACCAATCTAGCTTTGCTTATTCTATCCTTATTTACTATTATAATTTGTTCATTACCTAACCATTTGCCAGTAATTCCTTAATATTTTGTGAAATTTTAAAAACAAAATAATTGGTATTGGTATGAATATAACACTTCACATAAGCATATTAAGTGATTCAGAAGGACAACGAAGCTCTGGGCTACGTTTGTGTTACTCGACGCTAGTTAGCAAGGCCTAAGTTTCATTTCAAGGGAACTGTTGTTTCATAATGGAGTTGAACCAGGCCATCTACAATTATAATCATATATATTACGAATACACAACAATGTCCACAATTGACCTATGAAAATCAAATGTTTTACAATAGCTACTAATTTGGTAGTAACCAACATCATATTGTTTATGATTGAGATCATGAACCAATTGATGTTAGACCATCACAATTGAAAACCTGGGAGCACTGGACGGCCGTTTCGTCCTATTGTGGGACTCTTCAGTAGTGCGCATCCACAACCCCGCTAGCGGGATTCGAACCCAGGGCCTTCGGTCTCGCGCGCAAACGATTAGCCAACTGGACCACTGAGCCGGCATCCAATGGTGATAGTTTCTAACATCAACCAATCCACGAAATTGTGCGACCAACTTCCACTGTACTGAGGTAGATACCTGTCTCTATCCAATGGTGGACGAATCGGCCGTCCAGTGCTTCCAGGTTTTCAATTGTGATGGTCTAACAGCAAGTGGTTCATGATCTCAATCAAAAACTTAATAATCTCCACAACCCCTATACTAGTAATCATATTGTTTAATCAATCACTTAGTTGAATTGTACTAAATCTACTTGTGGACACTAATTTAAATAACTGGAAAATAATACACATGGGCAAGTTTTAATTACATTCACATAAAATATCTCGTGTTGCTCTAAAGTAAAAGATTTAGGTGGACCATTGAGCTACAGATCTTGTGGTATCTGTGATTTATTGAGTTCCCACAATTTTAACAAATACGTTATTAGAAAAAAATATGTGAATTCTAATGAGGGGGTTTATGGAAATTAACACAGTTTGTAAGTGGCATTTGTCACGGATTAACCTCGGCTAGAGCACCAGTAGGAACTGAGTGGAGCGAATATCAGAACACAGCACTTCTACTGTTATTCGACAGTGTCAACCTTCTCATATATTTTAACCTAAGTAAGATTACGACTGTAAAATGACTAGATGACTTACGGTGATTGGTCGAACCAAGGGGTAAACTAAGCAACAAAATTATTTAGGTTATGTAGAATAACAAAAACTATAATCTGAAATACGCAAGCTTCCAAGTTATTAGTCGACGGCCTAAGATACTGAGCATCAATAAAGCCGCTTCCTGTCTATTCTTTTAATAAGTTAAATTTATTTAATAATACCGAGTACTTTGTTCCAGCAAGCATTAAGAGATGCATCAGTACTATGAACTACGTTATTTACCTACCTTCTTCAAAATCCACAAATGAATTAAGACAATATCCCTAGTTTTCTTTTTTAGCTTTTGTTGTGACTTTAAGTTGTGGTCGATTTTTACCCTATGCTAATTGTTGTGTCCTTGACTGAAAAACTAGAGAACAGCGTATTTATCGACCGATTCAATGACACGTGAACACGTACGAACGTAATGGACGACCTAGAGTTACGATTGGTCCCGATCCCCTGTCTATCCCAGCCAGTTGAGTCCAGAACACAAATCTCAGCCTCTGAGTTATGAATCATTGTATTTCAGACATACTCTATTTATATACTAACCAAACATACCACATCGTACCATAAAAATAGAAAACAACATTTTGTACAACATTCAACAAGTGGACGGATATCGACCAGTAGGAAATGTCCATTTAAAGTCCAAGGACACCATTGGACTTAACATGATAATTATTGGTCTATCCTTCCGCATCCACAACAGCTTTGTTACAATCTCTTTATCTACATTTTGAATAATGTTACTACATTAGAAAAACAGTCCTGTGGTAACCGTCATTTGTTTCAAATAATATTGTAAACACATTAGAACAAGTCAACATGAACTTATTTATTGACTTAGCCACTATCTATAACTCAGATGTTCTAAAATACAAGGGAACAGTGTATCTTCATTTCATTCTTATAACAGGGAGCAAATAAACAGTAAAGATCATGAAGTTCGTTTATTCATCCGAAAATTTCAGTGTACAAAAAACGTAAATGTCAATAGCATCTAGAAATGTTCAGTAGTATGATCGTAAGGAATTATTAAAATGAAGATAAAGCCAACATGGTAAATATTCTTTGATAATTCAAACAACAAGATGAACAATAATAAATTTGAGAAACTGGCTCAAAAGTCGGTTAACTGATTATTAAGAGCTAATTATACTAAACCTGAAAAAAGTAGTTAGGATAACCGATGTGATAGGTAAGCCATGATAACTTTAAAATACTTTACTCAACGCTTGAATAGTACGACAAAATCGGAGATGAAAGGCAACAAGACACCTATTTGGAAAAACTTTGAATAACTGTTAAGTCTTTATATAGATCGAGTATTGAGAAATAACTAATATCACGTTCTGATAGAGTTCTATCAATCAACTTGTAATTTAGCCAATAATTCAAGTGACTCAACATTTCATGCCTTAGGCTTTAATGTTGGTTAATTGGAAACAGTTGACAACAAACCCTAGACCTAAGTTTTATGAGAGACATAACTCGTCAGTAAGAGGTTCTTGTGATATTGAGGGAACTGACAATTTCAGTGGAATTGAAAGTACAGTCACTCATCTTTGCAGTCTGAAACGCTAACACTGACCAATTCGTGCTGTAACGAGCCTTTTAACATTTAGTAATTCTACACATTTCAACAGAACAATTAAAAAGGCTGTGTCCGCTTCATTATAAATAAATCTAGTCTAACAAAATAATTACCAATATGCTTAGTAAACTTATATATAAAGATCACAACTGCTGGTATCAAAGTTTTGTTGAATAGATTTCGATAAAACCACTTCCTATCATTTTATTTATTGCTTTTTAGTTTACCGTATGATAGCTAGTCAATAAAAAATTGTACAAAAAGAAGCTAACTCAAAATCATTTTCTGAGAACAAAATGTAAGATCACACACAGGGAATTTACAAAACAAGAAACCGGTTGAAAAAATCTAATTATCCAAATAAAGCTACGTTAAATTAAGGGGATAAAAAGGCAAGATAATTCCTTTATGTTACAGCAATGTTTCATTGACACTTTTGGTTTCGTTGTCATGACTGGCAGGAAAATAAATATGTGATAAAAATAAAATGTACAATACATAAGTGATTATGTGGTTTGGTTGTTTTACTGAAACAAAAGAAACCAAAATATAAAACAGATAGAAATATTAATGTTTTATCAATTAAATGAATAAAATGCAGAAAACGAAAAAAGCAAATAACCCATTTTATAGAGTTTGTTCACTTTGGCTTTATGCAATAAAGTTTCTACAAAGTTGGTATTTAGATAAATAGCTAACATGCATGCAGATCATAAAATAAATGCTTGCAGAGATCATTTATATTCAGGATAATGGTTTAGTAGTAAGTATACAACTAATAGGTATAATAGATTGACTAGGTTGTATGGTTTGCGAAGTAAATTCTAGTGTTGGACGGGTAAAACTAAGAGTAGAACCAGGATGAATAGACATGATTGGGACGGGGAGAAATCCGGATACAGTAGTCAATGAACAAGGTGAAATTGTTGGTATAGTGATACATTCATTACTATCTATTCGACTGCTGTTATTATTATTATTACTGATACAATTATTAACAATAACAGTCGCAGCAGGAGTAGTAGTCATAGCACCAGATCTAAGAGTTTGTGATGAATTATGATCTGGTTGCTCTGTTTTATGAACACGATCATTAAGATTTGTCGGAGTATGAGATTCAGAAGCGTTAATACGATGGTGTTCAGATTCAGTGCTACTAATAATTGCAGTAGATGATTTAAGAGGCAAGGATTTGACTGGTAAATCGGGAACAGTCCACACCCATTCTTCTCGTGTACTTAATGACCAGGGGCAAGAACGAGCACGCATAAACTCCGGAAGGAAAGCACGCAGTTCGTCGTTGACATGTGCATAAGCTACCTGTAGTATAAAGAAATACGAATAGCAACAGTGTAGTTGATGAAAAGACTATGTGAAACCAATTTTTAAAGATAAATACATAAACAGAAATTAATATCAGTGTAATAAAAACTTACCTGTGATTCATTAAAACTAACACCACAACCAGAACAAGTAAATTTCGTCCGCTTTTCTGGACCGTTTTCAATAGCGGATATTGGCTGGTAGCGAAGATGTAGTTCAATAGAACGGAATAGAGCAGCTTCTACACGTTTAGCATCTTTGTAGTGAACACCGGAACGTATACGCATACCATCAGAAAAGTATCGGCCTATTTGTCTTTTCACATGTTCTGTCAGTCGTCCGTATTGTGATAAATCATGTTCGATTTCCCCCTATAAAATAAATAGTAAGTTAAACCAGATATGTAAAATATACTGAGATACGGACTATTAAATAATAACTGAAATTTGTCACGTTAAATCAAAATTCGGTAATGTCGGATAACTAATGGGTTTCCTACTTCTTTCATGGGTCGAATACTAATCACTCGTGGTTAGAAGACTGAATCTAGTTTAACATTCTGATAACATACGGATAAGTATAAGAATTATTTATTTGAACACAAATATTGGTACAAGGGGCCACCAGATACATATGCGCCAAACAGATCTCATTTGATTTGTGTGGGGGCTGTGTTACTGCCCGGGTACCCAAACCGAAGCAGGTGGTTTTCTTAGGAGGCCATACATGGAGCCTTCGACCTAAAGGTCTGATACACAAGGCAGTGAAGCATCGTAAGGAGATGCAGTCCCATGGTAGCCAGTGACCAATAATTGGTTCATACACTATTTGTTCCCTCAGGATACTAAAGCCCATGTGCACCACTGGTTTGGAACCAGGGTTTTCTAACTCCCTAGGTGGAGTCACTGTGTCCACCAACCTGATTAAAGCGCCGGACATTCGATTTTCGTCCTTTCAATTCCGTAAACAACACCCGGCCACGAGAAGGCAGTGAGTAGGAATTCTCTGACAGAGGCTATATACGCGTGACCAGCATTTCGAGAGGGAGAGCGGACTCTGCCCACTCTCAGTCGTACCAGGGCATTTGGGGGCAAATATAAGAATGAAAGTAATAAAATAAAGTATTCTTATTTATTTAATATATAACATGAAAATAAAGAGCAGTGCTATCACAAACAAAAATGTACGAAGTTTTCACACTAGATATTTCACAGCAGTAACCAGCGCATTCTCTATTGTTTGTTTTTGCGGTAACTGACCTTATCAATAGTTAGATGCTTAGAATTTCAATAACAGTTGTTGCATTTTGAGAAAACGTGAACGATGAGAAAATCAGCAAAGTATAAAAATGTTGGTTTAACAGAAAAACTTAAATTTTAAAGGCAATTAAATATAAACTATCGTGTAATTATTTAATTGCGAGTATAGTGTATTTAATTAGATAAAACGTAGAGGAAGATATTTGTCATGAAAAAAAGATTTTATTCGTTTTATTCTTCCTAAGAAGTCCGGGAAGTCGATTTAAAGAAACTGGATCATGAAAATTCACGCTACATTAAAGTTGCTTACTATAGTGCATTTAAATATGTGGTAATTTGCATAAGAATCGACTAACTTACAGAAAGTAAATGCCTTGTAACTGCATGAAAAACTACTTCAGTACGACCACTATATATAAATCGCCTACATACTAAACATATGAACTTCTTATCAGATCGTGTAATCAGCTTTGACCAATCTTGCCAAACTACACGAGGTTGTTTGACCGAAACGTGTCGATTAGGTTTTGGAGAAAGAGTCGGTGTTTTGTTAGAACCTGAAGGAACAAGGTTGGTTTGAGTGCCAGAAGGCATACCAGACGTCAAACTAGAGCATGATTTATCATTGCTAGCAATAGAGGGTACACTTTTTGAACTTCGTTCTTTTTTTTCTGGAGATGTATTAAACTGAATTTCTTCACCTTCGTAATCTGACTCACTGGAACAGTGGAAGTCATCGTCGTCACATGAACCTAGTACAATACGCTGAGCCATGACTGCAGACTTGAAATAATAAAAAAAAGGCAAAAAAGAGTTAAAAAAAAACCGTTACTTCAAAGATAATACAAAACTGTGAGACTTCTCATTCTATAACAAACTTACAAAATTGCAATATGAACCTAATTCATCATATCAATGGTATGTATTCTTCGTTGTCAATATTCAGAAATGTGTTGTTGCTCTACCGCAATAAGGTGCGTTTTACATAGAGCTCTTGATCAGGTTTTGTATATTTTTTTGTTTAAACTTTAAGTTGGCTTACCTTACTGAGTAAAAATTCCAGTTTTAAAATCCTGACAAGAGAAGTCAATAAAAGTACGATTTACTCACTGAGTCAGACTTTAAAAATCCAGGCGATTTAATTAAAACTGCAAGGTTCCAACGAACCAATGAAAATCCAATGGTCAGATATCAATGCGTATCGCCCTAAACTATGAAGACTATAAAGTACAGATACGCAAAGCTTCGCTTTATAACTGAATAAGCGAAATGTGGTTTTCCATTCGCTTTACATTTTTCATCTTTCCTAACACTGAACTAGTTTCATTACTTAACCAACCTTTTTATAAACCACTAAAACAAAGTCGAGTTGAAATGGGGCTTAACGACTTACCACATACCCATAGATTTATAATTTCGACTACAATAAATTATAAATGGAACATGTCCTATATGAGGCCCATATCTGTGACCATGAATTTAGTTTATTATGTTGTGAAACAACAAAATCTCTTCTTCGGGAAAATAAAACCAGATTTTTACAATTTTAAAAAATATAACTAACTTGTTCATCCGCCTTACGCTTTCTCAAGTGAACTGTAATGTGATCTTTTATTTGAACATGATTAGTTGATGATACACCACAAACAGAACAGGTGAAGATTTGCAGCTCAAAAAAATGAACTCCTGAAGGATCCAAATGAACACTCATTACATGCTTGCGGAGGTCGAATGTTGATGTAGCAGCGAATTTACATTCAGGACAGCATAGTGAGAACATTGGAGATTTAGGATGTTGAATACATCCGACGCTTGTCAGGTCCATAATTAACCACCTTAAATTGAAAAATCTACTGAAATTAGGAAACAGAAACTAATCAAGAAGTCTTTTTATATTTTAAGATTGTATTATTAATGATTTTCCATAAAACACATCAATTCAGATAACCTGCTCATAAGGTCATTATTCGTTGTTTCATTCTCAGAACATAATGCCTGATCATTGTTTGACGCAAGTTCACCGGAGTGAAATATAAAACGGCTATCTGGACAAACTTCCCAGCCTCTACCTAAGAACAGTTCGAACACATCATGGGAAGAAATACTTAAGTAATCACATAAGAAATCAACACATATGTGTGAGTACGCACGAGAAAAAAGGTCTGTAATTGAGCTAAGCTGTCTATCACGAATTTGTTTGACCATTTGAACGAGAATATCAGGCTGTTTAGGATCTGCCAGAACTTGTGAAGCTCGAGAGAAAAGAGACTTCGCATCATTTCGCACAAGGAACCGACCAAGATCCCACAAGCACTTGATCGAATCATCCTCCTTAATTTTAAGCGGCATTCTTTTATATAAAAATCTTGCATTGATCAAATCAGATTTCATCAAATATAACCCCAAATATTGTAAATAAAAGTCGACTGGTGAAGGACTTCCCAACGATGTGGGACAAGACTTGGAATCAAAATTTAGGGTGTCCAGGCCTAATTCAAAGGCTACCATTTCGGCAAGCTGTTCTTCCAATGCCGAGTCATCTGACATTATCCTCCTCTACAGTAGCACACAGTCTAATAAAGCCGCGAGAACAAATACAATAAAAAATATTGTTTATGCGTGATAAATGAATGTTATGAATTTTCAGCAGCTATTGTATGAGTAAACTACTACTATTGTTAGTCGGTATTTATATCAAGCCTTTTTATTACTCTGCGATACATCCCCATCTCACATCAATTGCATGTTCAAAGGCTGGCTAGAACTTATTTATTTTTTCCTGTTCATGTTAGAAAGGAACTAAAAAACTAAGCAGCTTTGAAACAAGTTGATTGTATATCATTCAAGAGGCTTTTGATGATGTTTGACTTTCCGAACTTTATACCAAGTACTTCACATGTAGGACATATAGGTTTATTCTTCTTCGACACAGAAAAGTTGACTAAAATCTCTTTAAACAGTAAGCAAAATAGTTCCGGTTTAGTACTTTTTGTATACGTCAATTAAATGTAGACGATGCATGACACTGAAAAATATCTTCTGACTTCTTACACTTTCCGCTCACTGATAACATTAGTGCCACGTAGAACTAAAAGTGTGGTACTAGTTGCAGCAAGAGTGCATATGTTGCACACATGAATTAAACAAGCACAGTAATTATAAAAGAATATTGACTGAGAACATCGGCAATTAGGCAAAATCGATAAATATAGATCATGTTAATTTTTATGTAAGGCGAAAAGTGTAAGAATTACAGAGTCAATGAGAGACTGCTTAGCGGATACACAGATATTACAGGGACGTGTAAAAATATAGTTATAATGATTAAGATCACATTTTTAAATAACAGTATAACCAGGGAGAACATAACAATCTATTTATCAAGTTGGGTTCGTAAGATTTCCATCTTATCAGTGCATTAAGTGCTTCTTTGAACAGCATCATAACAACTCTATAGGTGCGTGGAGCATTTTCTTCTTCGTGACTAGGGTACAACAGTATCTCTTCTGGATCTATTCTTTCTGTCCGTCTTCAGTCCATTGGGTTTCATATATGCTAAAAACCGCGAATTTGTTTTCTCATTTACATAGCTAACTGACTGAACCCCCCGGTCTTCTACATTATCCGAAAATTCCATGTACCTATACGAATCGTTCCTCTAGTTGTTAGAAGGGGGATCAACTTCGTGACTTCGCAGAATTTCGACTTTCACTATGAGGCGTCATATTTCCTCACACAGAATATCATTGGACTTCGAGAACAGAGTTGAAATGGGTTAATTCCTTTATCCTGAATTGCGTTTTTTTTACGAAGGTTGATTTCTACCTTATAGGGTGGCTGACCCTACGCCCAACCCTCCTTGACACGTTCTTGTGAACAACAGTAACCTTAGAAGAGTTATCGGTGGAGTGGAGTAGCCTCTAGTCGCATTAGATTTATGTGCTTGTGGTGTGAAGTGTTTCTTTGGCCCGATGTGTGCAACACGTTCAATAGTCGAGGAATATGCCGTTGAAATCAACCAAAAACTAAAAGGATGAGCTAAGTTAATAGATTTGAATTGAGTAAGAGTTTGATTTTACCTTCATTGTCGAAGGAGTCCTGTAGCGGTTAATAAATCCCCCAAATCAATAGCTTCATAAGCCTTCGACATTGGATGCTGACCACATTGGTTTGGATGGATTGACCTGGCTGAAGGAGCTCGATCATGCATCCGCATCGGATGACGAGTGGAAACGCAGTGCTCAACTACTCTTGTAACCGCTAGCCAGTTAAGATCCGTTGCTTCTCAACTTATTGACAGCCTATCACATATGTCTTCGAACCTCATCGCTTCTGACTTTTAATAACACTGTGTGGGCACAATTCATTACAGGATTTTTTTAACTGGTTCAAGTGTTGTCAAACTATAAACATTTGGATGGTAGTCGGTGTAGGCACACTAGATATTGCTAGGGATGAGTAACACAGAGTAATGGATAATGATCTGGTGCAGATGCATGATCAAAAATCATTAAGTAGGGTTCACTCAGAAAAAACTAATGGGGTTAGTGTCGATGTTGTAGACTTACAGAACAATTTGTTTTGGGTATTTTAATATCGCTTCACCGACTGTTCAGAGAAAGAAGTTTGCCACCTGAGCCGTGTCAACATCTGATCACAGCTCCAAACCTAACCTACTCAGCTATCAGTATCCACTAGAACCAAGAAGAATGAATTCATTGATAAGTGTTGATAATGCTAAATATTTTGAATCTAACTATAGTGCTACGGTGTTCTTTCGAAATAATCATGATCGAGCACACTGAATGAAGCTGCATAAATAGGCTGAAAAGTTCACTTCACTAATTCGCTTAGTTTATAAACCAAAGGAGTTTTATTTTAATAATTGTTCGATTAGCGTAACTTAGACAACCACGCGGCGTTTTCGACGTTGAGCATGTGTTACAATTTCAAAATGTCATGTTCAGACTTCTAGTTCCACTTGCGGAGTCTTCCTAAATACGACTGTTACCACTGACCTACTTCAACGTTTTTCAATAATTAGAGTAATTTCGTTTTGCACATTTATCGAACGGTCGCTGATCTTGTTATTCTTTTCATCCTTCTTGACACAGTAAACACTGCAGTGTACTCTCCCACAAAACTCAATATAATTTCAGGATAAATGAAAAGCACTACAACATTTTGGTCAAATGCTAGTTTTTAATGTGAATGGTGAAAAGTCTCAAAGAAAACAATGATATTGTTGACAGATATTATGAAGACCCAGCACGTGATATTTACCGTCTGAACATCAAAAGGCCATTGAATCAAAGTTTTCTGACGTTTGGAAATTCGTCATCTCTTTCCATTTACTCCAGCTGCGGTAACAATGCGGTTATCGTTAAGAAAAACGTTTCGTTACGAAAAAACTCTTCACAGCGCTCAAAGCTCTGTATAATTTTATAATATGCATAAAATACTTGAAAAACTGAATATATGTGGCTCCTGGTAAGTTTGGCTGTAGAATAAATTTCTTCGTGGTATTTCGTTTTTTTTGTGTGTACAGTATTCGGTATTTTGGTCTGAAGGTCATGTTATGAGCTCATCAGTGGCTGTCCCAGTGAAGAAGATTAAATCGTCGAAGCCTAAGACGCCGGCCACTCACCCATCAGTAATCAACATGATCAGTGCAGCAATAAGTTTTTTTCCAGAAATTATACGCTCAACTGGTTAGCGATATAGTTTCGACATTTCGAAAGAATAAAAGTTTCCCTAGTATCTGTCTAAATACCCTTAGTTCCCTTATTATTTCAGCGGCGACTCTAATTTATGGACGACCTTTGAACAAATCTTGAGCGAACTTTAGAAATGTCAGCCAATCAACCAACAGTCAGTATAGATTAAAAATATGTTATACGAAACCAAGGAAATAAAGTTGATACACTTTTTATACGTGGTTCAAAAACTGGTCAGTGTTAGAGAGAGGTTCTAAAGTCGTAATACATGCAGCAGAGGAAATCATCCATACGGCTACAGAATAGTCGGCCTCTGGAGCCATTATAAAGTCTCGAAAACTCTTTCAGCCTCGACCACATAGCTTCAATATTGTTTATGTGCACTCCGGTTGTTGAGTGCACAAAATGCTACTTGTGGACAACGACACGATGCACATAACCAAGCCTATGTAGGAGTTTGTACGCCCTCCAAACATCCGTATATATTGTGATACCTGGCTGCAGCGAGTGTTACTGGTGCTTTTATTATCCAGTTCGCAATAATTTTCGTAATTTGCCTTAGTTGGGAATTATATATGCGGTTTTCACCACTGACATCAGCTATGATGCCAGAAATTTATTTAGCCAAATGGATGAAAGGCTATCGTGTTAAAATCCGAGATCTCTTATCTTGTACCTAATTGTTTCGCCCACAAATTATAGTCTTGCCGTTTTATCTGTTATAGCCACTCATTTATCCCGTTTTATATAAAATTCCCTGTGAACCGATCGTACGTTCGCATTAAGCACTGAAGTTGGCGCCGTAACCTTGAGATCTCTAAAACGCATCTGATTGGCTCGTCCATAAATTAGTCTCGCTGGAGAACCCTTAGTAGGCCTTGGAGATACCTTACATTGTCGTCATCATTCCAAAATTCAGTCCCCCTTTAACCAAAACGTTTATATTAACGGTTCGATTGTTATTAACATAGTATTCCAGTCTGGGTTTCCTTTCAACCTTCTGCATCCGAGTCATATTACTTGTTCACAAACAAAATTTTACACTACATTAATTTTCTGGTGAATGTATCTACCATAGGTGCAACGTGTCTTACACCTCGGAAGGAAAGTCGCCGCCTGCACGTGTTGGTCATTCAACTCATGCTGTACGCATGAAATGTGGGTACACGGGCAACCGACCATTGGTTATGATGATCGGGGGTGCAGATGCTTCTGGAGTATTTAATGAAGCTTACATTCTGGATATATTATCATTTATGTGGTACACTGTTGATTTGGAACAGACAATTGATTTTCCAGGTTTGGGAAGGTATGAACATAGCAGTGCAATTTTAAACAATCAGGTGAGTTGAATTACTGCAGTTCATGCACATTTCATATTTACTCACAAATCACTTTGGTTATAAAGTAAGTGGTATGTTTTCAGAACGATCATTTTATTTGACGTTAGATTGGTAATTTGAGCTTCCTAATTTTATAGCCTATTAAAATGCCGTACACAAATTCAAACAAGTGCATTTGGTTGCAAAAAGTGGGTGTATTACTAACCAACTATTAAAATGGTAATATTCCATACTACTAGTCTGTCCAAACATCTCATTTTCTCATGAACTAAAATGATAAACAAAATCATACTACGCAAACTAAAACCTATAAGTTAATTAGTTCTAGTAGTCATATTTGTCATTATCACTAAGGGCAAACGTCAAACAAATGTGAGGAAAATAATATTGAAAAACGTGTAGGTATAAATTTGACGATAAATCCATTAATTTTATGCCGTTTTGCTTAAAGCCACCCCCCTTTATTCTATAACTAATGGTTTCTCCGACTCATCTAGTCATTAACTTGACAGCATCCTACGTCAATGTAGGTAGTAGCCTTACTTAGACACCGCATACCATTCACTATGATTCTATGTTATACTTATGTAAATAACTTAAGTCACCATTTATCCTCCTGACGGATGGACTTATTCGAAATTTCGTATACGCTGTGAGTCACTAACTGATCATAACATTTGTGTTTGGACTAGGAAAGACAATTGGTTATTATGACCCAATCAATGTAGATCAGTAACTGAGAATATGTTCGGGTACTACGGATCATCGTTGAACAACAGATTGTATGGAATTTTCCACTATAAATCGACTTCCTTGATCATGAGAAAGCATTTGACAGCGTGTATAGGAGAAACTTATGGAACCTTCCTCGACACTGGTATACCTGAGAAAACAGTCAACATCATCCGGATTTCATGGGACGGATTACAATGCAGAACCGTTCATGGAGGATAGCTGACAGATGCATTCCAAGTGAGGACAGATAATGATGCTTAATTTCCCCCTTCATTTTTCATCCGGTGGTTGGCTGGCTTTTGAAAGACATCTACACCTGACGGGAAGCACGAAATACAATGGATAGCTCGGATGAAACTAGACGATTTCGACTACACAGATGAGCTGATCCTTCTATTCTATATACTCTAACAAATGCAGATAAAGAAATCCAGTGTAGCAGCAGTCTCTGCATCAGTATGTCTCAACATACACAAGAAAGGAAAAGCAAGCTCCTTGATTGCAACACGGAGAACACCAACCCAATCACACTTGACGGAGAGACTCTGGAAGATGTGAAAGCTTTCACATATCTGAACAGCTTCAACAATAAACAAGAAGGACCTGATGCAGAGGTTATAAAGCAAAGATAGCATTCCTACAGTTGCAGAACACATGGAACTCAAAAAGACTGTTTGCAACCCAATATCAAAGTCAGAATTTTCAATATGTACGTCAAGACAGTTCTACTGTAAGGAGCTGAAACGCAGAGAACTACCACCATCACCAAAATGGCATAGGTATTTGTAAACAATTGTCTACGCAAGATACTCAATGTCTGTTAACTGGATATCATCAGCAATAGCCTACTGTGGGAGAGAACAAACCAACTTCCAGCTGAAGTGGAAATTAGTAAAAAGACGTTGGAAGTGGATACGACACACGTTGAGGAAATAATAGAATCGCATCACGAGGGAAGCTCTAACTTGGAATCCTGAAGGAAAACGAAAAAGGGGAAAGTCAAAGAATATACTGTGTCAAGAACTGGAAGTAGACATGGAAAGGATGAAGAATACTAGTGGGCGGTTTATGCTCCTCCACGAGGAATAACAGGTTTAAGTGAGTAAAAGTAAATTGACTTCGATTGTGGAGAAGATTTGTAGCTCAGGTGGATGATTTTGGTGGAGTTTTGTTCTCTGAACTGGATGGTTTGGTCGTGGAGCTTTCATCGTTCTTCTGAACGACATCATCAGCACAAACTTCAGATAGAAGTGAAGTGTTCGAATTTCTCCACATATGACTCACAGCTTGTCCTGTAGGCCTCAATGTTGATTGGTTCTTGTTAACATTAAATTTATCATTGTTTACTTCTTTGGTTTGGTTGTGTCTCCCATTGGTTTGAATTTTGTTCCTATATTTATGCATGATTTTCCCGATTGGTAGATAAATTGGATTGATTTCAATATGTTTGTTGATTGCTGATTGACCTGAGTGCCAGGCCTCTAAAAATTCTCTGGTGTTTTTGGGGTTTCCTCTGTCTAAGATTTCTACATTTTCCCAATCGAATGAGTGTCCGTAATTATCCACGTGTATTGATATAAGTGAAGAGATATCATGGCGTTTGACTGCTAATTGATGTTCATGTAGGCGTAGGTGGAGGGGGCGTCCGATGTAGTGTTTGTCGCAGTTGGTAAAATTTATTTTGTAGATGATGTTTGATTTGTTTTCCTTTGTTATTTCATCCTTTGGTTTGCATAGGATTGATTGTAGTGATTTTGTTGGTTTGTGTGCCACACCTATTCCGAAGGTTTTCAGCAGTCTCGTTGCGGTTGCTGATATTCCTTGTATGTACGGTAAGGTGATCCTTTTGTTGATTTTTGTGCTTGACTTGGGTTCTGATGTTGTGTGCCGTTGGTGCTTTTTGATGAAATTGATTGGGTAACCGTTCTTTTGAAATATGTCCTTCAGGTATTTTTCATTTTTTTCGTGCTACCAGTGTGCTGCAGTGTGTCCTCGCCCTCTTGAACAATGTGTGTACGCAGTTGATTTTGTGAGCTCTTGGGTTGTTGCTGTTGTAGTTGAGAATTTGATCTGTATGGGTCGGTTTCCTATATACTTGAGTTTCCAGTTTTCCTGAGTCAGTTCTAGTGATCAATATGTCCAAGAATGCTAGATGGTTGTTTGACTCCTGTTCCATTGTGAACTTGATGTCATTGAAAACGTTGTTGATCAGTTTGTATGTGTTTTCCAGTTCATTCTTTTTGACGATGACGAAGGTGTCGTCTACGTAGCGAATCCAAATTTTTGGCTTGATCACTGGTAATATCGTGGTTTCTAGTCTTTGCATCACTGCCTTTGCGATCAGTCCTGATATTGGTGATCCCATGGGTGTCCCTTTTGTTTGTTCGTAGATTTTGTTGTTGAATTGAAAATATGTTGTTAGGCATAAATCGATGCGTTCCAGTAGACTTTGAGTAGCAGGGATATATTTTCTTTTGCTAACTGTGGTTCAATTGAGGTGAACAGTGCTGTTACGTCGAAGGACTTCGAGTCACACATTTCGTGTGATGGTTAGAATTATTACCCGATTACCCAAACCTTATTTAAACAAACCGGGTTGCAGTCTACCGTTCGGTGATTAAAAGTTGTACATGTTAACCAGTCAGTCAGCTACAACGTAGGACCAGGCACATAAATGCATCGGTCCAAGTTGCCATATCACATTCGCACAGCAAGATGAACATCGGATTCATAAAAGTAGTTAATTCAGAGGTGGTAATTTATAAAAGAAAGACTGCATATAAGGATATAGTACAGGAAGAATGAATTAGTTCGTAGAAAGAAAGATATGAAGCAATTTTAATCTCTTAGTTTAAGAGAAGACAGGGAGTGTATGCACCGACGCCATTGTGATCGATTCTGAGCCATATCACCAAGAGTCTCCAACCGTTGGTTACGATAGTCACGCGGACCCCAACCAAGTAGTCTGCATCTACCAACATGGCTCAGACTAGAAGTTAGTGACTTCAAGCACTGATGTCACGTTTTGGTTTGGTCGCCCCTAACTTTCTTCCAACCATCCCCAACACCGGTTAGCATTGCACGTCGTGGTAATCGGTGTTCGGGCATACGTAACACGTGGCCTAACCATCTCAGTCGATGAAGATTCACAATCTCATCGACTGATTTACCATCATTCCCTAATACGCTGTGTCTAACCTCATTATTGGTTACCCGGTGATTCCAGCAGACGCCGGCAATATTTCTGAGGCATTTGTGGCCAAATACTAGTAGCTTACGAGTGTCTTCTACTCATAAAGGCCATGTTGCGCTGCCGTAAATTAAAACAGCGGACTGCTGCGCAGTATACTCGTCCTTTTATTGATAGACGGATATCTCGCCTTCGTCATAGGTGACGTAAGTTGGCAAAAGCCAGGCGAGCTTTTCGAATCCGTGCTGAGATTTCGTCAGACACCAACCCATTAGGGCTGATCAGACTTCCAAGATAAGTGAAGTTGTCAACGCGTTCGACTACTTCACTCCCTATCCTTAGTTCAGGTGTTGACGCAGACCATTCCTGAAGCAGCAGCTTGCATTTAGAGGGAGAGAAGCGCATTCCAAAAATTCTGGCATTGTTGCTCAGTGCTACCAAAAGACTGCATTTTGTTAGCGTCTTCACCAAACAGGACTATGTCATCTGCGTATTCCAAGTCGATAAGTGGACCTCCTGGAAGGAGATCAATATCCGACAATCTAGTAGACGAGAATGTTATTTCCATCAATAGGTCTATGATGAAGTTAAACAGAAATGGAGAAAGTGGACAGCCTTGACGGACACCACTTGAGGTTGCAAAAGTAGATGACAGTTCGCCATAAGCTCTGACTCGACTAGTAGTGTTCGAGTAAAGAGCCTTCACAAGGTTTATGTACTCCCGGGGTACGCCTTTCAATGACAGACACTGCCACAAAATCTCGCGGTCTACCGAGTCAAATGCTGCTTTTAGGTCAAGAAAAACCACTATTGTCGGACGCCGGTAAGTATGCCTATGTTCTAGAACCTGACGAATGGTGAATATGTGGTCGATGCAGCCACGACCAGGTCTGAAGCCAGCTTGATTCTCTCCTGTTTGCAGTTCACGAGTCTTAGTTAGGCGTCTGATAATTATCGAGGCTAGTATTTTAGATATTATATTATTTAAACTAATCCCTCTATGGTTGTCACAGGATGATTTTAACCCTCTCTTATATATTGGGACGATAAGTGATTATGACCATTAAGATGGAATAACGTCCAACTCCCAGATCTTAGCTAAAATATCAGTCAACCTAATCGCTAAGATTGGACCACCATCCTTAAAGACCTCTGGAGCCAATCCATCTGGACCAACTGCCCTTCCTCGTTTCAGATGAACTATAGACTTTTGAACTTCTGCTAGAGTTGGGGGCCCTACTTCAATGTTCCATTCACGCTGTTTGGGAATGGAGGGTAGTTGTAGAGTAGCTGAAGGCCAGCTGAACTGTTCTCTGAAATGTTCAGCCCATCGATCTAAACGCCTGGACTGGGAGCAGATGAGTGTATCGTCTTTTTCCGAAATAATCTCACTTACACTTGACTTATTAGTTCCAGTTTCTTTTATTAGTCTGTAAAGCTGTCTTGTGTTCCCTATAGTTGCTGCCTTTTCCATCTCTTTTGCTTTCGTTGCCCACCACTGCTTACGGTCGTTCCTTAGACTTTTGGTTAACCTAGATCTGATTCGTTTTCGCTCTTCATCGTGTTCATAGCCTGATGGGATGAGTTTAAGAGAATCCATTAGTGCAATAGACCTAGAGGAAATAAATTGGTTCTTCGTAACCCTGTGGTTTAAATCACTGATAGATGTCACTGCTATTCCCGCGGCTGTTTGTATAGCTTTCCAAGCAACATCTGGGTCAACCTCGTTTTCAGAACTGCCTAAGTGTGACCTCAGTTGTTCCTGGAACCTACTTTTGGTTTTCTCGCTAGTCAATTCAGTTCTAATGGGTCTTTTTGGTGTAGCCTTTCGCGTCCAGTGAGGCGCAAGTAGATGCGTGCCCGTATTAGAGCATTGTCGGAGTCCAAACAGGTACTCCAGAATGAGCGACACTCTTCTACAGACCCTCTTCAACGATGACTGATGGCAATATGGTCTATTTGAGTCCATCGTTGGTTTGGTGTCGGGGGTCGCCATGTTAGACGATGTCTCTCCTTATGCTTAAAATTTGTGTTTGCTTGAAATAAACGATTGTCTGAGCACAGTTGCAGCAGACGATCACCATTATCTGTTCGCTGTGCCGGGATACAAAAACACCCACCTAAATCTCTTTGTTTTTTATTTAAGCTACCTGCTGGGTCATTAAATTCATCTGCTATGATTACTATGTCTGAGCGTTTAGCTTTCTGAAGAAGTTCAGATAGCTTTCTGTAAAATTCATCTTTCACTTCATCCGAGCTGCAGTTGGTGGGAGCGTAGGCAGAGACGATGAAAAGGCAACGACTTGTGTTCCTATCCTTCCGAGTTCTTACGGAGCCGTTTTGCCGAACAGCACATAAACGACTGTTAACGGGGATCCACTCTAAAAGTGCTTGTTCTGCCCTCATGTTTAGTGCTATGCCTACACCTGCCAGTCCACGAGAGCTGGCCGTCAGGTCACCAGATACACGGAGGGTGTATCTCGTTGGCTCTCCGTTTTGCTGAGGTGAGGTCAAGTGAATGACCACACTAGGATCCTGTATGCGTATTTTGGAGACACAGCATACATCAATGATACGAGATTCTAGGGTTTTAGCCAAGGAAGCCTGCTGACCGATTTGACATAGGGTTCGTACGTTGAAGGCTCCAATGTGTAGTTTGGAGCGAGGTTTCAGTAGACCTAGGACAGCGTTTTGCACGCTAGAATCGTTGGCTATGGTGACAATTGATGGGAAAGCCGAAAAAGAAAGTTTAGAGGTGAAAGTTGATGTAGGAGGAATAATAGAAAGTGAGGACGGAGGTTGATTATGAATTCAGTGGTCTTGAGTGCTGTTGGAGGTATGAGGGCGGTTATCACTTCCCAGTTGCCCACACCGTGGAAGGGTTCTTCTGGAGGTACCTGAAAAGGAAATTGGATTAGAGATGGTCTTAGTGACCTAAGAGCATGGCCACAGTAATTTTTGTGTTAGCTCCGTACTTGATGAGACCTTACCGCCGAAGACGGATATCCGTGGGATAAGGCGAGACGTGCATTTTTAGGGTTGACATTTTCTAACCCAACCCTTCTTGTAGGAAGGTAGCATCGCTGTCTTGCTGGTTGTCTGAAGAAAACATCTTACTGTAGCCACACCTCTGTATTGTCAGCAGTGCGATTTCGCCTTCGGACCTTGAGTTTGTTGCTTTTAGTCTTACTGCTCTTCAACCGACCTGTTTGACATGATAGGACCTTGGGGAACGGTTGTTCCAGCCAGTATAGCTCGGTTGCTTCATCATGCTAGGCAAGCCCGACCACCATATCAAGGTAGCAACAACAACATGTTGATCACTGCGCTACCGTTCTATAATGCACATGGTTTTTACTTCACACTT
This sequence comes from Schistosoma margrebowiei, assembly GCA_944470205.2. Classification (NCBI taxonomy): domain Eukaryota; kingdom Metazoa; phylum Platyhelminthes; class Trematoda; order Strigeidida; family Schistosomatidae; genus Schistosoma; species Schistosoma margrebowiei. Next base: position 45,463,867 of record OX104028.1, read on the forward strand.
CGATTTTTAATAAATCAGACAATGAGGTATTACTGTTATTTCATGAAGGTATGTGACTGAACTCGAAAGTCACATGAACAAAGAATAATTATAGAAATACTTGATAGTTATCTAAAATAGTCGAATAGTTGATATGAAACGTGCCTACTTAATTCGAACGAAAGTTTAACAACTACAATTGTCGGTAGGTTACAATGAACATAGAACACGGCGAAATAAAATTATTATGATGAATGGCAAGGAAATCGAAATAATGTTATGGCAACTATAATCCGGAAATTGGTTCGAGAAAAAGAATCGAAATATGTATGAAGGGATTGTGGAGTGATAAGCTAAAGAGAAATAATTAACGATTTCGTCGCCACCATTGTGATTGATTCTGAGATGTATTACCCAACACATCTAACCACTGATCGGAGTTATATATTTTTCTAAGTTATCGATTTTGTCTTCCCATTAGAATTTAAATTTTAGACAGTATTCTTGTAACCAGTCTAGATAATCATTCAAAAGAAACGATGTGATAAGTGAAGATGTACATAAAAAGTCGTGAATTTGTCTAGGCTCAAAAATTGTAAACAAATAAAAAATGAAGTATGAGTTCAAAGTTTTACGTCTGGTGACCTAGATCTCGTGGCGCACATCAACCGTAAGAACCAAACCAATTATATACCATTTAAGCGATTCAAAAGATAGAACTCTCAGTTCAGAGATTATGTCTACAGTAACGTTACTTTAACCGGTACAAAAGTTTATGGTGAATGTCAATGAGTGTGATAAAATGTAAATATTCAATCAGCCCAATTCTCACCTAATAAATATCTGATCATAATTATGGATGTAGTCAACTGAAAAAATCTAAAGTTTTACTCACAAGCACACAGTTTAACTGTGACCCGGCAATCAAGCACGTGTGTTGAGCTAAACGTTGGCAGATTAGTTTGTCAGTAAATTCCTATTTTTATAGTTGCTTGTTGACTAAGAAGTGTACCACGATCGCCTTCCATCTTAGTAACTGAATACAAACTATTTTTCTCATTCCCACTTTAATGTGTAGTTAATAAGCTTCCCTTTGATGAAGTTTTGTTATATGAGCTGGATGGTTTGATCGTGAAGCTTTCATCGTTCTTCTGGACGACATCAGCACAAACTTCAGATAGAAGTGAAGTGTTCGAATTTCTCCACATATGACTCACAGCTTGTCCTGTAGACCTCGAAGTTGACTGGTTCTTGTTGACCCTAAATCTGCCATTGTTTACTTCTTCGTTTCGGTTGTGTTTCTCATTGGTTTGATTTTTGGTCCTCTGTTTGTCCATAATTTTCCCGATTGGTTGATAAATTGGAACGATTTCCGTGTGCTTGTTGATCGCTGAGTGCCAAGCCTCTAAAAATTCTCCGATGTTTTTAGAATCGCCTCTATCCACGATTTCCACATTTTGCCAATTGATTGTGGAAATCTTAGATAGAGGCGATTCTAAAAACATCGGAGAATTTTTAGAGGCTTGGCACTCAGCGATCAACAAGCACACGGAAATCGTTCCAATTTATCAACCAATCGGGAAAATTATGGACAAACAGAGGACCAAAAATCAAACCAATGAGAAACACAACCGAAACGAAGAAGTAAACAATGGCAGATTTAGGGTCAACAAGAACCAGTCAACTTCGAGGTCTACAGGACAAGCTGTGAGTCATATGTGGAGAAATTCGAACACTTCACTTCTATCTGAAGTTTGTGCTGATGTCGTCCAGAAGAACGATGAAAGCTTCACGACCAAACCATCCAGCTCATAGATTAAAGCTCATTAAAATCACACACCTGAGTTACAGATCTTCTGCACCATCTCAAGATTACTGTTTGACCAATATATATATATATATATATATATATATATATATATATATATATATATATATATATATATATATTAGTTCTGTTTCGGTAGAAAATGTTACTTATCGTTCATGTATCTGAATGAATGTTTTCTAGGAATTATTAATATTTGGTGGTGCAACGAAAACAGGTCCTTTGAGTCAACTACTCCGTCTACAAATTCATTGTCTATCAACACCAGAAAATCCATCAATTTATGAAAAGGACAGAATCACTGCAAGTTTAACTCAAGATCGCGTTCATACTGATATTCAACAATTCATCTATCATCCTCGCACACAACACTCTTCTGTTTCACTAACTGAATATAATCAACTCATAGTATTCTCCGGTGGGAATGTTGGTAGTCAGCCAGTGTCAGATGATAAAGTAACTACCCATTGATTGAATCTACTTATTTGATTTCCTTTGACCACATTTAATACATACTATATAGGGAAAAGTACACACGTGGAAGAAAAATCTTTGTTTTTATTATCGTTTTGTTGAGAGGTAGGATATGTGTATTGCTCTTAAGCTGATGGTTCCAGATTCTCTAATAAAAATTTTAAACCGGTTGCTAAACATTATTTTATAGATTTTACGACTTACTGAAAATATACGCATTATGATATTCTTTATAATGTCTGTCTTGGAACTAACTCCCCAAATAAGTAAATATGTGTAGCCATATATTCGTTGCTGTTTGTTACTAGTTTATTAAACATCTTTATGTAACTGGTTTATAAACGGTGTGAAAAACGCCTAAACAGTCGTACTATATAAATATTGAACAGTAAGTAAGCAAAATAATTTCGTAAGGGAATAAACTGAATTTATATAACACATAGTATATAGAAAATTGCAATATGTTTTAGTTGAATAGTATAATACTTATCTCTAAGAAATAATATTACAAAAGAAGGCTAATTCTATGTTCAGTCGTATGGGGTTTGGATGAATAGCATATCAAGTTATGCTAATAATATCTTGAATCGTATTTCCATATAGTCATAACTATTCACTAAAACGAGTTATTGATGTATGTCTCCAGTGTACTGATATCAGAAGACAATACCACTATCCAGATGAATAGGTCCTTATAGAATAAAATAGTTTATTTATGTGCACAATATTAGTGCAGAAATAAACATGATTAGATTCCATACGCGATCAGCGGACATCAGTTTAGTAGGTCACTTGTCAAGGGACTAGGATCTGACTATTATGCTTGATTTTCACATTATATATATATATATATATATATATATATATATATATATATATATATATATATATATATATATAAATTGGGTAAACCACACAGTAACAAGAAATATTTATATATATTTTATAACTTTCTCCAAATTCTTGTCTTTTTATTGTTGTGCCCTTAACTATACGATTATCGCTAAATGACTCACCAGTACGAGCAACCTAGAGTACTGGTTGGTTCTTTTCCCACCAAGTCCTGCCTGTTAAGTCCAGAACACCAATCTCAGCCTCCACGATATGGATCATTTATTTCAAACACACTTTGTTTATATATAAACCAAACAGAACACATCACACCATAAATAAAAAGAATTTGTACAAGATTAAGCCAAAATTGGCTGTGATTGTGGGAGACTAATTAATGAACTGAGTATAAATTAAGAATGGTAAATCGTATAATAATAGTTCATAGGTTATAATAAAGCTTATAATAAAACGAATATGTATAATATTAGTTCATAAATAAATCCCAATATTTACCATTCATTATTGCCATCAGGATATAACACTTATATTCGTTTTCTTAACTTGTCTTAAAATCTTAGCAATGATTTCAAATGACTCCCTTGTTCATAAAACATTGTTTGTATGAATGCACAACTAAGTGAACTTATACAATGCTGCTTTTAAATAATAGATTAAAGAACAATTAACTTTTCACTAATACGTTTTCATATAATTATAACTATAAATCATTTTTTTAAAAGATTATGTTAACATATTTCATATAGAAAGTACAACTTAAATCAGTCCACAGTTAAGATTACCAAATAACTACACTGAAAAGCCAGTACAATGAAGAAAATTTTTTTGCCAATATCATTTATTCAATCTGTGCAATCATGTTTATGACTAATTTACAATTAAAGTGGTCTTCTGAAAAATTGGAGAACAATTACATCATATCACGTATCACATAGTGTCGCTTAACGATAGAGAATTTGACGAAGGATAAATAAAAAATGTGAAGGTGGTAATAATGAATTATTAAGATTAGAGTTTAGAAACAACAGAAGGATATAATAAAATCAAATTGTCATGTGTGAAAAGTGAGTGTTAGGGCCATAGGAAACTGATGGTTTGCATGTGTCTGTTTTTTACATATAGAGTTCAAGTTTGGAAAGGTGGATTACTAACACCTTTGCATTGCACAAATTATTGATTAGTACTCCCCTCAAACCAAATTATTTGATCTTATAAATGGTTTTAAAGAATATATCCATTGGCGTCGTGTGACCATAGTTCACATGATATTCCAGTATTGATCACGTATCACATAGTGTCGCTTAACGATAGAGAATTTGACGAAGGATAAATAAAAAATGTGAAGGTGGTAATAATGAATTATTAAGATTAGAGTTTAGAAACAACAGAAGGATATAATAAAATCAAATTGTCATGTGTGAAAAGTGAGTGTTAGGGCCATAGGAAACTGATGGTTTGCATGTGTCTGTTTTTTACATATAGAGTTCAAGTTTGGAAAGGTGGATTACTAACACCTTTGCATTGCACAAATTATTGATTAGTACTCCCCTCAAACCAAATTATTTGATCTTATAAATGGTTTTAAAGAATATATCCATTGGCGTCGTGTGACCATAGTTCACATGATATTCCAGTATTGAGTTATTGATAGTTTTAAAATCGCCTTCGAGAACCAGAAAGGATAATGTTCAGAGATGCCGTATCACATAGTGTCGCTTAACGATAGAGAATTTGACGAAGGATAAATAAAAAATGTGAAGGTGGTAATAATGAATTATTAAGATTAGAGTTTAGAAACAACAGAAGGATATAATAAAATCAAATTGTCATGTGTGAAAAGTGAGTGTTAGGGCCATAGGAAACTGATGGTTTGCATGTGTCTGTTTTTTACATATAGAGTTCAAGTTTGGAAAGGTGGATTACTAACACCTTTGCATTGCACAAATTATTGATTAGTACTCCCCTCAAACCAAATTATTTGATCTTATAAATGGTTTTAAAGAATATATCCATTGGCGTCGTGTGACCATAGTTCACATGATATTCCAGTATTGAGTTATTGATAGTTTTAAAATCGCCTTCGAGAACCAGAAAGGATAATGTTCAGAGATGCGTTTGAAAATCACTCGCATTGCGTAGTCAATTTAACGTGTTTCATAACAGCAAGATGGATGTTGTACATACTATATTTAGTTAAATTTTTTAAATCAAAGTTTTCTCTACAAATAAATGTATATTTATTTTAAATTACTTAATATTTCTCTTTAGGTTTATATGTATGATAGTGAAATAAATTCATGGAACATTATACCAGTGGAAGGTATACCACCTTGTTCACGATTAGGTCATTTAATACTATATGAATTTCCTCATGAATTAACAAATTCAAATTATGAACGTATCCCAAAAGGTAAAATGTATATACACGGTGGAATGGTCAATGAAAAACTACTTGATGATATTTATGTATTAAATTTTGTTAATCAAGTGAGAGAAATTTATTAGAATATTAAACAAAAAAAATACTTTCTGTATATGTTAATTGTTTAATAAAGCATAGATAATATTACATTTTAATAGTTTCAAAAATATTATATTTAACTGCTAGTCAAAATACTCTCATTTGTAAATTTTTAGTGGTCTTCATTTATTAGATAATAATAGCTCAATGGTTATGATTATATTATGTTGGCTTTTCTATATCAAAATGATGTTTAATCAAGATGATATGATGATTCATAGATGTAAATAATTATGAACTCTTTGTCTTTAATTTGTTGAAAGAATGTTTAAACTGACAACATGTTAATTGAAATAGAGTTCCAAATTATTGATTTTCAGTTGCTGATGTAGATTATTCTAAGTTCTTCCTAATCTAAAATCTTTCAAAAGAATTTTCTTCGCCATTTTTTTTTCTTTTGGAATAGTGGCAATAAATATTTCGGAAATAAGCTTAAACGATGACTATAGAAACTCAAGATTTTGGCGAGTAAATATTGGATATTAGTAGTAACATACTGTCAAGCTTACTTTTTTGCTATTCCAAGTAGAAATTTCTGAAAACTAATCTAAGGTGTAGTTCATTTCAGCAGTTTATTTCCTTAGGCTTGATCCTTTATCAGCTCTGTGATGTAACAGATAAGGCTTAGACTCCTAATTTTTGTACGAAAACACGTACTTAGCTCTCAGAAATGAACATCCAGCATTTGCCTACACTGTATCACTGAAGCGCATCTATCGTTAGTAATTTTACGCATTCATTTTAGTAATTCATAATTTGTTCTTCAAGTCACAAAATCCTCTCCCATGATAGTTTCTCAAAAATGTAGTCACCTGTTTTAATATTGTTACCTAAAATTATTTCACTGATACCCAATTATAAATAAGCGTTTATTTTCATTATTTTCAGTCTGATAATAATTTACAATTCAAAGGTATATGGAACAAACTATATCCGACTGATAAATTATCACCACTCACTATTAGTCATGATAATGCGGAAAGTGAGTGTGAATATTTGGACCCAAAATGTATTGAATTTACACAGATTCCATCTCCAAGTCCACGTGCTGCTCATGGCGGAACAATTTTAACAAATAAAATTTATGAACAAGATACCAGTAAAATATTAATATTTGGTGGATTGTCATTAAATGGAGCGTTGAATGATATGTTTTGTTTTGATACAAGTTAGTGAAAATGTTAATCACTATAATAATACTTAGAACTCAATCACATAAACCGTGTATAGGACAAGCTTATTGAAAATTTAAATACAAATCCAATGAATTTTATGGATGGGTCTCTTTTGTTCTAATTAATACGTCCAAAAGGAATCAATTAATCACATTTCGTTAGTCTTGTCATCTATCATGGGTTACTGGTAAGCAAACTTTGAGAACGGATTCTAAAAGCTGGCGACGTTTCTCCACAAACGGCACAGGAGAGAGTAAACTTTGTAGCAAACCATTTTTGTATTTTTGTAAGCCTATAAAATGAAAATATACGACATGTGTAGATGACAGTTTTTGATCACAACTGTCTCTAGTCAAATATCTCATTGTACTAATGTGAAATGTATCAACTCATACATATTTGTATCAGATTCTACTTTGACTATGAGTGTCTTACTGCACCGAGTGATGTATTTCTAAATGTTCCATGTTCTGGTTTTGAGCGCTTAGTTTCGTAGGCAAGTTATCGCCTCAACTAAATCAGTTATTTCCACATTTTATCAAACTAGTTGTCTTCATTTACATTGAAATAATTTCCTTTTTTCTTAACGTCCAACCCTTTTTTTCAATTAGGTACTAGACAATGGACTGAAATTAAATATGAGACTTCTGTATTACCGAGTCCACGTTTAGACTTTGCTTATTGTACATTCTCATTAATCGTTAAGAAGGGTACAAAAGAAAATTCACCGATGAAAATTATATTTAAATCACCAAAAGGTATTTATACTTTCTATTATATATATATCACTGAGATCTGTGTATATTTCCTGACAGTGGTAGAATGAATTTCAGTCTATAGGTATGATCAAGTTAATACAATTACATGATTTCTAAGTAGTTACCAATATCTACTTATACAATTTCACTGAAATAAGAATTGTGGTGATTAAGTTTTGTCGTTAGACTACTTGACAAATGCATATTTGTGTGCTTGACTGCTAGCCATACTGAATGTGGGGTAGAGCAAGTGATACCGTCCATCTACTCAAACAGGAGTACGAAGCTCATATCTAGTGGTTGTAAGTTGAATGTATAAATCATTATGTTTAACTTGACTTTAGCAGGCTAAAGTATTTAGATTTCGTGGTTGTTAGTATTGTGTAATTAAATTAATTAATGGTTGTTTATGTTATACTGTAATGATTGGTTCTCAATTTGATTGTTATCTAGTTGTAGAAATTGAATCACTGTAAATAGGTTCCTGAATTTTTAAAGTGTTTTATTTAAATAGATCATCTAAAAGTACTCAGTTTCTTATTATTTAGTCTTTTGTGTTGATCAAATTCTGTTGGTCAAGTGACTCAACATCGTTGTGTACACTGTTTCGGCAAAAAATTTAGTAGAAAGCACTAAACGCAGGACTTTTGCTAGTTGGCAATCATAAGTAAGCACGTCTAAAATATTAAATGAACTGAAAGTCCTCTTGGAATTCAAAACTGCGTCGGATATAGTTTTTTATTCTAAAGCATTGCGAACAGATTAACAAATACGCCAATCGGATTTGTTGTAAAATGACAAAGTTCCCTAAAAATGCACTTAAATAGTGTCAAGTATTTTGTGTTCTTGTAAAGTCATATCTAAAGCCCTGAAAATATTTTAGAAAATAGATAGGACGGAATATGTAACCCCATTAACTTTTATGTACAAGTTACTTGGTGCATAGTATGGTAAATGAACGTAAATATGTTGTGATTTGTATTGTTATGCTTTTGAATGTAAATGCACATGAACAGTCCTACTGATGATTATTGACTGGTTTAACAGCTAAATTAACTTTCAACCAACATTCCCTACTTTTTAATCTCGATGCAACAATCCTGCTTCTAATGGATACAATTAGTTAACTTATTTCTACTTCAAATGTTCATATTTGAAGTAAAAAGGGGATACAATAGACTGATTTCGTTTGTCACCTATCCATTAAACTATGTCTAATACTGGGCGATTTTCAAATTACCGTATAAATCATCTTCATATTTGACAACCTTTGTGTTTTGAAATATTTTTCCTGGTAACAAGAATTCGATTTCATAAATTGTTGTATTTTATTACTGTTATTTTCTTCAGATAATCAATATCACGATGATATCGTTAATACTGATGAACATGAAGATAATAATGATAAAGATCAATACTGTCAAGAGTATTTATTTATTCACGGCGGTATGGATACTCATGGTTCTTTGTTTGATGATTCTTATCTTATTCTACTAAGTGAATATCAACTTTCTAATCCACTAAATGCTCACACAATTATCCACCGAAGTTCTTCACATGGAAAATGTTAATACTTGTTTGCAGTAAATAAAATATTAATCTGCAATACATTATAATCCCCTCAATGCATGAAATTCCAAATGTCTATATGTATTCCTACACAACTTCGGAATAATTAAAATCTCATAAATAGCTTTTTTTTAACTTTAGACAATTGGATGTTTCTGTTGACTAGGTATTTAGGACAATTCTAACTGGAAATTCTGTTCTAAATATGGAACTCATTATTTACCATTCATCTTTTTTATTTAAATAAAATTATTGGTCATTCTACTTTTATCTATTGTTCTCCTGTTATTCATAGTTCTTAATTTTATTATGTTTTATAAGATTGTATCTAGGGTTTATTTGATCATGGATTTCCTATTGAATTTGAAATATGCGTAATCATTAGTAATAAAAAAAACACTAGCTGCTATATTTGCTTGGGACGGAATGTCCGCTTATTTCCACCACCAATATTTAGGTAATTAACTACAGTGTCTTCGAGGTAAATATCTTAAAAGTGTCATAAAATTAATCAGGAATAAGTACCGATGTATGAAATTAATTCCCGATTAAAATAATGAGAAAGCACGGTACAAACATATGAGGTAGTCGAATAAATTCACGCTGTTACGACTGAATTTGTTTCATTCAACGGTAATATCTAACATCTACTCCCAGGAGCTTACTTGAGCCTGAAAAGCTCAAACCAATTATGAATGATTAAATGGATATTATCCCAAGAATTGTTTGCTACTAAATGGTTGTAAATCAAGTTAATATATTTATACTACTTATTATGTGTAAGTAGCATAATTTAAAAAGGTAATTTCTACGCAAAGCTGAGTAATCAAGTTAAATTGTTTTCTAAATAAAACACAAGCTGTGTGGCTATTGATTTTAGCCGCCGGAAGCTTGAATAGGCTACAAATTCACCGTAGAAGAGACGAAAATTAGTATTTGTATACAACAGGTCTCATGAAGATTAATATTTGGTTTCATTATAAGATTGGAATATTTATTGTTAGTGAAAGAAGAATTAAATTATAAAATCTGAAGAATATCGTTATAGATGTATGATCATCTCCACCAGAGTGAATTTGTTTCACAAAATGATAATAGACCAGAAAGAGGATTAAAATCTTCCAGTCAGTAATGGTCACTTTTATAAATGTTTGGTATGGAAATGTTTGCATTTTAATATATATTATAATGCGGAAATAGAAATATAAGCTAATGAAAAGAAGTCATTGTAAATAAGGTATGTTAAAAACCTTTTTGTGAATAAAATTCTAGCGTTTTATTTAAGGAATAATAAAGCCCTCTGAATTGAGATGAAATGAAGAAAGTAAACACTTAGCTGATTTTTTATTTGGGTTATTTTAAGAACTGCGATTCTGTGAATTCAGCCATATTTTTTCAATGGAATAATTAATTTTGGTTGGTCGTTATTTACAAATACCTTTTGTACTAAATGGGCCAATATCTAGTTGTTCACTTTCTTCACCAAACCTTTGTTTAGCCACACTGGGTAGTGTTCACGAAAATATAAATTCTTAGAACTTCTACCAATATAACATGCTCCACATGAGCAGTCGAACTGACAAATACAAAATGGAGTGATCATTCTAGGTAATTCATCTTTTAGTCTGGGTGTCACCACTGGGCGCGTAGAAAACACTAGTCGTAGTTCTCCGTGTTGAAAGATTTTCTATTGTCCTGCGTAATTAATGAGTTAATATTTCACTAACCGTATCCCCTCTGATTTGTAGGCTCAGGAATAGAGATCTCTTCATCACCGTTTGTATTTCGTCTATTTTCACATTCGTGGTCATTTATTCAATTATAAACTTTCTAGAGTAACCTTTCTCCCTAAGAGCTCATCTTCAACTATATCCGCAGAACTTTTAGCGCGTATTCGGTAACTAAGGGCTTTGACCGGGTTTCGTTTGTACTAACATTGTTTACGATATTATAGGTTTTCACTTCCTATTTGGTTACTCTAACTTGATAATGGCTGTAGATTGTTAATATTCTATTGTCCGAATGACTTGAAGTGAAATAGTGCAAAATCCCAGTAGTTACTATAATTAACATCCACTACTGTCATCATTTTCTGCGCTCGATTTCATGCTATTGACAAGTAGTATATAGCTGATAGTGCAAAATGTTTCTCATTGTTACAGGTGGAAGAAAATTAACAAGCAATAACAGAGGTGGTGTACTGACATTTGGTGAATTTTTCAGACAAAGGTTTTCTTTCTAGATAAGCACTAACATTTACCGCTAGATTTTAAAAATAAGTAACTGAAAACGTCATTATTTGAAAATGAAGCAATATTGTATTAGTCATATATTACATCCTGATATATTGCATCGAAAGTGATTCATGTTCGAATATTATTTTGTGATTCAGCGACACCGTGACTCAGTATATCATATACATCTGTAATTAAAACATCCTCTTAAACACTTAAGCAAAATAAATCTATTAACTATTTGCAATACTAAAATATATAAACATAAGATTAAGATTGTTGACAATGTTTATGAATGCAGAATCACTAATATAGAACTTTACAATGGTAATATCATGAAACGTAATTTACTTCTTTAACAAACTTCTTTAAACATGCCATTGTATTCATTGTGCGGAGCAAACGAGAGCCTTATTTAAGATTCGGGAGTGGATGAAGGTTCCAATTTCAGGCTGGGGAGCTATTACAATCACTAAACGAAAGACATTTGTTCTCTGCCTCAGTAATGTATACTCTCTATTCCTTGCATACAGTAGTGTTTGAATGTGGTCGATTCCATACCATGTAGATCTGTTGATATACAGTGCTGAAACTAGAATGAAATAGACATTTGATGTTTAATAAAATTAAGCACAATTATGAACTTACTTGTGATCAAGTTTAAAAGTTAATTTTTGAGATTATAGTTAGAATATATAACCAATAGAGCTTAACTATGTCAAGCGTGAAACAAATATCACTGATGCAATTGGGTGATGGTCACAAATTTGTGCAAATTGACTGGAGTTCGAAATGTAAACAATTGAATGCTAACTCAGTGATATGAAGACTAAACTCTCATTAAGAGGCTTCAAAATCTTGGTTTAGAACCCTAGAGCGGTATGAATGGTGAATGCCGAGGAGCCTGATTCTATGATGAAACAGTTGTCAAATACTTAGTTGGATTAATCCCAATGAGCTATCAACATCGAACAGATTTATTCAATGACTTGCTATAACGGTCCTTACGGATAAGCAACATGCCTTAATAGGTTAGATTATCAGGATTTTAAATAAACCTACTTCTATAAGGATGTTTGAGTTGTTTCTGCCGACTTACGGACAGAATTAACTATGTAGCTAATTCTACTAAGATTTAAACAGTAAATTTATCCACTCAAATATTAGTTAAAAATAGCTTATTTTCCTTTCTTCTGCATTAACTAGCAGATATTGACAAATATCACCAGTGACACTAGATGATGGTTCCACAAGATTGCAAACTGATTAAAGTTAGACATAAACCATAGGATCCTGACTTAAAGGTCTCGGGGTTAGACGCGAGATCTGAAGGTTTCAATTTCGATCCCTAATTGAGTCGTTGATGCACACCACCTAAGAGTCCTACATTAGACAAAAAATTCGATTACTCCTTGATTTTCAATGGTTTTCTAAGATCAGTCCTTGATAAAAACTAAGAAATTCGACCATCGCCACAACACCCCACAGAAAAGGAAAGGAGTTTTCTTGTTCATTTTATTTAATTACTATGTTTTAATTATTTTATTTTGTATGATGTTTAAACCGTCAGATTCGTCCAACTATAAAAGCCTTGTTATGTCTATGTTTGCTTGTATATATCGAGACCAATGCAAGTAATCGAGGATGTGTTTTTTGTTGGTCTTTTCTGGACCAGATAGTGTTAATAGTTCTTACGTCTGACTTCATAAATTAATATGCTTGTTTTCTTTAGTGCGTCTTCTGTTTTTCTCATCACCCAAATAGTAAGCAACATGGTTACTCATAGTTACCATTTAATGTGAGTTACTCTACATAACATTTTGATTAAAACTGAGAATATTGATCGTTGGATTGTGGCTCAGTGGAAGAACAGTATAATTGTCACTGTGAGACATACTAGTTGGTATGATCTCTTCTGACATCTCTGATGCTAACCATTTAATGTTCTCGATCAAGAACGAAAGATCTGATCACTAGTCTATTACTTAAAATAGATCTCTGTATAGTGTAGTTATTTGTGGAGCATTATTTTAAAAACAAACCATATTTGTCATTAACTGACCGTATTTAAAATGAAATTAATGGAAAATTCCATCTGATCGTATGATTTTAAACTTTACCAGAGGAAAATCTCCCATACAATACTGTCTTATAAACTTTAGATATATTTTATTTCCAACAATGATAAATTCATCAATCATAAAGCGATAATTCTCTCTTCGTTTAAACCCTAAATAATAAATGTTGCGTAAATAATATATTCACATATGCATGGGCATATATGTATTTTTTCATCAGCATAGCTTTCGAAAACATTTATTCAAGTAATGAAAGATTATTATCTTTGCCTTCTTAAAATAAACATGCCACACAAGCAAGGAAGCCTTGAACTAGTTAATGGAATACTATAAAAATTATCAGATCAATATGATCAATTTTGTAACACATTCGAGTTTGTATTATTTTTTTAATGTTCTTTTTAAGGTAGAAAAGAATGAACTAATTCGTTAATAATGTCGAATATTTGATTAATTCCTTACAAAACTTATGTATCTGTGTATATATGTGCATATGTATGGTAGATCACTTGTTCAATGGACAATTTTATTATTGATTATTAGAACGAGTTTTGTGGAGAATTTAGGAAATTTTCACAGGTTGAAATCATGAGTCAATTGAAGCTAGATCACCATGGAAAACCTGGAAGCACTGGACGGCCGTTTCGTCCTAGTATCGGACTCCTCAGCAGTGCGCATCATGATTTCAACCTGTGAAATTTCCTAAATTCTGCACAAAATTCATTCTAATAATCAATAATCAACTGCTCACTAGTGACTGACTCCAGGAGAACCTCCTGGAGTTCTAGTGAGAAGCCGTCACCAGTGGAGTTCAACCAGGTCTGTTGTAAGATATCAGCTCACTGAAGACAATGGTGTTCGGTGGCGCAACTTCGTGGATTGGTTGAAGTTAGACATTAACACCGTTGGATGCCGGCTCAGCGGTCTAACGGTTAATTGCTCGCGCGCGAAGCCAGTAGGTCCTGGGTTTGAGCCCCGCGTGGTGCGGGATCGTGGATGCGCGCCGCTGAGGAGTCCCATATTATGACGAAACGGCCGTCCAGTGCTTCCAGGTTTTCCATGGTGGTCTAGCTTCAATTGACTCATGATTTCAACCTTTGAAATTTTATTATTACTTGTTCACTTAATTATTTTTATCTTTGTATAAAGGTGTTTATATGTATGTAAAACATTTCAAAATCATTTCAATAAATCATCGAATTGATAAAAAGTCAAAAGTCTGTGACGTAACGACATTTTATCATAAAATTTAAATAACTAATTTGTAACTTGTGACTAGTCCAGTCTTCAATTCCTACGTAATAGCACAAACCTATCGTTAAGACAAAGACAACGTATTCATTAAGCTAATTGATATATTTCAATATTTGTCCAAGTCTATATTTAAGTTTTGTCTTGTTTTACTGCAAAATATTTTATGCATTAGTTCATGAGATTAGTTCTAATTAAATAATTATCGTCTATATTGACTGGTCATTCAGTAGTGATCATTATCTTGTTATTTATTCCTTACTGATGGTTGATCATTGAGAAATTTTAAAGTCTTAACATCTAATAAACTATGGTTTGTTTATAAATGTACAGATGATTTAACCTAGCTTGTACTTATCCTCAAAGCATATTTGTTATTATTGAGGGATCGATACTTCCTGTGAAATTATGTTACTCAGTTCAACAATCAAAAGGGCTATTAGTGAGGTCTTCAAGTTCCAATTAGTCTGCTTCATCCAATTTCATTCAACTGAACTATTATAAGTAAATTTTTTGGTTCTAATTGGTCTTTGACTAATATTTTTTAAATAAATTTACTGCGTTTAGCGAACTTAAGCGGTCAAATACATAAAATAATATATTCGGAACAGCAATACATTCGTTTTCATTTTGGATTGGAACTTTTTTTTACTTGAGAGTGCTGATGAATGCTAAGAAATAATATGTACTCAGATTCTAGATTTATTTCAAACTACCCCAGAGATCGACTGAAAAGTACAATAACATCATCTTTCGATTAACAAGACAAAAGTAATGAAAGGAATTATTTCAGTACTGAAAGTATACATAATGACATTGATTACCATCTGATTAGTTTATATACTAAGTCTATTGTCATAGGAAACAAACAAATAAATAAATATTACAGTAATATCTTGCCAAAATGTTGATATTCTGTTAATGGTTTGACTGTCTGTTACAACTGTGGAGTAAACTGATGTTTGATATTTATTCAAACGAATTAAGACTGATTTCGTTCACTTCAAAAAAAGAGTGCAGAACTACAGGTGGATTTTTCTATGCTTCAACTACTTATTTAGAACTGATCAAAATAACATCGAAAATTGTAATGCGATATACATTATTTTACATATCCGTTGATTTAGTTCTGATAAATGTTATAGTCTTTTGGGACTAAGTTACCTTCTTTTTGTATAAAATTACCTACATATTATGTGATAACTCATATCAGCGCCAACATCATGTCTGTCTAGTTCTTAATTTTGACCAAATTCGACAAGTTAAGTCCCAATGTAGTTAATAATCTACTTGATAGGTATTTAATGACTGCCGATAGGATGTCCTGGGCTACCATTAGTCAGGCACTAGGATTTGTTTCACTCAAAGCAGCATACTGTTGAATGCACACATATTTGAAGAGTAGGCAAGCCACCATACATGGCACATAAATAAAGGATACCGAAGTGTTCCCTGAACCAACACAATCACATCAATCAAACCACAACCCACTTCCTGACAGACTGAGGAAAAGCAGAAATATCACTCGCCTAAGCACATGTGCTGTCTCAAGATAAAGCTGTAGGTGAGAGATGGCAAACAAGGTAAGCTTTTAGACTTAGCTGATTATCCACTTTTTCAGGATTTGTGTTCACTACTATTCGGTTGCTAATTACAGCTTCCTGTTCATTTCTAGTCTTCTGACTAACCTATCTGGTGGGTCAAGCACTTGTTAAGCATGTTTGTCTGTACCTCATCAGATGACCATGAAACCTAGAGCCTCAATTCATTATGAAAGCGTGGCAGGATCCCCCATAGGCATTGCCTTCCCAAGATCAAACCTCCGATTTCCATTTGCAACCATTTGAAGCTGCAGTAGGATCCATTTTAATAGCACCGAGCTCATAGCCTACTGTGAAGCCATCGCTATTGCACATGCTAAGTCGGAGGTTTATATGGAATATCCAGGCATTGAACACGGCAGTTAGACCCTCTGAGCCTGCACCTCTGAAGAGCTCAAACTGCGCGCTTCCCATTACGACATCCCATCAAAGTGGCAAGTACATTTAGTGTTGCCTTCTGTCCACGAAGAGTCATACATGGAATAGTGAAATCCATATGACATCTGTCGCACTGCTTACTGAAAACCTATCAGCCGATCTAGTGAACTTTGGGTACGATTAGCAAAACACCCTAAGGAGAATTGCTTCCAGAAGGGACCACGATAAGGTCGCTGTTCTGCAATCACAACTCTCCGCTTGCAACAGCATATTCCCTAGGGTTAGATAATAAAGTGTTTAGCTATCTCGAGAGAGTCATATTTGTAACTCTTGGCTTTTGTATATGAATCCAAAGAGATATTCATCTTCAAGGTCATATACGCTAAACTAATTTAAAACTTTATCTAAACTATACTGCAGAGTAGAATATAATATTATAATCAATTTTTAAGTGAATTATATTACCACTATAGGGTTGCGGAGAGTGTTGAGTTTTGACTGAGAACATGAATCAACCAATGTTAGACCACCATTTATGATCTCAATCAAAACTCAACATCCTCCACAACCTATACTAATAATTATCATATGCTTTCTAGTGACTAGCTTCTAATGGTAATACTTGGAATTTCAGTGAGAAGCCGTGATCAGTGGAACTAATCCATGTCGGGTGTGAGGCAATTATTCATCGAAGACAGTGGAGGATGGTCGTGAAATATCGTTGGTTGGTTGAAGTTAGACATTAATATAATCGGACACCGACTCAATGATCTGGAAGTAAGGCGTAAGCGCAAGAGGCTGGAGGCCCTGGGTTCGAGTCCCATGTATGGGATTGTGGATACCCACTGCTGAGGGGGTCCATACTACGACGAGATGGCCGTTCAGTGATTCTAGGTTTCCAATGGAGGTTTAGCATTGGTCAATTCATGCTCTAATTAAATCATATCAGTCAAAAATTTCTGGTATTTTGGTCGATTCAAAAATATACAAATAATATATTTACAAAAGTGCGCCATCATCTGATCAAAAACTACCAAGGTTACTTAATTTAGATAGTAGTAATTATCAGAAACTTTCTAATATGAATATATATTTACATAATGGATACACCCACAAAGTTCAAATGACCAACTATTTTGTATACAAATCAATTAGAAATCATTTTCAACTATTGGAAATAAAATCTAATAAAAAATGTGATTTCATTCAAACAAAGTTTGATTGACTGAATAAAATAGAAAACCCTAACCAAGAATTGTTCTAATTAAAGAATACTTTGTTGGTTAACGTTTTCTTTAAAGGATTTTCTATCATTTTACTCACTCTTGTTATTGATAATCTAATTATTGATATTAATTTGTTTCTTGTCTATGCAAGATGATGTTTTAGGAAGAAAATTTTAAGCATCTTTTCCTTTTTTTTAAAATGAAAAATGTAAACAAACTAAATGAAAGTAAGTTGATTCTTAGAAGGACTTTCGGATTTTAGGATTTTGTTTCTAAGTAATTATAAATGATCTTAATGAAAAGAAAAGATAGTTATGATTTGAAATTGAAAGGATACGGTACAAACGTTTGTAGAAATAGTCACATATTAGATAATAGAAAATAAAGGTGAGTATTTACAATTTGTAGACTCTCCATTCAATAATTGATATCAATATAAGAAGGATTGCGAAGATTATAGAATTTCCAGAGATAAAATTTCGAACTGATCTTAGCTAGACCACAATAATCCTAAACAGAAAACTTCTTACTTATACAATCTCCACAAACCACCTCTATATTGATGATAATCATATGCTTAGTTCCAAAGCTTGGAGTTCTAGAGAGAAGTTGCGACCAGTGAAGTTCAACCATGTTGGATGTTAGGCAGTCATCCACCTATGACAACGGAAAGCGGTTATGCAATATCACATCGATTGAATTTAGACATTCACGTCACTTGGTCCCGGCTCAGCGATCTACAGGTTCGTGCTCGTCACTGAAAATCTTGGATTCAATCTCGAGGCGGAGTTGTATACGAGCCTTGCTAAATAGTCTCATTCCAGGACGAAACAGAAATACAGTGCTTCCAAGTTTTCAGTGGTGGTCTAACTAAGATCAATCTGTGATTTTAAATACGAAAATACTAAGTAGTAACTAATGTAATGCCTATACGGCCCGTACAGATGATCTGGATTTTATCGACCAAATCGCAATATGGCTTGTAGCCTAAGTGGCTGAAAATATCGTGGAGTATTTGGAGAGCATTTGGTATTTCGAATTATTTGAATTATAGTATGAACTGGGAATCGGAGAAATAATGTAATCGGATCAAGAAGTACTTGATAAGCACGAACGAATGTACTGTATTTAGAATTCGAAATCAAACATTCAACAAGTACAATGGTATCATTAGTTCATTCAAACACCACAGGGCATTAACAAGAAATTTTGAACCTAAGTTTACTATAATATAGCATACATCAGTGATGTAAATCTGGAATTTTGAAAATAATTATACCGCCGGTGTGATTTAACCCATCGTCATATATACTCGCTTGGTCGACGAAACCTTAATGACGTTTGATTAATATATAGCATGACGTGTAGTTCTACTAGAAGTTTAATCGAAATAAGGCATATCGGTCAGAGGCAATTGGAATGGCTCAGTGGTAGTATCCTAAACTTTTACACTTGATGATCCCTGTTCGGATCTTGCCTAGAAATGTCAATCTCCCTGTAGATAAAGATAAACTCTACAGAAAGCTGTCAAATAACACAAAGTATTTCTCTAACTGAACTAAAAGTACACCAGATTTCAATTTTATTTCATTCATGAAATACCGACCTATCATGATTGAAATTATATACATAAGAAGCATACAACTGTTTTGACTTCATTATACTAGTTGACTACTTACATTTTCTTGAGTCTTATTCTAAATTTATATGGATCAAATAAAAATAATCCTAATCGGAAATTAAACAATTTATCTCAGTTAACTTCGTTTAGTAAATTAATCAGCTTGAGATTATCGAAGGTCTAATGTCATTTTCACTTAATCAAGTTGTAGATTGATTGAAGTTATATATAAACATCGTTGGATTCTGACTCAGTGTTCTATGAGTCGGGCGTTCCCATGAAAGTCTGAAGATTCTGAATTCAATTACTGCATGTAGATTCATGAGTGCGTACTGCTAAGAAGATACAACATGGGTAAGTTCATGATCTCAATGATACTCAACAATCTGCATAACTCTATACTGATAATTAAATCATAGTTATATGAATGAAATGGCAACAGTAGTAAGAGAAAATTAATCTATTTCACATTATTCTATTTTTTTCCATCAATGTCAATAATCAAAGTAAATAAATTCAACTGTTTATCATTTACACATTTAATCATTTTTTTTATTTCAACCCTTTATGTATGACCATAGACATAGACATATGACACAGTTTTTGTTTTCAAGATCAACTTATGTTAGATATCTATAGGAAAAGTAATCGATAAACAAAACTGATATTTATATATGAGAACATTATTGTAATTAAGTATTATTATTATTATTATTGTTATTCATTTAGAATATTTATCTTATCAAGATTTGTAATGCGTAGATATGATATTAATAACATTGTAACCAAGTGTTTTACAAATGAATATCGTTTGTCATTAATTCAATGTCATCTTACTTAAGTTATTATTTGATAAAATTATTTTAAATGATTCATATAGATGTTAATGAACAAAATCTTAGTTGATATTTAACACCATTGCGGATTAAATGTAATTAGTAATAGACTAGAGACATGAAATATCTGAACATGATAAGATTCTTAAATGAACGGAAAATGGAATCTATCAGTAGAAATTATGTAATCGTTTAATACTTTGTAAAATACCGAATATAAATTGATCTTCTTAACTAAACAGACAATTAATAATATTTAATCATTTAAACTGACAACATCAGGGTACCAACTCGGAGTAAGAACATCAAAATATTAGTATATAAGCATATACAGATAAATTATGGATAGATGTATATAGTATTCTCGATACGGTCCAAATGCCTTGGTACGGCCGAGAGTGAGGAGAGTCCGCTCTCCCTCTCGAAATGCTCTCACATGGTCACGAGAATATGGCCTCTGCCAGGGAAGTCCTACTCATTATCTTCTCGTGGCGGAGGTAATTTTTACGAAGATGAGAGGACGAAAAGCGAATGTCCGGCGCTTTAACAGGATCCCAAACCAATGGTGCACAGTATCCTGAGGGAATAAATGGCGCATGAACAAATCGTTGGTCACCAGCTGCCACGGGACTGCATCTCCTTAGGATGCCCCACTGCCTTGTGGACCGGACCTTCAGGGTCGAAGGCTCCAGGTGGGGTCCCCTAAGAAAACCACCTGCTTCGGTTTGGGTACCCGGGCAGTATCACAGCCCTCACACATATGAAATAAGATTTGTGTGGCGCATATGTATTTGGTGCCTACTTGTACCAATATCTATGAGTTAAAATAAATAAATAATTCTCAACACTATACGCCTACTTTCGAATTATAAACTTCCCAGTTCAATATTGTTGACCTTTAAACGCAAAGCGCGACTCAAATTTAGATATATAAATTTGTACTAGGTAAAAGGTTTACTTACCTACTTACTTACTTACTTACTCCTGTTACCCTTATAGGGTTACTGACGTTCGTAAGCCCGGATAAAGAATTACTATAAGATGAGCAACCATATCCCGTAAAACAGAATCTTGCTGAAAAGACGCTAAATAGATAGGTCAATTACATAACATATAAATTATCGTATATATGTTATGCGTTTAAAAATTATAGGTTATTAAATTTTACAATTGGGTAAAACTCAGATGATTATCTCTAATTGCTGGTCGATTTCATTTGGCTAATCACTTGTTTAAAGAGTCAAGCACCAACATTCAAATATATACTGTTTATACTTGTATGGAAAATGAAAATGCTTAGTCTACGTGCTACGGAGAGAGCTCAACATTCTTTGACAATGACAATACCCAATATGACATTAAGTAAGAAAGATTAGTTCAACGAAGAGTTCTCTTTTCGGCGAATTCATTTTCAAAGCTGTACAGTCGCAAATATATATACTTCTTTACAGGGTGATAATAATACTGATAATAAGCTTCTGTTATACATGGTGACAGTATTATTATCACATTGTAAAGAAGTATATATATTTGCGATCGTACAGCCTTGAAAATGAATTCGCCGAAAAGAGAACTCTTCGCTGAACTAAAATGAGGTATGACACGAAAATTAAATACTCTAATACTATTAACTGTTAAATGCAAGCTAAAATAATGGATATAAATCACATCACTTGCAACGCAGTGATTAATGATTAATAACTTCATATTGATGTTTAGATTATGGGCATTTAAAATAATTACATCAATGATTTAAGTGAATGCTCCTAACTACAATGAGTAATTAGGTTAATATGCATTCATAAAATCAGAAGTTATAAATACAATGTGATGTAAAAACAGATACGTTGAGGACTGACATTTGATGGAGAACCACAGAAACATAGCATCTGACATATTTCTGGTTGTAGTCTGAAATCTTACAAAAGTGCTCTCCATAGGTGAAAACATAGCTACGAGCATGATACAATTTGATCAATAAACCAAAATCTAAGTTACAACGTTTCGTGATTGTTTCACTCGTCATATAGCACAACCATCATCCCAATTCATTGGTCAATAACTGTCTCGTTGTGAAACGTGAGGGATCTCGAGTTAATCTTGTGTGAAGCTGAGGCTAATGGCTGCTTCGATTCAGTTACAAGTATAAACTACACATAAACAGCTAAATTCCAGATAATAATATAACTACATAATTCCAGCCGAATGATATTTAAGAAATGTGAATCAGTAACCTAATAGGTAATGGCTTTACAAGTGAAACATTGACTTCCGACTTTGAATTCCATTGGCAGAATGAATACATTGATATAGGTACATTCAGATGATCAATCTCTAATCCTACCCGATTTCCTAAGTATAATAAACGGGGTAGTATATTCATATTCAACGATATTCTTCTGAATATCAGAACAAATGTAAACTTACATATGTCAATAAGAGAGTGATAAATTGCAGTCCTGAACGTCAATGGGAAGATTCAAATAGACAATACAAAATACATTTTAATTGAGTTAGTTTTCGAAAGCCAATCGATATATCGAGATCTACTATAAGTCATTTTTATTAACTTTCTCTGTGATAACGAGTATACCGTCATATTCCTTTCAGTATATTTGTTCCTATGATAATGAGTTATTTAGCCTTCTTAAGAAAATGCTCTGAAAGACATCACTTAATTCGTTATGACATTGTTATGGTCAAAGAGACAACATTTTAAGCATTTTTTTCACTTCTGATAACTGAAAATGTCTAACAGATGGAATAACTTTAAATATCGCTAATATTAAAGTTAATTTGTTTTTATGCTGAACATCTACAGTGTTTCCATCAAATAATAAATGATTTCCATATAATTTCCTGCTTGTTTTTTTTGTTTTAATACAACACATTGATATGTAATTATCAGAAGGGATTTTGTGGAGATTTTAGCAATTTTATAGTTGAGTTCATTAGTCAAATGAAGCTAGTCCAGCATGAAGAGTCCCATATTAGAACGAAACGGCCGTACAGTGCTTCCAGGTTTTCCATGGTAGTCTGGCTTCAATTGACTTAAGAATTTAACTATAAAATTACATTGACGTGTCTTCAGCCTTTACTTGTTTTCAAGACCTGATCTATTCGTGACTATAAGAGTTCGTTTAGAACAGATATGTGAATTTTTATTTTGTTATTTCAATGTAATATTATTAGTTATTCTAATATTCTTACTATTTGATAAGTCTTGCTAATTGAACGCTAGGTTTATTTCCTAAGCTCTTCTAGTAACCCCCAGGCTAGAACTACACAGCGACTTGAACACGAGAGAAAAGGAGCAAAATGTGTAGGAAACACTTTACTTCAAAGGTTCATTTATGTACAGAAAATATAGGGTTTGTATAGTATCTTAGATGTTCTTGGGTTTCCTGAAAATTATAGAATGCTACTAAACATAGTAGCAGTGTAATAAACAACCAATCAAAAACTCGACAAGTGACTTTTCACTTTCTTGACGTTTCTGGCAAAACTTCTAGTGAACGCTAATTGGATAAGATACTTCTCAGTGTTTTCAGAGCTTTTCTAGGCTTTTTTCGAGTAGTTTTTAAGATCTCCCCAACACTGTTCAAATGTATCATATTGAAAAAGATTTGTTCAGATCAGTCGTCTCTTATTACGATTTAACCTTATCACTTTCTTCTTAGTTTGCATATTATGTTGTAATTATGTGATTTTTAACCATCTCAGTATATTAACAAAATGGATCATTTTCTGTCAGTCAACATGCACTACACTGAACTTATTTAAATATGAAAATCTATCTGAACTGCTATGTTTGGATATGTCATTGATCATTGATAGAGTTAACAACCAAAAAGAATGTAAATTCTCTTAATAAAGATTAAACCTGATTATCTATAAACAGCAGTCTTTTGAAATATTATATTAGACCCGTGGTTAGAATTAATTGTAGATTATTAATTAAAAAATATCTTAAAACAGAACTGTGTTATTGTGTAGATAAATATTAGTAAGGTATGCTGGTTAGATTTTCACACGTTACCAATAAATGAATTTATTTATAGATCAAAATTATAGATGAGTTTCTATACACAATCAAAGGTGAATAAATAAAATTTCTGGTAAGACGTTGCAATCCGTTGGTAATGATTCATTGTTTAGCTTTGATTACGACTGTACTAATATAATAAATTATCAAAAGTTGTTAAGGTAAATATTTTATGTTCAATCTAGTAAGTGAATTGTATTGTGTTAACTGTATAATTTAAAGGTAATTAATTCGACCCTAGGTAGAAAATGTCAGTTTAAACTGTTAAATGGAATTTTATACTACTAATAATAATGAAACTCAACTGTAATAAATTAAACACTTAATTACACCTATTGCCGTCCAATAGCAGTAGTCATCAAACTCTGGGTAATCCTTGAACAAAATTGTTTTACAATAAATTACTCACGTAAAACAATTTTGTTCGATGTGAACAAATTTTATTCAACTTTAATTGATGCATTATCTAAATTTGTGTTTTATTTCTATCAATAAAACAACTGTCATAAATTTTCAAATGAGAATAATTATTTCCTGTATGCATTTATTATTCAGTCCTGCACAGACCAAATTTAAAGATTACGGATCATCGTTGAACAATCACTTGAATGGAACTCGTCACTAAACATCAACTTTCGTGATAATGAGAATGTGTTTGACAGCGTCGAACGTTCAATTTCATAGTGTACTTGAGAGAATCGTCAACATAATACCGAATCTATACGATGGACTACAGTGCGAAGTCGTGTATAGAAGATAGCTTACAGATGCATTCCAAGTGAGGATCAGAGTCAGACGAGACCAATAACTTTATCCCATTCTCTTTGTTCTGGTTGTTGACTGGATTATGAAGACATCCACTTCTGACGGGAAGCACGGAATACGATGAACAGCTCAGATGAAGCTAGACGATTCGGACTTCACAAATGACCTGTTCCTTATATCTCATACACATCAACAAATACAGGTCAAGACAAACAATGTATCAGTAGTACCTGCATTAGTAGGACTCAACATACATAGGGGAAAAAGCAATTATCCTTAACTGCAACACGGAGAACATCAACTCAATCACACTTGACGGAGAAACTCTGGAAGAGGTGAAAGCTTTCACATATCTGAACAGCTTCAACAATAAACAAGAAGGACCTGATGCAGACGTTATAAAGCAAAGATAGCATTCCTACAGTTGCAGAACACATGGAACTCAAAAAAACTGTCTGCAAGACAATATCAAAGTCAGAATTCCCTATATGCTACTGTATGGAGCTGAGACACAGAGAACTACCACCATCACCAAAATGGCATAGGTATTTGTAAACAATTGTCTACGCAAGATACTCAATGTCTGTTAACTGGATATCATCAGTAATAGCTTACTGTGGGAGAGAACAAACCAACTTCCAGCTGAAGTGGAAATTAGTAGAAAGACGTTGGAAGTGGATACGACACACGTTGAGGAAATAATCGAATCGCATCACGAGGGAAGCTCTAAATTGGAATCCTGAAGGAAAACGAAAAAGAGGAAAGTCAAAGAATATACTGTGTCAAGAACTGGAAGTAGACATGAAAAGAATGAATAGCAACTGGAAAGGATTGCTCATGACAGAATTGAATGCAGAATACTGGTGGGTGATCTATACTCTTCGATTGTGGATAACAAACAAGCTTAAGTAAGTAAGTTATGATTGTATTTTTGTATCTTTAATTGCTTATAAATAATATTGTAATTTTCATTGAATCATTTATAGGCGTATACTTTAATTGAATTTATTGTTATTATTTATTAGAAATATTTGACCGCTTTGATTCTCAATTTTTATTTCTCATTAATTATTACTCATCATTTGACCAAATAAGTAATAATATCTCTTTATTATTGATTATTTCCAAAGTGTTTATACACCTACCTGATTATACAATTATTTGTTAGTTGTTTTCTTTTTATTATTTTGTTATGTAGAAGAATAAATTTCGTCTTATGGTTAATCATCAACAAAAAATACTCTACTAGTTTTATTTAATGGTAAATGGAATATTCTATCAGAGTCTATGGATAAAATATACAAAAATAGTGATTATGCATATAAAATAAATGACAAATGATTCAGCGATGAATTCACAATCACAGTGAATTTGTTTTCAATGATATACAATTGAAAATATAAACCATAGTGATAATTAATAGTATAATTATCTGTTAATAAGTATCATTAATAATAATCAACAAGTTATGCTTGTTAAATTAAATTAAAATAAGGAATTGATTCTTGATCTAAAAGACACATAAGAACTGATAGTTTTGTAAAATATCACCTGAATTGATATAATAAGATATTGTAATGAGCAGAACACAAGTGAGGATAATCGAATGCATTAACACCGTTGGATGCTGGCTCAGTGGTCTAGTTGGTTAGGCGCCTGGCGTGAGACTGATAGGTCCTGGGTTCGAGTTTCACCAGGCGGGGTCGTGGATGAGGAGTCCCGCAATAGGACGAGAGGGCCGTCCAGTACTTCCAGGTTTCCCATGGTGGTCTAGCTTTAATTGACTCATGATCTCAACTGTTGAAATTACTACAATCTCCACAAAACTATTTCTAGTACTAATAATCGAATGTATCTGACATGAAATTACGGAGCATCTCAAAAAAATCTGAGAACCACATAGTAAATTGTTAATTTGCAAAATAATAAACCATCATATCAAACTTGACTGTTCCTGTTGTAAACATCAATCCATTTTCTCATATTTCATTGTTCATGTGTTTTCATACCGTTCCCGTTCTTTCCTAATCGACCTCTTACTGAAATACATTCCATACCTCACCACCGTTATATACTACTTGTATGAATAGAAGTAACCCACACCACAAATATGACTGGAAGGAAATACAGTCGGAAAGGAAACAGAAACAGAAATAAGTTGTTTGAAAGCTTAAATTCTGTAAAGTAAGTAGAAAAATACTGGATAAAATGAACTAGTGGGCTAAGATCCTCAAGGATAAAGAGATCAGAAAATTTATGGACAACCTTTGTAATAAATTAAAATAACCTTAAAAATCATCAACCATTTGTTAGGGTGAAAATAGTGGTATGAATTAATTTCAGGAATTAGGATAAGAACTAAAAGTTAGGAGATAAGGTTAAGAATTTGAGTGAGAGTTGACATCATCTATAATGTCTAAATTATATAAGGTGGTATAGGTAAATGAATGTTGCACAAAAATCAAACAAACCCGATGTTAAGTCTGATTGGTTTGTTATAAATCGTGGTCTCGTCAAGCTGCTTTCCACATACGATTCTAACTTTTAGAGATAAATAGCGATGGCTCCAGATAGGATCCCATCGTAGGTGACAGATTTTAAGATAAATTGGAACCCTCAGTCTAGTCTGACGGAATGACTCATGTTCTTATTTACCCACATCAGTCATTTTCGGACAATACCGCATAGTATTCTTGAAATCTCTTAGATCAAACGCTCATGGAATGACATATACATCTAACTTCATAGCATCAGGCAGAATGAACAATGTATTGCGAAGTGATTAAATAAAAGAACTCTTTCTTTTGTTAAAAATATCTACGCTGGAGAATATATTTATTTAGCTGATCTGTAAAACAAATATTTTCAAGCTAAGTATCACAATTTAAATAAGTTAAGAATAATTTGACTATAAACTGATTAATGGCTTTAGAACAATATTTATAAGTCTAGAATTATTGGTTTTTCGTTTCGTCTCAATTTACAACCACTCTACAGTAAACAATATCTTACAGCAAGTTATTCAAAATTTGTAAGGCTACAGCTATTACTTTATGGACTTGATATTAGATTGCTTTTGATTGAATAGATGTTTTTGATCAACAGTCTATTTTACTCACTATCAGATGACAACACCAAATTAGTTATGGAGATTACGTTTGAAAAATATACTATGATTTAAATCTACCACCTGTTACGGAAACATTAAATGAGTGGCTATGACAAAATTTCATAACTGTAGTAAAATATTCTGATGGAGTTCAATCATTTTTATGAGTAAATTATTTCCCTAATAGCATTAAGTAATGAATGCTCTATATAATCAATCTCTTACGACTAAAAATGAAGACCAATGAGTTCCCTAAATCGGTGGTTTGAAATTAAATTTGTTTGTCACAAACTGGGTTATAGTCAATGTGTTTGTGTTTATAGATGGGTATCATCGCAAAGTTTTAAACTAGAATAAACAACTACCTCGGACTTCCAGTGATTCTATGCTAATATCACCCAATAAAAGGAGTTATCTGTTATTAATTACCAATACGTATTCAATGAATCAAATGTGTGTGTGTTTTCTTTTTCTAAAGTTTACTTACTCCTGTTACTCCTCGTGAAGGAGCATAGGCCGCTCACCAGCATTCTCCATCCAACCCTGTCCTGGGCAATCCTTTCTAGCTCCGTCCAGTTGTAATTCATCGTTTTCATATCTGCTTCTATTATCCGACGCAATGTGTTCTTTGGCCTTCCTCTTTTTCGCTTCCCTTCAGGATTCCAAGTTAGGGCTTGCCTCGTGATGCAGTTTGACGATTTGCGTAATGTATGTCCTATCCATTTCCATTGTATTTTCCTAATTTCTTCTTCCTCTGGAAGTTGGTTTGTTCTCTCCCACAGAAGGCTATTGCTGATGGTATCCGGCCAATGGATGTTAAGTATCTTGCTTAGACAGCTATTTATAAATACTTGTACTTTCTTGATTGTGGTTGTTGTAGTTCTCCAAGTTTCAGCTCCATACAGTAGAACTGCCTTGACGTTGGTATTGAAGATTCTCACTTTCATATTGGTTGAAAGTTGTTTTGAGTTCCATATGTTCTTTAACTGTAGGAATGATGTCCTTGCTTTGCCAATCCTTGCCTTTACGTCTGCATCTGAACCTCCTTGTTCATCGATGATGCTTCCTAGGTATGTGAAGGACTCTACATTTTCCAGAGTTTCGCCATCAAGAGTGATTGGATTGTTGTTTTCCGCTTTGAATTTGAGGACTTTGGTTTCTCGTTTGTGTATGTTGAGGCCCACTGATGCGGAGGCTGCTGCTACACTCTCTGTCATTATCTGCACTTGCTTGTGTGTATGTGATAGGAGGGCTAGGTTATCTGCAAAGTCTAAATCGTCTAAATAGCTCTGAGCTGTCCACTGTGTTCCATGTTTTCCCTCAGATGTCGAGATCTTCATAATCTAGTCGACCATTATAAGAAAGAGGAAGGGAAGGAGTAGACATCTTTGTCTGACTCCGGTCTTTACTTGGAATGCATCTGTCAGCTGTCCTCCATGCACGACTTTGCACTGTAGTCCGTCGTATGAGTTCCGGATAATGTTGACAATCTTCTCAGGAACTCCGTAGTGTCGAAGAAGTTTCCATAATGTCCTCCTATCTACACTGTCGAATGCTTTATCATAATCAATGAAGTTGATGTATAGTGATGAGTTCCACTCAACTGATTGTTCGACGATGATGCGTAGTGTTGCAAATTGGTCTGTGCATGATCGATCCTTACGGAATCCAGCTTGTTGATCTCGAAGTTGGGAGTCTACTGCATCTTTCATCCGGTTCAGCAACACTCTGTTGAAGACCTTCCCTGGTATAGACAGCAGTGTAATGCCTCTATAGTTTTCACATTTGCTCAGATTTTCTTTCTTTGGAATCTTGACGAGGTGCCCTTCTTTCCAGTCCATCGGCACTTGTTCCTCCTGCCAAATCTTTTTGAATAAAAGGTAAAGCATGTTTGTAGTTGCTTCGATGTCTGACTTCAGTGCTTTTTTTCTAAAGTAACTAAGAAATATAATATTTGGACAATTCAAAGGATTTTATTTAAAATAACTTAGTTTAGATTAGATTTGATTTTCTAAGTGAAAAATATCAAAAATCTTACTTGACCAATTTAGATCCAACACAATAAATTGCGTAGGATAATTCATTGTTCAAATGATAATCTTCAAAACTCAAATTTTTTTTAGTAATAATACATAACAACTAAAAATAGTATCTGCGTAGGCGGTAGTCATTATGCCACACAAGTTTCTTCGCTTCATTTCTGTCACAATTAAGTTGGCCTAGCATATAAGACATTTTATAGGACAAGTTTTACTAATTAAACTTTGAGAAAAATTTACTTCATTTGAGATTTGATTTATTTGATTCCGATGGTAAATTTCTTATTGTATTTCATTGTAATTGTTGTTGATTAAGTCTGATGTTTGTAACATTTTGAAGAGATTGATATGCGGTCAAACATATCAGTTATAGAATACTTCGTTTTTAGTGATCTGGAGTTTGATATGTATAGATGTGGAATATATAGTAGATAAGTACTTCTTATAGTACGTAGTTTACTGATTTCCCATTGATACATGAAACATACTTTGAGCCCGTTAACAGTTGTTATATTCATAAACAAGATTCATATGAAGAAACATTTCTATAAGTTTCTCACCCTTGATAATGATGTAAGTTTTTTTGAATTTGAATGTAAAACAAAGTCTGATCAATGATAGAATATTACTTCTAGTGATTTCTGTAAATAAAGTCAAATAGTTCGATATCCATTAAAATCATGAACAAATCTAAGTTAGATCACCATTCAAAACCTGTTGATCTGGCCTAGATTGATTCATAGTTTCAATGAAACTCAACAATATCCATAAAGCCATATTGATAGTTCAATATTGTTAGGTTGAATATTATCATGTAAACTCCTAAAGAGTTTTCGGTTATTTTAGTCTATCTGTGAATTCACTCGTTCTAAGTTTACATTATATCTAGTCTATTGACGCTATACAATCTTCTCTGCGTGACCCGAAATTCTCCACGAGATCATTCTCATCTTTTATGATATTTTTGAAAAGAATTACAAACTTAATATCATGCACCTAAATTACCTTTAAAATATGCGGCATATTGGTAACTCATTAAAATACACTAAGATTAAATTAAACAAGATTTAGAATATAACCATCTCAATCTTAATTCCTTCAAACAAATACGATAATAGTTGACCTACACATTCTTCACTTTGTCACAGATGATGTTCAAAGTTACCAGCTATAGTAACATAAAATTAAAAAAAAACTTGTATACTCTTATTTAATCTATATTTTGTTAAACAGAATCCTCTAATTTATCAGGTTTGGCACATCATATGAAAATGTAATAATAGTATTTTTGGCTTGTAGATTAATTGATGTGAGAAAAGTTGAAAAATCAGATAGATTTACACTTTTTTTCTTTTGGGGAAACTTTAAAAGGATACTCGGAGTATAATAATAATGATAATAGCTTATTGTGTGATTATTATCTTAGAATAATTTGTGTCTTATAACTACAAAGACAATATATTTCTATGACGATCATACATTTTATATTTGGATCTTTTTAATTCTCAGAAATTTCAGATAATGATTGTTATTTTTCATAGAAATAGAAAACTTGAGTTGAGTATAAGTATGCTGAATTTCGTTATTCATCATGACAGAAATATATGGTTTTCAGCATTGAATTTAATGAGTTACTTCCTAGGGTTACATATAAGATTACTCAATCACTACAGATGAGGTAAGAAATAATTTCGGAGATGTTTTATTATATAAGTTCAATACTTTAACAATGAATTATTCATTGTCTCTCCAGACAACATTATCAGTAGGTGTCATTACCAAGGTTTGATTTGATAATTTCGAATAAATTGAGCATTGGGTTCATTGTTATAAATAAAAATAATATATTTGTAATATCCCAATGAGTAGAAAATTGGATTTTCTGACGTTTCGTGACTTAGTGTAAGTCACTTCTTCAGAGAACAAATAACCAAATTAAAATTCATCCAAGTTTAAATAGTACAATTGTACTATTTAAACTTGGATGAATTTTAATTTGGTTATTTGTTCTCTGAAGAAGTGACTTACACTAAGTCACGAAACGTCAGAAAATCCAATTTTCTACTCATTGGGATATTACAAATATATTATTTTTATTTATAACATTATCAGTACATAATTTAAAAAAAGAGGTGAGTTATTAGAATTTCCCATTAACTGATTAACCGCTTACTCTGTTGACCTGACTTTTGGATGGTTATTGTATATAATTATTTGGTCGTTGTTTATGTACCCTTCCTTATTGTCTTCTCCCCTGACCTGATGTTATATTTTATATTTCTAAAATATACTATTCACTAGATAAAGTTTTTGATTTTTATTCAGTTCTTATTCAATGATAATACTATCTGTCAATCATAAAGATTCCCCGTTACCTAATGCAATTCTCTTAACACGTAATTTTACATCCAGTTTTAGTTTATTGATTTTATATGAATATTTTTTACTATCCAATTCTATCATCCCCAATAACATTAGAACTGGATTCCCTTTGTAGTTTCAGAAAGTTATGAACCTTCAATACACTTGGTTAAACTTCATCCACTTGTGTTAACTTTTTCTTAAAATATTGGTTGATACTAAAGGAATCAGTTGTTATTTTGTTTATACTTCTGAATCATTTGATGATATGAATTAAAACGTGAATTACCCGCTATAAGTATGTCTCATGATTGTCAAATAAATATGACCTTGGTCTGTGTTGAATGACTTGACCTTTTTGCTTGCTACTTAGTGACCTTATGTGTGGACATCTATTGGCTGCACAAAATTGGTATGCTCAAGCCCAGATCAATGGACACCTAGTTTAACTTCTGTATATCAGAATCAGAAATCTATGTAAATCCAAATATGAATCACTGGATCACATTTTATCATACATAAGAAAATCCCAAAGAAATTTTTAAATAACTATATGCCAAACTAGGACATTTAGAAAACAGAGTAATGAGTAATTTACAATAATTTGTGAACAGAAGAACATATTGCAACACTTAATAAGTCAAATGGAATTTCGCAATTAAGGGAATCTAAAATTCACACTGGAGGTGTTAGTAAATGCAAGTTTAGAATTACGAATTCTAATTGTTACATACTGTAATCAGAATGAGGTTTTGTGGATATTGAACTAATTTCTGATAGTTGAATACATGGTTGAATCAAAGCTAGATCACCATGGGAGTGCTGGAAGCATTAAACGGTCGTTTCGTCCTAGTATGGGACTCGGACCCAAGGTCCTCGGTCTGGCGCAATAACACTTAACCTCCACACCACTGAGCCGGCATCAGATGGTGTTAATGTCCAACCCCAACTAACCCATGAAATCGCGCGAGCATCCACCATTGTTTTCAGTGAGTAACTGCCATTACAACAGACATGGTTGAATTCCATTGGTCACGGCTTCTCGCTAGAGCTCCAAGAAATATCTCTTGAAGTCAGTCAGTAGTGAGCACATGATGATTATTATCAGAATGGGGTTTTGTAGATATTGTAGTAATTTCTAATAATTGAATTATAGTTGAACTATAATAATATCTGTTATATCTCATATGCACATTTTATACCTAACACTGATGTATCTCAAGACGGATGTTATTCTTTATTCTCTGTAAATATTCCATCAAATCCATCCACATTTTACTGTTATTCTAATGTGTTATGTATTTGATTTTGACAACTGTTTGTTTAATTCAATCCATAAAGGTGACAATGTGCTTTTCTCTATATATATTTATAAAAAAATTTTCTATAAAGACAACTACATTGATTATGATATCCATAATGCTATTTGGTTTTTTGGAAAAAGATTTGAATTCAAACAACGAGCCGGGTTTAGATGTTATTTTTGTTGTTGTTGATTAAAAGTTGTTAGGTAATTTTAGCGTTATTCATTGTTACATTCGAATGATGCTTCTGTGACTTGCCTTTTCTTAAATAGTAAATTGAATAGACTTTGGATTTCTATCCTCTAGAAGACACGGTCCCATAATTTATCGAATATTTGAAATGAATAATTTCTGCATTCATATAACTGTTATAAAGTTTAAATTGTTCTAGTGATGTTTTAGGTGATAAATTTCAAAAGTGAATTGATTTACAACTTACAGTGATGAATGAAATTTTTTTTAAAATTGCTGTTATCTTATTTCTTGAAGGTAAACATGGAAGTTAAACTAACCAAACAATGAAACTACTCACTAGTCGAAAATTACACCCTACAATTAGAATATTTGACAGATCAGCTTGTTAGTATCATGACTATTTGAAATATTCATTATCCATTTAAGTTGATGATCGGAATCTAACGATATTTTGGCCGGTTACATTGAATTCCAAACTGAATTAACCTGAGTATTTACGTTATTGTGATTTTCATACAGACAACATTGTTGACTCTCGTCAATACCTTTGCAAATACTCATAGCGTGTATTAGTGATTTCTTATTTAAACTTATTTTTATCTCAATAATACAATTTTCATTTTATAATGTATGTCAGTTAATTTGTAAAGATTCATAAGATAAAATATCCTCCTGTAAAACAGCAATCAGTTAGCAGTTCGACAGATACAGAATTGAATCTATATATAAGATTATGAAATTAATGAATTATAAGAACAGGTTACGTAAGAATGAGGACTAAAGAAGTGCTACATTAGGCAACCGAATATAAATGTTTAGTTTTTTTTTCGTAAAATTAATAATTTGTAGTTAATAAAACAGAGACAACAGAATTAGGTAATAAAGTTACTAAGGTAGATTACGTAGATATTTTTTTAGAAGAAATCTTTAATTAAACGTAAAAACATGATTGTTTCTTTTAGTGACTTTGTTAGTGAAATAAGTCGTGAGATGGCTTACAACTTTATGGGTTACACTATTATATTAAACAAGCACATGAATGAATAATTAACAAATTTTGTAGGGATTGTATCGTTTATGTAAACTGTTATTTACAGATGAAAAGTTTTCTTATTGATTCATATTCATTATCAGTAAAGCACTCATTAGAAATTCCTTAAATTATTCACCGAAGCAAACGTGCTACAAGCTAACGAGAGACACCACAGTTCGATGTCTGTAGGCGATAATAGATATCATTGTTGAAGAAAAATGATTTAAATGATGTTTTGATAATTCGCTAGTTTAGGAAAAAGGTTATTAATATACTTTAATTAATCCAACTAAATCCCGTATTTTTAAGTTAATTAAGTTTTGCTAAATGACTTAAAGGATTGATTTATCATTTATTTAATATAATAAGCCCGATTCATTAAACGTTTTCTATACTCAAGCAACAAATGATGATCTCTTTTGTAAAATTTATTAGTGAGATCTTCACATTACCGAAGTTACTAATCCCTTTTGCAATCGGACTATAATTTATAAATAAAATCCATACATTTATATGAATAAATAGTATTTTGGCATTATACCCGATGTCAGTTCACAATTCAAACCCTAAATTTTAACCTTAATTCCTCACGCTGATTTATATCCCTAGTTAGTCTCCCATTGATTATAGTCCGCCGTATCTATCAGAAAACTTCATCACGTGATGCTTTTGCACTCAGCGATTCGACCGTGGCCGGTGATTGAACAGAAATCATTTATTTTAATTTTGTGTTTAATAAAATATTGTAGAACTATCTACCACTGGTTGATCGGTTATTTATACATTTAAGAAGGGAAGTTGATTACTTTACAGTAAAGTTTCTCAATAAAGTCTGAGGATTATGAATGGAAATAATGATTATTTCAGTTAAACATTTAAACGAGTATATATATAACACATAACTTGTTAGCAAATGATAAGTACTGCTAATTATTGCACAAAGCTTGCAACATTTACAATCTAACTAACACCAGAAAAATTTGTCAACGATCGATAGAACAACTGTTGTAACGCAATTAGTATAGATTGATCATTGAAAAATATGGTTGTTGAAAACAGTTGTTCATTAGAAAATTTATTGGTTTTCAAATATTATAAAGGTATCTTTTGATATATATAAGACCAGATAAATAAATCATACATTAGTTCTGTTCTTTTCATTTAACTACTGCTTTTATAGACATTAACAGTAATGTTAGTGATTACGATAATGAGTACATAATTAATTGTTAGAAAAGATCTAATTCCGACTAAACATTCGACAATATATCACAACCATCGTCCTACCATGGTTGTAACCTTCTCCCCTGTTAACTAGTTATTATTACCACTTCTTTACAATATCTTTATGTTCTTCACAAATGTCAAGTAAGCAGTTAATTCTGACACGTCTTGTCCACAGTCTACTTTCACCTTATTTGTACTTGAGATTTCAAATACATGGTTAATAACACAATATCATTCTTCTTTTTAATAAATTATTGTTTATGTTATGTCAAGATGTGATTGCACATATTAGATTCATTTTATTGTCGTCTAAATAATTTCCTACACCAAAGTCTTTTTACTTCTTTTCTCTTAATGGCGTAATAGATGTCTTGTGCTATTTGAATATAATAAAAATGTTAAAGGAACAAAACAAGTGGTGATAATTTTTTAGAAATCATGAAAGTTGGTAAAAAGGTGTGAATTATAGCATAAAGAAGAATAAGACACATCGCTTGTAAATACAGGAATGATCACTAGAAATCATTGGATTCATAGGTTGTATACGTCTCAAACGGAGTACCAAAACTCCTCCAAGAAAAGTAAAATAATCTCTCACTAGTGAATTACTTCACAATGTTCCTAAAGTTCTGGCACGAACTCACAGTTATTGCAGTTCAGACATATCGAGTATGAAACCGTATGTAACATAAGATGATCGTCGCGCAATATTGCACATTGATAGTTGTGATAGTACCATAAGACTCCAAGATAATGGTTCCAACTGTCTGGTGTTCTCCGCAAGACCTTAAAGCTTTAGATTCGATCCCTATCGTGGTCATGCTTGCGCACTGCCAAACAGTCCCTTACTAATACAAAACAACTATCCAATGCTTCTTGGTTCCCAATACTATCTGAATTGAAACCAATCTGTAATGAATACAACCTACAAATCATACCAATCTCAACAAAATACCTTGAGCTGAATTGTTAGACTGATAAATTTTCTGCTACACAAAAGTAACTGATTCTCACTCTAATTGATCCAATCCTTTTAATTTTGAAAACACATATGAGAGATAATTCTTGCGGGCCATGTAACTAAGATCTAAGTTGTCAAATTTGTTTTAATAATTGGATTAAAAGGCTACTGTTGAAATTCCATACGTAAAAAGTGGCCTACTATAACAAACTAACAGTAATGAATTTACCAATCGTAAATGATGGAATCTTTTTATCAAAATTTCTTTTTTGGGGGGTACACATAACATTCAAATTACCTGTGCCAATTTTCATACTAAACAGATCACTGATATTTACGATAAGTTTTGGTCTATCTTGTCCATCAATAAATATTGACAACTAGATGTTTGTCACACACACACACACACAAGCAAGTGTGAATTTTCTAAATATCGATCAGAGATGAAAACTATTTCAAACACCGACACAAATTCCATAAAGAAAGAGCTAAAACATACTTGGTTATTCGTTTCATTTTCTCTTATTACAAACTAATCAACAATGACTCATTAGTAATAGGTTCATTTATAATCTGTTATTGATTGTTTTTATACTACAATCGTAATTATTTGTGATTTCTATTTTAATTTTGGCTTTCATTTCATTATTTAACTTTCGCAATCCTAAACAAAAATACTTGATTATTGCTGTTACAGTTAGTTGAAACCTATTGCATTTTTGAAAGGAATTTCGATGACAAAATGTTGTCCTTTGGAGAACCAATCAAACTTATGGATGCATTAGATATCTATTCTGTCCTTATTTAATACTTTACCGGAATATCCTTCAATGCACTACGAAATTCAGAACTTTCAAATTTAGTGTCAAGTAAAATACTTCTAAACCAATGAAGCGAAACCTATGCTTCTATTTCCATTCAAATTATTTTATAATGCAACTATTTGTCAATGTGATGAGTGAATTACATGTTGACGTCAAAAAATAACGGTTTTCCATAATAACTTAGATAAGATCCATCTTCATTTTTCTTCAATAGTTAGCACATTGATGTTAATGAGTTAAGTGATGTCAGACTTCGGTTCTGTTCAATTTCAAATAGATTTGGTGGACACTAGAATTGTTGTTAGGGTGGATAATAGAAACTGATATCATATCACAGCTCAGAAACAGTAATGTGAACAAGAAACGTGTTCTCATTTTCGTGGCTTATTAAATAGTGTTAAGTATTGAAGCAGTTCCATAGTTCAGTTTTTATGGAAATCAATAAAACCTTTCTATAACCAGTTTATCACAGCCGTGTTAGAAAGTGATGGTCGGTAGGAAACCCTGAATCTAGATTTAATGCCATTTGGTACACGTCAGAAAAATGTAATTGAAATCTTGAGGGGGCTGGCGCTTTCTGATAGCCTTAATCTCATGTCACTCATCTTCATAGCCTGAGATGTTACTGATACGCTATCCGGACCTTGACTGAACTCCCTTAAGATGGATATCTTTATAGTTGATTGATCACTACTCAGTGATCAACATTATGTTAGTTACATTACAACTTCATCGATAAAATTCTGTCATTATTAGTCAGCGTTTCAATGGCATTATCAGTTCAGTCATATTTGAGGAAATTTCCTGAAACTTCCTATTCAGCTTGATGAACATTAGTGTGAAACATTTATGCTAAACTCCATTGAAGCCAAAGATGGACCCAAGATCCATATTTAGTATGAGTAAATACAGTTATTGATAACGTGACCATTGAACTTTAAACTATGCATTCATTTCTTGAAATCTCAAATTGTAATATGAAAAACTTATTGAAAACCAATTTATTTATTTTCAGTCCTTATATGATGCTATTTGAACATATACTGTGTTGATTTTAAGTTATTTCAAGATTGTGTTAATCAGTATCCATACATGTATGAGAAATAGTGGTTATTTTAACAATAAAATTGTCACTAGCTTCTTTTTCATAATAGATCTAGTTGTCTATAACTGAATGATTATTTAAAAGTAATTTCCTTGAGGTATTTTATATTGTGTATTTGTCCTCTAATCTACACAACGAAATTCTGTATTTTGACGTGTTAATCGTTACAAGATGAGTTAATTTCATATAATCGTAAAGAAATAATGTAATGAAAACATTTGAATTATTAACTGAGGTCAGCTAGAGTCATTAGTACATGAAAGAAACTAAACAATTGATTTATTCTAGTCTTAACATTTTTATCGGTTCATATTCAAAAGGATCAATAGCAACTGGAAACAGCTGGAAAGTAATGCCCATTAAAGATTTCGAAGGGGAGTGTTGGTAAGCGGCCTATGCTCCTTTACGAGGGGTAACAGGCGTATGTAAGTAAGTAAGTAAGTAAGTATTAGTTTATATTCAGTGAATGTCCACTGAATATATATATATAACACATAGGTAAATATCTCATTCTTAAATTGTTTTGTTAAAAAGATTATCTCTTCTTTCTATAGTTTTGAAAAACTGTCACTCCCGATTATTTTTTCACTAGTGGATTCATAAGCATTATTTACTTGCGTGATTTGATGAACTGTTTTAAGTCTAGATAATAGCTCTGTCAAGAATTGTCATCAGTTAGAGAATTATTAAGAACTATGGAGAACCAAAATAGTTGTTTCTCTTCATAACATGAAGATCATAGGTTTGATTTCAAGCAAATTTGTCATTACAAGTTGTTGAATGCTTTCTAATTTACAAATGACATTTAAGTTGTAATAGAAGCAAAAGTTTCCTGCCTTAACGTGCAACCTAGTTTAATTTACTGATTTATGTTTCTTATTCTGGCCATTGTAATTGCGCATGAAGTCCTGCTGAGGTTACTGCCGTTTTCAAGCTCAGATAAAGGGGGATGAATAGGCATGGAGTTAGTAATCCGGTCTTGTATAAAGAAATTCGGCAAAAAGGAGCTAACGAAAATAAATCAGCATCAAACAGAAGTCCGATATCGAGGTGACTATAGAATTGTTTCACGTTCTTTTCAGAAACGTTTGGGAGAAATACACGTACTAGTAGCCTGGAAATAAAGTTTACTTGTCATGATAATAAAGAAAAGAGATATCGGAAAGTGTGAGAACTACAGAGACATCACAAGCCAGATCGATCATGGACCAATTAAATAATGACTCCTCAAATTATTGTTGAGCAATCTGTTCAGTGGAACTCGTCGCTATGCATCAGCCTCTATGGCATGGATGGAAGAAAATTGTGCAGTTTTCTTTGATACTGTGGGGTAGTTGAGAAGATCGTTACCATTCTGCGAAACTCTTACATGAGACTAAATTGTAAAGTTGCACATTGAGCTCACGAACTCACTCTAAATGAATACCGGTGTAATACAAAGCTGCCTACTCTTGTATATTCTCTTTCTCCTGGCTTTTGACTGATATATGAAGACCTCCACATCTCAGGACAAGCACTGAATAAAGTGGACAGTATGGATACAAGCAGAATATTTGAACTCTGTAAATGGTCTAGCCCTTCTGTTCCATTCAAAGCATCAAATACTGATGAAAACAGCTAGTGTAACAAAAGTAGGTTTTAACATTCACAAACGGAATAGCAAGATCCTAACGTACAACACAGAGAGCAGCTATATAATCACATCTGATGGAGTAGCTCTGGTAGAGGTGGAAACTTTTTATTATTTAGATATTATCATTGAAAGATAAGAACTACCTGATGCAGGTGGCAAGAGATGGATTGGCAAAAATGGCGGCATTCCTACAGCTAAAAAATATGGAACACAAAATAACTGACAGACAATACCAAAGTCACAATCTCAACACAAACTTCAATACAGTTCCGTTTTACGAAGACGAAGATTCGAAAACTATTACAATCATCATCAAAATGGTACACGTATTTGTAAACACATGTCTATGCAACATACTCCAGATCCATTGATCAGACATCATTTGTCATAATCAACTGTGGTGGACAACAAATCAGATTCCAGATGTAGAGGAAATTGGGAAAGTTCAGTATAGGTGGATAGGACAAATGTTGCAGAAATCGTCAGACCTTGTTACAAAACAAGCCCTGAATCGGAATTCTGAAGACGAAAGGAAAGAAGGTAGATGAAAAAACGCATTCTGTCGGAAATTGACGACAAATGTTAAAAGGGTGAATCGTACTTGGAAACAACTGGAAATGAAAGCGGGGGACACAGTATTTCAAAGTTTGCTGGTCGATGTCCAATTCTCTAAAAAGAGTAAGTATAGACTTATGACTGTTAGGCCTGATTTTGAAGTCATTGGAAACAATTGTTCGCTCTAATATCTCTGGCTTGAAGATAGTATGAAGTTTGCATTAAATGTTCCATGCAGTTTTTCTCCCCTTGATAATATTCCCAGAATATTATGAAATCATTTTACTACATAATTTTCACTTCAGTAAAATACATGCCAATGAAATAAGTTATTTCTAATCATTAACATTAGTTAGAATTCGAAAACCGAATCGTTCATCAATAAAATACAGTTGTTTGTAATGTAAATGAAATTAGCAACTAAGGTTTTCATAGAATTTTTATAATTTATTTGACTAGCAATACTATAATATTCAAGAAAGTTTTGCTACGTAACGTAACAAGACCTCTTCAGCATTTATGAAAAAAGATACAAACACTGAATTTAAATTTGCTAAGTTGAAATTCTGATTAACTAAAAAATAAAAACGGTAAGATATCTGTTTACAATTGTTTCCATGGCAGTCGTACACTAACCGTGAACTCATTTAAAAAACAAATTTCCTATTAAAACACATTTGCTTCTATAACTTCTTTGAATTCTAACGATGGAGGTTTGGATTGCTTGTGGATCACTTTGAGTAACTCCATTGTATCCATTTCAAATACCTTATTAGCGGGTGGCGTACTATGGAACTAGAAAGACTGTTTTGCCTTTGGAGACAAAGGTTCTTACTAATATTTTTTTGTTTAAATTGTTTGTTGTGTTATATTAATGGTGTGATAAGACGTGATTAACAGATTTTTGATAGATGCATTGTAGGAGATCGACTTGTGGAATCATTCAAGTCCGCAGTGATACAAAAACTCTTCGATAATATGAATTGACTTTATTGCCACATCACATATAGACTTAACTGGAACCATAGGTTACTAGATCTTGTCTTGGTGGGTCAACGATGTCATGGCTATGTTGTATATTTGAGTCGTGCATTTGATTCTACGTAGAGTGTTTTGAGAGGACAGTACTAATAATACTGAATTAAGCAGTCGTCCATATCTCCGTTTTTTTAATGACCATTCAACTGACATCAGTTTGCGACAAATATTAAACTTCAAAACAACATTTATAAGTAGTATTGTTGCTTTCCATTAAATGTAAACCTCTAGTGACAGCTTCGTAATCTAGGTTGGTAGGAAATTTCAGCCAAATTTATTAAAATGACAAATTATTGAAATTAAGTAGTAATGAATACATATTGACCACCATTCAGTACTACTCGATTAGATTTCTGAAACTTTAAGAAACAAATGGACTACAACATGTGACTTTTTTATTGACAGAAACATCATTGCTCACAACTCGACTTATACTTGTCATTGTAGTCTTATTACTTTCCAAG
This sequence comes from Schistosoma margrebowiei, assembly GCA_944470205.2. NCBI lineage: Eukaryota > Metazoa > Platyhelminthes > Trematoda > Strigeidida > Schistosomatidae > Schistosoma > Schistosoma margrebowiei. The sequence goes on from OX104028.1 coordinate 45,506,906, forward strand.
CTTTTTTTTCTCAAGGATAGAGCCTTTGTGATCAGTTTAAACGTTGAGCTAAATGAAATTTCGGGGGGGGGGGTAAATGATAAATAATACGGAAAAAATTACTTATTTAATTAAGAACTCAACAAGATCAATTTAGTCAATAGTATCAACTCTAAGAATAAACGGTCCACGGCTGCTTATATAATAGATGGTGAAAATGAAACGTTTTCTACTTGTAAAGTTTTCTTTAAGAAATATTCAATGTATAATGTCAATATCATTTCTTTCATTGAATTGTATTTTGAAAGAATACATAAAGGTGGAAGTGAATCATTTTACCAATAAAAATCAAGCTGATTTAGAATATTTTCTATTCCTGAGTTAAACAGGAAACTTGGAGATCTCGGTTGAAATTCAATTTTGTGGCATAACATACACAAGTAACTACATAAAATTGTTATCCGAAATGAAAGAATATTGGTTGTATAATGTTTGTATTCGAGATGTTTGTCACTTCAAATTTCAAACCTCTCATAGATTTTCATTGTAGTATATATCGTAATTAATCCTGAAATTGGTTTAGTCTGATGTAAGCTATTGAATGTTCTACTTGAACTAAGAAATAACACTTATTTTGTAAGTTGACGAAGATGGTGAACATTATGGCATGTCAAACAGTGTCCGAGGGCGTTTATTCAAATGGTGAGTAGGCGAATATCGATAATTAATCGATAAATAATATTACTTACTTTAGATTGGTTCATTATGACCGAATAATTAATGTCAATTAGCCTTAGTCTACTATTATTGGTTTAAGTAATTGTTTTCTGTTCAAATTATGTAGCAATCAAATTTTGTTAATTTACTTACGCCCACATGTGTTGTCTTAGTCGACGACACTTTAAAGTTGATCATTACTTGAATGCTGCCACCCTGCAAGTAGTTGAGTGATACGAAACCGTTAATGACATTAATTTAACCAACCATAATGTAATTAACTAATTTAAACAAAAATAAAGGATTATCATTGGTTAAATGTTCAATAAAAACTAATATAATGTCCATCACAGTATTTTGAACAAAAATATTCTTTTTATTTGAAAAATTCAAACAAAACAAACAAATCAGAATATATTTGGAAACATCATTTGTATAAGTAATCAAAATATGAATCTACAAGAAGTGGAAGCATCATATAATGAAATAACCTCGTCAGCATTGAAACTTATCATGGAGATTTCAATCAATAAACTGAAGAATTTTCAAAGTACTTTACAACCATCGACAGGACCACTTATAAGATCAATAGAGAATAAAAATAATTCATTAATGGATAAATCCAATGGATCAAATACAATTGATTCATCTCAACATATCTCTTTCAAAAAAACATCTAATAGTTTTTCACCAAGTAATCGGTTATACAGGATAATGGTAATTTTAAAAATTGCTAAAAAAGCAAGATCTGTATTATTAAACCGAGAAGCACTTAATATACCACAAGCGGATAATAAATCAACTGATGTACAAAAGATTTCCTCTTCCGAAAACGACTCAAACAATCATTCATATAACACACAACAATGTGATCCTGTGAAACAACCTGGAACACCTAATATGAGTTCAATTCAAACAAAAAGGCATTCAGAATTACGAGTTTTACATCCAAACAAGCAAAATGAACAAGTGTATCAATGTGTCTATGATTCTGTTCCAAATAACTCTTCAGTATGCACTAGCAATAAAAGAGCACTTGATTCTAATCCATCTACTTCGATACCTGAAAAACGTGCATTTTTAAATTTTCAAAGTGAAAATCCTATGAAATGTGATAAATCATCACATCAAGATACATTAAATGTAATGTATAGTTTAACTACTCCATACAATACAGGGAATATTGAAAATAGTCTAATTAAACCAAAATTTAACCAACATAACGATAACGATGATGAATATGACGATCCTAATGATAATGATGTCATTATGTATTCAAAATCTTATCCCTTGTGCAAATGTCGATTATCAATCCAAAATTCTAAAGTATGTGGTTTAGGAAATGGTTTAATCGCATCAAATGAAGTATTATCATCAAGTACTTCTCTTCAACAAATGAATCATTCAATGGATTATGAAGAAATTAGTAATGATTATGGACGAGATATGTGTATATGTCTTTCTAATTCACCAAATTCACGACCATTGATTACTGGAATAATATGAAACAATATATACAATAATAATTATTCTCTAGGCGATAAAATATTTTAATTAATGTATATTGTAAATTATTGTAAACGACTGTGATATAAAGTCATATTCACATTAACATCAATATATATGTATATTGTTTACATGTGATTGTACATAAATTATGAGCACATCAATCAATCTCAGGGCTTAAACTATTCACATTTAACCGCCTTATGATTATTCACATTGTTATGCATACAAAGAAAGAAACTATAAATAAAAATTCTCCTGCCGTTAACTTCTTCAAAATGTACATCCATTTTTCTCCTTCCTGTTTTTTCTTCAATTTAATTATAAGGAAGAATGATAAATAGGAATAATTCAACTATGATCTATCTGTGATCCATCCATTCACTCTAAAATCTATTTGTTTAAATGATTTGAATTTTAGAATGTAAAGCAACATACTGTTATATATAAATATCTGTTTTGCTCTTAAATTTATACATTTATTATTTGTATTTAATGGAAGGCAAGATTTATTAGTTTAACCAATGTTAACATATAGAAAGAGTTAAAATGACTGTTCAGTATGATTCGTAGACAACCATATTCAGTTTATGTATGAATAATGACATGTGCAAATGTTTGCTAAGATATATCTAGTCAACATGCTAGTTGTTTTAAATAATTAAATACTTTAAATAATTTCATATTTTAAACGAGCAATTTATGTGTACTTTTATAGCTTCAGATAAATCTAGTCTGTTTCTGATTGCAAATATTCGCCTAATAATTATGGTAGACCCTAGATGTGGAAATATAACAAAAACTAAATATCAGTATAAGGTTGTGGAGATTGTTGACTTTAAATTGATGTCAGGAGCGGGTCAATGTTAGACCACTATTGAAAACCTGGAAGCACTGATCTAATACGAATCTATTCATAATATCAATCTAAATTCAACAATCTACATAACCCTATACTGATAATTATCATGTGCTCATTAGTGACTAACATCAAGATGAATCTCATGGAGTTTTAGTGAGAAGTCGTTACCAGTGGATTTCAGCCGTGTCTGTTGTAGAGGCAGTTACTCACCGATCCATTCATGATATCAATATAAGCTAAATACTTCAATAGTCAATATTTTATTAATTTAATAATTTGCCTGAATAACCATTTTCAGAATATTATCTCTATAGAACCTAATCAGCTGTTTAGATGAGATCCATAGTTTATTTCTTTCAAAATTAACACTAACCACGTGATTAATTGGCATTAGGAATAAAACCAAATTGAATATTAATTTCAAATTTTAGCATACTGAATTTTCCAAAACTATCTGTGTATAAATTGTAGTGCTTTGGTTAGTATACTATACTAAGATGAATGAATATACTTCATGAAGTAAATAAAAATGCCTCACATAAATATTATGGTCACATTTGATTTTAAAATATCACATGATGTCAGCTGATCGATTTGTGTACAAACAACCGATAGTTCAGTAAGAAAATAATAATAGCTAACTGACCCAATTTCGGAACTAAGAATCAATGTAGTATTCAAAGACTTAGGTACAATCAAATAATTGTGGAATATGATACATAATGTTTCCATTATCATATTGAAGGAAGTAAGAAGAAACATTTAAACAGAATAACATTAATTCAATTTATTTCATTGAGTTCTCGTCAACTGCTTACAATCTATAATGTGTAAAAATAAAATATTGTACGGAAGAACATTCCACAATATTGATAATAGCAGAATTGTAAAGAATTACTATCAAATGGTTAGGTAATTAACAAATGTTAATAGTAAGAAAAAAAATGAATAGGTCTCTGTTAGTTTACTTAGGTGTTTGTTATCGAGCTTCAGAAATGTAGTTTGTGTTCGAAAGAAGATAGTTGCCAATTTTTCTCTACCTTGGTGACAACAACGTCTCTTCGTTACATCATGACATTTTTTCACTTAGCATTGTTTGTTTATATCTTCCCATCGATGTTTAGGACTACAATGGTTCAGTCTCTTATTGACATATGTGCATCCTGTGAGGATTGCCTTAATATTACCTAGGTCACAACCAATATAAGCAAAAATGGATGATGGCTAGCAATGGAACTCAGGACACACGTTTCGTCCTAGTTGGCACTCGTCAGCTGGATGTACTTGCATCCCATATCTGACGTCCACCCCGTAACTCGAACCAGGTACTGTTCACTTCAAACGCAATCACATTATCTACTTAGCTGCTGAGTCCTGGTATCCACTTGAAATTTCGTCAAACTCTTTCAATTGATTGCAATGTTACATCCATATTTAGACTCTTCTAGATTAACGATTTTATTTTAACTAATCTAGCTTTACTTATTCTATCCTTATTTACTATTATCATTTGTTCATTACCTAACCATTAGACAGTAATTCCTTAATATTTTGTCATTATTATTGGCTTTATTCAATGTTATATTTTTGGTAAAATGTAGAATTCTCAGCATAAATTATTTCAACAAGTTCCCTTTTTTTATTTCTCAATCGATCCATGAAATAAATATTGAATGGTCGCCAGTTAGATATTAGTAGTTCGGGAATCGACTTTTGAATAATATACATTTTTTTCTATGCATATCGCCAGCAACCACGATGTCTATGAATGGCTACTTTTGTAACTTGTGTAGCGAAATATTGTTAACATGTTACAAACGCTCTTGAATAGGTTATGCGACTAATGGGCATAATGATGTGTTAAAACAAACAAAAAAACAGATAACTTTTTGAAATATCCAAATATCAGGGACAAGTAGCCTAGATATTCAAACATGACGCCTGGAATTATCATCAATATTGTGGAATGTCCATCGGTACAATATTTCACTTATTCTCTTCAACCGATTTACATTCTTGTTATACTATACTATTCCATGTTCATAACACCTTCCAACTAAACTCATTTATTCAAGTTATTTCAACTCATTCTGTCATTTTAATTTTAACATATTACAGATTGTAAACAGTTGATGGAAAACTTAATCAATTAAACTGAATTCATATTATTCTTTACTGAAATCCTGATTCTTGTTTTCATCAATTATATTATCTCCAAATCGATAGATTTAAAATTTATTTCTTATTCATTACAAATCAAAACAAAACAAACAAACAAAAAGAAAACTTTAAAGAAAATCTAATGAATAGACAATAGAATTTCATTGTCATTCATTCCATAGATAACAAATTGTATTATTACACTATGAAATATCAAAATAAAATCTAATCCTATTAATATATAGTAATATTTTATTAGTGAATCTTCATAATAATAAAAATAATAATCACAACTTCCTACTTGTAGATTAAATTCTAACTAATGTCCTAAATCTATGCTAAATTAAGTCATAGAAACAATAATCCAATTGGTGAATTCAATTAATTAGATAAAAAATTATTTAATATCAATGGTTAAGATCATGAATTAGTTGAAGCTAGAACATCAATAGTTGAAATCATGCACACTGCTGAGGAGTCCCACAATAGGACAAAACGACCGTTCAGTGCTTGCACGTATCCCATGGTGGTCTAACTTCAATTGACTCATGATCTTAACCATTGAAAAATTATTTACTCCGATTTATTCAGTTGAAAAAAATAATAACTAGTTATCTTGATAATATTGTTTTAGTTATCTTTTATTTGAAAATGATTATATGTATGAGATGGTAAAGAAGATTTGTAGCTCAAGTGGATTGTTTTTCATGCTTACAATATCAGTGAATAAATAGTATATTTTTATCAGATATGAAATATATATGGATAACTAATGTTGGTTATTATAATTATCCTTGATATTGCATATTGTAAATACTTATGGAATCGATATTCTTATTTTATCTAATACAAATTAAATATTGTTTGCAATTGAACATAATTCGCATAGATCTACATTATCTGGAACACCATTTCGGATATGGGACAAAGCGTTATACGTATTCCATTTTAATTTACGGATCTACAACAGTATTCTTTGATCATATTAAAACTTTGAGGTATCATAAGTGATATAACAGGTAGATCCACTATCCACCTGTTCAGTTGATTCGTGGTATACAGGGTTTCTTATTAAATGGTACAGATGAGTAACTGCTTCATCCAATACGTTGTTGAATCAATAAGAAAAAAAATTTATATATTTTAAATTATCGTGTTTTTCACAGACATAAAAGTCTTTGACTTAATATTGTCTAGTATCATGCTGGGACATCACTATATGGCCTCTTTACTGAACCGTTACTAATATTAGATGAAATATTAGAGAAACTGAAAAGATTTTCTATAAGTGTTCAGTTCTATACAATTCATATTGTCAAACACATAATGTACATGCATCTAAATTATTAATTCTTATAGCTCATTATAATTGAGTTTTTACATAAAATTGATAGGATAATGCATTCATTTTATGAATGTTCACTCGTCTCTATTATTCATATCCTATAATTCAAAAAAACTGATGACCGAAACGTTTTCGAGAAATTTATTCAGCATCCACACCTATTTTCTAATTCGAATCCATTTCACTTTGTTCTATATATTATGTGATTCCTTATTTGTAATTACATTATTGTCTCTCTCCTTCCATCTTAACCATATTTATTCTAATCACTAATCTCATAATTTTACTTAATGTGTAAGATTATTACTTACTTACGCCCGTTACCCCTCGTGAAGGAGTATAGGCCACTCACTCACCAGTATTCTCCATCCAACCCTGTCCTGGGCAATTCTTTTCCAGATCTTTCCAGTTGTTATTCATCCTTTTCATATCTAACGGAGTTGTGTAACATTATGAAAGTTCACAATTCATCCCAACATTTACAATTTTATTTCATTTTATATCACAAACAATCCTTAATTCATATGTTATGATTTTAAATGTTGTACATTGCTTTAAATTTGGCTGATCATATCTTTATTTGAATTATTAATTTGAATAGATAATTGTAGAATCTGAAGAAACATTCTTCGTTCATATATCTGTGTTTTAGTGTGAATGTGTGTTGTATTTTATTTTTGGTAGTGATGAACGTCACATTAAAATATTTAGATATAAGTTTAAACAAAAAAATATATTTAAAAATTGGCATACGTGTTGTTTGATCATGTGATAATGAAATTATGTATAAAATAAATAGTGTCACGTTTAAAAAAAGAGGTGTGATAAAAGATCGTTCACCGCCTGTAGCTCTTCTAGGGCTACTACCGGTCCAAAGTTCATGCAAAGGAAGAGGTTTGGACGTGGGGTCGGCAACCATATCCCGTACAAAACAACCTTGCCAAAAATAAATTACTAACCAGAATAAACAATTCAAACAACTTAAACTATGCCCTGGGAGGTAAAGGAAGAATTAAGAGGCCTATTGATGAAAGACGAGATTCGCAAATTTATGTGCATACAACAAAGTGGTTATAAGTGGCACAATATTCACACACAAACACATACACAAAGCTACATGTGGTTCACCTGATCACATTACGGAGAATCTGATCTAACATATTTCTATGAGTAAAAAATTCAGAAGATCAATGAAAGACATGAGAATCAGGAGAGGAACTGACATGGCTTCACATCACCACCAACTGGTGGTTGCAAAGATGGAACTGAAGCTAAAGAAGCAATGGACAACAGTATAGACAGAGGTACAAGGATTCAATACAGCTTTCCTTCGACATACTGATAAACTCAACCAATTCCAGATAACTCTCAACAACACATTCCAAGCCTAACATGATCTACAGAAAGTAGAAGAAAATATTATGGAGGATAATTGGAAAGTGTTTGAAGAAGCAACAACTTCAACGTGTCTGAAGGTTTTGAGTCGCAACAGACACCATCATAAGGAATGGATCTCTATGTAAGCCCTGAACAGGATTCAAGAAGGATAACAAGAAAACAGCAATTAACAACAGTCGAACAAGAGCAGAGAAAGTCAAGACACAAGCTAAATACAGTGAAGCAAACAAGCAAATGAAGAGGATCATTAGAACAGACAAGCAGAAACACGTGTAAGACCTATAAACAACAGTGGAAAAAGCTGCAAGTGAAGAAAATGTGAAACAATTATATGGCACAACGAACAAACTAACAGAGAAATATAGTAAGCCTGAGAGACCGGTTAAGGACAAAGAAGGTAAGACTATCACTGAAATTCAACAACAGAGGAACAGATGGGTAGACTGCTTTGAAGAAATCTTAAATAGACCAGCTCCACTGAGTCCACTGGATATCAAAGCAACAAATACAAACATTCTTATTGATGTCACTCCACCAACGAAGGAAGAGATCATGATGGCCTTAGACAAATGAAGAGCGGGAAAGCAGAATGACCTGACAATATAACAGCTGAAGCATTGAAGTTGGCATACAAGTAACTGTAAACATGTTTCACATTTGATTCAGGAAGATTTGGGAGGAAGAACAAATGACGACCTGAACAGCTTCATCGATAAACAAGAAGGACCTGATACAGTCGTTAAGGCAAGGATTGGCAAAACATGAGCCACATTCCCAAAATAGAAAAACATGTGGAACTGGAAGCAGATTGGAAAGGATTGCCCATTACAGAGTTGGATGGAGAATGCTGGCGGTTGGCCTACGCTCCTCCACGAAGTGTAACCAGCGTATGTAAGTAAATGAATGTTGTATAGGCAAATAACTTGTCATACGGAACGAGGCAATTTCAACCGAAGCGAATTGATTGACAGATTGTGGCACTTAAAAGCATAACTCACTCAAGAAAGCAATTTTAACATGGAAACTAGATCCATAACAAAATGTGATTGTTTGATTGCGAAAAAACACAGAGAGGGAGAGAGACGAAGGCATTTGTATCATTCAACTTTTCTTTAGGTGCATAGGTTAGGGCAAGAAGAGTTTTAAATATATGCATAATTACCTGATTTGCGGGTTGTATACATTACAGTATGATCTCATTTGGGGCCACACAATAGGGTCAAACGGATATCCAGTGCTCCATGGCTTTCAATCGTACCTGAACAGCAATTAATCAGTAACAAATAGAACTTATAAAATTAGACCAATCATCACAAATCTCCCCCCCCCCAAAAAAAACTAGCTAATTTGTTCAGTCTCTCATTTTTTTCTGTCGACATTGCTTTGAGAATCAGAAGCTAAGATAAATAAGATCAGAAAACGGGAATATTCAAACTCTTACATATAACTTCTTATCTGTTGAAACGTCAATGACTATGTGGACTAAATCTATTAGTGAATAACATATTGGGGTTTGAAACAATGGGTACTTAGTATTTATCTCTGTGTGAATACCAACACTAGGACGCCTATTCATCTAACAGTAAAGTATCCAACAGGACTAAACTTGTCACCTGAATTCCATTGCTCGCTACAATTCAAATATACTATGACTATCTCCTCGTTTTAAAAACATTTTTTCAGTATTATTTCTATGTACGAAAACAGAAAAAAAATAGTTGTCAAGATGATTTCCTTTTGTCTAGACATCGGTTATTAGTGCACAAAATTTCAAAATAATTTTCAGTCTTACTAAATTAATTGTTGTTTTGTTGATTATTTTGTCACTGGCTTAATCAACTATGTCTGTTAATTTCACAATTTGAAAGCCTTTTTCACTGTTTACGTAATTAAATCATTGCTCATTTACTAAATTTGCGAATTCACCAGTTACCTAGATTATTGACTTACATATTTATTCATTCAATTATTTATCAGTCTTTCTACATATAACATTAGTATAACATCAGTAATGAAGCACAATCCACTAGGTATTTTCAATTATATATATATATATATATACCTTACATAAAGGCTTTTGAATTCATTACATAAGATCAGTCAACAACCAATGCATTACATAATTGTCTATATGTTTGTGTGTAAAGATCTCAATATTTATGTGTGAACTGAACCTGAATATGTAACCTAATACGTAACAGCTTATTACTCTGACGTTATCACGTATTTAAATAAACGGTATATATCATATGATTTGACAGGTGTAGAACAAAACCTTCTGTGTGCGTAAGTAAAGAAGAACTACAAAAGGAAAATAAAAATTTCAAAAGACGTCATAAAATCTTTTTTTTTCTTAGTTTGTATTATTGAATTCATTTTTATTGTAATTTCAGGAAAGAAACACGAAACATGTTACGTAAATGAATAATAACATCATAATGAATGCATCTGTAAACAGGCATGACAAAGTGTATTATTAAATAAGGATTAGGTAAAACAGTTAAAATAATGACTATAAAATAAGAATTTGTGAAAGTATATTCAATTATTGTTACGATTATGATGTAGTACATATTACTATCTCTCATGCTTCTACGTTGAATTATATGAAATTGTTTGAAATAACCATTTTTATATGGTATGAAACACACTTAGACATTAAACCGATTAATATTTTGTACCAATTAGACAGTTCGTCTAATGTACTTCTATTAAAATTGATTTCTTAATGACGTAGGACACCTGCTAGCATTCTCCACCCAACTCTGTCATGGACAATACTTTCCGGTTGTTTGCAGATGCTATTCATTCTGTTTACAATTTCCGTCGTAATGTGTTCATTGGTCATCCTCTTTTTCGTTTCCCTTCAGGAATTCAAGTTAGCGCTTACCTCATGATGCAGTTTGGTGTCTCTCTATTTTTAAAAATTTAATTGATAAATATAATACATAATTAATGCTTTATCATGATATTCTCTATGAGATAATATTGGAGAAAATTTGTAACTAATAGAGAGAGTTCAATGGCCAACTACTGATCACATTCATTCAGTAATTATACAATCTGATGCATTTAAATAATAATAGTTAGATAAATATATAGTGACTTCATACGATGAAGGAAATTTACTTCTGATAACCAAATTATCTAATTGGTAATCTAATGTTAGTTTTCACCTCTGGCTGACAACAACTAAAGAATTAGTGAAAACTAGGAGGTATTAAAAATTATTTAACTATAATCTATAATATTTCAAAAACTTACACAAAATACATGATATTGGTCCAAACCTAAGGTATACTGGTCTCGCAACAAATACAGTAACTTTAGAAAGTTGGAATTAGGTTGTCTTTGTTTTTTGAAAATTCTTTTCGAAAATAATCACTAGCTGTTATACAACAAAAAATACAATATTTAAAAAGCATTTGAAATAATTTGTTCCTTTAAATTGACTCATTAACTCGAAGAAACAAAGATTTATCTATGTCATTAAAAGTTCACTTTCATTTCCAAAACAACAATCTACCAATCAGTGATATCGATTCATGTAACTTCGTTTTCCGATATGATTGGTTTAATCTCCCTGAAGCTTTTTGTTGATGATGTTATTCGAACGAGCAATAAAAGCTTCATAATTAAACCATTCAGATCAAAGAATGAAACCTCGCTAAAATCACCCACCTGAGTTACAAATCTTTGCCATCATCATTTTAATATCGATAATACTGCCTGTTGTTGACAGATTCGATTTAAAATTGAATGGACATCTAAGAAAAAACATTGTAAAATGACATAAACTAGTAATTATATAATAGTAATTACATAATAGTTAGTTCAATTCTCTATGATCAGTCAATAAGAAATCGAGGTTTAAAACAATTAGTCCCTTTAATAAATTTCGATAATGTAATTAGAAGACGAAGATTATCAGAACTATATGATATATTAGCGTAATACATTTCGAACAATCTGATCACATATACTTGTTAAGAGCATTTATAAATAAAAATAAATGGTCAACTAGACTGGAAACGGGGTAAGAGAAGATAAGGATAACAATTGATTGATCACTGGGTAGCGATCAATGTCATACGTGTCTAGTCCTTATTAGTGCAGATCGAATGCTATCGATCATGTTGCAATGTGGCCACCAGTCTAGGTGGCTCGACGCTGTGGGCACTATATATTGAGATTAGATGGTCGTTGGAGGTAGTCGACAGGAAACCCTGGACCCGGGTTTCATGATACTTGGCACTCATCAGCAAGGTGTACTTGTAATCTTGAGGGAACTGATGCTCTCTGGCGGATTCGATCTTTTGTCATCCAGCTTCACAGTCAGAGACGTTACCACTGAGCGATCAGAGCCTCAACCAATATCCTGTAGGACTGAGATGTAATCACAATTGATTGATCACTGGGTGGCGGTCAATATCATGCGTATCTAGTCCTTAAGGATAATGATAAGAGTAATAATAATAATGTGAACACAATCCGAAACCTAATCACTCTGGATAATAAGTCAATATAACCAGGGTAGGTTTAAGGTAATAACAAACTGTTTTTGAACACACAAAGGGGGGTTGAATTTTCGTATGGCTAAGGCTTCAATAAACCTTTGTATACACCCTTTTACACTTTTCTATAATACCACAAAAGCTGAGGTTAGATCAATCTTGTGACCTGTTTCAATTATATGTTTAGCAATAGAGGATGATGGATGTTTATCCTCTGCTCTTATTGGGTCACCTGATTTTATTTGTTTCTGCAGCCGTTTGGGTACATGTTCACTCACCCTACTGTTGAGATCACATAGTTCTGACAATCTTCGTCTTCCAATTACATTATCGAAAATTGAGGTTTATTATGTAATTAATTTGGATCAATATATCTTAACACTCATCAATAAAATATTTCATCTAAATCAGTTTTTTTCGTCGAAAACCCAAAGTCATGAAAATCGACAGAAAAACAAGATCGTTCACTGTTGATCGTGAATATTAGTCATTATACAGTTTTTCAAACCTTACATAATAAGATTTTGGATTTAGTGACAGAAAGATAACAAATTCTCCAGGGAGTCTGAAAACTTTGGATTTGAAGTTTCATACAAAAGACAATTGAAGGTGAATTATAAATGAATGTAAACAATATTTGAACTATTCTTCAAGGCTTCAGAAAAAAACTTATAAATCAAAAGTAACACAAGGTTCAATTAAGATGATCTATAAAATCGAAGAGGGTTTTGTGCAGATTTTAGTAATTTTATAGTTGAATTCATGAGTCAAAATTAAAAGCCTGTTATATCCTAGTGAAGATTAAGTTACGGGTATCTTCGGAGACCTATTAATGGACTAATATTATCCATATCTTCTTATTGTATAACTATTTAGTAGCTAGATTATATATATATATATATATATATATATATATATATATATATATATATATATATATATTCCCCTTATAATAAGCTTTGTTTTGACCAATAGATTATCATTTTACGATTATCATTTTACTGTTCCTAAGTTATACTCAGTTTATTAATTATTATCTCCCACGTTCACAGCCACTTTTGGCTATATTTTGTACGAGTGTTATTTTCTACTTTATGGTGCGTTGAGGTCTGTTTGTTTGGTATATAAACCCAAGTATATCTGAAATAAATGATTCGCATAGTGAAAGCTGTTGTTGACGTTTTGGACTCAGCTGGACGGGTTAGGCGAGCAACGGACCAATAGGATGCTAGGCTGATTATACCGGTCGGACGTCATTGGTTTAGTACAGTATAAGAACGGATAAGTCGTATTTCGATCAGCGAATAGATTACGTAATAACTAGCTGGCCATAAAGACACAACAAAACCAACGAAAACATTTTGCTAGTATAGGGGTTGTGGAGGTTATTAAGTTTATGATTGAGATCATGAACCGATTGATGTTAGACCATCTTTGGAAACCTGGAAGCACTGGACGGCTGTTTCGTCTCATATGGGAACAAGATCAATGAGTAAAATCATCTATGTAAAGATTGATCTGAATAAAAGTGAAATGAAGTATGACCAACTGTAACTTAACAGCGTAATTGATAAATAGAGTAAAATTTCCATCTTTAATTCATACCAACTTTTGTCGAAATAATCATGAACATTGACACCAATGCATATTTAATTATTAGTATAGAGTTGTGAAGGTTGTTTAATTTTACAGGGATTATAAATCAATTTCAGTCGGACAACCATTAAAAACTTGAAAAATCTAGACGGTTGTTTTATATTAGTATGAGATTATTACACAATTGCATTCCAGTCTAGTGGTCTAAAGTGTTTAAGCTTCTTCTACAACCCAGTCCTAATACCTTCCTTTATATCGTATAAGGTTTTGTTGAGATTACAGAATTTTCAAAGACTTTATATCAAGAACTCATCTTAGTTAGATCATCTTTGGCAACCCGGAAACACTGGACAACAATTTCGTCTTAATATGGGACTCTTGAGCAATGAGCATTCGCGATCCCCCATTCGGGTATCCAATCTGAGACTTTTGATTTCTCGTGCGAACCTTTTGAGCACTGAACCGACACTCAACAGTGTTGATTTTTAACTGCAAATAATTCTCAATGATGTATGACCAAGATCAGTCCATGATATGAAGTCTATTAAAATTCTATAATCTTCAAATACCCCATACTGATACGGACCGTGTGTTTACCAGTGATTTGTTTCTAGATGAGGTTCCTGAAGTTCTTACGAGAAGCCGTGATCAGTGGAGTTCAACTATGTTTAGTGAGAGATAGTTATCCCCTACAGGCAATAAAGGGTGGTCGCGTAATATCGTGAATCGACTGAGTTTAAACATAAACTCTACTAAATTCTGACTCGGAGGTCTCAATTTCGATCTCTGGTTATGGAGTCACGGATGCATGCTTCTCAAGGGTTCCATGCTAGGATGACACAGTTATTCACTACAGTGAATTGTTGAATTAATTATGTTTGTTTATACATTACAGTTGATTAATACCGTAACTTTCACTTGGACATTTATTTTCCAGAACAATGCACACTTTGACAATACATTGTTATTCATTTTTTCTAGAATAATGAATGAAATGACTAATTTGACCTTAACCATAGTCTAAAGGTTTGAAGTAATGGTTAAATTGTAACAAAATTAGCGTGTATATCTACAATCACACCTTGATTTGAATACATTTTCACATTAAATGACTCATATTAAACACTATCAAATTCAACATTTAAACATGACTAAACAATTGTTTTCTTCTTTTGTTTGGTGGTGGGTACATAGTTGTTTTTAACCCTGTTTATAAATCATCTTGTTCGATTCCATTTTGAAACTCCAATTAGATTGTCAGATAGAAATTTTAAATTTGCGAGCAGAGATGGATGGTAGCTAGCAGTGAAATCTTGAACGCGCGTTTTGTCTGGATGTGTGTTCATCTCAGAATTATAGTTCAGCTAAGTACTCGATACCAGTACTATCCTTTCAAAACGCTATCTCATTATCCAGATAGCCACTGGCTTGTGCAATGAGATGAATTTTAATTCACATATATTGATTGTATGCATCTTCCTATTGATGGTTAGGACTGTAATAAGACGATTAATCAATTGCTGTCTCAAATATATATATATATATATATATATATATATATATATATATATATATATATATATATATATATATTAGAAGGGGTTTTGTGGATATTATAGTAATTTTTATAGTTGAGATCATGAGTCAGTTGAAGCTAGACAACCATGGAAAACCTGGAAGCACTGGAAGACCGTTTCGTCCTATTGTGGGACTCCTTAATAGTGCGCATTCACGATCCCGCCTGGCGAGATTTGAACCCAGGACCTATCGGTCTCGCGAGCGGGCGCTTAACCACTAAACCACTAGTTCACAAGTAAAGTATGCAGGTTACATAGAACACTCAACATGTGAATCATAATATTATAGTCATTCAGTTTAACATTAAAGTAAACGAACAACGTAGGTATTATGAAATACTTGTATGTTAATATTGCTATCGATTGGCGACTTGTGGTTATTAGTTCTAGCATTCCTGACAATTGTATCCTTCCACATCTATAAATTAGACTCAAATATGTCTATGAATTTTGAGTTTACGAGTCATTTTAATTGGCATAAAAATTACAAATGCTGAAATGTTTTACTGAATCACTTCATTTCATAACTAAGGACTTCTGTCATAATATATTAGTATCCAAAAAAATAAAGAGAGCATTGAAACGCTAAGTTATCAATATCTATGTGAAACAGAATGCCAATCACGTTATAATAATACTACGATCAATATGTAATAGTCTCATGGATGCTATCGATGAATTCTATCTGATCATTAACTCTTGTTTAGATTCCAATGTACCTCTTAAAACATACAGGTTTATCGATGATACTCAACATGGATTTCTTAAAAATCGTTCTTGCATGACATGTCATTTTGACTTCTTTAATTTAGTTTATTCTCTACGTAGCCAGAGATATCTAGTCTTAGTGCTATATCTGGACATTTCTAAAGCCTTTGACATGGTTAGGCACCAACCTCTTATAGGTAAGCTTGCATCTTATGGGGTTCAAAATCCTTTGCTTGCTTGACTTGATTCCTTTCTCAGCAATCGATACCAAATAGTTAAAATCAACTCTTCATTGTCTAACGCTGTCCCTGTTAGAAGTGGAGTAATCCAAGGTAGTGTCTTAGGTCCTTTACTCTTTTTAGTGTTTATCAATGATATTTGTGAGAGTTTTTGTGTGGGTAAGCCCCTTCTATATGCAGATGATCTTAAAGTAGTATATTCATTTTCTCCACATGACCTGAAAAATATACGAAATTGCATCACCATGGAGCTTAACAAGGTAACACAGTGGTGTTTGAAATGGCAACTGGAGCTTAATACGGCTAAATGTGGATGGATATGCTTCGGCGATACATCGCTCGACCTAGACGTTACCATAAATGGAGAAGTGTTATCTAAGTCACATACAGTAGTAGACTTAGGACTTAGATATTCCCAAGACTTGTCGTTTACAGAACATATATTAAAACAGACCTCTAAGTCTCAACGTCTAATAGGTTACATAACTCGAAATCTTTACAACACTGAGTCACGTATTCTAATGTACAAAGTTTGTGCTCGACCTCTTCTGGAATACTGCACGTTTATTCTTAGCAGTGCGCTCATAAAGGATAAATTAAGGCTGGAATCAGTACAGAGACGATTTACACCTCGTATTCTTGGAGTTGATTGTACCTTAACTTATAATTCTAGATGTAATAAACTTTGGCTAGACCCTTTATGGAGGAGGAGACTCAAACTAAATCTTATCTTTTTCTTCAAACTACTTCATAAACTATCGTTTACATCCGATCACGCGATTTAATATGCAGAAACCTCTCATTATAACATCCGTAATTCCTTGGCACTAGTGAAACAAACTCATTCTAAATCATCTCTTTATATGAATTACTTCACCTGTAAATTTTCTAGACTCTGGAATAACCTACCACAACCTATGCCCACGATAAAATCACTCCCATTATTTGTTCGCTGCATCGATGCATACTGTTCTTCTGAAAATGCATTGAATGGTCTAGCGCCTTTAAGTGTATCTCATTCCACAAGTGATATTTTAGGAACCTTAAATGTTTAGCCATCTTTATTAGTGAATCCCCTTAGTAAAATCACCCACTTGCTGTCAATATGTCAACACCGCCCCTAGTAACTTTAACTAATTTGAATAACACAAACAGTATATCACTGTGTCACATGACACACGCATTTAGGTAGACTTGATTCATATATTTTGGTAATTACTTTTTTGTTGTTACGTGCTCTCTGTTTTCGTTTTAATTTCTCTAGTTGTAGATAATTATCATTATTTCGATCTGGCACACGAATTGACCTTAATTACACCGTTCATAAATCAACAGGCTGTCCATTTAAGAAATATTAAAAATTCCCGGATAATGCTTTGGATCGCTGTAATATATGTACTACTTAAACAACTACTGAACTAGTATACTTAAAACTTTCTTTTATCACATGTTTGTTTTCTGCACGTTTAACGTTATTACTTATATCAAATTGATCATGCCTGTAAACTGGCGTGAATTCTGTAATTATTATTTTTCAGAATATAAATGAATTAATGTAAAGAGAAAAGTCCTCCTAGCTCTTCTCAAATTAATCTCATTCAGGTGTGTAGAATAATCTAGCTGACATGTTTCAAATTGTATAAGATATGGATTATAAATTTCATTTTTCGCTATTACCAAAAGTATTCAGTTTATCATTTTATCTAATGAACAATTGAATAATAATGATAGAATCCCAGAGAACAATATTAATCTTTAACGTCCACATGTTTCCAATAATCTTGTTCAGCATAGAAACTATTTTTTTATTTGTTAATTTAAATTACAGTTTAGAGTATACACATATGTTGACTTGACTATTTGGAAGCACTGGACGGCCGTTTCGTCCTAGTATGGGACTCCTCAGCAGTGCGCATCCACGATCCCGCACCCCGCTGGATTCGAACCCAGGACCTACTGGCTTTCAATGATGGTCTAGCTTCAACTGACTCATGATTTCAATCTGTGAAAATTTCTAAGATCTCCACAAACCCCTTCTGACATGAATATTTGTTGATCAAAATATAATAACAGTTTTGTTAAGAATTTAATTTAGATATCGTTAAATATAGCAAGTTTTTAATTTAGATAAAACAACTTTATTCAGTTAATAAACAAAGAGTATAAGAGTAATGGTGGAGAAGATTTGTAGCTCAGGTGGATGATTTTGATGAAGTTCTGTTCTCTGACCTGGATGATTTGTTCGTGAAGTTTTCATCGTTAACGATGAGAGAGAACAAAACTTCATCAAAAGTATAAAAGTAATATTGGTTAATGTTATGATGAATTAATCAGTAATTAAATTGTATTACTGTTCAGTAATTTAATCAGCATGTTTACTTTGGTTCTTTGTTTGTTTATTCTTTTTATAGAAAATTCATCTTTGTAATATGCATATATGTTTGTATATTGTCATTTATTCTTTATAAATGGGTGCTCATCACTAGTAAAAGTGAGTCTTTTGATATTGTTATGGTTGTATAACTGTAATTTCAAGTATATTCAAGTGTTTACCATAATCATTATGAAAATGTGTGTTTTATTTATTCACTTGTCTATTGATTTATTAATAGTTGAATTCATGAGTCGATGCAAGCTAGACCACCATTGAAAACCTAGAAGCACTGGATGGTGTGCGGGATTGTGGACGCGCACTGCTGAGGAGTTTTATGCTAGGACGAAACGGCTGTCCATTGCTTCCAGGTCTCCAATGGTCGTCTAGCCTACATCGACTTATGTTCCTTCAAAATACTGGAGCCGATGTTCACCATTGGTTTGGAATCAAGGTTTTCCTACACCCCTAGGTGGACTCTCCGTGTCCACCAACCTAGTTAAAGCTCCAGACATTCGCTTTGCTTCCTCAAAACTTAGTAACCAACGCCCTCGTCGCGAAAAGGCAGTGAGTAGGACTTCTCTAGCAGTGGTTGTATGCACGTGGTCATGTGAGAGCATTTCGACAGGGAGAGCTGACCCTCCCCACTATCGACCGTACCAGGGCATTGAAATGACACTGAAAGACAATTATATTTTTATTATTTTACTCCGATTTTCGACGCAATTATTGGTATTAGATATGTTTCACAACTGTGCTACATATGACTGTTTCAGTTTTTACTTGATGTACATATACTTTATAAATATTTCATTTAATTTTATCAAACTAAGGGTTTGGATGTATAAACTGACATTTATAAAGAAGAATAAACAATTTATTCAACTTAAATAAACAGATACCACAATATTCAGTTTAAATATTTCAGTTCTGAAGTTCATATCAGTCATGTTTTCATTGGACTAGATGAAATCTTCACAAATTGATCTATCTATTTTACTAAAAGTTCAATCAATACTGTATTTCATAACTTTTTATTAATTAGAAAATACAGCATTACAAATTATCGTCAACAAATATAGAAGTTAATTTAAAAATAAACATATTGTTTATGCCCCATTTCTTAGTGGTAAAAAGAAATGGAAAAAGACGTATATGTAAGCTTTACTAGAACTTATGCTTCTCATGAGATACAAACCTCTTAAACCCAAGGCCGAAGTTAGAGACGTTACTCCTAAGGTATGTGGTGAATGACCAAACTCCTTTTGATGTGACTTATTATTTATCCATAACTAATACAATGTTGTATATTAATCATTTGAGATCAAATATTGTCAACTCTACCAAAAACAGTATGAATAGTTGAGACGCTCCGGTGTGACGGTCACTAGGAATAAAAAAACGCTCTCTTTATTTGTATTATTCTAGATTGGTACCCAGCATCAGTACCAGTTCAATGATGGTAGTTTTTAGGTCATACAGCGGCTTGATTATTATCTAACTTGATTAAGCATGTAATACCATATGACGTATATGCCGCCGCCGACCACAATTCTATCATGGGCTATCCTATCCAATTGTTTCTAAGCACGACTCATTCTTTTGATGTTTGTCTCCATTTCCAAATGGAATGAGTTCTTTTATCTACATCCTTTCTTATCGTATTCAGAATTCCAATTCAGGTCTTACCTTGTAACATGGTTGACGATTTCTGCAACGTGTGCCTTATCCACCTCTAATGAGTTTTCCTAATTGCATATCCATCTGGAATCTGGTTTATTGTCCACCACAGTTGATTATGACCAATGATGTCTGATCAATGGACCTGGAGTATGTTGCGTAGACATGTGTTTACAAATACGTGTAGTTCTCACAATTGATTGATCATTGGGTGGCGATCAATGTCATGCGTGTCTAGTCCTTATTAGTGCAGATCGAATGCTATCGATCATGTTGCAATGTGGCCACCAGTCTAGGTGGCTCGACGCTGTGGGCACTATATATTGAGATTAGATGGTGGTTGTAGATAGTCAACAGGAAACCCTGGACCCGGGTTTCATGATACTTGGCACTCATCAGCAAGGTGTACTTGTAATCTTGAGGGAACTGATGCTCTCTGGCGGATTCGATCTCGTGTCACCCAGCTTCACAATCAGAGACGTTACCACTGGGCTATCCGAACCGCAACCGACCTCCTGTAGGACTGAGATGTAATCACAATTGATTGATCACTGGGTGGTGATCAGTGCTCGGATAGCTCAGTGGTAACGTCTCTGACTGGGAAGCTGGGTGACACGAGATCGAATCCGCCAGGGAGCATCAGTTCCCTCAAGATTACAGGTACACCTTGCTGACGAGTGCCAGGTATTATGAAACCCGAGTCCAGGGTTTCCTGTTGACTACCTCCAACCACCATCTAAAATCTCAACGTGTAGTACTCGGATTACTTTCATATGATAATTAAAATTAAGTGGAAATTGATATTCTCAACTTATTTACCCATTTCGATAAACAACAAAGGACAACGTTTTATTGACTGATATAATTTGAATGTTTTGATCATAATAATTGTTTGTTTTGTTAAGTATTGAAAAATCAAAAATAGTATTTGGATACAGAGAATTGACAAGAGCAAAAATAAACATACACATTTATTTATTCACTAGTTCACTTCCATATATATAAAGTTAACAACGGAAATGATCTAACTTCCATCCTCGAGTATCATTAATCAATCAAATGAAAAACAATCATTACTTTACCTACGATATTCATATGCTTTATTTATTTGTTGATGTGTATTAGATTAATTTAAAAAATAATAGTATAGCCAAGGTTTTATTTATTAGTCAAAAGTCAGGTAATCGAAACATAATAGTCACATGTTTTCATTTAATTTAAATGACGAAAAGCTGTGAAATTCAGAACTAGCGTCTTGTCTTTTACGAAACTTGTCAGATGGAGTCACAAATAGGAAAAAAGCATGTCTTGGATTTTGGTTGCCCAACACTAGCCAACTTTACGAAAAACTCATGACTGTTGAACAACGTCAAGATGATCTGCTCAAGATGAATATATACTAAAAGCGACTGATGAAAATTAGTCCTTAAATTTAACATTAAAAATATACAAACCTTTTCAACCAATGAATAATAATAAATTTTTACTTTATAAGTTCATGCCGATTTATCATATCATGACTCAAGAGTTTAATACAGGTAAACTTTTGTAAACTATACAAATGTATTAACTCCGCCTTAAGCCCCACTGGGGCTATTGCCGGTCCCAAGTTCGGACAAAGGAGGAGGGTTGGGCATGAGGTAAGTGACCCGATACTGGAAAAGTAACACTCTAAAAAACGCTAACTAGAAAAAATAATTCAAACCATATATGTATTAGTTATTTATTAGTTTTTGAAACAAGTTAGGCTTAATTATTGCTTATTATTCAGTTTTAATAAAACAGTTTCGCGTTAATGATATTCATTTGTATGTGTTGTTCATTACAGTTTGATCTCATTCAGAACATTATTAAAAGGTCAGGAAAGTTGAACAGCTGTTTCATGCTAGTCTGAGACAATGTACACCTATGATTTCAACAGTGCTCAAATTTATTAACTTATAATGTTGAAACGAACCATTAGCAATAAAACTGTGTAGTAACGACTCCCTAATACTTAACATATATTTTTTTAATGAATTAATTTGCAGTTAAATGATTTGAAGATAGTGTTTTTATTATGAAACAAATATGAGCTAAAGCACAGGTGAATATTCATTCTAATTTGTAACTGGTATGAATTTATTTCAGTTACTCAATAGATTAGATTATTTGGAATCATTATGCAACATTATTGATATTGGCTCATTCAATAATTTTTTTCTGGTTAGCGTTTTTTTAGCGAGTTAGTTTTCTACGGGATAGGGTCTCTAACCCCATGACCAACCCTCCTCCTTTATCCCTGCTTGAGACCGGCATTAGCCCCTGGAGAGACTCCACGCAGAGTTGATATTGGCTCATATATTATACATTTTTTTAAAAAATTGAAAATGTCAAGAATGACACCATATTTGTGTAAAAATGAAAAAAAAAGTTTCTATTTTAAGGTTAAATAAACTTGGTTTATAAAAATAGTTCTCTTCCTCTCTCTAGAAAGCTTAAATATTTATCTCTATAATTTACTGAGTTGATGCATCAACATTCAAGGTTACCAATCATATTAGAAAAAGAACGCAATACAAAAAGAAAAGAAATCACATTTCTATTTTAAGAAATACAGTTTTCTTTTAGCTATATATGTTTGGTATTTCAATTAATTATATGATAAAACTACTTTTTTTCTTCCAGTGTTATACGTCAATACGTTTAGAAAATAAACAGATATTACATTTTAAAAAATTAAACAATTTGTAAATTCATTTGGTATTGTTTACTTGAATCTTCTTATTGATGATTGATGACTGTAATTGATCAGTCTCTTGCTGGTATATATGCATCCTGTGTGGATTGCCTCGATATAGCCTTAAGTTTTAAGCTTTTTAAGCAAAGATGGATAACGTGATGGCGTTCGAAGCAAACGGTACTAGGTTAGAGTCCCAGAATGAACAACTTTGGGATGCAGGCACATCCATAGGACGAAACATGCGTCCTGGATTTCACTGCTATTCAATACCCATATTTGTTTCAACAATTTGTACATTTTAAAACGTATTTACATTTTATTTCCAAGTCGAATGATTGACAATTCAATACCACACAGAAGCAAAACAACATTAATGTTAGAGGGCAATTCTTCTTTGTTTATTTGTATTTTAATGTGATTCATTAAAATCCACTAACATTCTGATTTAAGTTTATTTTAGTTTATCCTTTACTATCACTTTCAAAATTTGTTTTACACTAGTATCAAGGTTTGTGATAATCTAGAAAGTTGTTGCCTGTAATATGTTTAAATGAACAAATAAATGACCAATTTTATGAATATCTGTGTTAAATAATCAATAACAGATAAGTAGGTTAACTTAAATAAATATGGAATTGGGATACATTTTAGAATAAACTAAATGACATTAATTCTTTGAAACACATATGTATAAGATACATATTTTTAGGATGAATATACAAAATACAAGTTATCTATTTACAATATCACAGAAAGAAACTATTCACTTATATTGTTACATCATTTTTTATATAATATCGGTAACTACTATTGTTCACATTTATAATTTGTGGTATATTTTAATTTTTCATTGTTGTTGATAAAATTCAGTCTGTCATGATGAGTCGTTTACATTTATAAGTGAATTAAATAAATTTTTGATAACATTAATTGAAATAGAAACGAAGAAGCAAATCAAATTCATATTTTTTTACTTACTCCCAATGAAGCATTGGCCGCCGAACAGCATTCTCCATCCCACTCTGTCCTGGGCCTTCCTTTCTAGTTCTATCTAATTGTTGTCCATTTTTCTCATGTCTGTCTCCATTTCTCGACGTAATGTGTTCTTTGGTCTTTCTATTTTCTTTTGACCTTGAGGATTCCATGTGAGGGCTTGTCTTGTGACACAGTTGGGTCCTTTCCTCAATGTGTGTCCTATCCACTTCCAGCGCTTCTTTCTGATTTCTTCCTCCACTGCGATCTGGTTTGTTCTCTCCCATAGTATGTTGTTGCTGATGGCCAACGGATCCGAAGTATTTTGCGTAGACAACTGTTAATAAACACCTGTATCTTCTGGATGATGGCTTTCGTAGTTCTCCAAGTTTCCGCCCCATGCAGTAGAACTGTCTTGACATTTGTATTAAAATCCTGACCTTGGTGTTGGTTGACAGTTGTTTTGAGTTCCAGATGTTCTTCACTTGTAAATATACTGCTCTTGCTTTGCCGATCCACGCCTTCACATCTGCATCAGATCCACCGTGTTCATCAATGACGCTGCCCAAATATTTAAAGGTTTTTACATCTTCCAAATCTTCTCCGTCAAGTGTCATTCGATTGTTGCATGCTATGTTTTATCAGGGCTACAGACGGATTTATATTTTCTTATATTATCAATATAGTTGTTGACAGCAATAATGTCTCTACATCCATTTATTTTGACTTGTCTTTTTTCATTTGTTCCAACGAAACAGTAATTTATTTTCATCAATATGTTGTTCACTGAACAGAAAATGAAAACACTTCCATCATATCACACCACCATCATCAAATAAAAACTAAATGTAAATGCATTCCAATTACTTCGTTCTAATTTTTTTGTTTAAAAGAATATTTATTTTATCAATACTACTTTTTTTTACATTGTAGACTAAGAAGTATCTTAAATTATAATTGCATTTATCAATATAAAGCGTTGAAACGATTGGCTATGACAATGAGATATAATATTCACGTGTCCTATGATTGTTTAACATGAGTTAGTTTAGTTAAAATCTATTTAAATGAGATGATTAAAACGAGAAATTGTAATTAGTCATTTAACTATTTAAATGAATTTTGTGTCATTTTAATTATTTTCATAATTGAATTCATGGGTCGATCTAATCTAGATTACCATTAGAAACCTAGAAGTACTATATGATAGTTTCGTCCTAGTATGAAACTCCTTAACAGTAAGCATCTACGATCCCGTATGTGAGATTCGAATACATCATCATCGGTCTTGAACTCGAATGTTTAACTTCTAGACTACTGAGCCGACATTCAACGGTGTTAATGTTTAATTAGACTGAAGAAAAACACTTATTTGACACTGTGATTAAACCATTTTTGAGAATAATATTGTATGAAGCTACATAACTCAAGTGATCATTTGATAGATTTAAACGTTCAGGGTCACTGTTTTGTAGATCTCAATTGAGCTGGATATTATTTTAGCAAATGATAACTTACAATTATAACAAATCTATTGAATCTGTCGAATAAATGTAACTATGTTTCTGTTGAAATAAGGAGCTTCTTTTATTAAGCATTCAACAATAAACTTGTAAATATTTTGATAAATAAAATTATTCTTTATATCACATTAGTGTTTTAATGTTACACTTTTCTATATTTATTGTATACATCAGTTAAATGACATTAAGTATAGGGTACATAGAAAGATTGATTTAATTTCACTTAACAATAAACAAAAACATTCAAGTTTGCTAACAGCAATTCGAGGCTGACTCATTCAATATATCAATGAATGTATCGAATTAAAGCATAACTAAATTCATTTTGGATGCTTATGTGATCATGGTGATTTATCCTAAAGGTATTCTATACAGTATATATATATATATATATATATATATATATATATATATATATATATATATATATGTATATATATATATATAAGTTTTGATAGCAATCACATTACGCGTTTTGAATAATTTTTCTGGTAAGCGTTTTTTTTTAGCGAATTAGTTGGGGTCTCTAACCCCATGCCCAACCCTCCTCCTTTACCCGAGATTGGGACCGGCAGTAGCTCCAGAGGGGTCCCGGGCCGAATTCACATTACGCGTTAATTAACAAAATCAATCGAATATATATCGTTTTATGTGAAACGGAAACACTACAAACAAGACAAACAAATTATTTTCTTATATGATCAATACAAGTTGAATATTTACTACGAATTCTGATACATTTTGATAATTAATTTAAAAATTTGAATCAATAAACTTTTAAAACAAAGAAAATTCTGGAGTTTTTTTCTATCGAAAACATTATTAACAAAATGTCTAATTTAATTCAATGAATTGAAGAGACAAAGGTATTGTAATGTATGAACAGGCCACAGTATTAATGTTAACTTTTACTAAAAGCTATATATATATATATTGAAATTAATGATTTCAGTATTATATAAATTAATGAATTGCATAGATCATATTGAATGTTGAAATTCATTGATAACTTGGTGTAGAATTTCATTGACGGTTATATTGTTTTATGTGCTAGGAAAAAAGATGACTAACTTTTTAAAGTCATTTTAGCTTTTTCCTTATTTATGACAAAGATTGATGGTGTCTAGTAATGAAATCCAAGACTCATGTGTCGTACTGTTTGAGACTCGTCAGCTGGATATACCTGCATCCTAAATTCGATGTTCACTCAAAATCTCTAACCCAGTACCCTTCACCTCAAATGTAATCACGTTATCCACTTGATTATTGAGTTCAGAGAGCCACTCGCTTGTGCAATGAGGTGAAGTGTTAATTCATTTTGTATTGGCTGCTTGAATCTTACCATTGATTTTTAGGACTTAATTTCATCAGTCTGTTATTAGCATATGTTCACCCTTTTCGGATTGCCTCGATATTCCCTTGACTTACAAGTATTATAAAAATCTAGATGACGAATCCCAAGTAAGACGAATCGCATGTCCTGGATTCTACTGATAGCCACTATCCATCATTGTTTATAATGCTTATGATTTTGTAAATATAGATTCATAGACATTTATGCTGATATGTAAATTTTAAAAAAGAACTATAAACATCTGTTGTAATAAACCTGTTATGATATTAAAACTTTCAAGAGTGGATTCTAATTGATGATTATATGAATTTAAAAATCAATCAATCTTGAACACATCGTTCCAATTCAGTCTAATTCAGAGGTATAATGTTCTCTGTATTACTTTAGGAGTATTAGATTAAATCTGTAGTAAATGAATGTTGTTGGCTATTGAAAAGTAGTTTTAAATTAGAACAAAACTTCTGTCTAAATGCTCTAGAGATTTTCACTTGTTCTTATTCTGCTAATATATATTTGCAGTGACTGACAATTAATGTACACTTAGATAAAATGTCGATATATTTGAAAGTTATAGGCAAATTTATAGATTGGAAAACTATTGTAATTTCCTCTTATGATTTACAGACGCCAACTCATATGAACATCACATACAAAATATGAGGGAGATTGTTGTTGATTTGTTTTTTTTTTGTTTTTTCATAATCGAAACACACTTCAACGAAGATTTCTTAATACGATGAATGGATTGGAGAAGTTTCAATACAATAACCAAATGTATCATTTCTATCATCTATAATCAATAAAAAATAACTTTTCGAAAAGAAAACTATTTCTTTTCACTTCTTTGTATCTCTTTTCTTTGATCTGCAAATTTTCACTCCATCAAAAATATTTATCTATTGTCTTCTATAGGAAAGAAAATTCTTAGTTTTTGGTTACATTTTTGTAATATGTAAATAAACATATTTTGTTAATTTCATATTACTTCATTAGTTAACGAATTGTTTTGTTATCATGGAAACATTCACAATAAATAGTTGGGCGTTGTGATGGATTTACCGTTTGTGAATTAGTGGTAATTCACATGGAGTTCTGTTGGTTTTATTATTAATACAAAAGATTTTTTTTAGATCTAAAGTCAAAACGAAACGTGCGTACTAGATTTCACTACTAACCATATACTAAATATATTCAAACTTATGATTAACGTACAAACATGAATTTTACACAAGAAAACTTATTTCACTCTTTAGGTCAAATATTTTCCTAACAGTTCAAAAGTATTGTAACAGATTTTTGATTCATTTTGGGATTTATATATATTTTGCACCGACAATTCTTAAAATTGCTTGATCACTGGGTAGTAAATAATGTCATGTCCTTAGTGCAGATCTTTGTCAATAGCAAGCAGTCTGCACTAAGAAGGATATGACACACGTAACATTAATCACTACCCAGGGATTAATCAATTACAAATACGTCTCAGATCTACAATAAGTCAGCCGCAGTCCGGTTAGCTCAATGGTTACGTCTCTGACTGAAAAGCTGAGTATCATGGGATTGATTTCATCAATAAGCACCGGTTCCTTCAAGAATACAAATACGCCTTGATAACGAGCAACAAATAGCACGGAGCCTAAATATAAGGGTTTCCTGTCGGCTACCTTCAACCACCACCGACCAGTATTTATTATAACCAAACATATAGTATTGGATAATGTTATTATTTACTGTTACCGTTGTTGTTTACGCTTTCACACTTATTACTATTCAGTGAGTGACCTACATTAAAAGATCTGCAGTCTGATTAAATTTAATCATTACTGTTCTCAATAAATTGATCCAGTTAATGATAACTGAATTATCAGAAAATCACCACAAATAATCGTAGGTGTAATTAAAATATACTAACAATTACAACATGAATATTATTACACACTAGATTATAATAATTATAAATTAAATTGGTTAACATAGAACAGTCAGTCAAATTCATCTCTTCTTTAAAAAAAGTGAAGTATCAGAAGGGGTTTTGTGGAGATTACAGTAATTTTTATGGTTGAGATCATGAGTCAATTGAAGCTAGACCACCACGGGAAACCTGGAGGCACTGGACAGCCGTTTCACCTAATTGTGGGACTCTTCAGCAATAGGACGAACTGGCCGTCCAGTGCTTCCAGGTATTCCGCGGTGGTCTAGCTTCAATTAATTCATGATCTCAACTACTGAAATTACAATAGTGAAGGTTATAAGCAAAGGTGGATATTGGCTAGTAGTGGAATCCATGACATGTGGTTTGTCCTATTTGTGTCTCGTCAGCTAGATGTACCTGCGTCTTAGATTTGATGCTCACTCTGGGACTCTAACCCAGTACCGTTCGCTTCAAACGCCATCGCGTTATTCACTTAGCTACTGAGTCCTGATAGACACTTTCTTGTGCAATGGGGTAAAGTTTACATTCACTTGTTATTGTTTACTTGGATCTTCCCGTTGATTATATATTAGAAATCAATCAATAAACGAGTGTACATGTAGAAGTCAACTTTCACATGTTATGTAGTGAAGAATGCTAGTGTTTATAAGGATAACGTTGTACGGTGTAGACTGACGGAACGTATCACAAATTGAGCAACAAATTACCCAATATATTTTGGAGATTGTCATATATTATTTTTATATTATTTCATTTAACAGGCAGATTTGTCATTATTCTGTATTTTTGTCATGTATTGTACATTGCATAAAAATAGAGAACAAGAATTAAAGCCATTATTTTATACCCTCTAAGCTTTACTTACATTTCTTAGTGTAATAATTATTATTAATACTCATTTTAGTAACTTAAATTGGAACTATTAAGAAAGGCAGTGAATACTTTAATCTCTACATGTTTTTTGTACTCTGTTATCGTATTGACAAGAGAAAATGTATTATGCATAACAATTTGTAAATGTTTATAGAATATATGGTGTCGAAATGTTGATTAGTTGCAGAGTTATATCATAACCAACAAAAAAGGTCCTAGTTTTTAAGGAGTGAATAATTGAGTTTTTTTTAATGTAAATTCAGTGTTCTGTGCCTATTTTAAATCAAATGCATCAATTAACAAATTTAATTTTTTGTATACCTCTGGTCAATGAGTTCAATAAACACCCTGATAATGCTGAGTTCTGTAATAAGGAAGTTTACAGACTGTCAGTGTTAATCAGTTGTGAGATGAAACAATAGTTATATATTCGTGACCATAACATCATCGCTTCTATGTTCTGTATGAATATTTTCCTAAAGTACACAATTCAAGAAATTGTAGTGTAAGAAAGAGCTTCATTGTCTAACTACTGAAATCTGATAAGTGTCACACTGCCTGGTTATCGGTACTGATTAGATTTCACCAATCATGTTTAAAAGATTAATTTAGTCATAAGCACGAAGAAAATTCAATGTCATGTTTGACGTCTTTTTCAATAATAAGAGCCCAGATTCTTCGAATACAATTTCCTATATGGTTTCAGGTATGTATTGTTGAAACTGTCGGTGTCATTCTGTAATCGAATAACTGATGAATTTTGATGAGTTCATACGTGTTTGTAACTAAATCTTATACAAACTATTTACAATTCATAAGATAACATTTTTCTTTAACTATACTTAGTAATGTTATTGAAAAATAATTTATAATACTTTAAGGTAATGCTTTCTATAATACTGAGTGAACTTTTATGAAATTTGATTAGATGAGGAACCTAGTCAGTTTTCTCTCATTAGCGAGCAAAGAAGAAAATAATCTTTATTAACTGAATATGC
Source organism: Schistosoma margrebowiei (assembly GCA_944470205.2). Classification (NCBI taxonomy): domain Eukaryota; kingdom Metazoa; phylum Platyhelminthes; class Trematoda; order Strigeidida; family Schistosomatidae; genus Schistosoma; species Schistosoma margrebowiei. The sequence continues at coordinate 45,537,933 of OX104028.1, forward strand.
CATTAAAATGTATTCTGTTCTATGTAACTAGTGTTTATTTCGATATTATGATAAATTCCAGTACCAATTTCAAATTCGTTTATTTTTAAAGTTCTCTGTTTTCGGGACAAGTATATTGGTTAATTATCTCAACAGATAATTTGTTATATCCGGATGAAGAATGGGTGAATAGTAACCGTTGGAATCTATTATTATTATTTATATACACTCATTGTATAACTATTAAGTAACTACATAACATGTATATTCGTATTCTTTGTATTATAGGTTTTTATTTGACCTATTGACTATCATTATACGATTTACTATTTTTAAAATACTCACAGTTTATTATTAACATTCTCTCACAATCGCAGCTTTTTTAGACTGGATCTTCTATAACCGTTATCTTCTATTTATGGTATGATGCGATCTGGTTTGTTTGCATATAAATCCAGTATGTCTCAAATGCATGATTCGTATCACAGAGGCGGATATTAGCATTCTGTACTAAGCTGACTGGGTTAGGAGAGAAGCTGTTATCTCGGTGGACCAATAAGAAATCTAGAGTGCTCATATAGGTTAATGTGTCATTAGTTTGGTCGTATAAGTCGGTGTCTCTGACCGGAGGTCGTATCACGTGAAATAATAAATCAAACATAAGGACATAACATAATATTTTGAACCTTTCTATCAACATTAAAGTGCGTCTCATTACATCTAAAAATTTTATTTGATTCAAATAAACGTGACTGACAAATTTTTAAATATAAAATCTCCCTTTCTACAATACTAAAGCAAATAAGAAGAAGTATAACTTGTTAAAAATGTCTGTGTTGTCTCGTAAAATAACTATAGTTGTAAATCAAAACCAACCAATAAGTGGAAAATGTATCCCTTTCTTAGTAAAACTGAAAGTTTTGAATTTGATTCGTCACAACGTTGTAGGTTTGAAATCCTGAAGAATTTGATATTAAGCAAACATAGATGTCGATTATAATCTGGTATTCAGTGATTTTATTGTTAAGAGTCAGTTCTAAATGTTAACATTCATTACTTACTTACTTACGCCTGTTACTCCTCGTGAAGGAGCATAGGCCGCTCACCAGCATTCTCCATCCAACCCTGTCCTGGGCAATCCTTTCTAGCTCCGTCCAGTTGTTCGAACGTTCCATGTACCTATAAAAATTTTTGCTCTGGTTGTTATTCATTACTAGCCTCATATAATATTAATTCATGTTAGTTGAAAAAAAAAATCAATATAAATCATAAAATTCATCTCGGTTGATTTTTGTATGTCTAAGACTCTTAGTTATTACACAACTTCAACCTCAACTATCTAGAGTTTAACAATGAATATATCAATATTTGATAGTTTGTAATATCTAGGTAAAAATCATTTCATTACACTTAGAAAGTTTTAAATTATCAAGTCTAAGCATGTTTATTTCATGAATATAAAATTGTCATTTACAATTATGGTAACATGAAATTGCACTATTTCAATACTTTTATTATTTATTATAGATACGAGTAAAATAACTGTGAATCATTCAAAATTTTAGAAATTTAATGTATTACATGACTCATTTACAAATTTACACACACACACACACTTACAAGTACAATCACTGATTGTGGTAGTAATAGTAGTATTAGTAGTAGTGTCTATCATATCAGAAGTGAAAACTATTAATTCTTATCTTATTAGACTGTAAACCGAATCAGACTACCAAGTATAGGTCAGACAATATGAATTTTCAACAAACAAAAAAACTGGACAAAATTTGTTTGGCAAGAATTTTTAGTCGGTATGATGTTAGTCAGCGTAATTAGTTTTCTTTCGAAAAATAAAATCACAAATAATGTGTAGCATGTTTAGATTATGTTTCTTTGAAATTATTAGTTACATATATAGATATTACATATGTTTCCAAGATAACCATTGAATTTAAAAGTGTTGATTACTTTTGAGTTAACACAAAATAACTCAGTCATTGATTTACTATCAGAAGGGGTTTTGTGGATATTATAGTAATTTTAATAGTTGAGATCATGAGTCAAATGAAGCTAGACTCACGGCTTCTTATTTGTGATTCCGGGTTTTCATGGTGATCTAGCTTCAATTGACTCATGAATTCGACTATTAAATTGAAATAATAGTCAATAAATTGTTATTTATTTAAAAACTTGGATGACTTGTCTAAAATTTGTAAGAAATGAAGCGAAACAGATATCCTATGAAATAGGCACAAAATGAGTGGTGCAGTAATATTAATAATTAACACATTTCATAACATCAATACATTTCATAAAAAAGGGAATCACAAATAAAAAGCCGTGAGAAGTGGAGTTCAACCGGGTCTGTTGTGAAGTAGTAACTCATTGACGATAATGATGGACAGTTGCTCAATCTTGTGAATTGGTTAAACTTAGATACTAACACCGTTGGATATCGACTGAGTGGTTTAAAGGTTAAGCTTTCGCGCGCGAAACCGATAGGTCCTGGGTTGGAATCTCGTGAGGCTGGATCGTGGATGCACACTGCTGAGTAGTCCCACAATAGGACCAAACAGCTTCCCAGGGCTTCCAGATTTTCCATGGTTGTCTAGCTTCAATTGACTCATGATTTCAGCCATTGAAATTACTACAATATCCACAAAACCTCTCTCTGATTACTATTTTAATGTTATATCTAGAGTTCAGATTCTTGCTATACCGTGTAATACTTGATTAATCGAACGCTAGACTCCTCCAAGTCGTGATTGAGAAGAGAGAAGACGAGTGAGAAGGAATGTTATTCCAAACAGTATCAAATACGGTACAAAACTCTCAGGTATTTATAGTTTTGAGTAAAAACGGAACCATCATTACAGTCATCCAATTCGCGTGCAGTGGTTTTTGGCTTTTGACCAATAGAGAAGCTACACGTCAAGATTCTGGAATATCCGTCCAGACGATGATTGGATAAAATATATCCGGCTCTTTCAGAGCATCTTAAAGCTTCTTTGAGTTCACCCGTGGGACGTCCTCACATTTAATTAACAATGTTCTGTTATTTCCATTTGAATAAGAATTATTACATTAAAATTAATACACAAGTTTTCTAATAAAAATTATTTCAGTTCATGAAAGTTAGAAGTATATATTTGTTACCAAATAAGTGATGTTTTTGCAATCTACAAAAGAAAAACCTTCGGAACAGTTCTTGATTAAAAGGAAAGAAAATACTTGATAATTTAATCAGTCGAGCAAGACAAATATAAACATTTGATTAAACATAAATGATCTTCTTCAACGGATTAATTCCAGTTAGTATATCAGTAAAAAGCGGGAAATATTGGATAATTGTTTGATTGTATTTTACAGATTAACTAGCAGTGTTATTCTAAACTATTCTATACTATTTCTTGAAATTACTCTCCACATGTTCTATCCTCTCAATGAGCCTAAAACCTCCGGACTTTCAGATAGTCCAAAAATGTTCCTTTTAACATTACAGCTCTTCATTATTTTTTATTCGATAATCTTCACAAGATAGAAATTATTAGCCACAAGTTTCACGGATACCATAATACTCTTCAAAGATTAAATTAAAGTGAACCTAACGGTTCATATTTTCTAACTTTATTTGATACATCATAGATCAATGAGAAATTCATACATAGAAACTCATTCCGATTGTTATTAACTTAGATACTTCGTAGAAACCTATTTTATTAATTAGTTATTGTTAATAAAATCGTATAAACAAATATTGATTTAATGTCTTAACCAATTTACATTTAATGTCCGAATTAGAATTAAACTATATATATACTATCTAGGATACATTATTGTGAATTGTAATGATTAAAGCCTTTCATTAAAAACTATACCAAAGTGAATTCTTTTGTTTTAAAACAATAAATACATATACATATGTACAAATGACATTAGATTATTTATAATAATGTAATCGTAAACTAACAGTTATTGAATACCATAAAAATATTCACTCTCCGAATTTATTGATATAATTTTGGTAACCTAGTTGTGTAGGTGTAAAATAAAATTACAAATTGGCATTAAAATTTCAATGATACTTTATTTATCACAAGTGTCAATAAATTAACTGATGTTTCTTTCTTTATAATAAAGAATTATAGATACATAGATAGTTAAATGTGGAATTTTAATGATGATAAAAAAAAGTAGATTATTGAATATAAATTTACATACAAATTTTATTTTTGGCTCATTATTCATGTGTTAATTCTGTCTGCGGTAATTCTAGGGCTACCACTTGTTCAAAGCCCACAGAAAGGAGGAAAGTTAAGTATGAAGTTATCATCATCACCCGTACAAAACAAACTCGTTAAAAAAAAACACTAACCAAAGTAAACAATTCAAACCATTTGAACTCTGAACTCTAAATTCAGGGATATTAATTCAGAAGAATTATGACACTTCATGGGGAAAGACGAGATTCATAGGAAGTCACGGGAACGATGCACAATCTAACAAACAGAGCAACAATTAATAATGGTACGTGGAATGTTCGGATAATGCGGGAGATCGGGAGGACCAGTCAAATATCAACGGAAATGAAGAGATACAACTTGATGGTGATCAGAATCAGTGAAACCAATTGGACACAAATTGGACAGAAAAGAATAGATTCATGAGAGATGTTCCTGTACTCTCGTCATGAAGAGAAAAATGCTCCACACACTCAGGAAATTGTTCTGATGTTGTTGAAAGAAGCACGAAATGCATTTATCAGGTGGGAATCTCACACACTCAAGATCACCAAAACATCGTTCAAAACAATGGAGTGCTCAATTACAATGAGTGTTATTCAATGTTATGCACTCACCAATTATAGCAATGACGACGATAAATACCAGTTCCACGAGACCGGTCAACCGATCACAGTGAAGTGCTCAGGAAACGACCTGACCATCCTGATCGGAGACCTATACGTCGAAGTCGGAATGGGCAACACCGGATATGAAGAGATCATAGGACGGTATGGTTATAAGTGGCACAATATTCACACACAAACACATACACAAAACTACATGTGTTTCATCACATTACGGAAAATCCGATCTATCATATTTCCATGAGTAAAAAATTCAGAAGGTCAATGGAAGACGTGAGAACCAGAAGAGGAACTGACATAGCTTCACATCACTACCAACTAGTGGTTGCAAAGATGGAACTGAAGCTAAAGAAGTACTGGACAACAGTATAAACAGCATTACAAGAATTCAATACAGCTTTCCTTCGACATACTGATAAATTCAACTAATTCAAGATAACTCTCAACAGCACGTTTAAAGCCTGACGTGATCTACAGAAAGTAGAAGAAAATATTATGGAGGATAATCGGAAAGGGATTGAATAGGCAATAATATCGATTCTCTTTATTATGAGAAACAGTAGATAGTATGCAAAGGAGAACATTATGGAAACTTCTTCGACACTACGGTGTACCTGAGAGGATAGTCAACATCAAACAGATTTCACAGGACGGACCACTGTGCAAAGTCGTGCATAGGAGAAAACTGACAGATGCATTCCAAGTGAGGATCGAAGACAGAGGAGTCTGCTTACTGCCATCTTTCATTTCTCTTCTGTTGTTTGACTGGATTTTGAAGACCTGGATATCTGAGGGGAAGTTCGGAATACAATAGACAGCTTGGACTTCAAACATGACCTACCTCTTCTATCCCATACACACCAAAATATATAGGTCAAGATAACCAGTGTATCAGTAGCCTCTGCATCAGTAGGCCTCAACATATATAGGGGAAAAAGCAAGATCCTCAAATATAACACCAACAATACCAAACCAATCACGCTCGACTGAGAAACTCTGTAAGAAATGGAATCCTTCACGTACCTGGTCAGCATCATCGATAAACGAAGAAGATCGGATACAGACGAAGAACAGAGTATTGGCGAAGTGGGGTCACATTCCTACAATTGAACAACATATGGAACCCAAAATAACTGTCAAATAATATCAATGTCAGGATTACCATTACAAACGTCGAGACAGCTCTGCTGTATGAAGGCGAGACACGGAGAACTAAGACAACCCTCATCAAATATGTACAAGTATTTATAAACATTTTTCTACACAAGATATTCAACATCCATTAGCCGGATACCATCAGCAAGAGCCTTCTGTTGGAAATTATTGCTGAGAACAGGGTTTGATGGAGAGTGTTAGTGGGCAATCTATGCTCCTCCATGATGAGTAACAAGCATAATTAAGTACGTTACAGGACAGAATTTCCAATTATTGATTGTAAAAGCAAACATTTCCCGTTAAAATGGTTAGAGTAACAAAAATTTATTTGTCCCTTTTTTCTCCTGAACAAACATTTTACTAACTTTCTTCTGTAGATAAATTTGTTATTTTGCCGTTTCTTACATTATCGAATATGAATATTTAAATTGGGATTTGAATAAAAAACCCATTTAAATTACTAACATTCTTGACAGTACTATCATGTATTATTATGTAGATAGAAAGTGAAATTTAGTTGAGTAATACACAACAATGAACACAATATATATATATATTGATTTAAATAAGTAAATAAATAAATAAAAATTAAGGTTAAATCTGGGTCATTTTAAGGACATTCAATGAATTTGTTTAACTGAAATAGTAATTGTTCTTTATTTTGTATAGTAAAAACTGTTCGTCTCTTAAAAATAAAAATAAAAACTGCTAATACTATATTCAGTCATTTCATTATTATGTTTTGTATTATTTCGGTGAAACAGTCTGGTCATAATAAACTATCCCTAGAAGTATTCGTTGATAGTTTTGTAAAAAGATTTTCATGTTAATTATATACATTAGATTATAAAGCTCGTTGAATAACAATAAAGTGTCTAGTTATAGTAAGATTATAACTTGAAGAAATGACAACAGGTTATTTAGATACATATTCTCTGAAGAGGTGGCTTACATTGAGTCATGAAACGTCAGAAAATCTAATTTTTCTACTCGTTGGAATATTACAAGTACATTATTTATTTATTGATAACAAGTTATTTGCTATGAAACAGTTATCTTTTGAAAACAAGTCTGAAAGAATTAATTAGTTTAAAACAATTAGTCCCTTTGATAAATTTCGCTAATGCAATGAGAAGACGAAGTTTATCAGAATTGTGTGATATATTTGCGCAATACATTTCGAACAATCTGATCACACATATACTTGTTAAGAACATTTACATATGAAAAATTAAAAGGTCAACTAGACAGGTTAAGGGTAAGTCATAACAAAGGAAGAATATTAAAGTACACAAAAACAAATGTGATTACCACTCTGGATAGTAAATCAGTACTACCAGGGTAGGTTAAGTGTAACGACAAATTGTTTTTGAACACATAAAGGGGGTTTCAATTTCCGTATAGCCAAGGCTTCAATAAATCTTAGTATACGTCCTTGAAGGCTTTTGTACAACACAACAAATGCTGATTTGATATCAACCTTATGACCCGTCTCAATCAAATGTTTCGCAATGGATGATGATGTCTGTCTATCCTGTGATCTTATTTCACCATTGGGATTCATCTGATTCTACAACCCTTTTGGTATATGTTCACCCACCCTTAATTGCAAATCACGATTGCTCCTCCCTACGTACGTGTTTCCGCACATACATGTAAATTTATAGACACAATGGGATGTGACACAATCGTTTTCATGCTGTTTGGGCTTTTGGTGAAACATAGACCTTGTCTTTTCGATAATAACAAGTTGCGCTGCATAAAACGTCCGGTTGATAGCTAATTTAAGTCTCTGTTTCAACATGAGACTATTTGTGTCACCTCTGAATGGTAGCGTAATATAAACTCGCTTTTTGGGTGCCAGAAGTGTCATAGGTCTAGGCATATTGCAACCCTTCCAGCGGTTTATGAACTTCAAAGGGTAACCATTATTGAATAACGCATCAGTCAAGAGCTTCATCTCTACTTCAATAGTATCACTAGTACAAATACGATTGATTCTATTGAATAACCGCGTTTGTAATGAATAGGGCAGTGACTATGAAAATTGAGATATTGTCCTGACCAATTTGGCTTTCTATATATAGCACGTTGGATGGAACCATCATCTCTCCTAGTAATCAGGATGTCTAGAAAAGGAAGTTGGTTGTTCTTCTCTTCTTCACATAAAAGAGAAATGTACTTTTGACTTCTATTGAATTCTTCTAACAAGCGGCTTATGTCTTCAATTTTATCACCTATGATTATTATGTCGTCTACATATCGTTTATACAGACCCATCTTTCGAATTGAGTCTCCAACTAAATTTTCCACATATCCCATGAACACATCAGCCAGCAATGGTCCTAGAGGGCTGCCCATAGCTACACCATCTATTTGTCTGAAGTGTTCACCTTCAAATGTGAATTTTACATTATCTGTACATAATAATAATATATCTTTAAGAGTTTTAACAGGAAAAGGCAGTGGAAGGTTTTTCGAAGAAATAAAGTCACACAAAATATCAATGGTTTTCCTAAGAGGTACATTTGTAAACACTTTATTTACAAATGTACCTCTTAGGAAAACCATTGATATTTTGTGTGACTTTATTTCTTCGAATAACCTTCCACTGCCTTTTCCTGTTAAAACTCTTAAAGATTTATTATTATTATGTACAGATAATGTAAAATTCACATTTGAAGGTGAACACTTCAGACAAATAGATGGTGTAGCTATGGGCAGCCCTCTAGGACCATTGCTGGCTGATGTGTTCATGGGATATGTAGAAAATTTAGTTGGAGACTCAATTCGAAAGATGGGTCTGTATAAACGATATGTAGATGACATCATAATCATAGGTGATAAAATTGAAGACAAAAGCTGCTTGTTAGAAGAATTTAATAGTAGTCAAAAGCACATTTCTCTGACATGTGCAGAAGAGAAGAACAACCAACTTCCTTTTCTTGACATCCTGATTACTAGAAGAGATGATGGCTACATCAAACGTGCTATATATAGAAAGCCAAATTGGTCAGGACAATATCTCAATTTTCATAGTCACTGCCCTATTCATTACAAACGCGGTTATTCAATAGAATCAATCGTATTTGTACTAGTGATACTATTGAAGTAGAGATGAAGCTCTTGTCTGATACATTAATGAATAATAGTTATTCATTGAAGTTCATAAACCGCTGGAAGGGTTGCAATACGACTAGAAGTATGACGCTTCTGGCATCCAAAAAGCGAGTTTATATGACGTTACCATTCATAGGCGATACAAATAATCTCATGTTGAAACGGAGACTTAAATTAGCTATCAACCGGACATTTTGTGCAGCCCAACTTGTCATTATCGGAAAGACAAGGTCTCTGTTTCACCAAAAGCCCAAACAGCACGAAAACGATTGTGTCACATCCCATTGTGTCTATAAATTTACATGTATGTGTGGAAACACGTACATAGGGAGGAGCAATCGTGATTTGCAATTAAGGGTGGGTTGCAGAATCAGATGAATTCCAATGGTGAAATAAGATCACAGGATAGACAGACATCATCATCCATTGCGAAACATTTGATTGAGACGGGTCATAAGGTTGATATCAAATCAGCATTTGTTGTATTGTACAAAAGCCTTCAAGGACGTATACTAAGGTTTATTGAAGCCTTGGCTATACGGACATTGAAACCCCCTTTATGTGTTCAAAAACAATTTGTACTTACACTTAACCTACCCTGGTAGTACTGATTTACTATCCAGAGTGGTAATCACATTTGTTTTTGTGTACTTTAATATTCTTCCTTTGTTATGACTTACCCTTAACTTGTCTAGTTGACCTTTTAATTTTTTCATGTATAAATCTTCCTAACAAGATTGTTTGAAATGCATTGCGCAAGTATATCACTTAATTCTGATAAACTACGTCTTCTCATTGCATTATCGAAATTAATTAGTTAGCAGTAGGATGAGAATCTTGCCGTATAATGTATAGCACTAAGTTGTTCAGATTTTAGTTCCGAATGAAAAACATTTCCTGAATATATATATATATTGCTGTTTGCTTTACATTGATCCTACTCGCTTCTGTTCCACTCTTTTGGATATTGTTTTATACTACTTATTTACATTGAGTAAATAGTTGTATGCCCAGCAATTTTTAAACTTATGTCGCAACGCAGGTTTGTCGTGTAATATTTGAAATATAGTTTTAATGTTTATTGTATTTGTTATTATAATTAATTTGCCTCAATCACTGTAGCAGTTATCTGCAGTTTTGTGCATTTGTTTAAACTCAATAGTTTCCATATTGTTTTGCTCTTTGTTCGGGTTTTGCTTGTTGTTAAACCGTGACCAAGTTTAGACAGCTATCAGCTATCCTTTGCACTATCGTATGTTGTAATGATTCTTTATGTTGCCATTAAAGAAAGCTCATTTTATTTCATAAGAAATGACGCGTTAAATGCTACGGACACCTCACATGTTGAGGTTTGTAATTAATTTTTGTGTATTATTCAATAAAGAACCACTATTGTAGATAAAACGTTGTTTTGCGAACTGCGGTTTTCCGCGTATCAATCAGGTGACATGGACAATTCGATTGACCTAATATATATATATATATATATATATATATATATATATATCATATTGCATAATTTGAATACAGTTTAGATTATTGACTTTAAGCAGACAATCACTGAAAGTTAATCAGTCATGTAAATTGTTTCTGGAATGAACAAATTCCACAGATCTCTTATTCTAACAGTTTTCATATGCAAATAAAATCTTTAAGTACCTTTTTTTTACTACATTAGGGAGTTACTTTATTTCAAACAATTAAAAGTACCATCTAAAAAAACAAAATTAAAAAAAAATGACTTTACAGTATTTAATTTATTTTATATTTCCCTATAAAAACACTCATGACTGATTTGTTCCCTTACGTTAACCAAAACTATCTAATTCATTTAAAAAGTAATATGATCAATATTTGAAAAAAACCCATTTACAGTAGTATGTACAATCCATCCTCTTCGAGGATCATTGTACAATACATTCATATTGTTTTTCTGATATTCATCCTTAGCAACATATTAGTTACTGGAATAATGTATTATTTTTTGGGACGAGCACATGATAAATAAATACTATAGTAACTACATTTTGTCTACTTTCAAATTTTATTTTCTAATTTATATATATCAACATTTAGAGTGAATCTTCACTTCATATAGTAACAATAATGCTATTCTTTTTTAGAAAGAAAAATGCTTCTTGATTGATATAAATCAATTAATATTCATTTATTTAGTAATTTCTATAAGAAGCATAATTTGCATATGTTTTGTACGCCCACAATTTCCTATGCATTGTTTAATAATACATGTGTCATTTGAATATCAAGCCACTTCTTATGTGTATTGATAAACTACTTTATTAGTATTTGTTAAGGTTTTGGAAGCTGATTAATCAAAATCATCGATCCGTATGTAAGATAGCTTACGTAATAAATTGGTAACATATGGGTATGCCAATCAAAATCATAACACATAGAAAGTTATCGTGGTAAGAAAATTAAACTTATTAAGACTGCAATGAAAGTAGAGTCTTTTAATCACTTCTATACACTTCGAAACCATTCTACTTTTAGATTTTCTGGCGTCTCCTGACTTAGTGTATGCCACTTCTTCAGAGAAGTGGCTTCTCTGATTTTTCTACTCATTAGGATATTATAAATATATTATTTATTCATAACAATCTACCCAATGCTCAATTTATTCGAAATTATTAAGTCAAACCTTGATAATTATACCTAAATTCTACTATTGTTCGTGCTAATCCTGTTGACCATGAATAGATACTGGATGTTAGCATTAGACTGTTGTAAAAATGAGCAAATATATGCGAACAAAAAGCACAACTATTTTAATAGAATTAGAGAAACAATTTAAAATGTGCTGCTTTCAAACAACTAACCTGATTGAATAAACCAAACACAACGACAGAAAAAGTGCATTCTTCAATAAATCATTTTCTCAAACAATACAATTAAATCAAATCAATGAAAAGACTGAAAAATGATTAAAAATATAAAGGAATATATAAAAATGATCATTTGAAGTTTTTTTGGAGCGGATTAAAGATGAAAAGAGTACCAACCATGGTTACAGAGATCTATTTCAATCAATGTTAATAATTGTTATCAGTCGCCGAATACGTTCATTAATAAAAAAGCTTGAGTTTTCACTTGCATTGCTACTTTCATTCAAATAGGTATAGTAAAAAACTATTCCAAACAATATCAGGAAATCCCAACATAAACTGAGTTGGTGATGTTGTAGAAAGGTAGACATAAGGATAATTTTTGAAATCATGTCTGTTGGATTAGATTTTGATTTATAAAAAGTCATATTTGAGAGATTTGTGTTCAACACGTCAAAAATACAATTAAAGTTGTTATTTTGAACTTCGTTATTCCCTGTTAACAAAAATTAAGTAATCTTTTTTGAATTTTGATTAATGAAGTGAACAGTTAACCATTATTGATTATTAATTCATGCATACCATTCAGCCAGAATATTCTAGACAAAATTCTGTAACTTCTAAGCGATGGTAGGTATGTGTCCAACCTAGAGATACGTTATAGTATTGATTATTGTTGTTCTAACATTATGAAAAGGTTTATCCGATCAGAATACTGGTGATATGTATCAAAAATGTAGTATATAGAAACACAAAAAGTGATGAGAGTCAGGATTTAAGGTGACGGATATGAGTTGAGAGTAACACTTAAGAACAGAGTAGAATGCTTTCCAACTAACGCGTATGAATTATTATCCAGTTATTGCTCTGGTTTAAAATACAAAGAACCTTTGAGTTACTTTTGAAAATTTATCACCTATGGTCTTCTCATATTTATTTATTTTAAAATTCTTGATAACTAGATAGTGGTAGGTTTTACTTAGAACTACTACTTCGCTTCAATTTTATGCTAAAGACCCGTTAGCCACTATTTTGAATCTGATTATTTAGCCGGTATAAGGAACTTTTGCTTTATTAACTAACAAATAATGTTTTCATATCCAGATAATAATTAAAATGAAAATGAATTTCACTTGTTCCTAGTGGAGCAAAATATTAAAATAAAGCTAAAATCTAGACTAAATAAGTACTGGTAACATTATCTTACATGGCACGTATAGGCTAATCATTTGATATTCTAAGTTGTGTACTAAAAGTTGAAGTCTTAAGAAATTAACTCATGAATACATAATTATTTAATTATACTTGTTACTCATCGTGGAGGACCATAGGTCAGCCATTAACACTCTCCAACAAACCCTGTGCACAGCAATACTTTTACTGCCATCCAGTAATTAATATTCATTTTCATAACTCCTTCAATTTCCCGTTGCACTACGTTCTTTGATGAAACAATTTTCTATTTCCCCAGAGTATACCAACTTTAAAATTAACCCGTTATGAAGTTTAACGGTTACAACAAAGCACATCAGAAACAAAAAATAATTATTAAGCTAATATCCACATAAAAATGAATTTGAATTGTTCTCGCACAAAGAAGTATGCGACAATTCGACACAGTGGACAGAGGTGGTGTGGAAATGTGAGGCTTTTACAATGTGTACGGTGTTGTCACAGTGAGTAATGCTGAGTGATGATGGTAGAGTAGTGGTGTGGCTACAAAAGCCGCCTGCTGGGAGTGGGGTTCGAACCCACGCGGGGATACACCCCAGGGGATCTTAAGTCCACCGCCTTAACCACTCGGCCATCCCAGCTGATTTTCGCTGGCGCCGACTCACACACTCACCACTTCACTATCAGTCGCTCGCACAAACACTAACTCCAAACAGCACACACACAAAGATCATTAACCCACAATACCACCACATCAACACAACACCAATACTAACACCACTGAATACACGCTGAACTACTCACCTACCACACACACATGATCGCTCACTCCGATCCACACACATACGTATGTATGCGGCTGACACGTTCAGTCTCGCCTGTGACTCGGTGTTGTTGTAAGAAACAATATCCTCTCAGAGTGATGTGATCGCGACGGGTGTGTGTGTGTTTTGACTTGACTCATCCGTCATTATTCTCAACGTCGCAATTAGTCGACATCCAGTGGAATTGAGAGGAGTGCTTAAGTAACTAATCGAACATCCCACTGATGTGGACAAACCTATGCGCAAACATGCACAGTGTCAGACGACAACACCTGAGACAGAATCCATCTCAAACACTTCACTCATTCTGTCCAATCCAAATGACTCTGAAATGGCCTCGTACTCGTCTTCATATCATCACAATTACTTGCATCTCCGATCTCGAGAATCCTGTCTGTGCGTGCCTATTTCCAGTGAACAAACTCTCTGTTCTATTAGTTTCCGTGTGTGTTGCATTCGAGAGAATGAATGCGAAGGAAGGATGGGTAGATGGATGGTCTGTGTGTTTGTGTATGAATATAGATTTGTGCATGTTGTGTGGATGTGTGGTGCATTGACTGATAGATTGAGTGGATAAATGAGTGAGTTTACGTTCGACTGTGTTTGTGTTTCATTGTGACCGTGTAGAATTGGTGAATGAGAGAGTGAGAGGGTGATTGAATGTGAGACTGATGTTACTTACGTGTGACTAGATATGATTGGTTTTTTGGACGAGTTGAAATGATTCGGAGGTCTAGTTCCATGAACATGTATGAGCGTGTATCTATGAGATGAGGGAACGTCTTCGTGAATCAGATAGTCTCACACTGTATGACGACTGTGAGTTCACTGTTCAACTTGAAACAACAATATTGTACATAAAGTGACAATCGCGAAGTTCGAGAAGATTGATGTGTCTATTGGAACTGTCGATTTTCAATCGACTGGACGGTCGGTGATGTGATTGTAATGTCGAGTGCTGGTAAATTGGAGAATCGAGTGACTTGTGTGACATGCACACACGGGACACTTGCAATACAAGTGACCGACCAGGTGACCTACTCATCTCCATCAAGACTGGAGGTGCGAGTGCACAACGAGCAGTCTACTGGTGATTCTGAGAAACTGCAGACAGAGCACCTACTCCAGAAGTCACAAACCATTGAATTGTTGAGGACGGTCAGGCGACATGTGGAATGCACCGCACACGCGCCAATTCTACACGGACACAGTGGACACGTGTGGACAGAGGTGGTGTGGAAATGTGAGGCTTTTACAATGTGTACGGTGTTGTCACAGTGAGTAATGCTGAGTGATGATGGTAGAGTAGTGGTGTGGCTACAAAAGCCGCCTGCTGGGAGTGGGGTTCGAACCCACGCGGGGATACACCCCAGGGGATCTTAAGTCCACCGCCTTAACCACTCGGCCATCCCAGCTGATTTTCGCTGGCGCCGACTCACACACTCACCACTTCACTATCAGTCGCTCGCACAAACACTAACTCCAAACAGCACACACACAAAGATCATTAACCCACAATACCACCACATCAACACAACACCAATACTAACACCACTGAATACACGCTGAACTACTCACCTACCACACACACATGATCGCTCACTCCGATCCACACACACACACATGTATGCGGCTGACACGTTCAGTCTCGCCTGTGACTCGGTGTTGTTGTAAGAAACAATATCCTCTCAGCGCGATGTGATCCCGACGGAGGTGTGTGTTTTGACTTGACTCCTCCGTCATTATTCTCAACGTCGTGATTAATGGATATCCAGTGGAATAGAGAGGAGTGCTCAATTAACTGATCAAACATCCCACTGATGTGGACAAACCTATGCGCAAACATGCACAGTGTCAGACGACAACACCTGAGACAGAATCCATCTCAAACACTTCACTCATTCTGTCCAATCCAAATGACTCTGAAATGGTCCTCGTACTCGTCTTCATATCATCACAATTACTTGCATCTCCGATCTCGAGAATCCTGTCTGTGCGTGCCTATTTCCAGTGAACAAACTCTCTGTTCTATTAGTTTCCGTGTGTGTTGCATTCGAGAGAATGAATGCGAAGGAAGGATGGGTAGATGGATGGTCTGTGTGTTTGTGTATGAATATAGATTTGTGCATGTTGTGTGGATGTGTGGTGCATTGACTGATAGATTGAGTGGATAAATGAGTGAGTTTACGTTCGACTGTGTTTGTGTTTCATTGTGACCGTGTAGAATTGGTGAATGAGAGAGTGAGAGGGTGATTGAATGTGAGACTGATGTTACTTACGTGTGACTAGATATGATTGGTTTTTTGGACGAGTTGAAATGATTCGGAGGTCTAGTTCCATGAACATGTATGAGCGTGTATCTATGAGATGAGGGAACGTCTTCGTGAATCAGATAGTCTCACACTGTATGACGACTGTGAGTTCACTGTTCAACTTGAAACAACAATATTGTACATAAAGTGACAATCGAGAATTTCGAGAACATCGATATGTCTATTGGAACTGTGGATTTTCAATCGACTGGACGGTCGGTGATGTGATTGTAATGTCGAGTGCTGGTAAATTGGAGAATCGAGTGACTTGTGTGACATGCACACACGGGACACTTGCAATACAAGTGACCGACCAGGTGACCTACTCATCTCCATCAAGACTGGAGGTGCGAGTGCACAACGAGCAGTCTACTGGTGATTCTGAGAAACTGCAGACAGAGCACCTACTCCAGAAGTCACAAACCATTGAATTGTTGAGGACGGTCAGGCGACATGTGGAATGCACCGCACACGCGCCAATTCTACACGGACACAGTGGACACGTGTGGACAGAGGTGGTGTGGAAATGTGAGGCTTTTACAATGTGTACGGTGTTGTCACAGTGAGTAATGCTGAGTGATGATGGTAGAGTAGTGGTGTGGCTACAAAAGCCGCCTGCTGGGAGTGGGGTTCGAACCCACGCGGGGATACACCCCAGGGGATCTTAAGTCCACCGCCTTAACCACTCGGCCATCCCAGCTGATTTCCGCATGCACCGACTTGCACACTCACCACTTCACTATCAGTCGCTCGCACAAACACTAACTCCAAACAGCACACACACAAAGATCATTAACCCACAATACCACCACATCAACACAACACCAATACTAACACCACTGAATACACGCTGAACTACTCACCTACCACACACACATGATCGCTCACTCCGATCCACACACACACAGTTGTATGCGGCTGACACGTTCAGTCTCGCCTGTGACTCGGTGTTGTTGTAAGAAACAATATCCTCTCAGCGCGATGTGATCCCGACGGAGGTGTGTGTTTTGACTTGACTCCTCCGTCATTATTCTCAACGTCGTGATTAATGGATATCCAGTGGAATAGAGAGGAGTGCTCAATTAACTGATCAAACATCCCACTGATGTGGACAAACCTATGCGCAAACATGCACAGTGTCAGACGACAACACCTGAGACAGAATCCATCTCAAACACTTCACTCATTCTGTCCAATCCAAATGACTCTGAAATGGTCCTCGTACTCGTCTTCATATCATCACAATTACTTGCATCTCCGATCTCGAGAATCCTGTCTGTGCGTGCCTATTTCCAGTGAACAAACTCTCTGTTCTATTAGTTTCCGTGTGTGTTGCATTCGAGAGAATGAATGCGAAGGAAGGATGGGTAGATGGATGGTCTGTGTGTTTGTGTATGAATATAGATTTGTGCATGTTGTGTGGATGTGTGGTGCATTGACTGATAGATTGAGTGGATAAATGAGTGAGTTTACGTTCGACTGTGTTTGTGTTTCATTGTGACCGTGTAGAATTGGTGAATGAGAGAGTGAGAGGGTGATTGAATGTGAGACTGATGTTACTTACGTGTGACTAGATATGATTGGTTTTTTGGACGAGTTGAAATGATTCGGAGGTCTAGTTCCATGAACATGTATGAGCGTGTATCTATGAGATGAGGGAACGTCTTCGTGAATCAGATAGTCTCACACTGTATGACGACTGTGAGTTCACTGTTCAACTTGAAACAACAATATTGTACATAAAGTGACAATCGCGAAGTTCGAGAAGATTGATGTGTCTATTGGAACTGTCGATTTTCAATCGACTGGACGGTCGGTGATGTGATTGTAATGTCGAGTGCTGGTAAATTGGAGAATCGAGTGACTTGTGTGACATGCACACACGGGACACTTGCAATACAAGTGACCGACCAGGTGACCTACTCATCTCCATCAAGACTGGAGGTGCGAGTGCACAACGAGCAGTCTACTGGTGATTCTGAGAAACTGCAGACAGAGCACCTACTCCAGAAGTCACAAACCATTGAATTGTTGAGGACGGTCAGGCGACATGTGGAATGCACCGCACACGCGCCAATTCTACACGGACACAGTGGACACGTGTGGACAGAGGTGGTGTGGAAATGTGAGGCTTTTACAATGTGTACGGTGTTGTCACAGTGAGTAATGCTGAGTGATGATGGTAGAGTAGTGGTGTGGCTACGAAAGCCGCCTGCTGGGAGTGGGGTTCGAACCCACGCGGGGATACACCCCAGGGGATCTTAAGTCCACCGCCTTAACCACTCGGCCATCCCAGCTGATTTCTGTATGCACCGACTTGCACACTCACCACTTCACTATCAGTCGCTCGCACAAACACGAACTCCAAACAGCACACACACAAAGATCATTAACCCACAATACCACCACATCAACACAACACCAATACTAACACCACTGAATACACGCTGAACTACTCACCTACCACACACACATGATCGCTCACTCCGATCCACACACACACGTATGTATGCGGCTGACACGTTCAGTCTCGCCTGTGACTCGGTGTTGTTGTAAGAAACAATATCCTCTCAGCGCGATGTGATCCCGACGGAGGTGTGTGTTTTGACTTGACTCCTCCGTCATTATTCTCAACGTCGTGATTAATGGATATCCAGTGGAATAGAGAGGAGTGCTCAATTAACTGATCAAACATCCCACTGATGTGGACAAACCTATGCGCAAACATGCACAGTGTCAGACGACAACACCTGAGACAGAATCCATCTCAAACACTTCACTCATTCTGTCCAATCCAAATGACTCTGAAATGGTCCTCGTACTCGTCTTCATATCATCACAATTACTTGCATCTCCGATCTCGAGAATCCTGTCTGTGCGTGCCTATTTCCAGTGAACAAACTCTCTGTTCTATTAGTTTCCGTGTGTGTTGCATTCGAGAGAATGAATGCGAAGGAAGGATGGGTAGATGGATGGTCTGTGTGTTTGTGTATGAATATAGATTTGTGCATGTTGTGTGGATGTGTGGTGCATTGACTGATAGATTGAGTGGATAAATGAGTGAGTTTACGTTCGACTGTGTTTGTGTTTCATTGTGACCGTGTAGAATTGGTGAATGAGAGAGTGAGAGGGTGATTGAATGTGAGACTGATGTTACTTACGTGTGACTAGATATGATTGGTTTTTTGGACGAGTTGAAATGATTCGGAGGTCTAGTTCCATGAACATGTACATAAAGTCACAATCGAGAAGATTGATGTGTCTATTGGAACTGTCGATTTTCAATCGACTGGACGGTCGGTGATGTGATTGTAATGTCGAGTGCTGGTAGGCTGGGAATCCGCTTTTTTTATCCGTCTGTTTAGCTTTACTTTTATTCCTTTTTTTTCATTTTTATGGAGTACCGAATTTCTTTCTCCTAATTTTTGTGTTGCTTTTTTTTCTTGTCTTCTTTATGTTACCTAATACGTATTTTATTG
Organism: Schistosoma margrebowiei; assembly: GCA_944470205.2. Classification (NCBI taxonomy): domain Eukaryota; kingdom Metazoa; phylum Platyhelminthes; class Trematoda; order Strigeidida; family Schistosomatidae; genus Schistosoma; species Schistosoma margrebowiei. The sequence goes on from OX104028.1 coordinate 45,557,688, forward strand.
TTTTTTGCATTTATTTTGCCATGTGTTTTTTTGACGACGTAAAAATTTCTGAAGAGAGTTTTATTTTCAAATTTGTATACTCTGGCGTATTTCTATGCAGCGGCCTTATTTACTTTAACTGAACTCTGTGAGTAGTCGTAGTCATTTAAATTTTCTGTCAATTAAATTTTGATCGTAGACTCATTTATTTTGTAACTGATTTTTCTAGGTACGTTTATAAGTGTGAAAGCGGGAAACAATCAAAGTTTCAAAAGTAACACTGTAATTGATGAAAGCTCTTTAGTATTATGCATAAAGGATTTAAAGCATGACTACAAAACTAAATACAAGTTGAACAATATTACTATTTATGCTCACCAAAATAAATACTTCATTTCAAATTTACAACTTGACAAGCTGGTGTATAAAAATACTGAAAGAAACAAATCGAATAAAACAGAGTTATTCACCGATTGAGCAAACTAATTAAACGTTTGATTTCCTTATGATCGTAAGACATAAATTGTTTACAAAGTTGATAGAATTTTTCATAAATATATTTAGGCGTCAGTAATCGATTATAATTTTTTAAAGGATCTTGATAATTAGTGAATAAATCATATTGTTCTTTTGGATCAGTGTGATTGGATTGTATGATTTCTGAATAATAATTTATTTCGGCTTGCAGATATTGTTTAAAATCAACATGATGAAGATTATTTTCATGAGATTCAGTGGATAAAATTGATTCAGGGAATTCTGTACTTCGAATATTTTCTAATAACACTGTTGAGTGTAGCATAGTCAACAAATGTGCTGGTTGGAATAGTATAAAGTCAGTTTCAAATTCAGAGAAGTCAAATGATGATGGAGAAGAAGAGGATGACGATTGTATGCAAAATAAACAAATAAAACTTAATAGAATAATCAATGATATTACAGAATAACCAGATTGGAAATATTCTTGTGTTAGCAGGTCAAGTAAATCACAAGCAGTCATTAAATTAGTCATATCTCTTTCTAACAATTCATTAAATCCATTTAAACAATTAGGTTGGCTATGTTTTATTCTTTCAACAACTTCTCGTTGAACAGCACGATAATGTCTAGCTTGCACAGTAAGCTTACTAATTTGGTTGTCTAGTTCTATACCTTTATTGACATGATCATCTAAATATTCATATAATTTACTGAACAATGTTTCAAGTTGAGAAGCATAACTATCAAAATTTAGTGACGATAGTGATTTCGGAGATACAGAACCATCATCCATAAATTTTCTAGCATTCTTCGTATACAAGACAATGTAAAGATTATTTGCATCATTATTCGTTTTATGTTTTCCAATAAGATTATTATGAAAAATGAGCTCTTGTAAAATTGGCCAAAATGTTTCAGGATGATTACTTTGTAGTTTAAATTTGAATTTTTTATTGTATTTAATTGAAATGTATACACATTGTTGATTATCATTATTCATTTGTTTCAAACCACAAAATGATACACATATGGTGAAATTATTTAGACTACTTTCATTAAAACAAGTAGCATCATTTTTAGGTAAAAAATTTGGTAATAAGTCTGATAAATATACATTTTTTAAATGATTATGAAACTTTGTTACCAATTGAAAAACCAAAGAAAATTTTCCAGTGATTTGATTTTTATGTACAAAGGTGCTAGAAGCGAACAAGACTAATGGAAGCTTGATACAATCAGTAACACATTTTGTAATTGAATGAGAATTAAACGACATTGAATTATCAGTAGGACAATTAAGTTTTTCATTATTATTATTATTATTATTATTATTCAAGGAAGTAAAAGTGTAATACAACATTAAAACAACATTCATATCTAATGGAAGTTGATTATTTATTAATGATGATGTCCCATTTTCTCTATTAATAAACTTATTCACATTATAACATGTTAATGTATATGAATACTTATATGAATTATTATGATTGACTAAAACAAAATTATGACTATTTAATTCATTAGAGAAAATTTCTATATAATTAGGTTTTATTATAATTGGTGAACAAGAATGAATTAATAGATAAACAGAATTAAATTGTTTTATGGAATATTTTTTTGGAAATTCAATATCAATATCAATAAAGCATAATTCATCATTTTCATTTATATTCAGTCGATTTGAATTTAAACGTATAGACGTTTTCAATTTTGGGAGAGAATCTTTTTCAAGATGAGTCTTTTTATGATTATTATTAGAGAATAATAAAGATGAATGAACTTTTATTAGCTGATCAATACGTTCATTTACTTGATGTATTTCTTCATCTAAACTTTCATTGTTCAATTGTGATTGATTAGGATCTATTTTATTTGAATAATTGTGATCATTTTGACTTGATTTCATGATATTTGGGACAACTAAATTAGATGGATCAGTGCCAAGATATGATAAAGTAATTCGTCCATTTCTATGAAGTACAACAATTAAACCAGATGAAAAATTTAGTCCAATAAATGGAAGTTTTTTACCGTAACATTTACTTAATTCCATTGTGAATATAGGCATAGATATATGAATTTCACCCGATGATAACAATGCGGACCATAAGAGTTGGGCACCCTAAAAAGCAAAGAAGACTATATCGTTAATGTCTAGTAAATGATACATAGGTTACTAGATAAAGACGGTAAATGGGTTGGTGAGATGGTAAATCTTTATCAACTGAGGTAGTTAGGTCAGCTTTAATGTATCCGTGATGACAACCTACCTCAACGCGCAATCTTTGCTGTAACCGGGTTATAAGAAAATTAAGAGTGATCAAGCTGAGACGTGATATTAGCCCATGAAGTCATTAACTGTTGGTTTCAGTCGTGTTTGTAGACGGGGACTACTTAGTTGGAGTCTAGGAGATTATGGAGACCCACGATTGGAGATGTTGAATAATATGGCCTTAGTTACACCAAACTTATGTTAAGCATTGAAGACACTAATAGCCAAATAAGTGTTTTCCTTTCAATAACTTTACCTTTCATTGTCAAATATTATTTTGATGATAGGATGGAAGAAATGTGTTAAACAGTAGTCTTTTTGTTACTATGTTTATAATAAAAGCCCATGATATATATTGGCAAACCTGAGTATTCCTAAAAAATGACTGATTCGATCTCTTTATGTCAGTTAAATAAAGTTCTATTTATAGAAGAAAAGGGGAAAAACCGAACATAAACCTGCAAAATTCAATCAAAATGCTTATGATTAATGGCTGTATTGAGGCAGCCTGGTCAGGAAACACATATGCAGACAAAAACTGATCATCTGTGGTCCTTACCATCAACAATGAGAAGATTCAAACAACCCCTACAACTAAGGTAAAGTTCATTTCCCTCGCAGAAGTTAGAAGACATCCAGACTCAGTAACCAAGTGGTTAGCGCATTGGGCGTTTCAAGCTAAAAGAATGAGTATGATTCCGCAAGTGAACATCAACACGAGTGCAGTTACATTCACCTGGCAAGTCCCATTTAGGATTAAACGCGCATCCTGAACTTTACTGCTAGCCACTAGCAAAACTTCGCCATCTGTTAGCGTTCGGAAAGAAAAATTTATGGATGAATTAAGAGGCATATATTCACACACTCAATCAACTTTCTCTGATGATACAATATTGGATAATTTGACAAAGTAAATAGTGAAGATTTTATTATTAAATGAAATTGAGGTCAATTAGGTCCAAATTTCTTGCACAGTGAAATGAATAGTAATAATGACTACTGAAAAGTTGATAAGAATATAGTGAAGACTTTATCAAAGAACAACTGAACTACACATGATAAATGATTATGCATGCAATACTGGTAACTACACCCAAAAATCCATTGAACCCATTTGTAATATCAAAGGATTTAAAAGTTACATGAAAGCTAAAAACAAAGATCTAGAAAAGTGCACGAAAACTAGTCAATAAGGAATAAATGATTACTTTCTAAGATTACAAGTTTATTCATTCATTTAGATTCGGACAGGAGAGTAAGTAAATCTTAATTCATCGCTATCCATTCAGTCCAAAAAATGTTTATTTCATAAATATCCAACACCAACTGAAATGTGTGGTTTTAAAGTAACTCGCGTAATTTATGCCGAACGAAAGAGGTGGGATAAAAAATAGTCGTAGAAGTGGAGGGATGGTTATAGTTAGAGCACCATACATTCAATTGGTAGGTCTATTTCATTCAGTCTAAACAAAGATAAAGTTGACAAGTCGCCAATATGTCTGAAACAGATGGATGTAAAAACGCAGGATCTGAAAAACGTAACGTACCATTTTCAATTGTCGTACTATATATGGGGGAGAACACTTGATTTAGTGCACGAGTAAACAGTAAAAATATCAACAGTCTCGAAAACACCATTAAGTAGTCAGAGGATGAAAAGAATTCGCTAGAACTAAGCACATCATTTACAGGAACATGATAAAATCCCTATCTAAAGCCTGTATCTATAACACTGAGGTCAATATTGAGACGTGTCATTTAGTTTAAAACCACATATTGTGATTCCCTTGGAGACACCAACAGAATCGTCTTCAATACGCTACACAGCTCAAGCCAATAAACTCATGAACCGAGCTAGGATCCGATGGCGTATGAGTCTAACTTCAATCAGTCCATGATATTATGCGAACATCCTCATGTGCAGAACCATCGTTATCAAGTAATAGAACTATGCGCTTGTAGTTTAGATTATGCTACTAATAACGTTAAAGATGAACTTTAGTCAAAACTGACTGAATAACTTATTTCATATCATTTCGTTTATCATGGTGATTGTAAGAGGGTTTTACGTACATCTCAATTACTGAATTATATTGAAGTTTAGCCAATGAAAATACTTCATATATATGAAATTTTGATGATTTGACATTACTGCGAAAAAATAATACACTTACTTTGAATACAAGTAGCTGATTTTTCTCTGTTGTTACCAGAAATCTTGGCACCCAAGAAACTTGACTTTGTGCATTAGTTAACAATAAGTTCTCCAGTGAATTAACATTTACTTCTGAATAACCATATACACATAGTTGTTTGGATGGAATCTCAATACGCCGGGTAAACAATAAGGAACCAGTTTCTGAGATAAGGAAAATTCGTTTTCTACCTAATGCAACTACATATGATAAGGGATAGTGTTTACTAGTTGTAAATTCTGAGTCAATTTCATCCATACACAATATAGGTTCTCCTAAGACAATCGACCAGTCTAATGAAACATTTTCATGATTAGTATATAATGTTTGTGAGTGTTTAATATTCGAAGACAGAAAACTAAAACAATATAATTTTATTGAAGCAGCTGTTATTAATGAATGGATGGATTTTACAAATATAAGAGGAGCAGGTATTAAAATATTTGGTAAGGTTATTTGAAATAATTCTCCATTTGCGTTGAAAAAGTAAAGAGATGCGTCGACCGTTTGAACACAAATGACATCTGTTTGAATTTGTTCAAAGAATTTGCCAAGAAGTAATGTGTATGAGTCCTTTTGAACGTTAAGTTTGAATGAAACTGTTAGCTTCCAAGATTCTAGTGAAAAAGTATCACTACAGCCTTGAAACGAATCATCAGACTTCGCAAAATCATAAACAACTATCATTCGTGAATGCAAAACTGCTATCTGTTGATACTGACACATTTCCGTGACAAGATTACCACAACCTATACATAAAATAGGATGCTCGGTATTGTATTCAATACACAAATCATTATGATTATGCAATTGATCGTCTAATTTTTCATTAACTGAAATTTCAGCAGCTCGAGGTAGAAAAATGGACAAAATCCCAGAGGAAGCTCCAAACAAGATGAAATATTGAGATTTATGCAAATTGTGAAGAGGACTTAACTTCAAGCAAAATCCGTCCTCAAAATTTGTTGTGTGCAGCTGTGACGACCAAATTTCACAAGTTTTGAACAATGACATTAGTAATTATCTTGTAAATAGAAGGTGTACAATAAACAATATTCTCTGCATACTTCAGATTTTGATAAATATTTTAATGGGATTGTAATTTAAAATAATTGAGTTATTTTACTACGGTGAATAATTATCATTTAACTGAAAAAGATGAGGTCATTCAGTAAATTTCTAAGTTGATATGAATGAAAAATTGTCCATTCAGTGCAGGCATCTAAAGGAAGGTGTTGTGAAAGTATTATTGTTAATGATACTATCTAAATAAGTAAATAACTACGATAAATGAATATTAAACAATTATTTATAAATTTCATATAATGGCTGAGATCAAAAGAGAAATGACCTCTATATAAAATGTAATTGAATATATATATAACTGATGTGTACAACTCGATAATTAAACGATGTGAAAATGTAGATTCGTAAAACCTGACACCACACACTAAACAAAATATCTGTCAGAACAAGTGAACTGTAAATTTTATGCAGTTGAAATCATGAACATCCCCAGAAAAATGGGATTATAACAAACGGAATAAATGAAACAAGGAAAATTTTGGTACAACATGAGAATAATGAGGAAAAATATAAAACAGTAGGTTAAAAGCAATCACCAAGTAGAAAGGGAGAATCACTATAAGGTACAACCTTGGGTCAATTTGCTGACCAAATGATAAGTGTAAAATGGGTATTACCTTCCAAATAATTTTATTACCGTAGTTATATTGAAACAGTTAAGCAAATAATTCTAAAAATTACATTTGTGGAACCACGACTGGGACATTTGATGAAAAGAATCAAAATACCGATTAAACAGAATCCAAATCAACTCGTGAACACAACGTTGTTTTTCATTATTTGGTCCAATTATTTCATATTTCTAGCGATTAGACAGCAGTATTACTTTATAGGTAAGTTTGTTTCTAACCTTGTTACTAAGGGTAGTCAACAGTTTATTTGTGAGTGAACAATATTACAGTTTATGTAGATAATTTTCAAAAAATCTCAAGTTAGCACAGTGTGTACATTATTTATCATGAAAATGATTAAGGCAATCGAATTTCAATCACTAGGTCACACATTTGAGTCTTGGACCATCCAGTGATGTTTGAAACTTGACAAGCACAGGACACAACAGCTCTCACTGATGCATCGCAAACCTGACATTAACAGTTAGACCAACATCACGAAGGACAAAAGATTACACAGATTAACATGATACTTCTGGCTTTCACCATACATAAATTGATCTCATCACTCACTCTACCACCAACACTTACACAACTACCCAGACACGTGAACTTATCTACTACCTTTAACCGCTCACTACCAACGGTGAGTACAGACACATACTCTTGTCAGTCTTGTAGATGTGTTTTGTACTGAGAAGCTGCCAAGCACATGCCATACCTACGGATACTCATTGCCAACTGATTAAGTGAGGATTGCATGACTTCAGTCACATCGAACAGTAGGACAACATCATCCTCATACTCAACGTCGAAGGTTCCTCCTCCAAGTAACAGATACACACCATCACTCCCATCAGAGCTGTCTCCAGAACGTCATCGACAGTAAAGTGGAAGAGGTACCTTACTAAGTACTTGTCTCCAGATGGAGCACTTGGAATTTACTCTTACTTTCTGTCTACGACCTACTAGGAAATCCTTAATCCATTTTAAAAGAGGTCCGGCAATACCAAGGTTTTCCAACTTCAGTAGAAGTCTATTAGTTGGCACCTTGTTAAAAGCCTTACTGAAGTCTATGTCAGTCAGTCAGTAACAACGTAGAACTTCGTACGTACGAACATCAGTTCGAGTTGTCACACCACATTAGCACAGAGATTCCGTGGTTGATTCAAATCCCGTAGTGGTGAAAATAGTAAGAGTATAAGCAGTAACCGGGAAGATTAGTGTTTGGAGATGTTATTCAAGGAGTATAATTCAGTGAAATAAATTCGGAAAGAGAAAAAAAAACAAAGAGGAATAAGGAGATCAACATTTGGGAGAACACAAAGAGTGTATGCACCTGCGCCATTGCAAACGATTTTGAGCCATGTCATTCAGGGTCTCTAACCATCGGTTGCTACCATCTCTCGGTCCCCAACCAGGTAGTCTACACCTACCGACATGACTCAGACCACTTGTCAGTGACTTCAGGGACTTGTGCCACGTTTTGGTCTGGCCACCCCTAGCTTTCTTCCAACCTGCTACTATACCACTGAACATCGCACGTCGAGGCAGTCGGTCGTTGGGCATACGTAACACGTGTCCCAGCCATCTCAACTGATGAAGTTTCACTACGACATCAATTGATTTGCCATCCTTACCTAGTACCCGTTTCCTAACAACTGCGTTACTTACTCGATGGTCCCAGGATATACGAGCAATATTTCGAAGACACCTATGATCAAATACTAGTAACCTCCGAATATCCTCTACTCTTACAGGCCATGATTCACTGCCATAAAGTGGGACGGAACGAACTGCTGCGCAGTAAACCCGTCCTTTGGTTGACAGACGGATATCTCAACCAAAGAACGATTGCGTCCTCCCAGTCCTTGGTCAAGTGACATATTGAATATCACAGTCAGTGAGACCGCGATATATTGTGCGAATCGTCTTGATCAAAGTCTATGGTGAACAGGTGATTTGTCGACTCTTTATTTTGGTTTGGCTCTTTGCCTAGAAGAGGTTCCTGAGTGAAAACTGCCCGAATCATCTGCTACACATTCTGGACTGCGATATACTACAACTAATTCAATATCTTGCCGTCTACATTTCAGCCTACATCGCGCCAGTTCACATGTCCCTGAAACTGGCGCCACTGTCTTAGCTACTCTTATGGCTATGGTAGTTTTCGGGTACGAGATAACACCACTTCCCATACCGTCTAATCTATCAGCTTTACTGGTTAAAAAAATCAGTCAACTGAATTTCATTATCTAATACTTCTGACGTTAACCAGGTTTCCGAGACAGCAATAACATCCGATTTTTCTTTATCCACCATTAAATTGAGCTCCGCCATTTTATTTAGTAGGCTGCGAATATTCGTGTAGCATACCTTTAAGTCTGTGGAGAACTTTCCGTTACCACCCAGAGTGGTTCGGGGATCGTTTTGCTCCGAACTTTTACAATTAAAAAACCCTTAGGAACGAGGTTTCTTTCACCGTTTCGGGAAAGCTCATTTATTACGACTTCTGCAGTTCGTCTTTTAATACGATCAGCTAGGCTGAGATCCTCACGGACGTATATTCCGGATCCAATCAGTTTACGTGAGTTACTTAGAACCAGGTTCCTTTCTTCGACTGTAGCAAATGTAATCTTTAAGAGGTGGTTTTTCTGAGGACTTTCAGATTCCACCTTTTGTCCTATTCTATAAAGCTTACAAATACTAACTCCTGAAACTGTATCTGGGAGTAGTTTGTTTATTAAGGACTTAATATGACAGATCGTGTTCAAATCTTGCCTTTGGTTCCTTATCGGAAGATTCTTTTAACTTATGTAAAATGACTGACCTCTCAGAGAGATCTGTCTTGACACGCAGGGTAGTTTTTGTTTCTGATACCGTCTCCTCCAATGACTTGCTAACCAACTGTGTTTCGCCTACAACTTTTCTCTTTTCATTTCTTTTTTTCCGTACTGAAGTCCATTTATCATCACTCAGGACAACCACACCAGGACTATTTGGAACGGTGACAGTTTTATCCGAGTCTTCAATTTCCATTAGAGGTGTGTGATTACCTATGTCAATATCAAGCGGCACTTCACTCCTCGTTAATGTTAACAGAGATTTCACTTTCCCGTCAATCACGGTCGAGTGTTTATCGGGTCCGGTAGTAGCACGTACTACATTAACAAATTCTTCATGGTCAGTGCTCGTGTTATTAACGCAACCACCATCGTTTTCCTTAAAGGCCAAAGCCAATAGGCTTTTAGCCTCCTGAATTAGTAACTTCTTATTTGTACAGCAAAACATACAAAGTCAATAAGAGTTAGGCTTCGAGCATCTTTTGTATGCCGAAGGACTTAGACGTGTGCACATCTTATGGTACCACTATTTTACATTCATTGCACTGCATTTCTTCCCCAACGGGGAACAAGCAGTTTAGTTGTCCACATTTATAAGTTTTACTAACCATTGTAATTTGATTAAAAAGGTTTAAAACACAATATGATCACAATGTGAACACTAGTGTCAGTTAATGAGTAAAAATAAGGCACCACAGGACATTGTTTAGCAAAAATTTCAAACATTAACAAAGTACTTTTAGTTAAAGTAGACCAAGAATGCTTTTTGATGCGACAAGTACACAAAGTAAGGATAATCACGACAAGTACAAAAATCACTGGTCCTTTTGAAACGAGTGCGGTATTACTATCTGCCTTAAACTAGACTGCTCTGATATCAACTCGACTAGTTCAAATTATCACACTTAAGTTGTGTCTTCCAGAGTTTTAAAAAAGTTTCCTTCAAAATAGTGAGAGCTTTCCCACAAAAAAATTAAAAATATGTCACCAAAAAGCTCACGTGCAACTCAGGTCAGTTCAACAAATTTATGAGTGTAACAATAAAGAAAGAAGAATCATCGAGTCTGTCGTTGGAAGTTAGTGACGAAATTGCTACTGATACGATGCGATCTAAAGTTATCACAAAGAGGAAATGCTGAATTTCCGAGGAATTAACCGTAATGCCGATCAAACGGATGAGGATACGTGTGCATCAGGAACATGCGGCTTTAGTTTTTATCCAAAGCGTGCAAGCACAAATGTGAATTCAAACACCAAAAAGAGTAAGTACAAACGCGTAAACCAAAAACATACCGAACACTTTTGAAAAAGTACCGTACTCCAAATGTTAAAAGTGAGTTAGAAATTTCTTATCTCTTTTCTTAGTATTATGATACTAATATAAATTATTTTCAACTTTTGATTGCAATCGTGTGATTTAATTGTGACACAGAATATTTGTTTGTTCGCTCAAAATATCATCATTTGTTGACTAAATCTTAGCAACGCTATGCAGAGGGTTATTAAATGTTCATAAACAGTTGATTTCATTTTTCACTAACGTGCGTTGATATCGAACTTCTAAGGGATTGGTAAATATTTTTAAATTGGTATTCAGTTTTTTTTTGTCAAAGTCAGTCTTCAGAAATGAGGATAGGAGGTCTATCAACCTACATTAATCCTTGCAGTTTGTAATACTGTGGAGGTCCAGTCTCGTTTTGAATATATTAACAACAGGTGCTGATATTACGTGTTCCGTTAGAGAATTCTTGTGATCCAATTGTTTTAACAGTTATCCATTATGAGTACTGCTAAAAAATGACTTATTGCTATTGGTGACATGCCTATGTTTAATAACTCATGTCGAACTAAATTATAATACTGACAAAGAATATGTTTTTGAAAACTCGTACACAATATTGTGTATTTTGCTGAATCTTTTGGAGTTGCTTAGAACTAAATCACATAACTTATATGTCCGTTTATCTTTGGTAGTTTTTCGTATAGTTAACTTAGTGTGTTCCTCCTAGTCTTGAAGTCGTTCACATTTTAAAGATAAAAAAAGACTAAAAATAAGACTTACTTGTTGTTTTCTTGAGGTTTCAACTCAAAGTACTGTAACAAAACTGATTTTTAACCGTTTTATTTGGTTGTTGCTGCCGTTTTTGAACTAGAATATACCCGGTATCAAAAGATAAACGACCTTCATTTCTAACTTCACTCATCTCGCATTCCGAACAATGAGTGAATAGTACATTGAGAGATGACTGTTAATTATTTAGGTTCACTTGCATTCCCCCTACCACTTTCACGTTTATAAATCATAAGCAACCTTTAATAAATTTACATTGGTTTACATAAGTAATTTGATTTTCACTATGCTAGTTAAATTAGTTTCTTCAAGTAACCTGTATATAGATCTGACCCGTTACATGAGTGAAACCAATGACGTTCTTTTTAACGGAATTCTGAAAGTTTTTCAAGATATGTGAATGCTAATGAAATTGGTAAAATCGTATAACAACCCTCCTTTTGTTGTCTTCAAGTGACAAAATTACAAAAGTCAAGAGACTTAAGGTAAAGATTTACTCAAAAACTAAAAATATACTTCATTTTATTAACGCGTTTGATTATTTTTACAAACTTAAACTAGAAACCCTCGCAAAAAGCTATAAGTTATCCTTTAAAAAAAGCTTACTCCACTATGCAAACTTTACTAAACTATAGTGTGAATTGTTTTTAGATACGTATGAGTCGTAACATGGAAAATGACGAATAAAAACTCTTTCCCGTAAACGTTGACTGTACTTGTTATTTCAAGTTGTATTCAAATCCACAACCAAGAATGGCTGTGTAGTTCCATATGAGTTTAATCGATTTCTTAAAGTTAAGTTCAACTTCTTTAAATCTACGTCTCCTACAGTTTCTTGACCGAATCTCTTTTTTGTCGGTTTATTAGATGCAAATTTTCCATTCAAGTAGATCCGGTCCTCTTTACTCATAAATTTTATACTTAATAGCTTATATTTAGGTAAAGTTTTTGATGTGTTTACATCGTTTACAAAATAATACCGTATTAGTTTGAACAGTTATAAGTGTCGGGTCATAATGCGCCCTATATTTTTTTAGTTTAACCGTATCGACTCTTACAACACTGCCAGCTGTTATTATCTTGTCTCTTAGCAGCAAATCAGCAAGACAACTTAGATAATAGAGCTTAACACCGTAGGTCACAATAAACGCTGTGCCAAACATAAATTTAAAACCCATGGAAATAAAAAAACTGAGCTTTTCACTCATCCGCTAAATTTTAAAGAAACTGTTTGTCTTCATAGCCTTAGAAAATTTCCAAGGCGATCCTCCCATAAAGTAAATAATAAAGATAGATTAAGAGAACAGCAAATAGTTGCTGAAAGCAAATGAGTTATATAAAAGTCAGTACAAAATATGTTTACACTTATAGGCTAAGTGTAGGAAAATCTAAACTCGTAAATAGATTTTTTCTCGGAATTTTTCGACCATGCAGAGATAACACAAAATTTCATGTCATCTCGGTCTTGTAATTAGGGGCATATCAAAGATTATGTACTCTAAATCCACAGGCGTTTCAAAACATACAGATTTAAAAACGAACTGTGCATGTCGTGTATTTTAACTTCAGTTAAACTTATGAGACTATTGTCTAAATAAGACATTGTTTACCACTGTTGCCGTTCACTAGTGGTATTCATCTTTTTCTCTATTTGATTTCATCAATGAATGATCCTGTAGCTGGTTCGCATTCATTCAAAATTTTAAGGTTGAAAAAACCGGATTGTTTTCACAAAATTCCAATAATTTTTACAAAACTTCTTCAAGAGGAATGAAACTCATGAAGTTTATTCTGTACAGATGTAAAATTCGTCGTCACAACTAAAATTCAGGTGCGGGGTTTCAATATTATAATCAGCATAGATTTTAAAATACACACATACTAGTACTGGCAATTTTTCAGACATCTGAATCATAAAGCAACCCTGCCTTTAGCTCTTCTAGGGCTACTCTTGGTCTCAAGCCCACACAACGGAGGAGGATTGAGTATGGAGTCAGCATTCCCATCCCATACAAAACAATTTTGCTAATCAGAGCAAACATATTGAACCGTTTAAACTCTGTCCTTTAAGTAGAAGTAAGAATTATGACGCCTCATGATGAAAGGAGATATTCTTCAGAAGTCATGGGACCAAAGCCTCTTCTAACAACCAGAGCAACAAATGATATGGGTACACAGGATGTTCAGATAATGTGGAAGACCGGGAGGACCAGTCAAATAGAAACGGAATGAAGAGATATAAATTGGCAGCACTGGGAATCTACGAAACCCATTGGACCCAAGCTGGACAGAGAAGACCAGATACGGGAAAGATGCTGCTGTACTTTTGTCACAAAGAAGATACTTCTCACACTCATGGAGTTGCACTCATGCTGTCCAAAAAGGCTAGGAAAGCATTCACTGAACGAAAATCCCATAGATCCAGGATCATCAAAGCATAGTTTGAAAGAAAGAAGTGGAAAACAGCAATGAGTGTTATCCAGTGTTATGCACCCACCAATTATATCAATGACGACGATAAATACTAGCTCCACGAGAGACTTCAGTCTGTCAGGAAAATACATGATCATCTTGATCTGAAACCTAAACTTCAAAATCGGAATAGACAACAACGGATATTAAAATATCATGGGACGGTATGGACTGACTGAGAGACAGGGACAAGAATGGTGAGAGATTTGCAAATTTATGTGAATTCAACAAAATGGTTATAGGTGTCACAATATTCCCCCACAAACGCATATTCCAGGCTACATGGATCTCACCGAATCACACTACATAGAATTAGATATAGCATATTTACATCAGTAAAAAAAAATCAAAAAGACAATGGAAGATGTGAGAACCAGGGGAGAAGCTGACATAGCTTCGCACCACCACCACCTGGTTGTTGCCAAGATGAAACTGAAGCTGAAGAACCAGTGGACAACTGGTGGATGAAAACTGGAAATAGATCAAATACTCACTGAATTCATCACTTTAGAAGGTTCTGAGTCGCATGAAGCACTATCATGATGAGTGGATCTCTATGGAAACCCTGGCCAAGATTCAAGAAAGGTAGAACAAGAAGACAACAATTAACAACGGTCAAACAAGAGCGGAGAAAATCAAGGCACAGGCTGAATACATTGAAGCAAACAAGAAAGTGAAGAGGAGCAGTAGAACTGACTAGCATAAATACGTGGAAGACTTAGAAATGACAGTGGAAAAATCTCTAAGAGAAGGAAATATCAAACAACGATATGACACAACGAAGAAACTGGCAGTGAAATATGGTACATCGGAGAAACTGGTTAAGGGTAGAGAAGGCGAGCCGATCATTGAAATCTAAGGACAAAGGAACAGATGGGTAGGCTACTTTGAAGAACTATTACATAGACCCGCCCCACTGAATCCACCGGATATCGGAGCAGCACACATACCGTCCTACAGACGTCGCCCCACCAACGATCGAAGAAATTAGGATGGCTATTAGACAAATCAAGAGTGGGATAACAACAGAACCTGACATTATACTAGACGAAGCACTGATGTCAGATATACAAGCAACTGCAAGCATGAGCCACGTTCTATTCAGGAAAATCTGGGAAGAAGAACAAATGCCGACAGACTGGAAAGAAAGATGCCTAATCAAGATACCAAAGAAAGAAGATCTGAGCGAGTGTGAAAACTACAGAGGCATCACACTGCTATCAGTACCATGAAAGATCTTCAACAGATTGTTGCCGAACCGGATGAAGGATTAATTAAATGTCCAACTTCGAGACCAACAGGCTGGATTTTGTGATGAACTGTCGTGCACTGGCCAAATCGCGACACTACGGATCATCATTGAACAATCAGTTGGCTGGAACTCATCACTATACATCAACTTCCTGACTATGAGAAGGCTTTCGTTACAACTTGTGGCCTTGTGCCCAATTAATATATAACGTAATAATACAGCCAATTAGAGAACAGTGAATTATCGATCGGAGAAATGACGTATAAAACCCGTACGAGCACTTTAAAGTTCTTATCGGTCCTTCTTTCTGCCTAGCCCTGATTGTTAAGGCCAGAACACTAATCTGAGCCTCTACGATATGAATCATGTATTTCAAACATACTGGATTTATATACAAAGCAAACAGACCACATCGCACCACAAAATAGAAAACAACATTTGTACAAGATCTAACCAAAAGTGGCTGTGACTGTGGGAAACTGTAATTAATAGACTGGGCATAACTCAAGAATAGTAACTCATGTAATAATAGTCTATAGGTCAGAATAAAGATTATTATAAGAGGAACATGAATATGTGTAATTTAGCTACTTAATAATTATAAAATAAAAATATATGTGCCATGTTGGTCCATATATAGTTCTCAAAAGTTACCATTCATAATTCTCTTCAGGAACCTTCTTTGACATTACGGTGTACCTGAAAGATCGCCAACATCATATGGAATTCGTACGACGGACTACATTGCAAAGTGGTGCATGAAGGACAGCTAACAGAGGCATTCCAAGTAAGGACCAGAGTCAGACAAGGCTGCTTACTCCCTCTTTCCT
Organism: Schistosoma margrebowiei; assembly: GCA_944470205.2. Lineage (NCBI taxonomy): Eukaryota > Metazoa > Platyhelminthes > Trematoda > Strigeidida > Schistosomatidae > Schistosoma > Schistosoma margrebowiei. Next base: position 45,573,779 of record OX104028.1, read on the forward strand.
CTTTCTTCTGGTGGTTGGCTGGATTATAAAGACCTCGATATGTGAGAAGAGGCACGGAACACAATGGATAGTTTGGATGCAACTCTTCTACCCCATGTACACCGACAAGTGCAGGTCAAGAAAACTATTGTAGCAGTAGACTCTACATCAGTAGGCCTCAACATACACGAAGGAAAAAGCGAAATCCTCAAATACAACACGGAGAACATCAACCAAATCACACTTGATGGAGAAACTCTGGAAGATGTGGAATCTTTCACGTACCTGAGAAGTATTATTGATGAACAAAGAGGATGTGATGCAGACGTAAATGCGAGGATTGGCAAAGCAACAACAGCATTCCTTCAGCTGAAGTACATATGGAACTCAAAACAACTGTTTAACAATATCAAAGTCACGATCTTTAATATAGACGCCAAACAGTTCTACTGTACAGGGCTGAAACTTCGAGAACTATCACGACCGTCATCAAGAGAGTACAAGTATTAATAAACAATTGTCTACACAAGATACTCAATGTCCGCCAGTCGGATACCATCAACAACAGATTACTCCGGTAGGAAACAAACCAGTTTTCATCCGAAGAGGAAGTCGGTGGAGGTGGAATTCTGAAAGGAAAAGGAAAAAAAGAAGACCAAAGAACACACTGAGTCGGGAATCGGAAGCAGACATTGAAAAGGATGATTATAAACTGAAAGGAACTGGAAAGGGTTGCCCAGGACAGAGGTGGATGGAGAATGCTGGTGGACGGCCTGTGGTCCTCTAAGAAGGGCAACAGGCGTAAGTAAGTAAGAATCAGAAGACAAAAAATTACAACCGTTCGTGAGGCTACGTTAGAAAGATACTTCTAATGTGACCATCTTTGTTATTAAAAAATTAGTGATTAATGTTTATCACTTCGACATTTCAATTTAACAGGTATTCTTAAAGTGCTTCTACACATTTAACTATTGTTACATCCTATTTGAATCAAATTGTATTTCATGAGATTCTTCTCTACTGTCTCATAAATATCACTAAAATATCACCTGAGTTCAAATTTATGATCTAAGCTAACATTAAATTTGACTCGTAATATTTAGTTTCTTGCCATTATTTATGCTACTATTATAGCACATATTGTTTCCATGATTTATAACGATATCTCCTGACAAACAGTTATGTGTGGAGAAGTTAGAAGAGGAAAAAGTTACCTCTAGCAATATGTCCATGATCAGATTGAACAAAGTGGATGAAACGAATATTTTGTTTTTAATTGTGCATGAAACTTAAGTTTTATTTACTTTACAAATTAGACTTTGTTTATCTATTATTAATCATTAAATTTAAAAATCCCTTTACCTTATATATTTCACTTAATTTTGTCAATCTGACATCATTACATTTAGGACCTCATTATAAATCTCACTAGAATATCCCTTAACTTTAAGATCAACTTTAGTTTACATACTACTCGTAAGTAACCATTATCAACAGTGAAAATTCATTTGTATGATCAACACAAATTAGTTATCTGAAATAATTCACACTTAAGATGTCCAAAACGTAATAAACAATATTGTGTCATAAAGTACAAATAATTGCTGGTCGTTGATTCGAATACGTTTTATGGATCAGAAAACAAAAAAACTGCACTAGATTTAATTACTTTCATGTACATAATCAAAATTGTTTTGAAAATGGTTTACGAAAATTTTCTTTACATTCAATAATTAATAATTGTTTAATATCAGAAGAAGTTTTTGTGGATATTATAGTAATTCTAATAGTTGAGATCATTAGTCAATTGAAGCTCAGTCAGTCAGTAACAACGTAGAACTTCGTACGTACGAACATCAGTTCGAGTTGTCACACCACATTAGCACAGAGATTCCGTGGTTGATTCAAATCCCGTAGTGGTGAAAATAGTAAGAGTATAAGCAGTAACCGGGAAGATTAGTGTTTGGAGATGTTATTCAAGGAGTATAATTCAGTGAAGTAAATTCGGAAAGAGAAAAAAAAACAAAGAGGAATAAGGAGATCAACATTTGGGAGAACACAAAGAGTGTATGCACCTGCGCCATTGCAAACGATTTTGAGCCATGTCATTCAGGGTCTCTAACCATCGGTTGCTACCATCTCTCGGTCCCCAACCAGGTAGTCTACACCTACCGACATGACTCAGACCACTTGTCAGTGACTTCAGGGACTTGTGCCACGTTTTGGTCTGGCCACCCCTAGCTTTCTTCCAACCTGCTACTATACCACTGAACATCGCACGTCGAGGCAGTCGGTCGTTGGGCATACGTAACACGTGTCCCAGCCATCTCAACTGATGAAGTTTCACTACGACATCAATTGATTTGCCATCCTTACCTAGTACCAGTTTCCTAACAACTGCGTTACTTACTCGATGGTCCCAGGATATACGAGCAATATTTCGAAGACACCTATGATCAAATACTAGTAACCTCCGAATATCCTCTACTCTTACAGGCCATGTTTCACTGGCATAAAATAGGACATAATGAACTGCTGCGCAGTAAACCCGTCCTTTGATTGATAGACAGATACCTCGCCTACGCGATAAATGACGCAAGTTGGTAAAAGCTAGTCGAGCCTTCTGTATCCGTGCTGAGATTTCGTCACACACCAGACCACAAGGGCTGATGAGACTTCCAAGATAAGCGAAGCAGTCGACACACTCAATTACTTCACTCCCTATCATTAGTTCGGGTGTCGATGAAACCCAATCCAACTGAAGCCAGACCACCATGAAAAACCTGAAAGCACTGAATGGCCTTTTCGTCCTACTGTGGGACTTCTTAGAAGTGCGGATCCACGATCCCGCCTCGCGAGATTCAAACCCAGGACTTATCAGTCTCGTGCGCGATCACTTAACCTTTAGACCACTGAGTGAACTGCTGAGAAGTACCACAGTAGGTTTTTCATAGTGATCTAGCTTCAATTAACTCATAAATATTGTTTATTAATTTGACATAAAAAATAAGTAGTATTTTTCTTTCACACAAGAATATAAAATTAAAAGTGATATCCAGCTTTGTACGCACTCATAATATCCCTTTTTGAGAGAGTTAAATGTCATGACAATAATCTAAGATTTAACTAAAATCGTTACCTTTCATAAATATAAACATTTATCAATCATAATAAACTTGGTAAAAATGTCATTATAGAAAGTAAATAAATAGAATAATATACACCATTTAATACTCAATTTAGAAGAGCCTTTACATAGTTTAATGTCATAAGTGAACTGTAAACCAAAGTTTTTAGCAAATATTTAAAATCACTCAGTGAAATGATAAACGTTTGGGATAATGCTCTCAAAAATTAATAATTATTCATTTTACCATGTTAATAAGAGGTGTAGGAATTAAATTTATAGCTAGTTGATCGATTCACCCAATGTAGAATAAATTATGCAAATAACTAACCACTAACGAGTAGAAAATTCTGAGTTTGATTGATCGAAGTCTTTAATTTATAATGCAGCTACTAGAGTGAATAATTACGAATTTCTATATTTTTACTGTTGCCTCTATCTATCAAACATACGATAAAGTGTGATCAGTCTTTAACTAGTAATAAATAGGCTGTTGGGTGTTAACTGAAGACGTTTTCCATATGTAGACGATATTCTATATCAAGAATGACACATAAGGTCAAATTGAGCTAACTCCATAATTTTCTTTGTTGTGTTCACAGTACAAACCTACTGAAACTGAAATATGGGGATACAAATAGAACATATCACTACCTACAAGTTACGTACATAACGACCACTTCTTTTTGTTTCCCCTTATTATTATTATCATTTAGGAATGGTCATTACTTTACTTACTTTAATGCTTACTTAGTTACTTACGCCTGTTACCCTTCATGAAGCATAGGCCCCCGACCAGGTTTCTTCAACCATTTCTGTCCTGGGCTCTCCTTTCGAGTTCCCAAATGTTATTCATCCATTTCATGTCTGCCTCAATCCCCAGAGTAATGTTTTCTTCGGTTTACCTCTTTTCCAGTTGCCATCAGGACCCTAAGTTACGGTTTGCCTCATGAAGCAGTTTGGTGATTTTTGAAGCGTGTGTCCTATCCTTATCCTAATATCCTCTCCAACTGGAGACTTATTATTTCCCTGACATAGTAGGTTGTCGCTGATCAAGTAGTCACTCAGTCCAATGAAGTTAAAGTCCAGTCTACATTTGGTTAGCTCGTAGTTTACTAATCATAACCATACTACAATGTAGGTTTCTTAGGTCGTTATCCAAATAATCTAAACTCTATCGAATTATTGTTTATATTATTGTTGTTTTCTGAGACTGATATTTTATTTAAACTTCTATTGATTCTATCAAGCAGTTAGACCACATGTAAATTCAAATAACCTAAACTGAACTAGCTGATATTTACGAAATTATGTTTTAAATTTATTACCATATAATAAGACTAAGTTTAGTTACCTTTTCATTAAGTTATCTGATGAATATACCCATTCAGTTGACAGCCAGAGAAACCAACAAAACAAAGTAAAACTGTACTTCACATGTGCAAACACTGAAACAGTATAAATAAGATATAAAACTAAACCAAATGAAGAGATTTGAAATAATATCAACAAAACAGTTATGAAATAATTCGAAACAAAATACAAACTAATTATGTTACTATGGTCATATTTTTTTTTGAAAACTATCGAATTATAATACATGAAATGATCAATCATAATCAATATGGATTTATCCACAAATGTAAGCATTCAAATACTGTCTCATTTATCAAATTTAAACAGTATGTATCCATAGTAGTTAAAGTGAAAATCAATTTGCTTGGTAATATCCTGCCAAAAAAATATTGAATTAATATTTGTACTTTACTACTACCATATGTAATATAGGTAGGTAAATTTAAAAAACAAAAGTAAAGACACACCCTATTTTATTTACATGTAGTCCAATTAGTCACACTAGGTTCATGTTGTGTTTATGCCTAATTCTTACCTAGCTGAAATTCGTAATTTACATTGCCTTTCTTACTACTTTATACACATACACTTCACTTTCTTTCTCTCACTCTCTCTCTCTTTCTCTACTTCATTCCATCACTTCGCTTTTTAGTATATCGATCAATTGTTGAATAAATCAATGACTATAGTAGAATGTGAATAAAACATGATCAGAAAAAGATATTAGGTAGACAGAAATATGTAACACTATAAAAAAGGGATACAATATATTAAAATTACTACTAGAATGATTATAGAGGGCAAAAAGAAGAGAAGGAAAAGAAAAGTGGAACGAAACCTTATTTAGCAACTATGAAGTAAAAAAAAACGTTTATTGATTCACAAATGAAATATAAATGTTCATTAATCTTTTCTCATTAACTTTCAAAAATTCCATTTAATGTATGTTAACAAGTTGAGTGGTGTGATTAAAGATTTCTTTGGATATTTTCAAAGTAATTTTTAAAACGAAATAAAGATTTGATCTTTTTCTTAAAAAAAAACACTAAAATTTAAAGATGAGGTTGGATGAGGTTAATTTTAATTTTACTGAGGTTTGGAATGTGAAACATCGAGTTCTCAACTAATGACTTAAAGACAATGTGTTTTTGTTTTATGGATCTCAATTTCCTGAGCTTTAATACTATGCGTCACCTGAGGAATTTCAACCTAAGATCGTATAGTTGTCAAGTTTGGCCTTGATTCGGTCGATTATTAATCAAAGTTATATTTCAGTAATAAATAATATAAACTTTTTAGAGGTGTTAAACAAATACAAAACAACTTTTATTGTAAAGTTTAGGATTTTTTTATTCTCAATGGTTAGAAATGAATCGATTTATCGTTAATGTGTATTTCTGGCTCTTCAGCTCTTCGCATATGGTAATTATACATTAAAATGAGAGTTAGCAATGTAGTTCAAATAATTCCATTGATTCAAACTGATTTATTAGAAACTTAATTTCTTTTATAAAACCTGAAATACTTTGGAAAAAGTTTGTTAATAAATTGAAATGACCGAGTTAATTTTCTTAATCCTTTATTAACTGTTCAATAGAACACATTCTTACCCTCATTCGTGAAGGAAGGATGAGTTTATAAAATTCAAGCTTTCGTAATCACTTAATGCCTAACCAATAATCAGGATAGGACAAGTACGTTTAATGTTTGATAGTGTCTATATTGTAACACTAAAAACATTGTAAATTGATCGATACAATCCAATCAATGGTTACCAACCAAGGATCAATTAGAATACAGTAATGTTCAATTTGGAATATGATCTTTTAAACATATATCTAGGTTATATTTTCAAATATGAAATATGATATGATTACCAGGACACAGAGTGTTCATTATAAACCAGTGAATTAGTTTTATCTGAGGCCCATTTATAACTATGAAAATTTAACATTAAACTTGATTATAGTAACATGAATTGTTGACGGTGAAAGTTGACTATTCGTTATCGATTAACCCTCAGTATTTTTTTTCAATCAGATAATTAATCTACTAATTATCACAACTGTAAAAGAGTTTCAGTTCATTTGGAAGAACATAACTCTGAAGTTAGTATGTTGGTTAATATAACAAACTCTCAAGATCACTAATGATCTATACAATAAAAGTTTACGAGTCAGATGACTTTGTGTTAAAGATTGCCATGTATTTTATCTTAATAAAAGTATATATGTTACTAATTATATTGCTGAACGTCAACCTTTCTTACCATTAAAAATATCAATGTGTTCAGATTGTTATTTCAGAATTGAACAGTTTGATGATTATTAAAATGTATAGTTAGAACAGATTTAAATAACCTTAGTTAGTAATTAGCCAAATTTTAAAAATAGAGCGTCTTTTCTAGTTTAATACTTTTAATCTGTTGAAGAACAAACTGATTATTTAAATAATCATGAACTTTGTCGATACGGATTTCTTGGCAGTTGATTTTCGATAAACCCTAATGTTTCAGATTACTGCTTATACTCTTACCACCTCTACCATTACGGGATTTGAATCGACAACTGCATCTCTGTACTAATGTGGTGTGGCAACTCGAACTGATGTACGTACGTACGAAGTTCTACGTTGTTTCTGACTGATTTCCGATACAATTTTCAAATGAATAATAGACATGTTGATAATATGGATAAAACTCTGAAGTCTGATGCGATATGAAATGTGTTTGAACCTCAATACTAATGTTAATACTGGGTTTTAGAAAACACTAAACAGAATAGTTCGATATTTATCTAAAAACTCTTCTCCTTGATTCCATTGATAGACCTTATCCAAAAAGATATAATTAATTTGTAGTACGATGGAAAGTCGAGGCATTTACTCGAGTGACCAATACGGCAACAGAACATGATTAAATACAGATTTGAATATCAGCAATAGAAAACGGTCAATTAAATGATTGATTTGCTCTTGTTTTTCTACAAATTTATCGAAAGAAATGACAATTATTTAGATTTTCATGTTTCTACAAAAAGAATTACTGAAAATAAGTGTTTCTTCAGGAAACCTTATGAATAACCCATTTCAATCAACATATTATGTATAAGTTCTAATTCGTTGTTTGTTGTATCGACTGAGTATATCTTCGCAGCTCTATTTGCAAGACATTTGACTAGGTTTCTTGTATAATGAAGGGGTACAGAACTCAAGAAATGATAAGGAACTTGTCTTGCAAATAGAGCTGTGAAGAAACGCTCAGTCGATAAAATAAACGAAGAATTAAAGCTTATATATCTGTTGATTGAAATGGGTTATCCATAAGGTTTCTTAAAGAAACACTCGCATGTAACAAACAAGAAAATAGAGATATCAACGGCTAGTACGAAACCTCCCTTCCCGAAGCTGCATTTCAATGGAGATATAGCTGGTGATGTGATACGTGATAGACTGACTAGAGCAGTTTAGAGAACGTTTAATGCAGTCAACCTCTGTCTATCGTACTGGACCCGATCTATGGTGACTCCTCAACTAAAGGATAAGTTACTTGGTTATGCCACTTCTATGTGTATCCACGAATTCAGCTGCTGATGCAGAGAAAGCTATATTAGGTGCACTATCAGACAACTAAGCCAAAGAGTTCGTGAACACCTCTCTTCGTGGTTAGGAAAAGGTACTGTCAAGACCGTACACAGCTCGGTTCTATCACACTTGATCGATAGCAGTCACGTAGTAGCCAGAAGTTATTTATCGTATTCCTACTGGTTTTCCTTATAGGGTTAAATATCGTCTCTTACACATAGCAGAAGCTGTAGGAATTCGAGCTAACAATCCAAGCCTTTGTGTTCATGAAAAATTTGTAGCAACATTATCTCTCCCTTGGCCTTAATAAATGATTTTATTTATTATCAGAAGGGATTTTGTGGAGAATTTTAGAAATTTCAGTAGTTTAAGTCATGAATCGTCTATGCGCACTGTTGAAGAGTTCTATACTAGGACGGAATGGCCGTTCCGTGCTTCCAGGTTTTCCATGGTGGTCTAGCTTCAACTGACTCATGATCTCAACTATTGAGATTTTATATATTACTATTTTCCATACTCTCTTCACCCCCTCCCACCCTTTTTTCTCTTTTTTCTCAAATATACGCTTCACGGTATAATTATCTGAACACTTTTTATTATTTAGGAATGTTATTTCAGTGTCTAAATTTTTTTCTAATCATTGACCTACTTCCCATTATGTAACATTGATTCAAGCCTTTATTATTCTTATCACAATTAGTACACCCGTCATCACACTAACAATTCATATTTTTAGTTATTTATGTTATCTATTCCACCGTAATCATTGACCCATAAACTGCCTTGATTGGTTTATTGATTTCATATATACATATAAATATTACTGTATATTAGAGTAAAACCTGATGACGATTTAATCGAAAATAATATTGTTCGCTTATATATGTTGTTCTAATTCAAAATATGGGAATTTTTCAAATTAATAATTTACAAATCTTATACATATTATGGTTTTAACGAAATTTAATTGTTTAATTTATAGGCAACTAACTGTATTGTATCTAGTTAGATAAATGTTTTGAATCTATATGGATGGATGGACTGATATTATCAGGTTATGATTTGTCACGATGAATACTTCAATACTTGAGTTGTTTTATGAATAATAATTTTAATTTGGAGCTAATTAGTGCTCAATATCTTGGTCGATAGGGTTCGATCTACGCCAAGAAGAACTTGACGTACATAAGATTGATCATCACCCAGTGATCAATCAATTGTAAATATATCTCAGTCCTACGGAAGATCAGTTACGACCCAGATAGCTCAGTGGTAGCGTTTCTGACTGTGACACGAGATCGAATCTGTCAGGAGGCATCATCTCCCTCAAGATTACAGGTACACCTTGCTGACGAGTACCAAGTAGCACGAAACCTAAGTCCAGGGTTTCCTGTTAACTACCTTCAACCACTATCTTAGCCTAATATCTTATTGACATATATTTGTTGTGTAGAGGCAGTAGTTTGTACTTGATTACAGATAGCGCTAATGGGAAGATCAGCGAGACCAAGTTCTTCGAACCAATCTAAACCTAGAAGGTTGAGCGGAGAATCGGTGATGTAGCACGTCCCATTGAAGGTTGTACCTCTGAATGAAATGCAGCAATAGAGTTCACCATGAAGGCGGAGATGTCCCTCAAGGGCACTGATGGCTGTCTGAGAGGATGGTTTGATGGGAGGTTGGTCGAAGGTCCGCCAAGTCTTCTTCGACAGAATAGTGATATCTGATGCAGTATCTAACTGCAACCGAACTGGCTGACCATTGACTGACAGGGTCAGAAATTTGTGTCGAATAGCGACATGAGTGTGGAAGACTGGCGAGGGGGCTTCTTCTGAGCCGGTTTGGAGTAATTAGAGACAGAAGCAAAAGTCGAGGTTGTCGATCTCAAAGATTTTTTGTGGTGCTGAAGAGCATGAACTCCGTAACCACTCTGGCCCCCAGATTGAACCAAAGTGGTGTCACACTGCAGATTGATGATGCGTTCGTACTCGTCTATGATCGCATTGAGTGTCAGTGTTGGGTCTTGTTCAAGGCAGTTAAGCAACCGAGTTCTGATGTCGGAAAATTTGGGTGATCAAAGATTGCATATTAGTACTAGGGGCTTGAATTGGTCTTGAGTGAGGGGTTCGAGCTTGAACCGTTCGCATTCACGGTTGAAAACGCTGATGTGGGTCAAGAAGTCATCGGACTCATTCATGACCAGTTTTAAGCAGCAATATCGAGTATTGAAAAGTGAATGATGATCATCGAAAAGTTGGCCAAGAGATTAAATAGTGACATCGAAGGAACGCTCACATGGATTCTGTGGTAGAATGAAGTTGCAATACTTGTCCAGCTCGGATGGACCAAGTTTCCGAAGGAGAAGACGCACCTTCCACGAATCATCTCTGTCAGCGAAGTCAACTTTGAAAAGGTCTTCATAACGCCTGAACCAAGTATCAAATGTAATATTGGCGTCAGGATCACAAAGAAATTCTGAAATACCACTGGTAATACCATCAACTGACTGAGGGATTGTCGGTGTAATTGGGACTCGAGAAGATATGTACGCCTGAGTAATCATCCCCATCAGCTTTTGCCGTTTTTCGAACAATTTTTCTAATTTGGCTGGATCCAAAGTTAGTCACCAACTTGTTTGCTAAATCTTCGTCGCAAAATTATTGTGGACCGCAGGGCAGCTACTCTAATTTCTACCGACTGACCAACTTCAGATATCCCAATACGACCCCAATACTGTTCCCCAATCTCCAATATGTCAGAACACGAACCGTAGACAAAAACTGTTTATGGAGTCAGGAGAAGAATGAGAACAATAATTTACAGACAAATGCATATTTATACAGTTAGGACTACTGTGAATATTGACCAATAGGAAAATGATACCATTTCACGTTCAAGAATACCATTAAACTTAACAGGATAATTTTTGGGATATTTTTCTGATTATCCCAACAATATTATTTTAATCTTCTTTGGAATATCACTGTTTAAATGATATTCTAATCAGATGGTGGAGAAGATTTGTAGCTCAGGTGGATGATTTTGGTGGAGTTTTGTTCTCTGAGCTGGATGGTTTGGTCGTGGAGCTTTCATCGTTCTTCTGAACGACATCATCAGCACAAACTTCAGATAGAAGTGAAGTGTTTGAATTTCTCCATATGTGTCTCAAAGCTTGTTCTGTGCACCTCGACGTTGATTGGTTCTTATTGACCTTAAATTTGTCGTTGTTTATTTCTTTGTTTTGGTTGTGTCTCCCATTGTTTTGATTTTTGTTCTTATGTTTGTGCATGATTTTTCTGATTGATTGATAAATTGGATTGATTTCAATATGCTTGTTGATTGCTGATTGACCTGAGTGCCAGGCTTCTAAAAATTCTCTGGTGTTTTTGGAGTTTCCTCTGTCTAAGATTTCCACATTTTTCCAATCGAATGAGTGTCCGCAGTTGTCCACGTGTATTGATATAAGTGAAGAGATATCATGACATTTGACTACTAATTGGTGTTCATCCAGCTCAGAGAACAAAACTCCACCAAGATATTCTAATCAACTATGATAATTAAACAGTTTAAAATGAAAAACCCTTGTTGACTTATTTTCAGTAAACCTTTTATTTTTAGAAATATGATAATTTAATTCATTGTAATTTCTTTCAATAAATTAGTTGAAATATAAGAGTAAATCAATTATTTAATTATTTAAACTCAACCAAATCAAATTAAATGAAAGTTTTATAATGACACATTAAATGATATTGGAGATAAACACTGATTCAAACAGTTATTTTTTCTATTGAACAGAAATTATGTAGCCATGGTGATTGATTTTTTGTTGTTGATTGTTTTAAACAAAAGTAATCAAATGCACAGATTGCAAAAAAAACTGTTTTCAAATAATTGTAACTTTGTTTATAACATTAATGGGAATTTTATAGGATAAGAAATTAACTTTAATAATGAATAAAGATCAGTAAAAACCAAAAACTACATCATTGTTTTGTTGTAGTTTAATATATAGGAGTAATGTGTAAATACCAGCCAACTTGGAATAGATTTTATACTTTTCATATTTTATAACAAAAGTAGAATATTTGTAAATAAAGTGTTCACATCAAAGGAGCACATTGTCTTTGTCTTTATATTTATGTCCTTTAAGTAATTAATTAATTCAAATGAATCAGTCAATGAATACTTACAATATTGATTTCGGATCGGGTCTAATACTTTTGTAAACCATTTAGCAAGGTTGTTAACAAAGATGAGTTTCATTTATTCAAACCTATGGGTTCGGCATATCCTAATTTATATGGATTACAAAAAATTCATAAGCCTAATACCCCCCCCCTACGTCCAATTCTATCAATGTGTCGGTCGCCTACACACAACTTTGCTAAATGGCTTACAAAAGTATTAAACCCGATCCGAAATCAATGTAGTAAGTATTCATTGACTGACTCATTTGAATTAATTAATTAATTAAAGGACATAAATAAAAAGCAGAATAATTTAATCTCTGTAATGTATTTCTAAGATTAAGGTTTTTGTAGACAGAGAAAACATATTATTTTGGAAACTAATTGTTTAAATATAATTATTCTTGCAAGATGAATTCATGACGTACATTTGTCAGCATTGTTTAATCTATTCAACTAACATTTTCATTTATCTAATATAAAGCATTATATATACATTGTATAAGTAGTAAGTCTATTAAAGTTCGATAGTGGTTAGTATGGAATATAAGATGAGCATTACGTTCTGTTTTGGACTCGTCAATCAGATATATCTACATTTTCACTTAATACCTTTCACTTCAAACATCAATGCGTCATCAAGTGAGTTCAAATAGCCATAAGCTTGTAAAACAGATATGAATTTTATTACAATATTAAGGCTATCCACTTAGAATACACATATTCTAATAGAGACCTCAACATTAACAATAGAGAAATTAAATAGTTCTATAAAAGAGGAAGTGTATGTTTTATGCATTGTCATTTATAAAGAATTTCAAAATTCCCAATATTTGTAAATAATTGTTTTTTATTTAATTGCATGCAAGTATAATTCTTATCAAGAACAATTACTTTAGTTTTGTTTTATTTATGTGTTAATAATAGATATCCTTGAACTTTTAATCTTCTCTATTTCACATAATAATACTTTCATTTCAATAATCATGTTATTATTTATAAAGGTTAATAAATTTCTATTATTGATAATTATATATATCACATATTGAAATCATGAGTCAGTTGAAGCTAAACCACCATTGAAAACCTAGAGGCACTGGACGGGCGTTTCATCCTAGTATGGGACTCCTCAACAGTGCGCATCCACGATCCCGCACCACGCGGGGCTCGAACCCAGGACCTACTGGCTTTGCGCGCGAGCACTTAACCTCTAGACCACTGAGCCGGCATTCAACGGTGTTAATGTGTAACTTCAATCAATCCACGAAGTTGCGCCACCGAACACCATTGTCTTCAGTGAGTTACTATCTCACAACAGACCTGGTTGAACTCCACTGGTAACGGCTTCTCACTAGAACTTCGGGAGATTTTCCTGAAGTCAGTCACTAGTGAGCAGTTGATTATTATCAGAATGGGTTTTGTGGAGATTTTAGAAATTTCACAGATTGAAATCATGAGTCAAATATATAATCATAATGAATATTATTTTGGTTGGTAATAATATAATTTGTATACAAGTTTAAGTGTTTTGTTTAAATATTCACTACTAATATTAATCGTAATAATAGCTAATGCTAAGATTAGTTTTACATTGTTAAGTGATACAATAATAAATTGGTTAAATTTCAAGTGATATTTAAAAAGCTATTTCATAACGAATAACAAAGCAATATACATTTAATTTATTTAATTTAGAAATTTGTATGAACATGTGTTTTGGTGGTAATTATAATACCCGATTTTTAACTATTATGTCACAACGTCGAACTTTTTTCCATCTTTCCCTATTTGAGGTGGAAACAACTCTTTTTTATTATGACAAATAACTGGTTCATATTTCCTGAGAATTTGACTACTGAAGGCTAAATAGCTTAATTGCATGAGGTTTGTGCTAATAGATGACTGTCTGTGTTTGAAAAATTGAATTATTTGATCAATAGCTAGTAGAATTACGTTGGTTGCCTCCCACTGAATCTATCTCCTTCAATAAATGACTAATTTTGTATCCTTAGTAATTAATCTACTTAGTGTATTTCAAATATGGTTGTTTACATTTCGGTGAACAACTCTAGCAGCTTTTCGGTAACTTTAGTGGCGCTATCTATTTAGTTATTTTTGTATAATTCATTATTTGTAATTCTTACGATTGGAAAATAATCTTAACCTATAACTGCTCTTTGAATTCACCAGAAAAGAAGGATAAGTATCTAAAGTAAGAGCGGAAGCCACACTGAACCTAAACTACTATAGTTTTGACTTTAAAATAGTATCTTCAGAGACGCCTGATATTGGAATTTCAGTAGATGAATTATAACCATCTCATAGCTGGTAAAGGAATCAGTTATATTTTGAAATTATGCTACAACTGTAATTAAATCACGTTTTCTTGCTTCGTGATGTTAATTATTCAAAAATGTAACGTAATACGGTTTCATATTTTAGATTTCAACGATATAACATTGGTAAACAATGAATTGTAATTAGCATTAATACCAAAGATACCCTCGATACGAGTTAGATATGTATGAGTTTGTTAAAACGTGACCTTTATGAATGTTATTCGACTTCAAATTAGTCTTCAGTATCACATTAGCTAGAAAACCATTGAAAACCATGCGTAGTGATTAATTAAAATGTGTTAAATTGGAACTACCCAGCAATGAATACACGTAAGTCCACATGTGATCAATCACGGAATTTCCAAGTCATGTTGTTGTTGGGGTCGCTAGATCATCAGAACTCACTTAGTAACTGTCTTATTTTTGCAGTATGATTTTTGAAATTCGAATTTCTTGTTCTCGCGTCTAAAGCTCCAATTTTTACCTTAAGATCGTATTTTCCACGTGAAAGAGCCCTAAATGCTATTAGTTCGTTGTCTTTTTTAATATGCTATTCGGTGACGTTTCCCAAGGACATTTCTATGCTGTATATATACACCCGAGTTGTGCTTGTTGTTATCCGTGCTTGCGAAACATACTTTGCCCCAATGTAAACCTGGACGTCTCCCTCTAGTTAGCGGGGTTGAAATGCATTGGAATAATTTATCTGTTTTGACATTGTGTTTTTGTGTTCGTTCCTTTCACCAATTTAGGTGATCTCGTAATTCTTTTGGATACCATGGTTTAAATTATCAAACTTAATCACTGAAATATCATTACCAACATCATCTCATACAAACAGTTTGATTCAAAGTTGGATACATAAACTTGTAGTTAGTGAGTTTACTCGAAACGTTATTGGCATCAAATCCTGTTGAGGGATAAGATCTTCAAAATCATATCTTTTCAGTTATATATATACCACTTAACTGAGAAATATTTGACATTTCTACTGAGCTATTTAAAAATGTCTTATTGTTTATCATGACAGAAAGTTATAGTTCAAGAGGGAAAATAGCTATTTTCGTATAATTCCTACTATTATTATTATCATCTATTTTTCGATATTCTACTCCTCAATAATAATAATAATAATAATAATAATAATAATAATAATAATAATAATAATAATAATAATAATGGGTTTTTGTACACTTTAAAGATTATGGAGATTTTCGAACCATTTAACTGCAATGAAAATCAGTAAATCTAACAGTCATTTTGATCATTACAAATAATCCTGGCAACTAACTAGAATAAACTAAGAATATCATCATAATATGAAGTAATCACCAACAAATAACATGAATACTTTCAACTATAATTAGTATCTTAAACATAGAAAAAAATTAATTTGTTTGGTTTTTTTCTAAAAAAAAAACAAAATAAAAACTAAACTAATCATTCATGTGACCCAAGAATTTTACTTATTAAATGGTGTATACATAAAATGATAAATATTTTAATGCATATTTTGTATGTAAAACTCAATTTAATACAATATAACATGTGTTTAACAATAGTGAATAAACCATATTATAATACCTCCATCATCATTAGTTGTGTTTTTTTATAAGTAAAGCATTCTGTCAACGCAACTTATTAATGTTTCATTAATTAATTTAGTATTATATATATATATATATATATATATATATATATATATATATATATATATATATATATATATATATACTTTATTCGCAAATTGTTTATCAATTGTTTAAGACTTCATTGCTCCATCATTTTCATATCAATAACTTTCTGTTCTTGTTTTCTTTTATTTAGTCTTCTCAACCTTCTACCTCCAGTCATTCCAATTTCGATTGATGATACACACTACTTATATCTGTCGATATCAATAGCACACACCACATTACTACCGCTACTACCAGGCTAAGAGGTAAATGAATTTTATTATGATCGTTGACATATTGAAATGTTTACGGATAGATAATAATGGTTTTGTACATTTTATTAGTTCAAATAAAAAGGTACATAAAGTTCATTTCGGCGAGACTCTAACTTATGGACGAGCCAATCAGAAGCGTTTTAGACATTTCAAGGTTACGGCACCAACTTCAGTGCTTAATGCGAACGTACGATCGGTTCACAGGGAATTTTGTACAAAACGTGATAATTGAGCGGCTATAACAAATAAAACGGCGAGACTATAATTTGTGGACGAAGCAATCAGATATAAGATAATAGATCTCGGATTTTAACGCGAAAGCCTTTCATCCATTTGGCTAAATAAATTTCTGGCACTATAGCTGATGTCAGTTTGTGATGTAAATTACATATATAATTCCTAACTAAGGCAAATTACGACAATTATTGAGAACTGGATAATAAAAGCACCAGTAACACTCGCTGCAGCCAGGTACTACAATATATAAGAATGTTTGGAGAGCGTACAGACTCCTACATAGGCTTGGTTGCGTGTATCGTGTCGTTATCCACAAGTAGCACTGTGTGCACCCAACAACCGGAATGCACATAAACAATATTGAAGCTATGTAGTCGAGGCTGACAGAGTTTTTGAGACTTTATCATGGCTCCAGAGGCCGACCATTCTGTAGCCGTATGAATGATTTTCTCTACTGCTTCCATTACGGGTTTAGAACCTCTGAACCTCTTTCTAACCTTGAAAAACTTTTGAACCACGTTTAAGAAGTGTATCCACTTTGTTTCCTTGGTTTTGTATAACATCTTTTTACTTTATACTGACTGTTTGCTGATTGGCTACTATTTCTCAAGGTCACTAAAGATTCGTTCAAAGGTCGTCCATATATTAGAGTCTCGCCGCATTGTCTAAAAAAGGATAGAATACCCTCTTGATACACTTTTATAGCAATTTTGTATTGATAAATACACGTTTAATGAAGTATAGTAGATGTAAATCTCTTTTTTCTAAACTCTCATAAACACCTATAGAGTGTTTACTATCTTGAAAAATAAAAAAATACCTAACAAGTTATATATATATTTTGATTCAACATAATTAAAGAAAAATTTAGAACAAAGAGTATTAAATTACCTGACATGATTCGAAATGAATAGTTATTAATTAATAAATGAACGGGCGAGACTATAATTTATGGATGAACTAATCACGTATAAGATTATTATTATTATTATTTCAACACATAGATAATGGTACAAAGAGGCACCAAATACATATGCGCCACACAAATCTCATCCGATATGTGTGAGGGCTGTGATACTGCCCGGGTGCCCAAACCGAAGCAGGCACGTATAAGATAACAGGTCTCGAATTTTGGAGCGAAATTCATTCATCCATTTGGATAACTAGAGTTTTGGCATTATAGCTGATGTCAGTCCATGATGAAAACCCGAAATCTAATTTTTAACCTTAATAATCAACTGTAAATTATAATTATAATTCCTCACATAGGTTTATAACCCTCATTTGGTCCTGATTATTAAGTGAACACTCTTAAGGTCAGTCTAGTATCGCTCACAGGTTATCCATAAATTATCGTCTCACCAATGAACGGATTTCATTTTTAGAGACTAATTTAATCTGACAATTGTTTTCAGGACAAATTAACATCGACTAGGAAAACTAGAACAAAAGTTCTTCAGTGCTTTATTAGTTTTAAACAAATAGCTTTTCCAACTGATATAAAGCTGTGTGAAACAAATAATTACCGATTTCTGAGTATTTTAAGTCCCCTTCTATCATACTGGTATTTTCAGTGAGCAACTAATATCATTATCAATATATGATGGTAAGATATATTTCCTTTGAATTATTGTTTGATTTAGTGAATTCATTGTGAAACTCTTAGCAATTAGTAATTTTATTTAATTAATCAGAAAGGTGTTTATGCGAACTAAAGGTGCAGTATAGACCACATAACAATGATAATTCTTAAAAATTAAAAAGCTATCACAAACAGACATATACAAGAATTTCATTACAGTATATTACACAAAAACGCCAAGAACGTGAAGTGAAGAAAACATTACGCGTTTGTAATGTGTGCATTCATTTTATTAAAACAAAGTGTTAAACGGTTATTATTCTCAATATGAATTCTATCAACAATAAACAATGTTGGTTTTTCAACTTGCTCAAATTCTTTGATAAAATAAATTCAGCTTAAAACAAATAAGGCAAGTAAAATAGAAGACAGTAACTAAAATAACTCAGTATATTAGAGCACGAAGTATTGACCTTTAAAATGACGGATGTCAAATTCGAGTCTCAGTTGGACATCAAAAACTAGTTACACTCAGTCACCGTGTCAGTAATAAGGTTAAACGCGTGTCCCGTACTTCTGCTAGGAAAGCTCGGAAGTTCCTATTTTCTTATATTGTAATTTAAATTTTTACATTCATGTTAAAAGTCTGACATGAAACGAAAATTCCTATTTCCCATTGTGAACATTGATATTCTCTTATTGTCTGCTTAAACTTTTGTTACCATAGTGCTATATTTTTCCCATGGTCATAAATAAATTGTATATGCAAAATAGTGGCATAATATTCTTGGTTTCTCAGATTACGGTTAAAGTTCTTTTCTAAAAGGTTTATCTTCTATTCATTTTTTGCATCATTGTGTGCGTTAGAACGTATACAATTTAAACGTAACGGCCTTATAGGTGTAAGACAGACTAAAAGTGTACAATTTCTTCAGTACTGCTGAAGTTTCCACGTACCAAAGTAGAACATACTAGCTTTATTGGCAGCCATTACCGAAATAATATCAAAAAATCGCTGTTGTTACTTTTTTGATAAAATGGTTAGCACAAGAACCTTTTGTTTGAGAAATGTTAGGACGGTTTTACTTTTTGAAACTACACTTCAAAATTATCTAAAGATAACATAAAACAGTTTTATATGCTATAAAGTACCTTATGGATCACGGTGAATCTATTGGCATGACAGCATAATTTCTAATAACTAAAATAATCATTAATAATTGAACTCATGAGTCAATCAAAGCTAGACCACTGTGGAAAATCTGGAAACACTGGACGGTCGTTTCGTCCTAGTATAGGACTCCTCAGCAGTGCGCATCCACCATTCTGCTGGCTTAGGACTTACGAATTCTACTATTAAATTACTACATTTTCCATAAAACCCCATTCTAATAAAATATTTATGCTATTTTTTGTCACATGACAGTGTTCTTCAATAAGCATTAGGATAAATCGTTCTCGTTATCTAGTTGCGGGGTTATTTATTATTATTACTATTAATATTATCTGTTGCTCGTTGTGCTTCTTTTTAATACGAAAATTTGAATCTGCTGAAAAACCAATAAATATAAGCCGAATTTCTAACATAACCAAAAACAATAACAATTATCATCACCATTATTAAAATGATGAAATCATATGGAAAAGAAAAATTTAATTAAAAAGAAGACGATTTCTTTTAAAGTTCTCTTATACGACACAATCGAAACTTACAAAAGTAATTAAATGTATTTCTAAAAATAGAAATTGACTGATCAATCGACTGGACTTTTGAATAACAATAGATAATGTTAAAGATGAGTTAGAACAAACAATTAGCATTCCGACAGAAATGTATTTATCTCTTACAATTTGTCGCTAAATAGAATTTTGTTTGTCACTAGTGAATTAGGGTAGCTATGATTAACCATTTTTGTTTTTATTATTCACATTACGATAGGTTGTGCGGTAAAATATAGACAGATATAAAACATTAGGTGGTTACGGAAAAATTGGCAGGTAACCATGAGAGGCAACATCATCGAATCCAGTGTACTGGGACAACCGAAGGTTTTTCTTACAGAACATTTATAAATATCAGTCAGTCAGTCAGCTACAACGTAGGACCAGGCACATATGTTCATCGGTTCAAGTTGCCATGCCTCATTAGCACAGCAAAATGAACACCGGATTCATAGGAGTGGTTAGGTCAAAGGTGGTAATATATAGGAGAAAGATTGCAATAAGGATATAGTATAGGAAGAAAGAATTAGTTCGTAGAAAGAAAGATGTGAAGCAATTTCAATCTCTTAGTTTAAGGGAAGACAGAGAGTGTATACACCGACGCTATTGTGATCGATTCTGAGCTATGTCACCAAGAGTCTCCAACCATTGGTTACGAAAGTCACACGGACCCCAACCAAGTAGTCTGTATCTACCAACATGACTCAAACCAGAAGTTAGTGACTTCAAGCACTGATGCCACGTTTTGGTTTGGCCACCCCTAACTTTCTTCCAACCATCTCCAACACCAGTTAGCATTGCACGTCGTGATAATCGGTGTGCGGGCATACGTAACACGTGGCCCAACAATCTCAGTCGATGAAGATTCACAACCTTATCAACTGACTTATCATCATTACCTAATACCCTGCGTTTAACCTCACCATTACTTATCCAGTGATCCCAGCAGAGGCCAGCAACATTTCTAAGGCATCTGTGGTCAAATATTAGTAGCTTACGAGTATCTTCAACTCTTAATGGCCATGTTTCGCTGCCGTAAATTAAAACAGAACGAACTGCCGCACAGTATGCTCGTCCCTTGATTAATAGACGGATATCTCGCCTTCGTCATAGGTGACGTAAGTTGGCAAAAGCCAAACGAGCTTTTTGAATCCGTGCAGAGATTCCGTCAGACACCAACCCGTTAAGGTTGGTCAGACTTCCAAGATTAGTGAAATTGTCGACGCGTTCGACTACTCTCTGTCCTGAAGCAACAACTTGCATTTAGAGGGAGAGAAGCGCATTCCAAACATTCTGGCATTGTTGATTAGTGCTACCAGAAGACTTTGCATTTTATCAGCGTCTTCACTAAGCATAAATATGTCATCTGCGTGTTCTAAGTTGATAAGTGAACCTCCTTGTAGGAGATCAATCCCCAAGAACGTTATTTCCAGCAGTAGGTTTATAACCAAGTTGAAAAAAAAATAGAGATAGTGAACAGTTTCGATGGACACCACTTGAGCTTGCAAAAGCAGATGACAGTTCGCCATAAGCTCTAACTCGACTAGTAATGTTCGAGTAAATAGCCTTCACAATGTTTATGTACTTCTGAGGTACGCCTTTCAATGACAGACACTGCCACGGAATCTTGCGGTCTACGGAGTCAAATGCTGTTTTTAAGTCAAGAAAGACCACCATTGTAGGACGCCGATAAGTATGCCTGTGTTCTAGAACCTGACGAATGGTGACCAGGTCTGAAGCCAGCTTGATTCTCTCGTGTTTGCGGTTAACGAGTCTTAGTTAGGCGCCTGGTAATTATTTAGGCTAGTATTTTAGATGCTATATTAGTCAAGCAGAATGGTTTTGACCCCTTTCTTATATGTTGGGACAATCAGTGATTGCGACCATTCAGATGAGATTACGTTCAACTCCCAGATTTTAGCTAGAATATTAGTTAACCTAATCGCCAAAACTAGACCACCATCCTTAAAGACCGCTGGAACCAATCCATCTGTTCTTCCTCATTTCAGATTAGCTATACCTTTTTGAAATTCAACTAGAGTTGGGGGACCTACTTCAGTGTTCCATTCAGGTTGTTTGAGAGCAGTGAGTAGTTGAAGGCCAGTTCAACTGCCCCTTAAAATGTTCTGCCCATCTTTCTAAACGTCTGGGCTGAAAGTAGATAATAGCGTCGTCTTTTCCCGAGATCGTCTCACACTTGATTTATTAATTCCAGTTTATTTTATTAGTCTGAAAAGTTTTCTGATGTTACTTACAGCCGCTGCCTTTTATATCTCTTTTGCTTTCGTTGCCCATCACTACTCACGGTCGTTCTTTAGACTTTTGGTTAACCTACATTTGATTTGTTTTCGCTCTTCATCATATTCAGAGTCTGATGGGATGAGTTTACGAAAATCTATCAGTGCGATAGACTTGGTGGAGATTTATTAGTTTTACGTAACCCTTTGGTTTAAATCACTAATAGATGGCACTGCTGTTTCTACAGCTGTTCGTATATCTTTCCAAGTAGCATATGGGTCAGGTATGGTCAAAATTAATGATTAAGACGACTGTAAAGTGAAGGAAGTGATACACGAGCATCTCGTAATTCATTCACATGTATGCCTGGAAATTCACTAGTGCAAAGAGGAAAGCATGCCACCTTACTCGTAATGTACTTCCAACGACTAGGGTTATGAAACTTAGAAATGCCTGGTTTTATCTAATTTATTCAGTTTTAAAAATAATAATTTTGTGTCGCTTCATTACCTCTTAGATTAACTGATGGATGCAAACATCGAATGTTGAAACCGATTTAAAACTATCTGAATGGGTAAAATCACAGAAGAACCATTATTTCAGAAAAAACGAAAATTTGGATTGACAAACGAATTTAATCTGAATGCGCAGTTTGTAAATCCAAAAGAAGATGACTACTTTGTGATAGGTCCATCTGATGGTAAATTTTCAAATTCGATTGCCTACAGAAATAAAATGAAGCGAAATGCTCGAAGTGTTTCGCCAAAGAAAAAACAAGAAAATACCGGTAACGGTTCAAAACAGCAATTGTCTACCCAAATAAACAGGCAGATTCGAAAGCCATCACCTATCCTAAAACCTCATAGAGATGAAGCTATCCAAACAGACGGAGCACATAAAGCACTCGAAGAGGAGATCCGACGAATTCGAACTGAGATTGAAAACAGAAAGAGAATTTTACGTGCAAGAGAGGAAGCAAAAGAGAAGCACGTAAAAATCGAAAATGAGCTTAAACAAAAGCCCCATACAAAGATTTCCAAACCAGTAGAATCTGATCATCTAATGGTCACTCACGCCCCTGATGCCCCACGTCAACATAAAAGTAATAAAACTCCACTTAAAGAGTACTCAGGAAACTGTAAATTGGAGCCTCCAAAAGCTGCAGTTTACACTTGTGAAAAAAGTCGTCTTTCAGAATATCAGAGTGCATTTAAGGTACCACAGTTCAATTATAAATTTGAACCAACAAGATCTACCAGACCATTCACATGTAAACTAGATAAATTCCAATCTCGCAAAATTCCTTACGATACAGAATACAGGCACGAATATAAACCTTTTAAATATGTCCCAGTTGATCAATTAAAGTCAAGTGAAGTAATAGAAAACAAAGATGTACATATTATCCCCCTAAAACGTCCGTCATCAGCATATGGAATTAGAGAAATAGCCACGGATATTAATAAGACAGAAAAAGGACGAATTCGAGCATTAACACCGCCATCACAAATGAACACTAAACTAACACAACATAAAAAAAAGTATACTACAGAATATAATGCGAAATATATAGACTATTCAGATGTATTAGGTGTTCCACGAAATCAAATGAAATCATCAAATAAAACTATATCAAATGACTGGTACCAAGAAATAGTAGTACTACGTAGAAAAGCTGATGCCTATCGAAAACGTGATCGAGAATCACATTTTTCGCGTGAGCACTTAGCACAACTGGAATCTGACTATGTTGATCATTGGGATCCCCCAAGTAATGATAACTATATGGAAAATCTAGAAAAATATAAAGAAGCCTTACAAATGCCAAGAGCTGGAAAACCATCAACGGACTTAATTTCTAATCCAGACGAAATGGTGCTATCGGCTAATCAACGAAGGAGAGCAATGTTGGACAGTCACAATGTCGCAGAAATAATGGATCAAGATGATTGCTCTGACACAGACTGCGATCAAAATATAGAATATAATAACGATCACTTATCCACCCAGCCATACCGTAGATATAAAACAGATGTGAAATATAATAGAGACAATTATGTAGGAATATTACCAACTGCTACGAAATATAACCATACTGATGAAGCATATGACAGCGCAAACCACAGCTTAAAATCAGAAAATGATTCAATTCGACTAGCAAATTTAGATGAGCCAAGAACAAATAATTCGTACATAAAACAATGGTCAAATGATTCTAAAAACCATGCATCTAAAAGGCAGAACCACTGGTTTAGCAATGAATACGAACGAAAACAAAGAACAGTGGATGAAACAGGATCGCTGACTAGCTGTAGTTCGCTGTCTGAGGAATCAATGGAATCAAGTGCACGTTTAGCCCACGAAACTCTGAAACGAGCACAAAAGCAACATGAACGTATATTACGAGAACAAAAACATTACAATGAAAACATATATTCTCCAAATGCATATTCCGACTGTGAATGTAAGCGGATTGAATTCTGAAAAAACTAATTTCAAATTATGATAAACCTTTGTATGGTGTTTTATAAATTATGTATTTGTAATAGCAAGTATAAATCTGGATAAATACGCATGCATAAATAAAACTGTCCTAGGAGTCTTATCAAACTATTTGTAAATAAAAGGACGATACATTGCTTTGAATTGAAAAATAACTTTAATCCTTGTTGAATAACCGTACTGGTGCACACTAACTGACTTTAGAGGAAAGTGGTCACTGGTTGAATACATCAGTTGTGAACTAAGTGAGTACTGTACTGTGTACAGTTCAGAGACAGTGGGTTTTTCTACCGGAGAATACCAGTCAGCCCACAACCATACGTTCATGATTTTTTGTTGACTATTGTGAAAAATTAAGCACAGAATCAATAAAAATGTGTCTCCATGCTTCGAAAATCTTTGTATTAATTAGTAATAAAGGCAGATATTACGAATTATATGCATACATATACATACGAAGTGGACAACAAAGGGAAAATAGTTTTTGGAGAAAAGAAAGCAACGACTGGATGTACAATGTTATACATATAAATAAATATATAGGCAAAAAATGGTATAAAAACAATTCAGAGTAGATATTACAGCTTTGGTTCAATTTATATACGTATATCTGGCATACATTTCATGTATGGCACATCAATTAATAGTTTTAAATAAAATAATGTACACAAATGTGATAAAATCACGACATAAGTGAACATAAGTTATGCAAGGATTTGTATATATATATAAAGAGGAGTTCTAAGTAAATGATGGGTTCAGCAGGTAGCAAATGAGTGGAAATGAGTTCATAATCACCGGATAATGAAAAAGAAAATGGAAAGAAATAAGTATTAAGAAAAGACTAGATAAAGTCAATTAAGTTTCAAGTTGTTCAGTGCATTAAACATGGCAATAGAGTTGTAAAGTTGATATGAATACACAATCATATCATCTATCAGTAATTATAGTTAGACATGAAACAAAAAAATCATTAATTACTACATAAAGTACTATAAAACATACATAAATGACTAGATCATAAAAATTGAACAATTTACATTTTCAAAAAGGAAGCATTATCATCAGCAACAAAATGAAAAAGAAATACTAAGTTACAAACTAACTTAAGAATTGATACAAAAGAAACGGCGCCAACCCTTTTTAAGCGTTTTACACTTATTATTCTCTGTTACAATATGAAATGGGTGACTATCGGTCATCATATGGTTATTGCTAATACCATTATCATTATTAGAAGCTTGTGTGCAATCCCCATTATATAATAATGATCCATTTGACTTTGGTTCACGCAATAATACTGGACCACCTGAATCAGCTACTTTAAGACCACACCAAATAGCTAGATCGAAAACAGTCTTAAGATTTTTCTGAGTTAACGCGGAACATTCTACGTAAGCTTCAGCGCCTAATTCAATAGCCAAACATTCGGCCTTTTCCTTATCTATAGGCTCTTCACCAACTTTAGACAATTCTAATAAACGTCCAATATCATTACGTAGATCACATGCACAACCAATAAGAAGAAATATAGGACCCGGTATTAAGTTATCTTCATTTACACTTTTTAATCCACGATTAGTGTGCACAGAAGATTTTGATTTAGAGGGTGCTGACGCTGAAAGATTATCAATATTTCTTCGTGTAGTGGATAAGCCGAATAGTTTTGAAGCAGTTTGTTCAGCAGCACTGTTAAGAATAATAGGAGCAGACGCTAGTTCTTTCAACCAAACAGTTTTCAAGGATCTAAAAGTATCTGGCCGGACGACAGAGAAACATAGTAAGATAACATGTGCATCCAAATATGACAAATGTCTCAAAGAACTAACTTCTTCCTGAAGGAAGTAGAAAAAGAATAGTCAAATAGAAATGTTTAACAAATATATGAAATAGTTTTCACAAAATAACAAAAATGACAGTTCAATCTTTAACGCCAGCCTAGGTCACAGTTGATAATGAATGCAGCAATGAAGCATTTAGTAGTCGATATTAAGGCCTAAGATCCGCGAGGGGTAACAGATGTAGGTAATTAGCGAGACAATTAAGCCACAAATTAATAACATCGTTTCTGTCTATCAACTAGTTTGTGTAGACAATCTGATCTCAAAAAAGGACCAGTTGTGACTCAAGTAACACCATAATGCAAAGAAATCAACGATTTAGGTTCAGGTTTTATGAGGAACATAAGTTTCCTTCGACACTGATGGAAATGAATATTTGTGTTATGATAACTGTCATCATATAGATGACGTCAAGTACATAAATTCGTAAGGGTTAAAAGCAAACATATATATCTGTAAAAACTCTATAAAAACAATGAAGTTGAGAAAGTAAATGGCTTAATTTAGTATACATTTAACTGAGTATATTATAGTCAACCTTTATATTTGATTTCCGGGTGAGTTGAGATATAGAAATAAACTTTTTACAGTAAACTATATATATATATGAAGCAGCAGAAGTAAATGAGCATTGGCTTTGTGACCTTTATTTCTCTTCTTAATTAACTGACAAATAGGACAATCATACCATTTCCGTCGAATATTCGTAAACAAAAAACAATAGCTTTAATTTTCTAACATTTACAGTCAGTTGGCTAGTGAATCTGTCACTTGGATACTACTTGGTCAGGTTAAAGGGCTCAGTTCTGTAACCAAATTACCCGTGTATATCTTTCATACGCTTCAGCAATCTATCATATCAATTGTTCCGTTATAACGTATCTGTGTCTGAATAAGGCGTTAGGACAAACGTTTTATGGATAAATAATTCTAGTCGTTAAATTCCCAGTAGTAACTGTTTCATTCAACTAAAAAAACAAATACCATACAGTACTTTATTGGAAGTCTGATGAATAGTTGATGTCAACTTTATATCAATAATAAAACCTATTTTAACCACATCTCCTCTTTCAGTCCTGTGACCGCCATCCAAAAATCAAACAAACAAAAGTAGAACTCCATAGAAAAATAAAGTGATTGAACGTCATAAAATGAGAAAATTGACTAGGAAAAAAATAATAAGATAAATACAGCGAACGTGAGTTAGAAAATAAATATGGTGAAAATTGCCATTTTGACATTTGGTAAATAAATAAGGAACGAATCGAGTGAAGAAATTTCTTTTCTTCGCTCATTTCGTCCCTTTATTTAGAAAACAAATGTTTGCCTTATCACTACTTGATCATGTTGAAGGATGTTTGCCTATGAGTTTGAAAAGGTGAACTCATATGTACACAGAAATTTAATCAGCTTGTATGCTTTATCTTCAATAGTCAAAAGTAGAATGAATCTGTCTTTCTAATTTAATTCTAAAGCTTTCCCTAGGCTTGTTCCATGTGTTAAGTCAATATATCCATCACAATAACACATGTTGAAAATACATAAATAATGACTTTTGGGGAAAGTATGCACTTCAGTTTGTAAGTTTCGACTTATTAAATACTTCTGGGGCACTGAATCGTAAGTTACAATCTACTCCATTTAATTTGGTCCAGTAGCACTGTCAGATAAGACACGATTATTGTGGCTTTTAATAAACATTTACAGTCTTTGGATTGAAATTATTGCTTTTTCATGATATTGAGGTGTATATCACAATAAACGTTAGCCAACAAGCAGTTTTTTAGTAGCGTTACTTTGTGTACACTTTACGCAATTATACAGTGATACTGATTCCTCCATTCGATCATAATACAGAATTGACAGTGAATCTGGAATGTTGTTTGAGACTCAAAAGCGTGTTCAATATATGGCTGAGTCAGTCCCTACGTTGCTTTTGCCTGTCAATGTGGGCTACAAAATTATTTATAACCTTGTAGAGTAACAAAGGAGTATGAAGTTTCGAATAAACCTTCGATTTATTATCAGATGGTAGAAAGCAGGTTGGAAAACTTCAATTACAAATGGAACAAGTAGTAAGAAAACCTTAACTTTACAATGAAGTATAACAGATGAGGACACTCACTTTTCCTCCTGTGTCACAGATTTGTAGATGTACTGGTCGTGTATCAGCACACACTTCAACTGAAATGAAGAGATCAGAATAACTTGTAAGACGAGTTACATAGTACAAGAGGTGAATTTACTAGATGTCATGACATGCATTAATAGTCAGGAAATACTGAGGACAGGATGAAATTAGTATTTAATAAATGAGTATAGACATGGTGTAACACGAGCAAAACTTGGTCGTAGTGGCACGATAGGATCTATTATTCATCCTCCTCTAAATAGTGAATCGTGTTATTCCATGCTTACAGTCATCAAATCAATCGTTTCTTTTGGATCATTTTTCTTTTACTAATATATCCATTTATGTTCGTAATACTTTTACTTTTCACCGGTTTTTTTAATCTCCTTGTATGGAATGTTGACGAGGCACATAAGCTTGGAAGAAAACATTTATACAAAGTCCTACGTTGTGTTTGACTGACTGGTGTCATATGTTCAAAATCAATGAAAATCATTGTTAAGCACTAAACAATGCACCATGCAAGAATATTACAGTTAAAGTCAATACATTTCATGCCTCGGGACCTCTTGACGAGCTCTCTCTAAACATGTTTGATGAAAGTTATAGGCCTCTTTCTATTTTCCTAAGAAGCTTGTTTTTAAATGCTAAACACACTGGTCGAAATAAATGGATTTCTACAGTGAATAAACTACTGGTTTCAGATACATGGATAGTAAATCACGTCTTGTAGTGACCTGGATGAATTTAGAGATAAAGTTAAAGATAGCAAGCTATATACTGGATGGACCAGTGTGCTGCTGGAGGCGTGTGGCCGTTTGACACTCCAGCTGTCCATATCATGGAACCGTACTTACTTTCGGCATCTTGAAAATATACTTTATTATTGGTGATCTCATCAACTTGAAAGCATGACCAAAGAATCACTGCTTAAAGTCAGTTATAAGTAGTCACTTTTATTTTCGATTTCGTAATGTTGGCTGTGCACTTGGAAAAACATCGTTACTGAAAATTCATGAAATAAGTTTTGTTTTTAGGATTGACTTTTTATGACCCCTTCCATTTGAAAGGACACAATTCAGCAGAGTTAGCAGTTTTCCCTCAAGGCTGAAATTTACTGGTTGCAATTAAAAGGCTTTTCAATTGATCTACATGATATATTAGGATCTCACTGAGCCAGTCAATCATGAGCAGCGTAAAATCTGGCATATCTTTACATCGGTTCAAGTCGCCGTACCCCATAAGGACACATGAATTTAAATAGAGAGGTATGTCATTCAGTGATATTTCTTTTGCAAAGTGACTCCAACCAGGTATCTACGCTGAAAATATTATTAACTGACTATAATCTCAGTTTCAATGAGATTGTACATTTGAATCGATAAAGTCAACAGCATAGTTTTACACGACTGCTAACTTTACTAATGTGAATTATTTATGGTTAAAATAGCTACCGCTGCACCATGTTATTAAAGATGTATGTTCATTTTAGCTAAGATAAGCAATATACTGGCCCAAAAATTAGGACGACTTAAATCTTGATGCCTTACAAAACCATAGATAAATTGATGAAACGAGAACACATATTTAAAAATAAATAGGAATGTTAGGTTACAGGTGTGTGAATACAGCTTCACTAGTAGATGAAATTTGGTACATAATTCAACTGTTTACAACTCATGAACGTCATCACGAGAATTCGGATTCGAAAACATATAGCCCCATACACTCTTCTGATTTATTTATAAGCGATTCTTAGAAGTATCTCCTGAAAAGTTCTGTATCTTCACTGTTTAATCAATCACCTCCTTTTGAGAATGTAGAAAAATAGTCTACTCTCATACCTTCCCCTCACATCACAGATGCAGGAGTGCTGGAAGTGGATAGGACACATATTGAGGAAAGCACCCAACTGCGTCACAAAGCAAGCCCTCACATAGAATCCTCAAGGCCAAAGGAAAAGAGGAAGACCAAAGAACACATTACGCCGAGAAATGGAGATAGACATCAGAAAAATGAACAAAAATTGGATGGAACTAGAAAAGAAGGCTCATTACAGAGCGGGCTGAAGAATGTTGTTTGGCGATCTATGCTCCATTGGGAGTAACAGGTGTAATTAAGTAAGTATTTCCATCAAAAGACCAATGTTGTGTACTGTAGTAATTATTTGATTGTTTTAGACCAAATTGAGTCTCGAACTACAATGATATTTACTTGATCACTACTAGAGAAGCATTTTACCCACTTTCTTGAGGACAAAAGACATATAGTTATTTGAGATCAAAAAAACTTAAATCAATGTAGTCACCTAGACCATCACAATTACGATATATATCACGCAAATCTGATTGCTAAAATAAGCGAAATACCATGGTTGTAAGATAACTGGTTTACTTACAAATCATTAACAATATTTTACACCTCTATTTTGGTTTTATTCAGCAACTTGCAACTGTTTTAAGAGTTTACGCCTAGATTATTTTTTCGAAGTTAATCTGCAATATGTGCTGTGCCTCAGATATAAAGGCATTCGGTGGCAGTAACTACATAAAGTATGAAAAGCTCCTGGTATTATGAACCTCTGATATATCCAAAATCTTGATTTTGAAAAAACAATAATGGAAGAAGCAGTTGTGTTAAGGAAAATGCAACCATAAAGGATTCTCAGTGAAAGAAGTGGGAACATTATGGCATCCAAAAAGTTGATGTATACAGACACAACGTTAGCTAGTGATGACCATAGATCAATTCTAACTGAAAACCAGGATCGTTTGCCGGTTGTATGAATTTAGTCAGGTAATCAACAAGGCACAACCAACTTAGAATCTAGCCTATATTGAATGATACAAGCTGTTACATCACACCACCATAACTAAATGACAACTACATTATCCAGAGTGAGGAAATAGTCTCAGGAATGATAACAGGTTATTGGTTTGTACAAACCTATTGGCTTAAGGTTTTCGATTCACAAAAACTAGAAAATTACCATGAGTTACCGCAAAGTACCCAAGCAACCAATAAATAGGAAATATAGGCGAACAAAGGGGGAAAGGGTAAAATACATTGGAAGACAAAGGGAAAATAATAAGGAGACAAGCCTAAGTGTCTGCTTTTCCGCCTGTCAGGGGGAAAATGATGCGAATATTTCCCTTTATGTCGCTGAATTGTCAACATTTTTCCCAAATACACGCCAGATCATCAGCTAGAATGGAACACAATACACTCATCTAAACGTATGTAGCAATGGAGCAATCACATTTACAGTCAATATCCTTAATGGAAACCCATACGTGCTCATGACTAACTATCGAGCACATAAATATTACTATGTCACTAGAATAAAAGGATTCTTCAAAGTGAGTGCGTCGGTCTGTTAATGACCTAAATTTCACCAATCCATTTTTTGTGTTCACCGAATTTCAGAAGTTACAAGATTACTTTGCTTTTCAATAGTTGGACAGGCGTTGCAAAAAGGCAAAACCAGTGAGAAAATTTTTGATGCTCAACTTTGTTTCCAATAAACATTTTTTTAAATGCGCTTATTTTCTAACTTGCATGGGAAACTCTCTGAGTGAATGTTGAGAAGGTCTGTTTGGTTTTAAACGCACTTGTAATTGAGTACATGTGCCCAACTAATAACACATAACCTGTTCTTTCTTATGTAAATCATTTCAATTTACAATAAGACTTGGCAATTACAATTTAAATACATAACGATCGATGCTCTAGCATCTGCCAACTATGCATAATGTTCTACAATAGAACTTTTTTCTTTTTAATAAATTTCTTTCAACAGTACCATTTTTAACGTTAACTGCGGTTGTGTGGTTTGTTATAAAAATAAAGGCAAACATAGGAGGCATTTGGGGTTAGGCCGAAGGTATGTTAAAAGTTGAAGCAAAATTAGACGATTCGGCATGTATTCAGACAAAAAATAGGCAATTTGACGTGTATTTAGGTGAGAATTAAACAATTTAGCGACATTTAAAACATAGAGCGATATAAAGGATGAAATCAGCATCATTTCCCCCTGATAGACGAAGTAGCAGATATTTAGGCTTGTTTCCCTATTACTTCTCATTTGTTCACCTATATTTTCTTTTTACTGGTTGCTTGGGGAAACTAACCATACCTCGTCAGTTACTAGTTAACTCCCCTCAATAGAATAGCAGCCCGTTGTTCCAAAGACCACAAAACTACATGGTAATAGAAACTTAGAAAATGATAAAACCAACGAACCATTACAATAAAACAGTTCAACTCACCACAAAATGTATCTAAGGCAGATGGCCTGTATTCCGCTGGATAATCATTGGAGGTGTAGCTAACGACCAAACTAGTTTTTCCGACTTGTTTATCGCCTATAAGGATGCACTTCACAGTAGTATGATTGTTATTTTCCACCTCGCGCACAGAAGTATGTTGTGCTTGTATTTCATTCTTATTTGGTGGTCGAGGTGAGAATCCACTATCAAAAGGTTTCATCATTACATCTTAACATAAGTTATTTCTGTCCTACATATGAATTATAGTAATATATTGAATACTGAGAAAATAACATAAAAGCTCTTGCAATCGCAATAACAATCCAATGAACCCGCCAGTTTCGAATAAGTCACAAATGAATACCCATCCATTGAGCCTCAAAAGCTAGCCGATATGAACAACGGACTATTTGTTCCTTAAGTTATGTATCTGGGTAGCATCAGGACATGCTCGGTTATGAAGACGAGCATTTTTTTGGTATTTCTGGATCTGAAAATCAAAAAAAAAATGTCAACAATGGAAGTTGATTGATTGTTCGAATGGTTCTGAACGGAACAGAAGAAGATTTAACTTAACGAGCTTCTGTATCTTGTAGCAGTGGATCACCGATGCCTCGAGGTAAGAATCTAGGTATATTATCGATAAGAGAAAGAGAAATGAACTAGTAAATTATGGTGAGATACTGTCCTTGGACCTTAGAAATATGTCAAGTTTTCTCTTAAAGAATTCTTCGGAAGTCACTTAAACTGGCTCAGTCGGCAGAGAATTCCAACACTTGACTACTCTTACAGAGTAAAAGGTGTGCATAC
This sequence comes from Schistosoma margrebowiei, assembly GCA_944470205.2. Taxonomy (NCBI): domain Eukaryota; kingdom Metazoa; phylum Platyhelminthes; class Trematoda; order Strigeidida; family Schistosomatidae; genus Schistosoma; species Schistosoma margrebowiei. Next base: position 45,607,634 of record OX104028.1, read on the forward strand.
AGTTCGTTCTGATGTGTCGTATATCCAGTTTCTGGGTGTTATCCCTAAGGTGTGTTGGGACTAAACTTAAGTAGGTACTTCGGGGGATACCCAGAAGTGTTTAGATTGCTATAAATCATTAGATCACCTTTAGGACGTTTGTAATATAATGGGTAAAGGTTCATTGATCTGATGCTCTCTTCACAAGAATCGAGTCCCCAAACTGATTTTGTGTTTACTGGTAAATAAATCCCCAAAATCAATAGCTATGTGATTCTTCGATATTTGATACTAACCACATTAGTTTTAATGAACTCAACTAGCTGAGAGTGCTCGCATATCCGCACCAGATCACCGGTGAGTACGCCGTACTTCATATACACGACGGCTAGCCAGCTCACATTTGTTAATTCCCGATATATCGACAGTCTCTTCGAACCCATTTGCTTCTGACTTTGGATTTGACTAGGTTGAAACATTTCGAATATAAAATGTGTTACTGGTTAAGATGTTGTCAAATTCCGACTACTTGTGACATCTTTACGTGACTCGCTGTCGGATATGAACCAAAGTGACCTTATCGTTTTGTAGTGAGTGAGGAAATACTGTTCTTCCGCCGAAATGGTAAAAATGCGCTTCAACGTTACCACTGGAGGGTTTGCCCGAAAAGCATTTTTGTCGCAGTTAGCGTAAGACATCAGAATAGATAATCCCAAGCGTACTCGCACTTGGTGCCGATAGAATACCAATAAAGTTCAGGCCTGTTTCGAAAGAACCAGCACACGTCTCCATCATTGTCGCTAAAAAAATAGGTGATCCCATGGCTTACAATTAGAACCACAAAACGTTTTATGCGAATATGCGTGGAAGCTCCTTCCTGTTCTATCTCTAAAAAATGTTTTCTAAGATATAGTTAACCACCAAATCATGGAGGTGGTCTAAGGAGGTGAAGAGGATCATAGTCATGTCTCCTCTAATCCCTGCATACTGCAAGTATTGAAAGTATTGTAGGTTCAGTGGAGCGTCACCGAATGGTGGTGAGATCATCCACCATGCATAACCATTTCTTCGTTAGGCGACAAATTACTGATCATCGGACTCTCTGTTAAACACCACCAGTGTCGAGGGTGACTAACGCGGAACAATCAATCGCTCACTATGGAGTAGGCCATGTGTCAGCGATTATACTTTGTACTTATATGGTATTTCTTAAGAAAATTGAAGAATGTCATGCTTGTTCAATGCTGCCGTCAAAATAGCCACAGCATATGGAGATGACGAAAGAGTAATCCATGTTATGCACAGTCTACGGTGAGTGACTTTGACGTAAGCTAGGTCACATTATCTCCAGTCATTTCATGTAGACCTCAATCATCAACACAGATCATCCACATTGATGATCTACAGTGTATTGCCTTCGGAAAGTTATTTATGGGTTTTTAAATGCAAGCACCGTTTTATTTGCCTTTATACGGACTCACCTCAAGAGAGTGATATCTTTCTTCAAGGAAGGAGACATTATGAAAGGTTGGTTCATCACTAGGGTACTGAAAAAGAGCGGGAGAAAAAAAGACAAGAAGTAGAACAGACAATGTTAATGAGTGATGAAGCTGAGTTATTTATTATGGAAAAGTTAGAGTGTCTATTTAGACTTATTTCCTTTCATTAGGTCAACTTTTTACCCAAGTGTATCCAGATAGCTTAAAGAAGACAAACCAAAAGTATAGCAACAAATGGATAAAACACTATATGTATAGGAGATACTAAAAAGTGCTGAAGGTTTGAGACTATGTAGGTCTAAAATATACAGTAAAGGAAACAAAGTCATTATTGGACTCCTTTTTAGCGTAGCAATTCAGTTTAGCTTATGACAGGATTTCTCGATAGAAAGCGAAGCGATATCGAGGTTACAAACGTGAATCAAAAAGGTATTTGGAGTAAGAAATTAGCATCAGTATCATTGATTAGTTACGTTTTAGTGAATTACAAGGAGCAGTAGGCAATCAAAATGTCCTACACTATAGACATAGGTGAATTAGTATTACCTCCTCACCATCATATTTGCTGGTCAGAAACGTCACGCTCACTCCTTTTTTAATGTAAAGTTTCTTACGTTTGTGGTATGGTTTAATACACACTTTCATAAGGAGAGAACAGTGATTTTGGCATTTTGGCTGATGGTTCTTTTGAAGCCCTGTTATTATTAGTCTATGAGAATATTGCCCTTGCTTCGCCGATTCGTGTCTTCAAACTTGTCGGACCCTCCTGCCTGTTTTTTATTTGTGGTGCCCAGATACCCAATGACTTCCACTTCTTCCAGGATCTCTTCATTCGATATGAGTTCGTTGGTCTTTACTCTGTTGTGTTTCAGGATCGTGTCTTGTCTATTTCGAATGTTCAGGCCCATTGCTAAGGAAGCCACTGACACAGTGACAGCTCTTATCTTCCTTTGTTGCCATGTGTGGGATAGAAAGGTGAAGTAATCTGTACAGTACAGAGATTCAAGCTGCGTGTTCAAGAAGATTCCTCAGTTATTTTCTAGAAGGGAGAGCACGGGACGGAATCGGTTGCAGAATCCTGGTCGGTGGCCTATGTTCCACCACGAGTAACAAACGGAAGTAAGCAAAATGTATTGAACTTGATTATTTCTGATTGTGACTCTGAAAACAGTTTGATCCCTCTGTAGTTTACTCAACTTCTACGGTTACTTTTCTTCAGCTTTTATAGAAGGGTTTGTGTGTGCTGTTTCTGCATCATATAGTTTGAGCAGAGATGGTCAACTCAAAATGTTTCCAGAGTGATCAACCCACCCGTTGCCCCATTCTTGACCTTCGATTACTGATTTACTTTCCTCTATCATGGCTGATCACTCTGGTTAACACTAGTTTCTTGATAGCTTCTTAGTTGTCTGAAGTAGTTACTTGATATTTCTTTCTCTTGCAGCCTTCGTGACCAAAGAACGACAGGATATTTCCAGGAGGCATTCTCTACCATCCACTTTGTCGTCTGGGTTTTATCTATTTCAAGCACAGTAAGGTCGTATCTTTGCATATGCTCAGTTAGCCGAATGGTCTTCAAACTCCCCTACATTGTCCGGCCCGTCTATATGCTTATAGTGATAGTTTCTTTGACTGTCAGATAGGACATTGGCCTCATGACTTGTGAAGAATCTCGAGATAGATTATGAGGTGTCGTAATTGACTTAATTAACTGGACACAGCTTCCATGAGGACGCTCTATATCTTCAAAACAACTTCCTATGGTAACGAATGTTATGTTCGGTGGAACAGACCCAAAAATTTTAAATGTGGTTACTTTCTGTGTGGTAGGTAAACACATCTAGTAGGTTAGCTTGAATTCTTTTAGCCTAAATCCACTAGACACGGGATTACCTCTGATCCGACATTTTTATTTGAATTTTTTAAATCCATTGTGTCTAAATAACAGGGTTATCGATAAAAAATGCATGTTTTGATGACTCCGGTAAGCATTTTGCTTCACTATACCTCACCAGCTTTAAACAGATTTGTTACCTGTTTTCAATTTTACTAACAATTTATGTCAAAAAGGTTCTGTATTAGCATCTTGTAGTGCCCCGGTGGTTGAATCAGAGTTTGAGGGTATTGATTACATTTGGTGCACAAACTATAGTTCACCTCACAAGAACTGATATGGACCCACAGGTGTCCTTGGTCACATCACGTGAGGTATTAAAAGCTCATCGGATATGTAGGATAAAATTCTTGCTCCCCTATTGTCAGGAGAAAACGGTCCATATGTATCCGAAAGGCAGTAAGACCTAAGGATGAAGTATTCAAAATTAAACCTGACTGGTACCATACAAGGAAAATACTTGTCACATCAAGACCCCGGATTAATGGAAAAAATCACTGTTCTCTTTCGTAGAAGTAAGCTTTCTTAGTTGTTATATTCTGGAGATATAAATTAGGATGATGTGCTCTTACCAATTTATTCCCATACATGTATCATCGACAATTGTGATCAGCCTTACACAATAAATCATGACACCTATCTGCAGTGTTATTAAGTGCCATCAAAATGATCTTAGAAATGAGCAACATAATAATGACGTGACACGAGGATGATAAACGGTTCTTATCCAAAGATGGTCTCCTAAAATATTCGTTCGTCAACTATGTATTTGCTTCCATCATGATTCAACGAACACTATAAGTAGTCCTAAATTCTGTACTTAGCAAGGTGGAGTAATGGTTTACTTGCAAAAGTATAATGTTTTGAATTATTGGAATTATAGCACTAACTAAGAGTCCCAGAAATAACGCAATTGAATTAAGAAGACACAGGCACAACCGAATGTACTGTATTTGGAATTCGAAATCGTACAATCGACCAGTACCATAGTATCATTAGTTCGTTCAAACACCACATCCACCACAGCTTAAATTGGAGTCTAGGTGTTTGTAATCAATCGTACGTATTCTCAAATTCATCCTGGGTCTGTCTGCCATTATATTCGAAAAGGATTCTGTATTATCTAGAATTTGCTCATTAGCATTAGAATTAACAACGGAAATTGGATCAGACTCACTTGGTTCCTGAAATTGTATTTGATCAACATGTCGACTGTGTGTACTTAAGTCATTGATGTCTAGAATTCGCACCATCGATTTTCCGATATTCTTCAGAACAATACCCGTAGATGGTCGAAGATCATTTCCCCGATAGTATGTAACTTCTGCAGACTCCAAACATTTTATATTCGACTGAAGAATTCTTCCTTTCAATAGCTTCGCTGGAATCTCCTTTGTCACTGAATGTCTGGCATTTCTATATTGCAATAGAAAGGTATATACTCCCCTCTCCAGCTCATTAAATGTTGAGGCGGCTATAGAATCAATAGCAGTCTTTAATGTCCTGACAAAATTCTCTGCCTGACCATTAGAACACGGATGTCTGGGAGCAGTAAACAGATGTTTGCACCCTATACCGTTCAACCCGTTAGTGACCGCATCTGCAGCAAAGTGAGAACCATTATCAGTCACTAACACCATAGGAACCCCTTCTCGACCAAACGCCTTTCTTAATGCTTGGATTGTGAAGTCAAAGTTAGGTGAAGTTGTAAAAAAACTTCAGGCCATTTTGAAAAAGAATCAATAACTACTGGTGCATAGTATTTACTAAGAAACGAACCACAATAGTCAGCATGAATTCTCTGCCAGGCCTCAGACGATACTGGCCATGGCGTCCACTTCGAAGGATGACTTTTCAACTGATGACATTTCTCACAATTGTTTGCTGTACTACATATATCTGCATTTATCTCTGGCCACCAACATGTGAGCCTTGCCAAGGACTTCATTTTCTCAACACCTAAATGACCACTATGAAGATCTTCAAGAACAGATTTACGCAATGAAGGAGGAATGACAACACGATCATTTAAACACAGAATACCATCAGGAGTAGTAGATAGCTCATCTCTCTTTGAAAAATAGATAGGAAATCTACGTTTCAAATTAGCAGTCCAGCCTTTTCGTATAGCACTGAGTATACATCCAAAATATCTGCGAGTTTCTCTAATGAGATATGAACGTCTCACTGGTAAAGGTTGCACTAACAAACAGTCCGAAGTATTAATAGGTCGATCTTGTAATGACTGTCGAGAAATGTAGTCAACATGTTGAATTTGTTTGGCACTTCTGTGCTGAACCGTATAGTCATATGCAGTCAAAGCAATACTCCATCGTTGAACCATAGCAACTGAGGAACAAGCTAAAGATTTTTCAAAATGATAAATAAACTTTAAAGCTTCATGATCAGTAACAATAGTGAATTTCTTTCCGAATAAATATTTATGAAGTCTTTTAACAGCCCAAAACACAGCTAATGCTTCTCCCTGAGTCTGTGAATAACCTTGTTCAGTAACAGTGAGTTTGCATGAAACACAAATAACTGGTCTACCTTCCTGTTCCAAAACTGCACCAATTCCCACAGGTGATGCATCAGTAATAAGCACAGAATGTACATAAGGGGAGTACGTTCGAAGAACAGCATCACTTTGAAGAAACTTTAGTAGATTACGCAAGCATGACTCTTGTCCCTCACTCCATTTGAATGAATTGGATGTCAAAATATTAAACAAACAATTTGCACGACAAGAAAAATTAGGAATAAAACGGGAATAGTATTGAAGAGCACCCACTAGTGAACGTAATTCCGTAAAATTTTTTGGAGACGGGGCATTTGTCAGCGGAGCTAGTCGTTTCATATCTGGTCTAAAACCATTACCATCAACAAGGTATCCAAGGGATTCAAAACTAGATACACAAAACGAACACTTATTTGGATTCACTGTAATATTCTTCTCAATTAAACGACGCAATAAAGCAATAAGTCTCTGGACATGAACTACCTTATTAGGACCATGAACAATGAGATCATCTTGACAAACTTCAACATCTTGAAGATCACTAACTACTTTATTCATAACTTCATGAAATATGGCTGGATAACAACTTAGACCCGATGGAAGAAAATTGTATTTGAACAGACCAAACGTAGTGTTAATTGTCGTCAAAATAGATGAAGATTGATCTGAAGGAATTTGAAGATAAGCATCTTTTAGGTCAACTTTCGAGAACTTGTAGTGGCATTGGACTATAACCACACAATCCTCAAAGCTGAATACGAGATTACTCAGAAAATAGATATTCAATATTTAACGCGAAGAAATACCTAACGATGGAGAAGGCGCGACTAATGAATTGAATAGACTAGAGTTGATCGAACGGCATGGCTCGGCCATGCAGGCGTGGTCTCTGCTGAATGTTACCTTATATCTTCTTTTCATATTAAATATATTGTTCTTTCTCTAGCCTAACCTTGTTCTACATCATGTATTAGTAATTGATACGATACAGTGAGTTGGTGTAGTCGATGGTGTGACTTCCACGTAAGATCTTATAGATTAGGCAGTCATATCATGATAAATCTACAGATTTAGGATTAGGTCAATTATTAGAGCAGTACTAATATCATAGTAGACCATAAGTTTTACATTGGTGAGCCCAACTAAAGAAACGCAACATATTATTGCTAATCCTTATTTCCACCTTAACCTTCTCAATCGGTTTTTATTTTTGTAAACCCAGTATTCGTATAGTCCTTTGAATAATGGTCACATATATTATCGTAATGTTATATCTATTAGTTCACATAACTTACTAGCTCAATCGATAATAAAAGTTGATCATCTATATCAACTAATTAGCTTTGATGGTTCGTTAACAAGCTTTAATAGCATTTACCTGCTTCAGCGACATAAACTTGTTTAAACATCAAGCTCTAGCAAATATGACCTGTAAATAGCGTAAATATACATTGGCTAACAATGCAATCAAGGATTGAATAGTTATCTGGATCTAATTCTTAGTGTTTCTTCGCTTAACACCTCATCCTGTTTTAAACTATGCACTATCCTTTTCTTCCGACCACTGTCTGCCTAATTTCATATTCTCGAGTTCCATTGCCAAACAACAAGGATGACACTTCTCTAAAAACATACGGTGAGTTTCAGCCATAAGTTTCCTGCAATCATAAGGTCATTTTAGATGGCTCGTTCAATGGCTGACACAATTATCTGGATTCATTCGATTGTTTTGATCTGAGCGAGTGGCAGCAGCATCAAGCACCCTGGAATTAATTGCCATACTGCATGTTTTATTGTGGATACTTTTGGATCATTACTCCCCACGAATGGCGTTATATATGTCGTCCACTGAATAATCTAATTTTCAAAAATAATCCAGGCGAGTTCAACTATTTTACTGGATGATTTTTCTGTACTTAACATGTATATGTTTTCCAGTTGCGTTTGCCACATATTTATAATTATCTTTAGGCTAAATGCAGTAACTTCTTATAGAATGTTTATAACGCATCATATTCCTGCCTGAAGTTTCACAAGCAGTCTAAACTTTAAAATTACTTGTCTGGTCATGTTCATTATTTTTAAATCGTCATATACGTCAACAACCTGCATGTTAACCTGGTTCATACATACGTTACACTATATCTCCATGTCTTCTAAATTTAGAAATCATCTGGATCGCCTCTAACATTTATTAATAAACCCATCATAGTCGTTGTTGCTAATCGTATTTGGATTTATGGATTGGTTTATCATATTAGCAGTCTAAAATGCAAACATAATTTAGATAATAAGATTAAAAATTTAGGTACTATCAACTGCACTAGTAAAATTACTAAATCCTCAGGTAGTTTTTGGTTGAACAAACTTTTAAAATCTAAACTCCGTAGCCTACTAGAATTAACACTAAACGAATATTTCTAAATTGAAATTTATAATTAAATTAGGCGTCTCGGATTCTTGAACATTATAAATTTCTGATAATTTTGAATCACCTAAAGCAACAATGCCTATTTTTCCACTGGCCAGTCTTCAATCAACACTATAACTAATTAAACATAATAGTTTTAGGATATCTTCATAAAGCATTGTCATGACTTGACAATCACGTAATATGATTGATAAATTTAATGAAACTATTGACAAAATCGGTCACCAAATTGACATATAATTATCACTAGTGTTGTTTTTCTTTTATCTTCATTCACTACAGATGATTACAGTATGTTTCTCTATCAGATGCTCACTCAGTAAATATCTCGAAACCTTGTCAGTCTAATTGGAGGTTTAGCGACACAATAATGCATGCAAATAATCAGTATAAGCAGTCGAGCAAATCTCCTGCAAACTGAAAATATCAATGTCGAATTTACCCCAACACTGACTAAGGTTCAAGCCATTATCATAGACGTCAGTTGGGAGTGTACTCCCCTTGGTTACAACTTATGTTCTTCCTGATAATCACATAAGCATCTCTCACTGTTAATCATCTTGTAAAAGCTTATTTAGCCGAATACACCTTGCAGCACCACATCACTTAGTAATATGACACATAGGTTTAACTAATTTCAATAACGTATAACCACTATATCTCAATTAAATCGTGTTCCGCCTTATGATAAACTGCATACTTTCAACTAACTTGTATACCCAATCAGCCGGCAAGTATAGATATAAATAAATAGTCTGCCGCAGATCAGAACATTGAGTCTAGAGCATGTCTCTTAAGAATACACTCATGTTTAACGATTTGTTCCTAGCTATCTGTCCAAAATTCACATAATTACCACTCACGTATTTAAATTTTGTTTTGATAACCATTCATGTGTATTAGTAGTATTAATAAATTCTATCACGGTCAAGTAAAAATGAGGTTGAGAAAATCTCCCCGTAACTAAACAAACCGTATCAAACTAACTAGAACACTAGTTGGAATTCTTCTCCACGGTAATACTTTTGTTCCTTCAGTTAGCCTACTAATACATATGCAATTGGAAATCGACTCATATGGACAACTTACCGGCATAATCGTTATTTGATTTCATAAGTTAGACTAAAAGTAGTACTAATATTAACATTTCTACAATATTCATAACTTTAATATTTCTAAACACAAAATACTTACTACCTAAGTTATTAACCAACGACTATTAACACGCATCGTTTTATTATTATTATTATTGTAATCCCATTTTTTTATAGCTCAAATAATCACTCAAATTTTCATTGTAAGCATGTTAAGCATGAAGGCAGATATTTTAAAACTATTACATGTATTTCCCGACCAGATGCTGCCGTCTTCTTTTTGATTTATCTTTCAGCTTGTCATCACCCGGAGGATTATTACTAGTCTTGGTAACCTTCGGGACACTACAGTCCCATCCAATTTGGTATCGAACCAACACCACGTTGATTCTGGTGGGAGAGTAGTGTAGTGGCATTGGACCATAACCACACAATCCTCAAAGCTGAATACGAGATTACTCAGAAAATAGATATTCAATATTTAACGCGAAGAAATACCTAACGATGGAGAAGGCGCGAATAATGATTTGAATAGACTAGAGTTGGTCGAACGGCATGGCTCGGCCATGCAGTCGTGGTCTCTGCTGAATGTTACCTTATATCTTCTTTTCATATTAAATATATTGTTCTTTCTCTAGCCTAACCTTGTTCTACATCATGTATTGGTAATTGATACGATACAGTGAGTTGGTGTAGTTGATGGTGTGACTTCCACGTAAGATCTTATAGATAAGGCAGTCATATCATGACAAATCCACAGATTTAGGATTAGGTCTATTATTAGAGCAGTACTAATATCATAGTAGACCATAAGTTCTACAAACTCTTTGAACCATGAAGTCGATTTAGAATATCTTCAGCCTCCACCGTCGTGCACGTTTGCTTCAACAAACGGGAATTCAGAGTTAATCTATAGTCACCACAAATTCTAGGGGTCTTGCCGTCCGACTTCAGTGGCGTAACGATAGGAGTACCCCATGCTGAAGACTGAATCGGTTCAATTATGCCTTTCGCACACAAATCGTTTAATGTCTTATGTACTGCTTCTCGAAGACCATAAGGAATTATTCTTCTTTTAAGAAAAACTGGATCACCCTGTACTTGAAGTTTTATAGGCTGAATTTTCATACCTCCACTGCACTTAGCACACCTAGCTATCAAATCTTTAAGTAAAGTATCAGAATTCTCCTTAGAAACTAGGAAGGACAACTCCACTTTAAGCCTTTTCAAATTCTTTAAACCTAATATTGACAGTCCTGTTTCGCTAACTAAAAATTCACAAGGTATCTATGAAGAATTATCATCTCTTATTAGCAATTCACAGCATCCTCGTATGGGCAGTCTGTGTCCAGTAATCCCCAATATTGAGACTTCAGTGGGTCGTACTACAACGTTAGGATCTAAGAATTTCAAGTTCTTGAATGAAATAATGGACTCTGTACTGCCTGTGTCCACAATAAAGTCATGAAATGAACCAAGCGATGTATATAGTCGCTTTTGAATATGAGCATTACCTTTCGAAATAGTAGACAAAGATAAATGATCGCTAGAAACATCCGAAATATTGAGATTTAAATGACAAGATTTAGTACTACTTGAAGCAAAATGGACAGTAGCTTTGCATACTGACTGAATGTGTCCTATCTTACCACATTTAAAACATTTAGCATTACGAAATGCACATGAATTACGAAAATGAAACTTTCCACATGATAAACATTTATCAAACTTCATCTCACCTTTTTGATTTGTTTTGTAATTCCTTGTTGAAACACCTTTCATATTTACACGAGAATAGGATTCACCGTTAAATGAACGCAAGTTCGATTGACCGTGAGATTGTAGTTCATCAGGACAACTAAGCAAAGTATTAGAAATCTTCATTGACTGGATATCAAGTTCATTTACTGCTTCATAGTTAATACACGCAGTTCTAGCATCTTGAAAGGAACAGTTTGGCATTCTTAACAGCTCTCTTTCCAAACTCGGTATGTTGATTCCTGCAATTAATCGATCTCTAAGTTGTACATGAAGTTGATCACCGAAATTACACTTGGCAGCTTGTTTCTGCAATTCAAGGATAAATTCCCGAACGTTTTGATCATTTTGACGAACCATCTTATGAAATTTCGCCCTTTCACGGCTTTCGAAACTGGTACATTTTATATGATTTAAATATAGCTCTTTAAGAGTTGCATAAGGAAGTGAGATAGGTTTTTCTGGATATGCCAAAGTTTTTAATAAGCTGTAAGCTTCTCTCCTAATGAATGTCAGGAAATGTGCCACAATTTTATCACCTTTGACATCTTCCTTAGTCATGCTCCAGATTTCAAACCTTTCCAAATAATCCTCAAATGCTTCCGAAGTTGAATGAATGTCCAACTTTTCCATTGCAGGTTCCATCACGACGCCAGTATAATGTTTCGAATTATTGGAATTATAGCACTAACTAAGAGTCCCAGAAATAACGCAATTGAATTAAGAAGACACAGGCACAACCGAATGTACTGTATTTGGAATTCGAAATCGCACAATCAACCAGTACAATAGTATCATTAGTTCGTTCAAACACCACAAAAAGACGCTCATTTTCTCTGAAATGGTAACACAGGCGCTTGTTTATAAGCATTAGCAGTTGCGAAAGCACTTTCATGAGATATATGCAAGCATATCAAACATTTCATTCCGTCAATGTATGAGATCACCGCAACCAACCTAGAGATAACTTTCTAAGTCACCAAATCGACTTGTTTAGTGACCAGATATATGGTGTTGTGTAGAACTTATGGTCTACTATGATATTAGTACTGCTCTAATAATAGACCTAATCCTAAATCTGTGGATTTGTCATGATAATAATAATAATAATAATTTATTCTGAAATAACAGATTGCTACATGAGGCATGCCAGTTTACAGGCAAGATCAAATTGATACAAATGATACAATATACACTATAATAAATTACATAGCTGGGTTGATAATTTATAAGATATAAATGTCGATGGTTTAAATCAGTACTACAGTTGGCGCGCTTCATGAAAGTCGCGTTGCGAATGTGCGACTGATGGTCAACAATAGGTCCATTGAAGGTATGGGCTTCTAAAAATCGCAACCTTATTTCCTTCTGGGATATCCAAGGCTTTAAGGATGGTGCAGGATGAAGTCACCAGTTCCATATCTCAAGGGGGCTGAAAGAGGGAGCAAGTAAAAGAAAACACGAGAGGCAGAGTAGCCAATATTCATGAAAGAATGCTTAAGGTATGATTACTCAGTCTAATTTTCCTTTATTAAGGTATATGTTAGGAAAGAGCATTTTAATAGGTTAAAGAAAATAAGTGTTGACAAGGTGTGAGTGGACATACAACTGACAAATGGGGGCGATTCGGAAAAGAGCTGAGAGTATAAGATTATGTGTGATTATAAAATAAACTATAGTGCTAGAAACAGTATAGTGATATACATTTGGCTGTCTTCCCTTTAATATCGAAGCTATTAGAGCCTCTTTCGTTTTTTTTTAAAATATTTTTCCCCCAGTTATTATAGGGTCTTGATTAGGCTTCGTATATTAGCGAATTGTCTAGTTTGCTTGTAATAGGATTTCTAGGTAGGAAGTGAAACCAATTCAACGTTCGTAACACGACTTAAAGAGGTATTTTGCGTGAATAGATCAGCTTCAATACCATAAGTTCGTGGCATCCCACTAAACCATAAGGAGCCGTAATTAAACAAAATGTTCTGCCCTACAGACATGGGTGGATTGAAGTTATCTCCCCACCTTCATGTTTGCTGGTCAGTAACGCCACCCTCCCTCCTTTTGTGATGTTAGGCTCTCTTACGTTTGTGGTAAGTATGAATACTGCTTTAATCAAAGCCCATAGTTGGAATACACTGTCTCTACTAGGTCCATGTTACAAGCAAATCAGATAGTTAAAAAACTTGTTTTATGGGTTAGATGTCCACATAGTATATCACACTGCTATGAAAATAACTAATGGTTTAAAGAAGTAAGGACTAATCTATAAGATCTTACGTGGAAGTCACACCATCAACTACACCAACTCACTGTATCGTATCAATTACCAATACATGACGTAGAACAAGGTTAGGCTAGAGAAAGAACAATATATATAATATGAATAGAAGATATATAAGCAGAGACCACGCCTGCATGGCCGAGCCATGCCGTTCGACCAACTCTAGTCCATTCAACTCATTATTCGCGCCTTCTCCATCGTTAGGTATTTCTTTGCGTTAAATATTGAATACCTATTTTCCGAGTAATCTCGTATTCAGCTTTGAGGATAGTGTGGTTATGGTCCAATGCCACTACAGTTGCTCCAAGGTATTTTTGACAAGAAGTGTCTTTAATTAAACTATCACACGCTGTACTGAGGGCTTTTGAGAACAACAAAGCGAATAAACTGATATGTGCCTAAAGAAAAGCAGAGCTATCAGTGACCAATTGTTCATCATACAGACAATAAAACTTTTCAGGTGCTTTTTGATGTGAGTGAGCTTCAAGTCCCATTTAATCAGCTCTTCACATGGAAAGTTCTTGTGATATCGCAATCGACCGCTCAAAAAGTTATAGGTAGGAATTTGACTACTTGGCAGTAACAAAAAAGTATGGATGATCGACGTTTACGCGTGGGAATGTGCCGATAAAATGTAACTGTGGTAACATTGTAAACAAAATAAACAGAAATTATCAAAACCCAAAAATCCCGAAGCTAATTAATAGTCAGTCGCAAATGGTAGCTATAGCCGTTGATGGTGGTCCTTTTATCAGCTTCACTGGTACCACTGTAAAATCATGAAGTTCCACCAATCCTGACTCAGAAGTTAGTGTTTTCCTCATAAAAAAGATCGTCTTTGATGTAAAGACACTTATTCACACTTAGGTCTGCAGCATGTCTCCTACCTGATGTCCATTCAAATAATCGACTAGCATCCCTACAAACGGTTCGCTGGCTTGTCTATTTAACATCTATCTTCAGGCTTGTTACGTTTTCCGTCTGAATTTAGCGAGGTTTTAGATACGTCTTCATGAAATTTGTTTTCTCCTTCTTACTCAGCACTATTTCAAGGCAGATAAAGAAAGCATGGGGGCGTTTGAGAGTTGCAAAGACATTCTTAGACGAGTAGGCAGGTGGAAACACATTTACGAGAAAAGGTATAAATACAATAAACGAGAATTTGTCATCATATCAGATGTTATTTTGAAGCATAAACTCGATTACTCATTTGAAAGAATACGTAAGTTAAGTTGTTGATTTAGATACATAAATGTGATGTAATTATAAGATCCTTCTTGGAAGTTTTGTGTGGTGTATGAAAATCCCTCCACTACATGCGTTTTCTATGCGATATGTTGCTCAACCTAATTTTGATCCGTTTGGCCGTTCACTCCGTTGATTGTATTCACCGCAGATAAGATGGGTGCTATTGATTTGTTGTTGTAGTTTTCGTTTCTGTGGCGGTCGTAGTGAATTTATATGAGCCTCACAAATTATTTATATGTTTTTGTAGATAATTCTCGGTTTTGTAGATGGTTAATATGAACTTGGAGGTATACTTCTTGCTTGATAAGGTGGTTTTGTATTTGATAGCACTACATGTTATGTTCTTGAATACTGTGGAATAAAATAATAAACCACTTTAATTACAAGCATTGACTAATTAAAATGTCCCCGTTCGTGCTTATGACCAAAGAGACCATGTTTCACTTGATATACCGAATATAAATATATCATTTATAGTTCCAAATTCCTCTAAGCTGGCGATCACAAGAGCTGGAGATAAATGGGTAGCTAGGTGACATCTTAAATCTTCTGGAATATAGAACAAAACTAATTTATTGCAATATTTCCTTCCCTATTAATATCAATAAACTCAGAATTCTAATGGTGAACAACAGTGATAACGGGTCCACCATGTTCTTTCTGAGAGATTCCATCTTCAAACTTTCCATAATTTAGAAGGATTTGTCATCATCCTTTTTGTTACATTAGATGTCTCTTCGCATTTACAATCTGCATTCAATTAGGTAGAACGCTTTTGGAGTTTCTTTCGAATAAAGATTGATAAAAGTTGACTGCAGAATTGCTCAAAACTGTTTTCACTGTTTGGTCTACTCAAACACAGATCCCAATGAACAAACAGTTCATGAACTCAAACAAGCAAGGTTGAAGTTTGAAAACACGAAGTGTACCGCTAAAGGAAGTGTTATTTTCAAAAAGCCCTTCCAGATGCCTGTTGTTCTTATGTCCTCATGTGTTATATTTTCGTATCTAATTGTGCTAACCTGCCGAAGAAACTCACCCATAACAATCGGAAACCGTCCAAAATTCTTTCGTAAGTCTTTTAATCTGGTATTCCACCGTTTGCACATGGACAGATACTCCAGGAAGACATTACCTTCTACCTATGTCTTATTTCCATTGTTATAATAAGGCTTTCGTGCATGAATTATACGTAAGACTAGTATAGGAATAGCTCGCTTCCACCAATTCTAGCTTGGCGTACAATAGCGGAAGAACTAAAGTCCTATCTCGTTCTCTCACTGATAATTTAGGTGTTCTATGATCTAAATTGGATTAAGATTTCATTCATTTTAAACCCAAATTTTCATTTAAACCAATCTTGGTTTCTGGAATCACTACAGATATTCTCTTATGTGAAGGCTTAAGGGAAATGAAACGAGGTTTTGCGTTTAGTTATATCAATACAGCGAGGACGTGTCGAGTTCACAGTCAGATAGTTTGGTCTTTAGCATAGATTAATCATTCCGAATACTAAGAGCATACACTTGATAGTGCTTCGCCTGCAGTTTTTCTTAGTGTACATTTATCCTAGTCTCCATGTGTTTGTAAAACTTCCGAAAGTTATCTCGTCTGTCTATCGAAGCTTTCAAGCCTATTTGTTTTCCGGGTTATGTATTTATCACAATCTTTCAGTCTCGAAGCCCCTCAGTTTGGTTTGTAAAGATATTCGGTCATTGTATCTGTCTATACTGTCGAATACTATCAAACTGCCAAGAGATACCTTTACGTACACAATGCTAAACAAAAACCAAGTTAGCTGGCAAAGTATGCTTTTTTAGTTTATTAAAAACTCTTAGGTCACCGGAATAGTTTACATCACTTTGCTCATCAACCTCCAATCCAAGAGCAAATCATTTAGCTATCCGATTTACGTAACTTAATGATTTTAAAACGACGTTCATGGATTACTAATATTCGACAGTACGCGTGTTCGTAACGGTGACTTAATGCCTAAGTAGTTGGGTTTAAGAACTTACGTCTCATAACCACACTGCTTCACCTACTCCGGTTTGGTTAGGTGGGTGACATCACTAGTGGTAAGTACACTCGTACTTTGTAATCGTGTTTAATTATATTGGGTGTTTTTAAAGTATTAGCTCAATATGATGATTTGTAATATAATTGAGCAGAGCACCAAGTACTGGTAACAAGATGGTTACTAGAGCTGTCCATTTTTATTACCCAAGAAGGCCTGGATTTTGGTTAATTATATTTCATTTTCCATCCCAACGCATGATAGTGATTGGAATAGAAATAAGTTGGAGAAAATCACAGGAATCCAAAGCAATATGTGATATGTTAAGGCGCGTCTAGAGGTGCATATATCCCGGTCCAGGACCACACGATTATTGTAACTGACAGTTGAATACGGTAACATGACTTAAAATCAACAGCAGTTACACAAATTGTCTAGTCATTAGTTCCCCTTAGGTTTTGAATTTTAATATCAGTGTAATATACTCGATGAGTTAATTTGTTCCATCCAGCTAAATTGTTGCCTTCACTTTGTCTTTCACTATCAGCAATATTATTGTTATCGTTTCAACCTCTCTGATTCTCATCATGGTAATTTCCTTTTTTTTGTGTTGATGTAATGTGGATACTTGAACTGATATACGTTCGATTTATATGCGATATTGTCTCGGAGTGATTAAGTAAGATACAACGTAGTTGGGCAAAGGTGGAAAATGTCTGGTAGTGTGTTGCCCAGAATATGTGCTTTCCATGAAATCTAACTAGAAATTCCTAGCTACCTTTTTAGAGGATGACATAACTGGAACTAAATCGGAATCTTATTTCCTAGACAAAAGATAGTTATGATTTCCATCCTATTTTTGCATGTCATTGACCTCAAGAATCGTTTAAAAAGTGACCTGTAGAATATAGTGAATACTTGTCAAAATGAAAAATCTTGTTTTCTCTATTCTAATGAATAAAAACTCAAAGTAATTATCCATGATGGTATTTTTTCAGGTGCAGGCGTACAGTAGAACTAAGAGCATTTCTCGGTTTGGTGAGAAATTTTAGAGGTTTGAGGGAAACGTCTTAATTTTGTGTAAATTATGCGTTCAATAATTTCGTGGAATTATATTTTCAAATCCGTTTACGTAAGAGGTTAGCTATTAAAACCATATATACATTGCCATGTATGTTGCTAGCCGCAGAATTATTTGAGCGAAAAATAGTCATTTTCTCGGAAACTGTGGCCAATCACAATTGGACTTCATTTTTGCTTCGAGATTACGTAGTACTAATGAATATTCACTTCTTCACTAAAACAAAACCGGGGCAACAATTTGTATAACTTGGTATATGTTAAACCCATCTAGGCAAGTACACTGCCTAGTAATGCGCGTAACTTTCCGTACGACTTAAAGATCGTTGATGGCGTGTGGCTTGCAAAATTTTGATAGTTATTGTCTAAGTATTTTGCATTTTTGTTAGAACTAGTTGGTTAGAATATGTGCTTTCCATGAAATCTAACTAGAAATTCCTAGCTACCTTTTTAGAGGATGACATAACTGGAACTAAATCGGAATCTTATTTCCTAGACAAAAGATAGTTATGATTTCCATCCTATTTTTGCATGTCATTGACCTCAAGAATCGTTTAAAAAGTGACCTGTAGAATATAGTGAATACTTGTCAAAATGAAAAATCTTGTTTTCTCTATTCTAATGAATAAAAACTCAAAGTAATTATCCATGATGGTATTTTTTCAGGTGCAGGCGTACAGTAGAACTAAGAGCATTTCTCGGTTTGGTGAGAAATTTTAGAGGTTTGAGGGAAACGTCTTAATTTTGTGTAAATTATGCGTTCAATAATTTCGTGGAATTATATTTTCAAATCCGTTTACGTAAGAGGTTAGCTATTAAAACCATATATACATTGCCATGTATGTTGCTAGCCGCAGAATTATTTGAGCGAAAAATAGTCATTTTCTCGGAAACTGTGGCCAATCACAATTGGACTTCATTTTTGCTTCGAGATTACGTAGTACTAATGAATATTCACTTCTTCACTAAAACAAAACCGGGGCAACAATTTGTATAACTTGGTATATGTTAAACCCATCTAGGCAAGTACACTGCCTAGTAATGCGCGTAACTTTCCGTACGACTTAAAGATCGTTGATGGCGTGTGGCTTGCAAAATTTTGATAGTTATTGTCTAAGTATTTTGCATTTTTGTTAGAACTAGTTGGTTAGAAATAATGGTGTTATGCAATACTCCAAATCATGAGGATGATTGATCAAGTTGGAAACATTCACAAGATAAGGTTGTTTAGTTGTGCTCTGAAACCTGTCGATAGTTTAGTATTTTATATTCACAGCAGTATCTAAGACAAACTAGTTCTCAGCTTTTTTTTCAATCTCTATTTACGTGTTCGATAGTTGTGGAACTTGTTTTTCTAGACATTCAAACTATTGTATCTTCAGTTGATATAAAGAGTCAAGAACTAATCGTAATAGTTAGATATTAGTTACTTTGGCGAGTGATTGACTTATAGTCGTAACATTCTTCAGTCGCTTATTTATAAAATGACTTCTAATCATGTATGTTTCTGAGTAAAATTTTCTGCATATGACCATGTCATTTTCCTAGAATAAAAACCCTATTCTATTGCACAGCTTGTTTTTCGGTATCAGCTCATTTAGGATGTATGTTAATTATTCGCTCTCATGACCAGTTATCACGCGATAAAATTGTATCGCTGCATATTATTCATTGATCAGCGCACCTTATACATTAATACAACAATCCCTAAACGTTTTTTTATTTGCGAGTCGTCAAAGGTAATTCGTAACCGTAGTTATCACTAAGTTATTTCTGTCGTTTCTTATAAACTAGGGACTGCCAGTAATCGGAACTAGTTTGACACAGTTGCGTTCATCTCTCAAACATGGATTTATACCTTCTCTAGCCTAACAGTTGGATTCCAGACCTATACCCAGATAATTCCTGGATTTGACTCATCCAGGTCAGCTTCTATTCATTACTTTGAGCTAACAACAAGTTCATGTCAGATAGTCTTCTCAAACAGTGAGGTCATAAGCCACACCAAATTAACAAACATAACCGCTTTAGTGTTGATAACGGTGTTTTATAATCTGCCGAAAAGTAAAGATTTGGTCAACTAACTCTCTCGTATCTGAAACATTGTTTTTTGAATTCCTTTGAATCATAAGAGACTACTAAGTAAACGGTTTGGTGCGGTGACCATATAGAAAAACCTTGGAAATAATCAATAATCGGAAATATTTTGCCAAAACTATCTATTGTTTTCCTAACCCTTTAGTAACTTTACTGAGTCTAGTAATTGCTGATCATCACCCTTGAAGGATTTTAAAGTAAACTATCACATCCTAATCTTTTAACTTGCTTTATGTTTGTCACTACTTGCCTAACTTTGATGGGAGTTGAATGACAGTCGCCATATTCTTCTTGGCAGCTGATGCATTACAAAGGGAGTAGAAATGACTCCTAGTCAACCGAAATTTTCTCCAGTTTACCATCTAATACCAAAAGACGTCACTACCACCGACACCATATGAATTCTTTTTCATTTTGTTACTTGCGTTTCTCTGTGCTGGTATGATTAGTATAAATTAATGCATATTTATACCATACCCTACGTTATGACTGTCTGATGGTTTCATAGTTTTGATCGCCATTATCGCTCAGGAAAAAAATGGACTGTTTGATTCAGGTGTTACGTTCTGAAGTCACAGTTTCAAATTTAGTGTTTGATCATTTCTACTGTTAAAAACATGTCAGATATTTCAAACTTGTGTTCATTAACTCAATAGGTAATCCATTTTTGCAAATGGTATATACAGGAAACCATAACGGGGCAACAACTATTTTAAGTGACTAATGTGGTCGAACACCCCAGTTAGTCATGATTTTTATTCAATGGCCGCATTTCTGAATCAGAAAGGAAAAGAGTGAAGTACGTTTGTTTGCAATCAAATTTATCTTGACTAATTAAACCAGTCATTGTCGTTTATTTATGAAGGGTTATTCGAAATTTATTGCCGAGTAAATATTGGTCACAGAGTAATAACTAGTGTTACGTTTCCTTAGTACCTATTCTATCAAGCTGCACTGTGGTCACTAGATGCTAAGACTATCGCAAAAATAGTCAAAATCCATTGGAAAGGCGAAAATCTCTTCTAATGTTACCACCGAGGTTTCATGTGTTGGGTATAATTGACCGTTGTCAGTTCCGAAAAAAACAATCGTTTTAGAGCAGCTCAATCATTTTTGTTCCTAGATTCGTAGCACCGTAGTCAGTACTGAACCCCAATAACAAGACATAACACTAGTCTTAGTAACTAACACCCACACGCTATGTTTTGATGTATAGAATTCACGGTCGTACTAAAGTGTGTTCTCAAGATCTCAGGATATCTAGCAGAAATTTAAAAACTGCATACTCATGAATACATATACGTTTCAGAATACTTGTGACTTGTTTTTTAAGAGAATATTTATTCCTAAAATACCTTTAATTGGTTTCTAATTAGTTCCTATTCAGTGTTCCATTTTTTTATTCTTTTCGTTTGTAGATGGCAGAACACTGGTCAGTCGGACCCACAGTTCATTTTGGTTCACATTCGCTTCTTCCCTCCACTGACCTTAAAATATTGTGGGACCTACTTCAGTGTAGGGACTGCTGGTTCAGACGCATTTATCACCAACTTGCTGCCAACGAACTTCGGTCAAATTCAGTTGTGGCAGTAAGCCCTCGGAAAAGTTCAATCCCTTCTGTTCCCTTCCATAGTCTTACGAGAGCGATCCAAGCAGTCTTACGTGGCTTCAATCTAAATCGTAAATGCCCATCAAAACTAGACACGAAGGAGACCAACTTAGCATCATTTCTGCATTTACATATAAAAACTAGTTATCATCATATAACTGTAGTCAGCACCAAATTCTGTATCAAAAGACAGTATTGGGTCTGCCCTTCTCATGGACGTCGCCTGTTCGATTTGCTATACTGTAGTGGCAACTTTAGTATTCCAGAGCGGAAAGATGGGTTAGACTTCGATTTAGCTATTCGTTCAATAATCCCTCAGGGTCAATCTGATTTCTTTCGATCTGTTCAGCTTTCGAGCTCCTCAGATGAAAGTGATGAACCGGAACAGACCTTTTCTGTTCGGCTCCACACTCCAGAGCTGTATATAGTAAAGCCAAATCCAGAAGGTTCTCACAATCATTTGTCTACAAAGGTATGTTCCACCGAACCCAAAAAATTCATAAGCAAACAACTTTATGAAGTCAACAGGAAATGGTCGTTCAAATACAGTGTAAATGACTTAAACCATAAACATCTGTACAGTAAAAACGATGCTCGACATACCTGTGATTCTCACTACAATGAAAGAAAACTAGATGGTCCAAAACATGTGCATTTTCCTAAGGGGAATCCTATATCTGCTGTATACAATCTTTATACATATGCTACAGCAAGCAGGTTGGAAAGGTCTAATCGTATTTGGGAAATAGAAGCAAGGTCTCGCTACTTTGATCGTTTGAAGTATTTAATATCAAATGGTTTCGAGGCTGACCTAGCATCCCAGTTGGCAGGAGATGATGAATCTACGGAACTGCACTCTAGTGTTAATGAAGCTCTTGACAATAAAGCATGCAAGCAAGACAATCTCAAACCGACGAATATAATATCTAAGCGTTCAAAACCTCGACATCGCAAACGTAATCGAAAACGTGGATCCAACTCAGTATCCTTGTTATCTTCACATTCACATAATGCAACCGACCCTAGTATTTCACGAAATAAAATTGATGATAACTATCAGAAATGTGTATCGCTTGCACAATAATTATCAGGTTAAGCAGATGTCCTTTGAGCTTTTGTCTCAATTTATTGTACAGTTTTCATTAAAATCTGTGATATCTGTCAGTGATTTGATTGCACGTTATTTTTTATGCAGAATCTCATTAATTTGATATAAACTACTGTTTTCACTCGTCATTGTTTTCAGATTTTTATCTAGTGTTAGCTTTCTTAGACTAATCTATGTTAATATTCCAAAGGTACAACTTTAAGAACCGTTTTTTCGTGTCATTAACGTAGACATGTTTTTGCTCGCGAGAAAGTGTAATTCAGATATAATTAGTTCTTAGCGGTATATTGAAGTAAAGTATTAGATAATTCTTTGACTCTACCTGTGTCTTGACATGTCATTAAGTCAGTGACGTTTTGCAATAAATGAAACAAACTTTATAAAATTAAACTAAATTGTTTTCCACTCATCTAGGATGCCAAAAATGAAAAGATTTTATCATACTCCAATTTAGCGTCAAAGAACGAATTAAGGTTTTACTGCATAATTGAATAGCTAATAGGCAAATATTTAACTTACGATAATATTAATTATAGAAGTTTCACACTAATGCATAGCATAACATTTAGCTCATAATGCGTTGTATGCCTATGTTTGTTTCTGCCGTAAATATGACATCTAAGATCCTGCGAGCTCAAATAAATTTGATGGATCGAGACCAATAATCTTAGATTAAACCCATGAACGGTATTGTTACGTGAATACTGAAAGTCCACTGCTTGTGGCGTTTCTCTGCTCAGCTGTACACTATTTTCTGTAGTTGGAAATCTGTTTGAAGTTGAATGAACGAACTGTGGCCTTAAAAACTACTTAATTTGTGTCTGCCACTTCATTTCCATTTGAATTTGTCTATATCTTAAACATCCAGCGTGCTGATTGTGTATCTCAAAAGGACTTATTTTCTTTTCGGAGAAAAATATTTAATATAACACTGAAATTTTGAGTGCTTTGCATCGTTATATATATATATGACTACTTACATACATAAAGTCAACTGGTAGCCGAGTGTATAGAATTGTCAATCTTCTACAAACAAGTAACTAAAGGTGTGATAAATATTTACTGTGATTACAAAGCATTCTAGTAGTTTTGGTTTTACGCACTCAGAAATCGTAACATAGAGGTGTTTTCTAGGAAAAATACATAAGTTTTTGTTTTTACGTAATAATGATCATTTAACCCTACATATTTTCATTGGTGTGGGAGTAAGTTGGGAAAATTACCGACATTCAAATCGAAATGTGACTCCTCGAGTAAATTTGTTCCATCCAGCTAAATTGTTGCCTTCACTTTGTCTTTCACTATCAGCAATATTATTGTTATCGTTTCAACCTCTCTGATTCTCATCATGGTAATTTCCTTTTTTTTGTGTTGATGTAATGTGGATACTTGAACTGATGTACGTTCGATTTATATGCGATATTGTCTCGGAGTGATTAAGTAAGATACAACGTAGTTGGGCAAAGGTGGAAAATGTCTGGTAGTGTGTTGCCCAGAATATGTGCTTTCCATGAAATCTAACTAGAAATTCCTAGCTACCTTTTTAGAGGATGACATAACTGGAACTAAATCGGAATCTTATTTCCTAGACAAAAGATAGTTATGATTTCCATCCTATTTTTGCATGTCATTGACCTCAAGAATCGTTTAAAAAGTGACCTGTAGAATATAGTGAATACTTGTCAAAATGAAAAATCTTGTTTTCTCTATTCTAATGAATAAAAATCCAAATTTATTGTTCATATTAAATATACGATTTTACCATATCTATGTAAATTAAATCATCCTATAACATAACATAATTTTTTGTTATACACTGATTTCTATTCGGACGGTTGATTCAAATAAAAAATTTTTTTTGTTCAGATGATGACTTAGTGTATGATAGCTGAGTCAAGTTATTAGAACTATCATAGAAGTAATTGCCTTAAGGGTAGTTGAAAACTCTAGGTCAGGAAAATAATTTGACCTCCATAATCTCATTATTCCTAGCGTTTTCTACATAATCCAATCACCTGCTTGTTATCTGTCAAAGTGATTTGATAAAGTGGCATTTACAGTGTTCAATTATTCTCCATCAGTATCCTGCCAACAAGAACTTCGTTATTCATCATTACTTGATTGCTACTATGCGTGCTGCTGAGTCGAGGCAAGATATATGAAACTTGAAGTTATTCTTTGTCTAATTGCTTGGTTATTGATCCGGCAGTTAACTTGATTTTATTTTTTATTCGAATCTAACTACACACCAAATTTTGATTCACTCACTGTTGTTCTTTTCTTTTATCATACAATATTTACAGTCGACTAACTATTAGTCTGGTGTGAATCGAATATGCCTTAGTTATGTATATAATGAAACACTGGTTTGTCTTGATATTATATTTTGTTCGTATAATCATATGAAGTATGGGTCTAAAATAGTATGGGTACTAGTAATCAGTTATCTGGCTTTCTATTGTGTATATTTTCCTAGCTTATTGTAATAGAGATAATGGCATAGGCAAAAACGCAACACACACGGCCTGGTCTAAGATAAGTGTGAGTTCAATAAAACAAGAATAAACTCGCACCTATGAACAAACTGTTGTCTATATCTGCTAGATGGAACTCATACTTAAGTTAGTCTAAATGATGAATCAAACTGTGCTGATTGTCCCTTGAGTTCATTTTAGTCAAAATCTTAAGCTATTTAGTGTTAAAATCAAACAAATTCTAATTTTAATTATGGGGAATCGCACACTAACCTAATATATGGCATCTAAATCGTGCTTTTTGATCGGGTTCAAGATGTGTAAGCGTTCCTTCAGATATTTACACATTCTGTAGTGTACGAGCACACTGGCGTGTACAATCAAATATATTTTAACACAAAACTACAGTATGTCTTAGTCAAATCTGTAAAACACACAGTAAGTACTTCGTTTACAAAATGTCAATCGTCTCAGACTTCATTATTCCTTTGTTTCCACAGCAACCATTTTCTTCTCTTTGTTCTAACCAACTTTCTGGCGCCAGGCATTGAACTTTCGACTAGTGATACATACTTCTTATATCTGTCCATATCAGTAGCACACCACAACTGTAATACCTTTAATAGGAAAGGCTAAAAGCTTCTGGCTGTATGGGTACTAAACATAAATCAACTTCGTAATAAGGGTTTAGAATATCATGCAGGCATATAAAATTAAATATTCTTAAAAAGGTTATGTGTTCATCTGCACTAGTTAGATATTGTTTGTCTTGTATAATAAGTATTAAAGGAGTATGTTTATCTGGTATCATCTGATTTAACTTCCACTGCATGGACAACTAAGAATTAACATTTAAACTCACAATCTTAGCAGCAATCACATTCAATAAGTTCGTTAAATGAATACTAAGATTTTTTCACACCTAATCATACATCTAACTTTAAACAACGTACCTGGTTAAAGCTAATGCTTTGACAGTATATCTAGATTATAGCCAAGAGTAAAAAACAATGCAGGTCCCGTTCATTTTAAAACTTCTCAACTTGGTGTGTCTACATCCCGGTAGTGTTGTTCACAGGGAGACTTGAACTCAGTAACTTTCGCTACAAAAATATAATGTTTATCCAATTCATCTTGATTTGTTTCTTTTACTTTTGTACTTAAATTTCCATCGTTATTGTTATTATTCCTAACTTTGCTTCATTTTGCTCATATAGATTTCCTTAACTTATAATCGTTGATATTCCTGAGTCAAACAGGGCATAATGGTGTAGCAATCAAACTCTAGACGTTGGTTAGAGTTATCAACGATAAAAATAAACAACATCCTAATTAGTCAGCATTTTGCCTTCGATAGTTTTGTTGTTGTTGATGAAAATGATATATTACCATGATTGAAGCAAACAAATAGATTTTTGTTTTTGAAACTCCCGTTTCGTTACCTACTGTGAATAATTCAAACAAGTATGTCGAGTAGAATATGATTACAAAAAAACACAAAAAATTACTAACTCTACAATAAAAAAATGGTCATAATTTAACAAGCAGTTTTTTTGCATCCAACTCATAGAGCTTCTCTAACAATTTTTTGAATTTCTTAACTACCCTCAAAAATAATGATCTACTTCTGGTTAAATTATGTAGATCATTGTACTAATCGAAAAAGTCAATTGAAAGAAATAAAAAAAATCATTGGAAAACTTGATCATTTTGTATAATAACGAATAATCATACTTATATTTGGCATTTTACCGTTAAATATTTTGAGAGATATATTGTAGAAAATACCTGCGTTATTAAACATACATCAAAGACTCCAAGTGAATAAAATATAGCTTGATATATACTTCATTCGACAAACATGTAACTGAAATGACATACATGATTATTCATTTTTGTCAGAAATTAAATTAAATCTCTGACAGAGTTTGTAGTCCTCTCGTATTCGACAACTTTCAGTACAACTATTCGAGTAATAAATCTCACTAATTCATCATATATGTAGTTAATCGGCACATGTATTATTAAAGAATCGTTGATTGTATGATTAAAATATATTGTCAACAGAAGTTTTACTAAAATAACTAAAAAGCATTTAAAAAATATTTTTAATAGACATGGTATATAATCGATACCCCAAAATAGTTACTGTCCGTGAACCATTTAAAATGACGGCTCATATTCAATAATCAGTAAAGTATATAGAAAGGGATAACAAGAAAAGTATTTTGAAGAACTTGTATGATTCTTTCTTAGAGTTTCCGTTTAGAAGGTGAGGTGTTTAAAACACCTATAGGAATAAAAATTCAGTGATATTTTTCCCAAAACTTGTTTATGTAGATATTCTACGGAAATGGATTAGTAATTCTCTTGTGACCCAACCTAAAATTCATAATTTTTTTACGATTAGTATGCAGTGGTTGTTGTACGAAATAGTCAATTAAGAAGAATGATTAATGAAATTACTTATATTTAAGAAATATATTGTTATTATACTCTAAAAAGTTAACAAACATCAGATGTCTTCAACTAAAAAAATTAACCCAGAGGTCAAGGATGAGGCAACACCGAATGTAAAGTGAAATATGAATTGTGTATGTAAAGTTGTCGATGTATCAAACATTGAGTCCGTAAATATTTGGCATAAACATCTTAATACTAAAATTTTGTTAGTAGTGCGAATATATTGCGTTAAATATAATAACGTAATGTAAAAATGCAGTTTCATTTCGATATGGTATCAAATCAACAGTAAAATCGGAACATACTTTTAGACACTAGTTCCGTATTTATTAAATCCATTTAGAAAAAAGAAATTATCTCCATTTATTCTGCAAAGTAAATTATGAAAAGACTTTAAAATCATTTATTGATAAACGACAGGATAAACAAATATCAACGTACTTTATCATTTCCAATTTGATATACTGTGATTTTGAGTTGACCATAGTTTTTTAAGGATTTTGTCAAAGATTCAGTCAGTCAGTCAGTCAGTAACAACGTAGAACTTCGTGCGTACGTACATTAGTTCGAGTTGCCACACCACCTAAACACAGAGATGCAGTTGTCGATTCAAATCCCGTAGTGGTAGAGGTAGCAAGAGTGTAAGCAGTGATCGGGAAGATTAGGGTTTGGAGATGTTATTTAAAGAGTATAATTCAGTGAAATAAATTTGGAAAGAGTAAAAAAGGGACATGAAGAATTCAGAAGATTAGAATTTGGGAGAACACAAAGAGTGGATGCACCTGCGCCATTGCAAACGATTTTGAGCCATGTCATTCAGGCTCTCTAACCATCGGTTGCTATCATCTCGCGGTCCCCATCCAGGTA
The DNA here is from genome assembly GCA_944470205.2 of Schistosoma margrebowiei. NCBI lineage: Eukaryota > Metazoa > Platyhelminthes > Trematoda > Strigeidida > Schistosomatidae > Schistosoma > Schistosoma margrebowiei. The sequence goes on from OX104028.1 coordinate 45,636,048, forward strand.
GTCTACACCTACCTACATGACTCAGATCACTTGCCAGTGACTTCATGGACTTGTGCCATGTTTTGGTCTGGCCGTCCTAGCTTTCTTCCAATCTACTCCCATACCACTGAACATCGCACGTCGAGGAAGTCGGTCGTTGGGCATACGTAACACGTGCCCCAGCCATCTCAACTGATGAAGTTTCACTACGTCATCAATTGATTTGCCATCCTTACCTAGTACCCGTTTCCTAACAACTGTGTTACTTACTCGATGGTCCCAGGATATACGAGCAATGTTTCGAAGACACCTATGATCGAATACTAGTAACCTACGAATATCCTCTACTCTTACAGGCCATGTTTCACTGCCATAAAGTAGGACGGGACGCACTGCTGCACAGTAAACCCGTCCTTTGGTTGATAGACGGATATCTCGCCTACGCCATAAATGACGCAAGTTCGCAAAAGTTAGTCGAGCCTTCTGTATCCGTGCTGAGATTTCGTCACATACCAGACCACAAGGGCTGATGAGACTTCCAAGATAAGTGAAGCGGTCGACACACTCAACTACTTCACTCCCTATCACTAGTTCGGGTGTCGATGTAACCCATACCTGAAGCAACATTTTGCATTTCGAGGGAGAATCGCATCCCGAACATATGTTATATCTGCCTAAAGATTCAAAGTATCTAATCACGAATTTAACGAATTCTTTAAATGGTATTTATTCTTTCAAGTAAATTAGTGTCACTATTTAATGACACTGTAATGTATTTATTTTGTCCAATAAATTTTTTATCATGTGATGATAAATTGCACACAGTTTCTTAGTTGAAAATAGCGTTAAACTGAATTTTGAATTTTTCTTATGTACTTGTGATATTCATGAGCTAGACAGACAGCCCAGTGAAATAATCTTGGCAGTTTTGATTCTTCATAGAATAAACATGATCATGAGGAATTCAATGCAGAAATATCGGTGAAACAAAATCTATTGGTTTCCAGTTCAATAAACGGTTATTAACAAATTAATTTAAATGGTAGAATTTCAACTAGAGAAGTTTTCAGATTAGAAGATATGCTTTCTCTTATCATTGTATTTGCCTAGTAGAATAAGTGTAATCACTATATTACTAATAACGATATATACTATGAATGTGATTATAAAGAAACTGAACATTGTTATTAGATACTCTCAAGGAAGATAAATACTCTGGGACGTTTATAAACAGTTAAAAAGCCATAGAAACCAAAAAATGTATTTGAGCGGTAAATGATAAGTTACCGTTTACTAGCATATGATCTTGACGATTGCATCTATTAAGGTATTAATTTTAAATATTATCCAACACGTTTAAAATAATATACAGCAGTTTGAATATATCTAATGAGTTAATCATAATACTATGTGTATACTTTGTCAACAGGACTAATTAAATGAAATTACAAACTGCCAACACATAAATAAGGAGAAAGTAAAAATTAAAATTGTAAATACCATGGAAAAATAGCTAAAAAATTAAAACAGAAATATTAGTCTAGTTGTTTTAGCTACATATGTGTTAATCACTGGTAAATTAAACGAATCAGTTGATATTAATAATTATAATGTAAGATTTCATTTTCCAAAATGACTTTGAACATAAGTGTTGTCACATCCTATGAACTGAGTGGCTTATTTGCGAAGCATCCTTTGTTCTGAATAAAAACATCGGCGCAAACTTCAAAAAGAACTGAAGTATTTGAATTTCTCCACATACGGTTGAAAGCTTGTCCTGTTGATGCTAATCTTGATTGGCTATTGTCGACGTTTAACCTGTCTTTGTCTGAATATTCATTTCGATTATTTCTCCTTTAACCTGATTCTTGATCTTATATCTGTTCATGATTTCCCTAATTGGTTGAAAAATGAGGTCAATTTCAATGTATTCAATGATTGTTAATTGGCCTGAGCTTCTAACTTTTTCTATCGAAAATCTCAGCATTTTCCTAATCGAATGTCTCCTCAACTGTTCATGAGTATTGATATAAAAGAAAATATATCACGGAATTTCGACAGTTAGTCGAGGGATACTAAGTAGAGGGCCACCACCTTGACCGATGTAGTGTTTCTTACGGCTGAGACGTTTTATTCCGTAGACGTCTGGGAATTCTTTTGTCAGCATTTCATCCTTTGGTTTATATATCATTGAGTGAAGTGATTTTGTTAGCTTATGCTCTACACTTATTTCGATAAGCTTATTGTAATTTCTCACATGTCCTGTATGTATGGTATGATGATCCATTTGTTGGTTTCCCTTTTATTTTCACATTTTGATGCAGAAACTTTACTGGAAAATGCCAGCGAAGCTCGCCAACAAAAATGAAATCCGGTTCACATAATAGGAATGAGCAAAAAATATTGATCATGAAACAAGCCGTTTCTCTTTCAGTATATCTGTTTAGTTATTTTGCTTAAAGGAGCAGATCCACATACTAGAAACCCTATGGAAATTAGGTATTTGTTAGAAAACCATGAATGGATATTCTTTTCTAGTTTGATTTTCATAAGGTACATCTGAAATATTGAGATAACTGATGCATTTTAGACAGGTGGCAAACAAGACGGTGGTAATTTCTCATTTATCAATCAGTATATCTCTAATAATTATCTCTTTCTAAATATGGTATTTTCTAAACAAAACATAAGCGAACGGTGATAAATGAATGATCCACGTTTTAGTGATTTTTCTATCAATCCATCTAAAGGTTACTAAAAGATCAATAATAATAATAATAGTAAATATTGGTGAAATAATTAACAGATCAACGTAACTCGTCCATCATTAGGAGATCTAATTCAAATCTCTTCATTACTCTACACATTAAAGATAAAAGTCAAAGAAATGTATTTAGTAAGTATGATATTCTAATTAAACAATACTGAAAATCATAGCTATTTACGTTATCCTATTGAGTTATTAGTCAAAATTGAAAGTAGAGCAAGTATTAAAAATCTTTTTCACACAGTATATATATATTCCAATTGATAATGTTAACATTTTATCCATTTCTATGCCTTAAAGCTGAATGATTGAAGAAATATTATTGAAAACTTGTCATTATTTGTTGATAAACCCCTAAAGCAATAATTATCTTTTAAGAATATAAGTGATTATAAACAGAGATTTATATCCTCTCATCTTATCTCACTCTCTCTGGTTTGTTCATTCACTCCTTCATTGATGCATTCTAAATCATATCTTCTTTAATATAAAAATGTAGTCGATTATAGATTCAATAAACATAAAGTTTTTGATTTAATATAATAATTTGACCTGTAAATAAATTATAAATTAGTTTTGTTTTATTTCATGTTATATCTGGTAAATTATATTACAGAGAATATATATATATAACGTAGGCTATAAGCCTTAATAACTTGTTAAAGCTCATTCAATATACCAATATAAAAGATTCAATTACATGTAAACTAATTATTTCTATGAAGAGGAAAAAATAACATCCATTTTGTATTATTATTATTATTATTATTATTATTATTATTATTATTATTATTATTATTATTATTATTATTATTATTATTATTATTATTATTATTATTATTACCAGAGAATAAACATGAAGTAGAGAGAAAATATTAAATACACTTGTAACTTAACTAAATAATAACCAAAAAATTGAACTGTTTCAAGTGGAACGTAATGTTATTATTATTTATTTAGATATTGTTATTATCGTAAATGATTTTTATCAAGATGATTGAACTAATATAAAATGTAATTGGATTAGTTAATAATAATAAACTTTCAAGAATACATAGAATAAATGATTTGTCATGTTTATTTTATGTAAGTGATGTTGAATTGATAAAGAAAACTTTAATTTCAGAAGGGATTTTGTGGAAATTATAGTAATTTTAATGATTGAGATCATGAGTCAGTTGAAGCTAGAGCAGATCTGTTGTGAGAAAGTAACTCACTGATGAAAATAGTGCATGTGTCGCTCAATTTCGTGGATTAGTTGAAGTTAGATATCAACACCGCTGGACGCTGGCTCAGTGATTTGGTCGTTAAGCGCTCGCTCGCGAGACTGATACGTCCTGGGTTGAAATCTGGCGAGGCGAGATCATGGATACGCACTGCTGAGGAATCCCACAACAGGACAAAACGGTCGTTCAGTGCTTCCAGGCTTTCCATGGCGGTCTAGCTTTAATCGACTCATGATCTCAACCATTGAAAAATTTTAATTGTCAACTTTTTTTTCGCCTTCTTACTTTATAAAATTACTAACTTATTTTATACTATTGTTATATTTTGCATAGTTGTAAACATATCCTTGGGTTAAGTGAGTTTGGTTAAACTTGTACTATGATGAGTTAATAAAAGATGGTTGATTACCCGAAATAAAAATTTTTTCTTTAGTGTCAGTTGGTTGGAGGCATTAATGAGGTAGCGCTACTTTCATGCTTAGCGACATTCTCCCGAAAGAAGTATTTACAATCTCGAGGGGACTAATTTTTTCATACCACTTAATATCACAACTAAGAATTTTCAACACTAGATTATACGGATCGTTAATAAACTCTTATGAAAATGAGAATGATAACCGGTTAAATGTTTTCTAGAGTTTACCAGGTTTTATCAAAAAACCATTGAACATCAACAAGATTATGTACACTAGTTCAAATCACCTTGACTGGCAGCCACACTGTAATTAAGTTTATAAAATTTTGGTTAGAGCCAGTGAGTTGAAAAACATGACTTGTGTTGCTTCTCAATGATCGATCATTGTAATCTCATTCTGTCGAATGTGCATCAATTTTCAGCAGGAATTTTTAAAGCGAGTTTGTGAGTTTTAGTGGCAAACTGGTCTTAGCTTTGTTGAAAACTAAATAGTCTCGGGAAATAGTACAACTTGAGAAGCTAACAATTTTGTTTTATCATGACTTTTAGACTTAATATCTTAGATATTGAAAAACTTCTTAAATATAACGTTTCTAATTGTAGAATTTTTGACTTATTGGTTATTAATTTTCACTTGTGCGAATTGCCTCAATATTGCCTTAACCCATGTTTGCTTATAATGCTTGTGAATTAAGGCTATATCAAGGCAATCCGCACAGTATGCACATATGTTAATAAGAGACTGATCAATTGGAATCCTAAACATCAATGGGAAGATTCAAGTAAACGATACCAAGTGAATTTAAGCTACACCCCATTGCACAAACAAGTAGTTAACAGGATTCAATAGCTAAGTGGATAACGGGATGCCGTTTGAAGCGAAAGGTACCGGGTCTGAGTCTCAGGGTGAACATCAAATCTGAGATATAGGTATATCTAGATGGACGAGATGTACGTCCTGGATTTCGCTGCTGCACATCATCCATCTTTGCTTACAAACTGAAAATAATTGTAATGTTTTATAATCCGAAAATAGATTATCTGATGTTATTGTATCACTAAAATAAATATTATCGGTATCCATTAAAGTTATTTAATTAATCTACTATAACAGATCACGTGAAATTGAGTTTGTTCACAATTAATTCGATTAAGTCATTTTGTTAACGAACTGATTCATCCTAACAACAACTTATCTATATCATTGTATCTTTATTACTCATACGAATGTATGGACACGTACGCCTGAATATTGCTTACGGCCCTCGCATTTATTCACTATGCTAACCTTACTACTAACCACTTATTTGATTTGATGACTTATTCATTTCACTATGTATATATATGTCCATGTTATTCATATTCATTGTTCTCACACTCGCTCTCGCTCGCTTTAATTATACTCGCGTACTCGTATTCATATTCGCTGACTCTCTCGGTCTCTTCCTTGCCTTTCGGCACAACTCTTCTATTCTTGTTTAACGCATCTGTAATTTTGGATATATGTGCGTGGTTCCGTAATAAACGTAATCAACGCTTCGTATTCGCCTTCTGATTAATATACCGTTGGGGCGTTATATAGGACGGTTATCAAGACGAACTGTTTACAAAGTTTAAAGATTATATCGAATACCGACCACCACACTACCGTCTTTATTCAAAGTAAACTAAGTATTAGGAAGAGAGATTTCCGATCAATAAAATCATTGGCCATATTTTCTTCAGGCTAGAAAACAGTACATTACAGATAATCGTGTATTCAATAAGTTTTTCCTTTGATCTGCAAACAAACTTTCAATTTGATTCTTATGTCTCTTTTATTTTACTAACTGAGATGATTAAGTAATTGACTGTAAAGCCAAAATCAAAATTTTACATGGTGAATTTCATTTGAAATTAGGAAAACACTTTTAATCAAGAATTATAACTTGTTGTTTTTGTCACTTTATCAATAGTCAAATGAACAATTTATGATTATACACATGATGATAAGTTTCTGAAATAAGCTAAGCTGACAGATTCAATTGAATTTATCAATGATCTAAAATGATTTATTCACTAAAGAATAATACTTGAACTAGATTACTTTGGTTTATATGTTTCAGTAAGTAGAGATAATTCAGATATTTCCAAGTGGAATACAAAATCTATATCTCAAATGATAAATGATAAATTTTGAATTTTACTTTGGTTAAGATTTATCTATTCTACACTTTACAAATTCTAGTATAGAAGAAATAATAACAGTAGAAGGATAACATAAATGCTATTCAGATATTAACAACAGAAATCAATTGTATTAATTGTTTAACAAAAGAAAGAATACATAGAAGTTTAACATAATTACAGGATAGTATCAGTTGAAATAGATAATGATATAAATGTAGAATAGTTAAGGGCAGTAAATGAAATTGAGTTTGTACTAACTATTCTTAATATTATGTACATATATAAATGAGGAAAACATAACGTTTGATATTTAAGCCAGTTGTAGAACACACCAAGCAACAAAAAAAACATTGAATAGCTGTTGAGCACCGTCTTGAAACTGTGCAGACGCGCATAGTACCTTTAGACTACTAAATCACTAGTTCAAATGCTCAATTATAGTCAGTTTTTATGACATTGGTATTAACTATAGATCACCGAATTGGTAGATTTTAATTCATGGCTTTGAATAGAACATCGAAATGTTCATCCCAGAGGTAAGCACTAGCAAGCGATCCTTGTTATTTTAAACTTGGACAAATCACCTACTGACTGCTATATGCTTTTCAATCTCATTTTAACTGATATCAGTTAGTCAAGAACAAATACATAAAAGTTCAAAATAAGTAGTTTTTTACTTTATTTAACTTGGAAAAAACACCCATCTGTATTACTCGGGAAGCTGAAGCCATATTACATGTCTAATTTGGTTTCAGTAATTTAGAAGTACTATTAAGAATAATAATTTGGTGAATGTCATATAATTAATCAGCATATTTACTACATATTATATTTTTACATGCATCAGTGAGCCTTAACATACACAAAGGAAAAAGCAAAATCCTCAAATACAAAACAAAGAACACCAAGTCAATCACACTTGGTAGAGAAACTCTGAAAGATGTGGAATCTTTCACGTACCTGCTAAGCATAGTCGATGAACAAAGAAGATCGGATGAGGACGTAAAGACGAGGATTGGTAAAGCAACAACAGCATTTTTACGGCTGAAGAACATACGGAACTCAAAACAACTATCAGAATCTTTAATACGAACGTTAAGACATTTCTACTGTATGGAGAGAGATGAAACTTCAAGAACTACCACAATTATCATCAAAAAGGTACAAATATTTTATAAACAGTGAATATTTTAAAAAATCAGTAGATTCAACCTCCTCTACACTAAATCTTCCCACATCATTAATAAACCATTTTAATATTCATCTTATGTCAAGTAAAAAAATGAAAGTTGTAATTCATAGTGTAGTTTCGGTTGCCATGTCAAACTCACATGACTTATTCTAGCTTTCAGATAGACCAGTTTATTCACTCTACTTGAGTCACATTTTGACCTTCTTAATTATTCGCTTATTAACCTTGACTGCTTTTATGTAAGCGTATGTGTGTGCTTTTCTTATTTTATTCATCACATGTTTGTAACTTATTTTTGTTCGACCATAGATGCTGAGTACGTCTTAATTAAAAGGAGTTGGCTAACATACTTTCTCCAGTCCGTTTGGTATCCTTCGCTACGACTCTCTGGTTGTTTGTTCTGATCAGCGATTGTACGAAACATAATTATTCGAAAATTCATTATCGTATTTGACTTATTTAATTTCGTTATTCACTAGCGCGATTTAGGTCGATGATTATATAAGAGGATAGTAGAGATGTATATTTCAATAACAATTAGAAACGGTCTAATTGGAGTCAGATATCAGGCCACTAATTTTTACGATAGAATGATTTCGAAAACGAGATGATTACTTAGTGATTTATGCATGTACAGACACTCAAAAATAGATATTTTTTTATTTATGAATCTTAAAAAAATAAACCGTGAATTTCTTTAATTTATTTTTCCCATTTATAGTTTGATTTCACGGAATTCAATAAGTGTCACCATTTGCAATAATCTATTTCCTATATAAGAACTTTCGTTTAAATTCGATCGAATAGTTTCGCAGTATTTGGGCGCCAAGTTGATATGAGAATATATATACATTCGATAATTTCAATGTTTGATTATATTTCCTTAAAAAAGCTTGCACCAGATTGCCAGGCAAAACGTTGGATTCATTTCATATTCATTCTCTGAGATTTTATCAATATATTCTCCTTCCTTAATCTATTTCATTCTTTAATTTGTTTGTTAAGCTTTTAATAGTCGAATATAATTTTAGTATTTTGAATTAATTAATTCTAAGAGATTTCAGTTACAAAACTTCAGATAAAAAAATAAAAACTTGATCTAGTTAGATAAACAATAGTAAGATGGTTTTTGTATTGTATCCCACCTATACTAACATATGTAAAACTTTCTTACGAATCTGTTATTAGTAGAAATGCCCGTAACCTTTATAAGCTGATTTTTTTTCTCAATGATTAATTCGTTTATTTTTGTTGTTGTAAATGTTAACTTAATTGAAATCTGATTTTAAAACGTTATTTCTACATTAAAGAGAACCTGTTACTAATTTAAATACACGTTAATTTCACTATAGTAATTCAGTTAGCCATAAAATTAATTTTTCTATCACCTCAGTAATCTTTCCATATATATATATGGAAGGATTTTGATTATGTAAGTCAGTAAGAAGTAACAGTGACTAACCGAAATAAAAATAGCTTGTAACTTGGTGTGGAAAATTTATAGAATTCAACTCCGAATGATCAAATATTTTATTCCTTGACTCAGTTTCTTTAAATAAAATGCTGTTTTCACCATTGTTAATTCAATTAATCAATAGATATAAACACCGTTGGATGCCGGTTCAATGGTCTAGAGGTTAAGCGTGGGCGTGCGAGACCGATAGATCCTGGATACGCACCACTGGGGAATTCTACAAGGGGACGAAACGGCCGTCCAGTGCTTCCAAGTTTTCCATGATGGTCTGTCTGCAATCGACTCATGATCACAACTAATGCAATAGACATTGATTTAACAATAGTTATTCAGTCGAAACACTTTTCTGATAATAGCTTTATATCAAAGTAGAACAGAAATGATTACAGGATGTAGCTTTCAGGAGATCAATAAACGATTAGCTCACATTAAATATTAATTATGTACAAATTATGAGCTTATATATTCATATTAGCGTAAATCCCTATTATAAGGGCTAATTTTAATACTGCATATTTTTCAATTGTTCTTTTGTCACTGAAATTCCGTATAAACAAACATTCTTAATAAACATTTATCAATTCAAACAATAATCTAAATTTAGTTTATTCAATTATTTATTTTGTGGTGTGGATTACTTATGTCCACATAAGTAGTATATAACGATAGTCAGACAGAATGTATTTCAGTAGAAGATCGGTAAGGAAAGAAAGGAAACGGAAAAATTCATGAACAATGAAATCTGAGATGACAGACTGATATTTGCAGAAGGAACAGTCAAATTTGAGACGATGGATTGATATTTTGCAAATTACCTATTTACTATATGGTTCTCAGATTTTATTGACATATTCTGTAATTTCGTGTCAAATACACTCGATTGTTCCCACTCGTGTTCTTGTTCACTACAATTTCACAAAATGTGCATTGTATGTATTTCAATGATATGAATTAAAAAGAAAATAGAAATAGGGATAAGGGTTAAAACAATTTTCGTCATATTCATATGTTTTTCTTTTATAATTTGTTTATTCAATTTCTAACCTCATCAGAGCACCTAAGGTGAACTCATTTGTTTTGAGAATCAGTAAAAGTGATATAGAACTTCTTTAAGCAAACAAAAGAAAAAACGTTTTATGAATATCTGTATGTAGTTTAATCTAATGCATTTTATTGAAATAAAATAAATTCAATTATAGGTCATAGGAAATTTAATAATTTTCAAAATATTTGAAAGTTTATGATATGCCAGAGTTATAAAAATGTAAACTAATGATAATTTGTCTAAAGGTTTAAATAACATTGTAGTAATTTAATAATTGAATTTATGAGTTAATTGAAGCTAGATCATTATGGAAAATCTGGAAATACTGGACGGCCATTTAATTCTATTATATGACTTTTGGGTTAGAATCTCTCAGAGCAAGATCATGGATGTGCACTGCTGAGAAGTCCCATACTATGGATGAAACGACCGTTCAGTGTTTCCAGGTTTTCCATAGTGGTTTAGCTTTAATGGACTAATGAACTCAATTATTAAGTTACTGCAATCTTCACAAAACCCCTCTAATTATAATATTGTATTCTTTTTGCAGCGAAAAGACCCCAAATGTGATTGAATACATGATTATTAATGAAAGAGGCTAATAATTAAAGAGTAATAAAGAAACGATTATCCAATAGTGATCTTTCAAATGATTAAATGGAATTTAAATTTAGAACTATTATTTCTGCAAATTCACGAATATTTAAGTCATAAACCCGTTGTAAGCAAGAAAATTGGATTGAGCTGTTTATTCATTGTATAGCTTTCTAAATAAAAATGGATTAATTTGATGATGGACTTCAAATCAGTTTATGATGAAATAGTCAGATTCATAATTACTGTCATCAAAATATTGAGTCTAAAACTGAATAAACATTTATCTTACTATTTATGTCAAATTACTTAACTGAATAAATAGTATGCCTAAGGATTAATTATAATGATTTATTCACTAGGTGTTCACTATTATTTATTACTAAACCTGGAAATTTTTTGAATAAAGTAGAATATATTCATTAGATTTGGAGCATTATTTCATCATCAGAAGGGGAGTTTTATGGAGATTGTAGTGATTTAATAGTTAAGTTGATGAGTTAGTTAAAGCTAAACCACCATGGTAAACCTGGAAGCACAAATAAAATTTGTTAGACAGGTCAACAATAAATATCTTGAAATAGTTCTAATCAAATAAAAACTAAAATGATCTAACTGATCATTCATAATCATATTGACATTTCTCTTTCAGTTCCGTATCCTTAACAACTCCACATTGTAAAGTGGATGAAGTTTGAGATATGTATCATTACATTTTAAGTTAGTGGAATGAATATACAAAAGATCTAATTCCATGAAGGACTGTGTCGTTTAACTACTGAAGAGGAGGAAAGAAGAACGAAACTGCTTTCAATCTTTGATGCTCTTCAACGCTTTTTCATATGATATCAGCTGATTAGAACAATACTATTCCACACTTGAATTATCTCTACTTTTCACTTTACCGAACGTTGTTCCGCATTTTCTGATTATAACTAAGTTTTATTTCCTTTTTAAAGTCTGGAACAAGCTCCAAAAATATCTATTTTCTTTGGTATTATAACATTTTTTAAAAGTCAAATATAGTCCTTGGCCCGACAAGAAAACATAACTGTTGATAAGAATAAGCCTTTTAAACTACAAACTTGGATTTCATATTGGTTAACCAATAAACGAATTCTAGTGATAATTAACTCTATAATACTAATTAAATTAATATTTATAAAAGTAGAGTGAGATTTATTATGCTGGAACTTGATCAACCGTAAGAATCTATGTTTCATCTCGTAATTAGCCATGCCACTATTTCTCAAGACATTGATTTGAATTTCGTCACTGACTCACACAACTAAATGTAATTAGAATAAGTCTGTTAAAATATCTAAAATGATTCTAATAATAAATGGATTTAATCCTTAAATAACACTATTTTGTTAAGCTGAAGTCCAAAAGTATTATTATTATTATGAATATTTGAAAGTTAATTCGATTTCTGTTGTAAGTCAATACACGTTTATCTTAAGTAATTAGATTATAACCAGTTTACTAAATTTACAATTGAATGACAATTAAAGTTTACAATTTTACTTTCATAAACTAATCTTTCATTTTAATTATCATTACTCGCTTACTTACGCCTGTTACTCCTCGTGAAGGAGCATAGACCGCTCACCAGCATTCTCATGTTTAAAACAAATTAAAATGAACAATGATATTTTTTGTTTAATTTCCCTTAGAGTTTGTCATAAATATGTAATTGTATTCATAACAAAAAGATTTTATGTTTGTACAAGTTCAATTATGCTTTCAGTTCTAGACAGAATTAGGTTTATTTTATTTAGTGAAATGAGAAAAAAAAATACTATTTAATTGGTAACCGAGAATATAAACTGGCTAGATTTAAAATAGCCATATAATATTCAAAAAAACAAACTGTACTACTGAAAAAAAATGCAAGAACCGGTCAATCATCTTTAGGTTACACCACTCGTTTTATTTTATTATTTTATTAAATCATATAAACCTTAGTATAAGGAGGCACCAGATAGATATGCGCCATATAAATCACTCGATTTGCGTGAGGGTTGGGATACTGCCTGAATGCTTAAATCGAAGCAGATAGTTTTCTTAGAGGGCCAGTCACCGAGGCTTTGTTCTAAAGATCCAGTTCACAAGAAAGTGGAACAACGTAAAGAGATGCGGTCCCATGGTAGTCGGTGACCAACAGTTGGTTCGTACGCCATTCGTTTCCTTAGGATTCTAGAGCCCATGTGTACCATTGGTTTATAATCAGTGTTTTCCAACTCCCCTAAGTGGATCCTTCGTATCCACTAACCCGATTAGAGCGTCATGCATTCGCTTTTTGTCTTCTCAATTACGTAAAGAACACCCTTGTTCTGGGAAGGCAGTGAATAGGAATTCCCTGGTGGTGGTGTATACGCGTGATCATGTGACAGCATTTCGAGAGAGAGAGAGGTGACTCTCTCCACACTTGAGATTGTACTTCTGGGGATCAGGTTACACTGTGCTATAAGTTTAGACGTTGTCCGAATCTTAACCGATAGATCATGCATTAAGTGGTTGTCGTTTAATTAGATCTGTTAAAATCATTAATCAGCGGGCTGATATGATTGTAACGACTTTACATAAAGTAGAAGAAAAAACTTTTCCAAAACGGTTGCATTGTAGTATCGTTAACCCCAATACAAAGATTTAAATCAGAGAAAATCTATTTCTTCAGTAATCAGATTTGTCTTGAATAAGTAGGAAAGTGTCCAGATTTTCTAGAACAGATATACTATTTTCTTTGATTTACAAAACATGATTTCAAAATATTGTGAAGTAAGTATTTATGAAATCACTTACATCTAAGAAAATTACACAATGAATAAGAGATTGTTTATTTCATTTGCGTGTCTGTAAATGATTTTGTAATAATATTTCAATAAGTTGTTATACTGTCGAAACTGTAATATCGTTTGCTATAAATTAAGTTACCTTTTTGTTCCAAGGTTGATTGGCACAGTATCTCATCCTGAATGTAATTTATTGACATGTGTAAGTGAATTTTCATGATAACTAGACTATAATGACTTCCGACTTAAATTCATGTTTTTTTTTCCTAATGTGATAGACAAATTTTAGTGATAGTCCGCTAGTTAATTGTGATAAACATACTACAGTTTTACTGAGTATAAAGTTTAAAGCAAAATAGATGCGAAAAATAAAATATTGGTAACATCTTTACACGTAAATATCAATGAATTTATGGGTAAAAAATGTCCTGAATCAAAATATGACATTAGTTCAGTACGCATTAATTTTAAGTGGTTCATTATCTAATGTTAAATTTTCATGAACACGAAACCTTATTGTTTAATAATTTTATAACGTTTTGAATAACTTAATTTGTTATAAGTATAACGAGTATTATTGTTTCTATAATCTAGTGAGAAGACGGAGTTTATCAAAACTGTATGATGTATTAACGCAATACATTTTGTACAGTCTGATCACGCATTTATTTATTGAGTTATTTATGTATGAAAAAGGGAAAGTCAATGAGAAGAGTTGGAAGTTGAAAAAGGATTTAAGAGAAAAACTATATTAATCTCACCACTTTGGATACTAACTCAGTCTAACCAAGCAAAGATTAGTGTATGTAAAAAGTGTTTTTAAACATGCATTTGGAGGAAAGCATTAACATTTCGTGTGGTTAAGCCCAAGTACTCTTCCTAGAAACTTTTTCTCAAAAAAATAAAGTTTGGGTTAGTGCCAATCATATAATGTGTTTCAACTTTGTTTGACAGTGAAAAAATATTGATGTTTTTCATCTGCTCTTAATGGATCTTTTGGTTTGATGCTTTTGTATGTAAGTGCTCAGCCACTGTGGTTTGCAAACCACTACTATTCCTTTTTATGAATGCGTCCACATACAGCAGTGCCCATCCACGATTCCGCAACGTGAGATTCGAACCCACGATCTATCGGTCTCACGTGCGAACGCCTAATCTTTAAACCACTGAGTCGGCATCCAGTGCTGCTAATGTCTAACTTCAACTAATCAACGAAATCGAGTGACACATCTACCATTGTCTTCAGTGAATTACTTTCTCACAACAGACCCGGTTGAACTCCACTTGTCATTGCTTCTCGTTAGAACTCCAGGAAATACCCCTTGAACGCAATCACTAGTGAGCATATGCTGATTAATATCGGAAGGGGTTTTGTGGGTTGTATAGTAAATCCAATTGTTGAGATCATGAGTCAATTGAAGCAAGACCACCATGAAAAACCTAGAAGCATTGGACGGCCATTTCGTTGTGTTGTAGGATTCCTCACCAATGAGCATCCACGATCCCGCCTAGCAGTCGTCCAGGTCTTCCATGGTGGTCTAGCTTCAACTGACTCATCATCTCAACTTTTGAATCTACCATAATATTCACAAAACCCCTTAAAATATTACCACAAATACTCATCGTGGCTTGTTTCAGTACAATCGCCTACCATTCGGTGTTGAAAAAGCTCCACCTATTTTTCAGCAACTAATGGATACCATTCTATCGGGTATTCCGGGGATCGCTCGTTCTGGCTGTTTTGCAGAATATACTCCCCATTCCAAGCTTGATCTTCCCCCTCTAGTTAGTGCTGCTATGACGCATCAATAACTAAGTTGCTGGTCTTTGGTCACTCAGTCTTGTTTGTCGTTCGTAGATTAAGTGAACTCGTGATAACCTCAAACCTAGCAAATTTGGTGACGGTGGTTTCGGAAACATGGATCCAAACTTGAATTATTACTTGAGCAGCAGATGAAAATTATTCAGATTTTAGCAGATACAAAGCTTACGTCTAATACTCAACCAAGCAGTTCTAATCCTACTACTACCGCACCATCAGTTGATGGTATCGCTAACAGTATCTCCGAGTTTCATTAGGATCGGGAAGCCGATGTCATGTTTGGTATGTGGTTTTGACGTTACGAAGTCTTATTCAAATTTGACTTCACTAACCAGGATGCATGCATAGTTTGACTAAGAACTCCAACTGTCGCTCAGTTTTCATTTTTTGAGTCAGCATCGGTAATGAAAATTACTGTATGAATAATGACGAATGTCGTTCAATGCGCTGATGATAAATCTGGATGCTGAAAGCTGACTTTTGATTGTTTTTTTCGCCCCGTCGCCAAATTTGATAAGTTTGAAGTTATCACGCGTTCACTTAATCTACGAACAACAAACAAGACTGGGTGACCAAAGACCAGCAACCTAGTTATTGATGCGTCCCAGCATCGCTAACTAGAGGGGGAAGATCAAGCTTGGAATGGGGAGTATATATATATATATATATATATATATATATATATATATATATATATATATATATATATATATATATATATATATATATATAATCGATAATGCCACGGAAGTTTTTTTAAACATTTAATCGATAAGAATAGTTTAGTTAATTAACTATTATACGGTAAAAATATACGTCTAGTATTGGTCCACAAATGGATCCCAAAAATTACCACTCATTATTCTTATCGGGTCATAACAAAAGTATAAAACATATACAAAGTGTGTGTAACAGAAATAATGTGTACTGTTCAAACAACAGTATAGTTGTTATTAATTATTTGAGATCAAAGTGTTGGAGAAGATTTGTAGCTCAGAAGGATGATTTTGATGGAGTTTTGTTCTCTGAGCTTGATGGTTTTTATCGTAGAGCTTTCATCGTTCTTCTGAACGACATCATCAGAACAAACTTCAGATAGAAGTGAAGTGTTCGAATTTCTCCATGTGCGTTAAACCAATTGATTATGTACTCTGATATCCGGAATCGTATGTGAAAATTTTATAGGTCGTGTTTACACTAGTTAATTGAATGAGCATCAGTTTAATGTTTTAAATATTCGTTTACGAACTGTTAACAATTTATTGACTATAGATTTGATTGACATTTTACATTGTCAGAGAAGTGTTTTTACTCTCATGAATATCTATTGAATTAGTAGGTATCATTACCAAGGTTTGATTTGATAATTTCGAATAAATTGAGCATTGGGTAAATTGTTATAAGTAAATAATATATTCGTAATATCCCAATTAGTAAAAAATCCAGTTTTCATACTCATTGGGATATTACAAATATATTATTTATTTATCTACTGAATTGTTTTTTTTAACCGGCTAAAGTTCCTTAGCCTTTGAAAGATTTGTTATCATATGGACAAACTAAACGCTCTTAAAAAAGTACATTACAATGATTATCCGTTTGAAAAGGTCAAATCAAGCTTTTATTTTTTAGAAGTCATTTCGTTTTTCTTTCTACCATTATTATATAAGAATGGATTTATGATGAAGTGTTGTAATTTTCGAACTACTAATGTTAACATTAAATCAATAATAATTTTGTTCCTAATGTACTGAATTTAGTTGTGGTGTGGTGTGTACTACTGATATTGACATAAGTAGTAAATAATGTTAGTCGTGAACAGAAGGTCTGGCAGCAGAGAGACAAGAGGATCGAACAGTAAACAATGGAAGCAGGATGCAATTTGCATGAAAATGCAAGAACAATGAAGTCTGAGTCATTATGAGACAACTGATGGACATTTTGCAAAATTACGTATTTACTATTTGATTGTTAGATTTTATTAACAAGTCCTGTAATTTTGTGTCCAATACATTCGATTGTCCCTGCTCGTGTTCTGTTCACTACAGTAATACTTATTCGAAAGTCTGTGTGGGTATTAACCCAAACAAATATAATGAACTACAACACTTATCATTTTAACCTCTCACACCTCAATATTATTGTGATGTTGAAATGTTTCGTAATTGATACTTAGTCCTAACACTAACCCTATTTTGAAAAACACTATATATATAATATCTACTGATTTCACTGAATTTTATTCCCCCTTTCAGTTTAAACCTATCCCTCTTCCTACTGATTTGTGGTTAGCTTGGCTTATCATGCAAAATCGATTTGTAATGACAATTACTCTTATTCCACTGTATTTCACCAAATATAGTAAACTGATTATTTATTTACGTTCAGTAGTTATTCAACTATCATTTCAAGTGTTGTTCATACAAGACAGTCTTATATCTTTTATGTTACAGTTTATTCTGCAGCTTGGCAAAATCTATCATTACTAGATGAAATTAACATCGAAAGTGATGATAATCCTTAAGAAATTATATCATAACATCATATATATATATAAGGGAGCTGTTCAAATGCTCAATAGTTTAAGTAAATCACGAAGAAGGAATTTCATCACCCCCTAGTTCAAAGAAAGAAAAAAACAAAATACTCCTTAATTTAAAAAAACAAACAAACAATTTTGACTTGCCAAATTTAACACTTGAGTTACATCAAACAAACAACAGCAAAAAAAATCCCACACAACCTAATCATAATGAGAATCTTTATGCGTAGGTGATTATCTTCCGATTGGTTATTGTTTGAAATTATAATTTTGACAAGGAATAGAAATAAGGCATTAAAGAAAAAACAATAAAACATTAAATAGATAAATAGTTCATTGACAAAATAATTTACAATTACAGAAGAAATTTGTTCGTTTAAAATATCACTGATACAGATTTATTTAAGTTTGTTTTTATTCGAAATACAATTTTTAATATACGTGAGTTATTTATACTAATTTTATTGTAATTTTGTATGAATATTATGTTAATATTAGAAGGGGGTTTTGTGGATATTATAGTCATTTTAATAATTGAGATCATTAGTCAATTGAAGCTAGACCATTATGGAAAACTTGTATGAACTGGACAGCCGTTTCGTCCTATTGTAGGATTCCTCAGCAGTGCGCATCCACGATTCTGCCTTGCTAAATTCAAACCCACGATCTAACCTCTAGATCACTGAGCCAGCATCTTATTAATCCACGAAATTGAACGACACATCCATCATTGTCTTCATTGAGTTACTATCTCACAACAGGCTTGGTTGAACTCCACTGGTCACTATTAGTGTTAGTTGACAATTCATCTTATTATTATCTGCTCATGTAATGTATGTATGTTTTCAATAGATCAAAGTAATCAGATAGAGATTGATGTTTTTTTGTCTCTCAGTCGTTAATCAGATCTGAATAAAGTAACAATTATGAATCTAATGAATAGTTTATATTATTATTCATTAATTGGTGTAAACGATATTGAATATATACATTCAATAAACAGTGTAGATTCAATGATGATAATATGCGTAAAATTTGAATAATGATTTGTACAATATTGAAAAAGAGAGTGAACTTATTAAAGTTTAATTTGTTATAGAATGAAATGAGAACAAGTAGGAATATTTGAATAATCTTTAATATTTGTCCTTTCATTTTTAATAGTAAAATTTTTTCGAGGTTATATTATTTTTGTTTTAATCATTTTTTAATAATAATTACGTTGTATGATAGAAAATATTTTGTTCTCATAAATAAAACACATGTAAATTTATTAGTTATCATGAATGGTTAAATATAGAAAGCATACTTAGATACATAAAAACAAAATGTCTATTGTCAATTTTGTAAAGTGGTTGAAGTTAAACATTAACATCATTGGATGCCGGCTCAGTGATCTAGAAGGCTAAGCGTTCACATGCGAGACTGATAGATCCTGGGTTAGAATCTTGTGGGGGGGGCGGGATCGTGGATGCGCACTTCTGAGTCGTCCTATATTAGGACGAAACTGTCGTTTAAGGGGTTCTCTGATAGCCTAACTTTAATTGACTCATGAATTCAACTATTAGACAAAATGTCTGTCCAAATAAATGGAGTTGGCTCACACACTTTCTCCACCGCGCGTCATTTTGCTTCGCTCTCTTCTATTCGCTTCATCCTTCTCACTTCCTGTCTAGATCAATATGTACGAAATATACGTATTCAAAACGTCGTTCTCGTATTTGACTTATTTAATTCCGTTCTACACTTATGCGATTGAAATCAATGATTTTATACAAGCTTAGACGATATGTATATTTCAATAACAATAAAACAAATGATATAACTGGAGTCAAATAGGTGGCCATTTTGTGATATTGAATATCACAACTGGTAGGTAAAATGTTACTTTTTTAGTGAATTGAACTTCTATGCACACACACATAAATGGTAAGTATATAAGAAAAATTTATGTAGCAAAATACATTCATCTTGTTACCTAAAATTGTACTTCACAATTAATTATTTTTAGAACTAAAGTCATCATTTTCTATTGACATAGTAACCTTTATGTATGGACACCTTGATTTTGCCAAACTATAGCTAACAATAGGGTTAACAGCATAAATATTATAATATCAGAATAATGTCTATATTATGATAAGTTGTTTTCATATTTGAAATTAAGTAAATTATGAGAGAGTTAAACATTCAAAATCCAGTAAACATAACTGAATAAATAAATATTGTTTAAATAGGTATACAAATATTTTAGAATTATTTCCAAGTATTAATAATAATAACAGTAATAATAGCTCCTTATTCATTCTCCAGTAAATATTTATAAATTATCAGTAGTATATATCAGTTTTTGATTGAGACCATGAACCGATTAATGTTAGACTACCATTGAAAACCTGGAAGCATTGGATGGCCATTTCGTCCTATTGTGAGACTCTTCGGCAGTGTGTATTCCCGATCTCTCTCACAGGATTTGAACCAAGGGCTGGATTTTTGGTAATTCTATTCTTAAAGCTGTATAGTTAAATGGAAAGCAGAATAAATCAGTTTAGTTTAAAAGTTCAACAGAATGCTAGGGAAAAATATTTGTGAAACTTATACTTTTGGATAGGTACATATTAATAAGTAGGTAGCATTAGACAGCTTTGAAACTAAATTCATTAAAAAGAGATGTCTTTGCTGAAACATTCTGGAATGTTTTCGATTTTGGTAGCCAGTATTTTCAGTAGTTGTCAACATAGAGTTCTCATCATTCAAATGAAACGCAATAAATATCCCTAAGAATTTCAATTTGTCTCTTCGTATGAAATAAACTGTGACAGCTTATTTAACATTGTAGTGTACTCAAAGTAATCTTTTATTTAGTCAGATAAACTATATAATAACCATCTCATATTTTCATCTTTTTTCAATTTACTTTTTATTTGAACAAATATGAATGGTAAATCTTAATGAAACACATTTGCCAAATCATTCTTTTCATTGTGGTAACAATAGAAAATCAGCTTTACACTAAATAAATATTAAGTAGTCGTAGTATATTACTTAATAAAATGTATTTAGTAGTAGGTTAGGTACTTCGTAATTTAGTAGTAAGTTGTCTCTTTAAAGTTGTTTACAGTAGATTATGTAATAGTAAGATTAATATCCAAAATCATGATATATTTTTATAAATAAATTGATTATTTATGTGGAATTACTCAAAAATATTTACTACTGAATTTAAATTTTTCCTTAGCCATAAAACTATGTCAGTACAATATCATATTATCTCTGTCCAGTTTGTGCATATGACTTGAACACTTTTGTACTTGATATAGTTATTTGTGTAACTTAAGTTAAGATAAAACGCGGATATTTACTACTGAATATTGTTTGGTGAAACTGTTATTGAAATCATATCACTTACGATGTTTAGTAATGCAACTATTCAGTCTTATATTGTTGAGTATCTAAAATCTATAAACTAACATATTTAAGTACCAACGATTCTTTTATCATACTTAAGTATAACTTAAAAGCAAGCTATCTATTTTCTATTATGTAGATTGTATAAAATTACATTTTTCCCATATTTATGGTATTATATCCGTGATAAACAAATAGCTAAAGCGTTAATGAGTACTAAGCTAAAAATAATGTTACCACCTATAGTTTTAAACTTTCCATTAATGATACCATAATAAGAAATTACAAATTTTTAAGTGAACAACATAACTATTTTTATTTCTTCACTAAATTTCAATCTTATGTTATCATTCGTGCAGAAATTAACTAGGTGATATACTTTTATTGATTCATTTGTTTATTTATAAAATGTTACAAATAAATAATCAACTTGAATGGATATTGATAATTTCAAAGTTGGAATTTACTTCAAAAGTATTTCTTTCTTGTTTATTTTATATCTTTAAATCTTTTTCATGGTTCAATATATATGTGAATAAATGTCTTTTATTGTTCAAAATAAGAGAACCATTGTTACATGAAATAAGTTGAATTATTAAAGAAATTAAAAGAAAAAAAGAAAAGAAAAGAAATGATGTATCTGATATTCAGTTGGATATATTGAATACATAGTTTCAATGAATAAAGTCATTGAAATATACTTAATATCTGACTGTTTAATATGGACTGATTTGTACATTATATTGATATGAATAATGATTAAATGATGAGATGGTGTTTTAAATGAATTCTCTTCAAGTGACATCAAAACTATATAAGATATTTTAGAAAAGTCTCAATAAGCTATCGAAACAAATGAGCTTATGGAGAAAAAAATGTATATGATAAGAAAAAAAAGATTGTCTATCATTTCACGATAATGAGTTATTTATTGATTTATTGATTTTCGATCAGATTTTTAGATTTCTGTTGTAAAACAAACCCTGTAACTACGCCGACGTTTAAAAATAATGATAAAACCAACCAATTGCGTTGTCATGTAAGGTTCATAAGCATAAGAATTTGGACGATATATGGTATATCATAGTTTGAAACTTGTAGTAATTTTAGCAATTTATATTTGAAATACGTAGATTATTGTAATTAGTCAGTTTAGAAAAAATAAATTCCCGCATGAACATTAAGCTATATTTATTTAAAAGTTTTGAAATTCCACTAAATATTCATCATTCTATAGAATTATGACTGTAGTAAGTTGAGATATTATTATTTATTTAAACAAATAAAACTTATTATAAGGATCATCAAACAGGTATGCATCACACAAATCACTCGATTTGTGTGAGGGTTGGGATACTGCCCGAACGCCCAAATCGAAGCAGGTTGTTTTCTTAGCGGGCCATTCACCGACCCTTTGACCTACAGGTCTAATCCACAAAGCAGTGGGACAACGTAAAGAGATGCAATCCCATGATAGCCGGTAACCAACAATTGGTTCATACACCATTCGTTTCCTTAGGATTTTGGAGCCCATGTGTACCATTGGTTTGTAATCAACCTGGTTAAAGCTGACTCTCTCCACTCTTGGAATGAAAAAAATATGTTACAAGCCATCATTACTGAATTATCATCAGTAATGATGACAACAATGTAATTCATGGGTGGAGATGTTAAGCGGCACGTCTTAAAATTAGCTGAAGTAATACATCTTCATTTATTCTTTCTTTATATTTTATTAAATTTTCATAAAAATTATCATACTTCATTTCTCATCAATTTTATTTGATCTAATAAAGACAAAGGCTGTGAACACATTTCTCAAACAGAAAATCATAGATCAATTATAAATTTATAAAAGTCTTTTTATTTAACTGCTAAATGACATGACACATAATAGACCACAATGTCACAAATGTATTCCTTTGTTTTCCTTCTCTAATTGATGAACTGAATATCATTTCCTACAGTCCAGTAATTTACCTCATTGACTGTTTGAAATCATATTTCTTTTTGGCTTATTGTTTCATTGTGGTTATTTCATTTGTGACAACTTAAATTTATATAAATTCCTTTCTGGGTCCAACATTTTCTATGATAATGATGGTAGTTAAAGATTGTAACGTTTTCATTCATTATTATATTTTTCGTCTTATATATAATAAGACCATAAATGATTTATTTTCTCCTTAATAGTTGAGATCATGAGTTAATTGAAGCTAGGACACTATAGAAATTCAAAATCAGTCAACTTGACATTTCGAAATAACAACAATCTGAATGAATTAATTCAATAACACTAATATAAACAAAATACAAAAAAGAGTAAACTTAATATCAGTAAATTTTACTTCATTTGTGAACAGCAATTGTGAAGTAGGCTATTTTACTCTTAATAAAAAAATTTATAACTCTTAAGTTACTTACTTACCTCTGTTACTCCTCTTGGAGCAGCATAGGCCGCCCACTGGCACTCTCCAATCAACCCTGTCCAGGGCAATCCTTTCCAGTTGCTATTCACCCTTTTCATATCTGCTTCCAATTCCCGACGCAGTGTGTTATTCGGTCTTCCTCTTTTCCGCTTCCCTTCAGGATTACAAGTCAAGGCTTGCCTCGTGATATAGTTCGGTAATTTCCGTAATGCATGTCCTATTTACTTCCATCGTCTGTTTCTACTTTGCTCTTCAGCTAGAAGCTGGTTTGTCCTCACCCACAGAAAGCTGTTCCAAGTCTTCAATATTCAACTGTAAATAATTATTCCATATAATTTCCTATAACACTAATCTAGCTTGTAATTAATCGTGTAAAAATAACAATCTGTTTTATACTGTAAGTTATGTTAGTCAGAAACATATATGAAATTTTCGAAAACTAGGGAAAAATTTGATATCGGTTTCCCTATAGTTTGTTAGACTTCAAAACGTTCATGGATAACAGCTACGATGCATTTACTTTGAACTACTTAGATATTAAATGTCTTAATTTTATTTATCTAAGTTGATTAAGATTTAGCATTGTTAGCAAACGTCCCCAACTAAACAAGTCATAACTTCTCAACAGAATCTTAAAAATGACATCTTGAAGCTAGTCACTGATGATTATTAAAGCTGCCTCGATAAACGTTTCGGGTACCTGTTTTTTTAACTAAATCTATATTGTAATGAACTTTCATTTTTAAATTTTTTCAGAGGATAAGTATAATTGCTTACTGTTTTAACTCGCTCTTCAACTTTTTAAGAAGTTATAAGTAGTATGTTTGTTGAAGAGAAATTTTTTGCAATACTGAATTTTGTGACAAGAATTCATTATGTAGTAAAATCTATGGCATCGGTTAATTTTGTTATCTTGAAGATTGCAAGATCAAAGATTTGAGTAGAATGATATGTAAGGTAAAATATTTCGCTCGGTTACCGTTGACTGTTTACAACCTGTGATTTTTAATAACCATAATTACACAATGCATTAGGATTATTCACATAAAGGACTTGAATCGTAAGTTGTTATGAATGCTTATCAGTACAGTGTAGTATCTATGTTCTCAGTCTTTTCAATATGATAAAGGAAATTATCTATATATAAGGTGTCCCTATTAACATTTAGAAAGAATACATCATGCAGTTTTCAAGCATTGAGGAATAGGTTCTTATAATTGTATTAAGTTATAAACATATTTCATTCACTTACACTTGCAAATGAATTTTAACTAGTTGTCACGTAACAACACAATGTAAAATGACCACTTTTTAGATAATATTGTATTTATTATGATTGGTAATCAAACTACATATTCATATCAGAAGGATTTTGTGGATATTATAGTAATTTCACTGGTTGAATTTATGAGTCAATTGAAGCTAGACCAACATGAAAAACCTGGAAGCACTGGATGGTTGTTTCGTCCTATTGTGGGAATCCTCAGCAGTGCACATCCACGACCTCGCCTAGCGAGATTCGAACCCAGGACCTATCAATCTGTCGCGCGTACACTTAGCCACTAGGCCACAGAGCCGGGGGGAATGGCCGTCCAGTACTTCCAGGTTTTCCATGGTGGTCTAGTTTCAATTGAGTCATGATCTCAACTACTAACATAATGAATTGTTTATGATATAGTTTTACAAGTAAAGAATACAAAAAGTGTTAATGAACTTAGTTGAACAGCAGTTACGTTAATTTTGTTTGACTGAATTGGTGTGCTTTTAATAATTTGTGTTGTAAGCATGAATGAAATAACCCCAAAATATAAAATATCTGTTTGAGCGAAGTATTTCATAATACTTTCACTAATGAATAGATTGAACTAAGCTATATAAAAATATTTATGTATCATTTCACTATACAGTCAAAATACTTTTCCTATTTTAGTTGTGTTAAAGAAGGTGATTTCAGGCATAGTTTAAGTAATAATAATGATTGACTATATTGGAATTCTTTACACTTGGGTTAACCAATAATTTGATTTTGTTATAACCATAAACTTTTCAAAAACCACTGTAAATCGAGAAAGGACAAGAATTTCAATAACTATCATAAACTAGTAGATATTAATTGAGTAAAATTACATAATAATATTATGAACCCAATTATAATTTTAAAGCCCAGTCTATTTAAACTATATGACACTTATTACGTTCTTACAGAGAGTTAAATTCAAAAATTGTCTCTATCTTGCGGAGAACATTACACAATTCACTCATTTAGTTCAAGTCCAATTAGCCGCTATTTCAATTTTCTGATCCTTGACTTAAGCGAGGATAAATGTCAGTTTTTAACGTTGATATACTACAAGTAAACAGCTGTATACTTTTTCCCTAAAATACACCAAATACATTTCTGTTATCAGATCTTCAATATATAGGTTATTTTTTGTATCATAGACTATTAACATTCAAATAAAGAACATATAGCACTATTCAATAAGTGTATCTGTTGAAAATCTTAATTAAGTTGAAGATACATTATGATGATTCTTAGCAAGACAGAAACTAAATGTAATCTTGAATTACTTTGTTTATATTTTGAAAATATTCCCAAAATTAGATGTGAATTTATTATTTATACTTATGATGAATCCTTTGTCTAATAATTTATATTCACATATCATAAAACATCATAATTGCGTAACTAAGAAAGTTTCGCATTACTGAATAATTTAAAAACAACAGAGTACACTTCTAATTAGTAAATTTCAAGCTGAATGTTTTCTTGCAAAGACTAGCATTGTTAAAGTTTTATATACTTGGCGGTAACCGACAAGATACCTTGAACGTAGGCTTCGAGATGTTTGATACACCTCAACAACTCATATCTGTATTCTTGGGAAAGCTGTAGATTAAGCTTAACACTGTTCAACTTCATAATCTGAAATTATACAGATGATGAGTAGTTCGGATATGCAAATAACTGGTGTAAAGTTATATACTTAGCAATTCAGTCACCCACCCAACTAATTATCTGATATAGAAAACGATAAATAAAGTATTCGACGAAAATGATTTCCATCGTATGTAAAGAAATCAATACTAAACTAGCCTTTACTAAGAATGTTTATTAATAAACAAAAGTTGTCAATTAATTGTTTTAATGATCTTAATTTTAATATACAAATTTAAAATAATAAATCATGTACTATGGTGAATGTCGATTGCACATAATTAAATTCTAATTACATAATTGTGAATGGTTCATCGGTTGACATCGAATCAATTTAGTTCACAGATGTACTGTACTATATTGATTGAATGAAATTATTCAATAACAAATTATTCTTTTTTGTTTAATAGAGGGAAATATGAAAACTAATTTTTTTCAATAGTTACTGTTGATTTGATTTCATTCAGTGTTGTTTTGTTTGTTTTTTGAGCATTATGGTTGTCATTTTTAGTTTGACTTTTTTAAATTGAAAAGTTTCATCATATAACAGTATCCTATTTTGAAACAGTGAAATGACAATCCATTCAGTCCATTCTTTTGAGGGTTTTTTTTAGTTATGTACACTGGAACATCAATTTATCTGTTTAACTAAATATTGATACTGAGTAGAAAAGTGTTTTCCAAGGTAAATTAATGGATCCTAATATTAGATTTATCAAAATATATTCAGAGTTTTGCTAGGTTTGAAGCTATCGCGAGTTCACTTAATCTGCGAACGAGAAAAAGATTTGGTGACCAAAGACCAGTAAGCTAGATATTGATGGGTCCTAGTCCCGCTAACTTGAGGGAGAAGTCCAAAAGTGGAATTGGAAGTATATTCTGCAAAACGAGCGATAACAACAAACACAATTCAAAACGTATATATACAGTGAAAAACCGTCCTTAAAGAGAGTTACCAAATAGCATACTAAAAGACGCAACGGACTAATAGCATTTAAGATATTTCCCAGTGGGAAATACGACATAAAGGTGACAAGAGCGCCTTTGGCGCGAAAGCAAAAATTCAAAATTTCTAAATAAAATTACAAAATTAGGTCCTTTCTCAAGTGAGTTTTGGGGATCGAACGTCCCCAACAAGTTTTATATTCATTAGGATAGTAATTTAAGAGATTAATTTGAAAATTATGCTCTCATTCATTAAAAAGGATGTCAGTGAACCTTTATTAACGATAGACGGTTATAATAACTCTAGAATAATGATTACGTAATTACAACTCGTAACTAGTTAATTATGATTTGACTCTCTCTTGACACTGAAATGCTTTAGGAATAACGATTTTGTGATAATCAGTTTTGAGTTTTTAAAGATATATTCATACTTAAAAAACCAACCAAATATTTTTGCAATTGAACAATGAATCGTCACCCATATAACTATATAAATAGCCTTGTGACATGTAGATATATTTCATTTACCATTAATGGTGACCAAGATCAAAATTAAAGATTCTTTAAAAGATTTATTTGTTTAGTTTCAATGTTTTAAATATCGTAGTTTTTACAAATAGTCAAAAATCAGTAATAACAGTCCCACAATAGGATGAAACGGCCGCCCAGTGCTTCCAGGTTTTCCATGGTGGTCTAGCTTCAATTGACTCATGATCTCAACTGTTTAAATAACTACAATCTCTACTAAACCCATTCTGATACTGATAAATAATAGTGCAAAGAAAGAATATGAGCTCACAGAAAACCTTATTGTTCTATGGATAATCTGAATTCTCACTTTTTAAATCTTCAAAATTAATGAATCTGATGGAAATTAGATTTTTATGATGAAAAACAATTTATTTTGAATATTTTGATGTAGCAAACTTGCTATTGGATTTCTAATATATATATATATATATATATATATATATATATATATATATATATATCATACAATATTAAAATTGAATACACTGATCGTCATCATCTATGAAGAACTAATGTTAACTGGCTTCCTATGTATTTTTATTTCACTCCAACTGTGGTTACAATTAGAATTTCGGCTTAAGAACTATATTGGTGTTTTAAAGAAATTATAAACTATAATGTAATTAAAAGGGAAAATAATAATTCAATAGCTGAATAGAGCAAAACAATGATTCTTAATATATCAGCAAGTATGACATTAAGCATTAAATATATCAGACCTGTGCCTTAGCCCTGATAACTAGAGGGAGAAGAACAGATTCAGCCGGGCAGATGTATATTCCACAAGCAGTCGGAAGCACGAACGGATAAGCACATAACTCATGCGTATATAAACAGTTAAAAATGTTCTTAGGGAATGTCACAAAATAACACACTAGAAGAGGAAACGAACCAATGACACTCAAAGTTCTTCCAGATGAGAAGTACAAACTGAAGGTAAACTACATTAACCAAATATAAAACTGAGATCATTAGTAAATGAAAAACACTATTGGAAATTACATTCACAAATTCTGTGTTTATCCAAGAAATCATCTATCTACAAACATCTTTAAAGCTTTATATTTAGAAGTACATTCATCCAGCTGACAAGCCTCAAAAAGTATAAAACGTTTATGTTTGATTTTACTGATTATTTGAATTATTTTCTGGTCAGCATTTTTTTCGAGAATTAGTTTTCTGCAGGATGGGGTCGCTAACTCAATACCCTCCTGTATCGAGGCTTGGGACTGACAGAGGGGCTCCAGGCGGAGTTTTACTGATAACTGTAATCGAAATATAATCTGTTCAGGAATTACATATGTCAACAATATATTATTGTATAAATTCATAAAAGTAAATTTCAAACTCTTACATTAAACTGAGAAATCATTTTATAAAAAGTAAGACTTGATCATCAGTCTAGATAACTAAGTAAACTTACCAACGAAATTTCAAACAAGAAGAATAAAACTAAAACAACGAAGTTAATTATCATTATAGGGGTTGTGGAGGTTATTAAGCTTTTGGTTGAGATCATGAACCGACTGATGTTAAACCACCGTTGGAAGCCTGGAAGCACAGGACGGCCTTTTCGTCCTATTGTGAGACTCGTCAACAGTGTCCATTTACGATCCTATTAGGTTAAGCGTTCGTGCGCGAGACTGAAGGCCCTGGGTTCGAATCCTGCGAGTGGGATCGTGGGTGCGTACTGCTGAGAAGTCACATAATAGGACGAAATGGCCGTTCAGTGCTTCCAGGCTTCCAACGGTAGTCTAACATCATTCACTTCATGATCTCAATCAGAAACAAAGTTAATAATTCAAGCGAAAGTAAGAAAAACATTTCATTTCAAGAAAACGTTTTTTGTGTGTATTAACTCAAATCATAAAATTTTGTTAACAAAATAATCATTTCCGTTTTATACTCCCCTCTCTCTACCATCCCAATAGAATAAACAAGGAATTTTTTCCAAAAATCTTGTTTCACTATATACATAGAAATTATAAAATTATCACAAATTGAAAAGATGATCTATTCTTATATACTATTCACACTAAAAATCGTTTAATATAATAAATCACGAGAAACCACTATAGTTGACAGTAAATTAATTAACTTATGATTAACTATTAGAAACAAATTCACTTCATATTATTGACAGTTAGAAACTAGAATAATTTATTAATTCAAATTGATTTATAAATGAATTTGGTTGATAGTAACCATGAGGAAATTTATTAAGGTTTAAGGATCAATCAGATTTTATCAGATAATCATCTTTCATAGTTCGTAACATGTTAAATGTTGGTAATATTCACAGTCTTTTCAGTTTCATACAAAATGGAATGATTGTCTTAGATTTCATTGTGAATCACATATCACATATAGTAAAATGAAACTGAAGTGTTTGAAAGATTAATTAAACTGAAAAGATTAAATTTTGTTACTGAATAAATTTGTGATAGTGATTTCAATGTTGTAATAGACTTAGGGTGAAAGTTTATATAAGAAGTCTTTAAATAGTGCTTAAAATGTTCTCAATTTGAGAGAAAATTATCTGATGCACCATTTTTATGTACATTTCCTTAAAAAAAATTAAACCAATGATGACTTTCAAGGTGAACATGTTATTAACTATGTACATGATAATAGGCACCTTTACAGAATACGGATGCACAGAGAGATGAATACATCACCCACTGAACATGGTAATGTAATTCCATTTTTTAGGCTTAGATATCTGCATTCAGTAAACGTTAATTTTATGTTTGACAGATTATAGAACTAGTAACATATTTCGAAAAGGTTCACAAAATCAGTGATGTGTACATCCTATATATGGGTACTCATTTGAAAGAGTATTCGTTTGCACAATGTTTTGCTTTAAGAACTGAAAACTGACTATAGACTCTTTTGATAAATTACTTCATAGTTTTTATTTATGTAGTTAATAAAACAAGACAGAAACTTCAAATTGTCTACTAATACTATATCTAACACATTATTATTAAGTTACTTATAGAAAATAGGAGCAATTTCGTTGTGGGGACGCTTCCCTGGCTAAATAGAACTGTCATTTAAGGCTATTGTAATTTTTGTTTCAATTTCAAAAACAATACTTCTTTAACATAGCTGCTTTCAATAGCTGTTCTTAAGCATACTAGGGGAGTCATTAAAACTAAATGCAGCCATCAAAATTTTAGTTCACTAAACTCATAACGATTAACTACTTTTCATAATGTATCTTTGAAACACACATTTAAAAAATTAGCGTACATACTTATTAAAATTATCATACGATTTGCTTTACGACAAAAAGACACTGTCTGAAAAACTCGAAGTTTAACATAGTACTTCCAGGCATTCTTTCAAAAACATTCTAATTTCAAAATGTTGGAGTATACCACCAATTAGATCATCAATACACTCAGAAATAAAGATTCATTGAAGATTTATTTATGTATGACACAATCTCTACAGAAATCATATTGTTCAGAATTATGTATAAAGATCCAAAGACTAGAGTTATGAAAATCCGCTACATTATAAAGGTAACCTTTTTAATTAAAATCTGATATCATCTAGAAAATGACTAGATAACCAGGTATCATCAAATAATTAATTAAGAATTCTCTCTATCACAAAATGAAGCATGTTGATTGGTTAATCCCATTGAATAAATGGATCATTTTTGTATTTGTCAAAAGATCTGAATTTTTTAATACTAAACTAAGAAGGAAATTTGAAGTGTGCAATGTTTAGAACTCCTCAAACAAAAGTTTATTAAATAATGTCAGTTTTTGATGCAATTTACTCTATAAAAATACAATCAACTATTTACTACAACATATAAGAAACATTATCATAAACATCATCTACAACTCATAGTTATCAAAACATTTATCTTTATCAGTAGTAATTTCAAGATAGAAATTATTTTACAAACGATTAATGAAAGAAACACGGTTATAATGAGAGAAAAAACAACAACAAACAAACAATATCTCTCATACAGTTCAACTGATTTCCCTTTGTAAAACATTAAATACTTGTTCAATCAAATAAATATTATTATTGTTACTTTTCATTAAATAAATAAAAATATAACAAAACTCAATTATGGTTTATTCATCAATTTAAAAATTTACTCAATAAATCACATGAGAATAAAATAAATAAGAAAAGAATAGATTAAAAGGTAATAAAAAAATGAAAAAAAAACCGAGAAGAAACATAAAGAAAACAGACAAAAACAAAATTTATTTTAGAGGGAAAAAAAAGAAATTTTATTTCGTTTATTAACTAATTGACGACGACAACAACAACAAAAAAAAAGGATAAAACGATTTGTTTATTTATCGTTTTTTTTTCTAATTCCAATCAAATTAGTCGAATACCTTTTAAATGTTTATTCGTCAGATTGTTTGTAAGATTGTTTTATATATAAATTTATATATGAAAATAGAATTTATTAATAATTCCCAGTTGATTCTATGGTATTAATATTATTGTTGTTGTTCTTGTTACTATGAATGTTTATCTTCTCTTCTATTATTTAGTTACCTTTCTTATTATCTAATAAATAGGTTCAGTGAAGTGAATTAAAGAAAGTATTTATAAAATGAATAGAATTCCATTGAAAACTATAATATTCTTTATAATAATTATGACATTTATAAAAATTATTTCTAATGTGAATTATGTATAACAATCTGAAAAGTGTGTTAATATAAGTTAAAGATTGATGATCAAGTGCAATTTGATATATCTATGTAATCATAGAATTTATTCTTTCTTCTTATACACAACCTTTCTTTTTATATATTACTATTATTGAAGCAAATACTTCTATGAATTTGGTGTTCATCTTGTTGTCCTTATGAGATGTGGCAATTTGGACGGATGTATACATGTGCTTGGTACTAAGTTGTAGTTGACTGACTTACTCATAGAATAATTTTTGTTTTTATGTAATAGTTATTTGTGTGCTACATTATAACAATTTGTCATTATTGTGGTATATTATTGCATATTTTAAATAATTCGTATTATCAACTTCAACACATCTGAAATTCACTTTGTACGACTAATTTTGAGCATATTATTTAGTTGAACAATTTAATTATTTAATTAATATCAGAAGGACTTTTTGGATATTATAGTAATTTCAATGGTTTAATTCATTAGTCAATTGAAGCTAGACCACCATGGAAAACCCAGAAGTACTGGACGGCCATTTCATCCTACTGTGGGACTCCTCAGCAGTGCTTATTCACGAGTTAGCGTTTGGTTCACGATGTACTTTGATAATTTCCTTTATTTGTGTCCTATCCACTTCCAACATCCTTTCCTAACTTCCTCTTCAGATGGAATTCGACTGGTACTCTGCCACATTGGTTTGTTGCCGATGATATCCAACCTACGGACATTCAGTCTGTTGTGTTAACAATCGTTTATAAATACTTGTACTCACTTGACGATTGTGGTAGTTCTCCAAGTTTCAGCTCTATAAACTAGAACTGACTTGACGTTCATCTGATTTTGGTTAACAGCTGTTTTGAGTTTCAAATTTTTTTCAATTGTGAAAATTCTGTCTTTTTCTTTACATCCACATCATATCCTCCTTATTCATCGATTATGCTGACCAGATACGTGAAGGTTTTCACATTTTGTCGTGCTCTCTGTGTTGTGATTGAGGATCATGTTTTTTCCCTTGTGTATGTTGAGGCCTACTGATGCAGAGGCTTCTGCTACACTTGTTGTCATGACCTGAATATTTTGGTGTATGAGGAATAGAAGAGCTAGGTCATCTTCAAAATCCGATTCGTTTAGTTGCATCCAAACTGCCCATTTTATTGCATGCTTCCCCTCAGATGCCGAGATCTTCATAAACCAGTCAAACACCTGAATGAAAACGGAGTTTAAGCAGTCTTATCCGACTTCGTTCCTCACTTGTTATGTGTTTTCCGACTATCCTCCATGCACCACTTTGCAGTGTAGTCTGCTTCTCTTCGTAAAACAGTGAGAAAATTCACAGTTTTTAAATCTATCAATGTTTTTGTCCATGGATTAGGTCATATTGTAACCAACGTTATTCATTTGGAGAGTGGCTAGTCAATAATGATATTCGATTTTTATAAAAATTATTGCACTTCGCCTTTACACAATTATAATGTCTATCCTATGTTTAAAATGAAGTTGGTACTTACCGCTTAAAATCAACACAATTCGGAGTTAGAGTCTCAATAGTTGATGTTCAAATACACGGTTTACGTTTCAAACAATACCTACCTTTTTACTGTGTTATTACCGGTTAGAATTAAAATAATACTACATATCTGATCACCATAATAGTTAGATTCTGGAGCTAAAACATTTGTTTTATATACCTTGATCATTCAGTTTTATCACATTCATTCCAGTGAATGTTGATGTCGAGTTAAGATTTTTAAAAAATAATAATAATAAACCTCTATGATAAAAATGATAAAAAAACTTCATTTGTAAAAATGTTAAAAAAACCGATAAAATCTTCAACCTTTTTTACCATCTTCTTACCCTCCTATCAAATATTTTAATTCTTACTCAATACTGTTAAATATTAGAGAAAAATCCTTTAAATATTCATAAATATAAGTAATCCCCTTTTTTTTCTAAATGCCTAATTATTATGATAGGTTTTTTCAAATGTTTCTTATAGTACCAACCAATGTTGTATACATTACAGAGAAACTACTTATAACTAATAAAATTTATTAGTTGCTGTGGTTACTGCTGTACATTCTCTCTCTCTCTCTCTCTCTCTCTCTCTCTATATATATATATATATATATATATATATATATATATATATATATATATATATATATATATACTAGTTCTAGATATTGCTTTTTTGGTTAGAGTTTAAAGAATATAAAGGAATAGGTTAGTTTATCCATTGCTTTAAATTGTTAAAGAAAAAAACTATGTAAACGGTACCTTTTTTAGATGTGAGAATAAAAACTTTATAATAGCACTGAAAACAAGGAGTTAATTAAATTTTAATTATGAGAAATTATGTTTCTACAAAATTATGCGTTTAGTTACAGAATAACATAATTATTAACAAGTACGTTTTTTTAGATAAAATAAATAATTCCAATTCTCTGAAGTTAAGATATTAGAAACAATTGGAATGTTACTTTGAATATAGATTTCTTGCCAATCAGTATTTATTAGTAAGGCGCTATAACTGAACGGCAGACTAGAGGTTAGAGAATTATCGATCGGACCAAAGACGCGCAAACACGTAAGAACGGCCTGGGGTTCTGACTGGTTCCGCTTCCCTATCTAGCCCAACCAGTTGAGTCCAGAACACAAGTCTCAGCCTCGGAAATATGAATCGTTATATTTCAAACATGCTCTGTTTATATACCAAACAAACAAACAAACCACACCGTACCATAAAATAGAAATAACATTGTACAATATTGACCAGTAGGAAAATGACACGTGATATAAATATTGACCAATGATAAAATGACACCATCTCAAGTCCAAGGATAGCATTAGACTTAAGAGAATAATTTTTGGGATATTTTCCTGAATATCCCAACAAAAGGATACTTGGAATCTTTAGTGAACTGATATGATTCAACCTACAATTTCATTACATTTTACAGTCATAGCTAATAAACGATCAGTTAATTACTAATTGGCAATAAGAAGAAATTATTTCTAGCTTATTTTAGTTTCATTTAAACTGTGGTCACTATTGAATGTTTCAGACAAATCCATTTGTAAACTTCAAAACCCAAATCAATTTTTGATAAAATAAACTTCTTTTTAGTATTAAAATCGAAAAATATAGCATTCGTTATGAACAAAAGTGGTTGATGGCTAGCAGTGGAATCCAGGACGCGCGTTTCGTCCTATTCGATAATCGTCAGCTAGATGTACCTGCATTACTGAGTTGATGTTTATTTCGGAACTCAACCCCAGTACCGTTCGTTTCAAACGCCATCCCGTCTTAGATTCCACTGCTAGCCACCATCAATCTCTACTTATGATACCTGTGACTCAATGCAATATTGAGGCAATCCGCACAGGATGCACATATGTCAATAAGAGACTGATCAATTACAGTCCTAAACATCAATGAGAAGTTTCAAACAAACAAACGAAATAGTCATTATAATGTTGAGGTATTTATTTATAGAGGAACAACAAATTGAATAGAAGTAGTTCTGCAGCATAAAAACAAAGATTACAATCGTTAACACAGATTAATAATAAAAATACATTTTTCCTTTCATCATCTACACAATTTTCTTACCTGGAAGCACTGGACGGCCGTTTCGTCCAGGTTTTCAACGGTGGTCTAGCTTCAACTGACTCATGATTTCAACCTGTGAAATTTCTTAAACTCTCCACAAAACCCATTCGGATAATTTTCTTACCGTTAAGAAATAAACTATAATGTATCATAGAGTTTTATATCATCAAAATATCTTAATTATAATGAGTTTGAAGAGTAAAACGAACAGTTTTATTCTATGTAGGAATAATAAAAATTGCCAATAAGCAATTAAAGTTAACAGTAAAACATTTCTCTATTTAGCAGAAAGGGAAACGAAGTATCAATACATAAACCTTATATTTTCTGCATAAAAAGAAATTCATCAAGCAAGTAGACATAACTATGATTACATTTAATAAGATCATTAGGAATATTATAATTCGATTAAACTGATTTTCGGTACGTTTATGTTTGACTGGAAAAACATAATTTCAAAAGATTTTACACATTAATTTTACAAAAGCTTGTTACCCTTCTTAAGATATAGGTGGCCGACCATAGATTTCCAACCTACATTTTCTTCAACTCTCTTTTTCAGCTATTGCCAGATGCAGTTTATGCTCTGGATGGATGTCTTCAGTTCTCAGAGCCATGTGTTCTTTGACATGACTCTTTCCCCATTGCCTAAAGGATTCCAAGTTAAGACTTGCTTTGTAAAGCACTTTACTGGTTTTCTAATTTCTTAATCAACTGGAAGATGGTTAGTTCTTTACCACAGTTGATTATTATAAAAGGAGTTTAATCAATAGATTTGAAGTATCTTGAGTAGGCAATTGTTTATAAATACCTACACGTTTTTTGACGATGGTTGTATTAGTTATGCTAGTTCATACTCTGTACAATAAAAATAACTGAACGTTAGTATCAAAAATTTTCACTGAGTTGTTTTGGGTTCTAGTTACTCTTCAATTGTAGGGATCCTACCTTTGGTTTGCATCTCCACCACACTCTCCTTGTTTATCAATGATACTGTCCAGATATATGAAGGCTTTCACGTCTTTCAGAGCTTCAGTGTCTTGTGAGTTGACCGATGCTCATTCTTTTACACTTCATGACCCTGCTATTTCCCGTATGAATGTTGATACTTACTGCTACAGACACTGGCTGTTTTCAGCTGAATTTGCTTCTGTACATGAGATATAAGAGCTAAGCCATCTAAGAATTCCAAGCAGTTCACTTTTATCCTCTAAAATTCTTAATTTTACTAAGATCTGCTTTTCTCCGTTATCTTGATGATACATCTCACTTTCAGGTGTGTTGGTATTTAATCTTACTACCAAATCTTTCTGAAGATAATTTAAAACATCTTCACTGTTACCTCTATATCTGACCTCAATGTTTCTGCTGGAGGACTGTTGTTTGTCCGATTGCCCTACTGATTTCTTCTATTGTTGGTGGAGTAATGTTTATAGGAGGGTTTACGTGCGTCACTTTAGTATCCCGTAGGTTCGCTGGGATTGGTCAATTTAAGAACTCTTTAAAATCTTCACTTTATCACTTCCGTCATTCTTGACACTTAATGATTAGATTTCCTTTCTTTTCCTAACTGGTCGTTCTTATTTACAATATTTCCCTGATAGCTTCTTAGTTGTAAAATATATTCCTGTCATATTTCCTTCTCTTGCAGCTTTTTCTGTTATTTTTGTTCTCGGGTCTTCTATATATTTTCATCTGTTGGTTCCAAAGTCCTTTTTCAGTCACCCAGTTCCCAGACTTTATTTTTTCATTTCCGTCTGTTGTTGATGATTATTGTCTTCTTGACTTTTCCTTCATGAATTTTGTCCGGGATAACTATGGAGCTGTATCAGTTCCTCTCCTTGTTCTTACATCTTTCATAGATTTTCTGAATATTTTATTCATACATTTGTGGGCAATCTTATTCTCTAATGAAACCCGTATAGTTTAGTCCATGCGTTTTTGAGGGGAAATGGTGCTGCTTATAACTATTTTGATGGAGTTTTGTTCACTGAGCTGGATGGTTTGGTCGTAAAGCTTTCATCGTTCGTCTGAACGACGTCCTCAGAACAAACTTCAGATAGAAGCTCCACAACCGAACCATCCAGCTCAGAGAACAAAACTCCATTAAAATCATCCACCTGAGCTACAAATCTTCTCTACCATCTCAAAGCTTGTAACTATGCTTTTTGAGAGCACATGGATCTATCATCCTCTCACTACTCTCCTTCATTTCTCCCAGCCCATTTTGTCACACATTGCGTTGGAACAAACTGTTGTTCATACTGACAAGGGCGTTCAACTGGCCCATTAGAACAGCCAGGCCTTTTCCTAGACTGCTCTATGCAATGGGTTGCAGCCTTTCATAAAACTTTTCTTTATCGTCTTTACTGCTACCATTGGTGAGTGCATTGCACTGGATGACATCCAGTGTACTCTTTTCCTTTGCTTTAAGTGATGTCCTGATCACCTTGAAACCATGAGTTATCCACTATTTAAGCGCTCTTAACGTTTCTTTTGGGGATTATCCTTGCACTTTTTTTACCAGGATACAATATCAGCTCTCCTGAAGTTATTCTTTTCTGTCTGGATTGTATTCAAAGAGTTTTACGTTATGCAAGCGCAAAGATATTGTATCTTCTCTTCCTTACGACTGTCTGAATGACCCTCATGGTTCCCTATAATGTCTGAACGTTCCGTTTACATTTACTCATTCTTGTTCTGATTTTCAGGAAGGGTGTCGGACACGTGTCTTTCGGTAATTCCCAGCTTTCGCTATCAGGCATCATAACTTTTCTAAATGAATATCTCTCGATTTTCAGGGTGAATTTCAATAGGTTAAACTATTTATCGATGGTTAGCATTTTTATTGTTGTTGCGTGATTCCTTGTTATAAGATGAAATTGTTAGTCCTAAACCTAATCCTCTCCCTTTACCTGAGCCTGAGGCAGGCAGTATCCTCAGAGGGGTCCATGACAGCTATTCGATACTCTACAATTCTAAAATTTATAATAATCAAACTTCCTATTTTCTCTTTTTTTCAAAAGACAACAAACCTTTAGAAAACAATAATTCAATAAAGGAAATAAAACTAGAAGAATGAAAACGTATTACATTTTATTAATAGTTTTATATCTGTTTGTATTATCTACTGGACATATGGATGATGACATTTATCAGTCAGAAAATGGGCTCTATCTTACATATCCTTACATGTCGGATGATCATATGATAGATATTCTGGATAGTAAAGCAAAACACTCTGCGTTTGGTAAGTTTCAATTTGATTATAATATGTAGTAATTTTTTACGTTCGAATAAATAAATCATTTCAAAATCTTTTGTTATAGGTGCAGATTGTTCACTTATAATAATTTAAAAAACGGTTGCTAAACAATTTTGCTGACTTTCAATTCGGACTCTTTATGTTCCATAGGTTTAACGATAGTATGGTTAAGCCATTTTGTCTCTAGACAAAATTGTGATTTTAATTTTTGGAATGAATTTATTCAACATCTCAACTTTGTCGAAATTGATCGATGGGGGGCATGTAGTAGATAAAGCTACAACATTCATAATAATTTATCGAATACCTTCAAATTTTCAAGTCTCTTGTGTAAGGCGAAAGTTATGAGGATTCGATTTAACTTACCTAGTCCTTCTATTTAAAAAAGGTCTATAATACCTCTGTCTATTCCTTGACGAGAGGAAACATAACAGAATATATTACTAATTCTTTCTACCATCCGTTTGTATCTTTGCATTCTTTGACTGATTATACACATATTTCTCACTACTTAATTTTTAATACCTATTATTTTAGTTTGTTCATCATGCTTCCTACTTCCTATTTGAGTATATTTAGATACATTGTCAGGTTACTTATTATTATCTTTCACTTTAATATCACTACGTATTAGTTATTTATTATTAGTTACGCAGTCCATCTTCATAGTCTTCACTGATTCACAAATTGCCTTGCTGGGCTTTTGCACATAAATATTATTGTGCATGAAAGTCTGATTAAAATCCAATTGAAAGCGACATTGATCGTTTATATGAGTTCTTCATATTCGTTTCATTATATCTAATTCATAGAAAGGGTGAAACCAACAACATCCTTCTCGGTAAACCGAATCTCCGTGTTCGCAGTAACTCAATCCAATTGATTTCGCTAGCTTCTTTATCAAATCAACTACAGTCATAATCAATTCATTCTTACATGTTTATTATCAATACACATCTATTTGCTTTTCGTTATCTATTGTTTCTATTTGTCTTTTGATCAAATGTGTTCAACTAACTTACGGGAAATGTAATTTGTTAACTTAATAACAATGCCTTAAATATTATCATTATAGATATCAATATCAAGGTTGAACTTGATAGTTTCAAATAAATTGAGCATTGGATAGAAAGATAACAATAAATATATTTTTTGTTATATCCTAATAAGTAGAAAATTGTATTTCTTACGTTTCGTAACTTAATGTAAGCCCACTTCTACAGAGCAAATAAATAACCGAATTAATTAACACAAGTTTAAATAGTAAGAAGGAAACAATACAGAACATCTTTAGTACAATCAAAATCACAATAGGTTTGAATATGTCAGTGTCAAGTTATCCTTGATTAACGTGAATTTGTATGACCTGTCACTATTAATTTGTACGTCAGAATGTGGGTATGAAAAATGTATGTAGTTGTAATATGAAGTAGTGGGGTTGAAATTATGTACATGTGTGTGTATAGCTTATGTGGAAAATAAATAGTCAAATGTTGTTGTTTGAATAAACAGTCCAGGTTGAATGAATCGTTAGACGTTTTCTAATGAAACGCGCCTACTACTTGCCTCTTTGGAAAAACCTTTTTGGATTATTTTGATGCTTCTAACATCAATTTGGTGATTAATGAAAATAGCATTTATTTCTATCGCTGATTTAATCTGTAAACTGCCCAAATCTACTTGATTATTAAGTCTTTTTGTGTAACTTATATGTCCAAAATAAGCCACTATGTATATATATATATATATATAAATGTCATGAAATAAATACCCCTATTGTTATTTTTTTGTTAAATATTTTCACCTCTTTTCTTTTCATTTACATGTTCAATGAATATTCATTGTTTCTCCATCCAATGATTGAATATTCAAGGAACTAAACAAAAATGGTATCCAAATGATCTAGAAAATTTAGATAAGAACAAGGTGTTTTACGTCCATCGTAGACGATTCACTCGACCATATGGTCGATAAGCACAAATAGAAATGAATAATAAATGAAAATCAAATCAGAAATTGTTTATTAGTTCTTTCTTTTTTATGAAAAATAACGAAATATATTAGTGGATTTTCTGCATAAATTCAATTGAAGATGTTGTGTATTTATTATAATGAAATAAAATGTTGATTCAATTCAAGATTTGTATTTTGAAAACAAATTTAAACTTTTAGTAGTCATTCAATGAACAATAATTATTCTTCAGCTAATAATCAGTATTACATTAAAGTAGAAACAAGATGCATCTAAGCAATCACTGGTGAAAAATTCATGTTTGCAGTTGTTAAACGAATTACACAAAAGAAAACACCACATTTTTTATCGAAATAAAAATCAAGATCAGGTAAAAGGAGTAGATTGAATTAGTTGTCAACGGTGACACATATGGAGAATAAAAAGGTATTAGACGAGTATATGGTCAATTGAAAATTGACAAACAACTGTTAAATAAATCATATTACCATAAACCATGAGACTAACATATTAGCTATCATAAAAGGTATAATCAGTATATCATCTTGTAATGACTTAAATTAGTGAAATTTTACACTACAATCTGTATTGACCGGCATAGAAACCATTCACTTAGAGATGTTCATACTCAATAACGAAGAATCAAATATATTTATTATTCAGAAAGCTCCCATTATAAACAGCATTTATGAATGTAGAAATTCATATTTATTAAACAGTTTCATGCTCTGAGTACAAGTAGAAAAGATCAAGATCGTATAGATGTGCGATTCCATTCTCAATGTAGCATAAGGTTGACAATCAAATGAAGTCACTTTTCAGAAGATGAATCCTTATAAACAAACTGTAATAACTGTATTAGGGAGAAAGAAGGCTGTTGTATTATAGACTGAGAAACTACAAGAGAGATTAATGATGATCAAAACTTCAATCAAATATAACAATTAACAATTCCCATAAGGAACGGATATGTTCACCAATTCTGTAAACCAGTCCGAATTTACTACCATAATAAACCATCGGTAAATGCAATTATATGTAGTCAAAGGTTTTCAGGATTTGACGAGATACTGTATTCGGGAATAATGCAATGTACCGTGAACATATCCACAAATTTCTACTTCACCATTATTAAGCAATAGCGTTCATTGTTCTAGATGTCTATTCATTATCAAAGAAAAATGACATTCGATCATTGAATAACAGTTTTATTTGAAACTATCTTACACTATTATGAATATTTTAGAAATCTGCCCACTAAAGACGTAAACCACTGGTAACAGTGATTAGTAATTTGAAAATTCGCATCACTCTAAAACACCATGTCAACATCTATTTTGATTTCCAAGTGAATTAAAAGACTGATTTAATTTAAAAAGGCATGAATAACTTTATTTATTGCTTAATTTTTTGATTACATTGTGTTGACAAACTGTCGAAACTCTACTCCTACTCGTTGATTCCTTGATCCACATCCATATAAGTCTGTTTGGTTATTTGGATCCTGAACATTTGTCGCCACATTTACAATTGCCAGAGGTGCAGTCAC
Source organism: Schistosoma margrebowiei (assembly GCA_944470205.2). NCBI lineage: Eukaryota > Metazoa > Platyhelminthes > Trematoda > Strigeidida > Schistosomatidae > Schistosoma > Schistosoma margrebowiei. Next base: position 45,679,407 of record OX104028.1, read on the forward strand.
AGGTCGATCCGCAACCACATTTTCCTTCACAGCAGTCTTCAATGAATAAAATATTCAACCAATCATTTAGTGCAAGGATTTCGATAAAAGGAATTACAAAACTTCATGAAGCATCAATGTTATAACTATTTCGAAATAATCTTATCTCTCAGTCAGCATGGAACTTAGTCATACGCTCCAGTAAATAAGTTGAGGCATCGCTTTCTCTACTCAATATTGAACCTCAACTAAATAACTAATGTTAAATACTCGAATTACACACATATAGTCTGTTGAGTTTGTTGTAATCAGTAATATTGGTAGTAACAACGATAGGATTTTATAGGTTGATATGGAAATTGCTGATAAATAGGTAAGTGAAAACAATGAGAATGTTGACATTCAGTGCTTCATTTCCATCTGGCAACTATCCACATTTCCTCCGATCCACTACTAGTGCTCTAGATGGTACGAGAAGATTTTCATGAAAATCATCATAGATGGTAGGGACTAATTAGGAGCATTTCCATATGCGAGGCTTCATCATCTACTATACACTGCATTTGGAATACAGAGAAGAGTACAAATTATCTACTATTGCTAACATTGTCATTGCTAACAAGTTCAAATCCTGAAGGAAATCTAGGATTAGCAGTCCTATTCTCATAGTCATCATTATTAAACATATTACAATATACAATATTGTGTTTACTTACCAGACATTGTATTAGCTCAAATGTATAAATTGTACAACATTTATGACACGTTTATTTTCATTTATATACAATTCATTCAGTGTTTCACATAAAATCAGTGCATTTTCACATTTTTGGAATTTATGTTTTAGTCAATCAATATTTGTTAGGTGAACATGGTATACGCGTCTAGTTTGTTAATAATCGACGAGCAAACCAAAATATCGATTGTATGTGAAATGTTTGGCTGATCATATTGTGAGTACACACTGGTGAGAGAATAATGGAGTTAATCAATTTTTCTCTGTTCGCCATGGAGTCTTAACTATACCAAAGTGCATTATTTACCAAACAAATATTGATTGACTAAAACATAAATTCCAAAAATGTGAAAATGCACTGATTTTATGTGAAACACTGAATGAATTGTATATAAATGAAAATAAACGTGTCATAAATGTTGTACAATTTATACATTTGAGCTAATACAATGTCTGGTAAGTAAACACAATATTGTATATTGTAATATGTTTAATAATGATGACTATGAGAATAGGACTGCTAATCCTAGATTTCCTTCAGGATTTGAACTTGTTAGCAATGACAATGTTAGCAATAGTAGATAATTTGTACTCTTCTCTGTATTCCAAATGCAGTGTATAGTAGATGATGAAGCCTCGCATATGGAAATGCTCCTAATTAGTCCCTACCATCTATGATGATTTTCATGAAAATCTTCTCGTACCATCTAGAGCACTAGTAGTGGATCGGAGGAAATGTGGATAGTTGCCAGATGGAAATGAAGCACTGAATGTCAACATTCTCATTGTTTTCACTTACCTATTTATCAGCAATTTCCATATCAACCTATAAAATCCTATCGTTGTTACTACCAATATTACTGATTACAACAAACTCAACAGACTATATGTGTGTAATTCGAGTATTTAACATTAGTTATTTAGTTGAGGTTCAATATTGAGTAGAGAAAGCGATGCCTCAACTTATTTACTGGAGCGTATGACTAAGTTCCATGCTGACTGAGAGATAAGATTATTTCGAAATAGTTATAACATTGATGCTTCATGAAGTTTTGTAATTCCTTTTATCGAAATCCTTGCACTAAATGATTGGTTGAATATTTTATTCATTGAAGACTGCTGTGAAGGAAAATGTGGTTGCGGATCGACCTGTGACTGCACCTCTGGCAATTGTAAATGTGGCGACAAATGTTCAGGATCCAAATAACCAAACAGACTTATATGGATGTGGATCAAGGAATCAACGAGTAGGAGTAGAGTTTCGACAGTTTGTCAACACAATGTAATCAAAAAATTAAGCAATAAATAAAGTTATTCATGCCTTTTTAAATTAAATCAGTCTTTTAATTCACTTGGAAATCAAAATAGATGTTGACATGGTGTTTTAGAGTGATGCGAATTTTCAAATTACTAATCACTGTTACCAGTGGTTTACGTCTTTAGTGGGCAGATTTCTAAAATATTCATAATAGTGTAAGATAGTTTCAAATAAAACTGTTATTCAATGATCGAATGTCATTTTTCTTTGATAATGAATAGACATCTAGAACAATGAACGCTATTGCTTAATAATGGTGAAGTAGAAATTTGTGGATATGTTCACGGTACATTGCATTATTCCCGAATACAGTATCTCGTCAAATCCTGAAAACCTTTGACTACATATAATTGCATTTACCGATGGTTTATTATGGTAGTAAATTCGGACTGGTTTACAGAATTGGTGAACATATCCGTTCCTTATGGGAATTGTTAATTGTTATATTTGATTGAAGTTTTGATCATCATTAATCTCTTTGTAGTTTCTCAGTCTATAATACAACAGCCTTCTTTCTCCCTCATACAGTTATTACAGTTTGTTTATAAGGATTCATCTTCTGAAAAGTGACTTCATTTGATTGTCAACCTTATGCTACATTGAGAATGGAATCGCACATCTATATGATCTTGATCTTTTCTACTTGTACTCAGAGCATGAAACTGTTTAATAAATATGAATTTCTACATTCATAAATGCTGTTTATAATGGGAGCTTTCTGAATAATAAATATATTTGATTCTTCGTTATTGAGTATTAACATCTCTAAATGAATGGTTTCTATGCCGGTCAATACAGATTGTAGTGTAAAATTTCACTAATTTTAGTGATTACAAGTTTATACACTGAATATACATTTTATCTTTGGGAATATTATCTTGGTCATTTACTTTATATAATCTACTTGTTACGCCGCGGTTACTACTTTCAGTTAGTTTCTGTTCAATTTAGGCTTATTATAAATAATCCGTTTCCTTGATTCCTTGAAATTTTAAAGAAAATTTCTTTCGTTTTCTTAGAATTCATAGCTAATATATCTACGGAATCGTAAAATAAATCAAATTCAAAAGTAGTTACACATGATTGCAATGTAGAAAGATGGTGTGATTTTAATTGACTGCTATCGATCGACCGTTAGAATTAATGTGACTGGTGTGGCCTATAGATTTTTGTTCATAAATCCAAATTATCCAGGTGGATAACTCCTAGCAAATAAGTGTCAGAAGACAAGATGCCTCACCAGTAAAAATAATGCTTTTTATATGATAAATTGAAGCATATCGTGGATTGATTGAAGTTAGACATTAGCACCATTGGATTCCAGCTCAGTGGTCTAGAAATTAAGTGATCGTACGCGATTCTGAAGGCCTTGGTTTCGAATCATGCGTGCGAGATCGTGGATGCGCATCGCTGAGGAGCCCCGTACTACAACGAAACGGCCGTCCAGTACTTTCAGATTTTCAATGGTGGTCTAGCTTTAATGACTCATGAACTCAACTATTAGGTATCTAGAGAATATTTTTAAAAAGTAAGTATAATTAATATTCATTTGAAACATAAGTAGTTATCGAATTTTGCTTTTGTAGGTCAATCACCAGGCTTTGAAATTTACTCCCGATAATCAAGTTTATATTTTTGGTCGTTATATTGCATAAACCACGATCATTGGAATGTATCACTTGATAATTCCAAACCACTTAAGTACAAATTAAGTGAAAGTAATGAATATGTTTTATGGTACAGTATTGCCAAAAATCATCATTAGCAAACGTGAAAGGTAGAAATGACGTCGTTGTTCAGATTAAATGATTATTTTTACTCGAAGGAAACTTATGCAGAAAACTAAAGTGTTACAACCGTATAAGACCCAGTAATTAGTTAACTTCAATGATTATTTAACTTTAAAATGGAACTGTTATTAATTATTGTGACAAAATAGCAAACAATAAACGTAACTTAATTCACTTGGTATTGTCTTACTTGTAACTTCCCATTGTTATTTAGGACTGCAATTGATCAATCTCTTGTTGGCATATGTGCATCCTGTGTGAATTGCTTCGATATAACCTTAAGTAACTAGTTATAATGTTACGACTTAAAATCCTCTTTGTCATAAGAGCTTTCATATGATTGATATGGTGAAACTAGTCATTTATCTTGAAATCTTCAAGATTAAACCATAGATTTTCAGAATATTAATGAAAATATTCATTATTAAAACACGAATTTCAGCGAAGGGATCTCTTTTCAACGAATTTATTATCAAGCTGTACAATCGTATATATATGAAAATTTTGTTTTTATAAAAGTACTAATTCCGTGAGGAATTGTGAACACAGTTAATAAAAAGGGTTATAATACTAGATTACGTAATATGAATAATAAAACTAACAATAGATTTAGTGATTATAATAAGATGATTAAAATGTTTTTCACAAGTTGAAATCATGAGTCAGTTGAAGCTAGTTTTTGTTATAATAATAATTAAAGGTCGTAGAGGTGTAAAAATAAATAAATATGGTGATGTGATGAGTATTCACTAATAAAACAATGAGAATATAAGATATAAGTAAAGGGGAGAATGCAGTAATAATAATAATAATAATAATAATAATAATAATAATAATAATAATAATAATAATAATAATAATAATAATAATAATAATAATAATAATAATAATAATAATAATTGGATAATCAAAATACTTAAGGCCAAGGTAACGATAACGATAAGACGTACTTCTTTTGTACGCATAGTTCTGGTTTAAGCTCCTGGATGGTAAGAGCTTCGGCTATTTTTAAAAGTTGGATGCGAAGAAATCTGGGTAGATTTGAACGAATCATATAAACAATTTTAAATTCATTTCTTGAATCAGTGGAATGGTTACAGTCGATTAGGTGTTCAAGTATAGAACTCCTAACTGCTTTCCTTTCCCCCTTATAGAGCCAAGCCGGAATATGTTCCCGTATCCGAGTTGAAAGCGAGCGCTGGTTACGGCCAATGTACCTTGCTCCACAAGAGTAGGTGAACTGGTAGATGCACATAAAGGCGACCAGACGCGGAAGCTTGTCTTTTATGGACACGGAAAATAAGTTCCTACTCGTGAAGTTTATTCGCAATTTAGCTGCATTAAATGTTCGTCTAATAGTTGTTGTTAGACGATTTTTGATTACTTCTGATGTTCGATCACATTTAAAATTCCAGACTTATATAAAGGTTTTTCTTCGTAACGCAGCAACTAGGTTTCTTGTCACAACTACCTCTATTCATATTCTTTTCTATGAACCGTTCTGGGTAGCCATTAGTACTTTTACAAAAACAAAAATTTTCATATATATACGATTGTACAGCTTGATAATAAATTCGTTGAAAAGAGATCCCTTCGCTGAAATTCGTGTTTTAATTTTAATGTTTAAATGGGAATTATCTGTCAATATTCATTATTATCTGTGTACAGAACGTTTCACCGAAATAGCATAACTATTAGTTACTTGTCGATTAGCAAACTAATGGCCAGGAATGTAAACAAAGGCTACTAAAAAAAGTCAATGATTATTCGTTTCTGCCAGTTTCAATATACTTGGAGGATATTTATCAAATTAAATTTGCTTCATAATTCTGTATAACTATACTATAGGGCTAACCTAATAGAAATTAAGTAAATGAAATAATTTTTAGGTGAAACTCAAAAGGTAATAACATTCATCTTAAAACCTTTTACAGTTCATAGAACGCTTATATTTAGTGCAAAAAATCATTTTTTTGTCAATACGGAAAAGAAATGACTGTGAAATTATCAACGACCAAATGTTCGCTATTCTTTATAAAGACTGTAAAAAAACCGTAAATCAGTTGTTTTTCTATAGCATGCTTTGTTCAAAATAAACTCCCTAATACATTATTTTATTAGTTGCTTACTGAATAATAGACTAACTTATGTTACAAGAATGCTAAAATAAATCGTTGACTATACACAACTTCCCCATTTCGTTGTCCCGATAGTTCAATTGATTTCTTTACTATTCGGTGAATTTGTGGGTGATAATGAGCATTCTATAAATTATCTTTGGCTATAAAAGAATCCAAGATTAAATATTTTTGCATACTATCTTCAATATTATATAAAAAAGCTGGTAGCAATGCTAGGAAAATACATAAGCTTTCTAAGACCACCATATTCACACAAGTTGCCTACACTTTTAGATTTGATTTATACACTCTCTTAACTAGATGAGATCATTAATATGAGGTTGTGGAGATCGTTGGATTTGTTTGAAATCATAATTTGATCTAAGTTAGACCAGCACTGGAAATCTGGAAGCACTGGACGCGTGTGAGTCTGAAGTTTCTGGGTTCGATTCCCGTGTCTTAGATCTTGGATGCCCACTGCTGAGGAGTCCCGTACAAGGAAGAAACGGCCTCCCAGTGCTCCCAGGTTTCCAGTCGTGGTCCAACTTAGATCTGTCCACAATTTTAATGGGTGAAATTAGTTTACAATACTCAAGTTAATTTCTAATGTATTAAAAGTCATCCCAGTAGTATTATTACGCTTATAATTTCTGGTGAGATGATTTGAAGCTTATCAGTTAAAAAAAGTAAGATGAGTGGAAGATAATCGGTTTTCAAGGTATATTGTAACTCTTGTTAACTTGAGAATCAAAACCAAGTTGATATCACTTCAATGGATGAATGATTAGGTTACAAATCATGAGACAAACCTAAATATTAGTCTAGATAGAATGATGTATTTTTCTCATTTGAACAGTAATCCTGACTTAAAAAATTTTAATGTATTTTGATTGGACCAGACTACTATAATAAACCTACTGAAAATTTGTGTATATTCAAATAAACATCCAACATAACATAAATGAGGTAGTTTATATTCCATCTTGAAATTTCGTAGGTTACTAAAATACTTAATTTTTGATGATTGTTCAATAACATCCTTATTTATTGACTTGTTACAACATTAGTCTGTTTCAAGAAGATATAATGCTATTTAAAGTATTGATAGCGGCGCTAAAATGAAGTTGGAGAAGACAAAAAGAAACTTAAGATGGTAATCTCTAAACGAAAGAGTATGTTTAAATACAAACGATATGAAATGTCAAAACAAAAAAGAAAATTTTAGTGGACAAGTAGTTATTAATATTATAATAAATTATTTTCTTCAGCATTATTCATTAGTACTTCTTATAATCTTTGGTTTAATTTTAAGAAATTGTAACAATAATTTGTTTAAAAATATTATTATATATTTACTTACGTCTGTTACCCCTCGTGAAGGAGCAAAGACCGCTCACCAGTATTCTCCATCCTACTATGTCCTAGGGAATCGTTTCCGGTTGTTTCCAGTTGATATTCATCTTTTCGATGCCTGTTTTCAATTCCAATTTACATTGTAATGTCGATTGTTATGTTAAGCCCATATACCTTATTCTAGCTTTCGGACAGGCCAATCTATTCACTCTACTTGAATCGCATCTTGACCTTGTTAACTATTCGCTTATCAGTCTTGACTTATGTGTGTACCCTTCTTATCCTATTACATATCTGTAGATTATTTTTGTGTGACTATAAATATTGATTAACGCTTGGTTAAACTGAGTTGGATCACATACCTTCTCCACTGTGTATCATTTCGCTTCGTTCTCTTGTCTTCGCTTCTCCGACATTTTGTCTGGATCAACGATTGCATGAAATATTCGTATTCGAAATTCATTCTCTTATTTGACTTATTTAACTCCGTTATTGACTAACGCGATTTAAGTCGATAAATATATACAAGGAATGACTATATGTGTATCTCAATTGCAATCAGAAACAATCAAACTGGAGTCAGATCCCCAGCCACTAAAATATATAAGTAACTGTTACATATATACGATTGTACTCTTAATATCGTCTTTTAAGCACTTAATAGATAACAGATCAACGTGTAAAGAGTAATTATAGCGTCTTATTTCCGTCAACGGAAATACTATTCAGGTATGTTTTGAATCCTGATGGGAGGTTACTGTGATCATTAGCTGTTTTATATTCATACTGATTAGTATTCAAACTTAGTAGATAAAAATATCCAATTAACTACAATTATAATTAGCTATCATTGTTAACAGGCATTATCAGCATATAAATATGTCCCTTAAAATACCAACCACTCGGAAGTATAGCCACAAGATAACGGGAGCGCACATTTGTTTGTAACTTATCTACCTATATAAGCAAGATTAGCCATCGATCATAAATTAATCCTCCTTCCGTCACAAACTACCCCATAGAATGTTTGCCTTGATCACTACCTTCCTAACTTCCAACTGCTGAGTTCCATTGTCAAACAGAAAATACGAGTACCAGAAATCTATGGTGAGTTTCGACTATAAATCTCTTGCGGTACTAGATTTTGTTTAGATTGTTCTTTAAATCAATGCTTCTTAACTGGCGTAAATTATTTTTTGAACATATACAAATTTAATCTACAGTACTGTGTTAATCCAAGAATTACATCAACAATACCTCGTATTTTATTCAAATTCTTTTGGATTCATATCTCACTGAATTACTGTTTGCTTTAATTCATTACGCAGAAGCGAAAGTAACCCAGGTGAATTTCCTAGTTACATAAAATGATTTTCGACTATGTTTCTTATGCTTAATAACGTTTGACAGTTACCTTCACATAGCATAGTCATATATTCTACCACTCCAGCTAAGGTTTAGCCAAAATCATATATATTTATGCCTCGTAAGTTTACATATTATGGAAAATATATAACGCGTACACTAGCAATCACAATTTAAGTCTTAACTACACATCTCTCTTCATTACCGTGCGTAATATGTTACTTAGCACTAGATAATAAGCTTTCTTATCAACCTTCTACGAAATAATCACGTTATCTGCACCTTCTAAACTATAGTTACATTAGTAGTTACTGTTTTTTACTAATGTTTGCTATCCACTTTGCATTCAATGTTGTTTCGTATAGTATGCCATGATTCGAATTCCCTACTACACGTATGTCATATTAATTCAGTTTTCAGTTTGCTTACTCACAAAATGGGTTCGGCAAATATCTAAGCGGCTTCTGGGATTCTCCACAAACCCCAACATTGTCTTCACATATGTTTTTTTATTTACGCATCCATCTGCTAAATATAGATATAACTAGAATTTGACACTTACGAAGCGCGAACTATCAACGACACTGACTGACTTCCTACTTTAAGTCAGTGGCAGTACAAACATCAGCACAAATTGATAATACACCTATCCTACTACCACTATAGTACCATTACTCTTGCGGCAAACTGAATGTCGCTTGTTTGAGGGACTCGATCACTTGTCAAAGATAACAGTTTCGATACGACTTGATAGAACTTTAAAACGTTATTTTGTTCTTCATTATTTTTATTGTTAATCATTTCACACTCAACCAATGTTTTAGTAATTTATTATTGACCGCTATTTCTCGATTAGTTGCTGCCACCTCCTTTTAATTTTTCTTACAGACCAGCAATATCCAGACGATCCTTACTGATCATTTGGCGACCTCAAGCGCGCAACTACTCCCAACGTGTTTGGTATTGATTCAAACGGCCATCGATTCTGGTGGGTGAGTATTTTAGGGCCAGTGAAATGTCACTGGGCCCTAGCCAAAAAATCCAGCAGCCAGTCGCTGAAAATTGATCAGTTTACCGATCCCATTCCAGGCGATGGACAACCAAAGCACATCAGTTAACTGAACACCATGAACTGTCCTATGGTGTGGCGGTCCCACTCAGTTCCTTATACCTACTCTTACTAATATATTTCTGTAATAGCGTCTTTTGTTTTGTACAGTCATCAAGGTAGCCATGGTATCTGGATATGACGAAATATAATCCACATGATGTACTAACCGTGATGTGTGGCTTCAACGTTAGCTTGCCCTTGTAATAATTCAATACAGATTATCTACGTTAGTGATCTACATGTGTATGCTTTGTATTCCACATATTGTGCTGTGCCACATGGTGTGTCCCTACCTAGCTTATGGTGTGTTGGACTAGAATGTAAATAAATAGGGCGGTTTGTACATACGTTTTGTATAGTCTGAAGGCAGGAGAAGTTTGTAGTTTATGGATGACCGATAGAGGATACTAAAGTCTCATCAATAAATTTTAACTAATGAATATGTTAGAAACGGGGTTATGAACCGTTGTGACCGATTAGTCTTAAAGGATATGATTTGGACATACATTTATTATTTCCATCACGAACCATCACCGGGTATAATTCAAGAATACTACGCAGCCATTTGAATAAATTAATCTCCAAAGTAAAAACGGTGCCACCTGAAATATGATTGACCCTTTGAACTCCACTCCCGCTTATTTAAAAATTCTTAATTTTACTATACGTCTGGACATGCAAGGTGTTTCGGTCGATTTTTGTGTTATGGTGATGTTTGTTGAGAACGTTAAAAATAAACACTGAGGTTAGTGATCGCACGCATGCTAATATTTTCAAAGGATAAATTCTTATTCAAACGCTTTTTGTGACACATTACTATTCTAAGTGGTTGAATGGCAGTATTGTCAGAGATAATGTAGTAATGACCATAAATCAGAATATTGGTTTTATGCCAAAGTTTTCTGGTATTAATGATCCTCAACATTTTGGAGTTGAAACGAATAATTTTCAAAAACAAAATTTTATGTAAATATTCTATCTAAAGCTATTTTACCCTTTTCTTCAGCTTGTAGCGGTAAATAAATCCCCGAAATAAATAGCTCTGTAAGTTTTTCGACATTGGATACTGACCACATGTTTTAATGAACTCATCTAGCTGAAGGCTCTCGGTCATGCATCCGCACCAGATCACAAGTAGGAACACCGTGCTCAACATCTACTGCAATCGCTAGCCAGATTAGATCAGACGATTCTCGATATATTGATAATCATCAAATATATCTTCCAATCTCCGCAATTTTGTCTTTTGATTCCTCTTGGTGTGTACGAGTTATATTAGAAAGTGTTACTGGTTAAAGCGTTGTCAAACACTGAATACCTGTGCCATCTTCAAGCTGAAAGGTAGACAAAAACGTAAGATACACATTACTATAGTCCATTCGTCAATTTCAAACAAACGCAGGTCTCCTGAAGGCATATATTCTACTAGGTTAAACTGGCCCATAAACATGCGACCTACCTGGACAAATGTAATTATGGAGTGACCGCTTTAAGGCAAGCTGCCCGGAATCGCTGTAACAAAATAAAGATAGTTTCATTTCTCAGTCAGCTTTAATACTGAACCCAATTACACCGTTTTTGCTATAGCCTAGATTGAAGTATAAAAGAATGGTTAAACGTTGGAGCCTATAAATAATTGAACAATATTAGATCATCAGTGCGTTATTTTGACATCTATTCGTTTTGCTTATAAACAGTTCAATCCTTGACCTAAAGAGTTGTTATATACCTCTGTGTATGTCTGAGACCTCACGAATGAGACACTTTGAACGAACGTAAAAAGGATGTTATGCTTCATACGTTTCCTAACAACTTTATTCTCCTTATATATTTATAAACATATCAATTATGAAAACTATGCATTGCTACAACGCATCAGAATATAGCCATTGAAAATGTGATGTAAGTAGGAAACAATAATGATTAACTATCTTGAGTGCATAAAACTTCGTACCACCACAGTGTATGATATATTGGCTAATGTTTATAGTTAGAATTACTTCAAGCATAGAGCATATAGCATACTAAATGAATTCTCAAAAATAGTTCTGTGAGTCTTCGACATTAATAATGATCCCACTAGTTTTAATGGACGCACCCTAGCTGGAGGCGCTCGGCCATGTACTCGCACCAGGTCACCACCGATTATGCCGTGCTACGTATCCCCTGAAACTTCTAGCCAGCTAAGTTTACATACTTTTGGACGAATCGAAGACTTTCCAACATATCTTCAAAATCGCTCATTCTTGACTTCTATTTGACAGGTTTCGAGGTAGTTGATTGTCAAACAGTGAATATCCGTAACAATGACGACGAGCCTGACGTGTCCTTGTACACCGAACTATAAACACTGACTCTGTAACCTGTTGTAATGTAACAAATGTTTTACATACCGTGATATTCAAGTTGCGTTCTCAGACGGTCAGTGACCTTCCGAAGAGAGCCTTTTTATACTCTTCAACTTATCTAAGCCTCCACAACAAATGTAAGCTGTTCCCGTATCATTCCAACATGAAGCCGTAGACGAACCGACTTCATTTGACAATCAGATTCTGAAGATTACCGGAGCCCTCGACACTGAGGTCTCTTCTATCAAACAAAAACCTCACTGACACAAGACGAAATTACAGATATCTGTATTGCTACCGATCGCCTTTATAACCCACACAATCATGATGTCCAAAACTGTCTAGAGAAGCCCATTATGATAAAGGTCTGCTTTTAGACTGAGAAAAACAGATAACACTTATAGGTGTCGGCATAACAGCACCCATGGTCAATCTTTCAAAACTTTCAGGTCACTCTGCAGTTCATCAAACCCCGAAACTTCCAACAGGATAAACATTTAGGGACACTCTCCGGCATGCATTAATGACAGCTGTAGCCGTTGGATGTGGCCATCTATTGTGCGTAATCGTTGTGATGACGAAGGTTCTCTAACTCATCATGTTTGACGCAAAGTCGGCCTCATTCCTACAAACAATAACAATGGTCTGCAAGATTCAGATTTTGATTTACAGGCGGTCAAATGGTATATTACCTTAACAAGAGTTTGCCTACACGCATTCGCTTGATATTCGTTGTTGCAAAAGAGTCAATGCCGATGACTTCCACAGATCTGCTACAAAACATGAAACACTTAACGACCCAATGAAACAGAAAAACTACATTTTTTATTTGCACATTTCCACTTTCTGGTAGGTTATAACCAGTAATAAGCACTTCGAGACGATACACAACAAGCATTCCGAACTGTACAAAACGCGATTGCACGCTGTTTAAAGGAACAATGTTATTTTCCTTGCTGAGTTTAATTGATAGTTTTGATAGACCATTTATTTATTTATTTGAACACATAAATATTAGTACAAGAGAGCGCAATATATATGCGCCACACAAAACAACGAGAATTCGAAGAGAAATAAAGGTAAGTGGCGTAAAAAAAGACAACAATAACGAAGAAATTGGTGTAAGGTAGTGTAGTGATAATGAGGGAACGGAAAGGTACAATCAGAAGAAATCTTTCAGGTAAAGGAGACACAACCACTTTTTATGAAGAAAGTAAAAGAAGGTTACAGCAGGATCGCCACTGGCTTCTATTCTGAGCCATATCTGATAACGTCTCTAGCCACTGTGTAGCACCATCTCTCAGACCCCAACCAGGGAGTCGTGAAGGACCGACAGAAGCCAGTCCTTTGCAGCTTTCTTTCATACCACGACACCATGTCATGCACTGACCACCTCTCCGCTTTTTCCAACCAGTCCCAGAGTCGGCAAATAATGCACGACGTGGAATTCTCTGGGACGACATTCGTAGAACATGTCCAAGCCACCGAAGTCGGTGTTTCAAGATGGTGACACCAATTGAATTATCATCTCTGTGCCCGAACACACGATGCCGAACCTCTGCATTAGTGACACGGTGTTGCCACTGAATGTCAGCAATCCTTCGGAGACAGCGATGATCGAACACAGAGAGTCGTCTAACGTCCTCAACTCGGAGAGGCCAGGTTTCACAAGCATAGAGCAAAACCGCTCTCACCGACGCGTTGTAGATCCGACCTTTTACAGCCAGACTAACATCACGAAGGCGCCAAAGGTGGCCCAGATTGGCATAAGCCACTCTGGCTTTCAATATACGTGCATTGATCTCATCACTCACACCCCCACCAGCACTTATGCAGCTACCCAGATACACGAACTTCTCGACTACGTCTATCTGCTCACTATTCAGGGTGAGTACAGGATTAGAATCCTGCCAGTCTTGTAGAAGTACTTTGCACTTCGAAGGTGCAAAGCACATACCATACCTACGGACACTGGTCGCCAATTGATTAAGTGCGGATTGCATGGCTTGGGCATTATCGCACAGTAAGACAATATCATCCGCATACTCAAGGTCGAGAAGTCTTTCTCCAGGCAACAGATCCACACCGATATTACTTACATCCATCAGAGCTGTTTGCAGAATGTCATCAATGGCAAAGTTGAAGAAGAATTGTGAGATTGGGCAACCCTGTCTAACCCCACTGCTCAAATCGAACAATGGAGAGAGGTGGTTGTATGCCCTCACTCTGCCTAAGGTGTTTGTATATAGGACTTTTAAGATGTTAATAAACTTCTCAGGCACACCCTTCTTCAATAGACAATCCCAGAGGACAGTCCTGTCCAACGAATCGAAGGCAGCCCTGATGTCAAGAAACACTACGATTGTTGACCTTTGATAAGTATGGCGGTGTTCTAACATTTGGCGGAGGGTGAAGATATGATCAATACATCCTCTACCAGGACGAAACCCAGCATGCTCCTCGCGAGTCAATCTATCTCGGGTTTCGAACAACCTACGAAGTATGGTAGAAGCCAATAGCTTGAACGCGATCGGAAGTAGAGTTATTCCCCGATAGTTGTTACAGGAACGACGTGAACCCTTTATAAAGATAGGGACAACTATCGACTCATTCCATGACGTTGGTACACTCTCTAATTCCCAAACCTTTGTAAACAACGTCGTCAATTCCTTAGTCAAAAAGTCACCACCATCTTTAAAAAGAGCCAAAGGTAAGTCATCTGGGCCAGGTGATTTGTAACGCTTCAAGAGTTGGAGTTCCTCGTGAGCTTCCACCCCATTTGGTGGATCAGTCGCCAACAGCCATGGAGGACAGGACAGTCTGACCGGTGTTGCCAGAGCAGCAGGCCAATTGAACTGCCCTTCGAAAAATTTTGACCATCGTCCAAGACGTCGATGGATGTTAGTGATTGGCATCCCATCATCCTCGCAGATTGTTTCGCTCACACCAGACTTCTTGTTGCCAGTGACTCGGATGAGCTGGATTAGCTTCCGGTAGTTACCAGATGCAGCTGCTGCTTCCAACTCATTAGCACGCTTTGACCTCCAGGCTTCTTGGTCCTTACGCAAGCTTTGCCCAATTTTACTACGTAACAACCTTCGTTTGTGGTCAAACTCACAGTTACCAGAGTAGACCAACGGGCTTCAATGAGTTGTAAGGAGCCTGAAGAAACCCAGTGCTTATAAGCGAGACGTTTCGCGAACCCACAACTGACTGTACCCGCCATTTTTATGGCGTCATTCAATTGCAACCAATGCTCATTCATACTTTTCGGTGGAATGGTAGCTAGTCTATAAACTAGCTCGGTTCGATACTTACTAGCAACAGAAGTTGCAACCAGCTTGCTAACATCAATCTGTTGGTGGCGGTCATTTTGTTGTCCACTGAAAAGTAAGGTAAGATTGGCGCAGACCAAGACATGGTCAGAGTCCAGATAGATACTCCAAAAGGATCGGCAGTCTTGTACACAACCATTACGGACCAAGACCACAGTTTTCATTTAGTTAAAGTAAAATGAATAATATCGTTCTTTTAAAAACATTTTTGCATAAGTACTGTTATTCGGAAAATTGGTTTTTTGTTAGTCAAACTTTTGGATTTAACAGTTCAACTTTTTTGTCATCGGTTTTGTCGTCACGTGACTTTATGTCCAAATCATTTGAAAGCTTCCGATTAGTGGTTGGACGGTGATAAACAAGCAACTGCCAACTTTCAGGCTGTCGGTGCCCTGTGAAAAATGGCATGACGTGTGATTAGTGCAAAGTATGGTATCACAAGGTTCGTATAAATCTGACGCCTGCAGCGTTCAAATGATTAAATTCAAATGGATGTTTCAGCAATCCTACTGGAATGTGAATAGCCTGTCACTCGAAGCCACTGCATTGGTGAACGCTGCCGCAAGGCATATTAAAAGGTGTAATGGAAATGGATCTAACAGTACTAGCTCTGTTAACATATAGCTCAGTGACAAAGCTTCCCAAATAAGCTCAGAGTTGACTGACACAAGCCAAAGGAAAACGCATCAATTTCAAGGAAGCCTATGAGAAACGGAAAATAAAAAAATTCTCCTATACACTTCAGCAGACAGGAAACGCCTAAAAACGTAATCGGAAGTCTGCAGTGGCATTTGTTCCTAACCACACAATCTGCGAGGCTGAAGTAATTTGCATTCAACATGTAGCACTCAGAGCAGGTCAACATTGGTGAGCGCTGGGGGAGAGAAGCAAAATAGCACGGATCAGTTATGAAGCGTGGTCTCTTTACGTGTAACCTATTTTACTTTCTGTTGAATATATGACACTCTACCCAGCCCAAATATATTCTTTAAAAGCGTTAGACGTTATATTGCTGATTGTCACGATAGGAAAAGTCAGCGTATACCAGATCAAATACTCATATCATAACGAATCGACAATTCTGGGATAAGGCAGATAGTACTAGTGCTAATACCTATTCAGACCATATTTCCAAACGTCTAAGTTTTTACAGGAAGAGAAAACAACGTGACTACCCAAGTCATTGACAGTCGTCCAGGATCTCACAGTGTGTGTACCGTGACTGTGATTGCTAATTCAGTGAAAATTGATGAGTGTTAACAAATCAAAAATAAGAGAAGACCTAATGTCGCTAAACAAAAAAGAGTCTCTCAAAAAGCTTTTGAAAAGTCTAATCCTGATTGTAGTGACAGGTCGGTTGTTTTACATGGGGTCAAAAAGAATGAAAACCCAGAACCTAGAACACGCTCTGAGCATGACGGTTAGCTAACAAAAAGTCTAATGCGTAAGGTCATCTCCGGGGTCACCTTGATAAAGATTTATACGTTGGGTGGTCAAACGAAATTGAGAAAAACCAAACCAGAATACTAAAAGCCGTGCTAAAGTCTACTAATTAAAGTGACTTAACACTACAAAATGAACATATATTAAAGGGACTAAGAGTTTTCGTCCGTAAAAAATTGCCGCTTGCGAATCGCATAAAAATAAGAGGCTGAATTAAATCCAAAACAAAGTGTGACGGAAAGAAATCGCAGAAAATCCCTTCACAGCATTTTGTTGGACAGTAGTGTCACTTATTTGTTTCTTCCCTTTTGTTCAAATATCTTTTAAGCACATATTTTGTTCTTTAGTCTTCTTCATCTGAGCTTTTATTGTGTGATTTTGGTTAAAGACTTACCTTTTGTTACCTTATTGACAGCAAGCTCGTGTTTGACTAGGCCCAAGGTCACGGTATGGTTCAATGTGTGGCTGTTAACCCTTCACCGTCTGCTTGGGAAGATTGCTGGAATCTCTGTAGATAGATATCTGATCCCATCTTGTTGGGAATATTTTTATTCATTCTCAGATATTAAACTCTTTTGTATTAACTGTTTATTTTGTTGTTTAGCACGCTATATTGTGTTGGATAAACGTTTGACTGTATAGCACAGTTTGAGTTATTTTGTGTTTTGATATAATTTGTTTTATTTTCTAAATTAGAACCGTTTAAATCGAGCACAAAGTTTATGTTTTGATATAATTTATTACGAGTAACTCAAAAACGCTTCGTATGCTATACAGAAGAACGTAGTCTGATCTAATCGAATGAATTTTGCTTCATTAGCTCTGCTTTCAAACCGAATATTGGCAGTTTGGTCGTTAAAGTTGTCAAACGAACAGTAATCACAAGTGACGAACACTAGAATGTCTGACAAGCGCAATAAGACCAACGAAAACCTGGTGTTGGGCCAAGACGTAATGCAATCAGATGCACCTCCAGATGTACGGCAAGTCCCTTTAGATGCATTTTCATGCCAAGGCTCTAATGTTAGTTTAGTAAGTCAACATAACAAAATCAGCTCTGGGATCACCTTAGCAGAGTTAAAAGGAAGACAGTTAAGGGAAAGGTAGTTATTAGAAATCAGAGACTTGAAAGATAAACAGGGTAAAAACTATTATGTCTTCAGAGAGAGTTCGGGTCGTTAAGGCTGAAAGAGAACATGTGTAGTGAAGTATCTTCTGCCTTGAATTGTGGTGATAGAGGACTGGCGTATGTTCACAGTCTCGTAAGCCATTCCCATGACCTTAGAATCAAGTCCCCAGAAAAGTCAAAACTGCTAGACTATCCAGAAACAAAGAAGAGGGAAGTAACGTTTCCATCCCTCAGTATAAGTCTTGAGCTCCAAGAGGTAGAACTAAGCATTTTTGATGGGCAACCAGCTAAACACTAGAAATTTGTCAGACATTTCGAGTTATATGTGGTATCTAAGGTCAAAGATGATGGTCAAAGGCTCTTATTCTTGTTACATTATTGTAAAGGAAAGGCTCGAGAGGTCGTAGAATAATGTTTCCACCATGGTTGGGGTATCGCAGAGCATGCGACATATTGAAACGGCTATTTGGTAGAACATTCGAAGACGAGCTTCGTTGAAAGATTTGACTGAAAGTTACAATATTGTACGTAATGACGGAGAGGGTCTGTCTAGGTTATCAATAAAAATTGAAAAATGTTCTATAGCTTTAGAGCAAATGGATTACTAATCAGATCTCGATTCTCTAGGAACTACAGAAAGCATAGTCAAGACGTTGCCACGGCGTTGCAGATGAAATGGACCGAAATATTTGGAAAGGTAACAGCGAATGGGTGGGAGCTTTCATTTGCCGAGTTAACTGAATTTGTATCATCTGGAGCAGAAATATTACTTGTCAGGTTTGGGAATATCGTAACAACTAGTAAACGAGTTGTGAGCAGAGCAGTCTGTTCCACACAAGGGTTGTCGTTCGGTAAAATTGTTAGTAAATCATTTTGTTATATGTGGAGAAGGTCACATGATTGATAATTGTTCCCAATTTTCCACTTTAGCAGTCAGGGATAGGTGGATGAAATCTAGAGAAAAGGGCTTGTGTTTTTGTTGTCTTAGAAGAGGCCACAGATCAATAGATTGTAAAGATTGTATTGTGTGTACTATCGAAAATCGCCGGGATCGGCGTCACTCACTGCTGCATGGACCCATTAACGTTCAGGGCGCTTCGAGTGAGCGATTAGAAGAAATTTATCGTGGATATGCAGTGTCATTAATAATAATAACAATAATAATAATAATAATAATAATAATAATTTATTCTCAAATAACAGTTTTTTACATGAGGCATGCCAGTTTACAGGCAAGTTTAAATTGATACAAATGATACAATATACACTGTAATAAATTACATAGCTTGGTTGATAATTTATAAGATATGAATGCAGATGGTTTTAACCAGTACTACAGTTGGCGCGCTTCATGAAAGTTGCGTTGCGAATGTGCGACTGATGGTCAAGGATAGGTCCATTGAAGGTATGAGCTTTTAGAAATCGCAACCTTATATCCCTTTGGGATATACAAGGCTTTAAGGATGGTTCAGGATGAAGTCACCAGTTCCATATCTCAAGGAGGATGTGTTTCTTCATCCAATTCCTGTACGCCTTAAAGCTAGGGATAAGGAAGTTTGTGTATATGCATTTCTAGACAATCGCTCAGACACAACCCTAACAAAATCAAGTACGGTACGACTTTTAGGTTTATCGTCAGACAGTGTGCCGATTACCATCAAAACAGTAAACGAAAATAAATTGGTCAGATCGA
The DNA here is from genome assembly GCA_944470205.2 of Schistosoma margrebowiei. Taxonomy (NCBI): domain Eukaryota; kingdom Metazoa; phylum Platyhelminthes; class Trematoda; order Strigeidida; family Schistosomatidae; genus Schistosoma; species Schistosoma margrebowiei. The sequence continues at coordinate 45,699,127 of OX104028.1, forward strand.
CAATCAGATCCCTTGAAGCCTACTCATTAAACGGAAACGAATGTATGCGTATTGAACAGGCTGTTATAGTGGATGACTTGCTGGTGCATAGACCAACAATATCTGTGAAGGACAGTGCTAAGGAATGGTCCCATCTTATGGATTTATTTTGGACAGAATTGGCGGGTGAAAAAGTTATATTCCTTAGTGAGTGATGTGCCCAAAGTTCATTGGGTCCTGAATCACAGGTTAGGTGGAAGAAACAACTCTTATGCTATTAGGTCTCCAGTAGATATGCTTTAGCTAGACGAAGATTAAAAAGTCGGAGACGCAGATATATATGTGATAAAACCTTCTGGAAAGCTACACCCATGCCATGCAGCAGACGATTGACAAAATGTATGTGGTTGTAGTTCCGGGTATGCAACTCCACCAGGTTTATCAGCGAAAATGGTGCTTACCCATGATGCCACGATTAACCCTAAAAAACCAAGGAAAGTGAGGGTGATGATGGATTGTGTTGCTAAGGGGGCTGATAAATCAGACGCGAAATTTGAAAGTGGTAACTGTTTTTCACGTGGTTTAGGATTTGTTAGACTTGTTCATTTGTAGGGTGTATTATGCAGAGACTAACATCCTATCTAATATATCGGAAATATTTTACCCTGAAAAATTTGTTTTTCGACGAACACTTACCAGTTAATATTATTCCTAACACGGACTTAAATCTAAACTCCTTTATTTCCCCATTTGTTCGCCCTTATTTCCTCTCTTTTAATTGTTTGGGGATGAACAATAACAGGACTTAAGTCTTATATAGATCTGAAATTTATTATATACTCATAGTCTCTGGTCTTAGTATTAACCACGTTAATACTTAGTAACAACTAATACTCAGATATTATATTTAATTTAACGACTTCTGTACTCACCCAGTTTCAAATCATGGCCAATAACTCCACTAAAAGAGAAATTTCACCAAATTCTAAGCCAAAAAAGGTCCAAACCTGTAAGACCTAATACTGACGACTCAGTACCTGAAAATGGTTTTTGTAGAACGTTACCTTATATCTTTATTCATATTAAATATATTGTCCTATCTCTAGCCTAAGCTTGCTCTCCATCATGTATTGGCAACTGTTACGATGTAGTGAGTTGGTGTAGACGATTATGTGACTTCCATGTAAGATCTTACAGATTAGGCAGTTATATCATGACAAATCTACAATTATAGGATTAGGTCTATTATTAGAGCAGTACTAATATCATAGTAAACCATAATTCTACAACCTCACTGACGGGGTTTGCTGTAAACTTGACACAGTGTTTTCAGAAGACATGTTTATAAAAAAATTTGGATAGCACACGGATATAATGAAAACAGTCATAAAGAAAAATGGATGGACAAAGACAATCATAATAACAAATGGTACAATTTATAACACAGATCGGACTTACTAAATTGCAGCAATATATCAATTGTTTGTGAATAATCGTTATTTATTATAATTATTATCGTCACGTTCAATAAAGTTTGTGAAATAACGTACGTGTAGTTGAAATAGTAATATAATAAATCCACGGTTATGATTTCCTGTTACAACCCCTCTATCTCTGCGTGCATTGTGCCAACGGTAAAACTGGTTGACATACAAGACAATATCCAAAGCTAGAAAGCTCATCGGATTGATAATGATAAACTTCAATAATATCGAATGGAGATTGTTACTATACAGAAAATGTATCTTACATATTCTTGAATATGGTATTTTAGTTTACAGTAATTGTAGACATAATGATCTGATTAGAATTGAAGGTGTTCAAAGAAAGGTTACCAAAGCTGTTCTGGGGTATTCTGATCACAAAGACTATCATCAAAGATGTCAACAACTCAACTTAGAACCTCTTTGGATCAGACGTATCAAATTAAATCTTGTCTTTATCTACTTGCTTATGAACGGTATTTCCTACTCACCGGTATCCACCCTTTCATACCTTATAATATCATCCCATAATCTACGCAATAAGGAGAACATTCTAGCGATTCTGAAAACCCACACAAACTTACGTCAGAATTTCTTCCTTATTCGCTACTCAACCATGTGAAACAGACTGCCAGTGAACCTCTGTTGCAGTGAAACTACAACCCGGTTCAAAAGTCTCCTTGACGATTTTCTTTCCGAAAGTGGATTATGTCACCTATTGAATATCAATGTATTCAATAATGATTTATACAAACAAGGTCCGTCATCTATTTAATTGCTTGAAAAGCAAAATAAAAACTTTAAATCTTTTCACGTCTATTTTGTATTATTTCTCTTTATCTTAATATATGAAGTCTGCTTATGTTCGTGTTTATCATTATTACCGTTATTAATATCATTATTAATTCCCCAACACATTAGATATTCTCTTTATCTCTTCTTATCCTTCTAAACATATTTAACTTCAGATTGTCCTTTGAAATCAATTTTGACTTTCATAGCATCAATCTTAATTATTATTGCACAAATATTTATACTAATGTCCGGTTTCATTCTGTATACTATTACATAAATCTAAATGTATTCATCCGAGTGCTTTAAAGGATATTTTTTCAATTGCTGGTTTCCTTCTCAGGTTCATATTCATTACACAATTATTATTCTTATCATGGATGAACCTTTTCACTAGATTTATTCACTAGACTTGAGCAACTAGCACCCCTCACACATATATGGGGCCATGACACTGACAGAAATCTTGAGCAACTCACTAAAACTGAGTGCATTTCGGAGTTTGTGGCTGAAGAACTGACGAAAAGAATGATTTCCTGCTTCAACGCAGTTGCGTACAACCTCCCCGACCGCACACCCATCTAAGTTAAGGGGTATTTGCCTTAATGCATGCGGTATGATGAATGGTAACTGCAAAGTAATCCGCCTTAGAAAAAAGTCAGACAGGTCAACTTGCCCTCTCCTGTTTATGTTTGGCTGTTGTAGCGATGCTAAACAGTTTATTGATTGGAGCAAAAATATTAGCTCACTAATTCCATACAAAAATATAAAAGTCACTCCAGACCTTACGTCCTGTCAACGTCGTGTAAGAAGATGTGAAGCGATAAGAATGCATGGGAGTGTTACAGTAAATAACCAGCCAGAGACAGTTTGCGACACAGCAAATGGATTGAATCACATGAACAATAAGCATGACATCGGTCCACAAACGGCTGATCACTCTGTTGATCTAGATGAGTCTGCAGATCAGAAACCTTTAGATAAGATACGGACCCCAACTGACACCAAAAAGCATAACGACATGTCTAATCCCGGTTGTTCGCTCAGTAATGTACTAAGACGTGAGTCATGTGACAACACGCATCCAACTAAGCCTATACACTTGAAAATTAGTTCTCCTAAAGATACTCCACACGTTGACTTGAATGGACCTAAATTCATCTCACAGAGACAACGAAAGACTCCCGCTCTGACAATAAAGGGTGTGAAGACAAGCTCGTGATATCGAATGGGGAAACAACTAAGATTGAACCCGACTGCTCTATAGGTATTCCAACAACAGTGAACAGGTTCTGCTCACTGCTACCATATAACTTGTCATCAACACCTCTAAGCTGCAAGGCGGGCGGTGGATCCCAGCGTAACAAGCCTTTTTACACACAGACTAAAAAAACCCACCAGAGTAGTGGCCACTCCAATCACCCCCTGCCGATGCCTAAAACCGTTAATAAGAATGGTAATAATACGTTCCTTACTCCACACCCTGTCTACATTCCCCAGGATCACAACTGTAATTACTTTCAGAAAGAAATTTTTCGCACCCTTTAGTACCAACCCATCACATAAAAACGGCTCCCGTGTATAATAACAGTCACAACTCCTTCCAGTTACGCGCAGCAGACCCCTCCCACGCTAACGTAAATAGCTATAACAGAGACTACTAGTTTAATCACCAAGACTATTTTGCAAATACACGTACACTTCACAGCAGGCATGTACACGATTTTTTGGAATACGACCCCTAGTCACACCTCTGTTGAAGCATATAGCCCAAGTTATTTCAAACCCCATGCAAAACATAAACTTGTTTCCTCCGTACAGTTTCCATCAGAGAGTACTCCCACCCTTTCCACCTGGGCAAACTCCCCAATCAACTTCACTAGCTCATTTGATACATCTCCCACTAAATCTAGCCATCAAAATACCGAGCTATTGAAGAACATTCAACCCCTCACTTCAAACTCATCTCAGACCAGCGAGGGTTAGAACGACTTTATCCGAGATCCTCTCGCCCATTTTAACTTAGTAGGCTATTTGTTTAATATATGTTTTATCAACGCCAGATCGATCTGCAATAAAAAGACGGATTTAGCCCTGTTTGTATCCATTTATCAGCCATCACTTATAATGATATCTGAAGCATGAACTGACAGTAATATTTCCGACCTAAGTATCGCTCTTGATAACTATTTCCTATATAGAAGTGATAAATTGAAAGGACGAGGCGGAGGATGCCTTATTTACGCTCACTCTAGCCTAAACTCACTACTATGTGATATGCCTGAACTAAATAAACTGAAGGATTCGGTGTGGATTGTATTAAAGCCGTCGAATTCCGCTACCCTATTGCTCGGCTGTGTTTATCGTCAACCTGACGCATCAATAGATGAAATAGCAGTATTATCGGAGGTATTCACACTAGCATCATCCCTTCTATTCACAGGCAAGCTTATTTGTGGTGACTTCAACATGCCCGAAATTTCTTGGCTCCCAGTCAATGCGCCGAGACGTTATAAATCATTTAATGAATGTCTAGAGCTTGGAAAATGGACTCAGTATGTCAATAGCCCTACTAGACATCAAAACATCTTGGACTTAGTCTTCACCAGTGGCCTCATCTCCAATACTTTGTGTATTGGAAAAAAGTTTCCAGGTAGTGATCATAACATTGTCATATGCAGTCTTATTATAAAAATCATAACCGGTAGACGTAAAATCCGTAATACTTCGTAGAAACTATCGCAAGGTTGATTGGAATAACTTCGACAACTACCTTAAAAACATTGATTGGAGAACTTTCTTTACTGCAAATAATACCGACACACTAACCAATATATTTTATCTCAAAATCAGAAGTATCATAAACAAAATCGCACCTTTAGAATACTGTAGACCTACGTTCTCCAAAGTTCACTATATACCAGTCAGTACAAGAAGACGTCTTCAAAGACATTGTACTCGATTCCACAACTTTAATGACTTTTCCTCTTTAGTAACGATAACAAGAATATTTGTCCGAACAGAGGCAATAAGTACACAGAAGCAGTCGCACAGGAAAAACGTGCAGTCGAACTTAATAATAACTCCTCTGCACTCACCATACTCCTTCAAAATAAACTTGAACGTTTTAAATCGAGAGGGAGCATATTCATTGAAGACAAAGAAGTATACGAAGATCCTAAACTTGTTACGGAATTATTTAGTGAACACGTTTGTTTCTCACTAACTAACGAGAAACCACCTAATGATTCCGAACCAATCGCAGTGTCTCCCTGTGAAATTACTAATGTAGACTTTAATATACAAAATATCCCCAACAAGTGCGAGGTCATGCACTTGGAAAACATCGGTATAAACTGCAACTTCACTTAAATAAAAGTTGAGTCCAAACACTCAAATCAGTACACGATCTAGGAATTAATTCCACAGGAAGCCTGAACTTTGAAGAACATGTCTCCTCTATTATTTCTAAATTTAGACGACTAATTGCTTTCATAACGAGAAATTTCTTCACAACAGAGGCTAAGCTTACTCTCTACAAAATATGTGTACGACCTTCCCTTGATTACTGCTCTTTTGTCTTCTCTAATATGAATATCACAGACAAGATAAGAGTAGAAGACGTTCAAAGACGCTTCACACGCCAACTGATGGGATGTAACTCGAATCTCGATTACACAGATAGATGTAAGCACCTCTCTTTAGAAACTTTATGGCAACGTGGGCTAAGCTACAACCTAATACTTCCCTACAAATCGATATATGGACTCTCAGTTCTAACCTCCTACCCCACTATGATCTACGACCAAGCCTATAGACTAAGAAACAACGTATATACACTACTTACTGTAAAACACCAAAAACAAATGCGTTGTAAGTTTTTTACAGTACGGTATAGATTATTGTGGAACACGCTGCCAATGCCTATCCGTAACTGTGATACGTTTACCAGATTCAAAAGGCTAATAACCGTATTTCTGGACTCTAAAGGGCTTCACCATTTCCTTGAACTGCCGCTCACCAATGATGCACTTTATTACGGACCGACTTGTGTCTAGACAGTACAAGAATATATCGAACCCGACTGTTATTAATATGAATACAAGCAAATCACAGAATATATGGCTTTTGATTTCCTATTATTCATTGTTTATTATTCATGGCCTTATGCTCCTAACCCTCACATTCAGTTCTTAAATCTCTCTACAGGTTAAATGTACATCATTCTTCCTAAACGTCATGCCTTTTTTTTCTATTGCAAGTAGACAGATAACTCACTAATCTTGTAGATGCTGATCTACCAAGGCCGATCATACAGAGGTCAAAATCTGGCCACAAAGTCTTGTGAGTTTCTCAATGTTTTATTTTTCTTACCTCAAAATCTTTTTCTTTTCTACAATTTTATATCCTTTGATTTGCTATTAGTCCTTACTTCTTTAAACCATTAGTTATCTTCATAGCAGTGTGATATACTATGTTGACATCTAACCCATAATACAAATGCTTTAACTATCTGATTTGCTTGTAACATGGAACTAGTAGAGACAGTGTATTCCAACTATGGACTTTGATTAAAGTAGTATTCATACTTGCCACAAACGTAAGAGAGCCTAACATCACAAAAGGAGGGAGGGTGGCGCTACTTACCAGCAAACATGATGGTGGAGAGATAACTTCAATCCATTCATGTCTGTAGGGCAGAACATTTTGTTTAATTATGGCTCCCTATGGTCTATTGGAATGTAACGAATTAATTGTATTGGTGCTGATTTATCACTGCAAAATACCTCATCAAATCGTGTTTAGAACGTTGAATTGGTTTCACTTCCTACCCAGTAATCCTATTACAAACACACTAGACAATTCGCTAAAAACGAAGCCTACTCAATATCCCATAAAATCTAAATAAGGCTCAAATAGCTTTGACAAAAAGACAGCCATTTGTGTATCATAATACTGTTTTTAGCGCTATATTTTATAACTACACATAATCCCATACTATCAGCTCCTTTCTTCACCACCTCCGCTTGTCAGCTGTTTATTCACTCATACACTGGTCACACTTATCTTTTTTAACCTATTAGAATGCTCTTGCTTAGTAAATATTCCAATAAAAGAGAATTAGACTGAGTAGTCATACCCGTTAATTTCGGGTAGAGTTTTGTGGCTGACGGATGTCAGTACTATATCTATCAGTATTTTCGTGTGTATGAGATGTACTATTGGGCTCTTTAGCTCTTGAAATTTTAGATTTAGGCCTTGGTAGAATATACTGTCTGGTAGGCTGTGCTGACGTTTCGAAGTACGTCGGTATTATTATTATTATTTACAAACATCTTATGGGTACATAAGTGTTGTGTAGAATCCATTTCGGGTTTCTTCAGAAAATGCAATAATACACAATTTTTAATAATGTTAGCATTATACTTTCCATATTAAAAAAAATTTAGAATAATATTAGTAGAATATTAATAATAATAAATCGGGTCTGTGTAATTGAGAAGAACATTGAATTGAGTTTAAGGAAGGAAATGGAGAAAATAAGGGAATAGAAATAAAGGAGACGTGAAATACGCAAATAGTTTAATAGGCGTATTTATGAACACAGAACAAGAATAAACGACTATGTGTGTATCGTTAAATTAGTAACAAAAAATAATCTATCATTGTAGTAAGATATGAAGCTAGAATAAATGTTTGTGCAGTTATCGTTTAGAGTGATGCTATGAAAGTCACAATTAAGTGAAAAGGATAATGAAATATCACTATGTATGAGTCATATATGCATAGTGAAGATAAAACGAATCTGAGAAGTTAATTTAAATATAACACAAGTTATTGTCTTAATTTCAAACTTCATAATCTTAAGAATAAGATTTATTTAGAAGGGCAGAAGAGAGAGAAAAGAAGTGAACATCTAGTGAAAAGGTTCATCCATGATAAGAATAATAATTGTGTAATGAATATGAACCTGAGAAGGAAACCAGCAATTGAAAAAATATCCTTTAAAGCACTCGGATGAATACATTTAGATTTATGTAATAGTATACAGAATGAAACCGGACATTAGTATAAATATTTGTGCAATAATAATTAAGATTGATGCTATGAAAGTCAAAATTGATTTCAAAGGACAATCTGGAGTTAAATATGTTTAGAAGGATAAGAAAAGATAAAAAGAATATCTAATGTGTCGAGGAATTAATAATGATATTAATAACGGTAATAATGATAAACACGAACATAAGCAGACTTCATATATTAAGATAAAGAGAAATAATACAAAATAGACGTGAAAAGATTTAAAGTTTTTATTTTGCTTTTCAAGCAATTAAATAGATGACGGACCTTGTTTGTATAAATCATTATTGAATACATTGATATTCAATAGGTGACATAATCCACTTTCGGAAAGAAAATCGTCAAGGAGACTTTTGAACCGGGTTGTAGTTTCACTGCAACAGAGGTTCACTGGCAGTCTGTTTCACATGGTTGAGTAGCGAATAAGGAAGAAATTCTGACGTAAGTTTGTGTGGGTTCTCAGAATCGCTAGAATGTTCTCCTTATTGCGTAGATTGTGGGATGATATTATAAGGTATGAAAGGGTGGATACCGGTGAGTAGGAAATACCGTTCATAAGCAAGTAGATAAAGACAAGATTTAATTTGATACGTCTGATCCAAAGAGGTTCTAAGTTGAGTTGTTGACATCTTTGATGATAGTCTTTGTGATCAGAATACCCCAGAACAGCTTTGGTAACCTTTCTTTGAACACCTTCAATTCTAATCAGATCATTATGTCTACAATTACTGTAAACTAAAATACCATATTCAAGAATATGTAAGATACATTTTCTGTATAGTAACAATCTCCATTCGATATTATTGAAGTTTATCATTATCAATCCGATGAGCTTTCTAGCTTTGGATATTGTCTTGTATGTCAACCAGTTTTACCGTTGGCACAATGCACGCAGAGATAGAGGGGTTGTAACAGGAAATCATAACCGTGGATTTATTATATTACTATTTCAACTACACGTACGTTATTTCACAAACTTTATTGAACGTGACGATAATAATTATAATAAATAACGATTATTCACAAACAATTGATATATTGCTGCAATTTAGTAAGTCCGATCTGTGTTATAAATTGTACCATTTGTTATTATGATTGTCTTTGTCCATCCATTTTTCTTTATGACTGTTTTCATTATATCCGTGTGCTATCCAAATTTTTTTATAAACATGTCTTCTGAAAACACTGTGTCAAGTTTACAGCAAACCCCGTCAGTGAGGTTGTAGAATTATGGTTTACTATGATATTAGTACTGCTCTAATAATAGACCTAATCCTATAATTGTAGATTTGTCATGATATAACTGCCTAATCTGTAAGATCTTACATGGAAGTCACATAATCGTCTACACCAACTCACTACATCGTAACAGTTGCCAATACATGATGGAGAGCAAGCTTAGGCTAGAGATAGGACAATATATTTAATATGAATAAAGATATAAGGTAACATTATACAAAAACCATGCCTGCAAGAGTGAGCCATGACATTCGATCGGACGACGCGCGCTTTTCGAAAGGAAAGTTTAGTCCTGACGTGATTTGCATTTATCAAATTTTTGCTGTGTTCTTACGCTACAAAAGTACCATTTCAGTTGTAAAAAATCTATCCTGAGGTATACGTTCGGTAGATTACGTTTCTTTAGTTTCATCATATATAATAGTTAACAGTGGTTTTGCCTGAGCTTACTATTCGGTTCTTATTGTTTTTCACATAAAGACTAGTTCAGTTTATCTCACTGGATTTTATTCATTCTTGTCCATCTTCAGTTTCCTTTTTAGTGTATTTATTACGGTCTTAGGCTTTTGCAAGCATCTATAACATAGTTCGTTTCAACATAGTCATGAAAACCTCATGCAGACGTCCGGCCTACCCTTTCGCTGTTACATGGCATGCAGTGCGTCAACTGCAAAGGTTGGTTCCACGAAGCGTGCACAGATCTGACGGCAACTTCTTACAATAGAATCAGCAAGTCGGAACAAAAGTGGGTATGTGTCACGCTTTAGTCTTGCTGAGTAGCATCATTGTCTTACTGACAGGTCTGCGGAAAAAGTTGTCAGCAAACTTGGATAACGAGAGTGAAGAAGAGGCAAACAAACAAGAGCGCGCAATGAACACAACATTAGGGATGTCGACAGGTATACCATCGATGGAGCATCCATTAACACTAATGATGACGTTCTGAAGCTCAGAACCATCATTACGTCGACGGTATTAGACTTCCCAAGTAAACTCGGGTTTCCCAGCTCAGGGTCAGCGAACACAACAGTCGTTCCCACGTTAGTGGAGCCCAAAAGAACCATGTATCACCGCCTAAGCTGAGCATCCCAAGTGTTTTGTACGGAGAACAATTGGTGATTTGGTCGCACAGTCTACCCCCAAGAATGTTCGTCCGGTCATCAAAGAGCCCGAAATTCAAAAACGTGCCTTGATCTCCAAACAACGAGGTAATAAACCTGAACCCATCGGGAAACGTGGTAAATTAACAACAGTTCGTGAGGATTCTTTTATGAACATGAACCTCATAGATAATCCTGACCTTCCTCTCAGTTTGCAAGACAAAAATGACAGGATGTTCTGGGGTGAATTGAAAAAGAAACTTGAACTTCCAAGAATACAGCCTTCGACAGTCACGCGACTCACTCGCGGAAAGGAATTTAGGCATTTCGTGTAACACTTAAGAATGCCACCGACGAAGAGGATGTCCTGCTAGCTAGTCATTTACTGAAATCCTATGGGAACGTAAGAATACTGCCTGACATACGGCGTTCCGAGTGCAATCTCATTCGGAACATCCCTAAAGAATATCGCGAGTTTTTCGGTGGAAGAAATATAATTGTGCAAGGTGTACCGGAAAACACGGACCCTTGTTAAGCAGAATCTAATATTAGACAATGCAAATTCATCAAACAGTCCTTGAGGCTCAAAAACAAACTGACTCAGCATGTGACGAGACTAGCCAAGAAGGATGGTGATCCTAGACCCCGTCTAATGAAGATAACCTTCCCGTCCTCCCACATGACGGCTGCAACTCTAGAAGCATTTCGTGTAAACAGACGTTGATTACCACCTGGAATCTACATGCACCCGGATAAGCAATACGAAGCTAGGACCAAACACAAAGGCAAGTTAGAGCTGACCATTCCACTGATGGACTGTCTCGACGATTAAAAAACGTGAAAAGGATAGGGCCTACCACTTCGGCCAACCTCATATAGTTGTGCTATCTGTCCATTCACGTAAGGCTCATACAGACAAACAGGAAGAAGCTCACGCGTTTCAAATCGAAAGCATAAACTGCTTATACATGAAAACCGCGAGTCTGCCGAACAAAATGGATGAGCTACGTGAACATAGCAATACTAATAAATCTCATCTGATGGGAATATCTGAAACTGGGATATCTTCTTAGTTCTCGAACCAAGAGTTACCACTACCTGTGATGTCCTTGTTTCGCAACGACAGAAAATTAGGAATTGGGGGCGGAGTAGCCGTTTACATACGTTCATGCTTGGAGGTGCACCAAGTTCATAACCTCGAGTTTGACAAACTTGAGGAATCCATATGGTGCTGTGTAAGATTGTCTAGTACTTCGAGGATTCTAGTCGGAGTCATTTACAGGAAGCCAAATGCCGACACCAAGTACGACAGTCGTATGCTAAAAGGACTATCCCGCTCTACTCATCTCGGTTTCACACACATCCTGTTTCTCGGGGACTTTAATCTCCCTGGAGTCTTTTTTCGCGGAACATACGTATATTGGAGGTGAAAACTCAACTGAAGCTCGGTTTTTCAACCTGATTGAGGACTTGGGGTTGTACGAAAATGTGAAGTCGGCAACTCATTGTAGAAACAGCCAGACACCATCGCGCTTAGACTGTGTATTTACAAACGAAGAATTCCTAGTTGACAACCTCTCAATCCTGGCTCCCCTGGGAAAAAACGACCACGTCATTATAGCTTTTAGTTTCGTCAGAAAAACTGAACTAAGATATCTTACCAACAACTTGCGCTGGAATTTTAAACGGTTGAGTGTGTCAGCCATACACGACTACCTATAACAGGTGGTCTGAGATGTTTATCCTCAACTCCATGTGAACGGTCATTGGGACTTCTTACTGCACACGCTCATATGTGCTACAAATCACTCAGTTCCTCAAACGGTTCCCAAAAGCTCCAAGCCACCTACAATAATCAAGAAACTTACCCTTCGCATACTAAGCCGTAAAAGGCGCTGTTGGTCGAAATACAAACGAACTGACAACAATAGAGTGTACAGGCAATATAAACATATAAGCAACATATGCACGAAGGCTATAAGAGAAGACAGGTTTCAGTACCGGACAAAGCTTATGGACAAATTTGTCTTTAATCCGAAAACATTATTCAGTTATGCAGCCTCTCTTCGTCAAGACAAAACTGGAGTTTCCCAAATGCTAGGTCTTAACGGCCCGACCAACAACGATGGCGACACCGCTAACCTTCTGGCTGAACATTACTTTCAGACATTTCAACCGACCGACATCAACTTTACTGATGGCAGTTTCATCTGCGATTCCACAGGACTTTCCGAAGTGAACCTAATCGCTCACTCGGTGTTCCAAAAATTGCAGCACTTAAGATTAGACACTTCTCCTGACCCGGATATGGTCCATTCTGCCATGCTGAGAAAAGCAGCCTCAATCCTGGCAATGCCGCTTGGCGTGATGTTCTCACACGCGCTAATTCGAGGAAAACTACCGGAAAATAGGATGCTGGCTGACGTCACACCTTCAAGTTAACGACCAGTGGCTCTTCTCTCTATACCTTCAAAAATCATGAAGTACCTGATATGAGATAGTATAAATGACTATTTACTGTCCTTAGATTTCCTCCCACCCCAACAACATGGTTTCAGGAAGGGCTAATTTTGTATAACTAACCTGCTGACTGCGGTGGACAGATAGACAATGATGTCTCAAATGAACAAGTAATTATGGTTAAGAATAGTAAAATAACTTTATTTAAGCCTGATAATGTAGTGGTAGAAAACAGACAGCCTGGTTTATTCACTGATATAAAGGAGGATGGACTACTGAAATTTAGGTCTTTCACTGACCCACGTAATTACTTCGAAGGTCCTTTACCATCTAGTGATATAGGAATCTTTATGTGCTCCGTAGTTAGCCATGAACACACAAGGGTATCGGTTAAGGGCATTGATTGTAAATGTATGGCCATAAATTTTTATCAATTATCTAGTTCTAATCCCATTGTTGCATACTTTAATGTAAATGTATTTTGTTTCATTAGTGCTAAATTCCTGATGATAAGGCATTTAATTACGTCTTATGTTATTTTTAGCCCGCTAACAACCAATACGTTATTGTTGACGCCCCTAGCAAGAAACGAATTCTTATAGTGGACTTTTGGCAAACAACTTTGCCTTTTTCCAAACGAACTGGTTGATATACACCTACAAAGGTGAGACCAACCAAATGACAATTGTGCAGTCCTGAAATCTAAAGTCATTAACGAATCCGGTAAGTAACAAACATAGAAACTATAATTCACGATAGATTCTCTGCAGTCGGCGAAAGATGTTTTAGTTTCAATGCAAATACTGGAATCTCACCGTAGAAACACTTCTACGTATGAGAAGACATTGCCACAAAACAGTAAGAAGCCCAAGAGGTCAGTACAATAATCTTACTAACATTTCCTAGAGGTGCAATGAAGCGTAAAGAAGACTTTCTTTACAATTCAGTCGACATGGATGCGGCTGAGATGCAGGCTGGGAATAGCCACATACAGTATCCCGAATTTCGGGTGTTCGATAAATTCGTCTCGCCAATCGCCAAGTAGGTTTTATTATTTTTAAGATATTCACAAATTAGTTCGACACAATTAGAGATATCACTACCAACATTGGAATCTAAGCATGTCGGTGGTGCTATAGCCGATCATTAAGTCACCTGCATCATCTAGTGAACTTTTTCAGCTTTGAGAGGTTGTAAAAGATTTTGCAGAACATACCCTCGGCCATTACTGACTTGAATGGTAATATTAGGCTGTTACTATCTAAGTCCAACGAACGCGAACAACCGCATAAATTCGATTGCGGACTCTTCAGCCAGCAGTTCCCTTTGTCATCCGAAGAGGAACTGCAGGTGCTGGACACTGGTTTGCAGCATCAAGAAACCAGAGACCGATCTGTAAGTAATCAACATTAATTTTATAATTTGTTCCTGTTACAGATGGCAATGGTTACGAGGTTATCAAGTGACGACCCGAAAACATCAATGCGGTATGTTCTGTCGCACCTCTTGACACCTGAGGTTGCCAGTGAATTCCCGTTACTTGGCACCTCTTCAAAACGGGCACTTCAGAAGTGCCGGTTTTACGGCTGTATACGAAGTAACTAAAATTGATTATTTAAACTTCAGGTGCCTTAACAAATCACTTTCTGTCATCCGCTATCAACGGAAAATACCTTACTAAGCTGTACGAAATCGCGACACAAGGTTACTTTCATAATATCCGAGACGAAATGATAAAAAGTAATAGAAGGAAACAAGACCAGGTATGTATTGATTTAGGGTGATAACTACCCTAAGGTTCTATAGTTACAATCAACAATATTAACGAAATGTGACGACGGACCACGGGTGAGCTCGAGGAAGATGTAGGAGGCTCAGAAGGAGTCGAAGGTATTTCATCCAATCACCTTTCAGAAGAATATTCCAGATTTCAAAGTGTAGCCTCTTGATTGGTCAATGCTAATAATCCCATGTATGCGGATTGGTGGACTGTAATGATGATATCGTTCTCACTAAAAACTATAAATACCTGACAATTTTGTACTATAATCGACACTGTCTGGAATAATATACCTTTCGTTAGTCTTCTGTCTTCTTATTGCGACTTGGAAGGGTTTTCTTGTTCTAACGCTCTGTTATACGCGGTATATCAAGAAATCAACCATCAAGATATAACACGAATATAATCATAAGTTCAGCTTCAAGTATTTGTCTGTGCCAAAATTCACGGGGCGACTACCTCAATTCTCAATAGCCGAAGAAACGTGGCTGAAGGGAATAGTCCGTGCAATTTTTTTTATGTTCTACCTCATTTTTAATAAACAATTTTCTGTAAAAGTGCTTTCTTTATTACTTACATGGGAAACTATAGAAGTGTTTAGAATATGTGTTTGAGTTTCACTTAACTTTTGCTTGAATGCACATTCCTTATAAATAAAACATCACCTGTTCCTTCTTTTGCAGATAATTTTAAATAACAATGAGTTAGCAATTCCATTGGATATGCAAAACAATCGATGCTTAAGCTTCTGCTCTAGTGTTGTACAATAAATCGCTTTTCCTTATAAATAAAATTGTTAAAAAATTTACCGCTTTTCCACAGCATTGCAGATATATTTTGGTCTGTTGTTGAAAATGAAGGCGAACATAGGAGACCTTCGGAGTTCTGTCGATGGATGGAAACTAGGAAGTAATGTGTGTATTTAGGCTAAAAGTAGACAATTAAGCGCATAAGTAGGCAATTCCGCGGAAATATAGGCGAAAATGCGGCAATTCGGGGGATATTTAGGTGAAAGTTCGAAAATTCTTCGGATATTTACGCAAAAATGCGACAATTCGGGGGATATTTATGTGAAAATTCGAAAATTTAGCGGATATTTAGGCGAATATACGACAATTCGGGGGATATTTAGGTTTCGGTAAAACAATGAGAAGACGTAGTTGATCTGAAAAATGTGATGTATTTGCGCTATACATTTCGAACAATCTGGTCACACATATACTTGTCAAGGCATTTTTATATGAAAATTAATAAAGGTAATCATTAAGTCATTTTATGGCCTAGGATAACACGACAATTTCTTATTCTTTCTTTCCCCTTAGTTATTTTAATTATACTTTTATTCGTTTGACCTTTATTAATTTTCATATAAAAATGCCTTGACAAGTATATGTGTGACCAGATTGTTCGAAATGTATAGCGCAAATACATCACATTTTTCAGATCAACTACGTCTTCTCATTTTTTCATCGAAATTTATAAAAGGGACTGATTGCTTTGGATATTTAGGTGAAAATTCGAAAATTCAGCTAATATTTAGTCGAAAATGCGACAATTCGGGTGATATTTAGGTGAAAATTAGAAAATTCGGCGGATATTTAAGCCATAAGTCGGTAATTTGTCGACAAAAGGGCGAAAAAAGGGAAATTCCGCATTATTTCCCACGGACAGGCAAAAAAGGCGACATCCTGGCGCGTTTTCTCCTTTATTTCCCCTTTCGACAACAATGCATTTACCCCTTTATTTCCCCTTTTTTCCCCTTTTTCGGTTGTCTGGGGCGCTTTTCCTTTTAAATACATTTCTTTAATATACCGGTTTTCCAGTGCATTGCAGTTTTATTTTGTTCCGTTGTTGAAAATAAAAGCGAACATAGGAGACCTTTGGAATTATGTCAATGGATCGAAAATAGGGAGTTCTGTGTGTATTTAGGCGAAAAGTAGACAATTCAGCGGACAAATAGGCAAAAAGTGGACAACTTGGCGGATATTTAGGCGAAAAGTCGGCACTTTATCGACAAAGCGGCAAAAAAGGGGAAAATCCGGCATTCTGATGCGTTTTCATTTTTTTCTGGTTGTTTGGGGTCCACAACCATTTGAACCCGTCCATGCAGACTCCTTAAGGTAATCCTAGGATCGGAGAAGCAACGGGATCTCTTGTTAAGTAGCGCTCGTTGTCACGACAATTCTGACATCCGAGTTAGGCCTGATATATCTCTCGAAGATAGAATAAAAAGGAAGAAAGCACTAGCTGAACTTGAAACCCGTCGGCAAAACGGCGAGGAAAATCTCCGGTTAGTGGGTTTTCGGATAGTCAGGTCTTGGAAGCGAATGCTACCAAGGCCTGTGTGGATAGGCTGTTCTACTTAGGAGTTTTATATGCCAACGCTCGTAGTCTACGAAATAAGTTCTATGAACTAGAAGCACTAGTGGACAGGGTAAAGCCACTCATAGTAGCAGTGACAGAAACTTGGTTAGTCGATGACTTAGACATTACTCCAGAATTATCCGGATATCACTGCATCAGGAGTGACAGACATAGATGTAGGAAAGGAGGCGGCGTCCTGTTATACATAGCTAATAGCATAAATATCCGCTCCTCTACTAGAGATTCCCATGATAGCGGTACTTGTGAAGTCATTAGCTGTAAGTTGGCTATCGGATGTAGTACATTTATGCTCGGTGTCATCTATCGCAGCCCAATCTGCCTAGCTGATGACTTTGTTTTAGAGCACATTCATCTTTGGAGTGAAAATACCAGATGTTTGATAATAGGAGACTTTAACGCACCTGATATTAGTTGGACTGATATGACCACAGCAGGATCTATAAACTCCTTTGATAGTAAGTTCCTGATAACAATAATGGAGCATGCACTAGTACAGCATGTATCCCAACCCACACGTTTTGGTGTTAACCAGGGTTCTTCTCTGCTGGATTTGGTAATCACTCATGAGACTGAGGATATTGTCGACTTCAATATTCTCCCGCCGTTAGTGAACAGCGACCACGCTGTTTTGTCATTCACGTTTCGTACTAGGGACATGTTATACGATCAGGTTACACCTCGCCCAAATGTATGGAAAGCTAACATATCAGCCATTCAGGAATGTGCTGCTAAGACAAATTGGTTAGTAGATACTAGCATATCAGTTGAAGAAGCATTGTCTGTATTTAAAGGTAAATTTAGACTAGTTCCGCCCCGTTCATACCATACCTCGTACCGCGAAGACCGAATAATAGTCCAGCGTGGATAACTAAAACGGTCAGGAAACTCCTTAGAAAAAGGAAGAATCACTGAGATATGTTCATCTCTACTGGCTTAGAACAATACAGATCCAGTTATTGTAAGATTAGGAATGCCTGTAAAGCGTTAATAAGTAAGACTAGACTATCATACGAAAAACAATTGGTTAGGGATTCTAGATATAGTCCGAAACGGTTATTCTCGTATATAAAAAGGCGAACTAAGAGAAGTGATGGAATTCCATCACTTTTGATACGAGAAAATCCGTTAATCTTAGCAGACAATGATGCCGAAAAAGCTGAAGCATTATCGGAATACTTTAGTAAAGTGTTTTCTATCGGTAATGAGGAACGACCAATGATTCGTTGTGACCGTGACGGCTCGCTGATGGATCCTGTAGTCATTGAGAAAGATACTGTTTTAAGGCTACTCCAACATCTCAAACCTGATAAGTCCAGTGGTCCTGACGATATTCATCCTAGGATTATGAAAGCCATTTCACATGAAATTGCTGAACCATTAGCGATACTATTCAACATGTCTCTGAGACAGTCCAAACTGCCTAGAGACTGGAAAGACGCCATAATAAGTCCGGTGTATAAGGCTGGGGGTAGGGATTTAGTTAGTAACTATAGACCCGTTAGCTTAACTAGTGCAGTTGTAAAACTGATGGAGAAAATCATTCGGATAGCTGTCATAAACTATGTTGAAGGGCAAAATCTTTTCTCCAGGGCACAACATGGTTTTCGGAAAGGCCTATCTTGCTTGACAAATCTTCTCATTGCACGAGAAGATTGGGCTGCGGCAAAGGATCGGAATACTCCTGTGGATGTGATTTTCATAGATCTAAGTAAAGCCTTTGATAAGGTTTCCCACTCTGGTCTTAAATTCAAACTGAAACGTTTTGGAATCCATTATACAGTCGTCGATTGGATAAGTAACTTTCTCCATGACAGGAGACAAAGGGTAAGGGTTAATGGGACTCTCTCCTCGTGGGTACCTGTAAAAAGTGGGGTTCCCCAAGGTACAATCCTGGGTCCTCTTCTCTTTTTACTTTATGTAAATGAATTGCCAACTGTAGCAAAATCATCCGTTCTACTCTTCGCTGATGACATAAAGATTTGGAGACCCATACATAGTATGTCGGATAGGATAGTATTACAGGACGATCTTAGCTCATTGGTGGCATGGTTAGATAGGTGGTCACTAGAAGTAAATCCTAATAAGAGTGTAGTGATGCAGTTAAATAACTCTGATGAATCGTATGACTATACGCTACGTGGATTCGTGCTACCAAAAGTAAGAAACTATAAAGATTTAGGAGTCATATTAAGCAATGATCTCAAAACGACTGGTCACTGTAAGGCTGCTGCTGCGAAAGGCTATAGGGTATTATGGTCAATTCGTAGGTCTTTCCAGTATTTAGATGATGAAATGTTTAGATTACTATACCCGATTTATGTGCGACCACATTTAGAATACGGGATTCAAGCAGCGTGTCCTTGTTTCAAATATGAAGCAGATATGCTAGAAAGAGTCCAACGACGAGCTACTAAGATGGTACAAGGTCTATCTGGCCTATCTTATGAAGACAGACTGAGACACCTTAACTTATTTCCGTTATCTTACCGTAGAATAAGGGGTGATCTAATATTGGCCTATCGTATACTGAACGATGACCTTGGTATTAACATGTCTTATCTTTTGCTCCCGTCTAGAACCGATCATTTGAGAGGACATTCGAAGAAAATTCAAAAACCGAGATCAAACCGTTTACGTCTGGACTACCGTTTCTCGCCCCGAGTAGTGAATTATTGGAATTCTCTACCGGAACACGTAATATCAGCACCATCTCTTAATATATTTAAAACGACATTGGATTTCCAATGTATTACAAACTACAAGAATTAATATAGGTCGACAGACCTCCTATCCTTATTACTGAAGACTGAACCCAAGTTCCTGTCTGGATGTTTCGGTTGTCCACTGCTACTACATACAGAAGCCCGTTAAACAAAACTTTCTTCTGTTACATCCAGAACCATTTGAACCTAAACTCTTTCTGCGCTAATCATTGAGTATTGCATACTTTTTAGAAATCTAGTGGCGGACATTTTGGAACTTGCGCGTTGTCAGCGGTTCGCTTACTCATGTTTAATCCTTATTCTTCTAATGGAGGGTAGGAGCCCAAGTATACTCATTTTGAGTTAATTTAGAACTGTTATGGGAATTGCCGGAAGTGACTTCTCCCTCATAGCTTCTGACACTCGTCTATGCGATGGTGATTTTGTTATTCTCTCTAGGAACTCTCCTCGATTGTTCAAATTGTTAGTAACTCTTTATTATTGACATGTATCAGGGGTCCTGGTAATATCCTAGGGTGCGCTGGATTTCACGGAGATGTTTTAACATTGACCAAATTACTAGAAAATAAAGTGAAAGTCAGTTATATTTTCGTATAAGTAATATTCTACAAATGTAGACGTTTCGTTATGACCATGGAAAGAACATTTCGACGAAAGCACTAGCTGGCCTTTTGTCTGTAACTCTTTATAACAGACGGTTCTTCCCATTTTATGTAAGCAATGTACTAGTTGGTCTAGATGAAGGCCGTGGTGTGCTATACAGTTATGATCCTGTAGGATCATATGAATCTGAGGGGTACCGCGCCTCTGGCAGTTCTTCGGCAATTCTGCAACCATTTCTGGATAGCACGGTAAGTTTGCTCTGTTAGATTTACTTATTTCTTAAAGGTTGGGAATAAGACCTCGAAATATCACGTGTCACGTTTGGACAAGGAAACGGCTGTTAAACTTACTCATGATATATTTATCAGCGCTGCAGAAAGAGACATACAATGTGGTGATAGTGTTATCATCTACACAATCACAAAAGATGGGTTGAGTGAAGTCTCTTATCCACTGAGACGCGATTGAAAACTTTCGGGACTTTGTATTTCATACTTTTGGTATCGTTTGTAAAATAATTGTCCTCTGATTCTATTCACAAGGCAACCATTGTGTTCTGAGTAGTTTAATTCAAATGTTATTTCGGCTACCAAGGTCTTAATCGTGATTCGCCGGAGAGATATAAACTCGCGCTGCTTGTTGTAGTTTACTAATGTCGAGTTGTGACTCTCACCCGTCTTCACAGTCCTGGTTAGTTTTCTTCGGCATCCCAAAGTCTAACTAAACAAAAGGACATCGCTACTATGTATTTGTTATATGCACAGCAAACCTGTTTTGCAACATTTGACACGCTAGTTCCCTAAGTTGACAAATCGTAAACACTGTCAATGTGTGCCATTTAACGCCTTGGATAAATACACGAAAGTGATCAAGACAAATGCTCGAATTTTATGTTCAGCCATTTCGAAATAGCAAACTGAATCGTGGTTATTTTCGAAATCCATTTAATAATTAAAGGGCAAGTCCGTCTAAAGAAATGGTTCAGAATATCGACTGCTAGTTTTTAACGCGTAATCGTCGTCTATAATTATTTTCATTGCGAACAAAACAACTATTGTGCGTAATCACTCAAGGAGAAAAGTACAAGTTAGAAATACGTACAACACTCATAAACCTACTCCCAAGCAGTTGTAAACATCAACGACCGGGATTCGTATAGTTATCAGCAGCGTCTTCCGTGTAATTTTATTAGGATTAAATACGAATCTTAGTGCGAGGTGAAGTCTAGCAGTTTGGTATATTCCTTTAGCCCACTACACCATATGTTTGGATCCCCACCCTACTCTGGAATGCAGTTTATTGGCTACAACACATTTAAGTTACAACCATACACTCCACATCACTTGCCCCGGTCTATCCAACCAGGTAGCATGATTAGCTTTAAGAGCGAGTGTACTAACCTACACTCACTTATCCAACTCAATCCAGTCATTAACTAAGTAGCTGATCAGTGTAACTAGCCTTCATATCAGCCAGTCATGTGCAATGTAGAACCTACCACGTGTTCATCAAACCAAGTTGCCATACACCATTAGTACAGCGAGATAAAACTATCAAGACAAATTCCATAGTAGAAGTAATAACAGTATCATTAGTGATAGGAAAGTTAGGTATAGAAAATGTGGAAAAGGTATAAGACAGTCTACAAACTTAGGGTTCAACGTAAGGCAAAGCGTGAATGAACCAGCACCATTGCGAGCGATTCTGAGTCATATCATTTGAAGTCCCTAGCCATTGACTGAGTGCCACACATAGCGTATCCAGGTAGTCTACACTGACATTCTTCAGTTCAACTGTAAATCGCTCCATGGATTGTTGTCACGTTTTGACTCAACCACGGCGAGCTTACTCCTACACTAAATATCCCCCGCCAACTCAGTCGGTAGTTGAGTACACCTAATACATTATTTAACCATCTCGGTCGGTAGAGATTCACTACCTCGACTGATTTGCGAACCCTACTTAGTACTCTGTGTCTAAGCACAGCGCTGATCGCCTCAAACTACACCGAACTGCATCATTTGTGTATTAAAATAAATGGATCCCCTGGTAAGAGGTCAACCACTAAAAAGTCGGACGATGCAAGCGTTATCTCTAGGACCAAGTAAAATAAAAGTAGACAGCCCTGAGAAACATATTAGGACTGGTGAGTCCGATGAGTCTTCACATATATATGCCGGCGTCACAACCATTTTTATCTACTGTTGTAAGGTTCGATAGATTAAGTGCATCTAAAAAACATGTCTGCATACTTGTACATGTCCGGATCACAATTGATAGACGAACTAAAACGTCATCTCTGAGGTCTTAGGATGTTGAAATACTTCCCAACCGTAACGTTTGTTGAGGATTAGTAGTATTGTTTTTGGAATAACAATTATTCAATTTATTATGCTATTAGTCATTATGTTGAAGAGTCAATGTCTTTTCGTTTGGTTATCCACGTTTAGATGCAACTAAACCATTTTAGTAAACTACTGGGAGAATGCGGATCATTTTTCATTTAGCCTTGAAGATACAATAGTGTAAATGAACTAAGTACTTTTATAAATAAAAATAATATATTTGTAATATCCCAATGAGTAGAAAATTGGGATATTACAAATATATTATTTTTATTTATAACAATGAACCCAATGCTCAATTTATTCGAAATTAAGTACTTTTATGTAAACCATGATAGTAGAAATACATATCATTTTATACTAAACAGCTCTCCATTTCGTAGGAAGCCGTGTAGGTACTAGTTGAAGTAGCAATATTGGTGGAGGACAAAGTTATGACGGTTGTAGAAAAGCTTGGTGGTTTCCACTGAAAGTGCTTATGGGGTTTCAAGTCTTACTTATTTTTACGCGAGATAGATAAACGCGTTTATAGCTACATAGACAAAAGGATTTTCCTCGCATACAGCCAGAAACATCATGTATAATCTTAGTTATTTCGTGATTTTTAACTTGACTGGATTCAATAATAAGAATGAGGATAATCCGTGCGAATGATTCAAATTAATTTGGCTTGAGTATCAGCTGACAAGTAAGTCGGAAGAAGGATTGCAGTCACTTCTATACAATTCGTGAATGTGTATCCGGTTGTCTCCTGAATCACAATGATCTGATAACAGTTTAGTTGTTTTGACTACATTAAGTACGGATTTAATTCTTAGTGAACACAAAATATTGTAGTAACAGTATTTCGATGTCTTTTTGAAATTGCCATGATGAAATACGTGACCTGAGACCCCCAGTTTAAACCAAAGCATAGATACAAATGGCTTAAACTATAACACATCTTAATAAACATATAAACGTTAGCTAATATTAATCCTTCATCCCATGCATATTATTTGCGTTTACCATATTTTACATTAAGTGGTCAAGATTACGATGGGTTTCGGGAAACAACCTCGGATGTTAGTAATACTTTGAAGTCATGGTTTATGATCGTTCTTATTATCAGAAGTGGGAGGCGATACTGTACTGACGTAGAAAAAGAGCGGTACGGTTGTTCCCAAGAAGTATATTCTTCAATCTATTTGTACATTTTATCTTGTTTACCATATCGAAGTTTGTGATCTAGATCCAAATGCTGTCAATAAAAATGCTAAATGTACTGATATTACATTACTTCACAATTTGCTCCTCAAGATCTAATCATAAGTAACCATCATGGAAGCTATATCGCTTCAATATTGTTACACACGTAATTTAAATAATATGGATTATTTCGAATAATACCTAACAAGCTGATAATAGTATGCATCATTAATGATCATCCAGGTAGTAATTATCAACTTAACAATCATGGACAGCCTTGAGTTTTTGTTAACTTCGCGGTGGGTTGATAAGAGTGGAAATACATTACAAAAAACACTAAGACCTTATCTAAATAAGTTATTGTAAACCGCTTACTTGAAGACGTAAAGTTGTAGTGAAACTAAAACTGGGGTTACTGCTATGTAGGCAAAGGATGAATAGAAAAATATAAGAACGATATGTGTTAGAAAAATAGGATTTAAGGTATCGTTTTCTATTTTCAGCTTTGAGGAAACGTCAAATAAGGTAACTTTTATACAAAAAGTAGTTATGACTCAAAAATGCTAAAGTCAGAAAAAAGGCGTTTAAAGTTAGTCGGGTTGTCTTATCATAAGTAGCTCATGAGACAATTTTCTAGTTCCCCTTTGTTTCCAATGGTCTTCTGAGGTCGGTCCGTGATGTAAATTAAAAAACTGGTGAGTTTTTGAAAGCCACAGTGGTTAGCAACGATACTACCCTCAACTAGTACCATAATATCTGTCGTACATGTCTCTTTGAAACCGTTAAATTAGTAGAACTCATCTTTGGTTACCGCCCCTTGGTGTAGATGACAACGATCAAGTACGACTGCCTTTTCGAACACTAAAATAACGTTCTAGTATAGTAACAAATAAATAACCATTTAAAGGTATCCATTTAATAAGTGTTTTGCGTGGAATGTAATATCAGTGCCACAGGATAGTAGTATAAACTCACATGAAATGTACTTTCGAGTCAATAGGTGAATGACGCTTTTGTAGTACTTTACTGGAATCTTAAATACAAGTTTCTCATGCAAACTTACAAATAACAAGGGCTTCTAGGGTATTAGTCAACCCTATCGGTTCGATTACAAGTGTTAAATAGACGTAGAACAATAAACAAATATGGAGTCTATTTTATTTCATCGTAAGCCATTAGTATGAATTATGAATAGGATATTGGTAGTACAATAGTTTCAGTAGATTAAAAACCACTGATTTTACATGAACATTGTCTACAAGCATTCATATTATTTATCCAGTAACATGAAATTTATAAGATAATACATATTACAGTTATTACAGAATTAAGTACTACACTTCTGATTAACTTTGTACATTAGACAGTACAATTCATTTTCATCAATGTGTTTTGTCTTTCGTAAATCAAGTATGAAACCGAAAGGTACATGTTTGACACGAATATTTATTCTGGATACATCAGAATGTGGTGATTTACAGTCAAATGATATATATCTCAAAGGTCTCTTGAATGTTCTACCATTACTTTTAATACCAAAAGCTCCATGGGTATCGATCTCAATAAACTTTTGTAGTGCCGAAGTATTGTTATTCTCAGCGGTTATTAAAATTATGTTGCGAATCATACGACGTGGTAAAAGAATTCCTCCAAGAAACGAGGAGAAAGCTAGAAATGTTTTTATATATACAAACAGTGATTTATCTAAAAGCAATTAATATGCATAGTCTTTAAAGTGACATATGTTTCAGTGACCTAAACAATTTTTAATCTACCCATACAATGACCGGTTAAAGTTCGGCTACTATTACTGACAATTACTAAAAGTAGTTATTCTTAAATTTCCAGAAATGTTTTTATTTTGGTGTGAGAAAATAAAATTGATATGTGACTGAAGTAGATGTTCTAAGGACCTTCTAGCTTACTTTCTCTAGGACTAAGCCATCGAGTGCGGATTTGATCCACTGACAATTATCAGAAATCTCATTAGATTCTTTATGAAGTGAAAGAGGGACTTCTAACCTTTGCATCCTATCGGAGTGGTGTATATATATGAACCTTATAATAGAAAGTCATAAAGCTGCAAGCAACTTATCTATACGTACCATAAAAGCAAAACTGATGTCTACATATAAGATACTACATCCTAAAAGCTAAAGATAGACCTTAGAAATAGATCCTATTAGATCTTGGGAGGTAAACATACTAAACAAGTAAGTTTTTAGACACGATGAGTCCTCTGAGCACTCCATCTGGTAAGGCAACTAAAATATTGTACTGCGTTTAACTTGCAAATGACACTGAAATATTCAAGAAGCAATTACCTTTAACGAGTCAGCTTTTAGTGATATTGATGAGACTCCAAATATCTTATTCATGTGCCTTGATATCATTGACCTATGAGTTCGATTCAAGTCGATGTAATTACTGATGTTCCCATACGAACTCCAAAAGCAACAGTAAATGTAACTGCCGTTAGTTCAATACATATGTAATACAAATCATGTGACCATAACGACCTAACTTGATCGTATACTACATAAAACTATTGAAACACTTAGTAGCAAAGTTTGTATTCATTATTTCGGTAAGTTTTATGAATTTTTAAAATCCAATATATTTTTAGCAAAGAGTAAAAAAATAAGTACGATTATGTACTATGTCTTCACCTACCAAGTACAGCTGTTATCCAAGGATAAAGTCGTTTGGTATCAAAATTCAGTCCAAAACTCTCTACCATTTTTTCGTAAGATTTAGGGGCGGTTTCTTTGAAGAGCTGAAAATTGCTACTAGTTGTTTGTATCTGTCGTGGATTACATGTAAAAAAACTCCAAACAATAGTGTTGATCGCACACAATGCGCCGAAACAACGGAGACGTTTAAGTTGATTTACTGCTTCATATATATGAATTCTTTTATATTCTGTGAATAATTCACCATTGAATTTAAACATGTACTAGAACGAAGGGAAAATGAAAATTTTAACCATAACAAACGTTGTAGATGGTAGCCCATTTATAATGACAAGACTCGCCACTGTTTAAATACCATGAAGAATAATATAGGTTATTTTCTTCAGGCAGAAATTAGAAAACATATGGGGGGTCGTAAACTTATATTTTTTTATTTATAAGATCCAAACAACATTCACAAACATTGTCTTTATACTGACTGACATTTAATAATGCCTTTTACTGTGAAATGTAATTCTACTCCATTGATAAACAGTCAAATACTGTTTTTGAACCAAGGTAGGAAGGTAGCCGATTAACATGGATTTATATTATGTATTTTGAAGATTCTCTTTAGCTGTTTACTACTTAGAAAGCAATACAAGATACATATTATACGTAATAAAAAATTAGTCTTGATACACTCGAATAATGGAGAACGACGACTGAGGAAGAACTAGGTTTGCTCAAACAGTTATTCGATGTGCATATTCTAGAAGACTGAAGATAGGATAAAACCAGAAATGACATGAAAGTTTCATGTCATGTGATGCATAACAGTAAAATGAGTCGACTAGATCAGATAGGGACTAAGGAATCATAATTATTATCATAAGAAAAAAAGTTAAACAAGAAATCTGTAACCGGACCACGGTAAAGCAAATTTGTTAATTGGGCCTTACTGGATTCATAAATCTTTTCATGGAAACTGCTTCGGCAAAACTTAATAAATCCTAAGTTAATTTATTAATTATTTCGAAAGACCTTGACACATCAACATCATGCCGACTGTCAAGCACATAGCTAGCAATCGTACGACTGGAAATGATATCCTTTGAGTTTAAGTTTCTGTTGACTGTGCTCAGTGATGAATACAACAACCCTCCTTTCTGTTCTCTCAAAGTATGCGGCTTGGCTTGTACATGTTGACTGATAGACACAACTGGAGAGTCCACTGGGCGGAAATCTGTACGCATATAACCGCCTCAATGAGCAATTTATTTAGTACAAACTTCGGCTTGACTGAAAGATACATCCCTTTTATTACGGCTTTTAGTCGGAAACGAATCAACTCATCTATTTTGCCATGCGGTTTGACATATTCCTTTAGCCCACTACACCATATGTTTGGATCCCCACCCTACTCTGGAATGCAGTTTATTGGCTACAACACATTTAAGTTACAACCATACACTCCACATCACTTGCCCCGGTCTCTCCAACCAGGTAGCATGATTAGCTTTAAGAGCGAGTGTACTAACCTACACTCACTTATCCAACTCAATCCAGTCATTAACTAAGTAGCTGATCAGTGTAACTAGCCTTCATATCAGCCAGTCATGTGCAATGTAGAACCTACCACGTGTTCATCAAACCAAGTTGCCATACACCATTAGTACAGCGAGATAAAACTATCAAGACAAATTCCATAGTAGAAGTAATAACAGTATCATTAGTGATAGGAAAGTTACTTACTTACGCCTGTTACTCCCAACGGAGCATAAGCCGCCGACCAGCATTCTCCAACCCACTATGTCCTGGGCCTTCTTTTCTAACTCCACCCAATTCTTGTTCATTTTTCTCATGTCTATTTCCATTTCCCGGCGTAATGCGTTCTTTGGTCTTCCTATCCTCCTTTGGCCTTGAGGATTCCATGTGTGGGCTTGTCTTGTGACGCAGTTGGGTGCTTTCCTCAATGTGTGTACTATCCACTTCCAGCGCTTCTTCCTGATTTCTTCCTCCGCTGGGATCTGGTTTGTTCTCTGCCACAGTACGTTGTTGCTAATAGTGTCCGGCCAACGGATCTGAAGTATTCTACGTAGACAACTGTTAATAAACACCTGTATTTTCTGGATGATGGCCTTCGTAGTTCTCCAGGTTTCTGCCCCATACAGTAGAACTGTCTTGACATTTGTATTGAAAATCCTGACCTTGGTGTTGGTTGACAGTTGCTTTGAGTTCCAGACGTTTCTCAGTTATAAATATGCTGCTCTTGCTTTGCCGATCCGCGCCTTCACATCTGCATCAGATCCACCCTGTTCATCAATGATGCTGCCCAGATATGTTAAGGTTTTCACATCTTCCAAATCTTCTCCGTCAATTGTGATTGGATTGGTGCATGCTGTGTTGTATCGGAGAATCCTGCTTTTTCCTTTCTGTATATTGAGACCTACTGCTGCTGATACCCTGGTCGTCTTCTCCTGTATTTGTTGTTGCGTTTGGGTTAGAAGGGCTAGATTATCTGAGAAGTCTAGAAAGTCCAACTGCATCCTAGATGTCCATTGTATCCCGTGTTTCCCTTCAGATATTGACGTCTTCATGATCCAGTCGATCACCAGGAGAAAGAGAAAGGGTGAGAGTAAGCAACCTTGCCTGACACCGGTCTTTAATTCGAACGACTTTGTCAACTGTCCTCCATGCACGATTTTGAAGTGTAATCCATCATATGAACTCTGTATGATAGTAACTATCTTCTGAGGCACGCCGTAGTGTCGAAGAAGCTGCCATAGTGTTGTTCTGTCCACGCTGTCAAATGCCTTTTCGTAGTCAATGAAGTTGATGTAGAGTGAAGAATTCCATTCAATTGATTGTTCCACAATGATCCGTAGAGTTGCGATTTGGTCTGTACACAATCTATCTTTACGGAATCCTGCCTGATGGTCACGAAGTTGGGCGTCTACGCAGTCCTTCATCCTGTTTAACAATACCCTGTTGAAGACTTTCCCCGGTATTGAGAGAAGAGTGATGCCCCTGTAGTTGATAGGAAAGTTAGGTATAGAAAATGTGGAAAAGGTATAAGACAGTCAACAAACTTAGGGTTCAACGTAAGGCAAAGCGTGAATGAACCAGCACCATTGCGAGCGATTCTGAGTCATATCATTTGAAGTCCCTAGCCATTGACTGAGAGTACCACACATAGCGTATCCAGGTAGTCTACACTGACAAACATTCTTCAGTTCAAATGTAAGTCGTCCAGTCGATTTGTAACTGCCGAATGTTTTTCTAAGTGCAATGATTGCTTATTTATGATGAACGTTGCAGCATATTACATTCTTGTCCCATTTTCTACAGATCCGTAAAAGGGATATACATCTATAAAAGAACCTTTTCATGTGTTATGAATGACAATACAACTAGGAAGAATTTTCGAAAGAACAGAAAAAATACATTCACATATGAAAAGATGAATTAAGAGTTCGATTTGTGTTTAACAGTTTATTGAATATAATTGTACAGTTCATTTATCAGAATACAAGTCCTCATAAGTAACTAGATCTCGATTAAGTTCGCTTGATATTCTGTTTGAAGGCTCCTCGTTCGAGTTACAGAAAGCTGGTTTTCGAAATGACCGACCTACATTATGAGAAACAGAAAGTTAACTTTAGCACTTCTATAAATTAATTAAAGTTTGATGTGATAAACTGTAAATAAGACCACTTTTTTTCAATTACACACAGTACTTCGATTTACCTACAATAGTTTGACGGTCTGGGTAGCATCACAAACCACCCTCTAAAGTTGTGTTACTCAAAACTGAGTACAGAAATTCCTTACCACACGTCTTAAAAAATCAGGAGTACTGATTGTAAATACTTGTTAGTAAAGACAGTGCTTTAATTAATTGACAGATACTTTTGACATAATTATTCTATTCAGTTTTATTTAACATTAATCTAATAATTAAAAACAAAAAGCCTAAATACATAACTAAGTGCTATATGATCTTAAGTGAATGTTTTCTGAACTATAGTAATTTATAGGTTTAAATAAGCCTATTTTTCACCTATAGATGATCAGTTATGCGGAGAAACAGTAATAAGTTAATGAAGGCGAATGAAAATCACATGCCAAGAAGGAACGCGACTTACATGGACTATATTTTGTAGGTGAAAAAGGTTTCACGTGGAAAGGT
This sequence comes from Schistosoma margrebowiei, assembly GCA_944470205.2. NCBI lineage: Eukaryota > Metazoa > Platyhelminthes > Trematoda > Strigeidida > Schistosomatidae > Schistosoma > Schistosoma margrebowiei. The sequence goes on from OX104028.1 coordinate 45,730,150, forward strand.
CTCCGAGCAAACGATACACGTAAAAGACGATTGCTTACCATTTGGTGATCTAGCTAAAATTCAAAAGAATAGGTAGTTACTTCCCTTACCTTCAATGCACTTTGGGCCATTTGATTCGTAGCCATTGTAACGTAGGCATGGCTAAAATATATCAAAGTAAACATTATAGCGGAATAAAAAGATATAAACAAAACGTAATACATTTAGATCCACATGCCAAAATAAATAACGTAAGTGTATTATATGAAATTCCTAAATGTACAGTATCATATATAGCATATTTTAATAACACTCGAAAAAAATTTGCACTGTACAAGTCTTGGTCAGAAAATCCAAATGAAAAGACAACAACAGTGTTTGCCAGCAGAGATATGAATGAAAGCAGAACAAGATATAGAATAAAAGATAACTATACTGCGTTAACTCCAATGCAATAGCCGAAAGCCTAGCAAGATGTTAAATTAAAACAATGTCCAGAGTCCATTCCAAATAGTGTTCCCGACCGTTGTTGCTACCTTGACGTGGTGGTCGGGCTTGCCTATCGTGATGAAGCAACCGAGCTATACTGGCTGGAACAACTGTTCCTCAAGGTCCTACCATGTCAGACAGGTCGGTTGAACAGCAGTAAGACTAAAAGCAACAAACCCAAGGTCCGAAGGCGAAGTCGTACTGCTGACTGTACAGAGGTGGGACAGCAGTAAGGTGTTTCCTTCAGACAACCAGCATGACAGTGATGCTGCCTTCCCACAAGGAGGGGTGGGGTTGGAAAAGGTCGACCCTAAAAACGCACACCTCGCTTCATCCCACGGATATCCGTCTCCGATGGTAAGGTTTCAACAAGTACGGAGCTAACACAAAAATTACCCATAAAAAGGTCGTGTGTGACAGACCTCAAGCGGTTGTCCCTTGGGCACTGCGGTAACGCTACCAGGTCACTAAGACCACATCTAATCCAATTTACTTCTCAGGTACCTCCAGAACAACCCTTCCACGGTGTGGGAAACTGGAAAGTGATAACCGCCTTCATACCTTTAACAGCACTCAAGACCACTGGATTCATAATCAACATCCGTCCTCACTTTCTATTATTCCTCCTACATCGACTTTCACCTCTAAACTTCATTTTCCGGCTTCCTCCTCAAATGTCACCATAGCCAACAATTCTAGTGCCCAAAACACTGTCCCAGATCTACTGAAACCTCGCTCCAAACTACACATTGGAGCCTTCAACGAACGTACCCTATGTCAAACCGGTCAACAGGCTTCCATGGCTAGAATCATAGAATCTCGTACGATTGATGTATGTAGTGTTTCTGAAACACACATACAGAATCCCAGTGTGGTCATTCACTTGACCTCACCTCGGCAAAACGGTGAGCCAACGAGAAACACCCTCCGTGTATCTGGTGGCTCGATAGCCAGCTCTCGTGGACTGGCAGGAATAGGGATAGCGCTAAGCAAGAGGGCGGAACAAGCACTGTTAGAGTGGATCCCCGTTAACAGTCGCTTATGTGCTGTTCGGCCAAACGGCTCCGTAAGAACTCGGAAGAATGCGAACACACGTCGTTGCCTTTATGTCGTTTCTCCTTACGCTACCAACAACTGCAGCTCAGATGAAGTGAAAGATGAATTTTACAGAAAGCTATCTGAACTTCTTCAGAAAGCTAAACGTTCAGACATAGTACTCGTAGGAGGTGACTTTAATGGCCAGATAGGTAGTTTAAACCAAACAGAAAGGCATTTAGGTGGGTATTTTTGTATCCCGGCACAGCGAACAGATAATGGTGATTGTCTGCTGCAACTGTGCTCAGACAATCGTTTATTTAAAAAAAGCACAAATTTTAAGCATAAGGAGAGACATTGTCTAACATAGCAACCCCCGACACCAAACCAACGATGGACTCAAATAGACCATATTGTCATCAGTTATCGTTGAAGAGGCTCTATAGAAGATTGTCGCTCGTTCTGGAATATCTGTTTGTACTCCGATCATGCTTTAATACGGGCACGCATCTGCTTGCGCCTCACTGGACGCGAAAAGCTACACCAAAAAGACCCATTATAACAATTGACTAGCGAGAAAACCAAAAGTAGGTTTCAGGAACAACTGAGGTCACACTTAGGCAGTTCTGAAAACGAGGTTGACCCAGATGTTGCTTGGAAAGCTATACAAACAGCTGCGGAAATAGCAGTGACATCTATCAGTGATTTAAACCACAGGGTTACGAAGAACCAATGGATTTCCTCTAGGTCTATTGCACTAATGGATTCTCTTAAACTCATCCCATCAGGCTCTGAACACGATGAAGAGCGACAACAAATCAGATCTAGGTTAAGCAAAAGTCTAAGGAACGACCGTAAGCAGTGGTGGGCAACGAAAGCAAAAGAGATGGAAAAGGGCGGCTATAGGGAACACAAGACAGCTCTACAGACTAATAAAAGAAACTGGAATTAATAAGTCAAGTGTAAGTCAGACTATCCCGGAAAAAGACGAGACTGACATATGCTCTCAGTCCAGACGTTTAGAACGATGGGCGGAACATTTCAGAGAACAGTTCAGCTGGCCTTCAGCTACTCTATAACTATCCTCCATTCCCAGACAGTGTGGATGGAACATTGAAGTAGGGCCCCCAACTCTAGCAGAAGTTCAAAAGTCTATAGTTCATCTGAAACGAGGAAGGACAGCTGGTCCAGATGGATTGGCTCCAGAGGTCTTTAAGGATGGTGGTCCAATTTTAGCGATTAGGTTGACTGATATTTTAGCTAAGATCTGGGAGTTGGACGTTATTCCATCTTAATGGTCATAATCACTTATCGTCCCAATATATAAGAGAGGGTTAAAATCATCCTGTGACAACCATAGAGGGATTAGTTTAAAAAATATACTATCTAAGATGCTAGCCTCGATAATTATCAGGCGCCTAGCTAAGACTCGTGAACTGCAAACACGAGAGAATCAAGCTGGCTTCAGACCCGGTCGTGGCTGCATCGACCACATATTCACCATTCGTCAGGTTCTAGAACATAGGCATACTTACCGGCGTCTGACAATGGTGGTCTTTCTTGACTTAAAAGCAGCATTTGACTCTGTAGACCTAAGAGTTCCAGGGCAATGTCTATCATTGAAAGGTGTACCTTAGAAGTACAGAAACTTTATGAAGGTTCTTTACTTGAACACTACTAGTCGAGTTAGAGATTATGGAGAATTGTTATCTGCTTTTGAAACCTTAAGTGGTGTCCATTAAGACTGTCCACTTTCTCAATTTTTGTTCAACTTCACCATTGACATACTGATGGAAATAACTTTCTCGTTGACTGGATTGTCGGATATTGATCTCCTTCCAAGAGGTCCACTTATCGACTTGGAATACGCAGATGACATAGTCCTGTTTGGTGAAGAGGCTGATAAAATGCAGTCTTTTGGTAGCACTGAGCAACAATGCCAGAATGTTTGGAATGCGCTTCTCTCCCTCTAACTGCAAGTTGTTGTTTCAGGAATGGTCTGCGTCAGCACCTGAACTAAGGATAGGGAGTGAAGTAGTCGAACGCGTTGACAACTTCACTTATCTTGGAAGTCTGATCAGCCCTAATGGGTTGGTGTCTGACGAAATCTCAGCACGGAATCGAAAAGCTCGCCTGGCTTTTGCCAACTTACGTCACTTATGACGAAGGCGAGATATCCGTCTATCAATAAAAGGACGAGTATATTGCGCGGTAGTCCGCTGTTTTAATTTACGGCAGCGAAACATGGCCTTTAGGAGTAGAAGATACTCGTAAGCTACTAGTATTTGACCACAGATGCCTTAGAAATATTGTCAGCGTCTGCTGGGATCACCGGGTAACCAATAATGAGGTTAGACACAGCGTATTAGGGAATGATGGTAAATAAGTTGATGAGGTTGTGAATCTTCATCGACTGAGATGGTTGGGCCACGTGTTACGTATGCTCGAACACCGATTACCACGACGTGCAATGCTAACCGGTGTTTGGGATGGTTGGAAGAAAGTTAGGGGCGGCCAAACCAAAACGTGGCATCAGTGCTTGAAGTCACTAACTTCTAGTCTGAGCCATGTTGGTAGATGCTGACTACTTGGTTGGGGTCCGCGTGACTATCGTAACCAATGGTTGGAGACTCTTGGTGATATGGCTCAGAACAGATCACAATGGCGTCGGTGCACACACTCCCTGTCTTCCCTTAAACTAAGAGATTAAAATTGCTTCATACCTTTCTTTCTACGAACTAATTCTTTCTTCCTGTACTATATCCTTATATGCAGTCTTTCTCTTATATATTACCACCTCTGAATTAACTACTTTTATAAATCCGGTGTTCATCTTGCTGTGCTAATGCGGTATGGCAACTTTGACCGATGCATATATGTGCCTGGTCCTACGTTGTAGCTGACTGACTAATAGTGTTCATAAAATCCTCTTTAATTTTGTATAAACCGAATAAATCACACAATCAATGTGACAGCTATAACAATTAAAAGATTTACTAGTACCTACTAATAACTTTGAAATAATGTAAATTTTGTAAACCCAACTTTCGAAGTACTTATTAAAACCCGACAGGGTTACCGTCAACAAACAACACTTAATCATACATGTGAGAGTAAACAAAGGGGAACTACAGTCAAATTAAAAATCAAAAACAAAATAAACTTGACATCACTCACAGATAACATTGTCCATACACAAAACTATACAGAAATATGGGCGACAACCCACTTCTAAGCTTTTACTTTAAATTCTTCGAGTAGGAATTTACTTGGGTGAAGATTTCTTCTCACTGATTAAGCCAAATGCCATACTGATCAGTCCATATGTTGCTAAGTCACTTGGTGGTGGAAGACGTATATCGAGTGTGACTATTCACTACTTAGCTCGACCCCGACCGTTGCTGCTACCTTGACGTGGTGGTCGGGCTTGCCTATCGTGATGAAGCAACCGAGCTATACTGGCTGGAACAACTGTTCCTCAAGGTCCTACCATGTCAGACAGGTCGGTTGAACAGCAGTAAGACTAAAAGCAACAAACCCAAGGTCCGAAGGCGAAGTCGTACTGCTGACTGTACAGAGGTGGGACAGCAGTAAGGTGTTTCCTTCAGACAACCAGCATGACAGTGATGCTGCCTTCCCACAAGGAGGGGTGGGGTTGGAAAAGGTCGACCCTAAAAACGCACACCTCGCTTCATCCCACGGATATCCGTCTCCGATGGTAAGGTTTCAACAAGTACGGAGCTGACACAAAAATTACGGCGGCCAAGTTCCCTGGTCACTAAGACCACCTCTAATCCGATTTCTTTCTCAGGTACCTTCAGAAGAACCGTTCCACGGTGTGGGCGACTGTGAAATGATAACTACCCTCATACCTCTAACAGCACTGGTTGTCACAGGAAGATTTTAACCCTCTCTTATATATTGGGACGATAAGTGATTATGACCATTAAGATGGAATAACGTCCAACTCCCAGATCTTAGCTAAAATATCAGTCAACCTAATCGCTAAAATTGGACCACCATCCTTAAAGACCTCTGGAGCCAATCCATCTGGACCAGCTGTCCTTCCTCGTTTCAGATGAACTATAGACTTTTGAACTTCTGCTAGAGTTGGGGGCCCTACTTCAATGTTCCATTCACACTGTCTGGGAATGGAGGATAGTTATAGAGTAGCTGAAGGCCAGCTGAACTGTTCTCTGAAATGTTCCGCCCATCGTTCTAAACGTCTGGACTGAGAGCATATGTCAGTCTCGTCTTTTTCCGGGATAGTCTGACTTACACTTGACTTATTAATTCCAGTTTCTTTTATTAGTCTGTAGAGCTGTCTTGTGTTCCCTATAGCCGCCCTTTTCCATCTCTTTTGCTTTCGTTGCCCACCACTGCTTACGGTCGTTCCTTAGACTTTTGCTTAACCTAGATCTGATTTGTTGTCGCTCTTCATCGTGTTCAGAGCCTGATGGGATGAGTTTAAGAGAATCCATTAGTGCAATAGACCTAGAGGAAATCCATTGGTTCTTCGTAACCCTGTGGTTTAAATCACTGATAGATGTCACTGCTATTTCCGCAGCTGTTTGTATAGCTTTCCAAGCAACATCTGGGTCAACCTCGTTTTCAGAACTGCCTAAGTGTGACCTCAGTTGTTCCTGAAACCTACTTTTGGTTTTCTCGCTAGTCAATTGTTATAATGGGTCTTTTTGGTGTAGCTTTTCGCGTCCAGTGAGGCGCAAGCAGATGCGTGCCCGTATTAGAGCATGGTCGGAGTCCAAACAGGTACTCCAGAATGAGCGACAATCTTCTACAGACCCTCTCCAACGATGACTGATGACAATATGGTCTATTTGAGTCCATCGTTGGTTTGGTGTCGGGGGTTGCCATGTTAGACAATGTCTCTCCTTATGCTTAAAATTTGTGTTTGCTTGAAATAAACGATTGTCTGAGCACAGTTGCAGCAGACGATCACCATTATCTGTTCGCTGTGCCGGGATACAAAAACACCCACCTAAATGCCTTTCTGTTTGGCTTAAACTACCTATCTGGCCATTAAATTCATCTGCTATGATTACTATGTCTGAGCGTTTAGCTTTCTGAAGAAGTTCAGATAGTTTTCTGTAAAATTCATCTTTCACTTCAATCGAGCTGCCATTTCGAATCATATCCCCGAAGCGCAGTTTTCCTTTTCATCATTGATGCAATATTATGTCAGTCTCCGTCGCGGTTCGTCTTCACATCGTCATCCTAATACGGTATGGAAACTTGGGACAAAACATACCTGTCCCAAGCCCTGTATTGATGTCTGTCTGTATGGGATGAAAGCTAACTGATTAGAGTGATCATACTTGAAATTTGATTTATTTCCAACTATTGCTTACCTCAGCATACTATGATGAAGAGGTTTAGCTTGAAGCAGTTGGACTGAAGTACCAAAAAGGACATAATCCCATTTTCAAATGTGGTAGTTCGACCACTTCGGTTAGTTTAAGTCATCAGCTTAATGATATTATAAAACATAACTGGCCATAAGCTCGTTTACACTTTTGAAGCAGATGTATTATGTTTCTATTTGGTTTCCCAGACGACTACATCAAATGAACCAAGGTTACAAAGATATATGGCGATGAGTTTATTTTCGTAGATAAATTAAAACAGGAAAATATAATTCACACCTCAAAATCCTAACTGGAACCTTTAAACAATTATCAAAACTTTTAAGGATATTAGAGACGTACTTGGAGGGATTACCAATCCTAATCCTTACAACGGTACCATGAGGCTTGAAAACATCATGAATAAAAGATTCAGTGATATTATGATATCCAACATATAAGGTAGAGTGCGCTGGTCGGTTCGGAGAATGTAACTGGTCGACACTGCATGAATCTGAAACATCCGTTATCTGTAAATAAGAAAAATGAGATGACTACTTGGTCCGAATCCAAATTTTTGTCATCCAGTAGAAGGTTGAACTGCTGTTTCCTTTTAGTTTGTAAGGTCTCAGAAGCATCCGTACAGTTACCTTCACAAGTAGCCGCTTTATGGTTAGATAAGACGTCTACTCTTTTCTCCTCAGGTCCCAACGCGTTAAGTATTGGACCAGGTAGAAAATTGCGGTAGAGTGACTGTTTTACCTTTAAGTTCACCTAACATTGCACATTAAGTACCAATTTATTATACTTACGCTGGGTCCTGGCACCTCATCTTCTTCACTTTCCTGTATGTAACAACAATCCATATTATAGAATCACTAACCTTAGGTTTACGTTTAAATGTGTGACGCTCATTTTTGTTCTCAATTGATATTGCTCCTGACTTAAGAAGCTTCATCGCTTCTTCTTTAGCTTTTTCCCTTGGTTTCATAGCTTCATTTCCCTATAAATAAGAAAATAAAACAAACCTTTCGATTTCTCTTCTTTACGTTCACACTTCTTAACTTCATGATCAATATCAGTAAGAGTTCTTCTCTAAATAGGCAGGTAAAACTATGTGTGCTGTACCATTTGCTTAAGTGATAATAACTCTTTGCGTAGTAACTTCTCAGGATCGGTGTGTTCATCAGGTAAGTCAATTGCAACTACAGTCAGTTAATTTATCAAAGAACAAGTCGTACATGACGCTAGTAGTTCGTCAACATCAATATTTCTAAAAGATCGGTATAAAGCGCAGTAGCAACTTACTTCCCAGCCTCAAGGTCTGGATCTTCTATTGTCATGATGATTCACTAGTAGGTTGGGATATCACGTGAATACTGTAAAGAAAAGTTTCAAATCAACAATTATATATATATATATAATACTTAAAGTAAGAACGAGGAGAATAGGGTATAATCTAGGAAGGTTTGGGTATATATTGAAAACAATGTTGTACCTTAAAACACTTGCTTGTCTACCAATCTAAATTGCAAATAGAAAACTAAGCATTTGAACCGTATTTACCGAGCAAGGAAATAACAACTATGGTAATAGTAAGTTGGTTGTATTAACACCTGATTGACTAGCGATAAGTGACTTAACATGAATTTCAAAATAGTTAGAAAAATGCGTGGGACTCTAATTTATAGAGACTCGTCGATTGTTAAGAACCCTGAATTATCTGAATTTTTCACGAGTGTAGTCTTAAAATACCTGCTTTTATACGTTCGGAGACATATGAATCAGTTTACCTCTAGAAAGGATCACACAAAACTATCAGGAATTGATAAATTATGTAAATTAAATTCAGTCGTACCAATAGTAATTTATAGCATCGAAGTAAAAGAAAGGGACTCAAGAAATGGGAATAAAGTAAATCCGAAACTAAAGGTTGCATAGGAAAATGAAGACATGTAGGGACAAACTTGTGACCTTTATGGCTGTTCATAGTGAGACTAATTCATGGACGACCTTTGAGCAACTCTAGACTGACCTTGATTCAAATGGTTCAAATGGTTGTGGACGGAATAGAAGAAGCTTTCGCTTAACAGGCTTCCGTGTCTAGTAGCAGGGGATCACCAAATCCTCCAGACAGGAACCTAGGTATGTTAACAATAATGTGATACTATCCTTGATCCTTAAGAATAGATCAAGTTGCCTCTTAAATGACTCCTGGGAAGTCGCTTGGACTAGCTCGGCCGGCAGAGAATTCCAGCATTTGACAACTCTTAAGGAGTAGAAGTTGTGTCTACAGTCCGTTCTGCTATGTTGTGTCTCCAGTTTCCGGGTGTTACCTCATAAGTTAGTGTTGGAACTAAGCTTAAGTAGGTGTTTGAGAGGATGTCCAGAAGTGTTAAGGATACTGTAAGCCATCAGAAGGTCACCTCTAAGACGCCTATACTCTAATGGGTAAAGGTTAAGTGGATGGAAGCGCTCTTCGTAAGGTTTAAATTTGAGTCCTCGGACTGGTTTCGTGGCTCACCGTTGGATACGCTCCAGGGTGTCCTTATCCTTTTGGAGTGAGGGGGGAAATACTATGTTTCCGTACTATAAATGGGGACGGATAAAACTATTGAAGATTATGCGGAAAGTTCTTCCGTCAAACTGGCTAAAAACGCGCTTCAACGTTACCAGTGCAATGTTTGCTCGGAAGGCATTTTTGTCACAGTTATCATAAGACCTTAAATCGTAGGGCACCAGGACTCCTGAATCTTTTTCGACTTGGGATACTACTAGAAATGAGTTTCCTAAGTTATAACTGTAGTCTGGGACATGTCGCATATGGACTACTTTACTCTTTGAAGTGTTTAAGGTAAGTCCGTTATCGTCTGCCCAACTTTGAAGTCGAGTCAGATCCTCCTGGAGTGCCTGTATATCGTCTTGGTTGCCTATCTCTCTCCAAAGTTTCACGTCGTCGGCAAAAAGTAATAAGTCCGACGTTACCTGTTGAGGAAGATCATTTATGTAGATCAAGAAGAGAAGAGGTCCTAGTACTGAGCCCTGAGGGAACCCCACTAGGACATTCCATAGCCTCAGATAAAGTGAAACTTAACCTGACCTTAAAATGTCGATATTTCAGGTTATGAACCTGTGTGAAGGATAGAACTCCGCCTGTAGCTCTTCTAGAGTTACTGCCGGTCCCAACCCTGGGAAAAAGAGGAGGGTTGGGCATGGAGTTAGCGTCCCCATCTAGTAGAAAACTAACTCGCTAAAAAACGCTTACCAGAAAAAATTTTTCAAAACATTTTAACTCTGCCCTGGGAGTTAGAAGGTCTTCATTTAGAAGAATTATGACGCTTCATGGTGAAAGCCGAGTTCCTTCGGAAGCCACGAGGCCGATGCCCCTTCTAACAACCAGAGCAAAACTTTTTGTAGGTACATGGAACGTTCGAACAATGTGGGAGACCGGGAAGGCCAGTCAAATAGCAACGGAAATGAGGAGATACAATTTGGCAATACTGGGAATCAGCGAAACCCACTGGACTCAAGCTGGACAGAAAAGGCTAGCTACGGGAGAGATGCTGCTATACTCCGGTCACGAAAAGGAAAATGCTCCACACACTCAGGGAGTCGCTCTAATGCTGTCCAAAGTAGCACGAAATGCACTTGTAGGATGGGAATCCCACGGATCCAGAATCATCAAAGCATCATTCAAAACAAAGAAGGAGGGGATCTTAATGAATATTATCCAATGTTATGCACCCACCAATGATAGCAACGACGACATTAAAGATCAATTCTACGATAGGCTGCAGTCAGTCATTGAGAAATGCTCAAGAAAGGACCTCACCATTCTAATGGGTGATCTAAATGCCAAAGTCGGAATAGACAACACCGGATATGAAGATATCATGGGACAACATGGACTGGGAGAGAGAAACGAAAATGAGGTAAGATTTGCAAATCTGTGTGCATTCAACAAATTGGTCATAGGGGGCAGAATATTTCCATACAAGCGTATACAGAAGGCTACATGGATCTCACCGGACCACACTACTGAGAACCAGATAGATCATATTTGCATCAACAAAAAATTCCGAAGGACAATGGAAGATGTGAGAACCAGGAGAGGAGCCAATTTAAAACTGAAGCTAAAATAGAACTGGACAACTGGACAAACAGCACTACAAAGATTCAATACAGCCTTCCTTCGAGATACTGACAAACTCAACGAATTCAAGATAGCTCTCAACAACAGGTTCCAAGCCTTACAAGATCTACTGAAAGGAGAAACTACCATGGAGGATAACTAGAAAAGTATCAAAGAAGCATTAACTTCAACGTGTCAAGAGGTTCTGGGCCTAAAGAAATACCATCATAAGGAGTGGATCTCTACAGAAACACTGGACAAGATCAAAGAAAGGAAGAACAAGAAGGCAGCAATTAACAACAGCCGAACACAAGCAGAGAAAGTCCAAGCACAAGCTGAATACACAGAAGCAAACAAGCAAGTGAAGAGGAGCATTAGAGCCGACAAGAAGAAATACGTGGAAGAACTAGCAACGACAGCGGAAAAAGCTGCTAGGGAAGGAAATATGAAACAACTTTACGATACAACGAAGAAACTATCAGGGAAATACAGTAAACCAGAGAGACCGGTCAAAGACAAAGAAGGCAAGCCAATCACTGAAATTCAACAACAGCGGAACAGATGGGTAGAATACTTCGAGGAACTCCTGAATAGGCCGGCTTCAACGAATCCACCGGACATCGAAGTGGCACATACAGATCTTCCCATAGACGTCAACCCACCAACGAAGGAAGAAATCAGAATGGCCGTCAGACAAACCAAGAACGGGAAAGCAGCGGGTCCGGACAACATACCAGCTGAAGCACTGAAGTCAGACATCGAAGCCACTACAAACATGCTTTACCTTCTATTCAAAAAGATTTGGGAAGAGGAACAAGTGCCGATGGATTGGAAAGAAGGGAACCTCGTCAAGATTCCAAAGAAAGGAGATCTGAGCAAATGTGAAAACTATAGAGGCATTACACTGTTGTCAATACCAGGGAAGGTCTTCAACAGAGTGTTGCTGAACCGGATGAAGGATGCAGTAGATGCCCAACTTCAAGATCAACAAGCTGGATTCCATAAGGATCGATCATGCACAGACCAAATTGCAACACTACGGATCATCGTCGAACAATCAGTTGAGTGGAACTCGTCACTACACATCAACTTCATTGATTATGAAAAGGCATTTGACAGTGTGGATAGGAGGACGTTATGGAGACTTCTACGACACTACGGAGTTCCTGAGAAGATTGTCAACATTATCCGGAACTCATACGACGGACTACAGTGCAAAGTCGTGCATGGAGGACAGCTAACAGATGCATTCCAAATAAGGACCGGAGTCAGACAAGGCTATTTATTCTCTCCCTTCCTCTTTCTTCTGGTGGTCGACTGGATTATGAAGACCTCCACATCTGAAGGAATTCAATGGACAGCTCGAAATCAATTAGACGATTTGGACTTTGCAGATGACCTAGCCCTCCTATCACATACACACGAACAGATGCAGATGAAGACAGCCAGTGTGGCAGCATTCTCTGCATCAGTAGGCCTAAGCATACACAAAGGGAAAACCAAGGTCCTCAAATTCAAGGCGGAGAACAGCAATTAAATCACTCTTGATGGCGAAACTCTGGAAGAGGTAGAATTCTTTACATATCTGGGAAGCATAATCGATGAACAAGGAGGCTAATATGCAGACGTAAAGGCAAGGATTGGCAAAGTAAGGGTCGCATTTCTACAATTGAAGAACATATGGAACTGAAAACAACTTTCAACCAATATCAAAGTGAGAATCTTCAATACGAATGTCAAGGCAGTTCTACTGTATGGAGCTGAAACTTGGAGAACTACAACAACCACAATCAAGAAAGTACAAGTATTTATAAATAGCTGTCTACGCCAGATACTCAACATACGTTGGACGGATACCATCAGCAATAGCCTTCTGTGGGAGAGAACAAACCAACTTCCAGCTGAAGAAGAAATTAGGAAAAGACGATGGAAATGGATAGGACATACATTACGCAAATCGTCAAACTGCATCACGAGGCAAGCCCTAACTTGGAATCCTGAAGGGAAGCGAAAAAGAGGAAGGCCAAAGAACACATTGCGTCGGATAATAGAAGCAGATATGAAAACGATGAATTACAACTGGACGGAGCTAGAAAGGATTGCCTAGGACAGGGTTGGATGGAGAATGCTGATGAGCGGCCTATGCTCCTTCAAGAGGAGTAACAGGCGTAAGTAAGTAAGCAAGTAAGTAAGTGAAGGATAGATCATGATTTAAAGTTGAGGAATTACATATTGAATATTACAATTCACAATGACGTTCTGAAATACGTTAGGTGAACTTTAAATGTATGTAAAGTTATAAAACTGCTTATTTATGCTTCTTTCCGCGCGTTATTTAAAAAGGACAGTGGTGTTTATAATTCATAGTAGTGATCGTTTAATTAATCATCAAATCTATTGTTTCTGCTTTAACTGAATTTATTTCAGTTAAAGCAATCGCCAAGAGTACAGCTTATTTAGAGGAGTTAATCATCTATACTTTTCAGTACAAATACAAGAAAAGGCACTGATTTTTTTGTATATTTTTTGTATTGTTTATATCTATAGATGTTAAGGTTTTTTTGCATCCACTGAAGTCGGATTTCTTCATTGTTAAGTACAGTAATGTACAACTTTTCTTTTTTGTGTTCAGTGTCTATCACTGCTCAAATTTTGAAAGAAACGTATTCTAGAGATCAATTTTCGCTATCTTTATTTCTGTGAGATCACAAAACGATTTTATGGCGTAAGTAAAACATAGTTGTGACCGACCTGCATGCTATTCCTCGGTCGATTATGTGATGCGATATGACAGCTGCAATAAGTGATATCACAATGTGTGCACCGGACTTACCGACCGCATATAAAATGTGCTGCAAGCTACTATCCTGTCGACTGTGCAAAGCATGCATGGACTCACCTCAGGCAGCTATCCGGTCAGGTAACTCAACCATATATACCCTGTATAGTCTCAAAGAAGAAGAATAAAAAGAAGCACGGTCATCCGTGGATGGGCCGGGATATTCGACATTTACAAAGACAAAGAAGAAATGTTGGAGCGTTACCATCAGCCTTGACACATCAAGTAATATGGAACGCTACAGGTCGGTAAGAAATAAGTGTATAGTTAAAATCCAGTAAACTCAGACAGAATATGAAATGGATTTGGCACAATCTGCAGTTAAGTAGCCTGAAAGACTATTCTCGTATATAAATTACAGAACAAGGACGCGGTGTTGGATTCCCAATCTAATTGAGGAAGGGAGTGGATCTGAAATGATAGGGGATGATCAAGGAAAAGTAAAGGCTATGGTAAACTATTTCAGGGCAGTTTTCAATCATCAGCCTCTTCTAGACGACGAACCAGAATTAAATACAAAGTTAACAGACCGTTTGCCAACCGTCGACCTGAATCGAGACAATATAATTAAAGATCTTAGTACTTTAGACACGGAAATGTCAACGGTCCACCGAACTACAGATCTGTCAGTCTCAACAATGTCGTTGTTTGGATACTAAAAACAACAGTCAAAAGGCCATAATGACATACGTGCAAGCCAACAACTTTTTAAACAGTGAACAATATAATTTCAGAAAAGGTTTATCGTGCACAAAAACCCCCATATTACAGTGGAACAGGGGATAAATACTCTGGACAATCGAAAATCAGCGGAAGTTATATGAAAAGCATTTGATACGGTGTCAAAATGTAGACTACATGTAAATCTCAGCAATCTCTAACATGCAGGATACTTCCTAAAATGGATCGGAGAATTTGTGGTATTATATTATATTTACATACTCTAAATGAGAACGAATAAAACTGTTGAACATTATGTGGAAATTTCTTTCATCGAACTGGCTGACAATGTGCTTCAACGTTATCAGTGCAACGTTTACTCGGAAGGAATTTTTGTCGCGTTTAGCGTAAGACTTCAAATCATAGAGTATCAACACTCCTAGATGTTTATCAACTTTAGATACCTCTAAAGAGGAGTTATCAACGTTGTATTCGTAGTCTGCAACATGTCTCCGACGGACAAATTTATACGTTGAAGTGTTAAATGTAAATTCTCTTTCGTTCACTCAAATTTGAAGTCAAGTCCTCCTCAGATCCCAGTTTGTCATCTTCGTTGCATACTTCTATCCAGAGTTTTGCATAGTCAGCGAAAAGTAATAAGTATGACGATACCTGCTGTAGAAGATATTTTATATATATCAACAAAAGAAGAGGTCCTAGTACTGAACCCTGAGGGACCCCACCGGGACATTCCATAGCCTGAGAGAAAGTGAAGTTGACCCTGACCTTAAAATATTGAATTTTTAGGTATGAGGTGAGCCAATCAATTAAAAGTGATTTCATACCTAATGGTTTGAGCTTATTGATAATATATATTCATATGGTTGACCCTATCAGAAGCTTTTGGGAAGTCAAAGTATGTGACATTAACATTCCCCTTCCAATCCAGGGTGGTTGTCCATCTGTCTACAGCATCCAGCAGGTTCGTCATACAAGAGTGACCTTATCTGAAACCGTGCTGTTGGCGTAAAAATAAGTTCATGGCTGATAAATAGTCATGTATACCGTCAGATATCAGGGACTCAATAATTTTTGAGGGTATAGGGAGAAGTGCCACCGGTCCTTAGCTGGCCCTTCAACATATGTTAACACTACAAATCCTGGTAGATAACTCATGTTATTGGAAATTCAGTGCTTAAAACTATCCATTGATTTTGATGTATAGAATACTAAGAAATGATTTTGAACCTGATATACCCACTCTTTTTCTTCCAACCAGATCAGGACAACTCATAAAGTATAGCGGGCGAGTAGAAAATCCAGGAACGAACGAAATACTCGTGGCATATAGGTTGTGACAGCTTACGTTGATTGGTTAAAAGGTGATCTCAAACAACTAAGCATATTCCAAGACAGTATAGTTCAAGTATTCATTCACTTCCTCATCTTGTATAGGCGTTATATTTCTTATCATTTTACATTGAATGTGGAGAGGCTTTGTTTGTTTGAAAAAACAATCCTACTCTCGACTGTGACTGTGTGAAGATCTAAACAAAGACCTATTCACCACTTGTCTGGCTACCCAGAGACACAAAACTGGTGAGCCCAACTGAACACAAATTTAACCTCATTTTTGTTATTCATATTATTTATTTACTTGGTCGTAAAAGTAGACCTCCTGATTATCCGTAAACTAAGTTGGGTATATACATAGTTTTTTATGTTAAGGTATTCGTGTTGCAATAACCATTTTTCGTGCTAATTTGATCACTATATTGGTCACATACCTCATGTCAGACTCAATACAAACCCAAAACATGGAGGATTCTTCACCGGTAGAGATAGGCACTATTATGACTACGAAATCCCGACTTCCAGAATTTGATTGCAGTGATCCTGAGTTGCGGTTTGCTCAACTAGAGCATTATTTTGCGAGACACAATATCAAATCTGAAGGAATTTGCTATAGAGACTTGTGTTCTATCTTTCCTCCTTCAATTGCCATAAAAGTCCCTGGCTTGAATTTAGGTCCACCATGACCACAACCATACACCGTCTTTAGACGAGAGATAATGAACCGTTTATCATTATCAGACAGTCAAAGAATCCAAAGGCTTTACCAACAAGAAACACTAGGTGATAGCTCGCCGTCACAGTTTTTGCTTCACCTTCGAGTATTAGTGTGTGATAACACAGTTGGTGAAGCAGTCCAAAGACAAGGATGGATACAAGCTCTCTCATACTACGTCCACCACTGTTTGGACGCACAAGATCCTGAAACCTCCTTATCTCATTTAGCGCGTATAGCCAATAGTATAATGCAAAGTGGTCATCCAACTGGATCACACATGATAAATCACACACAAGAAGAAGAACCAGCAAAAAACCCAGTCATAGAAGGACTCATTGCCAGTGTTAAAAGTCTCACTGAGGCTGTCGACAGAATGCGAATGGGTCATAGAAACAGGAGTAGGTCACCACAAAGACCAAAACCCAAGTCACAAATCAGGTCACAAATGTTCAGACAATCTGAGCAGTTCTATTGGTATCACTGGAAGTTTGGTGTCAAATCAACGAAGTGCATGCAATCATGCGCCTGGTCTAAGCAAAATTCCACGAAAGCGGGAAACGAGTAACCCCTTCACAGGTCGCGATGACTGAAGAGGGGCCTCCAAACAGTCGCTCGTTTTACGTTAGAGACAGGAACTCTGGCTTGAACGTCTTGGTGGATACTGGCGCGGTTCTTAGTATCATACCTCAAAATAAAACTGAGCTGAGTCGAGAAACATCCCCAGTTACACTTCAAGCCTCCAAAAAAACTAAAACCACGACATTTGGACAGAAGACTTTAACACTAGATTTGGGGTTCGGGAGGCAATTCCCCTGGAATTTAACTGTAGCCGATTTAGATCTGGCAATAATGGGGATGGGCTTTCTAGAGAGATACGAATTTCTAGTTGACACTAAGAAACGATGCTTAACACTGAAAGAAACTTCGAATTACGAAAAAGGCGAAGAAAGCTACATCACATCTCTTAACTTGATTCAAACTCCTCCAGTGGCAACAGCGAAATTCCAAGATATACTCGCGTAGTTTCCAAACTTAAGTAGACCAAACCCACAGCCTCCAAAAGACAAACTAAAAGTAAGTCACACTATCAAAACCGAAGGTGCACCTGTGTTTGCAAAACCCAGGAGACCAGCAGCAGATAAGCCCGAAATCACCAAAGCCGAATTCGACTATAAGCTACAATTGGATATTTTCCGCCCCCCTGATAGTCAATAAGCATCTCTTTTGCATATGGTCACAAAAAAGAATGAGGGCGATTGGCAACCGTGTGGGGATTACAGAGCCCTCAGCCGTCTAACAGTATCAGATAGGTACCCAATACCACATATCCAAGATTTTACCAACGGTTTACAGAGTATGAACATATTTACTAAAATAGACTTAGTCAGGGCATATAACAATGTTTTGGTGGCTGATGAAATTAACCCCAAGACAGCTATTACTACGCCTTTTGGCTTGTTCGAGTTTGTACGCATGCCGTTCGGCCTAATAAATGCGGCACAAACATTACAAGGATTCATGGGTAAGCTACTTCAAGATATGCCATTTGCACAGGGGTATATGGACGATTTGTTAATTTCCATCCTTAATTTACACTCACACGAACAGCATGTACAAGCAGTGTTAAAAAGACCGGATTAACATGGAATGAACATACATCAAAGTAAGTGTGTTTTTGATGTTTGGACTGTAGAATTTCTCGGTCACACAATAAGCCCAGAAGGGATTACACCGATCAAAGAAGTGGACATCATCGAACAATACCCCATACCTAGTTCTGTAACACAACTGCAAAGTTTTCTAGGTCTAATTAACTTCTATCGCAGATTCATACCCAGTTATGCACAATTAATGCAACCTTTGACAGATTCACTTAAAGGAAAACCAAAAGAATTCAAACTGTCTTCTGACGCCGTTGAAGCTATTAAACAGCTTGAAGATAAACTGGCTCAAGCAACTACTTTAATGTATCCAAATTCTCTTTCCCCACTTGCTTTGATGGTGGATGCATCAGATAAAACAGTAGGCGGTACTCCTAACCAACTGGTTAAAAATGCCTGGAAACCAATTGCTTTGTTCTCAAAAAGACTCGCCCCAGCAGAGACAAGGTATTCTACCTCCGGGCGAGAACTTCTTGCAATCTACCTGACCATTAAACACTTCTGACACATGTTAGAAGGCAGGGAATTGATAGTTTTCACGGATCACAAACCACTAACGAATGAACTAAAAGCGAGAGCCGATAAACACTCACCTCGAGAAGTCTGACACCTTGACATTTTATCACTTTATAACAAGAGCAGGATATAGAATTACAAAACCTACTTAAAACATATAATTCAAGTCCTAATCTAAAACAGTTACCATCAGCTATCGATGATATTCTAATTTACTGTGACACGACCAAGGCAATACCGCGACCTTTCGTTCCAAAATGTATGAGAAAGTTGATACATAGTAACTTTCATTCTTTGTCTCATCTTGGAGCAAAAGCTTCAACTAAACTAATCAATGCCAGATATCTATGGCCGAATTTACAGAAGGATGTACACAAATGGGTTAGAGAGTGTTCAGAATGCCAACAATCAAGGTTTAATCGTCACACAAATTCACCCATAGGTGTTTTCTCGCAACCAGATTCACGTTTTGCCCATGTGCATACCGACTTGGTAGGACCTTTACCCCGTTCAAATGGTTTTAATTATCTTTTTACATGCATAGATCGATTTACCAGATTCCCTATAGCCATCCCAATAGCGGACATCACAGCGGAAACAGTAGCTAAGGTTTTCATGCAGAACTGGGTAACCATTTTTGATACACCCATAATAATAACGACGGATACAGGAGCGTTATAAGAAGCAGATCTATTTAATAACTTGGCTAGACACCTATGCTCCAATACAACAAGCTGCACTGTATATCATTCTCAGGCTAATGGGATGGTAAAACGTTTTCACCCTCAGCTAAAAACCACCATTATATCTCGCTCAAACCCCAATCAAAGGACAAAATTCCTACCGTTAGTTATGTTGGGAATACGAACATCTGTCAAAACTGACGCACAGTATTCAGCTGCAGAATTGGTTTTTGGAACAACTCTGAGACTACCAGGTGAATTTGTTAACCCTAATACTAATTGTCAAGAACAATTTAGAAAATTACGTAGATCAACTACGGGATCATATGTTCAAACTTAAGCCAATTAATAATCATGAACAATCGCGCGCCATATATATATCTAAGGATCTAAGCAATCGCAAACACGTCTGGATAAGATGTGACAAAATAAAAGCACCGCTTAGTCCTCCATTTGAAGGTTCTTTCAAAGTCGTTTCGAGAAAATATAAATATTTCATGATAGAAAGACGTGGAAACATCGACTACGTAAGTATTGATAGGTTAAAACTGGCTTATCGCGATCATAAACCACCATACGTATTGTTAGACCGTTTAACTGACAAAAAATTACGCAATCGACATGTAAAAATGATAAATCTTTTTAAGTTACTAAAACGGTTAGCTGGGCACACCGATTAGTCAGTCAACGATATTGACAGTTTTGACTGCAGAATAAAATCTAACCACGTATCTAATAAGGTTCCGCATTTATATAAAAATAATTTTCTTCTTCATAACGTCTCACCTATTTTATTTAATTAACAAAAACTTTCCAAAAAGCAGTTCGCGTTATTATACTACTCATAACTCCCTAGATTTTTTGCTTTTGATATATAAGTTTTATGTTAAATTTTTTAAGACACTAAATACATAAGCTAGATATTCCTTAACAATTGCTGAGTGATAGTAATCAAAAACACAGAAAAAAAAGTTGAAGGGAAACAGCACAAATTCCCTGTGAGTATGTACTATGAACCCATACGACTAACCCAGGCAATAACGGCGAATTCAAAAAGCAACCCAGGCGAGATTTATGATTTCTTGTTCTGGTTAATTAATTATGTTTGCAGTACTTCTTAGATATATATTTTTTCACTTAGACTGCCTATATATATACACCATATGAACTACTTCTAAAACGTTTTTGGTTGAAGATATGTTTAGTAACTTGATTCGATCGATACTACTATTAATAAGTGGTTTTTAGACAAAACACTTTGGACTAAGCCATGGTCAAGTAATTATTAAGGTTCTCGTCATTTTTTCATGTTTGGAAAACTTATGCAATAAGTCAGCCAGTTTTCCTGCAGCATGCTTTTCAATGTGATCACATAACCCAGTTTTACTGGCACCATTCAGATTTTTTTAAATTTCTAACATTCCAGAATCAATAATCGTGAAGATGTAGTGCAGTACGTTACCCGTAAGGTTACTATGTTTTCTTCATTGGTTCCATATACCTAATCTTAAACACAACTAAAGGGAACTGTTATGTAATCATAACAATGAACTGACGATATGACTATCATGGCTATGCCAACGTTAAACCAATTACTATTAGTGGTTCATACAAATTTTGAAACTTAACACTAGCGTTATAAAAAAACATGTTATGTCAATAACTTATATATTCTTTGTTGGCTTAAGTATAACGTAAAATGGAAATCTACCAAACTTGTAGTATTTCTATAGTATTATTACCAATATAAAAAAAGAACTTAAACTGTTTCAATATGGCACTTTGATATATCATTCTGTCTTCCTGTCATTTTTCCTCATATCTGAGCGACTTGCCGGCGACAAACACCGTATGCAAAGGGGGTTGCGTGAACAAAAACGCAGGCCCCACACCCACTTGAACCTATGCCCTACTGGATGCTCGACCGCAACCTTAGCCAATAGACCACATCAGACCTGGGGGAATTACTATAATATTTCCTTACACTGATTAATCATTCATAATACAAATGAGTAATAGAACTTACACACTTCTAAGGTGCAGACCAATTCGTTACCTGGATGAATTGACGAAATATTGCTTCAATATATCATGCATACCTAAATCAAACAAGAAAAGGGTATTTGACACAACTGTACTTGATCCGCATACTCTACACAATTTTTTTTGCTTCTTAACCGTATATTCTTTTCCGTTTTGTGGAGTATTCTTATGCACTCTTGGTTATGTACCTGGTTATAATAGGTGATCATCATAGGCTCAAGGTCATACATTTGATCGGGTTTGACAAAGAGTCCAACTTTTATCAAGTTCATACATTCACATATATGGGGTATAAAAGAGCATTTTTTGTTTTCATACCTTTTCGTACACAAGATGTCTACACTGTGTCTATTTCTTTCCGGAATACCAATATGTTCTGGAGACCAATCACTTACGTGGAACCGAACAACCAACAATTATATTTATGTATTTTCATTTTGTATCTTATTATTTTATGCGGGCAATGGAGCAGTTTTTCAGGTTTGATTGATTTTCACCATTACATTTGAAGTAGATTCTTCTTTACTTTTTACTTAAGGTGTGTAAACATCTGATAGCCGGTCTGAGCATGGAAAAATCGTACTTCACCAACATGGTGTTGGGTAGCCCGCTCGTGGCACGTCCTCAGACATTCTTATTCCACATTCTCACAGTCTTGCGAGAACGTAGCAAACCGTCAGCGATATTTTTAGAAGGAATCACATGCTACAAAATAAGATGACGAGCTAGCAAATGAAGAAAGATCCATGGATTATCGTTGATTGCTGACGGAGTTAGTCGTTATTGATTGGAAGTCAAACAGCGAGCGAGTTGATAATTTCACCTTGGGCTGGGAAAACAGAACTAAGGTGTTTTTGATAGATAGGTTAATCGAACCGACGTTTGTACGGAAGTAGATTCTAGGGGGAAGCTAATGTAAAAGCTTAATTTGATTGGTTGGTTAAGAGTTAACCTCAAACAACTAAGCATATTCCAAGACAGTATAGTTCAAGTATTCATCCACTTCCTTATTTTGTATAGGCGTTATGTTTCTTACTATATTATATTGAATGTGGAGAGGCTTTGTTTGTCTGAACAAATGATCTCACGCTCAACCGTGACCACACGAAGATCAAAATAAAGACCTATTCACTAGTTGTCTGGTTTCTTCTATCAATAGCACGAGGGTTACCTAGAGTCACGAAAAGTTTTTCACACTGAGTCATTAATTTTTGTTGCCTGTTGCTCAAAGCAGTAGTGTCTGCACCTTCAATTAACTCATTCACAAGACGACTAGACACTTCTAGAAGCATACTAGAAAAGGAATAACATAGGCCATAAGCCTTATCACTTTACTACACAAATCTTAGTCGGAAATCTGAATTCTGTCCTCCAGTGCCTTTTGCGTCTTAGCATTTGAAGATTACGACTGTTTATGACTGGAAGTTGCTTGTAGGTTTTGGGTACCGTTGGCAGGAAGGATGTTTTTGGCACATAAGATCACGTTCAGGAAGAAATCCTAAGGAGTGTTTGCATCATTTTGGGGGTGAACTTCCCACTCCACCTCTCGTAGGTTGTCCTGTAACACTGACACATCCAATCGTTTGAAATTCCAGCACGTATTATTGTTAGGATATTTTGACTCAGTTTTTCTTGTGGATCTGAGGGTAATGATAGTATGATTACTTTTTTTACGGTGCGTGGATCGACAGATTGTCAACTACGGATACTTCACTCGTAAATATACAGTCTAAGCGTATTAACTTCTGTTTCTCCATCGAGTTGATAAGTTCGCATTTTCAAATAATCCCAGATCTTCAATGAGGTTTGAGAACCGGACTTCAGTAGAATTGTCACTTCCAATGTACTTGAGTTCGAAACTTCGGTGCACAAAACTGGATCTAAAGATTACTCCATCGACGCTGGGGTGGTTCTGTGATATCCACTTCACATTTCTGACATAGTTTTCGTACCTGAATCTTTTAGACCAAGTGATGTCTTTGACTACACTATATAAACTTGAAATATCAAAATGTACTTTTAAGACTAATACAATTTTACTGGGCACTAGAACAACCCGAGACTAGGCAGCTTCTATGTTACACGACAGACCACTTACCATCGAAATGATTGCCGAATGTTATTACTTTCAGGGGTGACTAAATAAGATAATTAATTTGATGCTATAAACTGATTAATGAAGCAGAAGTCCTACTTCATAATCCTCCGTCGTTATATATGACATCATTATTTAAATAAGTAAATAAATAGATAAAAATTTATTCTCAAATAACAGTTTGTTACATTAGACATGCCAGTTTACAGGCAAGATCAAATTGTTACAAATGATACAATATCCACTGTAGTAAATTACTCAGCTGGGTTGATAGTTTATAAGATATGAAATGCAAATGGTCATAGTCAGTATAACAGTTGGCGCGCTTCACGAAAGTGCCGTTGCGACGTGGTCAAGGATAGATCCATTGAAGGTGGGAGCTTCTTATATCCCTTTGTAATATCTGAGGCTTTAAGGATGGTGCAGTATGAAGTCACCTGGGCGAGACTCTAATTTAGGGACGACCTTTGAACGAATCCTGAATGACCTTGACAATTATTAGCCAATCAGGAGACAGTAACTATAAAGTGAAAATATATTGTATGTAATGAATTACAGTGGATATTAATCTTTTACACGATTTTAAAACTTCTTAGGCTTTGATAAAGGTTCACAGGTTCTCAATTCATAATGCATATGGCATAGAAACTCGTCCATAAGATTAGGGTTTAGGTTAGGGTTGTAGCATCTCAATAAACACCTCTTATATAAAATCCGATGTAAACCGATCGCATGTTAGCACCCTAACCCCTAACCTAACCCTAATCTTAACCCTAAACTTAACCCTAATGTTAAACCTAACCCTAATCTTAAACCTAAACCCTAACCTAATTATAAACCCTAACCCAATCCTAACATTAACTCCAACCTAACCCTAAACCCTAACCTAATCATAAACCCTAACCCAATACTAACCTTAATTCTAACCTAACCATAAACCCTAACCTTAACCCTAATCTTAAACCTAACCCTAACCTTGTTAATGTTTGATAAAGGTTCAGAGGTTCTGAATTCATAATGCATATGGTATAGAAACTCGTCCTTACGATTAGGGTTTAGGTTAGGGTTGCAGCATCTCAATAAACCTAACCCTAACCCTATGGACGAGTTGCTATACCATATGCATTATGAATTCAGAAATTCTGAGCCTTTATCAAACCTTAACAAGTTTTTAAATCAGATAAAAGAAGAATATCTACTGTAATTCATTACTTTCTTGTAATATATTTTTGCTTTATATCGTCTTCTGATTGGCTAATAATTGAAATTGCTCAAACGCTTCTGATTGGCTCGTCCCTAAATTAGTGTCTCGCCGTCCCATCTGTTGTAACCTCTCATTAATCACCTACTCTCTAAAATCCGCTGTGAACCGATCGTACGTTAGCATCGCGTGTTGAACTTGGCTCCATGACCTTGAAATCGCTCAAACGCTTCTGATTGGCTCGTCCCTAAATTAGAGTCTCGCCCTACTCAGTATAATTTTCTTTTATTAGAGTATTCACTATGCAAGAGCCTTCTAATAAGTTGAAGAAAATTGAACAATGTATGAGTGGATAAACAACTGACGAATGGAGGTGGTTCAGAAAGTAGCTGATAGTATGGGATTTTGTGTAGTTATAAAATATAGTGCTAATAACAGTATTATGATATACAAGTGACTGTCTTTTTGTCGAGGCTGTTTGAGCCTTTTTTAGATTTTATGGGGTATTGAGTAGTCTTCGATTTTGGCGAATAGTTCAGGTTGCTTGTAATAGGATTACTGGGTATGAAGTGAAACCAATTCAACGTTCTAAACACGATTTATTGATGTATTTTGCTCATATCCTTTCACTCCTCAAAGTAAGTGAGGACGATTAGGCGCTTCTGGCCAACCATCAGAAATGTTAAGCAACGGCATGCTCGTTGACTTCAAGCTTCTTGCTGGTCATGTCGTAGAGGTTTCACTACCCATCTGGAGAGGAGTGAGATGAAGCGGAACTAAGTTTTGTTAGCCTTCGATATTGATACTGACCTCATTAGTTTCATTGGACATATCCCTAAATTAAGGCGCTAGGTCAATCACCAACTGATTACATAGCTCGTGGTGGGCTATTGATTAAGGAGACGCCAAGGAAGTCTTTGTCTGCGGACAAATATTGTAACTCAACGTGATGACACTATGAGGTTTTCGACTCTCAAATCATCCTGATAGTGTTCCTAGAATGAACGTCTATCATCCCCTTTTAACTTAATCCAGGAAAGGGGCAGTGTTAGGTTCTAATTGATCAAATTATGTAACACTGTTATGCCTATTTTTAACCGTGATTCCTACTGTGAATATATGTGATACTGAGTTAGTGATAACTGATAAAACAGTTCAATACTCTCTGTCATGAATAAAGGGTTCGTCTATACAGATGTTCCTGATTTAGATATTCAAGAAATATAATCACAAGTACATCTACTTGGAACTAATTCTGTGGATATCAGTGTGTTAAAGTTCAAGTACTTACAAGATTACCTTATTCAGAGACTACAAAACGTAAAGGTCTTCTCCATGATATGAAAATGACAATAGGAGTTTAATCATTCTTCATAGTCCTCTTTCCTTTTTAGCGCCATGAATGTTACATGAAAGTTAGAATTTGGAGCAGGTGTGCGTTCGTCAAGGTTACAGATCGTACGATGTACGACTTTTAAACAGATTATTTCAACTGTGAACACAAACCTACTATCTTGCTGATTATTCTGCATGGATATTTTATCAAAAATTTCCACTATCCACTATGTCAGTCAGTAACAACGTAGAACTTCGTACGTACGTACATCAGTTCGAGTTACCACACCACATTAACACAG
Source organism: Schistosoma margrebowiei (assembly GCA_944470205.2). Classification (NCBI taxonomy): domain Eukaryota; kingdom Metazoa; phylum Platyhelminthes; class Trematoda; order Strigeidida; family Schistosomatidae; genus Schistosoma; species Schistosoma margrebowiei. The sequence continues at coordinate 45,756,554 of OX104028.1, forward strand.
AGATGCAGTGGTAGAGGTAATAAGAGTATAAGCAGTAATCAGGAAGATTAGTGTTTAAAGATGTTATTTAAGGAGTATAATACAGTGAAATAAATTTGGAAAGAGAAAAAAAGAGACAAGGAGGAATACGGAGATCAAAATTTGGGAGAACACAAAGAGTGTATGCACCTGCGCCATTGCAAACGATTTTGAGCCATGTCATTCAGGGTCTCTAACCATCGGTTGCTATCATCTCGGTCTCTAACCAGGTAGTCTACACCTACCGACATAGCTCAGTCCACTTGTCAGTGATTCCATGGATTTTTGCCATGTTTTGGTCTGGCCGCCCCTAGCTTTCTTCCAACCTACTCCTATACCACTGAACATCGCACGTCGAGGCAGTCGGTCGTTGGGAATACGTAACACGTGTCCCAGACATATCAACTGATGAAGTTTCACTACGTCATCAATTGATTTGCCATCTGTGCCTAGTACCCGTTTCCTAACAACTGCATTACTTACTCGATGGTCCCAGGATATACGAGCAATATTTCGAAGACACCTATGATCAAATACTAGTAACCTATGAATATCCTCTACTCTTACCGGCCATGTTTCACGGCCATAGAGTAGGACGGAACGAACTGCTGAGCAGTAAACACGTCCTATGGTTGATAGACGGATATCTCGCCTACGCCATGACGCAAGTTAGCAAAAGCTAGTCGAGCCTTCTGTATCCGTGCTGAGATTTCGTCACACACCAGACCACAAGGGCTGATGAGACTTCCAAGATAAGTGAAGCGATCGACACACTCAACTACTTCACTCCCTATCACTAGTTCGGGTGTCGATGTAACCCAATCCTGAAGCAACATTTTGCATTTCGAGGGGCAGAATCGCATCCCGAACATGCTTGCATTGTTGTTTATAGTGATCAAAAGACTCCGCATTTTGTCAGCGTCTTCACCAAATAAAGCTATGTCATCAGCATATTCTAAGTCAACAAGTGAACCTCCCGGTAGAAGTTCAACCCCTGGAAAGTCAGATGAGGAAAGTGTTATCTCTAAAAGTACGTCGATAACAAAGTTGAACAAGAATGGGGAGAGTGGGCAGCCCTGACGAATACCACTTGAGGTAATCAATTCTGATGACAGTTCGCCATAAGTTCTCACTCTACCAGTTGTGTTCGAGTAGAGAGCCTGTATAAGGTTAATATACTTCTTTGGTACTCCTTTCAGTGACAAACACTGCCATAGAACCTTATGATCAACAGAGTCGAATGCCACCTTAAAGTCGAGAAATACTACCATTGTGGGGCGTCCAAACGTGTGTCTGTGTTCTAGAACCTGACGTAGTGTGAATATCTATACAACCATGTCCAGGTCGAAAACCAGCCTGATTTTCTCTAGTCTGCTCCTCACGAGCTTTGGTTAGACGTCGAAGTAATATTGAAGCCAATATTTTAGACACTATATTAGTCAAACTGATTCCTCTGTGATTGTCACAAGAGGACTTTTGTCCTTTCTTAAAAACTGGCACAATCAGTGATTGAGACCAGTCAGATGGGATTACGTCCAGTTCCCAGATTCTACCTAAGACCTCAGTTAATCTCACTGCTAATACTGAACCACCATCCTCAAAAATCTCAGGAGTAAACCTGTCAGGGCCTGCTGCTCTCCCTCGCTTCAGATTTCTCCTAGCTTTTTTAACTTCGTAAAGAGACGAAGGACCTACATTAACTTGCCATTCAGGTTGACTAGAGATCGTGGGAAAACGAAGTGTGGCTGAAGGCCAATTGAACTGATCCCTGAAGTGTTCTGCCCATCGATCCAATCTCTCCATCTTTCTCTGAGAGTGTTTCGCTAACAGTCGGTTTCCTAATTCCGGTTTCCTTAACGAGTCTAAACAATTGTCTGCTATTACCTATTGCCGTTGCCTTTTCCATCTCTCTTGCTTTCGCTACCCACCACTGTTCGCGATCATTGCGTAGACTTCTTGTCAGCTTGCGCTTAAGCTGACTCCGCTCTTCATTATGTTCAGAGCCAGGTGAAACGAGTTTCCGAGCATCTATCAGTGCGATAGATGGTACTGAGATCCAGTGCTTATCCCTAACATTACGGGTTACCGTACTGGCAGATATCACTGCTGTTTCCACAGCTTTACGGATATCATTCCATGCTGCCTCGGGGTGGGCAGCACATACATGGCTGCCTAACTGTTTTCCTAGTTGTTCCTGAAATATACTCTTAGTTTGGTTATCATTAAGTAGGGCCCTAAGAGGTTCCCTTGCAGCGTCTTTCTTATGTCCAGTAAGACGCAGACAGATACGAGCCCGTACTAGAGCATGATCTGAATCTAAGCATGTGCTCCAGAATGAGCGACATTCTTCTATCGAGCCCCTCCATCGGTGGCTGATGGCGATGTGATCTATTTGGGTCCAACGTTGGGACGAATTAGGGGGTCGCCATGTTAAAAGATGTTTTTCCTTATGCTTAAAGTTAGTATTTGCAAGGAACAGGCGGTTATCTGAGCATAGCTGCAACAGACGGTCGCCATTATCTGTTCTTTGAGCCACGACACTATAAGATCCACCCAGGTGTCTTTCCCTATCGCTTAGTTTACCTACTTGAGCATTAAAGTCACCGGCCACTATTACTACATCATAGCGCCTAGCTTTTCGGATAAGGTCGGAGAGCTTTCTGTAAAACTCATCTTTTACATCATCTGCGCTGCAGTCAGTGGGGGAATAGGCAGAGACGACGAAGAGGCAACGACGAGTGTCCCTATCTTTTCGGATCCTTACTGTTCCGTTTAGTCGGACAGCGCACAAACGACTGACTACTGGGATCCACTCTAAGAGAGCTAGTTCTGCCCTAGGACTCAATGCTATACCTACGCCGGCGAGGCCACGGGAAGCAGAATCAGGGCTTCCAGATACACGAAGTGTGATCGATCATGCCTGTAGGGATGACTTGCACTTGCTATATATTCTGGTCGATCATAACATTATTAATATTCTTATGTACATGAATCTACCCCCCTGTGACTATATTATGTTATATATCAACCTAACTTATTACGGTAAACCATATAATGTCTGTAAGATTTTCATCTATTTCCATTCTATAACATATTGTTATCTGAATATAAATTGCTATCATTATATGTCTTTGAACTTATAATCGATAAGTTAATGAGTGACTTCTGTCATCCATATCTAATATTTGCAATTGGTTTTAGACTCGTGAGAAAGGTTCGCTGTCCTGCGCCTTTCAATATTGTTTTGGTTACATAGATGAGCTACATACTTCCTGGACGACTGTTGATACGCGTCTTCCATCAAAGGAAATTGTCTGTTACGTTATGCGATGCCCTTAGATCTCTTTACATTGGCGTTCATCAGATAGTGAGGACCATGCTATAATATGACTACTCTTTAGAACGTTATCAACCGGAAAGTCTTAGTTGTTGAAAGCGAATACATAGTACTTAGTCGGGGAACCATATCTCAGTCCTCTAGCCCACATACAAAGAGCTGTGACTGTAACTTTTATTCATTATGTCAAATTGGGTTACACCAGACACGTGCATTATATGCTGAGATGATGGCCTAAGCTATGGAAAGCTTAATAATAGTCGTGGTTGTTTCGTAGCAAACCTTCAGTGAATAACGGAAAACGGTTCTAGTAGCTGTGCTATAAACCATCTTTTGATACCTAAATAGCTGTGATCTTCAGTCTTGAAATAATATGCTTTGTCTTCTAGGTAAGTCTAATTAGCTTATAGTTTGTTTGTTGTGTTTATAGGCCTAGTCGTCTATAGTCAACTATTTTAATAACATAACTGTTCAAGAAGAACAGCAATTACGGTACCTCTTTAATTTGATGATATACCTGTTGTCATATAATTCATTTCAGTCAACATAGTAATCAAGCTTTAGGGAAGTAATGAAACACATGTGTTCAGTAACCAGAGTTGCTTAAATTTTAATTTACGTTAATGTGCTTAAGCGTTAAAATTATAAAACGATCAGTATGAGATTACATAGCTCTAGAAGAGGAATATTCTAAGTATTAACTAAATGCAACTGGCTAAGGATCAACATCCGAAATCTGTTTAACTACTGGCAACTGAGGAGACGGAACCGATTCAAAAACCTTATCGTCAAGATTGACATCAAATAAATAACGGAATTTCAGCACGCTGGAAGATAAAATATTGCAGCGAGAAAAGAGAACAAGGCGATCCAACCGCCAATGCTTATAACGATGACACAAATGACAATTCCTGCTTCATTCTGATTAGATGACAAGCACACTGTCGAACCGGAGTTTAATTTTCTTACCACTCGAGATCACTGTGCTGCAAAGTGAGGAGCAATATGATACGAAGCACTATGGACTTTATTAAACACTTATGTATTGGATTCTAGTCTCCTGTTACCTCGGTTAAAAAATTCACGTGGAAAACTGAAAATAGGAGATAATGTATTCAGTTCTCACTGATTGCCAAAACCAGAATAGACGGTCAAAGACGGAGTAAAGGGGTTTATACAACAAATTGCATGTCACAGACAGAGTTAAACACAAAACATGACATGCGTAGATCGTTATTTTCGGATGCTAAGCTTGACTGCGTTTGAAATATTGGGTGTTAATCAACAAGTAGTTCAATTCTAGAATACCCACTGTTTCACCAGAACCATCCTTCAAATCACCTACACAATAAAGCGAGTGAGCTCAATAGTACTCCAAATTTTAAAAAAGTTCAATGAAGAAAGTTTAGGAATCAAGTGGTTTGACAACGCTTTAACCAGTAACACCTCCTACTATGAATCGTACCAATCAAGTGAATTTAAAAGTGAGAAGCGAAGAGGTTCGAAGATATATTTGATAGTTTATCAACATTTCGAGGATCGACTGATCTAGACTGGCTGGCCATCACTGGGGATGTTGAGTATGGTGTTCGCACTGATGATCTGGTGCAGATGCATATTCCATCGCCTTCAGCTAGGTGATTCCATTGAAACTGATGTGATCAGCATCCAATGTCAAACACTTACAGAGCAATTTATTTTGGAGATTTATTAACCGCTACAAAGTTACGGATCATATATTGAATCGTAGAACCTTACTTATTACATTTACAATATTCTGGTTGATTCTGACTTCGTGCACAACAAACGTTCGTTTTTAATACTCGCATAAATGTTAGGTTTATTAGTATCACTTATCACCACGACTTATCACAACAACACTTATATCATCACGACTTTACAAGTAACCTAGTGTTGTTATGTCTCTCCTAAACTAGAGTATGTTTTGATCCTCGTTATTTTTTTGTTTCCACATGATGTATTTTTATGGTTACTCCCGAATAGAGACATTATTTGTTGCATCTACGTTCTAGTGGGAAGCTAGTGCAGCAGCTTTATTGATAATACATTTGTATACACCATTAGCTTTCGACAGACGAAGACGTTGGACATTTTTATCTGTTCACTGATTCGTTGAGAATGCTTTACATAATTTCAGCTTCATTTGATTGGTATGCCGTTAATCGAACCTGGTTAATTTCTCATATATGATTGAAGTATACGATCAATAAAGCTTCCTGGTGGACTCTTGATTTAACACTGTATGAAAAGATGTTACTCGTTAGTGTTTTATTCCTTTATCATCACGAGGAAACTCAGAACGTTATCATTTTAGTGTTAGACCTAGTTGACAGAATCTTTCGCTAGCTTTGTTATTCCCCTTTTCCGACTTCACATGACTATTATGCGAAGTGTTTTATTACTTCTCTATATTTATCGGATGTATAATTATCAATCGTACATCTGATCCTACCTGTTTGCTTTAACCTTCAGATCATTAATCAGCCTGTCTGTGATACTTGAATTTTCCAAATAACTTGTGGTTGTTCATTTGAGTTTTAAATATACAACCACATTTGCCTGATAACAATAGATACGACAGTACAGCACCATAGTCGAAAACAAAATTTTTTGTTCCTGAGTTGTATTTACTTTCTTTTCGCTGAAAAGTTATTTCAACTCATGCAAGTATATAAAGTTAAACAAATGACTAGTGATAAAAGTGTTAGTAATGTCTCTACAACGCTTGACCTCGTCGAAGCTGAAAACTGACATCGTTGCTTGTAAGGAGTTTTAATGCATTGATAATGTCTGAACTCCCTGAAAATAAAAAGCACAATATAAATGAAAATTGTGATGAAAAAATATGGTTTAAATAGCAATGTAATGCCTATTTAACAATATTCCAACACTTTTAATGACAAATCACGGTGTTGGTTATACTGATTTAGAAAATACAATTTTCAACTTAAGGCATACGATAAAACTTGTTCTCTTTAAATCAAAATTTTAATGTTAGATGTCCAATGTTTCAAACATAAACGATTATTTTAGACATTGTAAAATACAAAAATCTACCCAATAGTATTGTTTGATGTTTTGAAAGCCGGCAAAAAGGTTAAATGTTATTTTCTGGTTTTCTAAAGTTAATTGTCAACTTACAAAGGATCATCGATGCAGCGAAAAAGAATATGCGAAGAGTTCAGTTTGTTTGCAAGTTGTTGCAGACTCCACGATTCACACGTTTGTCTAGTAGGGAATCGACAACAAGAATAATGATGAATGTGATAAAAATCTTTGAAAGTAGGGAAATTATCATAGAACATTAATTTAAATCACCTTTATTGTGCTTCATCCATCCAGGTATCTATTTATTCAAATCAACCCCATATGCACTGTTCTAAGTTGAGCAACAACTTCAAATGTTATTCAGTGCATCACAAGTCCTTAAAAGGAGGGTGCATTGAGTAATCATCAAAATACAGAATCACTTGGTTGTTTATGGATTTCAAACAAACCTCTAGATAACATTCAACATACCTATCTATAATATTATATTAATGAAAGAATAATCTCAAGGGGCTGGATTTGTATAAAACATCAGGAATTGAAGTTGTGAACCATAATCCAGCAGAAATACATGTGGAAAATACTGAGATTTTTTATTACAGATAAATGGTGTAAACATTTGTGTAAAATCAAGTCAAAGTTGATAAAGAATACATTCATGAACTAATGGGATATTTACAGCAAAAAATTATGGTACTCATTTTCTTCACTCAAAAGTTGAAGTACATGTTCGAAAGTTTACTAAAAAGAATAAGTAGTTCGAATTCTGAACTAAAATGTTAAGTTCTTGAATTAATGTTTCATAAAAAATCAATCTACTACTATGTAACTCATAAAATAGGTATTCCTAACAACAATACGTCAATTTTTAGTTTAGTACTTGGTTGACTTCATCATGATTGAATAATAATGTCAACTGCACATAGATTCTATTGACCTCGTACACATCCTGTCGATAAATGATGTTAATGTAACATAGAGAACAGAAGTCAAATATGAATCGTATTTAGGATATGTATATTTCAGACGTGCTAAATTTGGATGGTAGACAAGCAATAAGAGATTCAGCGAATGTACAAAGCGTTGGAGCTTGGTGAAATAGGAACTCAGAACAAAAAGGTGACTCAGTTTTTACCAGTCGTGTAGAATATAAATGAAATGGATGGACACGTATATACTATAATGAGTATAATAAAGTGGTCAGTTACCTGCCAGTATTTGATAAGGTCAGATAAATATATGATAAAATAGCTGGGACGACTAGGGTAATTCGTCTAATATATTTATAAACTTACTCAAGAAAATAGGCGTGTAAGTCTAGTTGAAAAAGTGAGATAAATAACTTGTCCAGAGATTAAGACAAGGTCCCTACATTAGTGGTCTAAACTACCATGATAATAGTCACACAACACTTACTCTAAAATTGATATTAATGGTAAAATGACAAAACGGAAACTGTTGATTTAAGTAATTAACACTCACTAATACCAACGCAGCTAGAGTGTGACTATTGTTACTATGGTAGTGAGTGGTGACTGCTGGTTAAAAAGTCTAACTTTCTGTCACTGAGTTCCAAGTTTGTATTTATGTTAATTTCAAGCAAAAAATTTGGCTAACAAATGAATGGAAAACATGTATCAGTTACATGAGCCATACTAAATGATATAACTATTATATTTTATTAATGTTTATAGATTGTGTATTAATTTGAACACGTAAAATACACAAAGGAATTTTATACTGTATTTTATAAACAAGTGAATATGTCAATGAAAACTTGATAGTAGAATTCCACATCTCTTTTAATTATTAACATGTTCGTCTTATTACAATTAACACAAACCGAATTATACATGTCCCCCTCAGCATAAACTACAATCTATTAGTCAATATTAACTAATAATTTTTAAATGGTTTTAAATGAGACTCATTTTCAGATGATAAATACACTTACCGGTAAGCGAAATCTTCCAAACTATGAATTAATTTCACAGTTACTTGTTTAACTCGAGGACCATTTAACAGTGGTAGTTCTATGCTTCCAAAAGTTCTTACAGCATAAAATGCAATACAAATTGAATAGTTAAATAAGATATAACCGTTTCAATAAATACAGTTATATATATATATATATATATGGATATTACAGTAATTTCAATAGTTGAGATCATGAGTGAAGAGTTGGACGGCCGTTCCGTCCAGTGTTTCCAGGTTTTCCTTGGTGGTCTAGTTTCATTTAACTCATGATCTCAACTATTGAAATTATATATATTAAACAAAAAAACAAACAAATTATTATTTTATTTATTCATTATTTCAAATGCTTTGTTACGGATGAATTTTTAAGGGAGGAATGTGTTTTATAAAGTTCATAATTTCATTAATAAGTATATCATTTTTATGACATAACTATATGCCTAATCACAATATCTTTAATCTAATAGTCACGAAATTCCTGAGAACTACTTAAAAAACATATTTGATCAAGTATTACCAACTTAATCAAGCCTCCCAACTTCATAAAGTATATTCCACAGTCTTAATACAGTTCAAATGAAACTGATGTTTAATACACTCACTATTGTATAGTCTGATGGATATGTGTTCTGTTATACAGATGGTACAAGTTAGTGAAAGCCGATTGGCAGTATTGAGTACAATTATGAATTTCATCCTCATGCATATCAGATAATAAATATAACTCATTTTTAGACATGTTCAAAGTACTGGGTCATTGTAAATTGAATTTGACACATTTCTTCAACGGATTCGTTTTTAGTGATTTTGAAAGGTAAGTGTTCAACATAAAGATTATTGAGTTTCAATAGTTAATGTTTAACTTGTTAGGAAAGTCTCATTTCAACAAAAAAATTCTGCCTATGAAAAACATAATCAAAGATGATTTGTTCATGATGAATCCAAGCTCCATGAATCATGGTTAATTGTGTTGAATATGAATGATGCTGCAGTTCGTGTGAAAAATTCGTTAATTTTAGAGTGTAACTAACCAACGCTTTACTCAACCATATTTTTCCTAATATGGAAGATTACTAAAGAAGATTCTTAGACTTAACCCATTATTTCAATTTAAATGTTATCTCGTGCATCACAAACTGTTTCGTTAATTAGGTAATAAACGTGTGTCAATGAATATATCATTAGATATTCCTAAAGATTTTTATTAACTCGATAAGAATGAATTGGCTAAAAGATAAATGTATTAAAAAACTCACTTATTTTCATCAAATGGAACCTTGGCCGAGCCATTCAGTACCACAAAGACGTTACCAGATGCTCTCCTGGCAAACTAAAATAAAGGCATTTCGTGTAAGAATACAAGTCATTAACTGGTTTACTTTCAGTATTCTGTTATTTATTTAAAGCGAGCAAATGTTGAGCTCCGGAATTAAATCGTCTATCTCAGAAAACTTAACGATATTAAAACCATCCTTCGGAGCTGCAAACCTCTGCTGTTACAATATTAATTACTAGAAATCTGTGGATTCATTTTTATCTCTCTTATTTTTGACTTAATGAAGATGTGAATTTTGGTAAAAGATAATTAAAACTTCCAAACGCTTAAATATGTCAACTTCAAATCAGTTATGAATCTTCTGACTGCTCAGAATTTAACTACGTTAACAGTTGATATTCATATGGATCTGAACATCATAGATACGTTCATTATTATTAAGAAGTTGTATTTTCCAATGGTTTCGAAGAAAAAACGAAACTGCTTTCGCTAGCATTCAACTATTCAATGATAATTGCATCATAAGAGTAGTAGCAAACCAGAATTTACAGGAATCTCAGCCTGTATAAGACAACTCGATCAAAGTTCTTCAATATGAAACAATTATTCATCTTCAAGTGAACGAGTTGGTGAAGATAGCAGATATGTGTAGATTGTTAGATTTGGTAAGTGTATCATTTGTAGAAACGGTATATGTTTATGATATGAGAAATTTTCTTATTACATTTGTGTTGTAAATGTTATTTTTGGAAGGAGGGTGTTGAAGCCAAATCAAATTTTAGCTTATCTTCTCATTTCTGTTCAGCCAGTCTGAACCCCATTTTGTTTGAAGCGTTAGATTAGCACTGAATATGATTTACGAGTTCTAATTACCCGTAAGCAATTAATTCGCCTCATTTAGGAAGTATTACTCAAAACGATATTTTCTATAAAAGAAAATTATTTTCCAAGCTCCAAACTAGATTTAAAAACAACACACCCTAACAATTACTGACTATCACTTTCAATTTGATAACATGCAATTATTCATATGACATTTTCTATATTACGAATGTGTAAACATATCGCGATATCAAAAAATTAGATTAACGTTTCATTCGAACTAAAAAGAACGGAGACGCTGAAGATAGTTTAGTGCAATCATCATAAAAAACTTAATACTTATTTGACGATTTTCAGCATCAGATCATTAAAGAATCTCATACGAAATTATTTTATTACACATGACAGTTTTTAATTAATGCTGCACTATTTAATGCAAATCTATTGTGGTATGTAGAATAACACTATGTTAATTGGTAGAGAATTACTTCTTACATACCTCAGCCGAAGCACTTTCCCAGTAAGCTCGAACAACAATTTTACGATCGCATCCACATGAAGTCCCATAGTTTGTCATGCCTGTTAATGTTTTATTACACCAATTCAAATCATCAAACAGATATCCTAGTTGAAAACAAAAAATGAATTAAATTAGTCTTTTCAGCACATTGATAATGTTATATAATGAGTAATTGATATTTGGATAATAGATTTGTATCTTAACTCACTGGAAATTAAACATACTATATCATGCTTCATATGTGGCAACAAAACAGATATACGAAGTTAAAAGTCTACGATTATTACTTCAGCTATCTCTAGAATCATAAAAAAGTGTCCTTGATGAAATGTCTGATTGTTCAGCTGCTGAAAAAGGTGTTGCTAATTCACAACACACTCCACCTAGATCAAGATCTTGCATGATTTGTCACCTTAACTTTGTCATTACTGAGCGTAGTCACATAAATCTAGTTTTATTGCCGTACTCATAGGTTTCTAAGACTTTCGAGGTTGTTAGCTATCAGCATCTTATTAGCAAACTCATATCTTATGGAATCACATATTGGTACGGTCTAATTCATTTTCTCAATAACTGGAATCGACTAATTAAGATGAACACTCACCATAGGACGATCTGCCTGTAACAAGTGGTGTAATACAAGGCAATGTCTTGAGTACTTTGTTCTTTACCATATGTATAAATCATATCTACAATTGCTCCACAATGGGTATAACTTTTGAAGACTTAAATATGTACAAAATCGACTCAGTATCAATTAACAAAGTCACCTGATGGAGCCTAAAATGGAATTTTGAACCTAGAACTGCTAAATGTTGATGAGTTTGCTTTAGTATTTTTTTCAATTTCGACTTTATAATAAATGATAAGTCGCTATTTACTCTTCATTTAGTTTATTTATTTGAACACATAGACATAGGTACAAGGAAGCAACAAATAGACATGCGTCACACTTCTTCATTTGATTTGTGTATGGGCTGTGATACTGTACAGGTGCTCAGATCGAAGCATGTGATTTTCTTAGGGAGCCACTCCCCAAGCCTTCGACCTAAATTTCTGATTCACAAGGTAGTTGAGCAACATCAGGAGATTCAGTCCCATGGTAGCCGGTGACCAACAATTGGTTTATACGCCATTTGTTTCTTTAGAATCCTGGAGCCCATGTGCATCAGTGGTTTAGAATCAGGGTATTCGAATTCCCCTATGTGGATCGTCTATATTCACTAACCCGGTTAAAGCGCCGGATATATTTGTAATTAGGCTGAATACAATTAAAATAAAATAATTTTATTAAGTATTCTTTCTACAATCCTTTTACTTTACTATATATTACACTTTAGGTACATGGACAGTATTGTATTCTTTGATGTAATATGTTTCATATTATTATATTCTTTGAAAATCATTCCTCTAAGTGAAGCAAGATTTAAAGGTGAATAATTTTCAAAGTCTAAAATACATTTGTATTCATAGAAATATTATATTTTGCGAAAGAAAATATTTTTAATGACCGAGAGTCTTTGTAATGGTTTTGATAATTATATCCACTAATGAAATGGAATATTTTATCGGTAGTCATTCACGGTCAAGCAGTAAAAGAAAAGAAATATTTTAACGATAGTTGAATTTTATGAGATTTAGAATTTTACTGATAATGATAAACTTTCGACTTACAGTATCAAAGCCAAAGTTTTATTAATTTATAATTGGCATAGACATTTAAGAAACTTAAATACGAATAACAAAATTGAAGTGAATAAAAGTAAATTATAAAACTTTCGTAAGCCCAACCTGGCAATGTAGTTTCTAGAGAACGACACATTCCAAGACGTTTACACATTCCACGAATGACCTCCATCACTTGAGAATGGAAGTAATACTTAAAAATAGAAATGAACAATTTAAGTTGGAAATTATATCATTCATAAATATGATGCTAACGTTTTTACAAGACATATATAATTTTATATATGAATGATATTTTGTACACGTCATTCTAAGTTTATATTCAAAACATTCGTCAACAATGTTGAAGTGTTGGAACTACCACCGTTTATTCGTTCTTACCAAAGAGCGATTCTCTGGAAACTATTTATTTATTTTGATTGATCCAGTTGAACATTCTATACGTATATCGTGGTTAATGTAAACGATGGTGTAAGTGTACCATTAAGAAGTAACAATGCTATGCTATGCATAAAATTCTCCGCAATTTGTTTGTTGGAAACAATTTTTGTTCGGCACAACTAGTTGTAGCTCATAATTTTTAAAGTAAAACAGTACCCTTTACAATTATTCGTTCATTTTAGTATCAGTTGTTGATGCACAAAGTTTACAATTAGTGTTCAAAATGCGAAGTGTTAAGTGTCAGTGTATCAACCAAGAAAACATTCTTCGACTCGTTAATTTTACTGAGCCACATTTAGTCTGAATTTCATGCATGACATGCTTGATTCAGTAAATAGTAGCTAATCAATAATTAGCTTCTGTAATACGGTCTACTGATGATTCAGTGCGTGTCTACAAATCAGTCATATAACTCTTTCAGAATTTATGGAAGAAAAATCTTTGCTCATCTTATTTCAAAATTAATATTTGTTTTGTATTATTTAACTTCCACTCATGTATATTCGTAAACTACGTAGCAGAATACTATGTCTAGATTTTAAAGTTAACCGTGTCAATTCAATAAAACATTTAATTTAGAACCCTGTGAATGATCCGCTGAATTATCAGGTTATTGGTATTAGTATGTGACTAGCAGCGGAATCCAGGGTACAGTTTTTAATTAAAAGTAAAAACTTGCTATCCAAAGACAACTGGATCCAGGTCGTTCCACTATGAATATCAAAACTGGAATCTACGTACGTCCATCTGACGAATTCCAAACAGGAGGGGATGTGAGTACAAGATCAAAGTGCTAGCCACATATCAAATATAATTAACTGATTTTAACGATTTAGACTGAAGAAGAAACCTAGACATTTGATGACTATATTTTTATAGTTGAATTCATGAATCGATCTAAGGTAGACCATGGCCGTTTCATTCCAGTATGAAACTTGCTTCAAAATAGATTTCCTGGAGTTCTAGTGAGAAGCCGTGATCAGTAGAGTCCAATCTGTGTCGGGTATGAGACAGTTATCCACCTCAAACAATAAGTGAAGGGTTGGGCAAGATCGTAGGTCGACTAAAGTTAGACATTAATACAGTGGGATGGCAGCTCAGTGGTCTAGATGTTAAGTGTTCGAGCGCGAGATCGAAAGCCCTGGGTTCGAGTCTCGCGTGAGAATTTCTGGATGCGCACTGCTGAGTAGTTTCAAACTAGAACGAAACGACCGTTCAATGCTCCCAGGTTTCCACTGGTGGTCCAGCTTAGATCAACTCGTGAATTCAACTGCGAAAGTACCACAATCTTCACAAATCCCTACACTGATTACATTTTTGTCCAAATTATCTAAGTTCAGAGAAGTAACATAATCTCTATTCACTAGAATTTATAAATAAATTGGTTGTAACCACACCATTTTGCATCGTTAATCAAGAGAGATCAATGCATCAAAGTTGTATAAATAAAACCTATTGACTGACTGAGTTCATGAATTTATTTGTGATAAATTCAAGCTGCTTACTATATCTAAATATTCGACCAAAATAATAGGACAAATGAATATATTTTTTGTTATATCCTCTGCAATATGTAAAATTGTGTTAATTTGATTCGGTTATTTATTTACTCTGAAGCAGTGGTCTACATTAAGTCTTGAAACGTCAGAATTACAATTTTTCACTCAATCAAATATAACAAAAATATTTTCTTTCATTAACTTTCTACCTAATGATCAATTTATTTAAAACTATCAAGTCCAAACTTATCACCGTTACATAGAAATAAGACAGTTAATTAAACGAGGATCGGTATGCAAATTACAAAGTAACAATTGATAATTCATATATACTCGTCATAAGACTGAACAACTCATTACTACACCTGTAGTGAACGAGAACACGAGTGGGGACAATCGATTTCGTAGATTGGTTGAGGTTAGACATTAACACCACTGGATGCCAGCTTAGTGGTTCAGTAGGCTAAGCGTCCTCACGTGAGATTGAAGACCCTGGGTTTGGATCCCGCTAAGCGGGGTTGTGGATGCGTAGTGCTGAGGAGTCCCACAATAGGACGAAACGGCCGTCTTGTGTTTCCAGGTTTTCAATAGTGATCTAACATTAATCGATTCATGATCTCAATCAAAACTTAACAATCTCCACAACCTCTGTACTGATAATGTAAATAGTTTATTTGATCTTTACTTTACTAATAAACATTATTTTTTTTTTCGAGAAACGTCAAACACAAGGGTTGGATAATTGTTTACATACATTTCTAAATTATTAACTATCATTATTTCATGAAAAAAGTATTAATGTTTAACCGTAAAATATTATTTTGGAATATATATTACTTAATATTATTGAATATAATTAAACTTACTTCAGTTTGAATTGTACGTTGCTGTTGTTGTAGTTGTTGTTGTTCCAATTCAAATAATTGATAAACAAAATTATCGTATGATTTTGGTTTCATAGGACATTGTGATTCAGCAACAGGAGAAATTAAAATGTTCTCAAATGAATTCCAGATCTCACTACAATTTATACTTTTTATATGAAATAATAAATGAAATTAATTCAGATAAACATCTATCAGGATAATTAATGGACAAATATAATTCTGTTTTTATTGACATTTTTAACAATAAGAGAGTTGTGGAAATACTTAAATGTCTTAATTTACATCATGGAATATTTCTAACTAAACAACCATTGAATATTGTAAAGTTTTATACAACTGTTTCATCTTTGTATGAGATACGTCAGTTTTGAGAGCTCACGAATCCACATAGCGGTCTAAAGGTTGACCATTGACCTCAAGGCCTAAAAATCATGTATCTAATTTCTGTTGCGTTCTCGAATGTTCACTGATAAATTCAATGTTAAAATGAAATTGATATCACGTACCTCCTAGATTTCAACAGTTATGTAATCAAGATTAATTCATGATATAAAACACAACTTTTATTGCTAATTATTAATTATTCGACAAATTTAAAATATCAATAAATTGTGCAAATACATTAGAATTCATCTATAAATTATGAAAGTATATTAATAGTCCAGCGATCAAAAGCTTTGACGTTTTGTAGCTGGGTGATAAATTCAAGCTTTCAGTCCATTTATATTGCTACTTGATAAAAAGTAAATAGTATCACTAGAATTTACATTCAAGTGCATAGTTTTAAATCGAAATAAGCAGACCACTATATGATTATTGATTTACACTAATAACTTTAGTCGATGGAATAACAGTTTTTGGTAAACTTGGTGAAAAAATTAATTTACAAAATGAAATTGGCAAAACGTATACTGTATACTTATATTGTGATTCCTCATTCATTGCTTTCAAAAATAATTCTACTGAAAGGTATGCTTACATTTCAAATGTCATATTCATTTACGCTAACACAATAAACCAATAGATTGATCAGATCCTCAAAATTTACTCAATAAGATGTATAACATTAATATCTAATAAGATTTATAAACGTGTTACACAGTGTAAATGGTTAAAATTTCAAACAGTCATACTATGTAATCAATTCACTGAAAATAATATCCTGTGAATTAACCGAACATCGCAGAGTTCATTTTTATATTTTACATAGTTGTATCAAAATAGAGTTAACATATATATTTGGTAACTAAAACGATTCCTGTAATTGTTTCCAGCAAGTTCTGGTCAGAAAAATAATGAAATTACCATTAATGATATAAATATCACATTACATTGCGCATTATAATTTGAGATGGGAATTTGAATTATTACAATCAGATTATGTGATCTTAAATATCATTGTTGTTATGGATGATAACTTCTGTTAAGTATCAAACTGGGAAGAAACTAATGTCCGTTAATTCCTTTATCCTTAATTGTTTCCTATACGATTTTTTTTCCCTGATCAAAATAACTTTTAAATCACTAATTAACAATCTTCGTATTTAATATATGATTGTCTAATTCATATAACTATGATATTCATAATAATATTATTTTATTTCGAAAAAAACCCCTGTAATATTTAGTTATTATAAGTTTCTTAACAATAACATCAAACAAACTTACTTAGTCGCTCCATGTTCAATCTTCCAGTGAGTACATCTTGATTTTACTATATCAGCAAGTAAGTTTGTTTGATGTTGTGCACAGTTAAAGTTAAATATATTTGATAAAGTAAGAAACAATATTATAATCATCATTATTTGAATTAAAATATTGAATAATTCAGTTTTTTATTATATGTATACAATCTTTTATAGTTAATTCAACATGAGATCAACACAGATCAGGATTTTACACCCTCATTATTACGAAATAAATTAATCTTATTGGATGTTTAATTACTAAGTTGTTACTATGCTTGTAGTTTAGCACTATTTTTATTTGTTATTGGTTACTTTGAATAATCAGTGTATGAGATATAAGAAACACTAATTAATAATAAAAATGAACTTTAATTAGTAGAATTTTATTCAAAACTGTAACTTTTTTTGGCCCAGAAATCATGTGAATTATGCTTTTTAACAATCCTATTATTGATCACTTTCACTTATAGGAGTATAAGTTAACAGTTATCTCATTTCAATGTCTATTCGATTGCATGTTTATAGACCTACACAAATTAGTCTTACTGTATTTTAATAGTAAAAGAATATCAAGGATTTACGGTGAGACTAATGAAGAGTCAGTAAGTATGAAATATTACATTTTCCAAACTGTGCTAACTTACCCCCCGTGGAAGAGTATAGACCATCTACCAGCATTCTACAAACAATCCTGTCCTTGAATACCCTTTCCACTTGTATCCAGTTGATGTTCATTTTTTTATGTATACATTCTACTAACCCTAATTCTTCCTCTTTTCAATTTCCCTTCAAGATTCCAAGTTAGCACCTGCCCCGTGATCCAGTTTGATGATTTCCGAAATGTATCTCCTGTCTACTTCCAGAGTTTTTCCCCAATTTCCTCTACAGATGAAAGCTGTTTTGTTCTCTTACACAGTAGGTTGTTGCTAATGGTACCCGACCAACGCATGTTAAGTATCTTGCGTAGAAAAATGTTTATAAATACTTGTACTCTGTTGATGATGGTTGTGGTAGTTCTCCAAGTTTTAGTTCCCTCCATGCAGTAGAACTGTCTTGAAGTTCTTAGTGAAGATTCTGACTGATAGTGGTTGACAGACAGTTGTTTCGAGTTCTATGTTCTTCAACTGTAGGAATGCTGTCCTTGCTTTGCCAATTCTCGACTTGCCATTCGCAACCAATCTTCCTTGGTCATCGATGATGCCGTCCATGTGCGTGTAAGATTACACACCTTCCAGAGCCTCTATATCAAATGTGATTCTCTGTGTTGTGTTTGAGAATCTCACTTTATTACTTGTATGCGTTGAGGATGGAAGAGAAAAGTTCAAATCGTTAACTGCATCCATCTTGGATTCATTAGGTTTCACTGATTCCGATCACCGCTATGTTGTATCTCTTAATTTCCGAAGCCGTTTGACGGGTGCTCTCAGTCTCCCATATTTTTCAGGCATTCTATTCATTTATATTATTGACGTACTTGTTTTAAAAGGGTCATTGGCTCCGTGATTTTTGAAAAATCTCGGCTTTCATAACACTTTTAAATGAAGATCATTCAATTCGAGGGGCAACAATTGAGTGGTTGAAATGATTTTCTTTATGGTTGTAGTGTTTTTTACCAAAGCGTTTTTCTACGGGATGACGATACTAACATACCCCACCCCTCTTCTGTATCCATGGTTAGAACCAGCAATAATCCTGAAAGTGCCACTTTGGAAAACTAAAAAAAGACAATTTCGATCCTCATGGTTTCAACTCATTTTGTGCAGCATCACTGGACAATTTCATTTTCAAAAGGTATCTTAACGTACTTGCACTAATTTTTCCTACTGCCTCATTTATAATCTTTCTTAAAGTTAAGCTGATGTACAGTAATTTGTTTGAAATAATTAATGGTAAAGCTGGAAGCTTCATGTTGCCAACCAGTACTTTAGAATTCTAATGAACAGACTGATGTCATAGATATCAGAGAAGAATTCTTTTTTCGTTTAAAATAATTTCTGGATATTATGGAAACTTCAATATTAAACAACCTTAAGCATTTTCTCAGCAGCTCGTTATGTTTAATAGATGTAAAAGTCAAAAAAGTGTATAGTTGAAGCTTCGGAAAATAAAATATGTATCGAGTGGTATCTTATAAGTGAAGATTTTCTTAAAGCTACTGATCACAGATACTTGTGATCTAGCTATCTGTGATGAGTTTAGACTGATGCATCTCGATAATTAATCAAATGACTCTGAGAGATTGTACTTTTATCGCTTAAGTTGAAAGTGTTAAAATCCTACGTTTGGAAGATGAATTTTGTATGGTATTTGAAATATATGGTTATTTGCTATACACGTATCCTGGATTTTTAACAAACTTTACATCGTCAATCTAAGGAGTTTCAATGTTTAGAATTCTGTTACGACAAATAAATCTTTTCAAGGTTAATTCCCATATCAGTGGTTTTCCAAATAAGTGATTGCACTAACAACCATGTCACTCTACTTTACATCTATCAATATATACACTACAAATCTCCATTAGTGATTTCTATCATTCGAATAAACTATTGAAATAAGTACTATCGTACCATACTTCCAAATATTTGGAAACACATGAAAGCCAACACAGAAGATTGTAGCAGTGAATAATCATAGCTAAATGTGGAAAGGTAATAAAGAATACGATTTACAATCTTTGTGTTTGAGAGAGAAAAGATCAAATATGTAAATAAAGAAGAGTATTAGGCATCATATCAAATTTCTATTCTAAAGTGTTAATCAGAAGCTATGATGAGAATATATAATCAAACAAATTGATTGACGATTCAATCACAAGACATAAAAATACCTTACAGTGTTGTAATCTATTAATACTAAATTCATGATGGTATCACAATAAGTAATGATCTTCATTATTCAAATCATAATCGTTGAGTGATTTGATGGAAACATGTACTTACATGTTTCATAAAAAAAAGACCTCACACTTACAATTATAGAATAATTACGAATGAGCGAAACTGAACTTAATTTATCAACGCAAATGTAAATATCATCCTTAAATATTCAAAGAAAGTCAATGTACAAAGCTATTTTATATTGATTTATTTTTATGTGAATAAATTTGTTGAAATTAGTAATGAAAAGGTAATATTATTTTGAAATAAGAAAAAGCTTCATATATATATGAAATAATTTCAGTGAACAAGAAAACTGTATTTTTCCATTCATTTTCTTGGTATTCAATTTGACACCCCCAAATACCCTGGTATGACTGAGAGTGTGGAGAGTCAACTCTCCCTCCCGAAATGCTTTCACATGGCCACGTGCATCCTACTCACTGCCTTATCGAGGCATTACTGTTGCTTACGAAATTCAGAGGATGAAAAGCGAATATCCGGCGCTTTAACTGGGTTGTGGATATGGAGGATCCAAATAGGAGAGTTGAAAAACCCTGATTCCAAACTAGTGATGCACATGGGCTCCAGGATCCTTAAGAAACAAATGGCGTATAAACCAACTGTTAGTCACCGGCTACCATGAGACTGCATCTCCTTACGTGGCTCCACTGCCTTGTGGATTAGGCCGTTAGGTCAAAACCAATGTTTATGTGTTTAAATAAATAAATATTCAACTTGACCGTATGGTTCTTTATTGTTGTATCTGTATCAATTTAAACAAATTCAATAATTAATTTATTAAATCTTTTACTCATTAGTTTAATGTTTCTTGTTTGTTTAGGCTGTTAAATACATTTATTTATTTGATGAGTGATATAACTATTTCTGTAAATCTTTTATTTATTTTAGATGTGTACCTAAAGTTACAACTTGTTAAGATAATGATGAACGAAAATGAAAGCAGAGTATATGGAAATTAAACTGTAGATGTTTTTGTTGTTGATGTTATCCTCAGTGTTTATCGTTCTCACTAGTTGTGTAATACTCGGCAATTTCAGTCATTTTCCCTTATGTTAATATTTCATTTCAATCAACCCTGGAGTTGTTTGCAACTGTCTAGTATAAGCATGTCCAGTAAAACTGAATAAATGTCGGATGAGATACACAAGTATAGTATAAGTTAGGGCTTGAAATGAGACCTCTGATAAAACATACACTCTAATATTCAATACCCATCCACTAAATGTGGAGACAACTGACTGGAAGTTCTGATTAAGCATGTCCCTAAGTGATGCTTTGAACACACCTATATGGTATATACATATACAAATATGTGTAATATGATTTTCATATGGTTTTTTTATGGAAATATTGAGCGTTATTTTAATTTATTCCAAACTAATATTCGGTAAGAATTATTTAAAACTAGTAAACAGTCTCCACTCATGAATAATTAGTCCTGAATTATAGCAACCAGCACAATAACGTTCAGCCATTCAGTTTTTATTCAGTGTTCTAATATATCACATTCCAGTCAGTCCTCAATTAAAACACAGTCTTTTTCTTATTGAATCTGTGAATAAATATTTGATCTGGAAATTGGTTGGCACACCAAGTCTTGGCTCGTGAATTGAACTTCGAAAAATCCACTCTGAAACCGGTAAAAATTAAGCAGTTGATCATTATTTTTTGACATTGTTTTGTCGAAACAATCTATACAATTTAGAAGTTATTTCAAAACTAAATTGCTTCAAGTAAACTAATAAAAACCAAGAAACATTGAGCATCTACCACTTCATTGACTTCAATAAACCTTCATGTGATTTACTTAAAGTCTGAACTACAATTCACATTCATGGACTCACGATGAATCCAACTTAGGAATGACTAGTCATGAGGTAAGTACGTTATTTCTCAACCAGTATTTTGAAGTCCAGTGAACTACATTTTTAATATCAGTCGTTTCGTCTTACAGAGAAGTAATCATTCAATCCCATAGAGGATAACTGCCTCAGGATGTGAATGAACTTCACAAAACACGACTTCTCATATGAGCTTCGTCAAAGCATCTCGAATTTAAATAATGATGAGCATAGGATTGTAGCTATAGAGATCTGTGGAAACTGGTTTTATTTTCATGTGGTTTACTTGACAAGCTAATATCACATAGGGTACCAGTGAAAACCAGGGATAATTGGAGGTCTGTGATAAATCATCGTTTTCCTGATAAAACAATCTTTTCTCAATCTTTATGTAAATACCGGACGATGTTCAAGGGTTATTTTAACAAATTATTGCGTAAATTATAATGTGATATTTTTGTATAGAATAATTGTAGTCGTTTTATCTTAGACAGACTTTATAGACCTCAGTTTTTTCTGAAATTTCATCATAACTTGTTATTCGCGAGACTACTTTCAAGTACATTAATAATGAGATAAAAATAGTATATAGCTAAAGTACGGTATTATTCAGAAAGTTAAATTTCAACATTAAACAAACTAGCTGTTGTTTCTATATTTCAGAATGTAATAACTTGTGGAGGCTGGAAATTTAATTGTGTTCGCAATAGAATGAGCCTTATAGATAAATATATTAAGTCCTTTAATTATCCTTAACAAAATTCCAGTAAGATTCAATGTAACTAGCCATGACAAAAATCACATAACATGTGATAATTGTGCTAACATACACATCATGGAATATTTAATAAATCCACTTATCAATGTTGTATTGCCGAGATTTGTGAGAGCTTGCCAAAATAAAGTAAATTACGCTTGATAAAATTAAAGTCCCTTTTATTAACCAACTACATTATTGTTGAAATATATACTGATTGTCAACAGTGATTTCAAACGGAATAATGTTTTACTTGACAGAACAATAAAAACTGATATTCTATTAATGTATTTGACGGGAAAAATAGTTAAATAATTACAGCACTTAACGTACAATTATATAGTTTTTCGCACTGAAATGTTTCCCAGTGAGAAGTAACATTATACCTTAAAGAGAGGATGTAAATAAATTGTGAGTACATAGACGTGTACAAGTTTGCATTTTTAGTCATAAGAACACCATAATAATGTTTACTTGAACACTTATCCTTAATAATCTTACGTGAAGTAGGGATGTAACTGAACAGTTTTCATTGGTCGTTATGCAACTGATGAAAATGTACTCGGTAAAATTTTAATGAGAATTTGTGGATATTGTCTGAGATGACTATTAAAGCTTAACAAATAAAATATGAAGCCGAAAGAACGCAACATCACAATGTAATAATATCAGAGTTACACTAAGACCTTACATTTGTTCTACCAGATCTTTTCTATGATATTTCTACAAATCATGTGTTAGTTTAATCATATATCAGCTAGACAACTACTAGTTGGTATTAATTAGTAAAATCAAAATTTTACACTCAATTATTTTCCATCTCAAGTCATTTGAAAATTTAACAATTTCCACTTTATAATCACTGACCTGTTCGATGTGCATCATGTTACGTTTACAAGAGTTTATTTCTTTCAGTTTTTGATAATAAAGACTACATTTGATCATTCTACATTGAAATGTGAGCATCCTGAGCAGATTGTCTCGATATTTACTGTATTTACAAGTTCTTGCTATAGTGAGAAAGCTCAAACTCTTACTAATATAACTATCAAATATTTTCCATTTGAATATTATTATTATTATTAACCACAAGTTTCACCTGTCATGTACGGTCAAAACAAATAACAAGAACATCTTTTTTTATATTTTCATGTTTGTTTTTTTAAATTTATGCACATATGACATGGAACCTTATGACTTAGATCACAGTAAATATGAAACAAGTTAACTTTACCATTACTAACGGTTATCATTATTGTTTAATGAAGGATTGTTTAGTTTTTGGTGTCAGATATAAAATTTAAAGAAATATATTTTATTACCACCACCAACTGTATATACAAATCTACATGTATCTGCCAAAGCAGTTACATTGATAGAACAGAAAGGAGAGCCTACGTCCGATTCAAAGAACATATTACGAAAAGTTTAAGATTAAATGGAATAAAAGCATCCACCAGTGCCATCGCAAGACATCTCCTTGACACATGATATGAAGTTGGTATACTGCAGTCCTTCAAGGTGATTAGCAAACAATCAAACTCCAACCTCTTGAAATTTGCCGAAGCAATAGCAATCAAGCGTCTAAAACCAGATCTATGTATACAAAAAGAGACAGTAATAAATCTTTCTTTATCCTGGTAACAATAACCCCCTTTTTCTACTCATTTGTTTCTCTATTTATTTATTGCGTCATTAATACAACTCTTTTAAATTACATCATACGTAACTGACTGATTTCAATTCATATTTTCTTTATTACCATTAATCTATTTTCATGACTTCTAATTACTATTTCAATGATCTGGAACCTTCCCTCCTAAACTCTATATATTCGAAACAACATTTTATGACCTCATTAACTCTAACGAAATCTTTGCTACATCATGTTACATATATTCATCCTTCATTACCCTCTGATGTATAAGTATGTCAATATCTATAATAACGTTGAATTTCAAATATTTTGGGTTGTAAGCAGCTGATGAGAACCTAACGAAATAAAATGAATTCATACTATTCCGCACCAAACTTTGTTCTTGCTTTCTTTAAAATAATAAAGGGAACTATGTGTATGAAAATACAAAAATAAATATAGTTCAGTGAATTGAGCGATAAATATCATTTTAAGTAAAAGTGGTGTTTTATGAGTTTCGCTTTAATTGAGTATAACATTGAAAAACTTAGCTGTTTGGGATAATTAGTAGTTTATTTACTTCCATTATTTTATTTCAGAAATGAAAAGCAAATTGTTTATTTAAAAGCTTTATATTCACAAATAACTCATTTCTCAACATCAGTATAAATAAATGTTATTAGGTTTAAAGCACCATCAAAAACCAGAAAACAATAAAAAGATTTTTTTTAATAATTTGAAACTTCCCAACAGTGCCCATTGATGAACACGCAAGCAGTGGAGTCCATGATCTTCTGGTACTGTGGCGACTATAATGACTTGGACTACTAAGAAACATTGACCAATAAAGTAAACTAGATAGGGAATAAGATACCCAATCACCAATGACAGCGGCGTTATTCTATCGCAGCGTATTGCCAGATCGCAGTTCAGAAATTTTGTGCCGAAACGTTTTTGTGAGACATTGACTGTAGACTCTGATCGGCATTATGTTTATAGTCAAATTATTGATTTATCTCAATAAAATAATGTACACCTAAATCAAAACGATCATGTGAATCCAAATATTTAAATATTTCATATGTAAAATCGACTTATGAATTTATTCTTGATTCTGGTAGTTAAGCGATATAAAAAGTTATTAAGTGATAAGATATATTTGCCTCATCATGATAGAGTTTCTTAGGTAATCTTTCAAACTTTTATGACTTACAGAAGTAATTCGACACTGCTGTTTGGACACAGTCATATATGAATAGAATAAAACAGTTTATCTTGTGAATTATACAGCCTTCCATCGCAATTTGACAATGTTTGAAATAAATGTGGCTCATTGGTACGACATCTATTTAATTCTTTAGTCAATCAACTGATATCTATTAAGATATAATAACGTCTTTTGATTATCATTTTATTCGGTAATAAATTTAGTCATTTAACGAAAAATCCACTTTGAAATATTGATGCATAACATATCACTCAGTAATCTTGATAGTAGTAATCCTTTTAATGATAACTTTGCTAAAATAACATAAACTTTAATATGTGTATATCAAATGGAATAAATATGTAAATGAACTTTTAGTGTCCAGTACGGTTAAACAGTGATGATGCTAATGAAATATGCATTGCCTATTTAACTTCGTATATCTTCTGTCAACTAATCACCTTAAAACAAAATAGAAATAAAAAGTCAAACACGAGTTGTATTTCAGACATTCATTTAAACAGGACAAGCTGAAGAAAATGAACATGAAAACTGAATAGATATATTACTGAATAAAATATGATTTAGTCTTTATATAAAGTGAATAGTGGATGAATTATAAATAACCAATTAAAGTTGAAATGTCAGATACAAGTAAGGCGAGAACAGCTAAAATATGTTCAGAGTTAACAGTGAATCATCAACTATGGTAATAGACAAGAAGTAATATCAGTAAATGAAAATAGATATCCATCAATAAAACATACAAAGGTTGAAAAAATGTCACATGACAGCTAGTATCATTCCGTCATTATTAACTTTCCATAGGATTGCATAGTGATTAAGTCTTTATGATTAAAATGATTAGGGATCACTAAAAACCCATTCAAAAATCAGTCATTCAGATTCATATTTGTGTATTAAGGAGTGAAGGCTAATGGCCTATGTTATTCCTTTTCTAGTATGCTTTTGTGAGTGTCTAGTCTTCTCTTGAATGAGTCAATTGAAGGTGCAGATACTACTGCTTCGGTTAACAAGAATTAACTACTCAGTAGGAGAACCTGTATGCCACGAGTATTTCATTCGTTCCTGGCTTTTCTACTCGCCTGCTATGCTCTATGTGTTGTCCTGATCTGGTCGGAATAAAAAGAGTGGGTATATCGGGTCGAAAATCATTTCTTAGTATTCTATGCATCAAAATCAGATCTCCTCAATATCTGCGGTAGGACGGAGCAAAGAAATATAGCTTTTCAAGCCGCTCTTTATGTAGAAGACATCGGAGCTCTGGAATTGCATGGATAGTTACTCTCTATATCGTTTTCAATGTATCTAAGTCACCTTTTAAACAAGGGTTGCAGCTTGAACGCAGTTCTCAAGCTTAGTTTTTACTAATGTTGTGTATACTGAAGTGAACATGTTAGTATCTAACTTGGTGAATGTCCGTCTTAAAATGCATATGGTTCTAAACCCCTTAGCTACAACCTCCCGGCAGTGAGCCGAAAGTTTATTTAGAAAAAAAGGTACGGAAATATTAGTGTTATAAACTGTAATTTTTCTTAGATAATAGGTATATTGAGACGATTGAAAACTAACAAATTAATGTGATTAAATTCCATATAGATATGTTTAAGCATTATGATCAGACATGGATAATGTCCAGCAGTTCAGGATGCGCGTTTTGTTTTATTTGGGACTTGTTAGCTGAATGTACCTGCATCTCAGAGTTTACGTTCACTCTGCAACTCGAACCCAGTACCTCTCGCTTCAAATGTCACCGCACTATCCAACCAGCTACCAAGCTCAGATAGCTGTCGGTTAATGCAACCAATATAAGTGAACAGATATAAGAACTTTTTAAACGTTATAATATATTCAACAAATAAATCATCATTGTTTATTGTTTATTATTCCTACATCGAATTGATAACTTGAATAACTGTTTACTGAGCACTGTCTTCGTTTGATACAAAGAGTTTAGATGATTCATGGTAAAATAAGGAATGAATGTCTGAAATACTGTAGATTAATGTATTTGTAGAGTAAATCCCGTTAAGTGTTTGTCAATTAAAGATGATTGTGCCAGTGATGTTTCGTGAAAACCATAAATTATATCCAGTTCATCGCGCACTATGTTGTACAGTTACTCATAGTGGTACTGGTTGGGTGGTCATATCAAATGATTATTTTTTGTTAAAATGATCAGTCATAAAGTGAGCAAAAAATACTATAAAACTCAAGTGAACTCTATTCTTTTTAAGAGTATCCCTAAAAGATGTGATATCATCTACATTATAATCTCTGTAATAAAATTATGATGCTCATTTACATAACACATAATGTCTGTTTTTAAATATGTTCAAGAATTTATTTTTCTATAACATATGTTTGTTTTAATCGTTATATATATTGATGCTAAATCCACTTTCGAACTATGACTATCATATCATAACTCAAATAAAGATCATACAGTCAATTTTGATAACCTACAAAGACAGAACTTATGGTCTGAAATCCTAGAGTTATTGATTATGTAGTACGTTTAACTGACTTTAAATATAATAAGTATATAAATTAATCCATTATCCATGTGTAACTTTTGAGCCTGATAATGATATACCAATGACAGTTGAGTTCGTAATAATAAAAAGCTAACAAACGGTATTTGCACTCGCACAACGAACAGCACCATTTGAATCAAGTATACAAAAATAGTCGGAAGGAAGCAGAATAATTTTGTTTGTTTTTTAATATATATATACAAACAAATAAACTGTACACTTATTAAAACTTCAAAAATGTTTTCATATATATGCAAAGAGAAGCTGCTACAAATAAGAACTTTCATCTAAATTTGATTGATTAGTTTCTCAGTATTTGAGCGCCGAGTTGATATGAGACATTAAAGAGGAAGAATGTATTTGTATTTGTATTCGGCTATTCGGTAATCTTGATGTTTGATTATATTTCCTTGAAAAAGTTTGAACCTAATTGTCAGGCGAAATGTTGGATTTACTTAAAATTCATTCGCTGAAATTTTACAAATACATTCTTCTTTTATAAAGTTGCTACAAGTTTTTCGTAATCAAGATCCTCATTTTTCAAACTTACCTATATACTGTGTATAAATATTCTATTTTTTTTTGTTCTAATAATTTAAAAAGATTCATTTCATCTATTTACATATTTGCATGATAAACTAATAAATCAATAACCAAAATGATTCTTTAAAGAGTATAAAATTGAAAGTGTAAAATTGAAGCGGGTAATATAATATTTGGATAAAAGCACTTACATCTTTTTGCTACTGTGATATGTTTATCCTTAAAATGTTCTAAGTTTTTGCCGAAGTAATAATATAGCTACATATTTTCAAGTGTGTGCTTTTGTATTTTGATTATTCTCAATATTCAACAATAATACTATACGTCACAGTAGAGAATACCTAAACATTTATTCATTTCAGAAACTGTACATAATGACATGTTTGGCGGAAAATTATAGATTAATCCTAGAATACATATGAATATAGACAAAGAGTAAATATTAAGCGTTCACCTTATTTTAACTAAAGTTAAGAAATTTTCAGATCTCGTTGATTGATTCTTATCGAGCAATTTTTCGAGCTTTAGAACTATAGACATATGCACTATCCACTGAGTCCAAACAATATTTCCTGCCCCCCCCCCAGAAGTGGCAATTAATTAGGGTTGAACTATGATTAGATCGCATTTCAGCAAATATTGTATCTTAAGGTATTAGATTTTGAGATACAGACCCATTTTCGGAATATTATAAAATCCAGTTAATAAAGTGAAACTAACTGCTCTGAAGTCGGTATTACTTTACTTACTTTTATACTTATGTCTCTTACTCCCAACGGAGCATAGGCCGCCGACCAGCATTCTCCAACCCACTCTGTCCTGGGACTCCTTTTCTAATACCATCCAATTCTTGTTCATCTTTTTCATATCTATTTCCATATCTTGGCGTAATGTGTTCTTTGGTCTTCCTCTCCTCCTTTGGCCTTGAGGATTCCATGTGAGGGCTTGTCTTGTGACACAGTTGGGTGCTTTCCTCAATGTGTGTCCTATCTACTTTCAGCGCTAATTCCTAATTTCTTCATCCACTGAGATCTGGTTTGTTCTCTCCCACAGTACGTTGTTGCTAATAGTGTCCGGTCAACGGATCTGAAGTATTTTGCGTAGACAACTGTTAATAAACACCTGTATTTTCTGGATGATGGCTTTCGTAGTTCTCCAGGTTTTCGCCCCATGCAGTAGAACTGTCTTGACATTTGCATTGAAAATCCTGATCTTGGTGTTGGTTGACAGTTGCTTTGAGTTGATTGGGAGGTCCGTGGGTGCTGCTTCGATGTTGGGTGGGTTCAGTAGGGCTGGTCGACTCAAGAGGTCTATGAAGTGTTCTACACACCTGTTTCGTTATTCTTCAATGTTGGTGATTACTTCTCCACAGTAGTTCCTTCTCCATTGAGTAGATCATGAAAGGCCTGGAACTTATTGCTGAGGACTATCTTGAATTTGTTGAGTTTGTCAGTATCCTGAAAAAAGGCCGTATTGAACTTTGATGATATTGTCCGCCCCATTGTCCAGTGCTTCTTGAGTTTCAATTTCATCTTGGCGATCAGCAAGTGATGGTCTGATGATATATCAGCTCCTCTCTTGGTTCTCACATCTTCCATCGTCCTCCAGGACTTTTTGTTGCTGCAAATATGGTCGATTTGGTTTTGTGTATTGTGATACGGTGAAGTCTATGTCGTTTTGTGTATGCGTTTATGTGGGAATATGGTGCCACCTATGACCAGTTTATTGAAGGCACATAGGTTTACAAAACTCCCACCATTTTCGTCCCTTTCTCCCAGTCCGTGTCGTCCCATGATGTCTTTATATCCAGTGTTGTCCGTTCCAACTTTGGCATTGGAATCTCCCATCAGAATGGTCAAGTCCTTTGTTGGGCACTTCTCGATGATTGACTGCAGCCTGTCGTAGAATTGATCTTTAGCGTCTTCATTGTAGTCGTTGGTAGGCGCATAGCATTGGATGATGTTCATTGAAATGCCCTCTTCCTCTGTTTTGAAGGAGGCTTTGATGATCCTTGGTCCATGAGATTCCCATCCTATATGTGCATTTTGTGCTTGTTTGGAGAGCATCAATGCAATTCCTTGTGTATGTGGCGCATTTTCTTCTTCATGGCCAAAGTATAACAAAAGCTCCTATGAAGCTAGTAGTTGTCGTCCAACTAACGTCCAATGTGTTTCACTGATCCCAAGCACCTCTAGGTTGTATCTTCTCATTTCTGCAGCAATTTGGAAGGCTCTCCCGGTGTCCCACATTGTACGAACATTCCATGTAACTAAATAAACGGTCGCTCTGGTTGTCAGAAGGGGCATCGGCCTCGTAACTTCCGGAGGAATTCGGCTTTCATCATGAGGCGTCATAGTTCTTCTAAATGAAGACCTTCTGACTCCCAGGGCAGAGGTTAAAAGGTTTGAATAATTTTTTCTGGTTAGCGATTTTCAGCGAGTTAGTCTTCTACGAAATGGGGACGCTAACTTCATACCCAACCCTCCTCCTTTATCCGGGCTTGTGACCGGCAGTAGCCCCCGGAGGGACTCCAGGCGGAGTTCTCAAGTCGGTATAAAAACTAGTTAAAACTGTTTTTGATATGTCGGTATCATCTTATGTGCTTTGGTATTATATCTAAAGCATTTTAGACATTCCTAATCAACATGAAGCACTCCTGAATGAAATTACTGTTTCATTTCTATCGTTCATGGTTTTAGTTTCAGAGTCAATGTCCCATTACGATTTTAATTTTTTTCCCTTACAAAATTAAACATATACATAACCACAAGACTAGTTTCTCAACTGATTTTTTCTATTGATCAGGAATGTAAATAACGCTTCATAATAATATCGAACGATCTTTTCAAGCTTCAGTGATCAGTCGCTGCTCATATATAAGTATTTTGAACGGTTTTTGTAGGTATAAGTTTACTAATTACTTTTAAATAGTTGCCAGAAGCGGAATATTGGCCATTTGTCCCATTTTATGTGGGATTCGTCAGGGAACACATCCGAACCCTGTTTTTGTCTCAACACTAGAACTCAAACCCACTATTTACTTTTTAAAAAGCCGGTGTAATATCTACTGTGATACAGAGTTCAGTAATTATATGTTAATGAATTTGTTGATAATCAACTAATACATCTCCCAGACCCAGATAAATCATGTGTCTTTATAAGTATGTATGGTAATTATAAAGTGAAAATGTTGAAAGTTCATAGTGAATGACAGATTTATTCGTCCGCCTTTGTTTACCAACCGAATATCCCTGACTGGATGAATCCAATATCAAAAAAGCATATTTCCTGTTCATATACCTTCGGAATGTTGAAATACAGGTTTAGGAAGCGTAAATCATCCAACGAATTTAATTATCAGAGCCCAACACCAATATCAGAGAACAGAAAATGCATTATACTAGGCATTAAACATACTGCAGAACGAAACGTTTATGAAGTATAAACATTTACATTCAAACTACATCTACTTCGTTCTATCGATTACCATCACTTGAATTGTTTATGAGAATTATAATAGTAAATGTTAATTGCATTTTCAAAATTACTGTGCACTACCAGAATGTTTATGAATATTGAAATATTGACGAGAATTAGGAAGGTGTAAAACTGAAAAATGTTTTCTTGGTTCAAATATTGATGTAACTAACATAGTATACGCCTAAGTTGATCAATGAGTGCAACTTTAGATTTCATTTTAAATTTGAACTTTAAACATATTGATCGATCGTTAGTAACACAACAAACTTCACAGCACTAGTACTTTCGGAGTAAATATCATTTTTACATCATGATTACCCTGATATGTAGGCAGTTATAGTATATCTTCCAATTAAACGACGAAGTGCTATACCATATTTTGAATAATAATGAACAGCTTGAAATAAAGTTATTATTAAATATCATTCGGAATAAAAGTCAGTTATTGTCTGAAGTTTCAGTAAGCTTGAGAATTAGTATAAATGAGCTACCTATATAGAATCTAACTCATACACTCAGATGACTATGTTTAGTTGAAAGTGATTGGCAATAAAGAGACATGTTTAGTAATCCAGTTTTTCCACTAGTTACTTTTGTAGATAAACAATCTGACAGCCAATAAACGTTTTGATAGGAATCATGTAATTTATTTTATAAATAATTAATAAATGTCGTTTAGCTTATAATAATATAATTTTATTAGCTAAAAATCACTAAGTTATCAGATCTAGTATTTTACAGATGAATATCGTTTCTAGTATTTATGCCTATAAATGTATAACCGTCTGAACATGAAACCGACATCACTGATATAAAAGTGACATTCATATATCAAATGAAACTTTTAGGTATACTGTCCTCACACACTGAACCAAACAATTGATTCCTGAAAAAATGATACAGAATAAAATATATGCATAAATGTATTTAACAGCGCAGTTAATTACAGATTAGCAAACGGCAAACTAAAGTTGCACAAACCAGGATTTTCAGTTTGTAATTAATAATTTTGAATCCAGTATAAATGTTACTGATAAATAACGTGCTATACTTTTCTGTATTATGAATGAAACTAAACAACAATCTGACATAAAAATAAATTAACATGTTTCTAATATCTCAATGAGTAGAAACATTAAATTTTCTGACGTTTCGTGACTCAGTGTAAGCCGCTCCTTCAGAGAACAAATAACCAAATCAAAATTAATCCAAGTTTAAATAGTGTAATGGAACAACACAAGAATATTATGTTATATTATGACAGTGCTGTCACTGGGATAAGACCTCAAATATTTATGGCGCCACATCGTTGGAGTGCATAATGCACCACATCTACTCCTTGATTTTATATATCTTGGAAACCATAAGTCTTATCACAAAATGTTCAACCGGTCATTGATTTGTAAAATTCTGACTGCTACTGCATTCTGTTTCAACCTATAAGATGTAGATTCATATTATGACATAATATTATTATGTTGTTCTGTTGTACTATTTAAACTTGGATTAATTTTGATTTGGTTATTTGTTCTCTGAAGGAGCGGCTTACACTGAGTCACGAAACGTCAGAAAATTTAATTTTGCCACTCATTGGGATATTACAAATATTTATTTATAACAATCTACCCAATGCTCAATTTATTCAAAATTATCAAGTCAAACCTTGGTAATGATACTTGACATAGATTTCACTGAGTGTGAAAGCTACGTCAAATTTCACATTAACAGTGTACTAATATTCCTAACCTCATTGTAAATATATTCAATCATTTACAGAACTTTTCATTATCTTAGGTGACATTATCATTTAAGTAAAATCAAGTTACATCGCAAATTTTGTCCTGAAATAATTATTTTCACTACAAACTCAAATACATCTAAGCAACACTAACATCGACTATTTAACAAGAAAACAAGTCATGTTAAATAATATAAGTATATTTTCTTCTATGGTAATATATCTACAACTTGAAATCAGTTTTCGACAAGGATTGATGTTAATTGCAAAATCACTAAAAACGAGTAAAGACCAAGGAGCTATCTTATTGAAATATGAAGCTTTTCAAAATTACAGTCATATGACCTCATCTAGGATCAAACGCGAGACTTTCAAATGGTGAGCGCTTACATCTAAGCCTACTGAGTTGAAAACCAATAGCCTATATTCTAAATTCGATCAACTCGCAGAGTAACGCTGCATTACTCAACAACACCGATGGGTAGTTACCTCAGTTCTGACATACGTGAACTCACCTAGTTTCGAATTCTTAAAAAAGCCTCGAAACTTCACGACATAGCCGATAGTGAGCACACGATCATAGTTCATTCTAGTGATATGTAGAAACTGGTTTCATGTTGCGGTTGGTTTTTGTCATAGATTATTATCAAGGGGGGCACTATTGAAATGTCCCACGGGTAGGTAAAGGTAGGATCCTAAGGATTTACAATAAAAGCCATCAAATTTAGATCCATTAATCTTCATTAAGAATTGTGGAACTTCATAGAAATGGTGAAATTAAGCAGGTGAACCGTTGAGTTCTTATTATGTAATCTAAAGGTGTCGTGATGTTTGAGATTCTATCCCATATGAGAGCGTTGTGGACACACGTTTCTGACAGGTTAAAGACCAAAATAAAATAGTTTCCCAGTACTTTACAATTTATCAGCTGATATTAGTCTGTGATGAAAACTGCATTCAAATAATACAAACTTCTAAACAAGCAATATAAGTGTGGCAAAATTTAGTCAACCCTACATTATTTTTACTCATTCAAAACAGGATAAATCAAATTATCAATAATAAAAGCGTCAAACTGAAATTGTAAACATGGATCATCATTTTAACAAACTAAACTTCATAGAATTGCTTTATCCCATTGATTAAAATTAATGAATAATTTAAACATAGATTTCAGTTTTTAGTATGTTAGTTCTGTTCTATCAATTACATTGATGATAGATTAACTCGGTAACATTTATCAACTACAAATAATTTACTGTATCTGTATATTGGATGCGCTTACATTTATATAGAAACTTTTCCATCATAGTATAATCTGACGGGTGAAGAGATGTAAAGATTCACGTGTAACTGAGTGTATCAAGCAAAAAATGGAATCAACGTTAAGCTTAAGACACTAAATAAACTGTACTATATTATAAAACATTGTGTTTCCAACTGAAAATATACAAATAAATGTAGTCAATATTACTATATTAAAAATATCTGCTTTTCTTCTTTACCAGTCATTCACGTGAATCAATAACTTTGAGAATTTACAAACTGTCATAATGTTTAAACCTTATGATTGTGTTTATATTATTAATTCACTTCAGATTAATTAAAAAAATCCCTATTTCAATATGTTTTCTACGGAATATGATCTTTCATTCAAGATCATTCATTCTATATCTCTGTGGAACTTTTTTTCTGACATAATTTAATATTAAATGAATGACAACTAAATTTGGTGAATGTTAAATATGAATTCACCTAATCTATTTATTCTACAAATTGAAATTGAAAGCAACTCACAACATTCAAGTATTTTAATGCTCTTAAGTTGGTACTCAACAAATAGTTTATTTTAACAATTTAAAAAAAATTTGCAACTGGGTGTAACTATATGTTACACTATTCACAATCATAATAATTCTTCTACATTTTAAATTGTGTGTTTTTTTAATGTTATAGGAAACGTGGAATTTTATTTCAATCGTTTCAAAAGTATGATGTTACCAAGTTTTATAGTTTCTATAAATAACACATTCTGAATGAAGGCAACATTTTTTTTTCTTACATAGTATGCAAGGTGATTGTTTAGATTACAATAAAATTCATCATTTATTTCTTTATACTAGCTTAAAATAATTTAGATGTAATCATTAACCATAATCAAAGCTCTTATGATCTATGAGAGGAGATAAGACAGGATATTGAGTAAACTGAATACATATTTGTAAATTTATGAAACGAACTAATGAGTAATTAAACACTACTTATATTCTGCACATCTTGTTTCACTGTGCTTATTTTATCTCTATAGTTGATGGTTTGTTAAGTGTAATGATAATGAATATGATACAAATGTTTGATTATCAACATCAATATTTCTGACGATCATCCATGTACGATATTGAAAAAAATAGACATGAGACAAAATTACATATTACTAATTTTTTTTAAATGAAAGTAGTATGTCGAAATGTTTGTTAGTCAACAAATTCATTTTTGTATTGAAAAATATTAATTGGTCAGCTACACACCTAATAGGCTTTACTAAATATTTAATTAGATAACTGTTTATCAAACATTTGTACAGTAACTACCAACCAATCACGTTACAGATACATTTGATTGTACATAAACGTGCTTTATTAAGCTTTATGCATGTATTTCTTAATTCTACTAACATCAACTGTTATACTTCGAACAATCATCTTGTATTTATCATCATGTAAAAAAAGCAGACTAGAAAACAAAACTTAAATTTACTGATATCTAATGGATCTGATTAACACCTCCTGGGGCCAGGTAAAAATGGAGCGTTGTATGTCAGGCTGTCAACTCAACATTACAAGCAAGAAACTTACTAAAAAATGCTAATCAGAAAAAAATCATTTTAATTATTTAAACTCTGTCTTGAAAGTTGAAGAATCTTCATAAAGCAGGGTTATGACACCTTCTAATGAAAGTCGAGATTCTTCAGAAGCTATGAGGCCATTGTACTTCTCCATGGCTAAAGCTACAGTTAATATAAGTACATGGAATGCCTAGACAATCGGGGGGGGGTCGAGGAAACCATTCGGGTAGTCGCAGAAATGCGGAGATACGACTGTGTTCTCCTTGGAATGTGTGAAAATAATCAGATCAAAGTGGGAAAGAAAAATCTAGCTTCAGGAAAGATGCTGCTGTATTCTCGCCTCAATGAAGAACAGTTAGTATGAGGGGATCATAAGGAGGCCAGGGGAAATGGATAAAAATGGAAATAAACCGATAAACCCATCATCATTCGGAAACATGATTATATGCAGCAAAGTTTTACCACAAAAGCAAATGAACGAAGCCACACACGTTTCACCAGATCACATTACGAAGAAATAAATGGATTCAGAAGGTACAACAAACATATAAAAAAAGAGAGGAGTTTATATAATTTCAGATCGAAACCTGGTTGTGACTAATCTAAAACTTACCTTAAAGAAGCGCTAAACAATTGCCCAAGCAACATTACGAAAGTTTAATACAGTTATCCTTCAAAATGCTAAAAATAACTCAGCAAGTTCAAGATATCTCTCTGCAAAAGATGAAAATCCATACAAGGTCTGCTGAAAAAAAAAGGAAACCATTTTCTAATGCGACTAGAAAAGGACTAAAGAGTCAAATAGTTCAACATTGCAGGATGTTTTCACGCCGAACAGGCACCAAAATAAGGTGTAAATCTCTGTGTATAACCTAAGTTTAAAAATGGGAAGAATAACAAGACAGTGTTTGAACAGGAGCAGATAAAGTCAACACATGAGCCGAATACGCAGAGGCAAACAAGCGTGTAAAGAGAAGCATTGAAGCTGATAAACAAAATATTTAGTAAACCGGGCAACAACAAAAGAAAAAGCTATGAAAAAGGAAGTATTAAAGAACTGTCTGATTTCATATAGAGGTAAATGCAAAGATGAAGTGGATCAGATTTTTCATCGCAAACTTTAAGATAGTCCTATTGCGAGGAACTGAAAATCAGCGAAGCAACACAACCATCACCAAATATGTTCAGGTATTTGTACATAGCTTTCTACACAAGATCAGCAAAAACCTACCATGACAGAGAATCAAACAAACACCAGCTAAAGAAGGAATTTAAAAAACGTAATGGAGAAGACTGGAATACTCATTATGAAAATCAGCAAACTGTACCACAAAGCAAGTCCTAACTTTTAATATGTAATTCAGAAAGGAATGAGGCCGGCAAAAACCGGATGACATCGAGAAATGGAGACGAATGTCAAAACATGAATAGGACTTGGCAACGATTGGCAAGGAAAGCCTAAGATAGATATGGTTGGAGATTTAAGGTCGATGGCCTACATTCCAAGGGGGTAAGAGGTTTAATTAAGTAATGAATCTAATTAAATGTGAAAACATTTTGATAATTATTATGTTTATACAGTTAGCTCTTAATGAGGTTGGAGCAGACAGATGACTTATTCGTTCAACAAACAGAAAAACGTTTAAAGTATTTGCGAAACGCGAATCATGATTAATTTAGTTTGTGTGTCATAACCGTTTTATATTTTTGTGTATGAATTACGAATAAAGAAAATCTTGAAAATATTTCTTATCGAAAACTTCAGTTATTGGAATAATATGAAGTTTGGAATTAACTGTAGTTTCGTTAACTGGTTTGCCAAAATCTTTGTATTTCGGTATATTTAAAGGTTTGTGTTTATCTGATGTACTCCCATGATCCAACTTTTTCATTCGGTCTAAAATTTCACCTGAATCATAGCTAGATACTTTAGTGATGATGGATGCACAATTAGGTTTGCTCTCTTTTGTTTTCAAAGTTTCTGTATAATTTATGGGCAGATCATTTTTTTCTTTCTGCAACTCGTCACTAGAATTTGCTTTCGGATACACTTTTTCTTGGCCGTTTGCAAAGTTTCGGCTACTTTTACCTGGATCCGTTATAAGGTTTGCATTTGACGTTTTGGATAATTGTTTTTTTGAATTAGCAACAGATCTTTTTGTTTTAGAAGGAAATCCTACAAAGCAACAAGTATGAGGATGTAAGAAAGCGAATTTAAGTTTCTTAAAGAATAATGAAATATGAGCGTGTGCAGACGATTGTTTTAAATTTGTCCAACGATTGCCGCTAGACTTCTTCATAATTTTGTTAGGATTTGAAGACTGAGAAGTTTGCTTAAGTTACGTCATCAAAATGCTTATATTTAGTTTGTTTTTAATTTGGTTTTTGGTATAATGTAAATATCGTTAGATAAGCACTATTAGTTCAGTTTTCACGTATTGTTACCTACGATCATATTTACTGGCGGATTAACTGATGTAAGCTTATAGAATTTGTATCTCCATTTCCACCAGTTCTCTTTATGGTCTATCTATTTACGACTTTCCATCAGAACAATATTTATAATAGTGGCAGGATAATATGAGCCTATTTGTATCTCAACATTCCCAATAAGTAATTTTATAAAGAAACGTGAGTGCTATGATTACGTTAATAAGAGACTGATGATTGCAGTAGCAGATTACACAAATGTGCCAGAGTCTTAGAATAACTGTTAACTTTTCAAGAACATTTAAAGGTTTTTATTGTCTTGTTGATAGTATCCAGGACCACATTTGATTAATCTCTCTTAGGAATACGTACAATGAACAAATTCCTCAATATTATCTACAGTGATTGGTATGTTGAACTAATTAGCTGTCGAGGATTTCATCCTCACTCAAAGTCCAAGAACATATTAACATCTGTTTATGCATTGTTGATAAAAGTAATTATTTACAGGATATATCAATAAATAATCTAAAGGGAGTAATGGAAATCAATAAATGGGTAAACTCAAGAACTCTTAATGAACAAGAAAGATAACATTGTATACTACATAATCTAAATTTATCTTGAACTGTAGAATAAATTGTCTAGATTCCGAATTAGACAACGAATGAGTTTCTTAAGAAAACAGTTCAGCAGTAGTACAGTACCCATGTAGTTCAATATTAATATCTGTCTTTACTAGAATACATGTGT
Source organism: Schistosoma margrebowiei (assembly GCA_944470205.2). Lineage (NCBI taxonomy): Eukaryota > Metazoa > Platyhelminthes > Trematoda > Strigeidida > Schistosomatidae > Schistosoma > Schistosoma margrebowiei. The sequence goes on from OX104028.1 coordinate 45,796,465, forward strand.
AAGATATGAGATTTTTAATGTGGATAAATTCGAAAAAGGTAATCAGTCTATGCTCTGTTGTTTACTGTCATCAGTAATATACCATGAAACTTATGTTAGGAATATCTTGATAATTGTCGTTTGTATTATCACTGAATATTGCTGCCATGTGTTCATTGATACTTATCCATTTCCACTCATTAATTCATTCATATAATCAGACACAATACCATAATTATTCACTTTTTACTCAAAGAGTACGTCTCATAGTTTTGATTAGACTATTTTTTGTATATTTTGCAAATAGACTGACGATTATTTTAAAGATTATACTATGGATAATGTCTAACAGATAAATCCTGGACTCGCTTTTCGACCCAACTGGAAATTCACTAATGGATGGATTTAAATTCCATAGTTGATGTTCCCATTTAGACTATTAAATAGTTCACAATAACTAAAACATAAGGTTTAAGTTGATGAAAACTAAGGTGATGAGTCAACATAAATACAGGAATTATCAAGTCACGTTTTTAATAGAAAATAGCTAATTACAAATGACCTAATTCAATTCTGAATTTTAAAGGCGGAGTAATAAAAATCATTACCATCATTAATGACTTACCGCTCATTAATGTTGAATATTAGGTCTGAAAGTAATTACCAGTAACTCAACATTTTATCAAAAATATCATAAAAAATAAATTTATAAAATAAGAATCATTTCGAAGTGTTACCTTTTGGTGGTTTGTCAATTATATCTGGTCCTTCTGGACGTACAAATAATCTGTGTTGATCTAATTGATGCTTTGACAATTCGGTTGCTTTAATTCGTAACTGTTCACCAACACTGATTCGAAAATAATAAATTCGGCTTGCAAGCAGTCTAGAAAATACAAATAAAAGTGGAATATAATCAAATCTCATTAGTAAATTTTTAAGAGAAATATTCATTTCTAATGTATTAATACAATCCACTGAATTTAAAACATTATGCTTTGTTAAATAAAAATACCTTAGAATGATGAGTTGACTGTGACACTGAAAGTTAATTAATAGAACGTATGTAAATCTTGAATGAATCTTATTTATCTTTCCAACCCAACTTATTTCACATTAACTTTCTGAAATCGTTGAGGATTTAGCAATTACTTCTTCGACAACGAATAAAATTTATTCAGTTATTGAGAAAGAATAGGAATGAGACTCGACGAAAACCTTCTTTGTATTGTCGTAGTTTTTTTCTCATACTCTTTCATTTTGATGTTGTTTTACCTTTTAATGGACATGATTTCATTCCTACTAACTTCTATGAAACTTGTTTGAATGTTATGCATTACTCAATGTTCATTATTTCTTTCAATTTATACACTGAATTTGATTTAATTAATAAAATTATGGGACATTTGAAGTCATTATACTTTAATAAATTTTCATACATTATCACTATGTTTTTTTATGATATTTTATTAGAAGATGCTTTACAACCCACTTGACATTATTTGCTTGAATCTTCCCATTGATGTTTAGGACTGTAATTGATCAGTCTCTTATTGGCATATATGCATACTGTGCGTATTGCTTCGATATTGCCTTAATTCACAACCAATATAAACAAAGATGAATAGTGGTTAGTAGTGGAATCCAGGACGCGTGTTTCATCCTATTGTGCGAACGATGGTAGGTTCGAGTTATGGAGCGAACATCAACTCTGATATGCAAGCACATCCAGCTGACGAGATACAATATCAAATTAGCGTTTTCTACTATTCTGACACTTGTACAACATTATTTTAACAAAATCTAAAGCTGTTTTTCGAATCACTAACACATTGAATGGGATATTCTAAAATATCTGGATATTAATCTTTTTGTTAAACTCACTAATCACTAGATTTTATTTTGATATTGTAATAATCCAAAATAACTAAGACAAATAGGAGTTTTTACATGGTTTCTAAATATTTCGATAATTTAGATTACTGATTGATCAATAAATTAATGAAAACTACATTTAGTTAAATACAATAAAGACAGTAACCAAAAGTAATAACGTGTAAGACGTTATTCATGCAGCTTAATAAACTTCATTAAAAGAACCTCTATATTCATAATCTTGTGTAAATGTAAATAACTGAATTTGTGAAAGGATCAATTCAGCATACGTAAGTAAAGAGTGAAAAAGTTCTAAATTCAAACTTCATGTAAAATATTATAATTAGGAATAAATAAATTGATGACTTTTTTTTGACCTTATTGAAATTAAGAAATCAGAATTGTATTTGACGCTATCAGTGAAATAATGCTTTAATCAAATCTCAATAGATCAATAAAATCTCTGACTAATACACATATTTTCTTAACTAGTAAATTATTCATAACAGGTCTATATTCTGTTATAATAAAAATAAAAAAGTAATGTGAGCAACCGATCAAATAAAAGAGTTTTCTTATCTGCTTACTTATTATCTTATAACAATGGAGTTAAAAAGGGTGAACGTCTCTTTGTATTATAATGTTAACAAGCTGGTGTGATGGAAAGAAAATGCTGATCATTTATACTCAGAACGAGGGATCACGGCGATTCCAGCGATGCGAAAGTAAGAACACAAGTTTGATATAAATGAAGATTTATTAGCCCAAACACTATGACAACGACGAATCGAATATAGTCTAAAATACACTGGTTTATGTATTGATTATACACCCATTTTGATTAATAATTAAGATTAGATCACATACTCAGTTATAACAAATCCCTTAATGAGCATAGTTCATGTCAGGTGAATACAAGAATATCGTATATTATACAGAAGAAAATATACTGGAAAAACAACCAAATCCTCATGTTGAATCAAAACGGATGTAATATTGAATAAAACTCATAATGAATAATTCAGTCGAAAATTGACCTTTCTTTTCATCATATTAAGCAATAATTAATCTACTGGGTATAACTCGGGTCCTAACACAAACCTGAAAGTCAATTATAAAACTATCTAATGATAGTACGTAAATATAAAACAAATATTCCCAGAAGCTGCTATTACCGTATGTTCTCGTGAAGAACACAAATATTCCAGCGAAATATAATAAATGTCAAAGTGTAACAAAAACGATTGTAAATTGTCAAATCTATTGTAATGAAATATTGAAATACAATAGGATATAATAAACGAAAATTGGATACGACATTAACAGACTCAACAATTTGTTATTTGAATAACATATCCGAATAATTAATGATAATTAAGTATGTGAATGGTCTAAATGAAATAAACTATAAAACAAAGAACAGTTTTTGATATACAGGAGTTTAACAAAAATAGCAAATGACTACATATCCATAAAAGCAGACTAGTCAAATGGATACACAACGGCTGATAACAGAATAGTTCAAGCTGAACATTCTGAAAAGTTTTGAAATTGTAATGTGCGTGTAAAAACTCCGCATGGAGCCCCTCTGAGGCTACTGCTGGTCCCAAGCCCAGGTAAAGGAGGAAGATTAGACATGAGGTTAGTGACTCCACCCCGTAGAAAACTAAATCGCCAAAAAACGCTAACGATAAAAAATAATTCGAACCATTTAAACTCTTATAAGCAAAGATGGATAGTGACTAGCAGTGGAATCCAGGACGAAACGCGCGTCCTGGATTCCACTGCTAGCCACTATCCATCTTTGCTTATAATGCTTGTAAATTAAGGCAATATCGAGGCATACGCACAGTATGCACATATGCCGATAAGAGACTGATCAATTTCAGTCCAAAAAAAACATCAATGGGAAGATTCAACTAAAACCATTTAAACTCTGCCATGGGAGTTAGAACGTCTTCATTTAAAAGTGTTATGACGCCTCATCATAAAAGCCAAATTCTTTCAGAAATCACGAGGCTGATGCCTCTTCAGACAAACAGAGCAACTATTAATTTAGGTACATGGAATGCTCGTACAATGTGGGAGAACTGAAGAGTCATCCGAATTGCTTCGGAATGTGTAAAGACTAAAAATTCTTTTTTTTTAATTTTAAATGTGAACTTTCACTTTAATAATCTTTCAAACACTAAGTTTAAAAATTACTGGAATATTATAACAGTCGATTTATTTCTGATTGTTACCTAATAATAATAAAAACTTTTAATAATAAAGACTTACTTATAAGTTATTTTATCAGTTCTCTCTGAATCAATATAATTAATCAATATTTTGAGATCATCAGGATTTAACGGAATTTGATTTTTCTGCAATAAAAATATGATCAAATAATAGTAATAATATATACATATATTCTGAAAATAATAATTACAGAATTCCCGCCAGTTTACAGGCATAATCAATTTGATATAAATACTAACATTAGATGTAAAGAACAAACGTGATAGAAGAAAGTTTTAAGTATCCTAGTTCAGTAATTGTTTAGGTAGTACATGTATTACAGTAATCCAATACATCAGCCGGGAATTTTTAATTTTTCTTAAGTGGACAGACTGTTAATTTATGAACGGTGTATTTAAGGTCATTTCCTGTATATATATTATTAAGTCAATCGCATTCATTTCGTCGTATGATTGTTATTAATGTATTCACAACGAGTATAGTTTAATAAAACATTAGGGATTATACGTGGTTTTATTATTATGTCATTCATCTGAATGATTCGAAATAAACTTAACTTTTTTATATTATTTTTTGAACAAAAAATTAAAATTTTGTTGGTAGAATTTGAAGGTTTTATTGACTAAATATTAAAATCATTCTATCTTATTAAGATCGTCGATTGTATCAACAAATTGCAAATATTCTATTAGTCTTCATTATGAAGTAAATTTATTGAATGCATCATTCGGTAATCACTGGTGAGATCTGAATGTTGTTGGTATGTTTTAATATAAAACAGCTATCCAATATCTTCTTTTTTATAGTTCAATTAGGATTAATCTCAATCAGTTATAGCTACAAATCAGTATAACCTTCAAAAAGCCATTCCATTTGAATCTTATTGTATTTTATAATCATAGAGAAATTGAAGTTAACACTTGTCAATAAAAACAAATCGGAGTAATAAATTTACATTTTTTTAAGTTTTGTCATGATCATTTCACTTTGATTTTCATATTCTTAAGTTGATTTTCAATAATATTCATACATCACTAAACATATATATATATATATATAATACGTAATTCGTATATCGTTATAAACCTATGTAACTTACAATCATTCTTTCTGTGAATTGAGCTTCACTTATCACTCCAGTTTGTTGAGGATCTAACAAATGGTATAAATCTAATATACGCATTCCATGTCTACTGAGGTAATTTATTAAAAATGTCACTGGATCTGTTTTACCTACATTTAAATAAGAAGATGAAATTATACATAAATGATGAGTTTAAAGAATTATTGATCAACTTTTCATCAAAATGAGATTTAAATTTATTATGAATTTTTAATGTGAACCAATCTATTAAAAAAACAGTGACATGTGGTTCTTCACAGTTTTATGAAGGTGTTTAAAATGGTCTCTATGTCAAAAATTATCTCTTGTTGACAGTTTAAAAAGATTCCTATATATATATATATATACTTAATGTGTCATAAGCCCGAATATCGTATATATTTATTCACTCTTGTTTCTTTGATAAAAAGGTAAACCATCATGGACATATTGAAACGAGATTAAATTACCCCCAATACGCACAGTATGCACATATGCCAGTAAGAGACTGATCAACTACAGTCCTAAACATCAATAAGAATATTCAAGTAAATAATACCAAAGGAACTTAATATAATGATACCTTAACTCTATATTAATAATACAATTCACTATATAATAATGATAATAATAGTAATAGGTTTATTCGTCATTTTATATTTCATTACAGTAAAGAATTCTCAGCATCATTCATGTAATATGTTCATAAATATTTCTTCATTATACATTTAAATTAAATTTTTTCAAGGCACGTTTTATAAATATTTTTAACAGTCACTATCTTCCACATGTATTCACTTATTAAAATTTTCTTGCAGTCAAGCTGCTATAATTAACTTTTCATCTACCCACTGAAACGTTACGCATTTACAAGTATTGTTTGCTGAACCTAAAACTTTGAAGGTAGAGAATGATCGACTCAAATGGTAATATATTATACTGACTGATTCCAGCAAAAAATTTATTTTGATTGAGATCATGAAGCGATTGATGTTAAACCACCATTGAAAACCTGGAAGCATTGGATGGCCGTTCCGTCCCATTGTGGGACTCCTCAGCAGTGAACATTTACAATGCTGCTCGTGGGTTTCAAACTCAGGGCCTTCAGTCTTGCACGCGAACGCTTAACTTCTAGACCACTGGGCCGGCATCTAACACTGTTAATGTTTAGCCTCAACCAATCCACGAAATGATGCGATCATCTTCCAGTGTCTGAAGTAGACACCTGTCTCTACCTGACACGGATTAGCTCCACTGGTCACGGTTTTTCATTAGATCTCCGAGAATTCCCCTTATCAAGCTAGTCATTAGTGAGCACATGGTCCTGGGTTCAAATCCCGTGTGTGGGATCGTGGGAGTGCACTGTTGAGGAGTCCCACACTGAGACGAAACGGCCGTCTAGTGCTTTCAGGTTCTCAATAGTGATTCAACATGGATCGGCCAATGGTCCCAACTGAAAACTCAACAATCTCCACAACCGCATACAGATAATTACAAGTTTGTTTGGTAGTCGGTACGTATATCTGTCCAAAATCGATAAGGATTAATTTAATTCATAAACATTTTGTTTGTTATTATCTAATTTATACAATAATTCTATTATTGGCGATGTATCTAAAATTCACCTTCAACACTTTTAAACAAGTTTGTTTATAATGACTAATTACTTTAATTTTATGTCACTTGGAGTGTTTCTGATTATGTCGTCCATTGTCATACTACGTAAAACGTATTAATTTTTCAAAAGTACTTAGAATACAAGATACTCATCAATTCTTATAGTTTAATGTTAATTACATTTATTACTAAATAAATTATGTGTAAATTAATTAGTTGAGAATTTCTATTAGGGAAGTCAAAATTATTGACCTGAATTGACTGAGAAATTACAGTATTGACTGGAAAAACTACGACAGTATTTTTCTCTAGAATTCAATGTCCCTCAGAACACGAGTGATACTATCTTCATGTCCATCGGATCGGCAGATCTTTCATTCTAATAAATATTACCATGAAGTAGTTCGAACAGAAGTAATGTTTAATTCATTTTTGCATTGGTTTTTTTTAATTTTCCCATTGATGTTTAGAACTGCAGTTGATCAGTCTCTTATGACTTGAGGCGATATCGAATCAGTTCGCACAGAATGCATACATACCAATAAGAGACTGATCGATTACAGTCTCAGTAGCCAAGCGAATAACGTGATGGCGTTTGAAGTGGACGGTACATGGTCCGAGTCCTGGAGTGTACATCAACCACAGGATGCAGGTACATCCAGCTGACTAGTCCCAAATGGACGAAACGCACGCCGTGGACTCCACTGCTAGTTATCATCATCTCTGCGTAGAGGTATGCTAAATAAGCCGTAAGCTGACAGAAATATAAGTTCAAGTAATTTCTACATACGACATATCCAAGTAGGGAAGAACAACATAACGATTAATATTTAGACAAATAATCGTAAATAATCTGTAAAACTGTAGTATTCAGTTACTCATATTCTATAGAATTTTAATTAATAACATGTTATCTATTGCTCGTTCATATAGTAGAACTTTCCTGAGGAGGTTAAATATTATATCGATAAAACCTTAGATTAAAATATACTTCCAGTTAAAAGTCTATTTGTTGATTAATAAACAATCATAGCTATTTACTGTTCAACAGACCAATAAATCTAGAGAAATAAAGCGATCGTATTAATAGTATTTTACGATAAGGTCAATAGCAATAGTCTGGCACTTTATCTTAATTGTTAATCTTACTATTCCAATCAGTAGGAAGAAAGAAACTGTAACCCTATGAAACTTGAAAATCTTACAGTGACTTACTGTATTTTCCTTGGCGAGGTTCCCATCTGATACATTTGGCGACTTTTAATACGAAATGTCGTTTGCGATTAATACGATGTACTTGTTGTAAAATGTTTTCATTAATTGTCAATCCCTTTTATTATAAAAAAGGTCAGCAAGTTATTAAATTAACTTTATTAATAAGATTTGAACGAGATAAACTTGTGAATAACAACTAAAAGTGTTTAAGTAATAAACTTGAAAGTCATCAACGTTTTTGGCAATTTTCATTTCATGTTAGATGAATAAAGAGAGCACTAGACCTAGGATTCGTTCTTTCTTAGGATTTTCCTCAAGATCTCTGGAATCTTGATATAATAAATTAACAAAACGTAATCGGGACTGAGAACTAAACAGTAAAATATCGGTTATCACTAACCAGTTAAGTAGTGTGAACTTCTGGTATCTTATAGAACAAGATAATATTAAACTCCGAACATTCGTTTAATGTTATTAGCTCCATTTTGTTACATATAAAATGGCAATATTTTTATCAGTTAAAATGATTATAATCTTTGCTACGTTTCCAATAAACAACTAATATTATACTTTCTAAGACTGTTTATTAGTTATCATTATTTTAGAAATCAGGTTTTATAAGATCAGTAAGCAAACCAAACGGACAATATGCCTGTCAGCTTTATTGTTATGCTCTATAACAAGACATTGCCACGAGTTTTACAAATAGCAAATATTTGATAAATCAATATTTTAAACTGATTGTTTTCATTAACATATCGAGAGTGTGATATCATTGTAAAGTCTCCTTATATATTTGTCATCGTATAAACCGAACCATATGGAAGATGTTTTTATTTGATTAAAGCATCTCTCATAAATCAGATTTACAAATTTCAAAATTTCCACTTTATTATAAGAGTATGATATTTGTTCAGTTTATCAAGCTTGATTAAGATAAAGATTTTCAGTTTTTAATGATAGATACTATTTAAAATTCGGAAATGATATTACTCATGAAATTTATTCAAATGGAATATATCATATTTTTACACTCTTATGTTTAGTTGTAAGTTTAATTTAAGTAACTTGATAAGTCAGAAGGGGTTTTGTGGATGTAATAGTAATTTCATTGGTTGAGATCATGAGTCAATTGAAGCTAGACCATCATGGAAAACCTGGAAGCACTGGATGGCCATTTCGTCCTATTGTGTGTTCCTCAACAGTGCGCATCCACAATCCCGCCCTCCGCGAGATTCGAACACAGGACCTATCAGTCTTGCGTGCGAGCGCTTGACCACTAGTCTACTGAGCTGGAACCCAACGGTGTTAATGTCTAACTTCAATTTCGTGGATTAGTTGAAGTTAGACACGCGCTCACTTGCGGAACTGATGGGTCCTGGGTTCGAATCTCTCGCGGCGGGATCGTGGATGCGCGCTGCTGAGGAGTCCCATACTAGGACGAAACGGCCATACAGTGCTTTTCAGGTTTTCCATGGTGATCTAGCGTCAATTGACTCATGATATCAACCATTAAAAATAACTAAATAGATGTAAGAGATTTACAATATTAACCTTCTTAAAAAATGTGTTCAGCAATAAATTAGTTTACAAACTATTTATAGTCTTTGTAAACATCTCCTTATAAAGTTATTATGTTTTGAGATATTCAGCTTAAGAGATTAACCAGGGCAAGTGACATATTACATTTTTCCAGGATGCTAAAGTAATGTAATAATAGTACAAAAGTTTTAATAGATTGAAAAACGAAATTCTCAACACATGCGGAATTAAACGGGGTTTCTGTAGTTTATCATTCCTCTTGAGAGTCACTTATTTTTAAAAGATAATGTTATTAGTTTACACAGAAACTAGGTTAATGTTTGATAACCGGTCATCTAAACCAAGTAACTGCTAATAGAAATTATAAATAAATTTATTCTTTTTTCGTCTGGAAGAATTTCGTTTGCCTTTTTTCTTATCCTGGAACTGATAGCTTCACATTTTTGGTCTTTAACAAATCCCACAATTTTAAGTATGGGGTTGCGGAGATCATTGAACTTCATTGAAATCATGAACCGACCTCAGTAAGACCACCATTAATATCCTAGTATAGGATCCCACAGTAGTGCGCATCCACTATGCTTCACACGGAAACAGAAAAAAGGGTATCCAATCTCGCGTGCAAACTCTGAACTTGTAAACTATGTTGATAACTAACTTTAATCAATCCAATTTGGAAAGAAATCTCCGTAATTTTAGTGAGAACCTAGGACCAGTGGAACTAATCCATGTAGAGTATGAGGCAGTTACTCACCAAAGACGATAATTGATAGTGGCGCAATATCATGGATTGATTGAGGTTAGACATAAATACTGCTGGATTCCGACCTTATGGTCTAGAGGTTCAAAGTTTGTGCGCAAGATCGAAAATCTTTTGTTCTATTTCCGTGTGAAGCATCGTGGATTCTTACTGCTATAGGATCCTATATTAGGACGAAACGAGCATCAAGTGCCTTTAGGTTTTTACATAGATCAGCTCATGGTTTCAATAAAATCCCGAAAAACACACACCTAAGCTTGATGTCTTCTAGATACATAATAACTAATTAAATGAATCATTGACCTACACATCATGAATGAATTTAATATAAGTAAACATTTGCAATCATATAAATATGTTAGGAGGAAGTAATAAAATATAGACGTACTTCTAAATCTAATTCTTCAAGTATACATTGTGTTGAGTTTTCAATTACATAAATTAATTCATGAATACCTGCCATTGTCAATGGATTGAAACCAAGCTAGATAAATAATAAATTAAAATTGAAAATCCAATTTATTAGTTTATTTTATTATTGATAATAACACTAATTTACTGAATGTATGGTTATGAATTATGAAATCCAAAGTTTAATATGGGTAGTAATTAATAACGTGTTTTCCATGGTGGTTTAACTTCTGAGTTCATTAAATATTAGATTCATTCTGTTGATGGATATTATATTTGACTCAGACGACTTTTAAAAGTACATAAGAGACTATACATTCTATAACATTTTAGTCATTCATCAAACCTCATATTTATCTTTAATGAAATATATGTAATAACTCCGCCTAGAGTCCCTCCTGGGGCTACTGCCGGTCCCGAGCCCGGATAAAGGAGGAGGGTTGGGCATGGGGTTAGTGACCCCATCCCGCAGAAAACTAACTCGCTAAAAAGACGATAACCAGAAAAAAAGTTATTCGAACATATATGCAACGAAGTAAGAGACCTACGTAATGAATTCAGACGGTTTTCGTACAATGAATTAAATGACATTCAAGATGATAGATTGAATTCTCAGAATCATGTCAAAAAATTCTTTCCATTTAAATCACTATTAAAAATTTATTGTAATCTGTTAACAAAGTTTTACATTATATATTATTTTCCATTTTCAAACCTATACTAAAGAGTACCAGTGCAAGGTTACTTGGAATTAACCAATCACTTGGCAAGACACAAATAATTTTCTAGGAATATGAAAGTGATTTCAAGCTTTAAGCGCATTCAGTTTTCATTATTTTGTGTGCTGTTTTTGTACTACGAATACAACTCTTAACCGAAGTTAAATTTGTTCTTACCTTCATCACAAAAGCAGGAGTAGGGTTTAATTTATCCAATTCACTCTTTGTAATCATAGCTTATCTTTCCATCTAGCAAATTTGTACTTTGATAAAGAAACAATTATTTTATAAGCAACGATAGTTTAATAAAATGAAATAAATGTGTATTCCAATATTACTTACACATAATTTCTTTAAGGATTTATTTGTGTATAAACAGTCTGCAAATGAGATAATAGTCTTTAAATCAATACGATTATATTTCAAGTTTAATTCTTCTAAATGACAATTTCGACTCAAACCTTTGCCAAGATTTTCCAAACATTTTCCATTAAATCCATTCCATGAAATATCTAGGTACAAAAGTGACTTGTTGCACTTCAAAAACAAAAATACAAACAGAGACATATCAATTAGAGATTAACATCTCTACTCAGTGATTCATAATATAATACATGTGGCACAACTTAATATAGATTACAGTTTCAAATTTCTCAAAATTTACTTACGTCTATTACTGCTTGTGGAGAAGCATAGGCCATCCACTAGCATTCACCAAACAATCCTGTCCTTGAGTACTCTTTCCACTTGTTTCCAGATGATATTCATTTTCTTGATGTATGCCTTCAATTCCCAACGCAATGTTTTCCTAGATTTCCCTCTTTTCGATCCCTCTTTACGATTACAAGTTAGCACTTGCCTCGTGATGCAGTTTGATGATTTCCTCAATGTGTTTTCTATCCACTTCCAAAGTCTTTGCCTAATTTCCTCTTCAGATGGAAGTTTGTTTGCCCTCTCCCACGGTAAGTTGTTGCTAATGGTAATCAGCCAACAGACATTGGATATTTTGCGTAGACAACTATTTAGGAATACTAATACTCTCTTGATGATAGTTATGGGAATTCTCCACGCTTCAGCTCCGTACAGTAGAACTGTTTTGACGTTCGTATTGAAAATTCTGACTTTCACGTTGGTTGACAGCTGTTTTGAGTTCCATATGTCCTTCAACTGTTGCTGCTTTATCAATCCTCGCATTTAAGTTTACATCAGATCCCACACGTTCATCGATGATTCTGCCCAGATACTTGAACGTTTCCACTTCAACCCAGTGTCACTGGGTTGATGTTCACCTTGTTGTATTTAAGAATTTTGTTTTTTCCTTTGTGTATGTTTAGGCCTACTGATGCAGAGGCTGCTGCTACACTAGTTGTCTTTATCCGCTTTTGTTCGTATGTATGGGATATAAGGGTCAGGTCATCTGTGAAGTTCAAATCGTCTAGTTGGTTCCGACCTGTTCATTGTATTCCATACTTTCACATGTTCAGGTCCTTATAGTCCAGCGAGCCAGCAGAAGAAAGAGAAAGGGAGAGAATGCGAAGTCCTTTTGATACTGTTGTTCACTTGAAATGAATCGGTCAGCTGTTCTCCATGCATCACTTTGCACTGTAGTCCATCGTATGGATTCTGAATGATATTGGAGATCTCAGGTACACCATAGTCGCTCTCGGCTTTCATCATGAGGTGTTATAATTCTTCCAAAAGAAGATCCTGCATCGCGGAGGACAGAGTTTAAATGGCTTGAATTGTTTTTCTGGCTAGCGTGTTTAAGCAAGGTTGCTTTACGGGGTGGGATTGCTGACCCTATGCTCAACCCTCCTCCTTTGTGTGGGCTTCGAACTGTCAGTAACCCTAGAAGAGTTACAGGCTACAGGCTACAAATTGTTTTTTGTTGTAATTCAAGGTTGTCATTATGATCTTACTGTAGTCACTACTCCAGGTGCCTAGATATTATACTGAACTTTGTTTTATATAAACTGATTGGTGACCATTTGGAAAACGCCTCAAAATCTAGTTTCTGTTCAGCTTGGTGATGACTGGTAAACATTTTTTAAATCATCAATATGATATACGCTTTGGAGTTTGAGTCAGCATATCATAATATCACTTTGTAACACGGTTAATAAGATGAAATCAGTACTCAATACTTGATAAAAATAACATTATTACTATTGCTATTTTTATTGACAACAAATGATTAATAGGTGTTCAACTGTTTAGTTACTATGTGAAGTTAGCTGCGACCTAAACAACCTAATAGGAGCCATTTTTTTCAAAACAGAATGGTACGAATTCACTTCTTTAGAAAATAAGGATAGGATTCACAATCGAGTTCCAACTAGCACAGATGCCAAGTTCACAAAATCCCGGAGTATATATGAATAAATCACGATTCTATTGTCATTAGCTTGCTACATGACATTTGTCAAATAATAAAGTGTCGTATAACCTTGAATAAACCACTCTTGCCATTGGTAAATAAAAATCCTATCACTACATTATTTGACCAGCATCTGAGATGATTCAGTATAGCTATTTCGTACTCAAAAATCAAGTAATTCTTTTCAGGTATATATATGTGTGCAGTAGCATTTCAAGTTAAATATGATTAAGAGGAGATAGTGACTAAAAACACCCACCACATAATTAGTTTTTCTATATATTATTCTTTAATTTCTCAAAGTTTAACTGAAAAGTTTGTACGATAAATACGTGTATTTACTAGTGGACAAGAAATGACCTTGATTTCCCGGATATTTCCAATAATACTCATTACTGTCATGAATGAACTTACCTCTAATGAATTTCCAAATTCAAAGGCTCCACTTGAACGTATTTGATTCCAGTGTAAACTGAGCCATTGCAAATTAATGCTGTTGGCTGTATATTGAATCAAAATGTTATTGTATTAATAATATTAACCTACCTAAGACTTTAGCAATTTCTAAAGCTCCTTCACACCGTATAAGATTTTTCGATAGATCTAACACTTTCAAACGTGTATTTGTCTGTCAAATTAAATACAAATTTAATTTACATCACATTTTACCTTTAGTTAAACAACCACTAAAAATCAGATAGTAGTTTACAATTGTTTCATCCAAGTATCAGAATCTCAGCGGTGTGGATCCATGACTCCACTGAGAATCAAACCCAGGACTTTCCGTATTGCAGCGAACGTAACACCTAACAGTTATTTCAAAATCCCTGTTACATATAGATGTGTCCCTAATATCTTTGATATATAGTTGTCTGCTGACCTCTATATATTTTCGAAAACATTTATGAATTTATTCTTATTATGTTTATTTATAGCCCATGTTTGATGATGTTTTGAATTCTTGATCAAAATATTCAGATTTAACCAAAAAAAAGAAGTAGATGATTATCTTTAGGTTATTCGAAACCGGTAACATTACAACCTTATTTCATTAAATTACGATGTGACTACTTTAATATAAAAATAAAAGAAATTATACAACCATTTGATTGTTTGTTTTTATAGTTAACTTTTGTGTTATTCTACGCGTCTGTTATTTGTTTATGTTTCTATTGAATTCTCTTTTTATTTAGCATGCAACAAGTGAGCTTATGTGAAGTTATACCGATATTCACAAAATTGAATTTGGCACAAAACATATGGCAATAAATACGACAAACAAAGTAAAAAAAAAGAAATATTCTAGAAATTTCTCAGAATAAACATTTGATATAATAGCAGCAATATCAATAGTCTATAAAACAGTTAACTAACAATCCAAATGAAGAAAAAACCATTTTGCTTTCTGCTTGCTCATATAATTCAGTTTGAACCATTTGGGAAGATGTAAAGTGTATTTTCACTTATATATTCAAAGACATCTTAAAATGATTAAAGCCTTCAAATCAAATAACTAGTAGGATCTTATAAAAACTAGTTATGTATCAACTGGGTAATAGCAAAATTTTGGTGATCATAATAACCAGTTTACCGTAAATTCTGTTCAACAGTATGCCTCAAACGCGACAATATATATTGCCCAGACCAATTTGCACTAAGAAGGCGATAGTGACGAAAAAACACTACAAGCAAATAAATCTGAAAATCCATCCATCAATTGGAATTTCTGATTAGCATCATTTAGGTAAACAGAATCGATGTATTTATTCTAAACACTGGACTCTTTCCTGTATTTATGATAAAATGATATTCATTACTTGAAAGCAAAGTAGGTAGATATTTAATTAAGCTACATCATATTTGTAAATTTATAGAAATGTAACAACTGAATTCTAAGATCATTCTAATCCTTCTCTATGAGACATTGAAAACTGTAAATATCTATTCTGGTGAATTTAACATTATCCAATACATACATTCATTTACTCATCAACCATAAACATAGAATCTCCATAGAATATTTCAAATTGAAGAGTATTTGAGTGGACAATTGCTTTCAATAACTTAATCATCAGGATCTACAGTTATAAGTCCATAATTATTGTGATATATTACAAAGGCCAAAATAATACATGCATTAATGTATTTGCTGAGGAGTCCCACAATAGGACGAAACGCCGTTCAGTGCTTCCAGGTTTTCCATGAAGGTCTAGCTTCAATAGACCCATGATTTCAACTATTGGAATTACTAAAATCTCCAGAAAGCCCCTTTTGATACTAATCAACATATGCTCAGTAGTGCCTGGTTTTAACATGTATATCCTGGAGTTCTAGTGAGAAATACTGACAGGTAGAGTTCAACCGGGTCAGTTGTGAGATAGCAACTCACTGATGACAATGGTGGATGTGTCGCTCGATTTCGTGGATTAGTTGAAGTTAGACATAAACACCGTTGGATACTGGCTCAGTGGTTCAGTAGGTTAAGCACTCGCGCACGAGACTAATAGGTCCTGGGTTTGGATCCCGCTAAGTGGGGTCGTGGATGCGTAGTGCTGAGGAGTCCCAGGATGGGACGAAACGGCCGTCCAGTGCTTCCAGGTTTTCAGTGGTAGTCTAACATCAATCGGTTCATGACCTCAATCAAAACTTAACAATCTCCACAATCCCTATACTGATAATTTGATTTATGCTGGAGTTATATAAAACGTGCTACAGTTTGACTTACTCTTAAACCACTAGCGATCATGACTGCACCAGTATCGTTTATTCTTGCATCTAAAATTAGATGGATAGATAAGCATTGAATCTCAATGGATCAGTAAGACCTCTGGCAATATTTGATTTAAATATAAAAACAAAGAAAATTTTAAGATAGAAAATTTCTTTTAAAAAATGTCAAACCATGGTTTACAGATTATTTTACAATTTGTAATTGAAATTTTCGCAAATTGATACAGAATAATGAATTTCGTAGTTGAAGCAGTAATTGTCACTTGACTTCTTTGCCATGATTTTTTCGTAGTTTACTAGCACACGAAATTATCAAAATTGTCGCTTTCATGTATTACATGGAATAGGTGAGAATATGATAGAAGTAATAGGTAATAGCTATTTAAAGTTTTGATTGATTTCATGAATCAATCAACGTTGGACCACCATTGAAAACCTGGAAGCTTTAGTTCAGATTGACTCAGAGGCCTAGAGGTTGAGCGTTCGCATACAAGACCGAATGTCCTGGATTCGAATCTCGTGTTTGGGACCGTCGATGCGCGTTGCTGAGGAGCCCCATACCTAAACGAGACGATCGCCCATGTTTACAAACGTGGTTTAACATTGAATCCTGTACTGAGAACTATCTCAATTGTGAAGAAACACAATATTTACAAGTGTTAATTGTCACTTAACAACAGTTCATTTAGTTGCAATAGACACTGACCTTTAGCCTGATGTTTCATACATGATTTCTGTAAGCAGATCAACATTCTTATCATGTGTTACATTTTCGTTATAACTAAACTCAAACTTATGAATGGCTTTAAGGCTATCATTAGATTTTATCTTCTTTATAATTCATTGAAAAATGTCTTTAGACGGGCTAGACATTTTCGTAATCACTATCACTCTTTCAATAACCAAATTAATGACATAAATTCCCATTTTGTCATTTGGTGAATTAAGAAGGAACGAATTGAGCGAAGAAATTTCTTTTCAATTAGTTTTTCATCATGGCTCTACACTAATATATATACGTTTTACAATAATAATATAATACTCATCGAGTAGATATGTTACGTAATAATTACATAATGACATTTAAATGAACATTGATTAATTGGAAGAGGATTATTAATACTCAAAGTGATTAAGAAGTTGCTACGTTGCGAAAAGAAACAACTGACTCATGATTTAAATCTGTGAAAATTTCTAAAAAAAAGAAGGAACAGAATTTTAACGGATGGTCAATAGGATGGTAGTTACGTAAGAATCAAGAGATGAATGTTGAGAATTTATCAAGTTCAAAAGCAACAGAAGCAAAATTACAAAAGTTAAAAAAAAGTGGAAGAAGTATGAAAAATAGTTCTTTTGAAGGAAATCTTAAACTGATGGCCAGGGCAGAGAAAGTGGTTGTACGAATCTCTTTTGAATGCAAAGGTCAGGTTTATGAACATGGATTGCGATGGCTTCCGCAATGTGCAAGAGGCGCACTCGTAAACCATGGGGCAAATTTGATGGGATATTGTAGATAAACTTAAAAGCTTTATTCAATTCTACTTGATGACCTGTGTCAACCAGGTTATCTAATCGAAAAGAAATTTCTTCGCTCAATTCGTTCCTTCTTAATGACATAAAATTGTAGAACTGAAGTATCGCTTGTTTTTGATATGCCACACAGTTTTGTAAATGATCCTGAGCAAAAATAAAACAGGAACTTAACTTTCAAAATTAATGTATCCATTTGGGTGTTTTTAGTTAGTATCGATTGCAGCAAAACGAAAGCTTCTTGATTCAGATGATTGCCAGAAAGGTTCTGGTGGAAAAAAATAAACCATGCACACGGACAATTCAGAAAGTGACAAAATCATAAAAATCACTGACCAATATAAGTAATTTCGATAAATAAAAACAAATTACCTGTATCAATATAGTGACATTTATGTATTCAACGTATTTACGTCGATAGTGATCTAATGTATGAAGTTCCAATAATTAATACCTATCTATACGGATCATATTTCAGTGGAATTTTTAATGTCCAGTTATCTTTAATTAATTATGATCCATATCTTTCAGTTTCTTAAACAGCGATGATTTACATAGATGCTGACGGTAAATTCACCACCTTATATTCAGTTAAATTATGCCATATCTTTATGCGGTTTTGAAAATACATCAACGATGAATTTTAATAAACTGTTTTATTAAAGTGTGATGATCTGCAGCATAACGAATACGAAAATAAACTAGTTTAGATATCTCTCCAACTGCTAAAAACAATAAAATAAATCCGTGAAGTTTAAGTATTCTTCAAAACCTACGAGACTCTCATAAGTCATAAAATAGACTAAACCCTAGCTTATAATTTTATAAATATATGGGCAGTTACTCAGTGAACCATACTAATATTTAACTCACACACTTATATATCGTCCTAAGGGTTATCTTATTTTTTTTAGAATCCTGTTTTTAATAATTGTTTTTTCACTTCAATAAACGTATACAGATATTTGTTAAAATGACTCAAGCAAGACATTTCATACCATTCCAAGTAATGAATTCAATTGTGAATACAGACCAGTGAATATCATATGATTTATCTTGAGCTACTTTATTCACTTTGATACTACAAGATATCTTGTTATATCATCGATGCCAAGTGTTAAAAGTTCAATAGTAGAAATAAACCGCTGTCTCAAATTTTACATTTTGAATCATCCTACAACTCAGATCTTTTCGTGATGTAATTTTTTTTTAAAAAATCATAATTTACAAAAATATGTTTATCATTGTATTAATAACGTACGATATGTCTAAGAAATGCGAATTCTTCTAGTAAATATTTCACTAATATGAGTCCATCATTATCAAAATTATTATAACTCAGATCCAATATTTCCAATTCATTACACTCCTGTTGGAATTATGTTTAAAATAATTAAAAAAAACAAGATTTTTCAAATATAGTCAGTAATTAAAAGTGATTTTTATCATCATCATCATCATCATGCATATTACACTTGATCTCTTTACGTTTAACTAACTCTTTTTAATGACTACAACTTAATCTTACCTCTATTTTATTGTTTGGCTGATCTTTCAAAATAATCACCTATTATGATTCAACTATCCAGTGATCAAATTAACAATTTGAATCTTTTCTTATGATAGTATATTAATCGTATTTGCCCACAAACAAAAGTCACTAACTTCTGGTCTAAATCATATTGGTAGTAGCAAACTACTTGGTTGGAGTACATACGACTATCGTAACCAATGGTTGGAGACTCTGAGTGACATGGCTCAAAATCAATCACAATGGCGTAGGTGTATACACTCTTTATCTTCCCTTAGAAAATGAGATTAAAATCACTTTACAATTTTCTTTCTATGAACTAATTCTTGCTCCCTGCATTATTTCCTTATACAAAATCTTTCTTTTATACATGACTAGTATTGAGGTAACTACTTCTACGAATTCGGTGTTTATCTTGTTGTGCTAATTAGGTGTGGCAACTTGGAACCATGCACATATGTGTCTGATCTTACGTTGTAGCTAACTAACTGACAAACAGAGTTGCTAATCGTTATCACTAACAGAAAGCAAATAATTTATATAATCTCTACTTTACAAAAATTTTAACACTTCTACGGGACATGATGAAAGTTTTCACGGCTAACAAAACGGATAATTTTAACTAAATATTCCATTATCAGATTCTCCTTACTTGTATGAGATTAAATAGAGTCTCTTACAAAAAATTGACAAATACAACAAAGATCTATTACCGTTAAGACTAGGATGATGAATTTAACATATGGATGGGATTCTAGAACCTTTCAAACTTTCATTTGATAGAAGAACCAAGTAGAAAATAAATTTATAGAATGTTTCTTCAGCATTTTATTTGTTTTCTTTTTGAACTTCCTTTTTATGATGATTAATCTATGTACACCGGTTGTCGTTTGTCTGGTCCTTAATATCGATTGGATTGTATCAATCATCGTACTACATGCCCATTAGTCTAGACGATTCAGAAATTTAGACATCATTGGCTTTGATATCCGCTGACGCATGAATAAATCCTTCGATAAGAATTGGTTCCTTACTGATAAGTGATAATCATCACCAAACATTTATTAACTTGATATCTGGTTATATAAATTATAATTATAAATTGAAGCACATGTTTTTAAAAAAATTACTTAAAGCCTGTGGGAATATGATTAGCAATTAACAACTCATAAAACATAATGGAAAAATAAGGAATACAATCAGTAAACTGTTTATATTGTGTATATTATTATTTATATCAGTTCCAGTGCTAAAATAGCTTTCAAACAAATCCATAGTTGTAGTCGACACATTAACACTGAGATTTCCGAGGAACATATGCGACTTCTATACAGAAATTGAATAGATATAATAATAAAAAAAAGGCTGTCGTAATCCCCTGTTGAAAATGAATCACACTTAATCATACTTTTCCTCTTCAAGTGAGGTATGAAGAATTACTAGACAATAAATTTTTGACTAATTTAAATGAACTACGATTTTCAGAAAATTTGCATTCTGGATAATTACTGTTCATCTCAAAATAAAAGTCCAGTTCTCTGTGGTTGTCCAAATAATGCTGTAGATCATATATGACCATAGTGGAAGTTTTCCTTAAAATTTCCTCATGTTTCTTAAAACACAGTGGCCAAGAATCCCAATAAAAAAGGAATTTTTTCGGTTCATTTCTGAGACAACAAGGAATTGTATTGAAAACTTATTCATTCCTTCTAGTTCAATAGTTTCACTAAAAAAACGAGAGTTTACTGGCAAAACTTCGAAAATCGTATCATATTTTTGTGTAAATATGGTGAACATTTCTAATTTGATAAACGTGAGTAAGTCCTGTTGTATAATTATGAGATGGTGAAGATTTGTAGCTCAGGTGGATGATTTTGGTGGAGTTTTGTTCTCTGAGCTGGATAGTTTGGTCGTGGAGCTTTCATCGCTCTTCTGAACGACATCATCATCATTTTCTTTGAAGTAGTAAACACCTAATCCCATTAAGGACTTCATTACATATTAGATAAATATATCATAAAAAGTATCGTAGAATAATTGTTGACCTAGAAAACCAGTTTGAAAATACTCTGAACATCACATCTATATGATTTACTCTATGAGATTTATAGAAACTAGTCATATGTTTTCTTTGATTACTGAGTCATTTTAAATTATTTTATGATAAAAAAGATTTTTGATTATGATAAGAGACAATTCTATTCAGTTGACCTACATAATTCTGTCCAAGTTTATATAAACTAATATTTCTTTAAAACCAAAGAAAAAGAACAGAACATACCTTCAACAAATTACTCACTGGTTGAAATTTTAACTTGCTTAAGTGTAATTCAGAAAAATTTATATATTTTGTTGTACATAATTTTTCTAACCGATTAATAATAGATTTTATTGCATTACATTTCAATTTCATACAATTGTCTTTATAAATATCGATTAATGTCCTAGTTGTATTCATGTCTTCATGAAATAATAGTTTCTTTGAAATTTGTTCATTTATTGTATTTTCTTTGTCTATTTCATTCTCACTATAATTATCGGAAATATCTTCAGAAGACCATAGAGGTGCTAAAGTAAACTGATTTATATCAATAGAGTAATTTGGTTTATTTTGTTCTGATTCATCTATGATGTTATTTATAAAGTCATTACTTTGCTTCTCATCGGTTTTTGAATTACTTTCAGAGGATTTCACTGTAGGTTTTAATTTTTTTGTTAATATACCATTTAGAGTGTACTTGTAAAGACAGTCATATGAAGGAGTTTTATAGTCAATAATTTGATTGGATTTATCCAAATGTTTAATCCATTCAGTTGATTGTTCTTCTTCATACTGATTGACGAAATTAGAAAAATTAGTAACTATGTAAAAAAAATAGGAGTAGAAAACAAAAAAATCGTTTGTTTAGAGATATTTAACTAAAATGAACCAATGCAAATAGCTATTGAATATTTTTTAGTTCAGTCATCTATGACTAAATACATGAGTGCTCTTTATATAAACTTATTTTTCGTATGACAATATCATATAATGTATGTGAATCAAAACGTACTAACCTTTCTTACTATTTCGTATAAATAACAGGATAAATAGCGACTTCTTAATGTTTGATTAATTCGGTGATTTAGGTAAACATTACCGTCTTGTAATAAGAAAGACTTATATCTGTAAAACTGAAGGTTGTCGCTCATCATAAGCATTATTATTCACTCCTAAGACTTTTCAAGAAATATTGTATCCTCTGTGCTAAGTGTAATATCCTAACTAAGGATGAATTATTTGTTACTGCTAAAAATTGTATATGGACTGTTACATATATATGTATGCATTTCTTTCATCTAACACATTGGCTATTATGATACCATTACGATACCATTTTTAACCTAATCTCGATATATTAGTTACCGTCTCTCACACCCACAACCACTTATGACTCGATCTTGGATGGTTGTTATTTTTAACGTTATTTTAGGATTCGATCTGATTTGTTTGTATATAAACTGCGTGTGTCTGAAATACGTTATTCGTACAGTGGAAGCTGAGATTGTATTCTGGACTTAACGGGTAGGGTAAGACAAGCAGAACCAATAAGGACTCAGAGTTGTCTCTAAGCTGTTTGGGTTAGTTAAAAAGTTATTTGTTTGGCACAGGGTCAGGATCGTATAAGTCGGTGTTCTGATTGGCGATCCAGTCACGTGATAATTGACAGGCTATAGGATATAACACAAAGGATTACAGCAAACAATTACAAACGATGAAGACAATAATCATAAACTATCTGTAACCTGAGTGTTGTGTAATCATATTACGTGAAACTATAGTCAATTTGGAAGTATTCCTTGTAGTTGGCTACATTTGCCATAGTTTACCCAACTATCTTCATGATTAATATCTCAGAAATTATGCATTTAATTAGCTTATTACATTCATATTATAACCCATCTTTAGTTAATAAGTTTTTCATTCTGTATATTCTGAAAGCTTCAGGTTCAAGATAGAAAATAATCAAGACAAACTTACAAACAGAGACAGCACAATTATGGACAACTAATTAAATTCAATATCAACTGAACAAGCTATTAGTCATTTGTGAAGTACGCGCTATGTGATCGAGAAAGACAGTGAAGGCTTCATGACTAAATCATCTGGCTAACAGAACACAATACTCATCCCTACTCTTCACTATCTATCTAATCTACAAATATTGTTAGTACCTTAAATTAACTATCAGAATCATGAAAATAAATTTTACTAGAGCTACAATATAAACCATCGAATTCTAGTGTTATACTATTTCAATGAAAGAAAGATAATCTTTTATAATAAGATGTTACAGAGAATAACCGCCCTATGACACTAAAAATCATTACAACATTTTCGGCATTTTTGAAAATACTACTTAATGTTTCCTCGTGTTCAATAAATTTTATAATACCAGCTTGTTTATTACATGTGTTTTTAAAAAAAATACTAACTTATTTGGGAAACTATTGTCCTTACTTAGTAGCTATAGTAAACATAACAACAATTTAACTTTAAATGACCCGTCAAAAAACACATTACTTCATTTATTTTATGAAAGCAAACTCAAGTATATACTGATATTTTTAGAAAAGGAATACTAATAATATTTATTGACCAAACTATTTGTAGTTTATAATAAAATAAATTATCTGTTCCGAACACATTATTATACAATAATTGAATGAAGAATCAAATTATTTTTAATCAGAGATGGATGGTGAACATCAGGCGAGTCTAGGACGCGCGTTTCGTCTTGTTTGAGACTCGTCAGCTGGATATACCTGCATCCCATAGTTAATATTCACTTGGCTTAAAATTGTTTGTGACTTACTGGTAATATAAATGAGATCCGCTAAGGATGCACATGTACCAAAAAAGACTAATCATCTTCAGTTTTAAACATCAATAGGAAAATTCAAACAACTAATATATACATGAATTAAAATCGAGTTACATTTTAGATTCAACAAATAGATATTTCATTGGATTTTGTTGAGATTGTAGAATTTTCATAGATTGCATTACGGTTTGATCTTAGCTAGACAATTATTAGAAACCTAAAAGTACTCGATAGCTATTTCTTCTTAGTATGACACCCTCTTCATATAGCGCACCCTAATCAGGAATCCTCAAGGAAAAAGAAAATTGGGAGACCTAAAGAAAAAATTACGCCAGGGATTAAAGGCAGACATAAAAGAATGAACAGCACATGGGAACAAGCGGAAAGAAGAGTACAGGATAGAGTTAGTTGAAAAATCCTAGTTGGCGGCCTACACTCCACGACTAAGATAAGATGGAACTCTGTACAGCTTCATTTCTTCCTGGTTTTCAAGGGTCACTTGAACTAGTGCGTTGTGTAAATCACGGAAATAAATACCTCATCAAACATCTTTAAAGTCATCTTTCATGGCTATTTAATAAAAGCTAAAATTTATAAATATCCATCAACAAACTGTGATTGTTTATCATCATAAACGTTTTGAAAACTTTCATTCATTTAGAATCATATTGTACAAACTACTCGAAACTTTTAGACATCAACTGTTTTTAGACCCATTTCAGTAACTGTATGGCGAATACACTGAGACCAGTTTAAAAAGATTTTTAAAAGAGCATATGATTATATTAGTCGGTTAACATGCATAGATGATTAGTTAAGACAATCCTAAAACAGGTAAGATTCTCCGATACAACACAGCATGCACCAATCCAATCAAAATTGACGGAGAAGATTTGGAAGATGTAAAAACCTATACATATCTGAGAAGCATCATTGATGAACACAGTGGATCTGATACAGATGTGAAGGCGCGGATCTACAAAGCAAGAGCAGCACATCAATAACTGAAGAACATCTGGAACTGAAAACAACTGTTAATCAACACAAGGGTCAACGTTTTCAAAACAATTGTCAAAACAGTCCCACTGTATAGAGCGGAAACCTGGAGAACTACGAAAGCCATCATTCACAAGATACAAGTGTTTATTAAAAGTTGTCTACGCAAAATACTCCGGATTCGTTGGCCGGATACTATCAGCAACAACCTATTGTGGGAGAGAACAGATCAGACCCCAGAGGCGGAAGAAATCAGGAAGAAACGCTGGAAGTGGATAAGACATACATTGAGGAAAGCACCCAACTGCGTCACAAGACAAGCCCTCACATGGAATCTTCAAGGCCAAAGGAGGAGAGGAAGACCAAAGAACACATTACGTCGAAAAATAGAGACAGATATGAGAAAAATGAACAACAATTTGGTAGAACTAGAAAGGAGGGCTCAGGACAGAGTGGGTTGGAGAATGCTGGTCGGCGGCCTATGTTTCATTGGGAGTAGCAGAAGGAAGTACGTAAATAAAACAGGTAAATGTATAGCAACATTTAAACAGTTAGAAAACACGTGGCAAAGTAAATTCACTAGGCCGCCTAGATTATGGTGTTTTCAAATTCAATGTAAATTAATCATAAGTTCTATTTATTCTGATAATATTTCTTTACTAAATAAATGTGATTAACTTATACATACACCCAGACTTATTTAAAGTGGTACTGAATATTTTTACAGAATGAATGATCTTAGTTTCCTATCAGTTATAATAATTAAATATCTCATAATCTTGTTTGAATACAAATATTTTAGGTCAAAAAAATGACAATTATCTGAATTTTTCATTGTTCCCATCAATCTAAGTTTACTATGAATTCCTCTAGTGTGATTCACCAGTAGAGCTGTATGAACATATTACTGGATGATGTCACGTAATATAACGAAACGAACAACACTCAAACTATACCTTAACCAAGTAATAAACTGTATTATTACTCACTATCTTAAAAATAGATTATAAACGTAACATTTCCGTATTTCTTAAGATGCGCGTTCATATAAATCATTTTTCACTAAATCTCATATTAACAGTTAACTTAACAGTTTAACCAATTATTACTAGAAACGAATCACGCATCAATGTCAGAATATAATGGTATTGAATCATTATACTGTTAATTCGCTAATCAAAGTAAACAACGACATGTTAAATAAAAAATAAAATGATGCAATCAATGAACTACTTTCAAAATTTATTAAGTAGTTAATCATAGAAAAAACAATTAACAAATGAATGAGAGATCTGTGATTTATCAATAATAAGAATATTAACAATAAAACATATTTAGTGTTAGGTGGTATTAAGTAGTCAGTAGGAAACCCTGAAATTATGTGCCAGTTGACATTTATCAGTAAGGCTCACCTGAACACTTGAGGGATCTAATGATCACCATGCGATTAGAATATGTATCACCCAATTTCACAGTCTGTGACATTACAACTGAACTATTCAGTACACGCTATATAACCGATATCGAGTCACTTTGACTAATGGTTACGTGGCAATATGACCAGCAAAATTGGATAAGCAATCAAGGACTAGACGAATATAGCACCAATCACTAACAGAAATATATATTCACCCAACTGAAGAACATATCGAACTGAAAACAACTGTCTGTCGACCAATGTTAAAATCAGAATCTCCAATACGAACGTCAAAACAGTTCTACTGTATGGAGCTGAAACGTGGAGAACTACTACAACCATCATCAAGAAGGTATAAGTATTTGTGAATAGTTGTTTACGCAAAACTCTCAACATTCATTGACCAGATACCATTAACAACAGCCTTCTGTGGGAGAGGACAAACCAACTTCCAGCTGAAAAGGAAATTAGGAAAATATGATGGAAATGGCGAGGACATACACTACAGAAATCATCAAACTGCATCACGAAGCAAACCCTAACTTGGAATCCTGAAGGGAAGCGGAAAAGATTAAGGCCAAAGAACACATTACGTCGTGAAATAGAAGCAAATATGGAAAGAATGAATAACAACAGAAAAGAGCTAGATAGGATTGCCCAGAACAGGGTAATATAGCGAGTGCTAATGGGCGGCCTATGCTCTTCCACGAGGAGTAACATACATAAGTAAGTAAGTAAATTGTATTGTTCAAAGACAATTATAATCATAAACTGAAATAAACTAAAAAATCTCCAAAAATCAAAAAAATAATCAACATAATTCTTTTATTAACCTTTACTCTTCTATATACCATTAATTCTAATATTTTCTAGTATTTTCATTCAATTACCGATCATTAAAGTGATGATATATTTACAAATTCACCCTGCTCCCGTATAACATATTCACATTCATTGTATTACAAATTTAAACACTATTCACAATAACAATCTAGTAAGAAGTAAAACTAACAAAACAAATTAATTAACTTTGTTTATTGTATTGTTTCACAGATTGAAATCATGAGTCAATTGAAGCTCGAGCACCATTGAAAACCTGGAAGCACTGGACGGCCGTTTCGTCCTAGTACGGAACTCCTCACCAGTGCGCATCCACGATCCCGCACCCCGCGGGATCCGAACCCAGGACCTAATGGCTTCGCGCGCGAGCACTTAACCATTAGACCACTGAGCCGGCATCCGACGGTGTTAATGTATAACTTCAACCAATCCACGAAGTTGCGCCACCATATACCATTGTCTCCACAAACCCCTTCTGATATTATATTGTTTATCTTTTGTAAAAAATGACGCTATTTCTGATCATTCTCAACTAGTTTACATTCAATTCATTTTTAATATGGATAGAAAGTAGATCATATCAGATTGTTGTATGAAATACTAGTTTTGAATAAAACATTTACACTTACCTATTAGTTTATGTAAATTATCCAAATGCTGTTTTAATGCTACTGCTCTATCAGAATTGTAGTTATTAGAAGATGAAGATGATTTCTCTTGAATTTTCAAGTTATTCATTATACTTTCTAAGAATTTAATTGATACAAGAATTTGATCTTTCCATAGATTCACACTTCTTTCATTACAAGGGATTTTTAAAAAAAAGTAGAAATGTGTAAAATCTGTTTCATATTTTCTATTCGACAACTTGTTATATTTCATTGCTCAAGATAGAAAACCAATAGTATATCAAAGAAATTATTAATGATTTCCTACTGGTTTGTTATATTAATTTGCAAAAGTATATATTGATCACTCTATGGTCAAATAAAAAGAAAAATGAGGGAAACTTTTGTGTGTTATTTTAATTTCAGTCATTTAGATAATATAAGTGTACCACTTAGAATCAATATAAAATGTCACTCACATTACAATCAATCCTTAAATAATTCTTGTCCTAGTATTGTGGTGTGTGCTACTTATGTCAACATAAGTAGTATATGACGTTAATTAGGAACAAAATGTCTGGCAGCTGAGAGACAAGAAGATCGAACAGTAAGGAATAGAAACAGAATGCAATTTGAATGAAAATGCAAGAACAATGAAGTCTAAGTAATTTTAACACAATTGATGGACATTTTGAAAATTAAGCATTTATTATATGATTGTTAGATTTCATTAAGAAGTTCTATAATTTCTGGCCAAATATATTCGATTTTCCCCACCTGTGTTCTTGTTCACTACAGTGTGACAATCATCAACAAGCAGACCTCATGAATTTCTAATCTCCATTACTGATTGATATATACAATAGCTAAACATAAGAGTATTTAATTATCAATTATTTTTGTCTTGTGTAAGGTGTAATTGTTTATGAAATTGGTGTTAAAACGGAATTTTTAATCACAAAATTTTAAATGATTCCTTCATTCTGTGGAGTAAAATAATACTATTCTAATGGATCTTACACTAGCTACAGTTACATTATAAAATATTTCATAGTAGATTAGTCAAGAGTTTTAAAGATATATCCACGTATATCGTTGATGTGTGATATGAAACATTCTCATTCTGACTTACAGACATTCTTCATCATCTCAATATGAAATCTAGTTGCATTCGTGAGAAGATCATTTGACAAATGGATTGACTGATACACTCTGTTAATTCTAATCATCAAATTTATAATGATAACAAGAATAGTGAGTTGAGTCTTAGGTACAATTTATTCATCTTAAATGGAAACATTATTTTCGCTGAAATTTTATCGTACAAATAACCAGTTTCCTGGTTAATTACATTTTATTAATAGTTTGTGTCAGATCTACAGTAATGTTTTGAATATTTTTTCAAAACTGACAAATTTATTTCTTCTTCATTCAAATACATTCCTGACTTGTAATTTATCCTTTAGTTTGAGATCATATATGCCAATATTTGTATTATTGACAACAATGGTTATTTTTTTTGGTTTACTTCTGTTGATCACGTAATCATATGTTGATTGTAGCTGAACTAAGCCTAATCGTGTAACAAGTACAAGAGTTGTACAGTCAAAGTTATAATAAGAAGTTCCAATCCACCTTATGTTTATAGACTCACTAGTTATTGATGTTTAAATGAACTACTTTTCCACTGTTTTACAGTATAGTGTTGATATTCTGTTATATCGAATATTTTATTGTATGAAGCTTTTAATACCATTCTTTAACTTTGTATCATCGACTGATGTGGATAAACACACCTGGTATTCTGAGCTTGATTGTGATCATATCAATCACACCAATTACGAGAATACATTGATGATAATCATTAGCATCATTTATCTTCTTTTCTGTAAAAAAAAAACTGTTGTAAAGAGTTTAATTAATTTACTATGAATAAAACATATTTGAATAAATTATCTAATCATTGAATTCCAAAGCACGACTACATTATAAAGAATTCTTATTACAACATTGTAAAGTGTATTAGGTAATTTACTTATCATAGAGTTAAAGTTTGAATGTTCCTTTGAAATATTGTCAAATCGTCAATCTTCAGTGTTTTTGTTCTACTTTGATTATGTCACGCTTACTCACGTAACTTCAGAGAAATCAATGCATTTAGTTTTGATCTGTTTTTAATATCGAATAAATTTTCCTGTGTCTACATTTTTTTATTTCTCTCTTTCATTGAGCCATATCTAATGTTGTTCAGTTATAGCATTAAATGATTTTCAAGCCTCTCGACAAGCCCTAACCACTAAATCGGTATGGTTAACATATCCAGTTTTAGTCAGTTGCGATATCGCTCAATATTATCAGTAAATAACTGCCCGGCGTGAGGCACATTTGAACTCTAATGGCCACGGCTTTTCACTAAAACTCTGAAAATTACATCTTGAGGTCAGTTATTACTGAGAATATCATTGTTATTAACATAGATGTTCGTTGATATTTTTGAATATCATATAACATTGAAAATTAATTGAAAATAAGCAAATAACTCTTCAGATACCAGATGAGTAGTCTAAAGGTTAAGTGTTCACCATGAGAACTGAAGGACCTGATTTCGACCTCGAAAGGTACCATGGAAGCACACTGTTGAAGAATCTCATAGTAAGGTTTAACAGCTCACCAATACTTCAATTCAAGTGTGAAACTACTGTTAGATGAATCATTTAAGTAGGGAGTAAGGAATATATCTCTCAATGACTTTTGATGATAAACTCCATAAAATTACAAAATGAGAGAATTTTTGAAAATATTATACCTTATGTTTAAATAGTATTTAACTCATTTTAAGACTTGATTATTTCAGATTGATTTTGTATATATTAAAGGGAATGAAAATCTAAAACATAACTGTTATGCAATCCATAATGGCTTTCAATGATTTTGTTGTTAGTTCCAGTTCATATGAAATAAACTAGTAGATTTAACTTGAAAAATAGTATCATGATATAATTCTGTGATGAAATTATATCCGAAGATCTATGTTTTTATCGATAATCTAAAACAGAACTTGCAAGTCAGATGCCAATAATAAAGACTACTCAGATACATAGGAATATCATATCATCTTTTACCCAGAAAATTACTATCTAATATAATGTTATTTATTTCTGTTTCTGGTAACTAAGTAACTGAAATAATATTTTTTATCTCATTTTCATAGTTAAAATATCACTTTCTTTTGTATTCTTAATGATCTTATTATATTTTTCTTATTCATTACCTTGTAAATTATTAATTTTATACATTCATCTTTAACTAGTTTCGTATACACGTTTTTCTACTATATTCTTTCTAATATTTAGTGATTTTTCTTTTTGCGGAAAGGAACGATGGTTATGAGTTTTGTTACTAAGTTACTAGGTTTTAGATGTAAATATACGTAAAAAACAGAAAAATATAGAATTGATCTTAGATCCTAAAAAGCATTTTGAATTGTAAAGAAATTTCAACAGAGTTCAGGTGAACACTGAATAAATTAGTTAACCTATTAAAAAAACGTTTGTGAATTTCCGTTTTCATTTCATAGTTTATTTCAAGGTTAAATCTCAAATTTTAACCATGTAATAACTCAAATGTAGAATATAATGAGGTATTGTTGCACTAGCAGAGATCTAATTAAATAGAAACTTCACAAAATTGCCAAAATTATTTTAAAAGTTTGTTGAACTTACATTCTATTTTCTTGAAAATCGTTTAGTTGAGAGTTTTGAAACATTGAAATTAGTTTACTTGGACACTGATCACTTAACTACTTCACATAAAAGTATGCTAATAAATATGCTTTCGGTAGAATCAGTATGTTTAGTTTCAATAATGACTAGTATTGGAATAGTAAAGACACTTTTAGTTCCATTTAAAACTCTTCAGACGAATTTATCTGCGTCCCTCAGCTTTAATATTAAAAAAGAAAATCAAACTCTGAACCCACAGCTTCATATCTCAGTATATCATCTACTGGATTACTTAGTAACGATATGAATTGATTTGGTCGACATGTAGATTATTTATTGTTTTTAACTAACTGAAAAATACAGCCCCTTACTTTATGTTACACTGGTTCATCACTAAATAATGACTAGTGCTCTTTTGGTCTAATCTATGATGTTGACTAAATTTTATCGACCAACTTGTATTGCGTCCATTGTTCTGAAGTCAGGTGGTTTTAGAGAGTAGACGGGATTCTCTGGACCTGTGTTTGGTGCTGGTTGGCGTTTGTGACAAAAGTATGCCGGTATTCCGGAGAGAATTGATATTAATTGTAGATAATACTTATTGGAACCCAAAAAAAACAGAATTAGTTGCTTCAAGACCGATAACACGCTTTACTGACATGAGCTAATTAACATGCAAACGAAGTCCAAATCTTCTTTCCAAATGCTACCATTTACCCAAAGCATAGTATTTTATGGACGATATTATAAATTTGAAAGCTAGTTTAGTTATCGATTATTTTCTCATGATCAAAGTGTTAAGATAATTCAACACTATTTACATACCCCTAATGTTTCCGTTTTTAACTACAAAATAAAGCTTCGGTAACCTTTTCAATTAACTCGATACTTTAAAATAGTTTTATCAACACTTATAATTAGTTACGGCTTATGCAGGATGTAACGACAGTTTTATTACTACTTATTGATAAACCATAAAGCTGATAAATTTGGTGTCTAAATTTGTGTTCATTTTCTATGTGCTAGTTGAGCAAGTTGAATATGTCCAGAATATATCTTCTTAATACTATAAATTACGTGAACAATGTATTAATTGCAATACATAAGATAATAGCCCTGTGATTAATATTTCCCACCGTTAACAGTATTCTATTGAAAATAGTTGAAATTTTTGGCTACTAAGTGGTTGATAAATGTTAGTGCAGTTCTGAATTCAACCCAAAGCCGAGCATCTATAAACAATAATTTGCGCTCGCTCAGATCCCAGGTTCAGAAAAAGAACTGATAATATCTCAGTATATATTACGTCGAAATTTCCTACTGTAAATCGATAATAACTTCACCGTGTGAAAAATTCAACTAGGATCATTTAAAGAAGTTATATAAATACCCTTAAATTGTCCCTAGATTTATCTGCTTTATTTATTTTTATCTGACTTTGTCGTAGAAGCTGATCTAGAAATAATCCACTAACCGTCCGGGCTTATCAGCAATCGATCTTTTAACTGTTGAATCAGAATACGCGAAAGACATTATTCTGTTAGGTAAAAACGCTGTCGAAGTACTGTTTTCTGACCGCCTAAACAAGAATGAAGCCATGA
The DNA here is from genome assembly GCA_944470205.2 of Schistosoma margrebowiei. Classification (NCBI taxonomy): domain Eukaryota; kingdom Metazoa; phylum Platyhelminthes; class Trematoda; order Strigeidida; family Schistosomatidae; genus Schistosoma; species Schistosoma margrebowiei. The sequence goes on from OX104028.1 coordinate 45,830,143, forward strand.
TTGGGAGGCAACTCTCCCACTATAAATGCAAAATGTTGTTGCACGGCAGGAATACATCAATGCCTGAATTAATGATAGTGAAGTAGTCAAGTGTGCCAACCACCTCATTTATCTTAAAAGTCTCATCAGCCCTGATGGGCTAGTGTCTGGAGAAACCTCTGTACGCATTCGCTAAGCCTAGTAGTCTTATACCAACCCATAGTGTAGGCGAGATATTCGTCTGTCAACAAAATGATGAGGATACTACGCAGCAGTTCATTCCGTTCAGCTCTATGAGTGTGAAATGTGGTTTTCAGAAATATAAGACATTTGTAGACTAATGGTATTCGATCATAGGTGTGTTCAATACATTTTTCGAGTATTCTGAGACCATTGATTTAACAATTTTGAGGTTAAACAGACTCTAAGTACTGGACAGGTATGGTAAATCATTTGGTGAGTTACCGACTGAGATGGTTAGGACATATATTGCGTGTGCTTAGCAACCGACTACCTCGAAGGACGATATTTGGCTTAGGAGTAAACTGGAAGAAAGCTCGGGGAAGCTAGATCGAAACGTGATATCAGATCATGAAGACACTGACATGGAACTGAGCCATCTGGGTAGGTCAAGACTACTGAGTTAGGATCCAAATAATTATGGTATCCAATGGCCACAGACTTTATATGGTATAGCTGAACATGGTTCTGAATGATGTAATTAAATTTATCCTTTATTTTCGCAGTATTGTAAGTTTCTAAATTCCTCATAATTTATTTATTTCATTTTACCAACTAATATTTTCTTTTTTGATTGAGATCATGCACCGGTTGACGTTAGACCACCATTGAAAACCTGGAAGCACTGGACGGCCGTTTAGTCCTCAGCACTGCACATCCACGACCTCGCTTAGCGAGATCCAAACCCAGGACCTATTAGTCTCGTACACGAGTGTTTAACCTACTGAACCACTGAGCCGGCATCCAATGGTGATAGTGTCTAACATCAACCAATCCACGAAATTGCGCAACCAACTTCCTTCGTACTGAGGTAGATACCTTTCTCTACCCGACATAGGTTAGCTCCACTGGTCACGGCATCTCACTAGAACTCCGAGAATTTCCTCACGAAGCTAGTCACTGTTGAGCACTTCTGAGTAGTCCCACAATAGGACGAAACGATCGTCCAGTGCTTCCAGGTTTTCAATCGTGGTAGTCTTACATCAATCGGTGCATGATCTCAATAAAAAAACTTAATGATCTCCACAACTCCTATACCAGTAATATTTTCTTATCGAATCTCTTCTTCGATACCTAACCTTTGGTGTTACCGATAATACTATAACTATTTCTCCTAGTTTGAGGATACACACTTATAATTTCATCTCACCATGTCGATTGGTTATGAAAACCTAAAATGATGTACATATGTGCCAGGATCTACGTTACGTATGACTGACTGACTTTTATAAAATTAAAGCAACTTAAAACCATCATTAGGTGCATTATAGATCGAGCGTGATCAATTGTTTCTACAGTTTAATACTGACAAATTACAAGGTCAAAGGTAGAGACTGAAGGGTAGAAGGAACTAAAAATGTATTAGAAATCTAAGTGATAATGAATTCGTAAACAAAATTTATTAAATGAGTAATACGCTGTGAGGAAGAGTTGCGAAGTTGGTCACAAAAAATTCATGTAAGAACATCAGTAGCAATATTTCCGTGTTTCCGATGAAAAATTTTCCATCATTCAGTTAGAAATATGTCGTATGAAGCATAAATAAACAAAAATATTGTAACTGATTTGAAAATCCCATGTAACTATTAAGTATTTAACTTTTATTTTTATTTAACATTTATTCTACTAATAAGTAGCATAATTTTAATTGTATACTTTCAGATATAAATTTAGAAAATCCTCAATGTAATTACATGATCACTTGAGTAGGTGATCAGTTATCAGATCCCCTTTTGACGATATACCTACTAAAGTTAATAATACACATACTTTCTCTTCAGAACACTCTGAAGAAATAACTTACATTAAGTCGCAAAACGACAGAAATACAATTTTTCTACTTATTAGGATGTCTTTATTTCTGGATACAGTTTTATATTTAAGATAATGAAAGGAAACTCTTCAAAAATAATATTTCTATGATCATCTATCACAACCATTAACTTATAAATCTGAAGCTTGTCGTTACTTAATATTAATAACATGTGTCTAGTCTGAACAAAGCATTTCACTCAATAGACCTGCATACTTATTCTTCTCCCGGTCTGTTAATTACCTCAAATTATAGTCTTGAGATGAAATTCAGATCACTCATTATACGGCCTTAGTATAATTTATCCCTCTCTTATCACTAATCATGCCAAAATTGATTGACAAGGCGAATAAATGCTGCAGCGAATTTATACAAAGCAATTTCCTACAAGTATATACCGTAGAACTACCTGAGATCAGACCACTGATAATTGTACTAGTTCAATTCTATCTATTTTCATGTACAAAGTCATGTGATCAATTCTAAGTCTTCATCCACCTGCATCTCTGTTGTTTATCTTATTACATTATTTCTATCAAATATCGATACCTGAGATATATCTTCACACCTGTATGCATTTCAGTTTATATTAATTCGTACCAGAGCAGTTCAGTACAATTCCGAGTTCTTTCATTACAATCCAAATATTGGTCATTCTAGTACCAGTATTATTAAAACTTAAACTCAATCGCTGGTCAACTCCAGCTCTGTGTTATTTTAATACTGTCACAGTATGAGTCCAGTTTGTCTTCAGTACGGATATGAATAAAGTTATGTCGTAACATTATTACTGGTAGGAGGAGCAGATATAACACTGAGGATCGTGGATGCTCACTGCTTAAGAGTCCCCTTCCTGGAGTGAAATGGCCATCCAGTGCTTACAAACTTTATCTAATTCTTGTAGTAGTAGTATTAGTAGCTGTGAACCAAAACTTTTTTAAAAGAACTTATCATGCAAGCCTTTAACAGCAGTTCGTTATAACAATTTCAGTTACTACAGACTCTTCTACTGGCTTGAAGTCTGAAATATTTTTATTATTATTAAAACGCACTTACTTCACTTCACTTAGCTTCAAGGTAATAGGTGACTAATGCAACGGGATAAAATTCATGAACTGTATCATACGGCAGGATTGAAGAATCTATCACAAGTTAGACTAGGGACATTACTCACAATGAGGATACTAGATTTTAATAAAGTAACTATATTTTTATGTAAAATCAAGAAGATAGATTTCTCATCAATAGTACTTTTTCTGTCTTTCTAATTTAACAGGTAATTATTTTGATTCCCAACACATGTCTGAAATTTTTAGAAACAGGGTCTATGGTATAAAGATTCAATTAAACTTAATGTGCTAAGTTTTATGAAGAATGAGGGGGTTATATAAGCGCTTACATGACTCCAAAACGTTTTCCACCGGCTAGTTGAAAGTATATCCTGATGATTGCATCTGGAATCCATGCTAACAAAGCCGTTGTTTTACAGTAAATTCACCAAGTTATTTACTTTCAGGATCGTGGTCTTCCTTATTCGAATCCAGTAAGTCAACTAGGTTACTGTAAATTGTCACATAATCTACAGTATACTAAAATTTTCATGTTCGTAAACTGTCAATCTAGGCACCTGAAAGCCAAATAAGTGGTCACAAGTTGATTTATTATCTAAACCTATAACTCACATGTTTACACATGTAAAATGTTAGAATATAACACACAGTGAATTAATAAATCTTAATCGGTGCATAACTGAAATATTTTCGATATAAACCTGTGTGACAAACATGCATTTAATCAAATTCAATTTAGGGACTTTAAAAATATAACACGATTTAATGCATAAAACCATAAGAATTAATTCACATTTTTATTTTATTTCCACAAACTGATACTCAGTAGCTGCAAAAGTTTGCTTACAATCTTCAGATTATCATGCATGACCATTAGTTGATGAACTCATGTTCTATGTTCAATTAGATATGGACTGACGACAGAAATTATTCAAATCTATGTAACTTGTAAACTATCATACTTTAACAATAAGTACTGTTTGAAATTAATTGTTTCGTTGCAATCAGTCTTTATTTAATTCACTATCGATTTTTTCAAAAGCAAAACCCATATCTCTCTAAAAACACAATTGCTTTAAAGATGACCCTTTTTTTCCTTCACAATTATAACACTCTCATATGTCGTTCACTGTATACTGGGTTTCAGCTGATGATGTAAAATGATATATATTTATGTAAAAATGATTACTTAATAGCAAACTTATAATATACTCTGTGTACAGCTGTTCACTTCCATTCAGCCATGAATACCAAGAATTTATATAACTATAACTTTTAAAAAGTCAGATGGTTAGTTGGTCATAGAAAGAAATTAGTCTTGAAATTAAATAAAAAGACAAAGAAAACGTTATAAATAGCTCAACAAATCAAAAGACTGAATTTGCACTCGAAATCACAATTCTTTCAAAGAATTTGACATTTCTTTTATTCAGAACATTAATTAGTAGAACTAAAGTTTTTAGCCGATGTTATTCATATCCGAAAATAAACTTACTAATTCGGTCATTTAAACAAATAACAATTAGTGACATAAAACGACAAATCCAGGGTCCTTCATAGCCTCATATTTCTTACTTACTTACTTACACCTGCTACCCCTGATGAGGTAAAGGACACTGTCAAGGGTTTCCCGACCAGCTCTGTCCCACGCTTTCCTTCCCAGTTGTTGCCGATAGCTTTGTTTACCAGAAATCATGTACTTACTAATAATTAGTAATGTGAGATAATTTCCTGAGATCTAGTGAGAAGCCATTTCTGAAGCAAAGCAAACACCATAAGTAGCAGAGGATGATAGTTGTGCAGTGTTGCAAATTCGCTGGAGTTAAAAAAGTAAATCATTGGATGCCATCTCAGTTGCCTGAATTCTAGACAATTGTGGATAGACTTGATGTTCCTGAATTTGAGCCCAGAAAAATTCATAACTGTATATTGCTAAAAAGATTCATACTGGAATGAAATTGTTGTCCTGCGTTTTTAATGGTTTTCTAACTAACAATTTCCACAACTCCTCCAACCCTCGATACTGGCGATCAATTTAATAAACCGAAATATGGACAAATGTGAATAGCTAATGTAACTTAAGCGTTCACATGATATATTCAGGTTAATATAGTCACATAATTAGCAAATGAATAAAAAACAGTACAATCATTCAGCTTTCTTTTACTTTATTACATACTATTTTTTCTAATGTAATGACGGTTATGTTGAACACAAAATGAAATTACCATGATTAAAACTTATTTTTAATGGTTGTAATGAATAAGCTTTGGATTATGTTAACTGACTAAAGCTTTAAAATATCATTTTTGTACCCAGTAAAAACTATACATGACGTTACAATTGACAGTTCTGTAATTACAACTTACTTGACTTTTGTTGTGTCATAATAGTAAACGAAGTTTCTTCAAACGAGACCACATTGAATTATATCATAAGTTACTTACTTTAATTGTTCATAAATAGATATTTATACAAATAAAATATTATAAACACTCATTTTCCACTATTATTATTGTTAGAAACTGAAGAAATATTTGTCGTCAATTATATTATTCACTTCTTAATATCGTCTATACATTAGACACCACAATTAATCAGTTAACCGGCAATACTTTTAACAAAATACGTAGATTGAAAGGACCTGGAATAACCTGTTTACTTACTGTTTATAAAATATGTAGTCTCTTCAGTAAAAATATATGTATTTATTTTCACCTAAGAATAAAACATGTTTAAAAACATTGCAATTGTCTATCAAAAATAATTTCTACGTCGAACTGGCATCAAATATCAGATAATTAAAAAACCAGGATGTTCTGAAGAGGTTTGTCCCGTTCTCGCTTGAGACTCTTCAGTAATCCACATTGAAATCCACGCATTATCATACATTAATCTCTCAGCAAGTACGATACATTTAGACCTCTTGATCAGAATCCAGTAATCCAGAATTTTAGTCTTAACAAATTTATGATATACCTTAGTAACTCATTAATATAATTGAGATTTTGACTGACTACACAGGTTAAAGTTTTCCAATAGAGATCCAAGAAGTTCATCTTGACGTTAATTACTGATAAATACAGCTATGATGTACGAAAACGGCTTCACGAAGGGTTTTTGCTTCTTTGCAGATTACTTTTGTTAGGTTTCGATATCAGCCCACCACCAAATCCAAAAGTCCACTATCTGATCTTATGTGTTACCCTGTATTTATCTGAATGCAATGTAAAAAAACAGACCAGAATAAGACAACTGTCCATCAATAACTTATTTTCATTTTAAATGACATTCAAATTACTGTTTATAATAATGTTTCCTAGAAACCACTCATAAATATAATCCTTATTGACAATAATAATATGAATACAAATTATAAAGCATAATTAATAATGATAAAATTATTACATTCAATTAATGCTTGTTATGATTAATTTTTGAATATTTTTTGGCAATATTTATCCATCAGGTGGGATCGAGACCAAATAGACAAAAGTGCCAAAGTGTCAAAGAAAATTATCAAGAAATAAATATTCTGGTCAATAATTTGTTAATCAGATAGGTATGTGAAAATATTGAGCTCGAGAAATTCTTCTCGTCATAAACTGTTTATTAAATTACAAATAATTTTTACTGAATGTTATCATGAAAATTATCAGACAATCAATGAAACTTCAACGTTGATCAATAAGTCACAATTCTCCTATCATTTTTTAACTTTCTTTCAGTGGGGTGAAATTGAATTTCACAGTCACTTGATAGTAGAGATTTCAACCACACAAATATTCCTTCCAAGTGTTGTCTTTTTTTAATTAAAACCAACAAACCGTTTTGAAACACTCCCAGAATTTTCCTACTTACACAACATATTCTGACAAGATTAGTAAATTTAAGTATTACATTTCTTACTTCAAATGTAGTGAACAAGAAGACGAGTGAGGAAAACCGAAAGCATTTGAGCACAGAATTACAAAACATCTCACTAAAATCTGAGGACCATGCAGTGAATAGTTCATTTGTAAAATATCAATCAACTGTCTCAAACATGACTGTTCCTTTTTCAATCACAGTCCATCGTCTCAGATTTCATTGTTCATCCATTTTCATACTAATTGCCCTTCGTTCCAGTTCTTTACTTCTCGACCTTCCACTGAAATACAATCTATGTTTGACCATCGTTATATACTACTTATATGGATATAAGTAGCTTACACCACATGGATTCCAGAAATAAAACTTAACGGGATAACTCGAATTTTAAAAAAACCTTCAAATTCCACCAAGTATAGTTCCCGTTTTAAAAAGAAGTTATTGTGTAAAAATTCCAAATAGCATCATATGATTTAATCTCATTAATACATCCTACGTGATATATATTACAAAATATGATAAATTACAAGCTTCTTTACACCTACTTAACCAGTTTTTATACTAAAAGATATGAACTAAGAGGAGGACTGTTCTAGAAAATACCACTAACTCGCAACTAAACTATTTGTTTCTCTCACAATTGAAGTGATCAGTCAAGTTTTATTGAATATAACTTATTACTCATTATATGGAACAATACCAGAAGCAATGCATGTTTATTCACTGAAATATCTATTTTCTCGTTCAATTATAAATGATATATTACTATTGAAGAAAATTTAACACATAATTCGATACTATTTATTTCAACTGTTCAACCAAGTGATTTATGATCAATTCACTAATTACTGTTTACTTGAATCTTCCCATTAATGTTTAGGACTGTAATTGATCAGTCTCTTATTAGCATATGTGCATACTGTGTGTATTGCCTCGATATTGCCTGAATTTACAAGCAGTCCTAAACATCAATGGGAAGATTCAAGTAACCATTACCAAATGAATTTAAACTTCAACCCATTGCACAAGCAAGTGGTGGCGTTTGAAGCGAACGTCACTGGGTTCGAGCCTCAGAGTGAACATCAGCTCTGAGATGTAGGTACATCCAACTGACGAGTCACAAATAGGATGAAACGCATGTCCTGGAATTCAGTGATAGCCACTATCCATCTTTGCTTGATTTATGATCAGCTTTTTATTTTAATGAGATCAATTTACTGAAAAAATATTGAAATGTTATGATTAATGGAATCAGTATATTCATTTAGATATGACTAATTTTCGAGATTATTACTTATTTTAATATAAAACATACAAGAATCACAGGAAAACCTTATAACTAAGATATAAATAAGTAGACGAAGCGTGCATTTTTTAAAATAAAATGCTTTTTCCTCCATAAATCTTACGTATTAGACAAACATAACTGATTAGTATAAACAATAGATTTGTTTAAAAACCTGAGGATTTATTAATCGAATTGAAATAAAGTTCTGTCTACTAACAAATAATAAACATTATGTTTATTTGTATTAAAAATAAAGGAATAAACTTCGCAATTCAATAAATAGATGATTCATAAAGTATTAGATGCCATATGATGTATTCATTTGTATGTTTGCATTGTTATGCTTAAAACTAGTAATAAATACGATTAAAATAACATTGGACGTTACAATGTATACATAAACCTCATTGTGCATATCAGAAACAATTGAAATCATAAGAGTGAAGTTACCCTTAGTTAATGATATGAAAAAAATGTTAATTATGAATATTTAGGTTTAAGAGAAATTCATTTGATTTGGAGGGTTTTTTAAGGACTAGACAAACATGACATTGATCACCACCCAGTGATCAATCAATTGTGATTACATCTCAGTCCTATAGGAGGTTAGTCACGGCTCGGATAGCTCAGTGGTAACGTCTCTGACTGTGATGCTGGATGACACGAGATCGAATCCGCCAGGGAGCACCAGTTCCCTCAAGATTACAGGTACATTTTGCTGACGAGTGCCAAGTAGCACGAAACCCGGGTCAAGGGTTTCCTGTTAACTACATCTAACCACCATCTAAATCTCAAAACATAGTGCCCGCAGTATCGAGTCACCTAGACTAGTGGCCACATTGCAACATGATCGATAGCATTCGATCTGCGCTAATAAGGACTAGACAAGCATGACATTGATCACCACCCAGTGATCAATCAATTGTGAGGGTTTTTTAATTGTAAATTAATAGAAGCTGGAGTATTGTTGAGAACTAGGATGCTCTGCTAATTTGTTTCGAATTAAATTGAGGTTCCTAAACAGTATGCATTCAAGACTATCAAATCTCCTGAAGAACAAGATAATTTTAATTTTTTTGTTTATCTAATGTATGATGAAATATGAAACTTAAAGGTTCTACGTATGATTTCTATTTGAACTGTGAATGTTCACAGGAAAAAATTCCCAAGTTTAAACGAAACAATTGCCTATTATTTACTGGTTTTGAATTGGACTCTAGTTGATGTCAGTTTTCGAAGAAAAGCATCTCATCCCTCAACTCATGACGCAATTAATTCAAATAAGAAGTAGAAACAAACTTTCTGTGATCAGTTCTCGTGTTTAATCAATACTAATTAAGCCAAAAATTATCAGCTTTTTTTTTAATTACACTTTATACATGAAAATCATTTATCAATGAAAAACAACGATGAATAAAAGTGGTTTTAGTGGGTTTATTTTCGGTAATTTTGGGCATTTATCAAATGCTATTGAACAGTATGTATAATCAAGTTACTAATTAATCAAATCACATGAAACTTTTTTTTAATTACTGGAAACTACTAACAAACATTTATAAGTACTATTGAATTCACTACATCAAGAAATGGAATTCTTTAACTAGTAATTTCCTGAACGGAGGTCAATTACATAGTAATGAAAATAGCGAATAATAAGGAAATTCGACATTTGTACATTGTGCACAAGAAATGTTTTAGTTATAGGTGACCAAATACAGAGTACATATGTCCCCTACTTTCATACACAGGTTTATAGTAATAGATTAATGTATAGCAGACTGTTGCGCAGTATATTAGCCTTCAGATAAACAGCTGGGCATCTTTTTCATGATATAAGTGTAGTATTTAAACACATGTCAGATGAACTTATCATATCCTTGTTAGGGTCACGTCAGTTACTGAACTATCAAGTCTGAAGAAACGTCAACAAAAAGTGAAGAGATCGAAATGCCTGATTACTTCACCACAACAAACACTCAAATATTTCGTCAGAACAGACAGAAATGGATGATCACTGATTGAATTTAACCTCCGTTTTCATCTTGGTACAATCACTTTTCATCAGATTATTTTACTTATAGGGTAAAAGCTCGTCTATTTAGTATTCAACCCACTTTCTTGGAATTGAGTGCTAGTAATGTTACCCAGCTTCCTAAGTCGAAGTGGAAAGGATTTCGAACTAACAATCGGTCGGGTTTAAGAGGTTGATTTCATGGGCAAGCTCACAGTTTTTCACACTAGACACTTATGATTTCATTAGTTATTGGATACATCACAATCTTTCCATGATTTGATTTAACATATAATGTTCACCATAACGTTGGTTTTTACACTCAAACTCGAATCCAGAACATATTCCATGAAATACCAATTCATTATCCATTGTGTTAACATCACACCCGACATTGCTCCTGAGACTTATAGGAATTCAGGAGCAGATATATCAAACAGTTTGACCTTGGATCTAGACTGAACTACTGAGCATGTAGCAAATTTTTAGTGCTCCCCTGTACAACAGCTTACAATATTTTTTGATCAAATCAAACTATTTTTGGTATCATAGGTTTCCCAAACCATAGCTTATATAAAAAGGAACCTTCACAAAAAGTCCCATCTTTGAAATATTTGTTCCCATGAAATACATAATTTTTTTAATATTTTCATCAGAATGTGTGTTGTGAATATTTTTAAGATTATTCCTATAATTTGTATACCGATGAGCTAGACAATCCTTATTGCCATAATTCCCCAACGGCGTGCGCTTCCCAAGAGTCAGAACAAATTAATCTGAATAGTTTATTTCAAGCGTAGGTCAAAGTAAATAACCAGAAAGCATATCACGATAGAGCAGAATAAATGTAATCTAACAAGCAAATACATGCTAATGAATCATCAATAATTTGAAGAATTAACATTAAAGCAATTAAAAGAAAATAAGTATGTAGGTGTCGCATGCATCCAATCATAATACTCATACAAGCATAAAGGTATGTTTAAAATATGTAGGCAGATCATTATGAACTAAAATATCAATGCTAAATAGGTGAAATTAAAGGTTTAAATAATTTGCTCATAGACAAGCCATATATGGCTGAGGCTACCATATGTACCGGCTGAAAAGATCAATCAAACAAACGTATTCAAATGAGCAAAGTAGAAGAGATTCTTTTTAATTTATAACAGAACAATAAATCTTAAAACATAGAATATTTAAATGTTATTTATAATTTTCTAATCATTTTTAAGTTTACCAAGTTTCAATTTATTCTATTTGTATCAATCAAACACTTTTAAATAAATTGTAATTAACACGATCATTTATCAGTTCAAAAAAAACATTGACAAAAGCATTATAAACAAAGATGGATGGTGGCTAGCAGTGGAATCCCCGACGCGCGTTTCCTCCTGTTTTTAAGACTCGTCAACTGGATGTACATCAACTCTGGGATGCAGGTATATCCAGCTGATGGGTCCCAAATAGGATTTAAAAAAGCTTTTTATTCCGATTTGCTTGTCGTTTACATTTAGAAGAAATGCTTATTCGTCCATCTATCTTTTGCTTTTTTCTTTCTTAAGTAATTATTTTTCTAGAGTAACAGACTATCTAGTCAATTGTTTGATGTCTACCTAGAAAAGTATTTTTTTCTACAATCATTAAGAGTCAAGTAAATTTTTGTAGTAAACTAATATCAGTTAAAAATAGTATGCCTTTTATGTATATCACATTCAATGCTCATTACTTACTTACCTACGCCTGTTACTCCTCGTGAAGGAGCATAGGCCGCTCACCAGCATTCTCCATCCAACCCTGTCCTGGGCAATTCTTTCTAGCTCTTTCCAGTTGCTATTCAACCGCCTGTAGCTCTTCTAGAGGTACTGCCGATCCCAAGCCCAGGTAAAGGAGGAGGGTTGGACATGTGGACAGCGACCCCATCCCGTAGAAAACTAACTCGCTAAAAACATGCTAACCAGAAAAAATAATTCAATGTTTATTAACTTGATGATTTTAGGTGAATAGACAAGGAAGTCACATGTTTTAAATATATGCATAATTTGATATATTTTTAAATCCATTCTAAATTATAAGCAAAGATGAGCGGTAGCTAGCAATGGAATCCAGGATGCACGTTTCGTTCTGTTTGTGACTCGCCAGTTGGATGTACCTGCATCTCAGAGTTGATGTTCACTCTGGGACTCAAACCCAGTGACGTTCGCTTCAAACGCCATCACATTATCCACTTAGCTACTGAGTCCTAATAACCACTTGTTTGTGCGATGGGTCGAAGTTTAAATTCAATTGGTATTGTTTGTTTGTATTTTCCTATTGTTGTTTAAAACTTCAATTGATCAATTTCTTTTGACATATGTGAATCCTGTGCGAACCGCCTCGATATTGTCTTAAGTCACAAGCTTTATAAGAAATTTTGAGGCAGTCCGAACATGATGTACATATGTCATTACTTATTTACTTACGCCTGTTACTCCCAATGGAGCATAGGCCGCCGACCAGCATTCTCCAACCCACTCTGTCCTGAGCCTTCCTTTCTAGTTCCATCCAATTCTTGTTCATTTTTCTCATATATATTTCCATTTCTCGGCGTAATGTGTTCTTTGGTCTTCCTCTCCTCCTTTGGCCTTGAGGATTCCATGTGAGGGCTTGTCTTGTGACGCAGTTGGGTGCTTTCCTCAGTGTGTGTCCTATCCACTTCTAGAGCTTCTTCCTGATTTCTTCCACCGCTGGAATCTGGTTTGTTCTCTACCATAGTAGGTTGTTGCTGATAGTATTTGGCCAACGAATCCCAAATATTATGCGTAGACAACTGTTAATAAATACTTGTATCTTCTGGATGATGGCTTTTGTAGTTCTTCAGGTTTCCACCCCATACAATAGGACTGTCTTGACATATATCAATAAGATACTGATTAATTGAAGCTTTAAACAACAATAGGAAAATAAAAACAAACAACACCAAATAAATTTAAATCATTTAAAATTAGTTTCTATATCACTAATTCTCAATAAATTAACTATGACTTTATTTTAAATCACTAAATTTAACAAAGTTGGTCACTTTTACTTTACCTGAACTTCTGCCAATTATTTAAGGGTTTTTTCTGAAAAAAAAAAACGTGTGATTAGCACTATGTTTTAATGTTGTAGGTTCATGTGAAAAAAAAACATGTAAATTAATAATCACTAAGTATGTCGTTCTATGGTATATTTGTTATTTTTAATTAAAAAAAAATAGAATAGAATAATCCTTTTCACATTAACATCACTATGATACATCATTATTTTATATAAATTTATTCATGTATTTACTTGTTTGTTTGTTTGATGTTATTAAATTTTTGTTTAGAATTTATAAAAGTGTTAACTTGATTTATAGGCGTTAATTAGTAGAAATGTTTATTGATTGGTTTAAATAAAATGTTTTTTTGTTTAATTTTATGGATAATTAGAAGGTGAATAGATTAATAGTACAATAGTAGTAATAGTAGTAGTATTGATACTTAGTAACAAAGACTTATGATGTATATTAGTATAGTATAGTATAGTCACAATTGATCGATCACTGGGTAGCGATCAATGTCATGTGTGTCTAGTCCTTATTAGTGCAGATCGAATGCTATCGATCATGTTGTAATGTGGTACACCTTGCTGACATGTACCAATTAGCACGAAACCCGGGTCCAGGGTCTCCTGTTGACTACATCCAACCACCATCTAAATCTCGATACATAGTGCCCGGATTGTCGAGTCACCTAAACTAATGTCCACATTGCAACATGATCGATAGCATTCGATCTGCACTAATAAGGACTAGACAAGCATGACAGTGATCACCACCCAGTGATCAATCAATTGTGATTACATTTCATTCCTACAGGAGGTTGGTCGCGGCTAGGATAACTCAGTGGTAACGTCTCTGACTGTGAAGCTGGATGACACGAGATCGAATCCGCCAGGGAGCACCATTTCCTTCAAGATTACAGGTACACCTTGCTGACTAGTGCCAAGTAGCAAGAAACCCGGGTTCAGGGTTTCCTGTCGACCACCTCCAACCACCAGCTAATCTCATTATAGTAAAGTATAGTATAAGTACAGTATATTTGGTATTATTTACCATTTTCATTATGTGTAAAAGTATTGGTATTTTAGATGTAATTTCTTTCAATAAAATAAGTAATACATTCAAATAATACGTGAATTTAAAAGACTAATGTTAAAATTGTTCAACTTAGTTTTATATAAACATCTTCATGTAACAAATAGATCAAGATAACCAATAATTCTTACTAATTGTACAAATTAGAAAATATGATTATCAAACAATTAGAAATCAATAAATAATCATGTTTATATAGGTGAGTAATTATTAATAATTTTCAAAAAAAAAAGTATATTTTTCATTTAATTTCTCACATTTAATGTTAGTTTCTTTAATTTGAATGATTTCAACTGGTTAAATATTATATGAGTGAGTAAAGAATATAATTCGAAAATCTTACCTTCCATATTACATTACTTAATCTACCATCTTTACATATGTGTACTATTTCATTTAAATTAGCTAAGTGTTCTTAATCTGGTACTATATATGTAATGTTTACAAAATATCTGAATATAATAATGATGTGCAAAAATAAATCTTTATAGTTGACAAATAATTAATGTCAATGGATATGAATAATGCTACATAGTGTTCATTATAGTCATGATAGATTTATTAGTAGATGACATTCAGATTGCTTCCTTTAGTAGTTATATTCTACGGTTTATACATTATATATTGAGTTTGAATTAAACCAATCTATCTCTAAAGTTTATTTGATGGTTTACACAAATCATTTTATAGCTTATAAGAACTTCGTCTATATTTGCAAGAACAGTTTCACACTATTTGGACAGCCAGATAATGTAGGATATTAAGATACCTAGTGATTATATTTTAATGAATTTGTATAGGTAGGTTTTCTTCTCTTCTCCGATACAACACAGCATGCACCAATCCAATCGCAATTGACGGAGAAGATTTGGAAGATGTAAAAACCTTTACATATTTGGGCAGCATTATTGATGAACATGGTGGATCTGATGAAGATGTGAAGGAGGGGATCAACAAAGCAAGAGCAGTATATCTACAATTGAAGAACATCTGGAAATCAAAACAACTGTCAACAATCATTCATATCAGAATTTTTAATACAAATGTCAAGACAGTTCTGCTGTATGGGGCGGAAACCTGGAAAACTACGAACGCCATCATCCAGAAGATACAGGTGTTTATTAACTGTTGTCTACGCAAAATACTTCAGATCCGTTGGCCGGACATTATTAGCAACAACGTACTGTGAGAGAAAACAAACCAGATCCCAGCGGAAGAAGAAATCAGGAAGAAACGTTGGAAGTGGATCGGACACACATTGAGGAAAGCACTCAACTGCGTCACAAGACAAGCCCTCACATGGAATCCTCAAGGTCAAAGGAGGATAGGAAGGCCAAAGAACACATGATGCCTGAGAAATGGAAATAGACATGATAAAAAATGAACAAGAATTGGATGGAACTTTAAAAACGGCTCAGGACAGAGTGGGTTGGGGAATGCTGGTCGGCGACCTATGCTCCATTGGGATTAACAGGCGTGAGTAAGTAAGTAAGTAAGTAAGTAAGGTTTTCCTCTCTAAAGAAAATATTGAATATGTTGCTTAATTGTTTCATGTGGAATATGTTCTAGAACGTATTCACTCCTTTAAACGTTATTTGCATGCGGACGATTTTGAGCAGTTTTGTTATTTCCATTATACTTAATTGTTTGATTCGTTTACATAGTTTTCGTGACACGGAATACGATGATAGACTTTTGCTTATATGTAATAATGGCGTAAATGTTTAGTCTCTACTCGCTGAAAAATGTTAACTACTAAACAAAATAATATTGGAGAAAAGAACTGTAATCAGACTACATTAAGACAAGTGTACTAATGTGACTTTAAGTAATAAAAACAATAGAGGATAAAGTGGATGTTGACAAAATTAAACTCAGGAAAAAAGCTCAACATTGAGACCGGTGGTAACTAGAAATTTAGTTTAATTAAAAATTATACAACATAAGATTCTGATAATGGTATTCAGTAATTAATTTTTCATTTCATAAACTTAATCAATCATTCATATTTTGAGATAAAATAACTGATGGTTATTATCTTATCTTATTATATAAATTTTCTTCTAAATTAGTTCAATTATTTACCCCAGAAGTAATTATTTTCTTGTTCAATAGATCAGGTAAACTTAATTTGTTTTTCTGGTTGCGAGTAAAATAACAGTGAAGCTATAGTATCTGAGCAAATTTATGAGATTCTTTAGATGACCTTGAGAAATTTCTGTCATATTTTGGCTAATCCAGAAGTAGACAATATGACCAAACAACTTCTAGCAATTAATAAGATTGAAATGTACATTTATTTTTCATGTGAGTAATGGATGTGTCAGTTGGTTATAGGTTTCTGTTTTGCGATTAAATTAAGCCCGGTTGAGGAATTCATTCACAAGGCTCCAAATCACTTTGCGTCACAAACACTTATAAATCATTTCTTTAATAAAAATCTCATCTATTTCTACGTCTTTTTCAGTACCTTCAGATTTGTTATTATTCCAAAATTCACTTTACATATTCGCATATTCTTACTGGACAATATCATTTAAATTTACTTTACTTTTATATAAAAATGAGGCACTCACCATCCGAGTATTTTAAGTCATTCGAGTTGAACAAATGGTATTTATAAAATTAATGTTGCTTCGTGTGGTAAGCAGATCGTATAAGCAAGAGCCCGAATAATTTTTTAGCCATTTGTTAATCAACCAGAGAACGAACTTTGTAAATGGATAGTTTATGGAAAAGAAAACAACAACATTACAGTGTTTTGGTTAGACTAGGGGTTCAAGTTTGGAAATTTAGGAATTAAAACTTCTGGTCTAGGTCGAGACTAAGGGTTTCAGGTCAGGTTTCCTGAACAGGATTTATTTACGCTTTGTATACAACCCTCATATAAAGAATCGTGTGTTTGTTATGTTTAACACAATTATTTTCACTATATTCAGAAAATTTAGATTAAGTTATAATTTTCAACGTCCTAAACACTTTACAAAATTATCTCTACTAATCCTTTTACGTGTTATGAGGTAAATGTCGTTCATTTTCAAATTTCATCTAAAATACTGGCAATCTTTTTCTGGATTCTAGTCGGCTCATCCCTTTACTAAACTTTTACATCACATATGAATATACCGTTGTGGTCTTCATTGAGTGATATTTGAGCAAGAAGTATGAATTCTTGAGAAAAACCATTTTTCCGTTGACAATGAAAATAACAAATAAACTCGAATCTTTAAAAGCAGAATAATCAGGTGATTTCACTTCATAGTTATAAGTTATTTTCTTATGTAATCAGTCAGTTTATGATGCAATGTTTCTATAGATTTATAGAATCTCTAAATAAATGGGCTTCAACACAGGTTACTCTTATCGATGAGAAACAGTTTCAAACAACTTATTATTACTTTTGCCCGTAAACGCACTTGTCAGTTGATATCCTCTGGAATAAGATGATTTAAAATAAAAATATTAAAGTATAAGTTATTGTAACAATATTTACTCAAACCTTGAAGACATGACGTGCAGAAATGTATTTAAGGGATTAAACGCAGTCATACAGTTGTTTCAATGTCAAGTCATCCATTTCGTGCTGTTTCCAAATATACATTTTAAATACTCAGTATGTTTACAAACTAGTCAAATTATTAATCTACAAACGCCATAGTAAATATTTTGAGGAACATAAACAAAGAAAACATTAAATTGTACTTGAATACGTTAACCATCCCTGGTGGAATAAGACAATGAAAGAGGTCAGTTTATAACGAAAGGTTCATATTAAGAGAAATGGAATAATGATATTAAAAAACACTTCCTTATTTTGAGAAACACAATAGATTAAGAGTAATAACACTATATTTATGTTCATATCAATAAGTTTGAACGAACATAAATAGGCATTTGAGAGTAATACTTCTCAGCAAAACGTAATCAATTTACACAACAGTTCGTGTGTAATATTTTACGATAAAATAAGACCTAAATAATTTAAAACCATAAAATAATTTACATGGTTAAGAAGAGACTAATCGACTCTTGAAATTTTAATACAGCTCTGATGCCCTTGATCATTTTTCAATAAAGCGACAACAGTATGAGTTATGGCAACTGTCCTACGATCACCTCCGATTATGGTTAAATTTTGTTAAGCCCTTTTATTAGATTACTTAACAGACAATATTATTAGAACAGTAACAATTCGCATATTTCTTTGTATTATTATCACTACCATATCTGTATGAAAGTATACGCTTGATCACATGACAGCCTACTGACATATCTCTCTAGCTAAAATGCTAATACCTTAAATGTCGCCCGATGAATCATGTACGTGAATTCCATTATTAGTCTTCGCCTCGCTTGACTGCGCCCTATTCGTTTTGACTAGAAATTTGCCTCTGTATTTGCTCGCATATACACATTCGCTTCTCTGCTTCACATTCTTTTGATGTGCTAATAACTTTGTTGTCTGTATTATCCACTAATAAACTGTAGTCACCGCTCCTTACTGCCTTCTGATTTCAAACATCGTTGAGATTTATATAATAATGGTTATCAAGGTGATTGATTAACGAATCTGAGCTACCACAGATTTACGAAATCAAGGAAAACGAATTCACTCCTTTTTAAAAACATATTAGAAACTACTCATCGATTCAATGTTATAACAAGTGATCTGCTTAAAAGCAAATGTTTGACATAATCTCATTAATGAATCTTGAAAAAAAAATAGTAAAGTAGCAGTTTAAGAGGAAAAAAGTGACCCATATTTTTACTTTGAAAATTTAGTAACGCAAATAAGGCAATATGAGTTTACAATTAATGATGAACGATTACATAATAAACGTTATCGTTAGTATAAAGTGAATAGAAGTCAAAAACACGTAAAGTACAGTGTTAGTTGCTTGTTACTTATTTTAAAGTTCTTGATGATATATATTTTTAAGTTCACTATCAGCCAGTTGTCTGGCAATCTTACTTATGAAAACGTTTGTTCCCTGGCTGTAGGTTTCGATAAACGTGCCTACAAAATCTTGAGGAAACCCTTTAGTCAGGCCTTCCTAAATAATTACTTTCATAACCGTAAGTAACCTTGTATATATTATTGAAGTAGACTACAGAAAAGTCCGGTCATTCACTGTTCACCAATAAAAACAAAATGTGGTTGAAATCAAGATTCTGTGAATCGAGTACTTGATATGTGGGTGAGGAACATAATGATTGGTTGTTTGCATAGTCAGACTAATAGATAGTCTGACAGGTACTAGATAAGATATTCTTCTACCCTTACTACTATTTTGATTATTAACGATTTTTGGAGTGGAAGTATACTTACGTTCTAGTCAGGCTAGTAACGTGTCCTTGATCCAAGTTGTGTTGAAGTCCTGTATAATAGACACTGGGAGGATATCTAGTGTAGATACTCGTCTAAGGTAAATCAAAGTTCCATTCGTGTAGACGGGAAAATGGAGCGTTATAACTGTACTACTAATAATAAATAGTTTTTGAATGTTCATTTAGTAAATATTACCATGCAGGTTTACGTCGTGTGTAATGAACATACTTATTCGTTAAAGAAAATTTACATCTTGCTTAAGTAATAAGTTTATCATTAATCTTCCCATTGAACAAATATTGAAGTAATGAGTTATAATTAAATATGACTATTGATCTAAATTATTAAATAAATTATACACAAAGTACGTTAGCAATTTATGTGTATATCAAATTTGCTTTGATCTCTGCTAATTAGTACAAATACAATGAGAACACTTTTAATAAGAAAGGAAAGAGTAAAAATGTGTATTCATCAGATAAGAAATTTACTGTATAGTATTTCCATTGACAAACACGTTGTTAACTTATTCTCACAGAAAAATATATAAACAAACGCTTTTATTCTTTTGTATGTAATGGTCACCAGATAATTTAAGAAACTCACTAGCTGTTTGTGGATTACATATACCTTACTGATAATTAAGTAACCCATTGTATTCAACGAAGAAAATTCTCTTTTCGACGAAATCATTTATTTAAGCTGGACATTAGTATATATATATATATACATGAGACAAAAGAAGGAAGATTCAGGAGTTAATCTTGCCTTGCCATAATGAATTCATTCATAAATGTTCGTTATGTAGTTCTTTCCATGAAACTAATTATTTATTATCATTTCTTGTTGGATCTGTACTTAATTAGTTAATTTTGTTTTCAAAGATATAGGGCTATAACATCAATATGTTATTTATAAATAATTGTATCTATGTTCCTATTTGATTATTCTAGAATACTCTTATATTTAATCTATAGATAGTCACATTGATTAACATCTCTCATCATTCTTATATAATTACTACTCTTTTCATTAGCCTTCATCGATGAAAACGTTTCCGATGTTATGATATGATGTACACTGGTTTCTAGAGATTAATACTATTATGTTTGGTTGTAAGCAGGTGACGAGAAAACGCAAAATATATATTGATTTCATCTTATTCTACTACAGTAATTGTTCTGGCTATAGTCAAAAAAATAAGAGATTACACCATAAAGTGACCCGAGATATCAAAAATCAGTAGAAGGTTGAGTAATGATTAAGAGGTTGAAAAAGAATAGGAGGACGAAAATAAATTATGGGTTGGGAATATGCTAGATAATTGTCCACTGAACAATAAAAAAATCGTAAAGATCATAATAACAAGCAAAGATAGATAGTGGCTAGCATTGGAATCCAGGCCCCACGTTTCGTCCTGTTTGGGACTCGTCACCTGGATGTACCTGCATCTCAGGGTTGATGTTCACTCTAGGACAATATCGGGGCGATACACACAATATGCACATATGCCAAAAAGAGACTGATCAATTGTAGTGCTAAACATCTATGGGAAGATTTAAATAAACAATACCAAGTGATCATAATAACAGTTCAATAATATTTGTTAAGAACTACTAGAGGGTAACAGTAACTAATTACGGTTCAAAACAAGTTCAAAAACAAAGATTTAATCGTAGAGATTTGGTTTGTCCCTCAGATGACAATGATATATTCACTGTTCTTTTTAACTCAGTTTTCCTTTGACTTGTAAAATCAATAGAAAACCACTTAATGAAAAACTTCTTGTCTGTTTATCACACTATCCTAGACTCAAAAGCTATACGATTAAATCATTTATGGATATCGGATTGTCTAGACAATGATAAACTGAAGTTATTTTTATTCTCAAGTGCCTATATTCTATGTGTCTGTTCAATTAAACAATATTACCTAGGTTACTGAAGGTAAATATATCCTGAATTTACTTCAAATGAATCTTATTAAACTACAGCAATTTACTGAACTGTCAAATATTTTAAGTCTGTTTCACCATAGTTTTGATGTTTTTTTCCACTTCTGTTATCTTCTTTTATATTTGTCATATTTAATAAACAGATATGAATAATTTTCGTCAGTTTATTGTAATGAATCATCTTATAAAAATCTAAAATACAGAATACACTCGTCCATTCATGACATAATCCAATAATCAATACCTATTCCCACTAAGTTTGCAGTATTCATCAATATTAATGGAGTGATCAATTGAAATATCATACAGTTGATGATTCATTTCGACCACTTTCACAATTTCTAACTTCTCATTGAATAGATAATGTGAATTAAAATTCTATGTATGGGTTAGGTGTGTCAAGATGTTAGCTATATTGTCATTAAGACAACTTAAGTCAAAGGTGAAACATGGTCATTAGTTTGAACCTTCTATAGAATGAAATATTGATAAATGTGGTCATTTGTAGCATTGATTTTCTAAATGTAAATGTCATATTATTTTTAGTTTGTTGCGGCTTGGCTTTTCATCACATATGTGGGCAGTTTTTACTATTTGGTTTTATCATGATTGTGACTAATCGATTCAGCCAAATAAATGGAAGAGACAAATAGTTCTCCTGATTAAATACTGTTATTTATATTATTTTTGGATTAAGACAGGTTAAGGCGATAAGTGTGAATACCTATGGAGAAAGTCAGCCATATTTAGATGACACTTAAGAATTTAACGTGGGCATTTATGAAGTTAATCAACTGTACTGCTTCCAAGCTCCATATCTTTATATGTTAGGCCTAGGGCTTAAACAAAGAGTCTACCAGTTTTGAAGATTTGATCATAATTTTCAAATGATACTTGATGAATGTTCTTGTTTTTAAACCATTCTATGTTAGGTACTATCATGTAAATAACTAAGATCTTTTAAAGTAACCTGTCTGATCCATAACATAGTAACAGGCTTTTTTAACTAATCCTATTTGGTTGAATGTTTTGTGTACATATGGTTCCGTAGAATGATCTTAGGTTAAATAATTTTATAGTTTAAATCACGAATTGTTCTTAGACAGGTCGCCATTGCAAACCTGGAAGCACTGGACGGCTGTTTGAGCAATATCACAAACGTATTGAAGTTAAATATGTGCACTATCGGGTGGCCGGTCAGTGGTCTAGAAGTTAAGCATTCGCGAGTCCGAAGTTACTTGATTAGACTCCGGGCAGTGGGGTCGTGAATGCACATTGATGAAGAGCCCCATACTAGAATGAAACGACCGTTCAGTACTTCCAAATTATCAATTGTGATCTGGCTAAGATCAGTTTCTGGTTTAAACCACGAAAATCCTACAATCGCCACAAATCTCCCTATACTAATTTCAAATAACTACATTGGTGTCTGAATTAACAGTATTAACAGTTATTCATAGATTTGATGACAAAAGAGTTTGAAATCTAATACCAGTGAATATTCATCATATTTCTACGACTTGGCCTAAAGTCATTGATAACGTTTTCAGTACCAACTGTGTGTGTTGCACCTGGAGCTTTTATTATTTTCCCATTTACTTGACAGATGAGTGCTGTATATTGAAGTATTGATTTTATTAAAGGTTTCATTTCAAGTAAGAACTTTACCACAAATGTTTCTCATCTGGTATATCAATCTGCATTGCACTGGATATGTCCATGGTAAACCGTTACGGATAACTTCTGTCTATTTTCATCTTACTTAATCATTTTGTTCAAGTAGAGTTTCTTTTTGATACAATTTTTCGTTTAAAAATTAATTTGCGCGAATATTTTGGATTTTATTCGATTGTTACTATGACTTAGTTATTATATTTTTTGTTTTAATATTATATGTAACATTTTACTTATCTGTATGACTCATACTTAGACTATG
Organism: Schistosoma margrebowiei; assembly: GCA_944470205.2. Lineage (NCBI taxonomy): Eukaryota > Metazoa > Platyhelminthes > Trematoda > Strigeidida > Schistosomatidae > Schistosoma > Schistosoma margrebowiei. Next base: position 45,853,792 of record OX104028.1, read on the forward strand.
TTTATAAACAACAGTATCAAGTTTGATATTAGTTTCTTTGTTTCATTCATTTGACCGTTTGTTTATTTAGTTGTCTAAAAATTTTTTTTGGGTTATTGTCTAATTTTAACATGAAACTTCTCGATAATCTATCTGATTATGTAATTGAACTAATTGAAAACAAATAGAACTCTACATTGTTAGAAAGTTATACTCTTAAATATATATATATATATATATATATATATATATATATATATATATATATATATATATATATATATATATATATATAATATGTACTTTTTAATGATTGTTTCGAGTAACTATCCAAAGTTTAATGTACACGGTTATCAGTTTGATGTAAAGCATGTAATTACTTTTTTTAAAAGATAGAGCAAGCTACAAATCTAACGATAGTAATGAACTTGAATAACTCTCAAATAGTTTTGTATTGTTTATTATTCACAATTAGTTGGTGAATAAACAAACAATTTAAATTCATTGAATAGTTCCTAATAATTAGTTTCAATTCTCCAATATTAAAACTAATCTATGATCAATATAGACTATTTATTTCTGTAATCTTTCCAATACAATTAAAAGCTTGGTAATTCATCTAATAATAACTCATTAAAATGACTTTGAAAATTGTATCCACTTCTGTTTAAAATACATTTAGATCATTTAAATCGTTTATAGTCAAGTATGTTATCAATATTATGTTTTCTTTGAAATTATAATTTTAGAAACTTCAGTAGTTGAAATTATGAGTCAATTGAAGCTAGATCACCATTGAAAACTTGGAAGCACTGGACTACTATTTTGTTTGAAGTTCAGCTTAGATCAACTCATGAATTCAACTATTAAAATTACTACAATATCCATAAATCCATATTTAAATAGATTCGTTGTGAAAATTTTTACATAAATCTAAATAAAACACTGAAATATTAATTGCAGACTGACTAACTTCAAAACAGATTTCTTGATGTTCGAGTGAGAACCTTCAATTGTTAGGATGATAAGTTAAGCAGAACTGAAAGTCATATTATTCGTTGGTAGTTGACTGACTTGTTGGTTCATCTTTCAGTTGATTTCTAATTATGTTATTCTTGTGATCAGTATTTTGAACGTTAGCGTATTGGTTTATTAAAAACACACAGCTAATATGATGAGATGAAAAAGTAGAATCACCCTTTTTTTACTTATTATGATTCTCGCTAAACATTGCTTCTGTTTTTAATTCAATATGGTGCTAGCTCAGTGTAGTATTTGCTTTATTTTTAGTGTTCTATTTTATTTAGTATAACATTAATCTACTTCATTGTGATAGTTTTTGAAGAAATGATATTCTTGGTATGAAATTAACATGAACCATATTCGGCATAACATAAAGAGTGCGATTTTGTTATAATTTCGTATATGTAACTTTTTACTAATTAGTAATGAAATGTGTGCACAAATTAATGTAGAAATAAGTGTATTTTCGACAAGAGTCGTCATCGTGCTTTGGTGTTAATCACTCTTCACTTGTTCCAGTCTTCCGTATTCTTACCTTCGCGTCGTGGGAATTGTAGCGTTTCCCTGTTTCAAGAACAAGTAATAAGCAACGCGGATACAACATAAATATTTTACTGGTTGCCAGTTTTGTCTTTGACACCAATTCTTACGGAGGTTTCAGTCAATAGTCCTGTTTCATCCTCTTTGGTCACTCAATCACATCGTATCACTGGAGTTCGTTATTTATTCAGAATTCTACTCGTTTATTCCTGAGAATACAAAGCGCATTCTTAATGATTATTGTTCTACAAGTTTCTCTTTAATAATAAGGGTTAATCAAGTCAAGAACGAGGTAGTAAATCGGTCGTTAATTTTACTTCATTATGAGTTGATTGAAACTGAAAATATCAATCAACGAGTTCAAGTTCACTGGTATCATACTCCTTGTGATGACTGAAGGATCTAAATTTGACAAAAGTATCGCCGCGGTCTACTTAACTTTAAGAGAAATAAGAAAATAACTGTTCATTGTTCCTTAGGTTTCAGTAATACCTAGCTAACATGAGTTTATAAGTCAGAAACATCAATTAGCTCATTTACAATAGTATTAACTTCTAGTCTTGAATGTCAGGTTGTCTCAATTTCACTAATGTGTTATTCCTTATTGTTTTTGATTGCCCTCACTACTGAATGTAAAAGCATCTTATACGCTTACTAAATGGTTGACTCCTTTCTTTACTTCTTTATTATAGATTTTCATCCACACGCTTCTCAGTACACTACCCTTACTCCAACATACAACGTACATTCAGACTAGATGCAAACCTACCAAAAACGAATTAAAGATGTGAATTACTTGTCAGATACGATAAATGATTAGTGAATTATTGGAATGAAAGACACTAACAACCAATAAGATCACAACAATACATTATACATGGAAAACTTTAATGTGAATAGAAAAGTGCACAAGACTATGCTGACTTAACGCAACAATAAACCTTTAAACAACTTTTGTATGTATGCACGTATATACAAACACAGTTGAATGATGCATTATTAATTTGTAGTCTGTACTAAACTTACAAAATCAAAGTATTCTTGGGCTTAAATGGAATATATGAAAGAATTAAACAATGATATACATTGATCATTGGCAAACACGACTTGATTGATTACTAATAAACTCATTCATAAGTAAATGAATCATTATTTTTTTACGTACAATGGTTTCTCTACTATGATATAAATGAATACGTGGATGTTCAGTGAAACTATAATTTATAGAGAACTTTTGTGCAGCACTAAAATGACATTGGAATATCCACCTATACACTAGGGATAAATGAGGGTTATTGATTAATGTGAGGAATTAGGATTAGGAATTAGATCTAATATTTTCATCATGAACTGACATAAGCTATAATATCAAAATGATAGCCATATGATTGAATGAATTTCTTAAATTTGATTGGTTCGTCTATAAATTATAGTCTCGCCAAAAAATTCTTCATATTTGTAAAATGTTGACCTCGAATACACTTTTTCTTTACCTCTGTTAATCGATAATACAATTTTAATATCATAAGAGAAACTATTTTTTTAGCAGTATTTATCCAGTTCCTTGATTAGTAGATTACTGCAATGAATTCTTGTTTTGATATAGTTTAATTATGAATTCAAATTATTATCACTTACGTATGTTATGATGAATATGATCAAATTGATTAGGAACATTAAAATTGTTACTAGTTTAATTTATATGGTAACAAAATTGTCCATATAATTAATATGACCATTTTATATTGATACTTATTTAATTGACAATTGTGAAACAATTTTTGAAAACATAATGAAAATTTTTTTTAAAAAATGAACATTATCACTGACACATAAATCTATTATAGTATTATTAATATATAAAGTTTTTATTTATATTATAATCATACGAAATATTTATAATATATTATAATTGTTTATATGATTGTAAATAATTGAATTTATTTTTTTTGTTGGTTTTATTATTCGTGAATTATTAAATATTCCAATAGTTGAAATCATGAGTCAATTGAAGTTAGACGAACATGAAAAACCTGGAAGCACTGGACGGCCGTTTCGTCCTATTGTTGAACTCCTCAACAGTGCGCATCCACGATCTCACTTCGCGAGATTCGAACCCATTCAACAGGGTCTGCCGTGAAATAGTAATACACTGATAACAATGGTGGATGTGTCGCTCAATTTTGTGGGTTAGTTGAAGTTAGATATTAACATCATTAGATGCCGGCTCAATGGTCTAGTGGATAAGCGCTCTCGCGCGAGACTGATAGGTTCTGGGCTTGAATCTCACGAGGCGGGGTCATGGATGCGCACTGTTGAGGAGTTCAACAATAGGATGAAACGGTTGTTCAGTGTTTCCAAGTTTTGCATGTTTGTCTGGCTTCTATTGACTAATGATTTCAACTATTGAAATTACTACAATCTTCACAAAACCCCTTCCGATATTAAATATTCATTAAATGAATAAAAATAATAAAAAAAAACTAGAAACACTCATTTGCATATTATTTTACAATTTTCCAGTGACTAACTTCAATATACATATCCTGAATGTCCACAGTGAAGTATGGTTGAAACAAACGCCTAACATAGTTATTATGTTAAAGTTTTGATATATTGTAAATTATGACTTTAGAGAGTCTGTAATGATTACTGAATTCCATAGTTTATATCATCGACTGATCTTAGTTAGAGAACCATTAAATAATAAATAAATTTTTGTTATATCATAATGAATAGGAAAATTGTATTTCTCTCTACCCAATGTTCAATTTATTTGAAACTATCATGTCCAATTTTGTTACTGATACCTACAACTCACAGTTGTTTCATCCTGGTACGAGATTCAGTCGTATTAAGATTAACAGTTCTCCACCTTGGCCTAAAGGACTTGAACTTCATCATCGGCGTAACTGATGCTCACTGTTGATATGTTTCATCCTTAAACGAACCAGCTGTCTAGTGCTTCCTGGTTGTCAGTGGCTATTAGACTGAGATCATTTTACTATATGAACAATAAAATTGAAAATTAAAAGAACTACTATTTCTGGAACTGTAATTTGACAAGCGCAACATAGTCGATGATCTCGTAATACGACTTTAAAGGAATAACTTGACACCAATCAATCCAGCAAGCTAGAGTCTATTGAGTTCTAGTCAATCAGTAGTTAGTTTCAAAAATTAAGACAGATTTCCAACTAACTCTGTTGATATGTGTATTTGCCAGTTTAAACGATTCTGTAAAGCGGTCTGTAGTTGCGCATCATTATTGCACTTATGAACATGACCATCGTTTGTTAGACAAAGGATGGACTAAGATAGTAGTAATAATAAGTACATTCTTCTTCTGTACACCGAAATGGAATAAAGGAAATTTTCAAGGTTATGAAATCTCCATCGATTCGCCTAGCGTTCCATGCTTTTACCTCTTACACACAATTAAAGTTATATGAATGTACACAAAAATACCAATTGATAAATTAAAAGACCCCTCTGAAAATTTGCATACGTTCTCTTTGTCTGTTCCGACATTTATGTGCTTGGTTTTAACAACTAACCGATTGTGAATTATTTCATTCTTTTGAATCTTAAATCACTATTGTTTCCACAAATGACACTGTAAGGAAGATAATATTATATGGATATTACATTTAATACAATTGATGGTTAACTGTTTGGTCAAATAGTTATCAGCCTATGTTGATTAAACAAGGCACCACTTGGTTAGTCATGCATGTTGTATGATTACTACCATTATTTGACCTTAATATATATGTAGTTTATCAGTATGTATGGTTGTCAACCAAGTCCTAGAGCTGTACATGGACATTGCCATGTATTCCCCACATTGTGTGCAAATTATGTCCACTCATTGATGTGCGTACATATGAACAAGAAATGCAATGTACTTTTAGACCTTTATATATATATATATATATTGATTGCGTTTTTTTTTCAAATGAAACTGTTACCCACATTAGAAGATTGTTCGTTTGAGTGATTATTTTTAGAAACCAGTAATTATTATGCAATCTGCTCTTTAAAAAGATTTGTTAGTTGGAACGCAATCTTTTCCTTAAGTGGTTTATGATCATTCGATTAATTTCAAATCGTAATCAACTGAAAAACCAATGAAAACCAAGCCTCTAAGATGTATAAGACTGGTTAATATATGATTATGGCAGACAAACTGTTGCTTGGATTTCTTAGACGAATAGTTAGAAGGCCAACAGCTGCTTATCCAGAGAAAATAATAGCTACCTGTCAATGTCATCATCGGTAGGAAGGCTCTGTCTGGACACTTTGTGGCGGATTATTTTACATATTAGAAAATATAAATGTGTCTTCTGTACAGTGATGATGGTAATTGAAATTTACTAAACTTGACTGAAATCAATGCTAATTGTCACCTCTGATAACCATAATACCCTTGTTACTAGTTAACTATCTAGAACTTAATTTCAGGATACATTAACGTTCAATCTTTTAACTTTTAGACTATATAACTTGGGATGTAATTTGGTGTTTAAGGACTACGACTTTTAAACATTGGGTAGCATATTCCCGTTTCGTTCCACCAACTTTGATTAACAAAACTGTACAGTACCACTAACTTTGATACAGTATTGTAGCTAAAAACGGAGAACACAAAACTGCAATCAGGAAATTGATAACTAATATAGTTGCTACTGTTATTGACTCAATGTCAGGCACGGAAACCTGTATTTTAATAATAATAGTAATAATAATAATAATAACGGTTCCGAACCACGCTTAAGTTTCCAGAGCTATAGATACTAGATAGTTGTATCAAGCAAAGTAGGTGGAGAAGTTTCGAACCCAGAACATAGTGAACGGAAGTTGAACGTCCCAACCAGTGACCCACCACCACTATACAATTGCGTTACAGATATTCGACGTATATGTATATAAGGTAAGGCAATAGAATAAAATAATTTCAAGATTCATTGCAAACTTCACTATATTTTTATAACTAAGTTCATGGAAAAAAATTTGGGGTTGTTAAAGTATTAAAATACTGGTACATGAAACAAGATGTGGGATTAGCTCAGCTTCATTTAAGATGGAAATACAAAACTTCACTTGGGGTTTAACAGAAGGCCTTCAGATCTCGTGGCGAGCATATCACCTTTAGACAGCTGAGTCATATTTAAACGAACCGCATTTCCAACTTCAATCTATTTATGATTTAGTATGCACTACAAGTCTGCCTGTTAGCCCAATGGGGCACCTAGTAAGTGAAGTGAATCTGATGCGTCTACCATCCAGGTATTGTAATTCATTTGATGGAGCATTAGGCCAGTAACCTGAGACTGCTGCTACCAAGTCAATTCAAGTTTTCTTTCCACTTAAATTAGATATCTGAATATAAAATAAGCTTAAACATTAGCAATATGAAACAGCTAATCTTCTTTTATAATTTTAAACCTCTTACCACTAATCATAGATAATGATCTTTACTAAATCATTGACTTTGACAACTGTATGACCTTTATGTTTACACCTGGTTATGGCTCAACCAAACTATGGTTTGTTTGATCAGTTAAAGCTAAATACATTTTTAAAGTGACCTTGAATGTAACGTTACTGACGGCCAACCTTATTCGATAACTGACAATTTAATCTATTCTACTTTATACTTAAAATGTTTTACAAATTGATGTTATTTACTTTGGTTGCACACTGATAAGACAGTACGTTTGTACTGCATAATGAGTCATAGTTTTATTACTTTATATACAATCACAAAGGTATTGTTTAGTTCGATGACTTGTGAAGATTAGTTAAGTACGAATAAGATTTTTATAATGGACAAATATTATATTTAAAATCAATGCGCATTGGACAACCGTATTATCGTAATACGCTATTTATCACCAGTGATCATCCACGACCTCCCAAGGCATTTATTCTCATACAGAGGGCTTAAGTTGTAATCACGAAGTCAAAGTACAATCGTCTATATTTCTGGATTTAAGCAATATTACATTTTTTTGCCCGATTTATTTCATACTTCTGTTCAAATTTAGCCATATTGGTTATGACAGTAAATAGTTAGTTGACATAACCGGATTTTTTGTTTTGAATGACTGGAAATAGTTTTACCAAAAATCTGCGCATTTAGTGTTGTCTCGTTCAGAAACTCAGGGATTCATTCTTTATCTCCTCACTAATTGATGTTATCACTAACATGATCATTGCAGAGATATTTTAACACATTTAAGAATTTTATCAGTCTTAATGTTTTATTCCAATACTTCAGTGAATAAAACTAAATATTTAAAAAAATTATTTTACTATGTGGAGTACTATGAGAAGTGATCTATTAATTCAAGAAAACTGTTTGTTTAAAATATATTCTATGTGCTCTAATGTATTTACTGAAAAAACTCCAGTAAAATACACACTGAGTAATGTTTACAATAAATTCCGCCTGAGAACTTTCCAGGATTACAGCCAGTCTCAAGCCCGGATAAAGGAGCAGTGTCGAGGATGAAGTTGGGAACCTCATCTCGTAGAAAAGATTCTTGCTAAAATATGATAACCAGAAAACAATCTTTTGAACCATCTAGGTTGTGACCTGGGAGTTGAAGAGTCTTCATACAGGTCAGTTATGAGACCTAGATTCTTCATAAACTATGGGACATTCTAACAACCAGAGTGAGAATAATATAAATGAATGGAATATACGGCCAATGTAGAATATCGGGAGGACCATTCAAACAGTTACGGGAATGTAAGGATACGACTTTCATTGAACACAAGTTGGACAAAAGGGATTAGCTTCAAGAGAGGTGCTGCCATGTTTCGGTCATAAAGAGGAGACCACTACAAAGAAGAAGTTGCACTGGTGCTCTCCCCAAAAGCGCGAAAGGCACCTATAGTATGGAAATCTCATAGATCCAGGATCATCAATTTATCATTTAAAGTAAACAGCAAGGGGATTACAACACTCACCAATGATAGCAATGAAGATTATGAAGATCAGTTTCATGAGATGATTCAGTTCATTGAAGGGAACTGTCCAGGAAAAGACCTGACCATCCTGATGGAGGATCTAAACGTCAAGGTTGGAGTGGACAACAGGGGTATGAAGCCATTATGAGATAACACGAACTGGGAGAAAGGAATGAAAATGATGAGAGATTTGCAAATTTATGCTTCTACAACAAGATGGTTATATACGGGGCCACGCTTCCCCGTAAATACATACACAAGGTAACATGGGTTTCACCCGACCAGACTACAGAGAACTAGATCGATTACATTTGCATCGATAAAAGTTCGGAAGGACCATTGAAAACGTGGGGACAAAGAGCGAAGTCGATAAAGCTTGAAACCACCACCTAGTGGACGCCAAACTAAAAATTATACTAAAGAAGTTCTAAGCAATTAGGCAAGCAGTACTAAAAAATTCTAACACAGCCCTCTTTCTAGATAATAAAATACCCAGAAAATGCAAGATAGCTCGCAGTAACAGGTCCCAAACCTTACAAAATCTACTGGAATAATGGGAAACCAACATGGAGTGCAAATGAAAAGGGACTAAAAACTAATAATTTCAACATTCCAAGAGGTGCTGAGCCCCAACAAGTACCAAAATAAGGAGTGAATCTTTATGGAAAGTCTGGGAAAGTTTCAAGATGGCAAGAATAAGAAGACAACCGTCAACAACAGTCTAAAAAGAGCAGAGAAAGCCAACAAACAACATGAGCATACAGAACCAAACAAACAAGTGAATAGAAGCATCAAAACTGAACAGTGAAAGTATATGAAAGATCTGGCAAGGATGGCAGAAAAAGCTCCAAGAAAAAGAAAAATAAGAGTTCTATATTATACAACGAGGAAACTAGCTTTAAAATATAGTAAACCAGAGCGAACGGTTAAGAATTAAAAAAAAAGCAGAGCAATCACTGAAATTCAAGAACGGCAGAACAGGTGGGTGGAGCACTTTGAATAATTGTTGAATAAACGTGATCCAGTGAACCCACTGGACACCAAAGCAGCACCTACAAACCTCTCTATAGATAATATCTCACTAACAATCGAAGAGATCAGCGTTGCTGTTAGACAAATCAAGATTGGGAAAGCAGCAGGACTTGACAACATACTGACTGGAAGACTGAATTCAGATAGTTCACATTCTATTCAGAAGGATTTGGGAAGACGATTGAGTACCACCAAGATACACAATTATCTTCAGTTGATTGACATGAAAATATCTCGTGAGAAAACAAAAGCAATGTCAGGGGACAAAGGTAAAAACAAAGTTAAGATAGATGACACAACAACTGAAAACGTTCAATCTTTTCTTTACATAAGATTAATTGTAAGTCAACATGGTCTCCTTCACAAAGACGTTCAACACGCTGTAACGAAAGCATGAAATGTGATAACTAGAATAAGACCAATCCGAAGATTATATAATATTAGCATAAAAACAAATACAAAATTAATTGAGACAGCAATGATACTTATTTTAATATATAGTCTAGAAACAATAATACAACAACAAAAATGAAACGAAATTAGATACAATACTGAATAATGCGAGAATGATGACATTAGGAATCAATAATTTAAGGCAAACGACAGTAGATAAACTAAAAGAGAACATTAAGCTACTAAAATTAGATGAGAAAATTTAAAAAAATAAACTGGACTTCTGGAACACAGTCAAATAAAGAAAGGATTAAAGCATGTACAAAATGATTAACAGCACAACAAAAAGTAAACTTAAAATACAAAAAGTCCATACAAAACGTTGGATCAGATAACTACATGCAAGTATGCAATGATTTAACAAACAACTAACTAATAACTGGTTAGACATCCCAATCAAAGTTATACTAGATAAATTTGATAATTATAAACCCACTATTATTGGAAACGAGAGCTGATAATCAAATATCTAAATGAAAGCTACAGTAGAATGTTTGCTACCAGTAGAAAGATGATTCGTCACTACAGAAATATTCATGACAAAAAAGATAGAAATCATAAAAAGAGATATATGTATGTTCAGTTAAAGACTGTCTAAAAAAATATAAAACACAAGGATGGATGATAAGGCACATGAAGACATGCCATTCACAAAATTTGAACATGAAAAGACGTAAAATGAGCAAACAGAAGATACTGGAGACTTGACAAGCTTGGAAAATAACACTAAAAACATAGAGCAGATGATCAATTAAATAAATGTCTTTATGTGATGTGATGGGATGAAAAGTCAAAATTAGATTCTTTTATTCATTGTGGATTTTGTTCAGCAATACTTCCTTTTTTCAATTCACTATGATAGTCACTCAGTGTACCGTTCGGTTTTGTTTTCCTGTATGACATTTTATTCTGTATTACATACGATATTCTTGTATTGAATTAACATGAACTATGCATAATATATGGTTTGTTATAATTTTGGGTATTTTTCATATATGTGATTTTATACTAATTAATAATCAAAATAGGTGTACAAATAAAGATATAAATAAGCGTATTTTCGACTAGGGGCGTCGTTGTATTTAGGGGTTTATTAAATCTTCACTTGTACCAATATTCCGTATTCTTATTTTGGCGTCGTGGAAATTGCAGTGGTTCCTCGTTTTACATGTATAAATGATAAGCATTGTTGACATAACAATTAACAATGAAGAGAGATAACAATTTGGCGACGGGAATTTTAGAAGAAATGAAACCATAACAATCGCTGACGGAGTCAATTTACAAGTTCAGTTTTCAATATAACTGTCTGGTTCCAGTTATAACTCAGTTGCCAGTTCAACTTACCTCAAATTCTGTTTCCTCAGTCATAAATATACTTCCGCTCTTATTTATGTACAAATAAATTACTAACATAGAAAAATATAATTAATCATTGCTATGAGGCTTATAAATGGTCTCCAATCACTGGATGCGAAATAAGAAAAAGCAAAATCAAGACAAAAACAGCTACTGAGCCTCGATAATTGTGCTGTGTCATCAGTGAGTGTCCAAATGAGTCAGTCGGCTTCACCAACCTATATGGCTGGAAGGGACACCACCAAACTGGAAATAGGGATAACTCATTGGCATACAAAAAAAGGAGAACTCAGCAATCGTGGGAACTATAGAGGCATCATACAACTATTATCACCGGGCAACGTTTTCAACAATGAAGCTAGACAAAATGACTCAGTAGACGCTCAACTTCGAGACTAATAAACTAGATGTTGTAAGGGTAGATCACGGTGTCGAAAAAGTCGTGACACTTGGGATCAGTGTTAAACGATCAATGAAATGGGAATAATTGCCATACATTAACCTTCTTGGCTATGAGGAAACGTTTGACAGTATGAATAAGGAAATTTTGAGGGATCTTTGTTGATACTATGCAGCACCTGAAAGGATCGTTACCATCATACGGAGCTCCTACGAGGCTGGATCGCGAAGTCGGGCATAAAGAGGAGCTCACAGATGCGTTCCAAATGGAAACTGTTATCGGTCGACACTGTATACTCTCGTTTTTTTCCTTCCGGTTGTTGATTATATCGTAAGGACCTCAACACACAACAAAATTAGAATATAAATGGCTGTATTTTGGTCTGATGATGACATAATTTGGGGACTTGTTTGATGACATGCTTTTAGAGAGTCAATAAGTCTTCATTGCATCAGTCTTTTGAATTCGTACGTTGAGTCATAGATATTGAAGTGATTCCCGTTTCCAAATATGAGCAGTATGATCGAGCGATTTCAGATATTCTCGATTGTCAAGTAAGAGCAGTAAGGCCACAGAATCAATAAGGGCGATACACCGAACCCAACAATATGGTAAGTAATTTTTTAAAGATCAATTTCATTAAGGACTCAGAAGTGAGTATTTACTTAAGTGCTTTGCAGAGATCAGTTAAATTTGAAGACTTTTTATATGACAATTTAAAATCATGTAAAGAATAATTAGGGACCAAGAAACACTGGTTAGTCGTTTCCTCTTTGTATGAAATCCCTCAGGAATGTACACCTAGGAAAGTGTACAGGTATGATATCGAAATCTCCACGTCTCATGGTGATTAATTTTTAGAAACTTTGTTTTATTTAGAAGTAGTTTTCACCACGAACCGATAGTAAATGTTGATGAATTATTTACTTTTCTCTTTAAAATCTTACAAAATTCAAAATAAAAGCAAAACCAAATAATTAGTTTAATTTGGTTTTGGTTCAATAGTGTTGAAAATCATAACGACATAATCAACTGTAGGTGTCATTACCAAGGTTTGATTTGATAATTTCGAATAAATTGAGAATTGGGTTGATTGTTATAAATAAAAGTAATATATTTGTAATATCCCAATGAGTAGAAAATTGGATTTTCTGACGTTTCGTGACTTAGTGTAAGTCGCTTCTTCAGAGAATAAATAACCAAATTAAAATTAATCCAAGTTTAAATAGTACTCATTGGGATATTACAAATATATTATTTTTACTTATGACATAATCAACTGTTCAATTTTTGTTAATTTTTAACAGCTTCACAACTCTTGTCAGCTCTTTGTGTAAATTACTTGTAATATTATCTTATTCTAAAGAACCCAACAATCAGAATACCCAAACATTTTATCCTCATAATTAAAAAAACAACTATATTTACACTCACAATCAGTTACAAAGTTAACTTTCAAAATTAATGTGTGTTATTACAGTTTATATGTTGAAAATTAGGCTTTTCCAAAATAATTTTATCAAACTATCCTAAACTAACAATGAATATTCATTTGTCTATTATCGATGATTTATTTGGATTTACATGAACAAACACTTTATAACAACAATCTACTTATCTATCTAAAGTTCAAAATATGACAGAAATTATTTTCTTCATTAAAAGTTACTTCAAATATTTAGTGGTTGGAGGTAGTCAGCAGGAAACCTTGTAAATTGGGTTTGTACTAGTTGGCACCTACTATCAAAGGGTACTTTGAATCTCAAAGAAAAGGGTTTTCTTTCTAATTTGATCCCACTTTATAGTCTGGTTGATTAACATTGAACCAATCGAGCCAACTCAGTTTTGAAATAACTCTATATTTAAATAATTTTTTGGTCAAGATATACTGAACGAACCCAAAAATGTAAATCACTGGATTCTGACTCAGTAGCATAAAGGTTGATTGCTCACTGTGAAACTTTAATTTACCTGGTCCAATATTCATTAATATACCGAAACAGTTGTAAAGCTCTATTGAGATTTTAATGACACTTCAAATGATATCAATCGATAACGGAAAAGATCCTTGAAATAAAAATCAATTATATCTCTTATTGAAACATGAACAAAAATTTCGCATTATCAGTTACATTTGCGAACTTACAGATATTGTCTGCTAGAAGTCTTTTTATATAAAAAATAATTATTATTATCTATTTTCCCAAGGGTTAGAAAAGTAGATTACAGCTAAATTTTCTGCGATTATCTTGATTAGCATACTAACACTATTCAATTCAAGGAAGGAAAACTAAATCAGTAATTCAATCAGCACATCGTTGAGAATTTAGCCCAAATAATATCCGCTATGGTGAATGTTTTCTTTAAAACTTACTTTTAAATGAACTATGTATTGCACTTTGTTTACATGATTGATATGAAGTGATTAGTGTAAGTTTAATATTATATTGTAACATTATTTTATACCGTAAAATATATAGAAAAAACTACACAATTAACAAAATATAAAACTTTTAGCAACAATAATAATAAATTTTAGTAGTTGAGATTATGAGTCAATTTAAACTAGACCAACATTGAAGCACTGGACGGCTGTTTCGTCTTATTGTGAGACTCCTCAGCAGTGACCAGTGGAGTTCAACCGGGTCTGTTGTGAGATTGTAACTCACTAAAGACAATGATGGATGGTAGCTCAATTTAGTTGAAGCTGGACATTAACACCGTTGGATGTCAGCTCAGTGGTATAGAGGTTAAGCGTCCGCGCGCAAGACTAATAGGTCCTGAGTTTGAATCTCGTGAGATGGGATCGTGGATGCACACTATTGAGGAGCCTCACAGTAGAACGAAACAGCCATCTAGTACTTCCGGGTTTTCCATGTTGGTCTCGCTTCTATTGGCTCATGATCTCAACTATTAAAATTACTATAGTATCCACAAAACCCCTTGTGATACTAATAATAATGATAATAATGATAATAATAATAATAATAATAATAATAATAATAATAATAACAATAATAATAATAAGGAAAGTACAAATCTAAATCACATGGAGTATTCACCCCAAGTATCATTTATTTATTTCATCAAAAATATTCTCATATACACACATTGAAACAAAACTGCATTAATTACATCTTAACTAAACAAATATATGTTTATATTCTTAACTAAAATAGAATAATTTTAAAGGTACTTTTTTTTACGTTAACAAATTATACTGATAGTAAGTATGCATTGATATGTATCAAATTTACATAGTTTTGTTATGTAAGAAAAAACAAACAAAAATCACATGTAATTGTTACTATTATTTCGATATGAATAAATTATTTCACATTAAAATAGGACAAATTGTACATTGAACAAAAAGTAAAATACTTGTATAATTTGTTATACTATAAACTAACTGGTTCGTTAACTTTATTCAAAGTGAATCGATCGAGATTTTCTACTGGTGACAATCGGTGTTTATTCAGGTTGTTCAAATTTAAAAAGTCTCAAACAACAAAGAACAAAATATCACATATTATGTTCAACAAAACTGGAGGGAATTTTTAGAATTAATTTCTTTGGTCCTTGTAACGTTTAGGTGATATCTTAACAATTTAAAACAAAAAGATCAAGTATCTTAATACTGAATTAGAACAATAGAAAAATTCATGTTAAGTTGCATATTTTTTAATGAAATTCTAATGTGTAATTATGGAAGTAGGAGTTCTTTAAATTATTTTAACAGTATATGATCAACATATACATACACATAAACATCTCAGAGTATGTATATTTGGATCAAGTAGTCGTTGTCTCTTAGACAAATAAAGTTCATACCATTAAAATTAAACTAAATGATTTCTAAGGGATAAGAAGGTTGATAATTATGTAGAAAAACTGTGTTGTTAGTAAATAAAGTAAGTGAAAGAACTTAAATTTTCATTCTCATAACTCCTTTGCATTACAGTCCAATTGCAAAACATTTGATGTCGGCTCTCTAACAGTTAATCAGAATAGAAAGTGAATAGATATATTTAGCAAATCGAATAATTTATCAGAGGAACAATCTTCCATACATTTCTTTAGTATAATCACCTACTTTTTTCCCAAATTCTATACTTTCATACACTCATGTGATTTCTACTATAAAAAATTGAATGAAATAAGGATGACTGACTGTGATATAGAGAGAGAGAGATCCGGCCGATGATTAGTTTCTAACATCCCGTCTAGTCAGATTCCATTTGAAAAACATGAAATCTATTATCCGTTTTACCTAAAAAAGTCATATCAATCACTATATAGTAAAGCTATCGTTACTCTAGAAAATTAAGATAGTTAACTTTTATTAGTACTGTATGTGTAAATTGTACTTCACCTTTAATAAAATTGTGTTTTTCATGAAAACACATGTTGCTTATGAATTCCAACAAATAACTAGACTATAAAGTACTGAAGAAAACTTACGAAAGAACAGAAGTACTTTTTGAGTAATGAACGTAATGATTTTGCTTCAATATTTTTACATAGATTTTTCTTTAATAAAATTTTACTTGGATAATACATTCCTAACATATGAGTTCATTAAAAAAGAAATTATTATCATTCACTTTCCTAATTTATAGTTATTACATGATTGTCAAGTCAGTTGTGTGAAACGGAGTTTCCCAATTGATTGATCACTGGGTGGCGATCAATGTCATGCTTGTCTAGTCCTAATTAATGCAAACAGAATGCTATCGATCATGTTGCAATGTGGCCACCAGTCTAGATGACTCGACACTGCGGGCACTATATATTGAGATTAGATGGTGGTTGGAGGTAGTCGACAGGAGACCCTGGACCCAGGTTTCGTGCTAATTGGTACACGTCAACAAGGTATACCTGTGATCTTAAGGGAGCTGGTGCTCCCTGGCGGATTCGATCTCGTGTCACACAGCTTCACAGTCAGAGACGTTACCACTGAGCTATCCGAGCCGAGACCAACCTTCTGTAGGACTGAGATGTAATCACGGATGTTAGTAACTCATTCGTTATATAATATAAGATATTTACATGCGCTTTGAAAAAGAAGAGTAATTTTGAGATAAAAATGATACTTATCAGATGATAAACATTGATAGTGATATTACATCTTGTAGTGAAAACCAATTTCAAGTTATACAAACAAATTTAACTTTCATTAAGTCTATCTTAAATAATGATAACAATAATGTTCTTATTAGAAATAAATTTTGTGATTGGGTTTGTGAAATTTTAAAGGAAATTTATACAACCAATGAAACGAAATTATTGATAAAACACCTCAGGTAGAGTGAGGGCATACAACCACCTCTCTCCATTGTTCCATTCAAGCAGTGGAGTTAGGCAGGGTTGCCCAATCTCACCATTCTTCTTCAACTTTGCCATTGATGACATTCTGGAAACAGCTCTGATGAATGTAAGTAATGGTGGTGTGGATCTATTGCCTGGAGAAAGACTTCTCGACCTTGAGTATGCGGGTCATATTGTCTTACTGTGCGATAATGCCCAAGCCATGCAATCCGCAATTGATCAGTTGGCAATCAATGTCCGTAGGTACGGTTTGTGCTTTGCACCTTCGAAGTGCAAAGTACTTCTACAAGAATGACAGGATCCTAATCCTGTACTCACCCTGGATGGTGAGCAGATAGAAGTAGTCGAGAAGTTCGTGTATCTGGGTAGCTGCATAAGTGCTGGTGGGGGTGTGAGTGATGAGATCAATGCACGTATAGTGAAAGCCATCGGCATCGTGTGTTCGGGCACAGAGATGATAATTCAATTGGTGTCACCATCTTGAAACACGGACTTCGGTGGCTTGGACATGTTCTATGAACGTCGTCTCAGAGAATTCCACGTCGTGCATTATTTGTCAACGCTGGGACTGGTTGTAAAAAGTGGAGAGGTGGTCAGTGTATGACATGGTGTCGTGGTACGAAAGAAAGCTGCAAATGATTGGTTTGTGTTGGTCCTTCACGATTCTCTGGCTGGGGTCCGAAAAATGGTGCCACAGTGGCTAGAGACGTAATCAGACATGGCTCAGAATAGAAGCCAGTAGCGATCCTGCTGTAACCTTTTTTTTACTTTCTTCATATAAAGTGGTTGTAACTTCCTTAACTGAAAGATTTCTTCTGGTTCTACCTTTCCGTTCCCCCCATTATTATTATTACTACAGTACCTCACACTAATTTGTTCGTCGTTGTTCTTTTTCTTGTTTCACGCTACTTACCTTCTTTTTTGCTCTTCCCATTCTGATTGTTTGTGTGGTGCATACATATTTGGTACCCCCTTGTACCAATATTTATGTGTTCAAATAAATAACTTATTGATAGCATTAATAAAAGACTGTCATATCAAAAGTAAACTAAAGCTGAGAATACAGATCATTAGGATCTAACTCAATAATTCCAAAATACCATTGATATCGGGATTTATGTTCATTGTTTGGAAGTCAGTATTCAACGCTTTGTCTATTTCACGTTCTCATGATATTCCTTTGAAAACGTAAATGAAGTCCTCACTAAACTAATCTAAGAAGAATTCTTCAGAATAAATTTCTGAGGTCATTGTAGCAAGTTATTTTGTACCTGTTAGGAGAATGGAGAAGCTAATTTCCATTAGTCAATCTACTCTAATAGCAGCTACTATAGAGTTCAGTAGGAACAAGGAAAACATCCGATACCATTCGAGTATTAGCAATTACTGAAGTATCAATTTCTTCAACAAGTGTTTTTGGATTTTCTTAGGACTATTCTTGAAAAAACTGATTTGAACTCTTTCATGAGATGGTTAGGATCCAGAACTTATCATTTGGTCATTTCTGTATCATGATATCACAGAATTAGTGTGCAGATATAAATGTACTTTTATATAGGCTTCATTGCTTATATTTCTTTTAGTCCTTATTAACGTTAAATATGATTCACCATGTATGCTTTACTGTTTATTCAATAAACGGCATCTATCAAATTAAGTGTGGTTTCAACCTAATTTAACTCAGCAGTCGAAGGATGAAAAAACCTTAATTCCTGCCTTCGATACCATATCACAAAAGGTCACCAAAGACTAATACCTCTCCCAGTAAACAAAAGTAAAATGACCACATTTCATGGACATCGTAGAACATGTCAGGTGTACAAACAGATCATAAGAAAGCCAATGAAACAGTTTATATTCGGACTGATCATAGGAGCTGTCATACAAACAGTAAGGACATGGTTCTGCCAGTAGTTCAACTAGAGATTTAAATACCATTTGTGAGTATCACGGTTCTCAAACCACAGATCTAATTGCTAAAAATGTTTCATTCATTTGGGACATATTGTAGAAGTTTGACTTATCATAGGACTGTAACCATTGTCTTACCAACTGAAATATTTTTACCTTTTGTAAAACTACGTAGACATCTGAATACCTGAATGTATTAATGGTAATAAGAAAACACCGATGAACCAATGACCTCAACTGAAAACTCAACAATCTCTACAACCACATACTGATGAATACAATTTTGTTTGGTAGTTGATACGCATATCAACCCAAAACCTGAGAAAGGGTGTGCACCAGGTCTACACACCCACATCCAAGTATCAAATCAGTCCGGTTTTTTCAGGTTTGCTCTTCACGAACCTTAGGCGTCAAAACTAACCCTTAAGACATTACACCCAATATATTGACCCCCTTTGGTCACAACAGGATTTCCGTCTTCCCTTATGAACTGGGACAACCAGCGATCGAGATTACCTCCAGCTCCCAAACTCAAGACATGATAACATTATGCTGATCCCAAGAGTGAGGGATGAGCTCAGCACGGTATTCTATAGAGGTTTATCGTCTGACTCAGTACAAGTCTTAAATGTTTAGAACATCAATATGAAGTCCGGAGGGTTGTTTCAGGAGATAAAGGGATAACGCTTCTCAAGTTCGAATCGTTGCGTAAGCAGACCAAAGCGGTCAATGAGAATTGGTAACATCACCAGAGAAACTGATTCTGATGTTCGGCAGGGAAATTAGTGTTGCCAGTGTGGGCGGTGACATTGACCACGCCGTAGCAAAGAGCCCACGAAACAAGCTATTCCACAACTCTGGGCGTGACCACGGAACCAAGCACAAGGGTGTCTAGACCTAGTCAGTCAGCCTCCTTGTAGACAATTTTGAAATGTTGACATCCTTCCAAACCATGAGTACGTCAGCCCATTACTCTACAATTCCTACATAGGAAACCATTAGAACCACAGACACTAGTACATCGTGACGTTGATATTTGCTCAGCCTGGAATACCCCGAAAACGGTGACGAGATTTCCATTAAACAAAGGGACCTACACATCATATTTACATTTACGAACTTTTCAAAATACCGGGGACGCCGTGTCAACTGATGAAACATTCAAGGACCTCAGCTAACCAGTGCAATATGTCAACTGCTTTGGATGACAGACGAGAAAAGACAGGTCCCAATAGATTTTCGTACCGATAGCTGTTGAAGTGCTAACTTTCCAAATTCGCATACAAACCTAGTTTTGTTGGACTTCGCTACAAGCGTGATTACAAGCCACCCCGAAACATGTTTCCCACACGACAAGCCCCGACTGCTACACAAATCTAAGTCTATCATTCTTTGGATTGTTTTGCGCAACGCGAGTGTTAGAGATGCATTAACGACGCACTATGGCATGCTATTTTCCTAAGTGCATAAAACTGCGAGATGACTGACAAAATTAGACATCCCAATGGTCTTATAACGCATTTAAATCTACCCATAGAGAACCTACCACGTCAATGATAAAACGTATAGTAAATTGTAAACGTACACATAAGGAAAGCCAAGATTGTACTAGACTTACCAATGATCACGAAGGTAAGCACAACCCTTAAAACAGTCCAAATACAATCAACAAAGATTAGCAAGTGCAACAAAATCATTAGTGAAAACTAATTGATCCAATTAGAATGAAGTCAGGCAATCACCTAGAAATTCACATAGAACACACAACACCAGTTAACGTAAGCTGGTACAAACAGGTGTAAAATGCCAAGAAATGAAACGAATGTTAGATTAAAGGTTGACATTGCCTATATAGGGATCAGGTGTCTGAAATGGCAAGTCTTAAGTCTATAAACAAGATAAGAGATACTAAACCTTTTGTTGTGAACCGTAGAAGTTGTCACGTACAAGTACATTTTCAACAAAACGACAGATCTTTTAGTATAGAAATTTATAGTATTACAGCAATTAATATAAGAATGCACAAAGCTTCGAATAAAAAAGCTGAAAGGAATAAAAACGTTCTGACTCGGGAAAGGCGCAGATTACACGAGCGAAACGAACATTTATCAAAGATCAGTGGATAGCTTTTTCCGCAGCAATATCTAAAATGAAGAACGAAAGTTTTAGTGAAAAGTTACACAAAATTTTGTGGTCACAATACAATTTCATTAAGGAAAGTCTCATAGAAGTGTCTTACCTTCCTTGGTAGGAAGAGGGTTCTTTTCTTTTGTTGAAGTACGTTTCAAAGAATGTGGTGTTTCGATCTCCTGTAGCAGCTGTTTCTCAGTTTTCTCCTTCTCAATAACTGCAGAGAAAGGATACACAAACAAAATCATTGACTTCAAGCTGGGTTACCAATCTTATATTGTTTTGTTATCAAATGATAAAACTTGGTGTAGCGCGGTAAAAGGTCCCAATGGCAAGCTTTGTTGCAGGCACTAGTCGTAGTTGAAGAACAAGCAAGAGTAGAGAACGATTACGATGTACAAGTACGTCCTGTTTCGTGAAGTACTTAAATAACCCGTGGGCTTGGGTATTTATTTCCTCTAATATTTACATTTGGCAACATGCTACGAGAGAAAAATTTGTCGCTAAGGTCACTTCGGTAGCTGTGGATTTTTGAGGTGTGGTCAGGAGCGTCATCTAAAAGTCTAAAACAAACAGCATAGCAGTCCCGTTACACTTTACAAGTCTTGAGATAGCTTTTCAAGTTGTCAATCGCACTTTCTTGACCATATTTCTGAGTAGTCTACTGCAATGAGCAGTACGCCTTGATATCTATAATGAGGTTGGGCGGTTGATCAATAAAAATGCTAAACCGTACATACCGAGTCAACACGATTTGTACTTATTGGTCAATTCAGAACAATCTGATAGATTAGGATTTTAAAGCCTACCGATACCCAGAGACAACATTTTACCAATCAGAATTTGAGGAAACTCATAGAAACAATGACAACAAGACTACATGCTAAGGCGGCAGTCCGTCTAGTTGATACAAAATTTGGTAAGACTACCCCCAAATCATGAGAATGAGCAACAACAGAACGGGACAATCCGACTCAATAGCAGCAAGGCTCAATTTAAGTATAATTACTGACACACAGTGTTGTGGTGAGTCTTGAAATAGTTGAACCAATACTCAAAGACAAAAGTACACTGTATTGTAATTAAAAGGATGTCTTATGTTGTTTATCAATTGACTTAAGTGATAGTATACTATCAACCCCTTATAGGGGGGGTGCCAAACAGCAAATAAAATCACATGAGCAGATAGTATGAAAACCAAAACGAGAACTTTTGCTTCTTACCTTCTTTGTTTGGCAATACGACTTTCTCTTCAGTCTCAACATGCCGTAATTTCTGTTTGTCAAAACCGTCGATATCCTCTAACACTTTGCCTGCGTCAGCCATAGTCAACTACTTGAAACAGATCTTTTGTCTGACAGTATAACTTCTTAGTTCAGTAAAACAAAGACGTTAGCAAGACAATGTACAATTTTTTAACAATCCGAGAACATTGACAAACCAATAGTATTAAGTCAGTGTATTATTATAAGATTGACATTTTGAGTTTAATGCACTTCTCACTCCAACAGCATGGTCTTAGGAAAAGCTGCTTTTGTATAATCGACATGCTGATTGCGGTGGACAGATGGACAAGCATCCTCGATCGCAAGGAAAAGGTTAACATTATCTTCCCAAGTTTCTCAAAAGCTTTTGATTAGAATAACCATTTATGTCTTATCAATAAGCTCAAACGACTAGGTATTCGACTACCTCTAATCGACTGGCTCACTTCATACCTGGAAAATCGACACTTTAAGGTTAGGGTTAATTTCACCTTCTCAGGCTATGGAATGTCCTAGTGGGGTCTCCCAGAGCTCACTACTAGGACCTCTTCTCTTCTTGATCTACATAAATGGTCTTCCTCAACAGGTAGCGTCAGAATTATTACTCTTTGCCGATGATGTTAAACTTTGTAGAGAGATACGCAATCAAGACGATATGCAGGCACTTCAGGAGGATCTGACTCGACTTCAAAGTTTGGCAGACGATAACGGACTTACATTTAACACTTCAAAGTGTAAAGTAGTCCATCTGCGACATGTCGCAGACTACAGTTATAGCTTACGAAACTCCTTTCTAGTAGTATCCCAAGTCGAAAAAGATTTAGGAGTCCTGGTGCCCTACGATTTAAAGTCTTATGCTAACTGTGACAAAAATGCCGTCCGAGCAAACCTTGCACTGGTAACGTTGAAGCGCATTTTTGGCCAGTTTGACGGAAGAATTTTCCGCATAATCTTCAATAGTTTTATCGGTCCCCATTTCGAGTACGGAAACATAGTATTTTCTCTCTCACTCCAAAAGGATAAGGACACTCTGGACCGTATCCAACAGCGAGTCACGAAATCAATCCGAGGACTCAAATTTAAACCTTATGAAGAGCACATCCAATCACTTAAACTTTACCCATTAAAGTATAAGCATCTTGGAGGTGACTTTTTAATGGTTTACAGTACCCTAAACACATCTGGACATCCTCTTAAACACCTACTTAAGCTTGCTCCCGATACCAACCTAAGGGATAACACCCAGAAATCGGAGATACAACATAGCAGAACGGGCTGTAGACACGACTTCTACTCCTTAAGAGTTGTCAAATGCTGGAATTCGCTGCCGACCGAGCTAGTTCAAGCGACATCCGAGGAGTCCTTTAAGAGGCAACTTGATCTATTCTTAAGGATCAAGGATAGTATTGTAGAATTTATGGTCTACTATGATATTAGTACTGCTCTAATAATAGACCTAATCCTAAATCTGTAGATTTATCATGATATGACTGCCTAATCTATAAGATCTTACGTGGAAGTCACACCATCGACTACACCAACTCACTGTATCGTATCAATTACCAATACATGATGTAGAACAAGGTTAGGCTAGAGAAAGAACAATATATTTAATATGAAAAGAAGATATAAGGTAATATTCAGCAGAGACCACGCCTGCATGGCCGAGCCATGCCCTTCGATCAACTCTAGTCTATTCAATTCATTAGTCGCGCATTCTCCATCGTTAGGTATTTCTTCGCGTTAAATATTGAATATCTATTTTCTGAGTAATCTCGTATTCAGCTTTGAGGATTGTGTGGTTATGGTCCAATGCCACTACACTACTCTCCCACCAGAATCAACGTGGTGTTGGTTCGATACCAAATTGTATGGGACTGTAGTGTCCCGAAGGTTACCAAGACTAGTAATAATCCTCCGGGTGATGACAAGCTGAAAGATAAATCAAAAAGAAGACGGCAGCATCTGGTCGGGAAATACATGTAATAATTTTAAAATATCTGCCTTCATGCTTACAATAGAAATTTGAGTGATTATTTGAGCTATAAAAAAATGGGATTACAATAATAATAATAATAATAAAACGATGCGTGTTAATAGTCGTTGGTTAATAACTTAACGTATAGGTAGTAAGTATTGTGTGTTTAGAAATATTAAAGTTGTGAATATTGTAGAAATGTTAATATTAGTACTACTTTTAGTCTAACTTATGAAATCAAATAACGATTATGCCGGTAAGTTGTCCATATGAGTCGATTTCCAATTGCATCTGTATTAGTAGGCTAACTGAAGGAACAAAAGTATTACCGTGGAGAAGAATTCCAACTAGTGTTCCAGTTAGTTTGATACGGTTTATTTAGTTACGGGGAGATTTTCTCAACCCCCATGTTTACCTGACCGTGATAGAATTTAGTATACTACTAATACACATGAATGGTTATCAAAACAAAATTTAAATACGTGAGTGATAATTATGTGAATTTTGGACAGATAGCTAGAAACAAATCGTTAAACATGAGTGTATTCGTAAGAGAAATGCTCTAGACTCAATGTTCTGAGTTGCCATAGACTATTTATACCTGACGGCTGATGATGCATACAAGTTAGTTGCAAGTATGCAGTTTATCATAAGGCGGAATACGATTTAATTGAGATATAGTGGTTATACGTTATTGAAATCAGATAGGCTGATGTGTCATATTACTAAGTGATGTGGTGCTGCAAGATGTATTTGGCTAAATAAGTTTTTACAAGATGATTAACAGTGAGTGATGCTCATGTGATTATCAGGGAGAACATAAGTTGTAACCAAGGGGAGTACACTCCCAACTCATGCCTATGATAATAGCTTGAACCTTAGTCAGTGTTGGGGTAAATTCGACATTGATGTTTTCAGTTTGCAGGATATTTGCTCGACTGCTTATACTGATTATTTGCATGCATGATTGTGTCGCTAAACCATCAATTAGACTGACAAAGTTTTGAGATATTTACTGAATGAGCAACTGCTAGAGAAACATACTGTAATCATCTGTAGTGAATGAAGAAAAACAACACTAGTGATAATTATAAGTCAATTTGCTGACCGATTTTGTTAATAGTTTCATTAATTTTATCAATCATATTACGTGATTGTCAAGTCATGACAATGCTTTATGAAGATATCCTGAAACTATTATGTTTAATTAGTTATAGTGTTGATTGAAGATTGGCCAGTGGAAAAATAGGCATTGTTGTTTTAGGTGATTCAAAATTATCAGAAATTTATAACGTTAAAGAATCCGAGACGCCTAATTTAATTATAAATTTCAATTCAGGAATATTTGTTTAATGTTAATTCTAGTAGGCTACGGAGTTTAGATTTTAAAAGTTTGTTCAACCAACAACTACCTGAGGATTTAGTAATTTTACTAGTGCAGTTGATAGTACCTAAATTTTTAATCTTATTATCTAAATTATGTTTGCATTTTAGACTGCTAATATGATAAACCAATCCATAAGTCCAAATACGATTAGCAACAACGACTATGATGGGTTTATTGATAAATCCTTAAGGCGATTCAGATGATTTCTGAATTCAAAAGACATGAAGATATAGTAAAACGTATATACGGGCCAGGTTAACATGCAGGTTGTTGACGTATATGAAGAATTAAAAATAATGAACATGACCAGAAAAACAACTTTAAAGTTAAGACTGCTTGTGAAACTTCAGGCAGGAATATGACGCGTTATAAACATTCCATAAGAAGTTACTGCATTTAGCCTAGGGACACTTACAAATATATGGCAAAAACAGCTAGGAAACATATACATGTTAAGTACAAAAAATCATTAAGTGAAATGGTTGAACTCGCCTGGATTATTTTTGAAAATTAGATTATTCAGTGGACGACATAAATAACGCCATTCGTGAGAAGTAATGATCCAAAAGTATCCAGAATAAAACATTCAGTATGGCAATTAATTCCAGGGTGCTTGATGCTGTTGATGTTTTTGCCACTCGCTCGGATCAGAACAATCGAATGAATCCAGATAATTGTGTCAGCCATTGAACGAGCCATCTAAAACGACCTTATGATTGCAGGAAACTTATGGCTGAAACTCACCGTATGTTTTTAGAGAAGTGTCATCCTTGTTGTTTGGCAATGGAACTCGAGAATATGAAATTAGGCAGGCAGTGGTCGAAGAAAAGGATAGTGCATAGTTTAAAACAGGATGAGGTGTTAAGCGAAGAAACACTAAGAATTAGGTCCAGATAACTATTCAATCCTTGATTGCATTGTTAGCCAATGTATATTTACGCTATTTACAGGTCATATTTGCTAGAGCTTGATGTTTAAACAAGTTTATCTCGCTGAAGCAGGTAAATGCTATTAAAGCTTGTTAACGAACCATCAAAGCTAATTAATTGATATAGATGATCAACTTTCATTATCGATTGAGCTAGTAAGTTATGTGAACTAATAGATACAACATTACGATAATATATGTGACCATTAATCAAAGGACTATTAGGATACTGGGTTTACAAAAATAAAAACGGATTGAGAAGGTTAAGGTGGAAATAAGGATTAACAATAATAGGTTGCGTTTCTTTAGTTGGGCTCATCAATGTAGAATTTATGGTCTACTATGATATTAGTACTGCTCTAATAATAGACCTAATCCTAAATCTGTAGATTTATCATGATATGACTGCCTAATCTATAAGATCTTACGTGGAAGTCACACCATCGACTACACCAACTCACTGTATCGTATCAATTACCAATACATGATGTAGAACAAGGTTAGGCTAGAGAAAGAACAATATATTTAATATGAAAAGAAGATATAAGGTAATATTCAGCAGAGACCACGCCTGCATGGCCGAGCCATGCCCTTCGATCAACTCTAGTCTATTCAATTCATTAGTCGCGCATTCTCCATCGTTAGGTATTTCTTCGCGTTAAATATTGAATATCTATTTTCTGAGTAATCTCGTATTCAGCTTTGAGGATTGTGTGGTTATGGTCCAATGCCACTACAGTATCACACACAATGATTCACTGATTTATTTTCATCTTTTATTTTTAACAAACCTAGGTTTCTACCTAAAGGATTTGGTGATCCCCTGCTACTAGACACGGAAGCCTGTTAAGCGAAAGCTTCTTCTATTCCGTCTACAAACTTTTGAACATTTGAACCATTTGATAATGTAGTTGTTTGCTGTTACGTAATCTAAGAAATCAGAATGGCTATAAGATCATCAAAGTGCCGTCAGTGAACTCTCAGACGTAATCGACTATTCCCAGATACTCTACTTGTGCACTGAATTTCTCGATGTGACTAACCAACTGCTTGGATAAGAGATCTGTTCATAACCGTAATAAAATACGTTATTGTATCAACTATGAATGACATTGCAAGGATATGATGTTTCATTTTCAGTTTAGTAAGGGCATTATGCACAAGCTTCTTTATTCGTCCGGAAGCTGTCATTCGTCAGTTATCTCAAATTTTTGTGAACGTAAGGATGCTACAAGTATTCGTAGTTTGACAACAACTTAACCAGGAACACGTTTTTGATCGAAGTATGCCAACTCGCTCAAATTAGAAACCGAAAATGAAAGAGTTCGAAGATATATTTAGAAGCCCGTCGTTATATCGAGGAATGTTTTATCTAAGCTGACTAATAGTTTAAAGGGATGTGTAGTATGACTTGCCCACTCGTGATCTGGTGCGGATGCGTGACCGAGCGTCTTCAGCTAATTTAGTCTGTAGCATTATGGTCTACTATGATATTAATACTGTGCTAATAATAGACCCTATCCTAAAATTGTAGACTTGTCACGATATAACACTGATCCCGCGAACTTTGAAAGTGGTAACTTTTTTCACGTGGTTTAGGAATTCTTCGACTTGCTCTTTTGTAGGGTGTATTATACTGTATTATCCTGTACATCGGGTACATCTTACTGTGAAAAATAAGAAAAAAACTTATTTTTATTCGACAGACAATTATTAGTTCGTATTGTACCTATTGCGGACTTAAATCATTAATAGATCTGCAATTTATTATATACTCATAGTCTCTAATCCTAGTATTAACCAGTTTAATACTTAATAACAACTAATACTCAGATATTATATTTAATTTAACGAGCACTGTGCTCACTTATTATCATATCATGTCCAATAACTCCATTAAAAGACGATTTTCACCAACTTCTAAGCCAAATAAAAGGTCCAAATCTGTAACCCCTACAACTGACGACTCAGTGCTTGACAATGTCGAACCTTTAACTACTGAAAAATATGTATATTGTACACAAATGTCCCTATCGTCACCAGATTCTCCCTGTCGCAGCCCCTCTATCTCTACGTGCAGTATGCCAACGGTAAGACTGGTGGACATACAAGACACTATACCTACGTGCATCGAAAAGTCAGCACAGTCTACTAGACAATATGTGCTACCAAGGCCTAAGTCTAAAATTTCAAAAACTAAAGAGTCCAATGGTCCTCCTCATACACACCAAAATACTGATAGATATAGTAATGAAATCCGACAGCTGCAAAACTCTCTATCCGAAATTAACGGCAAACTTGAGAAATTAGCACCCCTCACTCATATATGGGGCCTTGACACAGATAGAAATCTTGAGCAACTCACTAAAGCTGAGTGTATTTTGGAGTTTGTGGCTGAAGAAGTGACGAAGAGAGTGATGTCCTCCTTCAATGCAGTTGTGTATAACCTTCCCGACCGCACACACCCATCTAAGCTAAGAGATATTTGCCTTAGAGCATGCGGTATGCCGAACGTTAACTGCAAAGTCATCCGCCTTAGAAAAAAGTCAGACAGATCGACTTGCCCCATTTTGTTTATGTTTGGCTGTTGTAACGATGCTAAGCAGTTTATTAATTCGAGCAAAAATATTAGCTCACTAATTCCATACAAAAATATAAAAGTCACTCCAGACCTTACGCCCTGTCAACGTCGTGTAAGAAGACGCGAAGCGATAGAATTGAATGGGAGTGTTACAGTTAATAATCAGTCTGAGACAGTTTGCAACACAGCAAATAGTTTAGAACACACGAACAATAAGCATGACACCACTCCACATACGGCTGATCACTCTGTTGATCTAGATGAGTCTACAGATCAGAAAACTTTGGATAAGATACGGACCCCAACTGACACCAAAAACCATAACGACATGACTAATCCCAGCTGTTCGTTCAGTAATGTACTAAAATGTGAGTCGTGTAAAAACACACGTGCAACCAAACTTATACACTTGAAAATTTGTCCTCCTAAAGATATTCCACAAGTAGACTTGAATGAACGTAAGTTCATCTCACAAAGACAACGAAAGGCTCCAGCTCTGAAAATAAAGGGTGGGAAGACAAAACTCATAATACCGAGTAGGGAAACACGTAAGATTGAACCCAACTGCTCTATAGGTATCCCAAGAACAGTGAACAGGTTCTCCCCGCTGCTATCGTATAACTTGCCTTCAGCACCTCCAAGTTGCAAAATGGGTGGTGGGCTTCAACGTAGCAAGCCTTCTTACACACAGACTAGTGAAAACTACCGGAGAACTGCCCACCCAAATCACCCCCTGAAGCCTAAAACCATAAATACGAATGGTAATAATAGGTTTCTCACTCCACACCCTACCTACATTCCCCAGGACCGCAACTGTAATTACTCTCAGAAAGAAAACTTGTCATACCCTTTACTACCGACCCCTCACATAACAACGGCTCCCACGTATATCAACAGTCGTAACTCCTCCCAGTTACGCGTAGCAGACCCCTCTCACGCTAACGTAAATAGCCATAACAGAGGCTACGAGTCTAACCATCAAGACTATTTTGTAAATAACCATACACTTCACAATAGGCCTGTACAAGATTTTTTTGGAATAAGACCCCTAGTGACACCTCTGTTGAAGCATATAGCCCAGGTTATTTCAAACCACATGCAAACCATAAATTTGTTTCCTCCGTACAGTTTCCATCACAGAGTACTCCCACCCTTTCCTCCTGGGTAAACTCCCCTATCAACTTCACTGGCTCATTTGATACATCTCCCACTAAATCTAGCTATCAAAATACCGAGCTAATGAAGAACATTCAATCCATCATTTCAAACTCATCTCACACCCGCGAGGGTTACGATGACTTTATCCGAGATACCCTCACCCATTTTAACTTAGTAGGCCACTTGCTTAATATATGTCTTATCAACGCTCGGTCGATCTGCAACAAAAAGACGGATTTAGCCCTGTTTGTATCCATATATCAACCATCAGTTATTATGATATCTGAAGCATGGACTAACAGTAATATTTCCGACCAAAGTATATCTTTTGATAACTATTTCCTGTATAGAAGTGACAGATTGAATGGACGAGGCGGAGGATGCCTTATTTACGCTCACTCTAGCCTAAACTCACTACTATGTGATATGCCTGAACTAAACAAACTGAAGGATTCGGTGTGGATTGTATTAAAGCTGTCGAATTCCGTTACCTTACTGCTCGGCTGTGTTTATCGTCAACCTAACGCATCAATAGATGATATAGCAGTATTATCGGAGGTATTCACACTAGCATCATCCCTCTCATTCACAGGCAAGCTCATTTGTAGAGACTTCAATATGCCCGAAATTTCTTGGCTGCCAGTCAAAGCGCCGAGACGTTATGAATCATTTATTGAATGTCTAGAGCTCGGACAATGGACTCAGTATGTCGATAGCCTTACCAGACATCAAAACATCTTGGACTTAGTCTTTACCAGTGGCCTCATCCCCAATACTTTGTATATTGGAAAAAAGTTCCCAGGTAGTGATCATAACATTGTCATATGCAGCCTTAATGTAAAAACCACAACCAATAGAAGCAAAACCGTAACACTTCGTAGAAACTATCGCAAGGTTGATTGGAATAACTTCCACAATTACCTAAGAAGCACTGATTGGGGAACTTTCTTTACCTCAAACAATACCGACACATTAACCAATATATTTTATCACAACATCAAAAGTATCATCAACAACATCGCACCTTTAGAATACAGTAAACCTGCGTTCTCCAAAGATCTCTATATACCGGTCAGTACAAGAAGACGTCTTCAAAGACATTGTACTCAATTCCACAACTTAAATGACTTTTCCTCTTTAGTAACGATGACAGAAATACTTGTCCGAACAGAGGCAATAAGTAAACAAAAAGCAGTAGCACAGGAAAAACGTGCAGTTGAACTTAATGATAACTCCTCTGCACTCACCATACTACTCCAAAATAAACTTAAACGCTCTAAATCGAGAGGGAGTATATTCATTAAAGGCAAACAAGTATACGAAGATCCTAAACTTGTCACAGAATTATTTAGTGAACATTTTTGTTTCTCACTAACTAACGAAAAACCATTTAATGATTCAGAACCAATTCCAGTACCTCCCTGTGAAATTACTAATGTAGAATTCAGTGTACAAAATATTTCCAAGGCAATCAGTACATTGAAACACTCATACACTGATGGACCAGATGGTATTCCATCTAGCATGCTAAAACGTGGAGGTGATGATATGTGTGTTTTGCTTCTCAAACTATTCGCGATATCACTCTCTTCAGCGTGTTACCCCACTGCCTGGAAAACTACACATATCATTCCCAAAATTAAAACAGGACCTGAAGCAAACGTTGAAAATTACCGGCCTATAAACATAACTTCAGTGGTATCCAGAGTGATGGAAAAAGTAGTTAAGGCGGCTGTAGTCCAACATCTAATAACTAATAATCTCATCTCGACCTCCCAGCATGGATTTCTTAGGTCCAGATCATGCGATACATGCCTAGTAGACTACCTGAATGATATAACTATGAAACGAGACAGCGGACTCCTTGTATCAGTTCTATTCCTAGACTTTAAGAAAGCCTTTGATAAGGTCCCACACAAAAGGCTACTCGTCAAACTAAAGTCCTTCGGAATACACAACCCACTGTACTCATGGTTTGCTTCGTTCTTAACAGAACGTAAACAGATGGTAAAGTACAATGACTGTCTCTCGTCCCCTAGGCCAATCACCAGTGGAGTCATCCAGGGAAGCGTATTAGGTCCACTTTTGTTTCTTATGTATATAAACGATATATGTAACACCATAGAATTTGGAAGACCATACTTATATGCTGATGATCTCAAAATAGTATACAGCTATAAGCCTGAGACACTAAGCGAAAGTATATCCCAGATCCAAAAGGACCTCAATAACTTAACTATATGGAGTGAAAAATGGCAATTACCATTAAACCTCAACAAGTGCGGGATCATGCACTTTGGAAAGCATCCATATAAACCGCAACTTCACTTAAATGAAAGTAGAGTCCAAACACTCGAATCAGTACGAGATTTAGGAATTAATTACACAGGAAGCCTGAACTTTGAAGAACATGCCTCCTCTATTATTTCTAAATCTAGACGGCTAATTGGCTTTATAATGAGAAACTTTTTCACAACAGAGGGTAAACTTACTCTCTACAAAATATGTGTAAGACCCTCCCTTGAATACTGCTCTTTTGTATTCTCTAATATGAATATCACAGACAAGACAAGAGTAGAAGATGTTCAAAGACGTTTCACACGTCAACTACTAGGATGCAACTCGAATCTTGATTACACAGACAGATGTAGGCATCTATCTTTAGAACCCTTATGGCACCGTAGGCTAAAAAACAATTTAATATTTCTCTACAAAGCGATATATGGGCTCTCCTTTCTAACCTCCTGCCCGACTATTACCCACGACCCAGCCTATAGACTTAGAAACAACGCATATACACTACTTACCGTAAAACACCAAAAACAAATGCGTTGTAAGTTCTTTACAGTACGGTACAGTTTATTGTGGAACAGGCTGCCAATGCCTATCCGTAATTGTGATACGTTTATCAGATTCAAAAGGCTAATAACCCTATTTCTAGACTCTAAAGAGCTTCAACATTTCCTTGAACTCCCGCCCACCAATGAGGCACTTTATTACGGACCGCCTAGTATCTAGAAAGAACAAAATTATAACAAGTCCGACTGTTACTAATATGAATATAACCAAATCACAGAACATATGGCTTATTTTTTCCTATTATTAATTGTTTATTAATCATGACTTCATGCTCCTAACCCTAGCTTTCAGTTCCCAAATCTCTACAGGTTAAATGTACATTATTCTTCCTAAAAGTCATGCCTTTTTTTTATTCCACTGCAAGTAGACAGATAGCTCAATCTTATGAATGCTGATCTACTAAGGCCGACCATTCAAAGTTCAAAATTTGGCCACAATGTCTTGTGAGTTTCTCAATGTTTTATTTGTCTTACCCTGAAATTTTTTTATCTACGATTTTATACCCTCTCATATCTTTTGATTTGCTATTAGTCCTTACTTCTTTAAACCATTATTTATTTTCATAGCAGTGTGATATACTATGTGGACATCTAACCCATAAAACAAGTTTTTTAACTATCTGATTTGCTTGTAACATGGACCTAGTAGAGACAGTGTATTCCAACTACGGGCTTTGATTAAAGCAGTATTCATACTTACCACAAACGTAAGAGAGCCTAACATCACAAAAGGAGGGAGGGTGGCGTTACTGACCAGCAAACATGAAGGTGGGGAGATAACTTCAATCCACCCATGTCTGTAGGGCAGAACATTTTGTTTAATTACGGCTCCTTATGGTTTAGTGGGATGCCACGAACTTATTGTATTGAAGCTGATCTATTCACGCAAAATACCTCTTTAAGTCGTGTTACGAACGTTGAATTGGTTTCACTTCCTACCTAGAAATCCTATTACAAGCAAACTAGACAATTCGCTAATATACGAAGCCTAATCAAGACCCTATAATAACTGGGGGAAAAATATTTTTAAAAAAAACGAAAGAGGCTCTAATAGCTTCGATATTAAAGGGAAGACAGCCAAATGTATATCACAATACTGTTTCTAGCACTATATTTTATTTTATAATCACACATAATCTTATACTCTCAGCTCTTTTCCGAATCGCCCCCATTTGTCAGTTGTATGTCCACTCACACCTTGTCAACACTTATTTTCTATAACCTATTAAAATGCTCTTTCTTAACATATACCTTAATAAAGGAAAATTAGACTGAGTAATCATACCTTAAGCATTCTTTCATGAATATTGGCTACTCTGCCTCTCGTGTTTTCTTTTACTTGCTCCCTCTTTCAGCCCCCTTGAGATATGGAACTGGTGACTTCATCCTGCACCATCCTTAAAGCCTTGGATATCCCAGAAGGAAATAAGGTTGCGATTTTTAGAAGCCCATACCTTCAATGGACCTATTCTTGACCATCAGTCGCACATTCGCAACGCGACTTTCATGAAGCGCGCCAACTGTAGTACTGATTTAAACCATCGACATTCATATCTTATAAATTATCAACCCAGCTATGTAATTTATTGCAGTGTATATTGTATCATTTGTATCAATTTGATCTTGCCTGTAAACTGGCATGCCTCATGTAACAAACTGTTATTTGAGAATAAATTATTATTATTATTATTACCTAATCTGTAAGATCTTACGTAGAAGCCATACCATCGTCTACACCAACTCATCGTATTATAACAATCACCAATACATGATGTAGAATAATCTTAGGCAAGGCTGAGCCATGCCATTCGATCAACTCCAATGAATTCAACTCCTTGTTCCAGCCTTCTCCATCGTTAAGTGCTTCACCACGTTAAATATTCAATTTTTTTCCGAGTGGTCTCGTGTTCAACTTTCAGGGTTGTGTGGTTATGGTCCAATGCCACTACAAGTCCATTGTGATTAATGTTGTCGGCATCAAATGTCGAAAACGTACAGAACCACTGGTTTAAGGGATTTATTTGCTACTACATCTCACTCTCTACTTAGTGGGGTAGTGATGACCTTATCACGTGACCAGTCAGAAGTTTAAACTCAACGAGTTTTTCTTTGTGAAATATTCTTCTGATAGCTTGTTATGTTCAGCAGCGTTGGATTGTCTTTCTTTACTATACAGGGTAATGTATTTCGATTCTTCGTAATCTTCGTCGGTTTTTCATCTTTTCCAGCCGTCCTGAAAAAGGAAAAATATAATGTGTAGCTGCATGTCAAACTACACTCGTACATGCATAAGGACACAAAACGGGTGGAAAAAAGGAAAGTAAACATACATACATGCGTTCGTATGCATGCAATAGCGTGAGAGTGGTTTTCGCACAATGAACATTTGCTATATTTTTTCGAAAAAATTACAAAAATATAAACATATTGGTAGTCAATCGATATCTTTGTTTTCTCTTTGAGTAAAAAAACAAATATAAATGAGCGTATAAAAGAGGCTTGTTTTCGTCTTTTTTGACGCAATTAAAGCAAAAATCGAGATGAAAGAATGCGTTACATAGTGTCTTATGTGTAGTAAACGTTTAGATGCTTTGTAAAACATACCCTTGTTTTAGAATGCGCTGTTTTAGGCTGGTTTTCAGATACTACCAAAATTTCGTCACCACGGTTTATGATAGGGTGAAGTGTTGTAATTGTGGGGCCTATGTCGTTCGACTGTACCATGGGAAAGCCAACATTTTAAGGGTGTCCTTCTAGGAATGCAACTTTAATTCCGTTCTTATCGACGATATAATACTTAAGTTCACCCTGAAGGACTTTGGAGAGTCCTTCGAATGCTGTTTCGAGAGATCGTCCAAGTGAGTCGTGACATACGAATACGTGATCATTCTACCGTAAGGCAGGTTGAATGAAAACACCAGTTGATTTCGGTCTAGTGGAAACAGTTTTAACTGCCTCATCCATATGACCATACATGGAAGTGATACGATCGTATATACTGACTCGATCTACGTGTCATTTGGGCAAATTGTTTATAATAATTAAAGGAAACAATGATTATTGAGAAGAACAGCTTTTTGAATGGCATGTACGGACAGACGAATGCTAGAATCGCTAACCAACAGTTCAGGGAATAAATGTTTTACATGAAATCCGTTTGTATTTAGCCTCAGATGGATTGGCTAGAAGTATTTAATAATAGTGTGAATGTCAAGATTGGTTTAAAATGATTTGGAAATCGTAGGTTCGCAAAACACTCGTGTGCAAATATATTAAATTTAGACAACCCAGAGGTGAAAAAGAAGAATGGGATGATAGTTTTCAATAAAGATTCATTTGATTTGTATATGGATGGAGTGTATCAATCGATTCAAATTCGGCCATCTAAACTACGTTAACATATGAGTTACGTAGGACTTACTAGCAAGTACTCAGTACCCAGTATGTCCAAAAATAGGTATACAGAGAAATGATATTCTATAATGTTTTATACAAATATAACAATGTATGATTGACCACATTATGGTTGGGAGAAACAGTATTTAAATGTATGCATCTGGTACACAAAAGACTTATTTATGTTGCAGCGAATCGAGAGAGCACTAAATGTGATCTTTTTTGCATGTGTATTTAGTTAAATATAATCAGTTTGTTTACTTTGCTTACCTACACCTGTTACCCCTTGTCAAAGGGCATAGGCCGACCACCAGCGTTATCCATCGAACTCTGTCCTGGGTAATTCTTACCTGCTCGTTCCAGTCGCTATCCATCCTTTCCATGTCTGCTTCCGATTTTTGACGCAGCGTGTTATTTGGTCCTCCTCTTTTCCGTTTCTCTTCAGGATTACAAGTTAACGCTTGCTTTGTGATGCAGTTTGATTATTTCCTCAGTATGTGTCCTATACACTCCCAACGTCTTTTCTTAATTTCTCCTCCAGACGGCTGGCTTATTCTCTCCCACATTAGGCTGTTTTGATGGTAATCGGCTACGAATATGGAGTATTTTGTGTAGACAGATATTTAGATATTTAGTTCTTTACGTCCCAGCTTAGTACAGTAGAACTGTATTGACGTTCGTATTGAAGATTCTGACTTTCATGTTAGTTGACAGTTTTTTTTTAATTCCATATGTTCTATCAATCCTCGCCCTTATCTCCACATCTGGTTTTAAAAGTTGCTTAGCTAAGATCAGTTTCTGGTCTTATTAAAAATCAACAGTCTTCACAGCTAATACACTAGCGTTTTGCTGAAAAGCGTTGGGTCCTTAACCCTTCATAACCAACCAGGGGGTAGAAGTTTCATGTGAACGATATATTATGACAGGACTAAGAGTTAGCATGTGAAATCACGAACTTTAGCATGAAAGTTAGCATAATTTAGAAAAACAGTAACTCCAATTCTTAATCACAATTCCCAACCCTATTTTAATATTCGTGTATGACCATGAGGTCACTGTTCCAATCTTCATTAGTTCAGTAACAAACTTCAGGTTTATCGGGCAAATAAAGATAATTTATTACTAATTTTTATAGAAAAGGTTCATCGATAGTCTTAGAGAATACACGCATATTTATGTGTGTAAACAAATTTTTGCAACTAACTCATGGAAAACTAGTGGCTTTCATTAATTCATTCAAAAACAGACCTTGCAATATTAACGCGATAACTCAATAACACGACAAGAAATGGGATTCAGTAGCTGTATTTCATTGATTCAAATGCTATTAAACAGTGTACTTTGAGACGATGGATTCAGATTCGAAAGTCAACATCCTTAATTAGTTTGCTGAGGTGCACAAAAAGTGAAAGGCGGCCTGCTACATGTTCCTGCAATCTAGAAATTTTTACAAGTTATCTGTTTCCTTGTTCGTTTTAACAGATCATTATGCTAATTAACTGCATATCCGACTGAGGTGCGTTTGTTAAAATTTCACAAACATTTGCTGCACAAGTCACGAAAACGTACAATCGGAGACAACACGATGGCTAGTAATATGCACCGAAAAGAAAGAATATTCAGATTTTGACTTTTGAAATGCTAATATCCAACTGGCAATGACTCCATATTTATCGTCAATATAAATCAAGAAATAAAAACTAAAACTCGCTGAAATGCTGTACTAAAAATATAATATTTAACAAAGCTAACAATAAATAAATAAACATGTAAAATTAATTATTTGACAGACGTTGTTAACGTTATCGTGGAGATATAATTTTCGGATACATTTATAGCAACTCACGTGCAATTGAGTTTAGTTCAGTCAAGGTCTTGTGTTGACCTATTTTATGGACAAAGTCATCCATGATATAACAACTTGTTGTACTGTTATTATTATTATGCTTGTATGAAATACATTTGCTTGAACATTGTTTACCGCCTACGCATGTATTCATTCTGCTAGCTTCATTATTAGCTGCTTAATCTATTCGCTGACTCATCCATTTCCCTATATACATATATATATATATATATATATATATATATATATATATACATTTGCACTTTTGCTACTGCTGCTGTTACAATCGTAGTTCCCTTGCTCATTCGTTATGCCGCTTTGCTGTCTGGTCCGAATTATCTACTAAATAAACTGTAGTAGCTGCTTATTTTACCTTCTGATTTCAAACACCATTCAAAATTGTACGATAACGGTTCGAGGGTGATTCATTATTGAAGCACAGCCACTACATAATTGGCGATCCCGTCGCGCGAACACGAAGCAATCTTCAACGACATAATCCAATTTCTAAAATCCAACGTACTCGATTACAATTGTATCTATCATTTCGATTATTATTATAACTGTGGATTTATTATCTCATTATTTTAATTATACGTACATTATCCCACAAACATTATAGAACATAACGATAATATTCATAGTAAACAACGATATTTTACAAACAATTGATATTTTGGTGCAATTTAGTAAGTTCGTTCTTTGTTATAAATTGTACCATTTGTTTTTATCATTGTTTTTATCGACTCACTTTTCTCTGTGACATTCGCATTATATTTGTGTAATTTTTGATCTTTATAAATAAGTCTTTAAGTAACGATACAACAGAACTTTCCCAAACGCCGTCCGTGAGGTCCATTAATGTAACTATTCCTCCTTTTAAAGTAACAGATCCTCAACTTTGGTTTACCAGGCTTGAACATTACTTTGTATCTAATCGTGTTCATACACAACGAAATAAATTTAGCCACGCGAGCTCGCTACTTTCAGATGAAGTAGCAGATAATGTACGACAGATTTTAATCAAGCCAGACATAGAAAAGCCATACGACGCATAAAAACAGGCAGTGATTAAAACCGTCTCATTAAGCGACCGGCAAGCCATCGAACAACTTCTCAGTCAAGTGCAGATAGGAGATAGGACTCCATCGCAACTAAAAAACTATATGAGAAGCATAATCGATGACAGAAAACTAGATAAAAACATATTTTCTCAGTTGTGGTTACTACGACTTCCAGCGAACGTGCAACAGATCCTTGCGGTTGAGGACAGCGATGTCGATATAGACAACATTGTTAAAATAGCCGATAAGATTTATGAAAGAATGAAACAAACGAGTCCGCAAAGGCATAGTACCATAGTAGAGGGACGAATCGAGGCATTACAAAAGGAGATTAATGTTTTATGCCACAAGCTGACGAAAGCAAATGAGAGCGATACGCAAAGGGGATGGTCGCGAAGTAGATCGAGGGAAAGAAGTCGATCACGTTCTAGGAGACGCTCAGCTTTTACAATATGTTGGTACCATCAAACTTTCAGCGATAAAGCTCGAAACTGTAGACCACCATGTAAATTCAAACGATCACACCGAGTGTCGATAACCGCCGCAACAACTACAACAGCTCCAAGAAAAAGTCGTTTATTTTACGTTCAGGATAGAGTAACAGGCGCTCAATTCTTAGTGGATACAGAAGCAGAAGTAAGCGTCGTGCCTCCAGTAAGTAACGAAACACGATATATCGATACAGCGCTAACGCTTGAAGCAGCAAATAAATCCGATAAAAAAACATATGGCAAGCGAAAAGTAACCTTGAATTTCGGTCGTATTACCCCATTCCGCTGGGAATTCATTATCGCAGATGTAGCCGTACCTATAATCCGTATTGATTTCCTAAAGAATTTTGACTTACTAGTAGAAACCCGACGAAACCGACTCGTGAACGGCGACCATTCAGTAGTGATAAGAAGATTGACGACTGAGTACGCATCCATGAATTTAGTAGTGTCAATAGACAAAAGCGAGCCATATAGATCGCTTCTAA
Source organism: Schistosoma margrebowiei (assembly GCA_944470205.2). Classification (NCBI taxonomy): domain Eukaryota; kingdom Metazoa; phylum Platyhelminthes; class Trematoda; order Strigeidida; family Schistosomatidae; genus Schistosoma; species Schistosoma margrebowiei. The sequence continues at coordinate 45,894,365 of OX104028.1, forward strand.
ACGAGTATGCCGATCTGACGAAGGTATCATACGATAACAGAGATCTTAAACATACGGTACAGCACCATATTATAACGAAAGGTTTACTGACTAACTCAAGATCACGAAGGCTAGGTTGAACGTCGCGAAACGAGAGTTCGAAAAGTTGATGAAGCTTGGTATCATAAGACCTTATAATATTCCCTGGGCGTCCCCATTGCATATGATTTTGAAGAAGAATGGGGAAATCAGGCCATGCGGAGACTATAGAGCTCTCAACAAGCAAACGATAGCAGACAGATATCCGATACCACATATCCACGACATGACTACCAATATGGAACGTGCCACGATATTTTCGAAAATCGATCTCGTTCGAGCTTATAACCATATTCTCGTAGCGGCAGAAGACATATCTAAAACGGCTATAACTACTCCATTTGGGTCATTCGAGTTTTTGCGAATGCCCTTCGGATTAACTAATACAGCCCAAACCTTCCAAAGATTCATTGATCAAGTCGTCAGAGGTTTGGCAGGAGTTCACGCATATATCGATCATATACTAGTAGCTAGCGCTACCAGGGAAGAACATATACAACATCTACGACAGTTGTTTACGAAACTTCAAGAACATGGCATTTCTATAAACATTGAGAAGTGTGAATTCGGAAGAGAGTCTTTACATTTTTTAGGTCACAATATAACTTCTCAAGGCATCACTCCAATAGCAACAGAATTCGACGCCATTAGGAATTGTCCTCTACCCGACTCGTGGAAAAACTTACGCAGATTTCTCGGGTTAATAAATTATTACAGACGATTTATCCCGAATTGTGCGTCAATATTGCAACCATTAACAGATGCGTTACGCGGACACGCACGGACATTCCAATTATCACCAGACGCGATTCAAGCATTCGAGCACGCTAAGAAAGCACTAAATAAAGAAGTGACAATAACTAGACGAAAGAGCGAAACACCGTTAGCTATCATGACAGATGCATCAGACGTAACGGTAGGAGCCGTTTTACAACAATTAGTAAATGGCATATGGGAACCGCTCTCATTTTTTTCGAAAAGACTGAATCCGACACAAACAAGATATAATACTTTCGGAAGAGAACTCTTAGCAATCTACTTAGCAATAAAACACTTCCGTCATATGGTCGAAGGCATAAATTTTACCGTCTATACAGACCACAAACAGCCAACGAAAGCATTAAGCGCAAAGCAAGACAATTATTCTCCGATAGAGATCCGACAACTAGAGTTCATTTCACAGTTCACGTCCGACATAAAGTACGTTAAAGGACAAGAAAATGATGTGGCCGACGAATTGTCAAGAGCAACGATAAGCACACTTATGGCAAGTGGAATTGATTATAACGGTCTGGCAAAGTTGCAGGAGAGAGACATCGAGCTAAATAAACTCAGAGCCGGTGTCACAACATCATTAGTACTCAAAGAGGTGCGGTTTGGTAACACGAAAGTAATTTGCGATACAACAACAGGCCAACCGTGACCATTTATCCCGAAAACGTTGCGACACAAAATATTCGAAAGCATGCACAACATGTCGCACTCAGGAATAAAAGCCACGATAAAGCTGATTAGTAAACGATTCGTATGGACAAACATGAATCACGATGTACGTAATTGGACACAGGCATGCATAAAGTGCCAAAAAGTTAAGGTACATCGTCATACTAGCTCTGCAGTGGGTCCGTTTTTACACCCAGACACTAGATTTGAACATATACACATCGATATTGTAGGATCACTGCCCGTTTCAAATGGATACAACTATATCTTTACATGCATCGACAGGTTTACACGATGGCCGGTAGCAGTACCGATAAAAGACACCTCAGCTGAAACAGTAGCCAAAACCCTAGTTGAAAATTGGATTTCTTACTAAGGTGTACCAACGATTATCACAACTGATAGAGGAGCACAATTCGAAAGTCGACTCTTTCAGTAGCTTACGGAACTCCTCGGTATTAAACGAATCCGAACATCGTACCATCCAATGGCAAACGGAATGGTCGAACGCCTACATTGGCAATTAAAAGCGTCCCTTACAGCCGTCATCGTTAACAACGATTGGTCTAATAAACTTCCTCTAGTAATGTTAGCCCTAAGATCAACAATTAAACAAGACATGGAGTGTTGTCCAGCCGAGTTAGTATACGGAACTACACTGCGATTACCCGGAGAATTCTTCACTTCAAGTAAAAGTGTTCCGACTGATGTAACCGGCTATGTGCAACGCCTGAGAAAGCACATGAGCGATTTAAAAATAACACCTCCCAGGCCACAACAACGAGTATTCATACCACAGGAAATACATAACAGCACTCACGTATTCATTAGAAGAGATAAAGTACAACCACCTCTTCAACCGAGTTACGACGGACCATTTAAAGTGATAGAGCGGACAAATAAAACGGTTACCATAGAGAAAGCTGAGGGGACAGATGTAATTAGCATCGATCGATAGCGATATTCAGTCAACAAATACAGACCCCTCTAAGATGGTCACACCAGCGAAACACGAGTCCCAAAAATCAACAACGTTAACTCAACAAAAAGACAAGACTCCGATAACAACAAGATCTGGTCGAAGAGTAAGATGGCCGCAACATTATGTCGCTGCAATCTTCTATTAATAATCTTCTACTATTTTAAATATTAATTATAACTTCCACTTCATTGTATACACATGCATTACTAATTTCATGTTGTACGCTAAAAAACTCAACATATCTTATGTACCCCTACACTTACACGTATAATTTTTGTTTAAAATGTAAAGCAATACCGCATTCCTTCTATTTATTGCTATTATTTTATATAACCTCGCGGACGGGCACAAACCAAATGTACAGCACACACTAACTTCATCTCAATTTTTCACAAACCGTTTTTTTCAAATGATTGTAACTACCCTATTCAGTTTATTATTTTTTTGTGTGCAAACACAGACATTTTACCATATATCTTTGTTTGCAGAGGGAGCTATTATAGCAACTCACGTGCAATTGAGTTTAGTTCAGTCAAGGTCTTGTGTTGACCTATTTTATGGACAAAGTCATCCATGATATAACAACTTGTTGTACTGTTATTATTATTATGCTTGTATGAAATACATTTGCTTGAACATTGTTTACCGCCTACGCATGTATTCATTCTGCTAGCTTCATTATTAGCTGCTTAATCTATTCGCTGACTCATCCATTTCCCTATATACATATATATATATATATATATATATATATATATATATATACATTTGCACTTTTGCTACTGCTACTGTTACAATCGTAGTTCGCTTGCTCATTCGTTATGCCGCTTTGCTGTCTGGTTCGAATTATCTACTAAATAAACTGTAGTAGCTGCTTCTTTTACCTTCTGATTTCAAACACCGTTCAAAATTGTACGATAACGGTTCGAGGGTGATTCATTATTGAAGCACAGCCACTACACATTTTTCCTCATTCACACTCCTAATGATTTCATTTGGTTTTTCTAGTGAATTTTAAGCATATAAACTGTCATTTAGGTCGACTTCCTTTCTTTCTACACGTCATAGTAAGTCCGTCTGAAGCTATCCTAGAGCTATTACCGGTTTTAAGATCGGGAAGGAGGGAGGGTGTCGTCCAAACTCTATACCGTGAAAAACAACCATGCTAGACAGCGCAAACCAGATTTAACAAGTTTATGCGATTTAAACTCTGCCCTTCGAGTTGAAAGAATAATTAAGACGCTTCATAATGCGAATCCCGAGATCGATGTTTCTTCTTACAACCAGAGCATCAATTTTTATAGGAATTTCCGGACAATGTGGGAGACCGAGAGGACCAGTCCAAAGGCAACGTAAAGGAGGAAATTAGCGGAACCCATTGGACATAAGATGGACAGCGAAGGCTAGATAGGGGAGAGCTGGTGCTTTACTGCGTTCATGAAGCCGTAAGTACTTCGCATACGCAAAGATTTGCACTGATGTTGTCCACAGAATCATGAAAAGTATTTATGGGACCCATCAACCGGTTAGGATAGTACAAAATAACACCAGCACCAAGTTAATGTGAGTTCCTAGTTTATTTTCCATAATCTTTCTATTCTCCTGTACAATTGTAGCGTGGCGTCGAGTCGAGATTGACTATGTACACCGCTACCAAAAAGCTCGTTCCAAATGACTCCATAAAAACCCCGAGAAGCCAAATATCAGAAGGCAGAAAATGGACCAAGTTCGGATTTATTCACTGGCGATCTCATGGTATCGAAAGGATACCGAGATCGTGCCAGGATACAAGCTTGGTTACAGAAGGTAACCGAATTCGCGCGAAATTACAATCGAAGTGTAAGAACAAGAATGGAAGCCCAATATAACTGTCATTAGCACAGTCAAACAAAAGCACATTAAAATAAACACTGGTACAACTGTTTATAATAATAATTGTTTTTATTGAACCAGTCGTGTTCTCGTAATAAACGTGAGTCACTACAGGAGCCCCCCGCTAGAAAGGGTTTACACTTTCGATTAATAGTGGTTTAAATCGTGGGACTGATCGGCTGATGAGCGTTTGTAGGACGACGGATTGGCGAACAGGAAAGCGATTGTTGATCGTCGAGTTGCCAACGAAGGTTATTTTCGGAGAACGGTACCAGAATCGATGTGTTGTACTTGTTGCTTGAGTTGGTATGCTACACGAGTGGTTTGTATCCAGAATCTGAAGATGGCGTTCGTAGGGAATGCGGACCAGAAACGTTGCAGACGTAGGACGAAACCACGTTGAGCCAAAAGACCAAAAGCGACCGCAACGACCAAGTTCGAGACCAAACGTATGCCAAACATTCGAAACCAATATATCGACTGAGTGCGTTGACAAGAGCGTGGGTGGCCAGTCCAGCTTTCGCCAAAGTTGACTGAAGTCGACGGAACCAAACGGAGATGGTCGAAGGCGTGGGCTCAGGAAACAAAAAGAAAATCAAAAAAGAGAAGTGTAGCATGCGTGTAGTATAGGAATAGTCGGTTGACTGTGCGGCTAGTCGCGGAAGCGTACGGGCAACCGTACTCGGCGACAGGAACGTGAGACAGTAGTCTCGTTCGCGTCGCGTGAGCCTGCAATCTCATCCGAAGTCCGAGGTGGCGTGGTCTGCTGATCTGGACGTGAGACTGTTGTCTCGTCCGTAGACGGTGCAGATGACGCGTGCTGTTGACTGGGACGTGAGAATGAGGTCTCAGGTGTATCTAGCGTGGGACCTGAAGATGGTTTGAGGATCCCGCTAGTAGGTTTGATAGGTCTAGCATTGAATCTCAGGTTATCAGATAGGGCACTGTCATCGACGTGTGCTGGTTTGAGACGATCAATGCTGACGATCTCGACGCGTCCATATCGATCAACCTTGAAGGTCTTTTCGTGACGAGCGATCATGTGAAAAGAGCCTTCGTAAGGTTGTTGCCAAGGTCTGCGTACCGAATCTACTCGTAAGAAAACATGTGAACAGGCAGATAACTCTCGAGGGAGAGCGACCTGTCGATGTTGTATTCGAGTTGACACCGGAGACAGCGTTCGCATAAATGCAGACAGTCGATGGACGTAGTGCGATTTACCGAAATCAGGTCTGCTTCGTGGTGTGAAGGATTCTCCGGGCAGACGCAATGTCCTGCCGTATACAAGTTCAGTGGCGGAACATTGGATATCTGCCTTTAAGCTCGTTCCGATCCCTAAGAGAACGAGCGGTAAGGTTTCGTACCAGTCGTCGTTTTCGTGTGCTCGAAGGGCGCTTTTAAGTTGACGGTGAAACCTTTCAACTAAACCATTTGAAGCTGGATGGTAGGCGGTAGTGCGTATGCGTTCCGTACCAAGCAGCCGAGTAAGTGAGGAGAATAGTGCGGACTCAAATTGTTGTCCTCGGTCGGTCGTGACAGTCGAGGGACAACCGTATAGAGCTATCCATCGTTCTACGAAGCGGTGAGCAACTGTCTCCGCCGTGATAGACGTGATGGGTATAGCTTCGGGCCATCTGGTGAAGCGGTCAATGCACGTGAGTATGTGATCATACCCATGCGATGGTGGCAGTGGTCCTACAATGTCTAAGTGAACGTGATCGAAGCGAGCATCAGGCGTAGCGAAAGTGCCAAGGGGGGCGGCTACGTGCCTGTGCACTTTTGATCGTTGACATTGTAAGCATTGCTTCGCCCACATACGAACATCTTTATTCATGGACGGCCAGACGTATCGTGCAGCGATGAGACGTAATGTGGCTGCGATACCTGGGTGAGATAATCCATGCAGGGCATCGAATACGAGACGGCGATAAGTAGAGGGTACGATGGGTCGAGGAAGGCCGGTAGAAGTATCACATAGAATGGTGCCAGAAGTCGTGGCTAAAGGTACTTCCTGATACTGAAGGGACGTGGAGTGTGGTGTTTTGGTACAACTAGGATCGTTTGCTTGGGCAGCGGCCATAACAGGGAGATCGAGCACCGGCAGAGTAACTGCATTCGTTTGGATTCGTGATAGAGCATCGGCAACACAGTTCGACTCGCCTTTGATGTGACGAAGGTCTGTCGTGAACTGAGAGATATAGTCCAAATGTCTGCACTCTCGTGGTGAGTAGCGGTCAGACTTGGTATGCAAAGCATACGTTAAGGGCTTATGGTCGGTGAATAAGATGAATTGTCGTCCTTCTACTGCGTGCCGAAAGTGTTTGATGGCGCAGTAGGCTGCTAGCAGCTCGCGACCAAAAGCGCTATATCTCGTCTCCGTGGAAGTAAGGCGTCGTGAGAAAAACTCGAGAGGTTGCCAACTACCGGAGATATTTTGTTGCATGACTGCTCCTATAGCGACATCGGATGCATCAACCGCTATACTAAGCGTGAATGATGGATCGGGATGGGCGAGAAGAGTGGCTTGCGCAAGAGCCATTTTGATCTCTGTGAATGCAGTACGTGCAGAATCGTTCATTTCTAATCTGCGTGGGTTGCCGCGAAGTAAGTCGGTTGGTGGTCGTAACCGTTCTGCCGCGTGTGGGATGAAACGACGGTAGAAGTTAACCAAACCGAGAAAAGCCTTCAGTTCCTTGAGTGAGGACGGCTCGTTGTACTCCTTTATTGCTTGCACTTTGTCCTCACAAGGTAGAATACCCTCTTGGTTGATAACATGACCCAGAAATATTATTTCTCGTTTAGCTAACTCGCATTTGTCTGGGTTAACTACTATTCCATTATCCGAAAGGCGTTGGAATAATAGCGTAAGATGTTGATAATGTTCATCTACGTTTGATGATGCGATTAGCAGGTCATCAATATAGACGTGAACAAAATCGAGGTCTCGTACAATGCTATCGATAAACCTTTGAAAAGTTTGAGCAGCATTCCATAATCCAAATGGCATTCGTAGGAACTCGAACAAACCGAAAGGAGTCGTGATAGCAGTTTTTTCGATATCTTCAAGAGCGACTGGGATCTGATGATATGCACGTACCAGATCGATCTTAGAAAAGATAGTCGTGCCCTTGAGCGATGCCGTGATGTCGTGTATGTGGGGGATGGGGTAGCTATCAAAGCGCGTAACTACGTTTAGAGCTCGGTAGTCGCCGCATGGTCTCCAACTAACCCCATCTTTTTTGCGCACCATGTGAAGAGGAGAGGCCCATGGACTGTGAGAAGGACGAATAATACCAGTAGCTAGTAAATTGTCAAACTCACGCTTAGCAAAAGCTAATTTGTCCGGTGCCAGTCGGCGAGGTCGTGCCGTGACTTGCGGTCCGCGGGTGACTATGTGGTGTACCACACGATTGGTCACCGATGGAAGCTCCTCGAGTGATTTAGTGAGTACGGGGAATTTCTCGAATAAAGCGTGGAATTTATCGTCACGCGAGTAAAAAGTGCCGAGGATTCGGTACGCGTTCATGTGGGCTTTACAGCCCATGAATTTATTGTTCGACGAAGTATCGATCAGCTGCAGCCTACGTGAATTGACAAGCAATTCATAGTGCTGTAGGAAATCGATACCTAGTATGGCTGTGGAAACATCAGCAATGATGAACGTCCACAGATACCGTCGTCGGTTGCCCAGGTTGACCACGAGTTGTCGTGTACCGTAGGTAGGAATGACTGAGCCATTCGTAGCGCGTAGTCGAAGCACTGTGGCTTGTGACTTGCTGCTACCTCGTGGTACGACAGAAACTTGGGCCCCAGTGTCTACCAGGAACCTAGCGTTTGTGCGGTAATCGTGCACATAGAATAGGCGACCAACCTGGGGTGAAGGGCCGGCGAGTACGGCCGCTTTTACTCGCCGGCGCTGGCGTTTCCCGCCTTGTATGAGCATGGGGCTCGACAACGGCGGGCGCCAGACCCGAAGGACCTATGAAACCAGCACCAACTGTCACTCGATTCCGAAACCGCCTTTCGGCGTGGCTTGGAAGATGCCCTTTTTGGGCGAGTGGTGACGGGTTTGCGAGAACTTGAGCGGGCTCGAGAGACGTAGGGTTGGGGTACGTTACAACGGTCTTGAAAACTAAGACGCGTGTGGATACACCCGTCCCTGTCGCCATGAGCTGAGGAATGACTGGCGTCCCTGTCTACCTTAGGACGTGCCGTTGAAGCAACAACATAGCTGTCTTTAATACAAGTCCTCGCCGAGATTTTGTCTGCTATGAGGGCCACCTGGTTAAGTGGTGTGTCCTCGAGCAGTGCCGTCACGGTAGGTTGGATATGGGCTGGTAGTGACTCGAGCCACAATTCTTTAACTATTTCCGAGTCGGATGCTGTTGATCCTGCAAGGGATTGCAGGCGCGTGAGGTGGTGGCTAGGTTCAGCATCACCCAAGGGGTGACGTGCTAATAATGTCCTCAATCGTTCCTCCCTTGACGGGAGGAAATGTCGGAGAATCGCCTCTTTGAGGCGGTCGTAAACATTTGGCACATTGGAATTGAGGACGACCTCACGGACAGCTACTAAGTGGTCCCCGGGTAAAGATTCGAGAGCGAAGGCGTATTTTTGCCTTTGGCTCGTAATGCGACGAGTCTCAAACTAGGACTCTAATGCAGCAAACCAAACCTCTGGGTCGTGGGGAATGAATGGTACAGGTCGAAAGTGAATGGCCTGTACGTCTGAGTCTATAACATTAATAGTACTTTTGTCGCTATCCGTCATGTCGTGTATATTATATATTAAAAATCAATATGAAAATATACGACAGACGTGGATAGATAAACTATAGACTCACCGAATTGGCTTCTTTGGAAGATTTCACCAGAGGTTGAGGCGTGTTCCAAACTTTGGGATCACCAATTGTAGCGTGGCGTCGAGTCGAGATTGACTATGTACACCGCTACCAAAAAGCTCGTTCCAAATGACTCCATAAAAACCCCGAGAAGCCAAATATCAGAAGGCAGAAAATGGACCAAGTTCGGATTTATTCACTGGCGATCTCATGGTATCGAAAGGATACCGAGATCGTGCCAGGATACAAGCTTGGTTACAGAAGGTAACCGAATTCGCGCGAAATTACAATCGAAGTGTAAGAACAAGAATGGAAGCCCAATATAACTGTCATTAGCACAGTCAAACAAAAGCACATTAAAATAAACACTGGTACAACTGTTTATAATAATAATTGTTTTTATTGAACCAGTCGTGTTCTCGTAATAAACGTGAGTCACTACACAATATGTTGGATTACCACTAATTTCATTTCAACACTCATTGCTTTATGTATAACTAATGTATTCTTACACCTTTCCGCCTACTTCAGTAAAGCACCATCTTTCATGATACCTTTCTCAATACCTATAAACTGATTGGCAACATATACTTTCTACTTTAGTCAAATTAAGCATAACATCGATGCCTTACCCACAGTCCATAATTTGTAACTGCTTGATAAGCTTGTAAAATGGTACTTAAAGAAATAGTGTTTTCCAACAGTATGTGAAACACAGAGTATCGTATGAAGTATAATATTTATCTAAAAGTAAGCTTTAATGTGCTTAACATCACAAAAGAAGGGTGAGTGGAGTTAGTAACCAGCAGGCACTGATTTTGAGGACGATAACTTCAATTCACGCGTGTTTTTGGGGCAGAACATTTTGGTTGTATTAGGCTCTTTATGATTAAGAATGAGTTAATCAATCTGTTTCTTTCTATTTATTCCAGAATCTCAGACTCAATGCACAAATATGGAGCTTCTGACGCCCAGGACGCGTTTCCCCAAGATCATATTTCACACGAAGAGCTCTACAAACCTACTTTATAACAGCTATAAAATTAAAACCTTGTATTGCATAAATAATTGGCATGACCAGAATTCTAAAACGATTATGCCAAGCTAGGATCTAGTGTGTGACGTGGACGCGATGCCACCTTAGAAAGATATTTTAAGAAACTCTATTCATTGTAATACTAAAGCATAAACTTAATCATTAACGCCTTAAGACACCTGCACGAATGAACTGATATTTACTTTTATTGATTTCATCTATTTAGCGACCCTACTTGGGAAGCATACTGTAGGCAAACTAATGTTGAACTGTGTAGATCATGCATGTAAAAATGGCGTGTACACTCCCTGGCGGAAATATATTGATTAAAACTTTCGTCACCTCATTATTCGAAACCGATACTTCATAAACCCTTATTCTCATCAAAATATAAGAATTAAGAATATTTGAATTATAGTACGAACTAAGAATCCCAGAAATAACGCAAGTGGATCATGAAGTACTCGATGGGCACAGACGAATGTACTGTATTTGGAATTCGAAATCAAGCATTTAACAAGTACAAAGGAATCATTAGTTCATTCAAACACCACATCCGCCACAGCCTAAATTGGAGTCCAGGTGTCTGTAATCAATTGCACGTCTTCTTCTCAAGTTAATCCTGTGTTTGTTGGACAACGTATTGGATAAAGTCTCTGTATTATCTAGAATGTACTCATTAGCATTAGAATTAACAACCGAGACTGGAACAGACCCACGTGGTTATTGGAATTGTATTTGATCAACATGTCGATTGTGGTTACTTAAGTCATTGATATCTAGAATTCGCATTATAGATTTCTCGACAATCTTCAGCACAATCCACGTGGATGGTCGAAGATCATTTCCACGATAATACGCGACTTCTGCAGACTCCAAACACATCATATTCGAACGAAAACGTCTTCCTTTTGAGAGCTCTGATGCAGTCTTTTTAGTCACAGAATGTCTGACATTTCTATATCGCAGTAGAAAGATATCTACTCCCCTCTCCAGCTCATTAAATGTTGCGGTGATAATAAAGTCAATAGCAGTTTTCAATGTCCTGATAAAATTTTCCGCCTGACCATTAGGGCAAGGATTTCTTGGAGCAGTAAACAAAACTTTGCACCCCATGCCATTCAACCGGGTAGTGACGGCATCTGCAGTAAAATGAGAGCCATTATCCGTCACTAACACCATTGGAACCCCTTCTCAACTAAACATCTTTATTAATGCTGGCATTGTGTAATAAGAATTTGGTAAAGTTGTGAAAAAAACTTCAGGTCAAATCGAAAAAGAATCATTGACTACAAGTGCACAGTGCATAGGTAACGGACCACAATATTCTGCATCAAGTCTCTGCCAGGCCTCAAACGACACAAGCCATGGAGTCCATTTCGAAGGCTGATTTTTCAACTCATAACATTTTTTCACAATTGTTTGCTGTACGACATATATCTGCATTTGTCTCTGATCATCAACATGTAAGCCTCGCCGAGGACTTCATTTTCTCAACACCTAAATGTCCACTGTGAAGATCTTCAAGGACAGACTTACGCAATCGAGGAAGAATAATAACACTGTCAATTAAACACAAAATACCATCAGGAGTAGTGGATAGCTCATCCCGCTTTGAAAAATAGACTGGAAATCTACGTTTCAGATTAGCATTCCAAAGTATCTACGAGTTTCTTTAATGAGATCTGGACGTCTCACTGGTAAAGGTCGCACTAACAAACAGCCTGAAGTATTAACAGGTCTATATTGTGAAAATTGTCGAGAAATGTAGTCAACGTGTTAAATATGTTTGGCACTCCTGTGCTGAACCGTATAGACATAGGCATTCAAAGCAATACTCCATCGTTGAACCATAGCAACTGAGGAACGTGCTAAGGATTTTTCAGGATGATAAATAAACTTTAAAGTTTCATGATCAGTAACAATAGTGATCTTCTTTCCGAATAAATATTTATGAAGTCTTTTAACAGCCCAAACACACAGCTATTGCTTCTCGCTGAATCTGTGAATAACCTTGTTCAGTAACAGTAAGTTTGCATGAAACACAAATAACTGGTCTACCTTCCTGCGCCAAAACTGCGCCAATACCCACAGGTGATGCATCAGTAATAAACACAGAATATACACTAGGAGAGTAAGTTCGAAGGATAGCATCACTTTGAAGAAACTTTAGTAAAGCTCGTAAGCATGACTCTCGTTCCTCACCCCATTTGAATTAATCGGATGTCAAAATATTAGATAAACAATTTGCACGACAATAAATATTGGGAATAAAACGGGAATAGTATTAAAGAGCACCCACTAGTGAACGTAGTTCTGTAAGATTTTTTGGAGACGATGCATTTGTCAGTGGAGCAAGTCGTTTCATATCTGGTCTAAAATTATTACCATCAACTAGGTATCCAAGACATTCGAAACTAGATACACAAAGTGGACACCAGTTCGGATTTTTCGTATTATTCTTCTCAATTAAACGACGTAATAAAGCAATAAGTCTCTCGTCATGAACTACCTTATCAGAATCATGAACAATGAGATCATCTTGATAACCTTCAACACCTTCAAGATCACTAACTACCTTATTCATGACTTCCTGAAATATGGCTGGAGAACAACTTAGACCAAATGGAGTGAAGTTGTGTTTGAACAGACCAAAAGGAGTGTAAATTGTCGTCAAAATAGATGAAGATTGATCTGAAGGGATTTGAAGATAAGCATCTTTTAGATCAACTTTCGAGAACACTTTAGAACCATGAAGTCGATTTAGAATATCTTCAGCCTCTACCGTCATGCACGTTTGCTTCAACAAACGGGAATTCGATGTTAATCTATAGTCACCACATATTCTAAGGGTCTTTCCGCTCAACCTCAGTGGCGTAACAATAGGAGTACCCCATTCTGAAGACTGAATTGGTCCAATTATACCTTTCGCAAAAAAATCATTCAATGTCTTATGTAATGCTTCTCGAGGACCATAAGGAATTATTCTTCTTTCAAAAAAGACTGGATCGGTTTGTACTTGATGTTTTATAGGCTGCATTTTTATACCTCCACTGCATTTAACACACGTAGCTATCAAATCTTTATGTAAAGCATCAGAATTTTCTTTAGAAACTAGGAAAGACAACTCCACCTTAAGCTTTTAAATATTCCTTGAACCCAGTATTGACAGTCCTGTTTCGCTAACTAAAAATTCACAAGGTATGTATGAAGAATTATCATCTGTTATTAGCAATTCACAACATCTTCGTATGGACAGTCAGTGTCCAGTAATCCTTAATATTGATATTTCGGTGTGTCGTGTCACAACGTTAGGATCTAAAGATTTCAAGTTCTTGAATGAAATAATGGACTCTACACAGCCTGTGTTCATAATCAAGTCATGACATGAACCAAGCGGTGTATATAGTCGCTTTTGAATATGAGTATTACCTTTAGAAATGGTGGACAAAGATAAATGATTATGAGGAACAGCCAATCCAGTACGAGTTAGCATGTTATAGGTTGTCTTAGTAGAATAGCTAATCCAGCATAATATTGGAAACATGAGTTTGAGTGGTGATCGTAGGAAAACAATCTATATCACAGATTGATTGACTTATTCTCAATCATGAGGAGCCTGATACATACAAAATGTTCTGTCCCCACAAACACGGCTGGATTGAAATTATCGCCCTCACCATCAATGCTTGCTGGTCAGTAACTCCACCCTCCCTACATTAAGAAGATTGTCAGGATTGTTTGCTAGTTTCGGGGTTCCAGAGATATTAGTGACCGACAACGGTAATCAGTTTATGTCATCTGTTTTCAAACGCTTTTGCAGTGAAAATGGTATATCGCACCTACAATCTCCTCCGTAACATCCTCAGTCGAATGGCCAGGCAGAAAGATTCGTAGTTACGTTAAAAAGAGCTCTGGTAAAAGCGGGAGGTGAGGGTTTCTCGGAACAAGTTATCAGTAAGTTCTTAATGTCGTACAGAGTTACCCCTAATCCTGCGGTACCAGGAGGGAGGTCTCCAGCCGAGTTTATGTTCGGAAGGAAAATCCGGATAGTCTTTAACAGTATTTTTTGCCGCCCAGAGAAACAAATAAACCCACGAATGAATATCATACGGTCACTCGTAGCTTCCAGGTGGGTGAAAAGGTACCCGTCAGATCGTATCAAGGTAATAGGAAGTGGGAAACAGGTGCCATAGAACGTCGAATCGGAAATGCACTATACCTAGTCCGGAAAGGTGTCGGAAAATGTATAAGACACATAAATCAAATACAAAGAGACGGCAGTACTATGGTCCAAGAAAGCCGGCTCCCATTTCAATTCCTTGTGAATTCATCTCAGAATAGCCATCATGAGCGCGGACATAGCAGAGATAATCGACGCAAGGGGAAAACTGTACAACCCCTGAGAGTGATGGGCCGCAAGAGGAATGCAGCAACAAACTTTCAAGCGGATCCGAGAAAGACGTCTTACTCAACAGACTTGGAAGGGTTTTGGTGTTCTAGCGCTCTGTTATACGCGGTATATCAAGAAATCAACCTTTAAGGTATAACACGAACATAACCGTAAGTTCAGCTTCAAGTATTTGGCTGTGCCACGAGAATCGGAATTACTGTTAAACGAACGCAAGTTTGATTGATCCTGAGATTGTATTTCATCACGACGACCAAACAAACTACTAGAAGTTTTCATCGACTAGATATCAAGTCCATTCACTACCTCATATTTAATACACGCAGTTCTAGCATGTTGAAAGGAACAGTTCGGCATTTTTAACAGCTCTCTTTCCAAACCCGGTTTATTAATTTCTGCAACTAATCGATCTCTCAGTTACACATGAAGTTGATCACCAAAATTACATTTGGCAGCTTGTTTCTGTAAATCAGTGATGAATTCCTTAACCTTTTGGTCATTTCGACGAACCATCTCATGAAATTTCGCCCTTTCACGTCATTCTAAAATGGTGCACTTTACATGATTTAATAATAGCTCCTTAAGAGTTGCATAATGAAGTGAGATGATTTTTTCTGGATATGCCAAAGTTTTTAATAGGCTATACGCTTCTCTTATGATGAATGTTAGGAAATGTGCCACAATCTTAACACCTTTAACATCTTTCTTGGTCATGATCCAGATTTTAAACCTTTCCAAATAGTCCTCATAAGCTTCAGAAGTTGAATGAATATCTAACTGTTTTATCTCAGGCTCCATCGCGACGCTAATATGATAATTAGGAGTATCTGAATTGTAGTATGAACTAAGAATCCCAGAAATAACGCAATTGGATCATGAAGTACTCCATAAGCACGAACGAATGTACTGTATTTGGAATTCGGAATCAAGCATTTAACAAGTACAAAGGAATCATTGGTTCATTCAAACACCATCTAAATTTCACCTCATTATTTATGTATTGCTGAGTCCTTTCTGTAATACATGTGGCACCATCTACTCCTATTGTTCCAGCAACATACTTGTCAGATTATATACACAATTACTTCTTCTTTAAGCCCAACCTAATAACCTTCTAAATACTACAGGACCCTGATAAATGTGCCGAACGTTATGTGAATAGTGTCGAAACGTTTACATAAATGCGTTTCTGAAGAAACTCGAAACAGTTTATTCACAAAACCTGTGCATCTATGAGCTGTTTTTGAATAATGGTAATAATTGCATGATCAACGGTATTCTGTTCAAGCATCCAGGGTATGGAAACCAAGACAATGTGAGTGGTATTGCGGAATGAAGAATAAAGCCCAAAGTGTCGTTCCATCATTTTTGATGGATCTATGTTTATTACTTGCACAAGCAGTATTAAATCTATGCATCTTCAAAACAAACCTCGACCATCATTAGTAAGTTCATTCCTGAGTACGTTTTTTGAATGACAGAATAAATGTGTGTGAAGAGATTTCACCATACACTTTAATCTTTTCTACACGCATTATCTCGAATATTTTGTTGACCGATTAGTTTTGCCTCTACTTCCGTATATTGCTTTACAAGACAACCTTAAGATATCAGGGACTATCAGAATTTGATGAGGATACAGTAAGAAAACACTTCTAAAGCAGCGATCCCAAAGCCGATTAAACAGACAGTCGAAACTGACGAGATGTAAACATGAACTTGAATTAAAAATCAGTGTGGAATTGTTCATGGGATATAAGCTATCTAGTTATCATGGGAGATATGAGGAACAGAGTACCCAATGGTGATCAGATGCTGATGCTTGACCAAGCGCCGTCGACTAGAGGTGTATTCGGATAAACCGTTAAAGTAAGCGTCAGTAACGAGGACTTACGTGGTCAATTATTTGAGGGACTTATTTATTGCTACATATTCGTTAGCCAGTCAATGTAATTTCAGTCCTTGTTCATATTTCTAAGTCACATATAATCAAACAGCTTGCTGTCTGACAACACGAAAGCTTTAGTTTTCAAACACTCGGAATAAGTGATATTCTTGTTGTACGCAAAAGACCTTTCTAGTCCCTTGTCATCAATAACTTGTATTTATGCTATCGATGTTGAGAGACAGAGAGCGATAAGGACTGGGGTCGACATTTCTGGCCTCCAGAGTAATAAACAGAAATTACCCGGAAGGTCTGTCGCCTAGAAATGTTATGACATTCCCTGTCGATTATCATGTGACCAAACGGCCACTCAGAAAATTGGCGTATATGACCTTGATACAGTGCCAAGTCACTGACGCATTATTCAGTATGAGCGGCCTAAAGTCAACGCTGAGTCCTTATTGGTTATTTTTGCTTTTCCCTACCCTCTGAGTCCAGGACACAATCTTAGCTTACACTATATGAGTAACGCATTTCCGACACATCTAATTTATTTACAACCAAACCAGACCGCAGAAGGCTATAAAATAAAAAATAAAAATTATACAAGATCGAGCTAACAGGTGTCTGTGGGTGTGAAAACCTGTAACTAGTAAACTAGGATTAAATTAAGTATAGTAAATCTTATAATAGTAGTCAGTAGATCAAACAAAAGCTTCTGATAAAAGAAATATAAAAATACATAGTCTAGTTACTTAACAGTTATATAATAATAATATGTACAATAGCAGTCAACAAATAGTTTCCGGGAGTTACCCATAATGTTATTTACAGATATGACAACAAACGTATGCAAGTGTATTACAATCTTCATTAGTCATCCAGGTACAAACACAAACAATACCGAGTTACCCGTTATCCAAATATGTTGTTATAGAAGCTGTTACCAGACAGGGATTAAAAGCTACTGCATACTGACAGGCAAGTTCCATAAAAACGTTAAGAACCCGCTCGTCAGTTCATGGAGCTCTTATTCACGTAGGTGTACTTTTTCATCAGACCTAGGCTTTTAGATTGTGCACATTCGGTCAGGCTCAGACTAAAAAGGATAGAGTTTTTAAATAATGTTCAAACAATCCTGAATAAGTTAACTTCCAGAAGCACAAAGCTGATGTATAACGAGAGACAGGTCAAACTAAATATATTGTTCATTTAACACGTAAGGAGCAGAGGTAACTTAATCACAGGTTTTAAGTTAAGTAATAATAATTTCGCGCATAAAATTCTTCATTCTTATTGTATCCTGAAAAAGAGCATTTGAAGAGATACCCCACAAATTCACAAGCCTTGGAAAAGTTGTTTTTCCATAGAATCATCATCTTGTGGGACTCCAGAACTCAGTACATGGCATAAGCTATATATATCGACATGTTTTTAGCGCCAGATAAACTTTAAAATCCATAGTTATGTATGCTTTTGACATTTGGTGCTGATAGCATTAACCTTAAAGAACTAACTGAGCTGAAGACGCTCGGTCACGCATCCGCACCAGATCACGAGTGGGTAAGCCATGCTACACATCTCTTTCAACTATTAGTCAGCTTAGATAAAATATTCTTCGATATAACGACGACCTTTTAAATATATCTTCGAACTCCTTCATTTTCGGTTTCTAATTTGAGCGAGTTGGCATACTTCGATCAAAAACGTGTTCCTGGTTAAGCTGTTGTCAAAATCTGAACGCTTTTGGCATTCGTTATACAACTCCAAGAAACCGATCTCAGATGTCAACTCTAAAATCTGAGTTTGTTTTTTTCGGCACACGGGGTAACGGCATCGAAATGAACGAAATCAAGTTTTTGATCATCATATCTGTTTGTTTCATTAAGCCACAGCTTTAGTATTTCAAGGTCCGTCTTTGAGTGGGTGCATAAAGTTGTATAGTGATGTACTGGCCAGTAGCTGTTTGACTTTACGATAACTGTATTTACCTCATGGCGAATTCATTATTTATCATGTTTTCCTAAAGTTCAGTGAATAATGACATTTTAACTACATAAATTGCGTTATCTTTAGCTGTCTAGAGTTCGGCAGACCAAAAAGCCTATTTAATGTCGTATCGCATCTATTTAGCATGTGCTCAATTAACATGTAGACTTCTGGAAATATACTGATTATGTTTATCAGTGTTCTAGTTATGGCTTTACTCAGGAGTTATCTATGGAAGTCTCGATATGGTTTATCTAATCAATAAATTTTATTCTTAATCATTTCTAAACAAGAAGGTTGTGCAAACTCAAATGATCATGGAAATAACTGTTCGTTTAATTCCAAGTAGTTTGACTTATGTATTTATGCATGGAGTTAGCAGTTTTTCTCATTTTCCCTTTTTCCTGGAGGAGTTTATTGAAACTCCTTATGTTGAGGATTCTATACTTTACCAGTAATATAATATTAAATAAAGTCATTAATGGTACCAAATGTTTGGAACAGGACATTATGATGTCTTGAACATATGTTCTTATCTTTTATACACAATCCCTAATAATAAAATTGCGTATTTTATGTTATACTTTATAACGCTACACATATGTCCATTAATCACTCCAAGTATTTATTAAACTTCATTTGTTAACAATCGTAGAGTATTCAAATTCAATGGATTCGAAATTCAAATTAATGGATGATGATAAAGAAAATAACAATGAGCTGTCGCTGGACGTAGAACAGGCTATTCGTAGCAGTTCAGTATGATGAGTTGTAAACATTTTAATGCTCCTCACTTTCTTAGATCATGTCCAAAGCTCCAATTGTGCAATTTCTAAACAAATCTCATGGTAGTCTGTAAGTGTTCATTCGTTCTTTTACATCAACAGTGCACCATTTGCTGGTATTTACTGTTATAAGGTTTGGGTGTCTGATGAACCACCAAACAGATCTCGCCATTACTCTTATCAAGTAGGTGAGGTTTGGTAAATATTTTTTTAGGTTATTACAACAAATTCAATACAGAAAGTTTACGTCACGTCTATGCGTGTGTGGCCGATTACGTTTTCTTTTCGACCGCCAATAACTCCTATGAATTTTTGGATTCGAATTACACCACTATTTTCGTATGCAGAAAAGTGTGGTGAAGTCGTTCAAAGGTTTGGGAATTTTTAGTTTCTATTTTATACTTTAGGTGCAAAAAGCACGAGATTCAAACATCTGGTAGCTACACATCAAAGGGGAAATCATTTGTTGAAATTCTTGGGGAAAGTTCGGAGTATGTGTTGGGCAGCCCCCTGTCGAATTGCCCTCGTGACCAAATTACCGTCCGTACACCTATTGATGTGCTCCATCTCCTTCACTCTAAGTCAGAAGCTCCATCTAACACCGCCGATTCGGATATCTCATTACTACCAGAAGTGAGGGGGGTTTTGTATTGTAGACTAAGCTGTTACAACAGTTGTTTTGGCTTAACAGCTCGAGGTGAAATTGAGTTAGTTATTACTCTCGAAGCAAAGAATGAGTGAGTCGTTTTATCCCATAAGCTGCGGTTTTGGTTTTAATAATTTGCGATCCGTTTTTTGTTCTATATGCTAAAATTTAATCCTTTGAAATGTGTAGTCCGCTATTTTTATGGATCAAATCACAAAGATGGTTTTGGTTTGGTGTACTGTCCTAAATATTCAATCTATTTTAGACGTCCATATTAACTATTATGTATTTACTAACCGAATTATCGGTGGTTTAACTTATTGCGTGTTAGGATACGATCTCAGATTTGCAAGATGACATCAAAGCTTTACTGGTGAGTAATTCTGAATATGAATATTGAAGTTTCCTGGTATATGAAAACGGTCTGTCAATTGGAGACCAACAAAATTATTGAGTCTGGTTAGCACTTATCTTCAAAATAAGGTGTACTAAAATAATGAAGTATAACACTTATAGATCAACAAATATCTAAGAACTTCGACGATTTTCTGAATATTTGTCCTTAAAATGAGTTGTGCGGATAAAAGGTAGCTTTATCTTAAAGTATAACAAAAATGTCTTCCAAAACTAAGAATATTAAGGACCTAGCTATCCCGCATTAACTTGAGTTGCAAGGCATTTTTAGTTGTTCTCTAGTAACTTTTTGTTCATCTAAATATCATTTGTAGCTTTGTTTAAATTGTAATGTGTGGTAATATATAACTCTTAACACTATTGGCTTTTCTGGATTATAACTTAAGTGAACCGGCAAAAACGTTCTTCGCTACTTTCGAAATCTTACTGTTGTTTGATAAACCAGTGGTGTGGCTGATCATATCAAGTTTAGAGTCGTTAATAGATCAAATTTAATAATAATTAGCTCAGTAATATACTATCGAACGTGATTTACTTGCTTATAGGCTGCTACATTCACAAAACACACCTATTTAGAGCCTCGTGATTCTACAAAACGACCACTGCTATGGCTGTTGATAAATAAGATTTCAATTTTACTTACGAAACTGCAGTTACGACTATTGTTAAAACATCTGTGTGCAGTCAGTATCGATGTTATTGAAACATTGAATATAGTTTGATACGCTACTATGCAAGAGGTTCTCATTAATGGTCAGATCGAATCATCCTGATAGTCTCTTGAAATTTGGATTTGGATTTAGTATTTATTTAAGCATGTAAATCCAGCTGCATTAGTGCACCAAAAAATAGACTAATGAAATAAAGCGATAATTTTTAAACAAATAAAAGAGAAAATGGCTAGTACAGCCAATAAATAAATCTAAGAAGATGGTATTTATTGCAAGACACAGTTCAGTTAAAAATACAACCAAAAAAGACTTGGAACTCGTTTCACTTTTGCGAAGAGTGTAATAGAAAGCGGCGAAAGGATCGCTACTGGAATCAATTTTGAATAATAACTGATGGCATCTGGACCCGCCAAGCTACATATATGGGACTCCAGTCAAAGTCGTGATGGACCGACCGATGCTAGTCCTATACGGCTGTCTTTTGTCCCACAACGCTGTCATAGAATGTCTTATTTAATTCATTCAGAGCTTTATATCTTCAAGTCATATTGGAAATATTTTTTAATTCATGATAAATATTTTGATTGCTCCAGTGAATCAGTTAATCAAGAGAATTTCACAATCTTTGGCCTTGACAAAATACGTGTTCGTTGTTGCTCTTGTCCGACGAGAGATGCAAAGTTTGATCACAAGCTTTCAACCAATACTTTAGGATCATGTTCCACCGGCATAAGTTCTAGAAGGTTGTCACTTTGTTTATCTGACCATTCAAACATTCGAATAGTAAGTTACTTACCAGAGTCATATATTTAATGAATCTAAACTGTTAAATTTATCAAAATTTAAATATATGGTTTTACAAGGGGTGTTCATAATGAAGATTAGCTTGTACATAATCAGACTCACTAGTGGGGTTGTGAGTACGTACTACTAACGAGTCATGAATTAAAACGACATAGCCATTCAGTACTCCCTGGTTTTTCTCAACCGACAGCCTTTCATAATGTAATATACTTTGAAAAGCGTGATAGTTCATTATATCCGCTCAGTTATCATCAAAATAAAGCCTGTCACAAACTTTAATTAGCCAATGTTACTGTACCACATAAACAGAGTAGGATGAAGGTAGCAACATGAATAGCGAGTGGGTCGAAATAAAAGCAGTATCCGTGATAGTGAGGACAGGTAAACTGAAAAATGTGTTGCAAAGAGGATGAAATTTAAGAAATAAAAAGTATGAAATAATTTGGTGTCTTGCAATAAAGTAAATGCACCTGAATGCCTGTGACCGGTTCTAAGCCATATCGCTCAAACTTTCCAGTCACTGATCTCGGCAATTGTGTTGACAACAACCATGAAACTTATATCTCCCCACACTGCTCATTCCAAAATTCACTGACTTCACAGACAGATGCTGTTTTCCGTATTGTAACCTAACTTTACAATCGTATTTACAGTTTTCAACCATTGTTTAGTTTGCTCGGGTGATACATTTGTTTATATTAAATGACCATGGAGATTAGCGGTCACCAATTATTGTGTAAAATACTAAATACTTCAATTTTTCGTGGTACATTCTATTTGTTTTGCTGCTTGTCAGTACGCATCCTCTTAAAAATCAAACCCATTTCA
The DNA here is from genome assembly GCA_944470205.2 of Schistosoma margrebowiei. Classification (NCBI taxonomy): domain Eukaryota; kingdom Metazoa; phylum Platyhelminthes; class Trematoda; order Strigeidida; family Schistosomatidae; genus Schistosoma; species Schistosoma margrebowiei. The sequence goes on from OX104028.1 coordinate 45,917,049, forward strand.
TCATTAATCGAGTTCACTTTACGTACTTATATTTGCTTCAGAAACAAGCAAGGACCTGTAAATATTTTCATTGCCGAAGCGGTCATCGTTTCAGTTCACAATCACTTTTCTGTTTCATATAACACATTTACTGTGTATAAGATATTTAGAAGTCCTCTTATTCTGTTTTCGGATTGAAGTACATGTAAGGCTTTTGAACCCTATGAATCACTAATACATAAAAGTAAATCACGTTATATTTCTATTTTCAATACAGTTACAAGAATGGTTTGTGTATGAAAAATATAAAACTGTCATATATCACCTAAATATTTTTATTTTGAGTCTAGTGGTTTTTTGGGGGGCAGTTCTATTTTGAATAGTTTTTATCAAAGTTGGAGACCAACTAAAAATAATCCTTTCGTTACTCACTATTTTGTCATAGTTTAATATTATTCAGCCGCTGTCTGTAAAAATGACTTCACACAACATGAAACCCAATCTTTCAGTGAATCAGTCTGTCGGTATTCAATTTTACACACTCCATGTTCAATCAGTTCTCATTATCTTATGCGATTGGTTAGTTGGACATTGTGTTTGCAGTTGTGTGTACTTCTAATGATTTCTCAACTACAACGAAATAGCTGCCCCTAATTCTCTGGTTTGTGGCAGTTCTCTAAGTGATGTATTAATCCATCATGAGAACAATCTTAAAATTATATTTCTTTTATAACTTTTCACATTTTCGTCAACAGGCTTTTATGTATCATAGTAGCACGAACAGTTCTAGGTTGTTTAATCTCGTTCGTACTCTTGTTTTGTGCTTTCAGAATACTGGAATTTCAAGTGCACGAAATAGTTGTCCCAGTAAAATACAAAGAGTTGAAAACGAAGACTGTCAAGAGTCATACTCATCTATTATTTTTAACGGTAGAAAATATTTCATTACCATGGTTAGTCTGATAGAATTTATTTGCTTTTTCTTCACTGTTCTGTTCTTCATCGGATAATATTCAGTTATCGTGAATCCTAATTGCTAACAGTTCCTAATCAAGTAATATTATACATTTGTTTTTCAAGTTTACACAGTTAACGCTTAAAAATACATTCAGTCATAATCAACATAAATCCTTGCACAAACGTGCGTTAGCCTAGGTTGTCATAGCAGATCAGTCTAACGAGATGAAACTGACAAAATGAATCGTTGATGAGTAGAAGTAATTGTGGTGCCAATGATAGTGCGTATATGTTTTGAAAAGGAGGTATTGAAAGATTTTTATGGAGGAATAAGGAACTCAAGATCTATATAAAAATAGAATGCATCTGTACAACTGTATCACGTTACTCGATCTCTAACTATTAGTCGCGGCGATCTCGCTAACCCTGACAAGGAATTCTCCGTACATCAAGACGAGTTAGTTCTATGGTCAATAACTTCATTATTTAATCCGGAGTTTTTGTTCGGTCGTCTCTTCTGGTCTACTCTTATTCTAGATAACGTCGAAGGCACCAGATAGATATGCACCACATAAATCATTCGATTTGTGTGAGTGCTAAGATACTGCTCGGGTGCCCAAACCGAACCAGGTGGTTTTATTAGGGAGCCACGCCCGGAGCCTTCGACCTAAAGGTCTAATCCCCAAGGCAGTGGAGCAGTGTAAGGAGATTCAACCCATGGTAGCTGGTGACCAACGTTTGGTTCATATGCCATTTGTTTCTTCAGAATCTTGAAGCCCATGTGCACCAGTGGTTTGGAATCAGGGATTTCCAACTCGCCTAGGTGGATCCTCCTTATCCACCAACCCCGTTAAAGCGCTGGACATTATCTTTTTGTTATCTGAATTTCGTAAACAACAGTAATTGTGCGAGAAGGCAGTGAGTAGGGCTTCCGTGGCAGCGGTTTTATTTACGTAGCCATGTGAGAGCATTTCGGGAGGGAGAGTTGACTCTCCCTACTCTCGGCCGTATCAGAGCATACGTAACACATGTCCCCTAACTACCATTGGTGGTTAACAACTTCACCAATCTATTTGCTGTCTGCTTAATACCTTGTATCTGACCTCAGCATTGGGTACTCAGGTACGCGAGCAATGCTCCTAAGGTGCTTATAATCAAAAGCTTGTGTCATTTCTCCTACTTTTATAGACCATGTTTCAGAATCATAAAGTAATACAAAGCGGACCGCTAAGCAGTATACTCGCACCTTGTTTGGCAGATGAACATCTCATCTACGCCGCAAATGAAGTGAGTTGGTAGAAGCCAACTGAGATTTTGGTGAACATCAATCCACCAGGGTTAATGAAACTCGGTATTAATGAAATAGTCATTGGACTCAACTATTCTACTCTCAATTGGTTCAGGCATTTATGTAGACAGGCCTGAAGCAACATTTCACACGTTAATGCAGGAGAAAAATCCGTTCTAAACATGGCTAAATTATTGCTTAAGATTATCAGAAGATTGCTTTTTGTCAGCAATTTTACGAAACAGAACCATATCATCTGTGTATTCTAAGTCAACAAGTGCATCTACTCGTAGGAGACCAGTTCTTAAAAACTCAGACGATGAGGGCGTTGTTTCTAAGCGAATGTCTATGGCAAATATAGAAATGGAGAAACGGGACAATTTTGACGAACATCACCTGAAATTATTTTTACCAAATAGGAGTACATCATCTTATTTTGCGTGATGATTGAGTACAACGATATATATATCATGGTTTTTGAAATGCATTTCTAAATACCTAGAGGAACTTCGTGATATATTTTTTAATTAATGTATCTCATACCCATATTGGTAATGATCAAAAGACTGCTTAATAAGGGTTGAATAGTCCAACTATGCAGAAGGACAAAATAGATTGCATAGGAGATTGTATTTGCTAAGTGGACAGTACTTCTATTCAATGTATGCTTATTGGATGTCAAAATGTTCCTGATTACATATGTGTAGATGGTTAGTTTAATTGTATGTGGCATATTGTACTACCTTGGCACGTACCCTGGTTATATTGTTCAGTGTATTAACAACTCAGTGTTTAGATATAATACTTACGGCCTAAAATTGTGGTTGGAACATTGTCGGCTTTAGCTTTTTTTTCTGAAACAGGGCTAGCACAATTGACACAGCAACCGAAAACTAGCAAAATCCTTTGCAAAAAAATTGTTCACGGATAGGGATATTATTTTTTAACGTGTAGCAATGCTTATTTATTACATACCTACGTGATTTGTGCTAACTTGTAGATGGGCAAATTATTTTAATCTTTCCATCTGTCCCGTCACCTTATTTGCCATTGTCAATTATTCAACTGTAACCCTGATCACTACTTTATAATTGTGTGCATGATAGTACGTGTGTGTCGATCCACTTCATATATTTCTTATATGACTTAAAGAAACTAAGTCACTTTGTTATTCCGTGTATTACTGATTTTCAATGCTTTATACAATTGTCACGTCATTCATTTGCTTTTCTACCGCTCAGTGTTAGCATGTCTGAAATATTGCGTATCCTAAATACAATTCATATTTGACTTTTATCATTTACATTGTATCAATGTGGTTTGTTGAGAGAATGTGTACAAAGTAAATAGTACATACGTTTCTTCAGCTTCATTATGAAGTCAACAATCGTCATTAAAAACCTATTACATACACACAAAGTCTTTGTAATAAATTACTCTTGTAGAGGGATTTATAACGATATATCGTCAGCAAAAGTTCACAGAAAAGTGATCGACAACAATCACAAGTCAGATGTCATTAAAGTAATTGATACTTGTGAGATTCGATTAACCGCTTTGATGAATCATAAATATCACTTTCTTATCCGACATTGTTTTTACGAATCAATACAGGTAACCATGAAGAGATTTTTGTTAACTGATATTTCTAGTTACAAAGTAGTCAAACTTTAGTGGGTGGTTTTCTATGTCTTTTTTCAAACATAATTTTTAATATCTCATCTGTAGAAAGCAATCTTATACAGTTTGTCTAAAATAGTGTTTTTCAGTATAACTCCCCCCCGTAAAATATTTTCCTTCTTCATTCTTAAATACTTTTATAGACTGATGATCCGGAAGTAAAGTCAGCAAACACCACACTGAGGGATTTATCAGCTTTAACATCTGAAAAATGGACATCTTCTCATTCTCGAAATCGTGCACTGAAACGTATTAAAAAGTTTTATCGGAATTTGGAAAGTTATGTTACTGACTGGTTAGTTTTTTTTTACCTAAATCATAATCTTTTTTTACCTTCATAAGTATTTAGATAATATGAAGGCTGAAAAAAAGTATTAATGTAGTACCCATTAATACCTGCAGTCTGTTTTTAGGTTATTTCCAGTGCCTTGTCAAATGACAACTGTTTTTTTTTTCAAAATAAAACATCGTTCAAGTTAAACAAATTTGGAGACCACCATTCATATAGCAAAAATCAATCATTTACTACGGTAGAGGATTTCTGTAAGGGGTATATGAGACCAATTGTGTTTAGTTCAATTGAGTTATACTGGATAATGTGGGTTTATTGGTTGAAGTTCATAATATATTCTTAATCGGGTATCAGATACCGTTGATTGACAATGGTTGGAAATCAATCAGTCACAAGGAAGTGGATGAAGACATTCCTTAAAGTTCTTTTAGAACTGTGTTTAGTTTCCTACTGTTACTACTACTAATATGACTAGACTTTCTTTCATTTCGTGTCTTTTTAATTTCCTCTCCGTGTGTTGATGTGACAACTCTGGGGTTGATGTATATTTCAATCCAGATGTTAACGTTATTTGTAACTGACATTCTAAAGTACGGATCAACATACTTGAAGTCATTGAGATATTTATTCGACTTGATTAGGTTGTAGGTATATTGATTTAAATAGAAAAGTGGTTTTTGTCACGGATTGGCATCAACTGATAATAACTCGTGATAAAACACGCCATAAGTTCCTTCTGTGTTCTAAGCTAAGGGACCAAACTTGACATGTCCATTAATTATGTCTGGTCCCACATGGTGACTCATCCTAGGTTCTACAACTATTGTGTGGTTAATTGATAAATTGTGTATGCTTGAAGCAAAACATGACTCATATGGTTTGTATGAACTTCTGTTATAGTCCAAAACCGCCAATCAGAAGCAGTGAGTTATCGATCGAACCAAGGACGCGTAAAACACGTGCGAGCAACCTAGAGTCCTGATTGGTCCTGCTTTCCGCCTAGCCCAGCCAGTTAAATCCAGAACACCATATCCGAACCTCTGCAATATGAATCATTATACTTCAAACATACCGAGTTTATATGCCAGCCAAACACACCACAACGTACCAATAAAATTTGAAACAACATTTGTACGAGAATTAGCCAGATGTGGCTGTGACTGAGGGAGGCAGTGACTAATAGACAGGGAATAATTTAAGAATGGAAAATCGTATAATAACAGTTCATATGTTAAAATAAAGCTTATGATAAGATGAACATAAATATGAATAGTTTAGTTACTTAACAATTATACGATAAAAATGTACGTTTAGTATTGGTCCATCAATATATCCCAAAAGTTACCATTCATTATTCTTGTCGGGACATAACGCCTTCGTACCCGTGTGACATATGTATCAAATCTAGTCTATGAAAACAGTTAGTCGCACTTTGGTTGATTAATCACATTGCTTACAATAATTTACACCGACAGTAGTGGTCACGTTTTTCATTGGCGTTATAATGTCGTCATGTGATTTGGAAGAAGTGTATAATAAAAAAGTGAATGATGGATTACAGATTGGCAAGTTTTTTTCTGAATGACCACCAAGTGAATTTAAACTTCACCACATTGCACATGCAGTTGGCTATCAGGACTCAGTAGCTAAGTGGATAACACTATGGCGTTTGAATCGAACGGTACTGGGTCCGAATCTCAAATAGGACGAGACGCATGTCATGGATTCCACTGCTAGCCACTATCCATCTTTGCTCATAAAACTTGTGACTTAAGGCAATATCGAGGTGATCCGCACAGGATGCACATATACCGACAATAGACTGATTAATTGCAGTCCTAAACAGCAATTGGAAGATACAAGGAAACAACACCAAGTGAACTTATCAGAATCTATTCTGTCGTGTTTGCTCTTAATCTGTTTACAGCCGTATTTGTATGTTATGCAAATACAGTTGTAAGCAGCAGTCATAAAATTAGGTGAATTCATATTGTTCTAACATTCAAGTTCATTAAGAGAGCTAATTCTCTGAAAACCTTTTCTGTAAAATACTAAGAAGCTTGGTTAAAAATAATTGAGCTAACATCTAACTACGTGACAGTCAGCGTTAGCAACATCTATTTTACCAATGACAAATGAAACCTTCCAGTTTTCTACTTAACAAATTGTAACTACTCGTGATTTTGTTTATCGTAATGCTCTAACATTAATTCCAGAATTGCTCCTATTAGTTGGGATTTGAATTTCGACTTAATGAAGTTCATACTCAAAACTACGTGTCTATACATCTAAATTGACAAAAAAATTGAACAGTTTGCTTGCAAATGTTTTCAGATTATGAAAATTATCTGCTCAATAACAAATAGAATTCAGTCAATTGTACGTATTTAAGGCGTTGATTCAAACTATTGTCTGTTTAAATTTGTTAATTTTTTTTGCAAACACTGGAATCTATCGACCAACATACTTGTGAGCAGATTCCGATGCGACTGTTCACGTGCTAAATATCATGGGATGAGCATAGTTTCGTTCTTTAAATTACTTAGACAACAGGTAAAATTTTGTTTAGAACAGAAATACCTAAGATTTTTCCCGTAAAATAATTTTAACCTATCCAACTTTTAACGTATTCTTAAATTACCTGGTTGATTACGCTTTCCGATCCCCAGACTCGACGAAGTAGTGATTTTGTATCAACAAGGAATAATTGTAATCAGAAAATGAATATGGTCTTCCTGTATGACTGATACCGATACAATGTAGGGACTTCTTGGCACATTCGGGGATAACATACAGATGTTTGAAAATCGGTTTTCATGAGTTAGTATTCGATGATATAGTATAGCAGAGAATATTGCATCAATTCATTATTTAATTTTAACAATTGGTAGTTGCAGACTGTTTATGCTATTGCTCACTATGAAATAAAAACTTATTTTATTCTTAAATTTCAAAAATGTTTTCCTGTTTTCGACAATAGCCTTGAAAACTCATTATCCATAGTATAGGTAGTAGTAGAACCACATGCACCAATCCTCAGGTTTCAACGAAACCAAAGTGAATACAACGTAGGCCAACCGTGTTTTGTTAAGTGATTACAGTATCTAGATAAATTCAATTGAATAAAACAAATTGTTCATGTTACATCTATTTAGATAACCAATTTACTCACCAGCCAAGTAGAAACGGTGATTATGTTCACCTTAGTGACTAGTCTGGAGATATGTTCTCGAAATCCTATCTGGAGGTTGTGACTAGTGAAGTTCAACCATGTCAGATATCACTGATGACGTTTAATAGTCGTCGCATACATATCACGAGTTTACTGATGCTCAAAACGTGGAATGATTATGCACTGACTCGGAGGTCTGAAGTCGAAAGTGCACTCACTATAAGACCTGGAAGTCTTAAATTCAACCTCCAGGTAGGGTTTTAGGTGTCCGATTCTCAGGAGTCTCAGACAAGGATAACATATTTTTTGCTTTTTGATGGTTATTCAACTAAAATCAATCTGTTGTAAACAATTGCTAAGTCTATTTGATTTGGTTTTAGCAACCGTCGATCCATGATTATACTATATAATATTTCATTACTTACACTCAAACCTTCTTACTGGTAACACGCTTGTGAAGGTTTAAAAAGTTTGTGATTTCTTAGCTGATAATTGGAACTTATCCGTTGTTGACGTATGCTAAAATATTTGCTCATGCTTTAAAGATGTTTACTATTCGTATAATTAATGCTGTCTTCTTGACTTGATATCGATTTGTACTTTTTACTGATTGTGTTCACTTGTATAATTTATTTCATTGTTGTGATTGATTCACAAATTGTCTTCGTTAGTTTAACATTAACATTTTTGAGGTAAGATATAGTAGGATACAATTGACATAGGTTATGTATTCGAAAAAAGACAGTAATAAACCTATTACTACCTTGGTAATTCAATTTTTGGTCATTAGTTTTATTTTGTTAATGTTTAATTTAAAACAATTAGTCCCTTTGATAAATTTCGATAATGTAATGAGAAGACGTAGGTTATCAGAGTTATGTGATGATATGTTTGCTCAGTACATTTCGAACAATCTGATCACACATATACTTGTTAAGAACATTTATATATGAAAAATTAAAAGGTCATATGTGGATTGTTCATGAAGTTTTCGTTGTCCTTCTAGACAACTTCATCAACTCAAGCTTTAAACAGAAATGAGTTATTTAAATTTCTGTCCATGTAACTGATAGCTTATTGATAGGATTTTATTGACTGTTGTCTTGTTGTTTGTTGATTGTAAGGACAATAAAAGCTCTATGTCTAAACTAACCAACTGAGAGAACAAAATTCCATCAAAATCATCTGCACCAAATCAAGATATGCAAATAATTATTGTTAATCATTAATAGTTAGTTGTTTTGTATATTGATATGCAAAGGAAAGATATGCTAAATAATAAATTCTTTTGAATGTATTTTCATTATTGTCAATATAGTACCGTTAAAGAGTTATCTAGAAAAGGAAATGATTATATTCCACCTCAGGGATCTCAAGATAGTACAAGTTCAACTTCATCTACAGCTGACAAGGTTAGCCAGTGTTTTATACAATACAATTTGATCTTATTATCAGTTACTTTTGTTTTAGTCATATTGTAAAACATGACAGTAGGCAGAGGAGTTCTACAATCTGAACTGTCTTCGAGACTGACCACCAAGTGTTCTGCCAACTCCATACTTTGATGAACTGAAACTCCTCATTCTATCTGGTAATTGCTGCAACTTCCATGTCATGTCCCGCTACACACTACTTACAAACACCTTCATGAGTAGCGTCCACTACAATACTAGTGTTTACACTTACTAAAGGGGATTTTTCACAATATGTGTGCTCGTTTTCTAGGTTATAAATACACGTACGTTTTACCTCAGCGTATGTCCTGGGTAAAATTAATTGGAATAATTAGTATTTAAACTGTTTTATTCACTAGTAAACTATGTTGTAAATCATGATTGAACTGCAGACTTTCACTAAGATTTCACACTTTATCTAAACCAGCATTAATGATGATGTAATTCGAGACGCAGACGCAGTAGATCGATACTTATCCAGTTCAAATGCAAAACCAGGAACCTTTGTATGTTACTAATACGTTCAAATTGTTACTAAGAATCTTACTTCAATTAAGGCGTTTGTTAGAATATTCCCTCAAACCAGAGATTATGAAAAGGGCTAACAGATAGGCAAAACAAAATTTGCCTGAATTGAACATTTAGGATGAGGGATCCCCACGACCAGAACCTAAACTACTGAATATGCATGACCACATGATCATATGATCGTCTCGCTCATTCATAAAATGTAGAGAGTAACTAGTCATTGGACAGATGAAATGCAATAAAAAGTAGGGTTAAAACAGTGTCAGTGACTCATGTAAGCCAAAACGTATATCAAATGGAAGTGGTGAAAAAGGGAGTGACATGTGTTATAGATGATAGAACTTGTTAGAACTACGCACGTATACAGAACTTATGTTTATTAGTAAGGTGAAGCTTATTCAACAATGTATTATTATATCCCAGCTAATCAGATTTCTCAGTTTCAAATCTTGATTCATTATCAAAATAAATGGTCAATTGTTTTTTGAAAATTCAGGATATGAAATTATAATTATTAACAAAGTAGTACTTATATTATTATTTCGATAATGCAATTAGGAGACGAAGGGTGTCAAGATTATGTGGTGTTTGCACAATGCATCTTGAACAATCTGATCGCACATATACTTGCTAAGACATTTTTATATAAAGACTAAAAGGTCAACTAGACAGATTAAAGGTAAGCCGTAACAAGGATAAGTAAATTCACTTGGTATTGTTTACTTGAATCTTCTCATTGATGTTTAGGACTACAGTTGATCAATCTCTCATTGGCATGTGTGCATACTGTGGACTTAGTGGGTAAGTGGATAACGCCATAGCATTTGAAGCGAACGGTACTGGGTTCTAGTCCCAGAATAAACACTAAGTCTGAGATACAGGTACGTCCAGCTGACGAGTCCCAAACAGGACGAAACGCGCGTCCTGAATTCCACTGCTAGCCACTATCCATCTCTGCCTATAAGTAAAGCACACAAAAACAATGTGATAACTACTCTGGATAATAAATCAGTTTTACCAGGGTAGGTTAAGTGTAAGAACAAATTGTTTTTGAACACATAAATAGGGTTTCTGTTTCCATATAGCCAAGGTTTCAATAAACTTTAGTACGCGCCCGTGAAGGCTTTTGTACAAGACAAATGCTAACTTATGACCAGTCTCAGCCAAATGTTTGGCAATGGGGAGAGATGTCTGTCTATCCTGTGATCTTATTTGACCATCGGAATTCATTTGTTTATGCAGCCATTTGATTATGTGTTCCGTCACCCTTGAAGACCACATTTGCTCCTCCCTATATACGTGTTTCCGCACATACATGTAAATTAATGGACACAATGAGATGTGACACAATCACTTACGTTACTTTTTGGGTTTTCGGTGAAACATAAACCTTGTCTTTTTAATAATGACGAGTTGGGCTGCATAAAATGTCCTGTTGATGGCTAATTTAAGTCTCCGTTTCAACATGAGACTATTTGAGTCGTCTCTAAATAGTAACATGATGTAAACTCGCTTTTCAGGTGCTAGAAGCGTCATAGGTCTAATCGTGTTGTAACCGTTCCAGCGGTTTATAAATTCTAGTGGATAAGTATTATTCATGAATGTTTCAGTCAAGAGCTTCGGCATTACTTCAATAGTACCGTTAGTACAAATATAATTGATTCTATCGAATAAGCCCTTTACACAGAAAGTTCGATGGAACCACCATCTCTTCTACTAATCAGAATGTCTAAAAAAGGAAGCTGGTTATTCTTCTGTCCTTCTCATGTAAGAGAAATATGCTTTTGACTTGTGTTGAGGTCTTTAACAAGTAATTCAGATTTTTACGTTTATCTCCTATGATTATGCTGTCGTCAACGTACCGTTTATACAGACGCATCTTTTGAATTGAGTCTCCAGCTAGATCTTCAACATATCCTATAAACACATCAGCCAGTACGGGCGTATACTAAGGTTTATTGAGACCTTCACTATATGGAAATTGAAACCCTCTTTATGCGTTCAAAAACAATTTATCCTTACACTTAATCTACCCTGGTAATACTGATTTATTATCCAGGGTGGTTATCACATTGTTTTGTGTACTTTATTTTTCTTTGTTACGGTTTACCTTTAATCTGTCTAGTTGACCTTTTGGTTTTTATATAAAATGTCTTAGCAAGTATATGTGTGATCAGATTGTTCAAAATGTATTGCACAAATATATCGTGTAATTTTGATACCCTTCGTCTACACATTGCATTATTGAAATTTACCAAAGGAACTAATTTTTTCTCACACTCACCCATATATTTATCCTGATTATTCATCACACAATTTCAACCAATTGTAGTACACACATCAAATATTTGTGATACCAAAATTTATAAACTCCAACTTGCGAACTTATTTTAAAAATTATTCTAAATTATTATCTTGTAACCCCTCCCCATTATGACTAAATAAATGTTCATAATTGATTGATTCTCGTTCATGCATATTTGTGTTCTATTCAGTTTACTTCGATACACTCCCATTTTACTTTGTATTAATCTTGTTGTAGTGTTGTTTCCAGGGTTTGAAAGTTATATTTGATACAGGAATACAGATTGGTTGTTCAGATTTTTTTTGTACTTTTTATATCTCATTTATTCGCACTAAATTAGGATGGTTACGTAACAGATACTAATGTTTTTAAGAATAAAAGTTCATTTTCGTATAATATTCGTCTAATTAAGGTCAATCAAGTTTTTTCAGTTAAATGTGATATCGTTTAATGTAAGGTAGACACTTGATGCTGGTTTATGTAGACTTAGTTAGACGACTGTTGAGGGCCATAGGGAAATGTTTTGGCCTAGTATTGAGACTCTTCATCGTTGGCATCAACGATTCTACCAATCGTTTCTAACTTCCTAGCGTTATTATGAACTGGAATGTTTAGTCACATAGACTGAAAATTATTTTTAATCAAACTTGATCTGTAGTAATTGCTAGATGATATGACATTGGTTACTGATGTCTTAATTAGCATAAACGTTAGATTCAAATACATATCATTGTATATTCTAGATCAATTAAAGAGGAAGAATGTATTTGTAAAATCTCAGCGAACGAATTTGAAGTAAATCCAACGTTTCGCCTGGTAATCTGATCCAAGCTTTTTCAAGGAAATATAATCAAACATCAAAATTATCGAATATAAATAGGTACATGGTTCTCAGGTTCACTGTATACTGAATAGGTCATCCAATCAACGTTAACTGTGTTTAAAGTAGGTATTTGCATTATTGTGTAAGAGACATGTGTTGTGAAACGAAAAGTGTCCAGATAACAAATTGTGTGTATACGTAAGTGAAAAGATAATAGATAGCTAATAGTCCAATTGACAGATATGAAGAAAAACAACAGACATAAAGGTCATAATAATAAAAACTGAATAATAATCATGAAAACTTGTATAAGGTAGTAATAATAACTGATTACAGATTGAAATCATGAGTCAGTTGAAGCTAGACCACCATTGAAAACCTGGAAGCACTGGACGGCCGTTCCGTCCTAGTATGGGACTCCTAAGCAGTGCGCATCCACGATCTCTCACCACTCGAGGCTCGAACCCAGGGCCTACTGGCTTCGCGCGCGAGCACTTAACCATTAGACCACTGAGCCGGCATCCAACGGTGTTAATGTCTAACTTCAACCAATCCACGAAGTTGCGCTATCGTACACCATTGTCTTCAGTGAGTTCCTATCTCACAACAGACCTGGTTGAACTCCACTGGTAACGACTTCTCACTAGAACTCCAGAAGTGTCTCCTGAAGTCAGTCACTAGTGAGCAGGTGATTATTATTATTATCAGAATGTGTTTTGTGAAAATTTCTAAAAATCTCCACAAAACACATTCTGATAATAATAATAACTGATTAGTTTAAAATTGCAAAATAATAAACTTAAAAAAAAATCCAGTAATAATCAAATAAAAGTGCAGAAAGAAAGAAAAAACAACCCAGAAACATACCCATTAAGGAATTAGGGCCAAGGAAAGATGAGAGGTTGAACATCCTGGGAACTCCTAACTAACACCTGCTCGTCGCGCACGCTGCGGAGTCCCACTGGTGACCACATTGGAATTTGATCAATTGAATTCGACCACGACTATGGTCCAAATAATTACGACATTCAGTTTGTATTAAGCGTGACTCATACTTATTTTGTGATGATCACCTGACCTTGGGCCTGAAATGTCTGGAAAATAAAAGTACATTGAGCAGACAGATTAAGTCTTACGATTCCTCAGTGCTAAAGGTTAACATGATTGTATGGGAAATGAAACTAAATCAATAATTCTATTCCCAACTATATTATGTTATCACTTTTTAATAATAGACAATTCATATCAGACATTTAGATCATATTATTCATCTGTTTCCTATTGGTATTTATGTTATACAGGCGAGACTATAATTTACGGACTGCCTGTGAGGGATACTAAACCGGCCATTAAAAGCAATCCCTTTCTGGGGTCAAGAAAAGATTATAAATTGATATGGTAGAGTGATTGAGAAATTGAAATATTAGTTACGTTTGGTCAATTAACTAACATTTTATCCGGTTACATTTTACTGGATCATTGTGGGATTTAAATCGCAACAACCCAAGTGCAGCCATTTGTAATTGAGAACTTTCTCTGGTTAATATTTATTAACCTCCCAAGCGTAATTCGATCCAAAATGTCATTATTTAATTTAATTTTTTTTAATATGCAAGCGCCCCATAATTTTCTACTGGTAATCATATTTCCAAATTTAAATTCATTCTTCAAAGTCAGCCGGTCATCTACAGCGTAGAACCAAGCACATATATGTATCGGTCCAAATTGCCATACCTCATTAGCACAACAAGGTGAACACCAAATTCATGGAAGCAGTTGCTTCAGTGGAATAGTAATATGTAAAAAAAATATTGCATATAAGGATATGATACAAAGACAGAATTAGTTCGTAGAAAGAAAGGTATAGAGTAATTCTAATTTCATGATTTAAGGAAACATAAAGTGTATGCACCAACGCGATTGTGATCGATTCTGAGCCATGTCACACAGTCCTTCGAAGCACCGACAATCGTTTGCAGTTACTGTCGTTCCTAAAGTGATTGTTTATGATTAAGGTCAGACAAATTTTACTTGAGCAATCTGATCGCACAACCTAAAACATTATCGAAATTAGCGGCTGAATCTAGCAGTGGGTTAGATCTTGTTTTTTAAGTTATCTGTAATGAAGATCAATGTAGGAGTTACAAAGCACTGCTTTGTGATCTTGTGCATTCACCTAAGTTCACGAAAAGTACGACTTTGGATTTGAATATATGGGGATCATCTTCGTATTCAACGACTTTTAGCTCAATATTGGTAGCCTCATCCAAACTAGTAGATCTTTAACAATTCATAATGGTTAGTTCTGAGAGCGAGTGGAAGCATGTCAAATTCAGATTAGCTAAGTGCTCAATAACTACAAGCACCTATTGTTAGCGAAAGCAGATGCTCGCTATTCCTGTGTACGTTAAGTTGGACTGGACCATCAACATTCCATCTCATACATAAGCTAAGCGTTTACTATAAATCCAAAATGGAGCGATGTAACAACACGACTTAATGTTAGAAATCCCTTCATTGTATTCAAATCAGTCTTACTAACGAACTTTAATCCATGGGATACGTGCCCATTCGATATGTTTGAAGACAGTGAATGAAAATTCAAGCGAAATAGAACTATTTCAGATCTGAACAATAATCCATAAATCAGTTGTAAATATTTCTTTACTATTACTTGGATATCGTTTTGCGTTTGTCGGGTTAGCATCTATCCTACAGCACTTATGATTAAAGTAGAATATTCAGGTGAAAACATAACGGGATCTTAAAAGTACTAACGACCTAAGTTCAAATAAATAAGCACTTACCACATGAGGTCCATTCAGTGACAGAAATCAGTAATTAAGTGTCAAGGTTAACATGGTTTAAAATGAATTACAGTGATGCGTATGTATTCTTTACCCTTTTTAAACCTTTTGCAAATTTTTTGCTCTTCGTCGATTTTTGTTTTTCTTGGTCGATAATGGTTTTACTCGTTTTTATTCGTTTTCATTTTACTGTGTTGCTGCAAAGTGTGATAACTTGAATCTGTTCTCTTACGCTAAGAAATATTATGTTTAAGTAATAGTTTCAATCTTAATCAATGAGAATTTTTCCTTATATGATAGGAAGATGTAGACTTTTCACTACATATGCTGTGTAATAGACCTCACTGCTTTGTGAATTCGATATCTATTTATTTATTTGAACACATAAATATTGATACAAGAAGGCACCGAATACATATGCGCCACACAAGTCACTTGGTTTGTGTATGGGGTTAGATACTGTCCGGGTGCCCATACCAGAGCAGGTGGTTTTTTAGGGGGCCACGCCCAGAACCTTCGACCTAAAGGTCTGATCAACAATGCAGTGGAGCAACGTCAGGAGATGCAGTCCCATGGTGGTCGGCGACCAGCGATCGGTTTATGTTTATACGCCATTTGTTCTTTCAGAGTCATGGAGCCATGTGCAGAACTGAGTATTTTACATTGAAATATGTATGCAGTAGCGGAGTGTGGATCTTATTTAGTAGACGCGACTATATGGTTCATAATAAATTGTCATATACGTAATCTATCTAATCTATACTTAAGCTACGGTCTTAACCCGCTTTAAAATGTTTGGCTCAAATCAATTTTATCCTCATCAAAATACTCTCCATCAGCGACAATAAACTTTTCCCTTCTTTGTTTCCATTATCAAAAATGTTCCTCAGTGAAACACTTCGTTTGCATTGACGTATCATATTTCATCATTAACTTTTCGTTTTGTAATTTCATATCGATGTTTTACTGGTGAGAGCACCACCAATTCTTGTTCAGTCAGGTGTAGGTAACTTCGGGA
Source organism: Schistosoma margrebowiei (assembly GCA_944470205.2). Classification (NCBI taxonomy): domain Eukaryota; kingdom Metazoa; phylum Platyhelminthes; class Trematoda; order Strigeidida; family Schistosomatidae; genus Schistosoma; species Schistosoma margrebowiei. The sequence goes on from OX104028.1 coordinate 45,933,352, forward strand.
CGATTTTCGCACACAGGTTTCTTTATTCCAAATGTTTTGATAGAATCTTGAACATAGGCACTAACAAAATTCAATTCATCGGTAGTCCGTACAGTAAATTGACGGTCGAGTAGCATAAAACATCACGTTCATTAACAGAGGAATTCGATGGTCATTCATCGATAGTAGCTTAGTTCGCGTATGTACCAAGGACAACATGTATTTCATTTCTACATACTTTGAAAATATTTTCTTTCAATAATAGTAATTCTTTTTTCTTTTTCTGTTTGCAGTGTATTGGTACGGATAACTTGTAAATGGAATATATGATACAGGGTGAAACTTGTCTCTTTCATCCGGTGATAACTTACTTGCCACAACTATGACAATAAGTATTATTCTTGCACACTATTTTTCCCAGTATTTTTTCTACAACTTATTTTGTATAGGTGACTTTTGATTTCATTTTGTTCTTTTTGTCATTTTTTTATTATTAGAAATAGTATTATTATAATTATCAGTGGTATAACAAATACCACTAAATAAATCAGTAAGTTGTTAAATTTCATCTGCTCTTTTGCAAAGTAGTTTATAAGTTTTCAGTAACATAGTGTCATATGTACTATATTGTTTACTTGGTACCGCTGGAATTCGTTTGAACTCGTTTTGTCTTGATTGTTTTGCTACTTAAAAGTGAGTAGGGTTTATGATTGAATAGAAGTTTTTTTTTTAGATTCAAACTTTGTTAAGTGAAATTAAGTTGAATGCTGAATGAGGAAATATTTCGTGTAGAGATTTGTCCATAATAATAATGATAATAATAATAAACTGTTGAGTGGTTTATGGTGAAAGGTGTTTCAACTGTTCATGTGTTTATAAGCTGTGTAGTTGTTGATAGGATTAATGATGATGTTTTGTTTGACGAGGGAGTACAATTCATACATAAACCAAACAGTCGTAAATACAATTATTACCGTAATTTGATGTTGAACATTAGAAGTTCCGATCGTGTGTACAACTAACAGTTAATACTGAAACATTTCCCACGGGGAAGAGATTGATATTTCCTAGTCAGGATGACTCTTGTTGTTCGTTAATTCGAAATTGACCTGTTTATCTTTGTGCTTTGTATTTTTGTAAGTTGGTTCGGTATTTATCAGAGAATCCCAGTCACTTAACATGTAAATATATTTCTGGATTATAAATAAAATATATATACTTTAATAGTTATTATAAGTTGTTAAATTTCATCTGTGAATTTCGAGTATACTCACAGGTATGGAGTTTTTATGGAATGACATGAATATCAACATATTTTTAAAGCTTAGATATCACAATTTACCATCAAATGTTTCCATAATCTAATTGACTGCGACATTTAGAAAGTTAACTTTTTCGTTAGTAGATGTTAATCCACAAAAATCTCACGAGTTAGATATGTTGGATCTTACCATTTAAGCTTAAAATGATGATTTTTGTGTACTGAAGGATAGCTTAAGATTTTAGTTTATTAGACGAAGGCCTAAACTTGCGGTACTGTTTGTTACCTTCAGTTCAGTTATTTCTAATGTTTTTCTAGAACGCTTTTTGATGAATTTATATAGTGTAAAGAGTTAATGTGTAGATTTATGTATATAACCAGATCGTCCAAAATGTATCGGGCTAAAATACCTTATGGCTCTGACAAAATAATTTCCATGTTAGTTAGCGGCAGTCAACGTAATCCCTAAATCTATGTTACGAGTTCACTGGCGTTCGTCACCATGGAATACTTACAATTCTGAGCAGATGGATTTCTTTCATCACCTCACTGTGTTTTGATCGATATAATTCATTTAGCATTGAATACTTGACAGCATGACGTTAGTTACTACTACTGGATTAATATGCATTTTGTCTATTTCTCCTTAATTTACTCCGTATTTTTGAAAGCATGAAACTTTCCAACAAATTGGCGAAGCTGACTAGCATATATACATGTAGGGCTGGTAAGCCAAGCTTGAAATACATCACTCCCAATCGAAATTCTTATTTAGCTTCTCGTTATCTTGTGTGAAAACAAGTCATATTTCATAATTTAGCTTCCTAAAATATAAGTTGACTAGGGTTATTTATTTTTAGCCTTAGGAAGTATTGATTTACAAATGATTTTGGGTACAGATGTGTGTGAGCTTTATATATAACTATATAGTTCAATGTGTATCTGATGCATTCCGTGTATGTCTCACTATCAGAAGATACTGACACTAAACTTTTTTATTGTTGAGATTTAATGTCAGTAGGTAAATGAATATTATATTACGTTGAGATTTGACCAATGCATTATTTATTACGGTTGACGCGCTTATATACAGATGAAAATATTTGTATCTGGGATATCGTATGGAAGACATCTTTTCACGTTACAACTCGATGTAACATCACAGAATATATTAGTATTCATAAACCTTTACCTCACAGCAGAGTGATTAACGATCATCTACATTAGACTTCGACGTAGCCACTTTTATACTTTGTGGTAAACAGCTTTTTTATTAATTATATTTGATACCAAAAATTGGTCCAAAGAATGGAACTCTCCTACTTCATGTTTATTTGTAAGTGTGCAATCCAAGTTACCCTGAATCTTCTAACTTCTTGTTTTCAGCAATGAGTAAATCAAACATTTCACAATTATGGTTGTAACTCACTTATCTTTAGTTGAAACGCTAATTCTAGCCACAAGAAACCAATTTAAGTTTTGCACTAGTCTATATATCAAACGACTTATAATTAATTCGATTTCGCTTCTGAAAAATCTTGTAGTGTATCTTTGTATTTGGTATTTCAGAATTTAGACGTAGTTTACAGCCACTTGGTTTTCATTTATTTCGGTTGGAATCAAAACAAGGTGGGATGACCACAGAGCTCACAGTGGATTTCAAGTTGTAATACAGGCTAACTTATCATACTATTTAAACATTCTGTCAGTAACACATTTAGGTACATTTTTGTAGTATTATATCTGATTGAGATGGAGAGATTTTAAATCATTGTGATGGAGTTTTGTTCTATGAGATAAATGGTTTGGTCATGGAGCTTCCATCGTTCTTCTGAACAACATAACCAGCACAAACTTCAGATAGAAATCATTCAGATACCAGTATATTAAGAAGTACCTGTGTACCTGTGATTTTCTCTTTTGGGACTTTGTTGTCATGTCCAGTTTCCTTGGAAACACTAAACAGATTGCTTCTTAAAGTAGAAAGGAATTAGAGTAAAAAAAATATGGAAATATTCAATTTGACTGCTTCAGGTTCATGATAAAAATGTATGTATGATCGAGCACAGTAGTAGTTCCATTTGATCTTTATTTCTTTTCAGGTCTTAACTATTTTCTCCGTAACGTTGAAATTTCATGGTCCTTGAGAATTAAAAGTTAACATTGATTTAAATTATGTATGTTTCACCTATCTTAACAGCTTTTGTTATGACGGAGTTTAAATTAGTATTTCAAAGTCAGGAATATAATTGGGAGTTTATGATTAAGTGGAGTCTCAATTTATTCAAAATTAAATATACATTATGGCGATAGGCTGAGGTAAGGATTATGGTTAGAATTGAAACTAATTTTTTGTAATTCATTTTTGCATTGGTTGTCTGAATCTCCCCGTTGATATTTACGATTATAATTGATCAGTCCTGGAGTGAACATTGGCTCTGGGATGTAGGTACATTTAGCTAAGGAGTTTCAAATAGAATGGAGTGTGCATCCTGGATTCCACTTCTAGACATCATCCATCTCCGCTTATAATTTTTTATAGTTATAAAAACTAGAGTGATATTACTTCATGAATTGTTCAGAAAAATCAAATATCGAAGGGATGGTACGTGTTGTGTTAAGACGGGATGTGATATCGGTGTAAATGTTATTCAAGATTACTCCCTTTTTAATTCAGTGTAATAATTACTCAGAGTAATATTCGTCTATTTTCAGTGCAATATTCTGTTTATGATAACATTTATTTGAAGTATGGAGTTTACTCAGTATAATATTGTTTGTATTAAATTGGTGTAAGCTTCACTCAGTATGATATGGATCATATGTTTTTCAATAATTCTTTGTATTTTCTCTAAATGTGATATTTATTATTGTGTCATGAAGCGTGTGTAACAATCAATATGAAAAAGTCTATTTTTGTTAAATACACGGTGTGTTTTGATGGGGAAATAGGTGTTCTTTAGTCAGTTTCCGTGTACGTATTTCGCTTCATAGAGATTACAGTGGTTACCGGTATCAAGTACTACAGTAGCTCCCGCTGCTATAATGTAATGATCTAGCAGTTTGTGAAAACATGAGATCAAGTTAGTTTATGAATGAGTGACAATTGTAAACTTCGTGAATATAAAGAACAGGATAATTAAATTTTATACCTAACGTCACATATTGGTCTTATTTAAGCAACAATTGAAACTCGGGGACCAATAGATAGCTGTTTTGTTCTAGTATGGAACTCCTCAGCTGAGTCCCAGTATTTTATTTTGTTTGCGATTTCTAACAAAAAATACTTGATGTCAATCTTTTAATCATTGGCTGACATCAACTAGGGAGATCCATAAATTTCCTCGGAAAAAACCAAAAAGGGCTGTGAAAACTCTGAGAAACATCTTATTCGATCGGCATCCAACATAAGTTTTGCCAGAAACATCTAGAAGGTGAAAAGTCACATGTCGCGTTTAGTAGCGTTCCAGAATTTTCCGGAATCCCAACGCCATCTAAAATGCCATAAATACTCTAGATTTTCTTTAAATGAACGAACATTGGAGTAAAGCGTTTCTTCTATATTTCGCACCTTTTCTCTCGTGTTCAAGTTTCCGTGTAGATTAGCCTGGGGGTTACTAGAAGAGCTTAGGAAACCGAATCTAGAGTTCAAATAGAAGATTTATCACGAATAATCACCTTAAGCCTCCAAAAATATTTGTGAAAGGGATGGTAAAAAAAAATACTCTTTCTATGTTAAATGATTAACACACTTCATATTTACAATAAGTTTATACTTCTATCCTTAAGTGGAATTAGTAAAGTAATGGCTTTTTAATTTCAATGTTTTTAAATTCAAAAAAGGTAGTCTACATATGGGAATAATGAATACAAGACCATACACCGTTTATAGGCAGTTTGTTCATTTATCAAAATAACAGTCTGCATATATAAAATAAATATAGGAAAAACGAGTAAATATTTCTATAATGGCGTTTACTTACAAAAACGTTTACGTGGGAATAAACAGCTAGTTTTGTACAAAACAGAGTAGGATCTGTTCATGTGGAATTCCTTACTTGCATAGTATTTTGATTCAGCATTTTCACTAATTCACTATTCGTGCTCCATGTATTTGAATTTCTTAATGATAATATTGTTTGTTCTCAAGACGGTTCATTATGATTCCAATGTATATTTTTTATGTAGAAGAGAATTTGTCAAATTCAGTGAGCACTTGAATTGTTTATTATAACTAAGTTCGTAATCCTTCGTTTCAGAAGGCGTATCCATACGATTATGAGATCTGATTAAATTATCGAGCATCATTTTAGATTCATTTTGTATATATGTGAAATAACTTGTAGAAACATAAGAAATGGTCATACAAATGTATTGAATATTAAATTGTTAATATTCGTAATAGTATAGTGGAAAACTTAGTATGTTATGTGGAAGATATGAAATAGGTTACATCGTTTTACCTTAGAAGTTTGGTATTGCAGTAAAGGTCAAATAAAAATATCTCATCATCATGATAATTGTTATCATTATTGGTATTATTACTGTATTGATAAGTAATAAGAATTGAATATATAAATCAGATTTTTTAATATGGAGTTTTCAAAAAAGAAATAAGTTCTTTCCTTTAAAATTTGCAGCTAGTAGAGTAAATAAAAGTAAGTTCACTAAAAAATATGAGAATTAGCCATTAGATTAGATTGCATTGTTTATCCTCATAATTACTGATGACTTTATGCTGTTATCAGCATTGTTATCCACATAATTCTTCAATATCGTCATGTCGATGCCTAAAGAATGTTAATTGGTTGATGGTTGTGGTATTGAATAACTATGTGATTTTGTAGGTATCGATGCCAAGGTTGGACTTGATGGTTTCAAATCAATTGAGCATTGGACGGGAAGCTAATAACAAATATATTTTTTTGTTATACTCTCAATAAGTAGGGATTTGTATTTCTTACATTTCGTGACTTAATGTAAGTCACTTCAGAGTAAATAAATAACCGGATTCAATCACCACTTGTTGGAATAGTACTAAGGAAACAATGCAGATTATATTTTTGTACAATGAAAATCATAGCAGGTCTGAATATGTCAATTTCAAGTTATTCTTGGTTGAGTTTGTATGACTTGTCACTATTTGTGCGTCAGAATGTGGATATGAAACATGTATGCATTTGTAATATGAAGCAGTGAGGTTGAAGTCCTGTGTGTATAGGTTGTGCGGAAAATAAATAAGATCAAATGTGATTGTTTGGATAAACAGTCCAGGTTAGGTGAATACTCAAGCCTTCTTTCTTATTGCTTCATTATACATTGAATTTATTGTACAATTTGGTTGTAAATCAGTAAACCCAATCGACTCACTGTTCAATTAATAAAATGTTTGTTATAGCCATTTTGTTCACATAACTTTTAGTATTAACATCCTAGTTTTGTTATGGATAGGTATATTTGTGTATAACTTGTAGGGTGATTACTATCAGCTTTTAATTTTGCTAAGATGTCAGCCTTATTGCCACCAGCCTCATCATCATCTTCAGTACCTTCAAAATTTAAATACATTGAGCTAAAGCTTGATTGAACTATTCAATTATTATTGTTTGTGCTTTCAGTTGATATCATTATATCTGAAAGTCTAATATTTTCTTCATTTGACTTGATGTGTATTGATTTTTTTAAACTTGCTAAATCGGCTAATGATCTACCTCTTGGTATACCCATTACTTGCTTACTATTTTTAAATGTTTTGCTTCGTTTTAGAATATCCGTGTTAGTAATAGGATTATTTATATTGGACTTTTTTCGATAATTGTTTACAAGATTACTAAAAGGTGTATTTTTTAGTTTAGACTTTATTTTATTACTTAATGATGGAAGAGATGGTATTGGGTTATTTTTGATGTTATTACTGCTGTCACTGTAGCTGTTCGCACTGATGTTGATTTTGTCAATATTCTCAGTATCACTATCGTTTTTGCTATAATTCGTAGTCTTTGCATCATAATTACGGTTATCATTACTACTACAACTGGTATTATCGTTTATGTCATTGATTTTGTTGTTTGTAACATTATTATTGTCGTCGTCACCGATAGTGATGCTATGGAAGATGGAATGATAGTCGTGGACATTTGATGGTTTGTTATATGAATGTGGTTTATACAAGTGTAACGCCATGTAGACTAAATACGTTACATCCATGCCAGCTGGATAATTCATCAATAATGTTAAACATTCTGCAAACTCATATTTTATTAATGTTGGTCCTAAACGTAACAGCATACTTAAATACATGTAAGGAACAAATGCTAAATTATTGTTTACAGCAAATATACAATCCCATATATATAATAAATCTTGTAAGGGGAATTCATGACCAAATAGTAAACGTATCCATTTTAAACCAAATAATTTTGGTGATATCTCTAATTTTTTCAAATGGTTGTATAATAATGGGTTGTGTCTCAATAATAATTGTTTGTGTATTTGTTCTACAAAACAATCTCCTGAACAGTTATGTTTAGAATGTTCTTCCTGATCAAAATGAAACGTGTGTTGATCTCCGCCGTCAGGTTGTTTTAATTGATCTTTATTCTGTCTTTCATATTTTTTGATGATTTCATCCCCCTCACTGTCATGTTTAGTTTCTTCATGATCCTCTCCGTCTAATTCGTCATCATCGTTCTCGTAGTAAATTTTAAAATATTTAAGATTATTATTATCATCAATACTGTCTTGTGTTTTATTGGTAACTATGGGAGTTTGTTCTGGGTCATTGGAGTTTGCATTTGCTTCTGATTTTAAAACTAATATTGTTGTTGGTAATCCTATAATTGTACGTCTTCTTATTCTTTTTTCATGAGTTGTTAGTTTTGTTTGAGGATACCAATTTTTGACGGAGTTCATAATTTTTGCAAACATCATATAAACATCAGCTTGAAAGTATTCCTTATTCATAATATAATTTAAATCATTCCATAAATCAGATGATATAATTTTCATTTCTACAACATGTTCAAATGCAGTTAGATCACAATGTAAAACGAATAATAAAGGTGCTAATATTTCATGCATACCTTGTTGATAGGAAATATTCTCATGTTCTGTATAAATATATAATAAATCAATCATAATGTTATGTATATTTTGGTTATGAAAATATTCCACTTTTGGAAATGTTCTATTAACATCTTTTGCTATTATGCGTTTTACTTTTAATGAGTAGAAATATTTGTTCCACAAACTCGTTCTACTATAAGATAATGGATGATCATCTGATTTTATTTGATTAATATATGGATTAATATTAATTCGACAATTTAACATGGCAAAATATTCTCTGTCTTTTTTTAATTGTTTCGACCATTGACTTACATCATTGGGTAGAATGTCAAGAAATATACGCCAACAAATGCTTCGAAAATGACATACACGTAATTGTCCATTAATAGCATAATTGATTAAACGTGGAAGTAAAGTATTCGACTTAGATATGTTTGTGATAGGAGTAATAGATTGTAAATTTATCAAGTTTCTGACGTAATCTATTTCCATTTTCACGTCATCTTTAGATGTTATTGTGTACGTGAATAAGTGACAGAATTCTCTACTGTAAGAACTTGGACTTTGAGTCCAATCTAAGTTAGATAGTGTGTTACCACTTAACTGATCATACTTTTTAACATTTCTTTTGATAGATCTTCCTATGATCATTTGTGATGATGATAATGATTCATTTATTTCTGATGATATTTTTGATCTTGATAGCAGAGTAGATGAGTATTTTTGCTTGCACGATGAAAATTCAACACTGTTTCCGAAATCATCATCATTCTGTAATTCATTTATTACTGACATTTCATCACTTATGAAGGCGAAAATATTTTCATTTGTCGTTTGATATAAATGATATATATATAAATATAAATTAAGGTACAATAAATATCAATAAAATTTACAAAGAATGTACCATATTTCGAAAATTCTCAAAGTATAACTTCGTTACTTACTATAAAGCATTAATTATTACTTAATGAAGTAATAGATCTTAACTGATAGTTTAAATCAAGCATAATTCAGGCTCTCACAACTAAGTATTGATTTCTTTCTTTACCCTACAGAGTGCATTCTAATTAATAAAGTTTAAAAAAGTTTACAAGACTACTTAACCAGAAAATGTCCCCAAGTGGTATGCATGAAATGTACTCAATACCCTTAGATTCTGTTATCGTAGGAAAACTTGTAAATTCCAAAATATAAACACTTTTATGGCTGTTTACAAAATGAACATTATGTCACCAAAATTATTATTTTCTGAGTTACTGATATTTTCTTATTATAAAAATGAGCGCACTAATCATAAAGTACTTTGAAGTTATATGAAATAAGAATCCGATATAAATATGATCAGGACTAAAATAACAATTACACAACAAAAAGGACCAAGTCGGAAAACTTTGAACTTCATCGTTGGTTTGGTCATCATATTATTATTTTTCATGTACATTTATTTACTGACACATTTCAAAATATAGTATCGACGTGAATTTCAAAAGATTTGACAAAAGAATGATTTGCTAAAATAATCAACTAGTTTTCACTTGTTATTTATATATTTCCTAATTCAAATAGTAATTTACTATATGAGTAGTAATACATTATATATTGTCTTTAAAAAGAAAAGTCAGTGGTGTACTAAATGTACACAGAAGTCTTTAAATCATGTGATCCTGTGGTTTGATGTATTTCAGACCGAGACTCTAATTTATGAACGACCTTTGAACGAATCTAGATTGACCTCGAAAAATATTAGCCAACCAGCAAACAGTGAGTTTAGAGTAAAAATATATTATACAAAACCGAAGAAATAATATGGATACACTTCTGATACGTGGTTCAAAAACTTGTCAAGATGAGAAAGAGGTTCGGAGGTTCTAAGATCGTAGTGCATTCAATAGAGTAAGTCATCCATATGGCTACAGAATAGTTGGTCTCTGGAACCATGATAAGGTCACAAAAGCTCTTTCAGCCTCGACCACGTAGGTCCAATATTGTTTGTGTGCACTCCGGTTGTTGAGTACACAAAATACCACCTGTGGATAACGACACAATGCACATAACCAAGCCTATGTATGAGCCTGTACGCTCTGCAATCATCCGTATATATTGTAGTACCTGGCTGCAGCCAGTGTTGCTGGTGCTTTTACAATCCAGTTCGCACTAATTTCCATAATTTGCTCTATTTAGGAATTATATACGGGGTTTTCATCACGAACTGACATCAGCTATAATGCCAAAACTCTATTTAACCAAATCGATGAAAAACTTTCGTGCCAAAATGCGAAATCTTTTATCTTATACCCAGATTGTTTCCTTCACAAATTATAGTTTCGCCGTTTTGTTTGTTACAGCCGCCCAATTATCACGTTTTGCATAAAATCCTCTGTAAACCGATTGTACGTTAGCATTAGGCACTGAAGTTGGTGCCGTGACCTTAAAATCTCAAACGCTACTGATTGACTTGTCTATAAATTAGAGTCGCGCCTATTTCAGGTAACTGTTTTTATAAATAAGGTGCACAATCATGCTACTGTTTATTAATAAGTAGTTCGATTTCGTACTTTGAGTTTTGTTTCTAACCATTCATACTTAGTGATATAAAATGTGATCCATTTGGTTTCGGAATATATAAACAGAGGTCGCTAAAAATGCTGTTTTCAAAATTATGAAAAGACTCATAAGTTAACGGTACTTCGAAAATTTTATTTAATCTTAAAATTACGGTTGCAAACTACGTGAATAGTCAATAAAAGTGTCATAAGGACTTAAGCATTGCAATATTTTAATCATAAGAATAAACCCATCACTATGATATTGAAAATAGAGCATATAAAAACGTAAGCAATCGTCAAATGTATTTATTACTAAGAATGAAACTAAGTAGGTGTTTGTGTTTGTGATATAACGAGGAAAAAGGAAGCAGTTGAAAATGAGGAAAAGTAAATCCAGTTATAAGGTTGTTTGCGTATAATCGCTTTTTTAAGTGGGAGGGATTTTTAGGGTTCGCATTTACTGTTGGTATTATTAAAAATAAATTCATATTCAATGAAGAAGTTAGTGACTGATTGGACCTAGTAACTTAATGGGTAACTTGGCTTTTGAAGCGATAGTTATTGGGATTGCGTTTCAATATGAATATCAGCACTTGGATACAGGGATATTCAGCTGGCAGTTCTTAGGTAGGGCATAAAGCGCGTTTTGGATTCGATTGCTACCTACAATTGAACTTAAAAGAAAGTCTGGGATGGTTAACTCAGATATGTGTACTTACAACTAAGTTCATAACACAAGTGAAAGTAATTGAGATGATCTAGTTAGAAACACAATTATCTGAATAACTGTGGTTGACTAGCTGCAAAAAACTGGTGGTATCCATAAGCATTTTATCCTTTCTGCGTCACAATGAACTATCATTAGAAAATAATAATCGTGGATTGGTTGGTAGTTGGTCATTTTAACAACTTTGGCTGAGTTACTACTGGATAGTTAGCTAGATATATCTCAATTGAATCGAAACTTAAGGAAAAGTGGTTTCTTAAGCCAAACACTTTAATGTTTTTAGTTCATCTTTACTCGTAGTTATTTCAATCAAGATAATAAACACTTTTTTGAGAAATCTGTATAAAAATTTAGGATGACTAACTAGTCAGTGAGTTGGTGTATGAATAAAATAACACCAGGTGACGTGATAATTGTCATATTTTGTTCAAACCCAAACAATAAACGTGTGGAATAAAAGTGCTTCCAGGTTTTCAGTGGTGGTCTAGCTTAGATCAACTCGTGATTTCAACTGTGGAAATACTACGATCTCCACAAATTCCTATACTGATAAATATCAATAAAATAAATGGTCATAAGAGAATCATTTGGTAGTTCAGAATCAACATTAAGTTACTGTAACTTCAGTCGTAGATTGTAAAAAACTTAAGTCTGAATTTTCAGGTGACATGTTACGAGTAAGATCAATAATTCTGAATGTATATGAACAGTTGAATTCCCTTCAGAGACTTTCAAAGAATCATAAACCGGTTGAGGGACAGCTTGAGCGATGCGCAGAAAAACACAATTTATCATTTGTTGATTTCTATTAAAGAATTGTGAAAATTGGAGTCCAAAACTTGGTGTAGGTACTTTTAATTTGGTTGTATTTGGTTGATCAGTGAAATAAATAGTTCGATTTATAACGATATCATCATTTTCAGAATGGGTTTTGTGGAGATTTTTAGAAAATTCACTGGTTGAAATCATGAGTCAATTGAAGCCAGACCACCATGGAAAACCTAGAAGCATTGGATGGCCGTTTTACCCTGGTATGGGACTCCTCAGTAGTGCGCATCCACGATCCCGCACCGCGCGGGATTCGTGCGCGAAACCAGTAGGTCCTGGGTTCGAATCCCGCGGGGGGTCGTAGATGCGCACTGCTGAGTAGTCCCATACCAGGGCGAAACGGCCGTCCAATGCTTCCAGGTTTTCTATGGTGGTCTGGCTTCAATTGACTCATGATTTCAACCAGTGAAATATCATCATCTGTTTCTTTTTCTTAAGCAAATCATTCCTTAGTCGATTTTCTTCAGCCTGTTCATCTGGTATCAGTAATTGGTTATACACACAGATAACAATGTTAGAATTCCATTTCTTAAAAATTCAAATTGTAACGATAAATATTTCCATTTACATTATAATCAGTAATTACCATAAATGGAATATATAGTCGTATAGGTATCATTTATTTTACATATATTCAAGTAACGTTTATTGCTTTACTTTTATCATTTTTACAATTTTAGGGTTACTGTGCTTTTGTTTAAAAAAAATCGATTAAATGGATGATCACTAGTATGATTGAATTGAATAATACATGTGATATATATCTCATTATTAAGTGTTGTTATACCTTTACAAAAATAGATTATATATCCCAATTTAACTAATATATTTATATATAATAACAACTTGAAAAAATTTAGTTAATATTTACTTATTTGATACAAACTGTGTAGATAATATCTATGCCAATTAAATATGTGATTATTGATTTATATTCATCATCAATATTTGAGTCAAGTGATTAAGAGTAAAAACACCTAACCTCTCTATTAAAAATAAACTGGATTTAAAAAATCGTGATAGTTTTTAGTTTTTTTTAAAAAGTGTATTGATTAGTGCTTAGTAAAGAACATGTGGTTTTTATTTTATTCATATATACTTACATGTGAAACGAAGTGAGGAAGTAAGAAGGGACTTAAATTATTTTCTTGAATTTAGTATTTTTGTGAAAATATGATTTATTTTAAAATAAAGGTATTGAAAAAAATAAGCAAGATCTATGGATTTCCACCATTTTTCTCTGGTTAACTTGTATACACATTTGTTCATAGGGTAGTTAGTACCGTTTTTCGTCTAGTAAGAATGAAAGTCTTGTTAATTGGTCACATTGTGTATTGAATATCTATCTATATACAATAGAGATATTTATACAGGTAAAAAATATGCAGGGTTTCAGTCAAGCAACTATATTTCATATCAATAATGAAATGTGATTACTGTTTTACACGCTAATATTATATACCCATATAACAAAAATTTGAATATTTTAGATTATCAGAATTAAGGCTAATAAATTAATAATACTCTTCACTATAGAGTGATTTTATTTGACTAATACACACATACATAACTTTCCGTTTTTTATTTTCACAATTTAAATATCCCAAGATTTGAATAGTTCCAGAAAACTGGTAGGATGACTTTCATGGGTTTCAATACACTTTCGTCTTTTTACAATTCGATAAATTACCTGTTGCAGATAAATCATTTACAGCTACAAAATAGTAAGATTTGGTTGTTAGATATATGTCGGATTTAAACATCGAAACATATAACTTTGTTATGAGAATGTGAGTAATCTAACGTCATTCACGTTGGTTAGTATTATTTTTTCTTCCGTAAGATCAAAATAGTTCGAACGCTGAATGGTTTTTAGTTCTGTTACAACGAAGAGTATCACCACTTAGAATTGTATAATCGGTCTTCTTATGTTGATTTAAGTTCCTGAAATGATATCCTGCAAAACGTTTATATGCTAAGGAAGCACTCAATTGTATTGAATACGTAAGGTTTTTTTATTTACCAGTCCAGTAACCTGTTGATGATATCTAAATTAGCTGAATAATTTGTTTGTTTTAAACAAGTCAATCACTCAATTTATAAAACAATCGTATTCAATATTTATGAAACTGTAGTGGCCACTACAATAAATTATGAGAGGGTCGAGATGACATTTTCTTAATGATGGCAGTATGCAAAAGAAATAAACGATAAACATATCTCTGTGTGATAATAATGATAATGCTAATTGTGAAAAGTAGGTAACACCATTTGAAGCAACTGATAAGTAACATGAAGAATAACCCCACAAAGGACTTGTAGCAGTTAAATGTTCCAATCGGATGAATAAATCTAAATACTAATCAGCGAGGGGGATTTTGTGGATATTATAGTACTTTAGTAGTTGAGTTCATGAGTCAATTAAAGCTAAACCACCATGGAAAACCTAGAAGCACTGGACGGCCGTTTCTTCCTAGCATGGGACTCCTCAGCAGTGCGCATACACGATCACGTCCCGCGGGATTCGAACCCAGGACCTGTCAATTTTGCGCTCGAGCGCTTAACTGCTAGACGATTGAGCCTTCATCCAATGGTGTTAGTGTCTAACTTCAATGGTGGACGGTGGCACAGTTTCGTGGATTGGTTAGGGTTAGATATTAATACCGTCAGATGCCGGCTCAGTGGTCTGGTGGTTAAGCGCTCTCGCGTGAGAGTGATAGGTCCTGGGTTCGGATTTCGCTGGGTGGGATCATAGATGCGCACTGCTGAGGAGTCCCATACCAGGGCGAAACGGCCGTGACTGACATGTAGGACTGAGATGTAATCACTGGGATAGCTCAGTGGTAACGTCTCTGACTGTGAAGCTGGGTGACACGAGATCAAATCCGCCAGGGAGCACCAGTTCTCTCAAGATTACAGGTACACCTTGCTAACGAGTGCCAAGTAGCACGAAATCCGGGTCCAGGGTTTCTTGTTGACTACCTCCAACCACCATCTAAAATCTCAATACATAGTGCCCGCAGTGTCGAGTCACCTAGACTAGTGGCCACATTTCAACATGATCGATAGCATTCGATCTGCACTAATAAGGACTAGACAAGCATGACATTGATCACCACCCAGTGATCAATCAATTGTGACAGTTTAAACTGCAATACAAATAATGCCAAACGCACCACAGTAGATGTTGGCAAACTGTTAAAGTATAATCAAAATATTTAGGTAATTACAAGTGATATAAATACTAGATGTAATTATTTTAAACCTAGGGAGTGTCAAAATAATCTTTTTAAATATAGATTCCAGAATGCTAAGATTTTACCGTATATATCGTAAGCAGTCACATGCGCCAAAATTTAAGAGATAGATTACGATTCGATGTAATTTCCACAGAATTTGAGACAGGCGTTAAAAACCTATTAAATATGGTGAAGTATTCTAAGTTTTTAAAAGTATATGACTTGATAATTATCTTACTATGATTCTTTATAAACACCAAAATGACTTTATGTTTAGTACATTTCCTAAATGTTTTATCAACTATAACTGTTATCTGACATATGCATAGTTTAATCAATTTTAAAAAAAATTGAAGAGATGGAAATGTTTTATCACGTATTTGGTCTAGAAATATAAAAATAGGAATTTGATGACTAATCGTCACCAGATTAAAGCAACCGCTCTGACCGTTTGACCATTAAGAAGTGTTATTTGTGTTGCTCCCTTAAATGGCATGAAAGAGACAAATTTTTCAACAATAAAAAATATGGTTTACGGGGTCAGTCAATAACGCTTAAGAATTCTACCAACAGTTCAAAATAATTCACATGTAGCCATGGATAAAACTGCACGCTAAATATAGTATTTGTATGTTTAATTTAAACTTTTTGATAGTCTTTCCACCCAGAAAATATTTCAAAACTGGGATGTTTTTAGAACTAGGTTGAAAATCAAAAGGTTAGTTGAAATTAAGTATTCAGAAACTATCAAAAATGTGTTGATACTGATCCGCTTTTCAAAAATAAACAAAATTGATATGCTTCTTTGTACTATCATTTTGTGTAGTGTAGAAAAGTGATATGACTAGTTGAGCTATCAGTTTCTATGTCTGCGAATAATGTCAAGGTACATCAAGCCGTATACTGTGATACTTGGGGGTGTTGGCCAAAGTGAGATAACAGATATTCTCTTCAACTCCTTGTCGGTGAAACTGTTATAATAAGTGTATAGACCTCAATAATTCGTATAAAAGAATAAATGAGTAACAAAAATACTTCCATTTATATAAGCTAAGAAATGTCGAAATTGGAGGCAATCTATTAATGTGCTTAGTGGAGTGCCACAGGGGACAGGTTTGTGGCTAGTGCTATTTTTCTTGTATGTAAATGACCTTTCTCGTCTCCTATCATTAACGGCCTTGCTATATGCTGACGATGTCAAGATATGAAGAAGGATACGAAGTAAGGGTGATAGCTTAAAATTCCAAAATGACCTGAAGAAATTATCTGAATGGTCTCAAACACGGAAGTTGCCGATAAATACTTTCAGGTGTGTTGTGATGCATATTTGTCATGAAGGTACAGATGAATACACGATGAATAACACTGAGCTACCGGTTGTTCAAACACAATGACTTAGGAGTCATTGTTAGCCAAAACTAAAAGACTACTGCACACTGCCGCGTAATAGCCGCCAAAGGTTTTAGAACTTTACAGTCAATACGTAGGGCTTCTAGTCATGTCAACGCTAAAGAGTTTTTGACTTTGTATACAGTGTTCGTACGTCCTAAACTTGAGTACTGCATACAAGCGGCTAAACCCTGCTTGAAAAAAGAATGAGCTCTTGGAAAAGGTTTAGAGAACAGCAACTAAGCTGATTCCTAGAATAACGAAGCTTTCATATGATCCTCGACTGGCCAAGCTAAACCTATTTCCGTTGTCGTATCGTAAAACTAGAGGCGACTTGATTGCAGTTTTCATATTCCTTGTGATAAATTTTCACTGGAAGGCAATCTGTCAGGATTGTTGTTAATATGCTAGACTTAGCCAAAGATTTAACCTAAAGTTTTATGATGAGATAAGTGGTGAATTTATGAGTTAAATCTCATAGCTTAGTTAATAGGATTAACAAGGATATGGGTATAGGATTTCTCATATAAATGTAAACGAATTACGTGTCGTGCAAATTAATAATAGAACATCACAGAGACTGAGTGTCCATCAACCTTTGCTTTTTGATTATTTGCGCTAATGTCTACCATCATTAATTTCACTCTTCTACCTGACTTTTTATGATTACTAAATTTCGTTATTCAGTTATATAACTGAAATATTATTGAACCCTAGGATAGTGAAATTCACATTTTCAGAGCGAACAGTAGTTTGAAATCAGCAATTCTGGAAACTACTGCCAGGTAACTTTAAGATTGTTCCATATGGGTGATAAGTAATAAAAATGGTTCACGTAGTAGATAAACTTACACTGAATTATTACCGTAAGTGACGGAATGTTCCATTTTTAAATGAATGAGAGAAAACACGACGTTGCTCCAAAACATAAAACTCACCACTCATTGTAAAGCAATGAACAAGCGTGTCAACGGAAACACGTAGTAATTTGATAATAGGCGCTTGTGGTAAATGTTTATAACACCGATTCAAGTTTCAGTTGTATCCGCGTCGTTGTATTTACCATGTAAAGAACTTTCCCACTTAGGCTCTTAAGTAACAAATATAGTTAGTTAGTTTTGGTCTTTTCAGTATTTATTTCTCTAAAGATTCAACTTTCGATTGAAAACGCTTACTGACTGGACGGATACTACTTGCTTATATTCTGTGTTCTATAGTTGATCACTCGATGAAAAGGCGAAGTCGTGTTTTAAGCCTGTACTATTTTGATATACTTCTGGGTCGGGATTGAAGACTTATATTCGCAAAAACAAGTGGATGATAAAATATGTTGTCAACCATGCCATTATCCGTTTATACGAAATAACTTTAAGTACTATGATAGTCTGACTAAAATGGATCTCATGATAATAATCTCTTCTCATAGAGGGATATGCATAGTCCAGTTTCGAACCTCCTCTCACTGGCAGTAGAGATTATCGTGATTGTTATTTAGTGCTACACTGTTGTTGTAAATTGGTCAGATCAACTGACTCTTAAAAAATCTGCTACTTCGTCTAATTCCACTTGGCACACCAAGCTATCAGTGTCATTGCGTATTGTCTTTGGAATTTCCAGTGTCTAGAAGACCTAAAATCTTTTGAAATTCTGCTAACAAGTAAGATCAACGCTTTGTGAGTTAACATTCAGCTGGTGTTGCGCTCACTCTTACAATGTGGTCTCGTTTGGATAGAAACCCTTTAATCGTTATTTGTGTTTTACTTCTGATGTTTGAATTAGAAATTTTCTACGTACGTTATGCGTCTCACACTAACGAATCGTACACACGGTCAATAGATTCAGCATCATCATGAGGACCGTAGTGTTGCGTTCTGACGCCCTACCTCCTTGCTACAATGTTTACTGTCAGAAAAGAACCGACTATGGGAAGATCATGCAGTTTAGGGTTAGTGGAGTTTGCGACTTTACATGAGTAGGCAGCATCTCAGAAATGAAAATTTTCGAACTTTTACCACTTATTCAGTCCTAATTATGTGTTGCTAATGAGATCTATCTTCACGATCATAAGCCTGAACATTCAGTACAGCTTCTCACCTTTGAGGTCCTAGTTTTAGGAAGATATGTACTTGTCTGAAATTGCTGCTTCATGTATCTGAAAAATTATCAGGAGTATTGGTGTTCTTCAGTAACTGAGATTTTATATCAAATAGCAAAGACTGAATAAGAAAGCTTTAAGTTGCTTCTATAACTCTAGTGACTGATAGGTTTGACAGATTCCTTAGAGCCTCGGCGAAAATAAGAGCCACAGCCCAAGAAGTTTTAAAGTTCCTTTTCAACGCAATTTTATAATTTGGTCTTTTCTCCATGAGAGAAATATGATAACTTACAGTCGTCGGGTCCTAATAGCGGACCAGGAGTGACAGAGACACTGTTAGGCTTCTAAACGTTCGAGTGATCATTCATGAGTCTCAGGTTAAGCGTAACAGGAATGTATGGTATAAACTCAGCCACTGAACAGTCGTATCATAGGCCACTCATTTGTATACTGCTCTTTACTTCCTAAATATCAGGCAGGATCTTGTAACATTGGAAGCTGATATGTATGATCCCAATACGTGAAATAGTTAGATAAAATGACCTACACATCAACAGTCTGTGATTAATCTGTCAAAATTATCCAGGATTACAGAGTTTGTAATCCATGACAGTCTATGTAACTAACTCATTCCCCGAAACAAAACAGTTCAGTGAAAGATCTATTTCCCACAGCGAATCTGCAGGCCACAATCAGTGATCATAACAATCGTTCTAAGCAGCTTGACTGGAGCCATTCAAGGATAAATTTGACTATTGTTTTTAGGAACTCAGAACGTCATCAAATTCAATGATTTCGCAGGCGTGCAATTTTCGACAACGCTGTTATCCACATCTTCTTTGTTTGATGATCTTAACTCCAGTCAAAACAGAGGTAAAGAATGAAGGGATATGAGAGCATACATGGAAAGCTGTCGATGCGTCGATTAGTATCTGACCTAAGCTGCCTAGTTGTTTAAAGAGATGCGCAGCACGGAATGCTCAAAATTAATCTAGTACGGATGCTTGTCTGGGCACCATCACCTATGCGTGTCCATTTAACCTCATGTGGTCAGGATCGATGTTGAAATCGTACGGAACCATTTATCTCTGGAATTAACTTACCAATACTGCCAACTCTTCTGCTAGTGTGCTATTAATGACCCTAGACGGACAAGCCAAGATGTCGGGGTATTTTATTTTCTTACTGTTTCTGACATAATGAAGATCGAAATCGCAACCAACCAGCTTTAGAACACAAGACGTGGGACATAAAGGGATACCATAGAAATCAGGAACCAATCTAAGGCACATAGTCGACCTAATAATACGTCATACACGTAGTACTTGTTCCGGTGTTCTGAAAACACCACGGTTTTTCCAAAGGGTGTCTGGGAACTTGAAGTCATGTCACTTGACAGATCCTGATCAGTGATCGTTACAGTTTATAAGAAAGTGTGGGAATTTTCCCGTTGAAATCATAGAGGAGTCGGTTAAACTAATGTAGGGTCTAAAATAGTAGCCATGATGATACTGCGACGTTTAACTACAGCTGTTGAAGAACAAACACGGGAAGAACAGTTTTGATTTAGATCTCGATGTGGATGTTTGGATCAAATATTCCCTCTTCGGTAAATTTTGCAACAAAAGCATACTCTTAACATTCGACAATCATTGTATTCCTTGACCTTATAGCATCATACAACACTGCTGATTGTAAGGTTCTATCATAGTGTCTGCTATTGAAAGTTGATGAACCGTGAGCAGAGTCCCTACTTGGACACTTCTGATCAAGTCAAAGCTTATGGTGAACTGTCTTAGGGAATGATCACTCTAAGCGGTGTTTATCAGGGTTGTGTACATTCCTCATTCTTATTCAACCTCACCATAGACATGCAGTTAGATGTAAAACTTACTTCATATGACTTTTTCATGGATTAGTCTTCTACCAAGAGACTCACTTGTCAATTTAAAGTACACAAATGACGTAGTTCTGTTTGATGAAGCCGCTGGAAATATGCAGTCTTCTGACCATGTTGGACAACAATGTACGCATGTCTGGAATGCGGTTTTCTCCCTGCAAATGTAAAATCTCATTTAAGGATTGGCCTACGTTATCGTCTAAACTAATGATATAGAGTGAAGTAGTTAGTCTCATCGACCGCCTCACTTATCTTAGGAGTCTCATTAGCTGTCTGACGAAATCTTGGCACGGATTCTGAAAGCTGAATTAACTTTTCTCAACTCGTGTTACTTGTGGCGTAAACGCGGTTTTTGTTTACTGACTAAAGGGCGAGTTTACTGCATAGCAGTTTACTCCATTTTACTCTATGGATGGAGAAAATGCCCATAAAAAGCAAAGCATATTCGTAGGCTACTGGTGTTCGATCATGAGCATCTTTGATGCATTGCTCGTGTATTTTGGGACCATCGAGTGGGTGGTGTTTGGATTAAGAATATGGTACTAGGTACGGATGACATGACGGATGATATAGTAAATCTTCGTCAACTGAGATGGCTTGGACACGTGTTATGCATGCTCAACCACTACCTATCTTGATGAGCAATGCTTTCTAATGCAATAGCGGACTAGAAGAAAGCTAGGAACGACCAAATCAAAGTATGTTATCAGTCCATGAATTCGCTGAGAGCTGGACTTAGCCATGCTAATAGAGACAAACTCTTCGGTTGGGATCCGCGTGACCATCGTGGCCACTGGTAAGAAGCTTTAAGTAATATGGCACAAAATTGTTTGCTCTGGCAGAAGTGTATTCACCGCTCCAGTCTTCTCCCAAATCTCGAGGTTCTAAATTCCCCATAATCTATTTCACTTCTTTTCTTTTCTTCGATGACCAATTTTTCCTACTATCACTGATACTGTTACTCCATCTGCTGTTCTAGGATTTTGCCTGATAGCTTCATCTCTACTCTAATAAGGTATGGCAACCTGGACTGATGTACATACGTACAGGTTCCAAGTTCTGACAGATTGACCAACTAAGAGAGTGTAAAAGCCTAGGTTCGAACTGCCGCCCATTCTTAGTAATAGTGGAAGGGTAGCCTAGGTTCACTACTCATCTTTTGATGAATGGAGAGGGCTACTTTTTTAGTAGTAGTGTCCTAGTCACTATTTAAAACGGGCCACACACATTAACAGATAGGAATATTCATTCGAATATGGTAAGGATTCTATCAAATGAAAATGGATCCAACCGAAGCGAAAGTGGAGAGTACTGAAACAGCCTAAGGGACGTTTATTTTTTCTGATCATCATAGATTTATGACAGCTAACACGTAAGCGTACTCACTTCTTCGCTCATACCAGGCCACAAAAACCGTTCTCCTCTGAGCTAATGATCACCGGAGCAGATACTAATACTTGTGTTGTTCGTGTTTGCTTCAAAAATCCAGGGGCAATGGTGGTACATTGCTACCAAATACGATAGGTCATCAATTGCAAACTTTTTCCTTTCCATCCACAACCGTTTGAATCACTTCAATGATTAATGGTATTTGTTTTAACCACGGAATATGTTGTGAGTCTTTTCAACATTTTTATAAGATTAGACGAATGGGTCGTCCGAGTGGTTCTTGTAACTGTTCTTCGAAATTACCCACTCTTCGCCGGTAAGGCCCGCCTATGATTTTAATTCACGAATGTGTTTCCTAAAATTTGTGTTTCACCGAGTGTTGGGATTGCTAAAAAAAGTAGTACTTTTAAATATAGTCGTCAAATAATATCCATACGAATAAGGAATAATAACCTTACATGCCTCAGAAGGGGTTTTACTGCGATGTGATTATTAGCTCTAGGCGATACAAGTAGGAGATAGTTTTTAGATAATGAGTAGTCAGTCTCTAGTCGTCAAAATGTTTCTCATGGTGTCACTGATTTTCTATCCCATATGGCAAGAACAACTACGACATCAGGTCCTAAAGAAATTGAAATATATTAAGTAAGCTGTCTCTAGTCTTTCTATATATTGGAAGGAGTGGGCTTTTATAACCACTTGGTGTATCAGCTTAAAAGAAATCTCCATTCCGTCAACATCGTTCTTCTATTTCTCATACCATATTCAGATAATGAAAAAATCTGTGTGTTAGTAAGTCATTTATGTTTATACAGCTGTACACCAATTGATGCATTTAGTATTCTACATATAAAAATCTTGCTGCAAGTATCAGTCACTATGTGTTAGTGTCTTCTGTTCCCTAGATTTCGTATGATTACAGCCCATTCGTCTTTGTGGTCACGTACATATAATATTCTTATCTAAAAATGCTCATGTGAACATTCACAATGTGTTATGGTCTGTTTATTGGTATTTTCTACTTGTGTTTCTTTTATTATACTTTGTATCCTTTTTTCAGTTTGTCACGTCATCTTGTTCACTGGAAATATTTGGTAGCTACCTTATCACTTTCCTTCATTTTGTCGACTTCCATCTGTTGTATTGTCTTTTTTCATGTACCCGACCTTAGCAACCCTTTTGTTGTAAGTCCATTCTATCCTTTTATAACTTTTGAGTTTTGTTGATATATATATAAACACGACTGTTTCAAGATTTCTACAAAAATGTTCGCGCACTATCAAATATCGCCTTAAGCTTTTAAAAGGAAATTCTTCATTTTAAATAATGATTGTAATGTGATACAGTGGGATCGTTTGACCGTCTAGGTCTCATAATCGATTTGAATTACAGTACAGGTTGTAGGCTTGGATTTTTTGAATGAGGAGTAATGCGGTTTTCCAATCCAGAGAATGCCTTTTAATATGTTACAATAGTGATAGGAAATCCACATGACACTAAGTTACTTTGCTGCTTGATGTTTAATGTGATATGTATTATATGTAAAATCTTTAATTCACTAAGTTCATTGCAACTCATGGTGACTTTATTGAATTTGAACTAATTTGTAATAATAGTTATTTAGTCACAGGTTATTTTTTATGCTTAAATTATTGTTAACGAACACGCACAGAAAATACTATAGCTGTTTAATTTCAACGTTAATGATGGGCATTCCTATAGCTACGGGTGAATAGCACTTTACGATTGGGATGAAGTACTCTTAAGCCTATACGAATGGTCAACCACATCATTTAAGTATTAACAATTTCATAAGAAAGGCTAGTGAAACGTTTTCCCAATCAAATGGTAGTGGTATTTAATTGTTTCTGTTGTGCATTAAACGTATTAAACATGTTTGACATTTCGCATTTGCATGCACTGTGGAAGATTTCTTTATTCGACGTGTATTGTAAATAACTATATACTTCAACACATGTTTTTCGTTTAGAACTCGATAGTTGTCAGTTTTGAGGATGTCTTCACATTATACAAATCATTGTAAAGAGTTTTTAGACCTGCTGGATTTTCTTTAAAAGATGTCTTACTGTGGGTTGCCAGGGTTCTTGTCACTATAAGATGACTTTGTGGTTAAAAAGTATCAACAGATGGGGTTTATTTAGTGCAAATCACATCTTAGAGACATTTTCGGTCATGGGATCAAATCCGCTTTGGGTTAGGATACGTATTAGTAGTAGTTAACGGTGTGATTTATAGCCTAGTGTGATACCGAGTATATGACGACTGGGATACATTATTGTCTTGTGTTGAGCAAGGTGATATATAAGTATTTTAGTTTGTTTAGATATTAACAACTATGTGGAACTAATTTTCTGTATTTTTTTATACCCGCATAATAAGCAACAAATACAAATTACCATTGTATAACTTATATAATTTTGTATTTGACACAGTTGTTACTACTTTATTCATGTAAATACTGAAGTTACGATTTTAACGTTATAAAAAAAATATCACTACCGACACTGGTAAAGATTGGTGGAAATTTTGAATTTAGTTTTCTTCGATGTGAAATTTTACGGGAGTTTGTTAGAAAGCGGAGATTTGTGATAAGACGTACGTCCTTTTCGAAATAACAATGTCCTGACTCATAGCCACTGTTAACTTGCAAACATCAGTGAGCAATGTGACAGTGTGTTGTGTGTAATGTTGCGAGCTTCGTTCCTTGGCTCATAAACACTTGTCGACTAGCTTTTGTTCTGATCAGGTGATTCCATTTTGTTTATTTTTGATGATTTAGTAATATGAGTTTTATGATTACTCTAGAAAGTTATCGGTAGTAATATAATATATTTAGTGTTTAAATGCTATGTGGACCATGCTGTGAAATTTGTTCTATCTCGGTACTTTTAAACAGTAATTATCATACCGGTTGAAATTTGAACTTATGACTGAACTTCTGATTACTTAATGATATAATGTATGGTTTATAATAGGACATTTTTTCTTCCATTAATTGGTACTTAGGATTTTGTGGCGATTGGAACTAGTCTATCTGCTCGTACTCAGCAGTTTCAGGCACTACTAACTGAAACATCAGATAGTCCTGAATATTTTATCAAAGACGATCTAACGTGGAACAAAGAATATGATTCAAATTCAGCTAAAGTTGAAAATCATGCATTTAACTTTCATAAAACGGTTGTTGATCGATTTCGACGTAACAAGAATGTTGACTATTTTGAAAGGGAATATTGCCTTCAGGAAACCGGTAATGTTTGCATTTTTTCTTTTGGGAAGCTAATTATTTCAGCGTAGTTTTTGTATAAATCTGGACTGATTACACTGAAAATTAGTCAGATTTAAAAATATTTCGGCATCGAATTCCTATTAAGTGAATTGATACCGAAGTTTAAACTACAATTCAGATATGGAAGCAAATTATTACTACTCGGCAGCCCACATCAATCTATGGGAAGTGATGCTTAAACCTTTGACTTTTTTATAGCCTAAAGCCGTCAATCGGAAGCAGCGAATTATCGATCGAACCAAGGACGCGTAAAACACAGCTTAGAGTCCTGATTGGTCCTGCTTTCCGCCTAGCCCAGCCAGTTAAATCCAGAACACCATATCCGAACCTCTGCAAATATGAATCATTATACTTCAAACATACCGAGTTTATATGCCAACCAAACACACCACAACGTACCAATAAAATATGAAACAACATTTGTACGAGAATTAGCCAGATGTGGCTGTGACTGAGGGAGGCAGTGACTAATAGACAGGGAATAATTCAAGAATGGAAAATCGTATTATAACAGTTCATATGTTAAAATAAAGCTTATGATAAGATGAACATAAATATGAATAGTTTAGTTATTTAACAATTATACGATAAAAATGTGCGTTTAGTATTGGTCCATGAAAGGATCCTTAAGTTACCATTCATTATGTTTATCAAGACCTAGCAGACTTGTTAGTGGAAGACTGAATAGTTGGATCATTTATCCACTGCACCGCCAGTCAATACTATATGGTCATTCTTACATATCTTGGTTTAGGTTTAAGAAAGAATTAGTCTTTCACAGTACCAATAAGTTTTAAATTAGACTTATATGAATGATGAATAATTTCTTATTTATATCGATTCTCTAACTGCTACATCTAGACGATGAAAAAAATCCTTAGTGATCATATACTGTTTAGTAATTAGTTGGTCGTTTCTTATTAATGCGTCTTGTTTGAGTCAATTATTCGCCCAAAAGCCTAGAGATGCAGATATATCTCACAAATATTTCTGGATATCAGTGTTTATTACCACACATCTGATACTTAATGTGATCATTCTACATCCCAATATCACCAGTGATATTCAGGTTGATGTTGATAAATTGGATCATCATTTCAAAACACTTTGCTTTCAGTATTGATTTATTATTGAATTTTCTGCCAATCTTAATATCATATTGTTTTTCTTTACATGTTCTGCGTACCGAAATTTAGTTTTTCATTTTGATTTTACCTCTAAATTGTGAGATTATTAGGTTTAAACTGTCTGTCAGCCAGCTAAATTTGCTTTTTTTGAAGAATTTAAATCATGTGAAATATCAGGTCATTCTACTACATTAGTCAAAGAATCAACTAATAATACCAATATTTTGTTTTGACTGCTTGCTTCATAACTTCATTTGTTTTTATTTTTTATAGCTAGTGAAATGACCAGACCAGTTAACAGTTTATGGACTATATATGCTAAATATAGTCGAATAGTTTTCTCTATAAATTACGATCAAATTGTCAAAATACCTCATAAATCTTTATTCATGCAAACCTTAATCAATTCAAAGAAGAATTTGACATATTTTAGTGAACCATCATTATTGTATATTATTTTATCTGATCTGTGTAAATTACAGTTGAGAATTACTCACTTATCTACATATCAAAAATTATGTTATAGGAAATCATCTAAGTTGCACAATAATACACATTTATTTACTGTAAATAATAAAATTACACTTGACAGAACTGAGCATAATAACTGCTGTTCAATTTGGTGTTTGCCAAACATGATTGCATCAATTTTCAATAAACAGTCATGTAAACAGGTGAGTTTTCGATGCAGTTCAAATAATCTTTTCTCAGTTATTTACCTAATCGTAATGTCTGGAATATTTTGGATACTCTTAACAGCTGCTTTCTTATGAGTGAAGTTTGGACAGACATCGCATTGATTAAATGCCGAATGTTTAACATAATTCTGTTCTTTAGTGGAAAACTTTGCAAGTTTTTTTCAATACGATATTGGCACTTCCATTGATAAACTCAGTATAAAATTTCACCAATTGATTCTCTTTCAATACATAAATAAACGTTATATGGAAAGTAGTAAGTGTAGAAATAAGAAACATTCTAACTGAATATATTTGCTTAAAGTGAACACGGTTGAATAGTTGCGACCAGTCGCGTGTATTGAGACTTTTTATACTTGAAATTATTTTCATCAAATTACTGTTTGTGCAACATTTCTAGTTAGCTATAGCGTAACAAATTACCCCCGTGGAGAGGCATACGCTAACCACCGACATTCTCCATCGAACTCTGTTCTGGGCAATTTCTTCCTGTTCTTTCCAGTCGCTATTCATCCTTTTCATGTTTGCTTCCGATTCTCGACGCAGTGTGCTATTTGTTCTTCCTCTTTTCCCTTTCTCTTCAGGATTACAAGTTAGCGCTTGCTTTGTGATGCATTTTGATGATTTCTTTAGTGTGTATCCTATCCACTTCTAACGTCTTTTCTTAATTTATTCTCTAGACGGATGCCTCCATAGTTCTCACATTTGTTCAGATCTTGTTTCTTTGGTATCTTGATGAGATATCCCGCATTCCAGTCTGTCGGCATTTGTTCTTCCTCTCAAATATTCCTGAATATAACGTGGAGCACGTTTGCAGTTGCTTCTATATCTGTCCTCAGTGCTTCAGCTGGTATATTGTCCGATCCTGCTGCTTTCCTACTTTTCATTTGTCTGATGACCACCCTGATTTCCTAGATTGTTGGTGGAGTGACATCTGTAGGATGGTCTGTAGGTGCTGCTTCGATATTTGGTGGGTTCAGTGGAGCTAGTATATTCAGGGCTTCCTCAAAATGTTCCACCCATCTGTTCCTCTGCTCTTGAATCTAAGCGATTGGCTTTCGTTTTTTGTGTTTAACCGGTCTCTTCGGTTTGTAATATTTCCTTGTTAGTTTCTTCGTTGTGCCATATATTTGTTTCATATTTCCTTCTGTTACAGTTTTTCATGCTACCACTGCTAGGTCTTCCATGTATTTCTGCCTGTCAGTTTTAATGCTCCACTTCACGTGCTTGTTAGTTTCAGTGTCTTCAGCTTGTGCTTTGACTTTCTATGTTCTTGTTCGACTGTTGTTAATTGCTGTTTTCTTGTTCTTCTTTTCTTGAATCTTGTGCAGGGTTCCGAGAGAGGTTCATTCCTAATGGTGATACTTCTCGCAGCCCAGAACCTCGTTTTTATGATCTTCACGTTTTTAATCTCTGTTTTATATTTGTTCGGTAGATAATTTTCTGTCATATTTCTTATTTGTAATTTATTTGAATCTCTTCTATTTTCTAAATTCTTGGTGAGTATGCAACCTTGTTTTAATATTTTAAATCTGGAATCATTTTGTTCTGCAGACACATATATTTATCAAATATCTATAAATACGAATTCATAGTTTAAGCAAATGATTTTGTCAAAATAAGGGAATTTTCTTCGCTGGATTCTGTTTATTTTTATAACTTTCTAATTCATTTTAACATTTCGTACTTTTTGGTAATTTTAACTGTGTCACTTGTAAATGTGTTGACTGAAATTGATATATTGTTTTACTAAGTTATAATTTAGTAAGTGTTCCTTATGCAAATTGTTTAACTTTACATTATTTAGCTTAATTTTCTAAGTTGAAAAAGTGGTTCATACTACTGAATTTTAGCTTCATATGTTTACATTCTTTTCCAATTTGTCTTTTCTTCCACTCATTGATTAGCTGGAATATATTGATGCTAAACAAACTGCTGAGTTGATTTCTACTTGTTATCCAGCTTTTCTTTCTGGTCATTTACGTCGTTCATGTTGGGATAATTATGGTACTGATCCTAGTTTACTATGTCCTTTGGTATATCCATCACAATGTTTATATTCACCTTTATTGCCGATAATTTTGGCTGTTCTCTTACCAAATGATGGTAACAGTTTTAATAATTGGGAAAAAAGCTTAATGGTTTTGCCTGTACACTCTACTGGTTCGCATTTGTTTTTTAATGAAATAGAAAATGAGTATAAATCGGGTAGACTTACAGAAGGATTACATATCCCATTTCATTTTGATGTAAGTTATATTGATAGTATAAGAAAATATGAATAAAGTTTCTAATAATGATGTTTAGGCTATATGTCAAATAAATTTTAACTATTCTTTATTTCACTACTTACTTTCATTTAATATAATGAAACTATTTAAATCTATGGTTTTTAATGTGTAATTAGTAAGCGTGTGTGTTTATTATGCAGAAATATAACAAAAAAGTCTAGTCAGCGAATTCTGTTTATGTAATTTTAATACAAAGTAATGAATTTGAATATATCTTTTCTAGAGCGTAATGCGTATATATCACTCGATTAGAAGCTTCACAGATAGGTTTTTCTATATTTGGTGTTTTGTAAGACTATTCAACTTTCATAAATTTATTATTAAATGTAAATTCTTTTAATGAACGTTTTAATTTTTGAAATTTTTTCTAAGAGTTGTGATGATATTACGAACTAAATGATTAGCTTGTGCTAGATTTTTGTATCTATCAATAAATGGTTTCACATTCTTATGAGATTTACTCTGTAAATAATAAACAACATTTTGGTAATTGAAAATGCCCATTTACTGTGTGGGACTAAAAGATAGTTTATGTTGATAGAAGATTCAAACAGTTAATTTTCAGATCTCAGTTATCAGTAGTCGACTACTACATATATTCTTCCATTAGTCAATATGTACTTGGTTCTTATTCTTATTATCTCAATTTTAATCAGTCAGAATCATGTAAGGTGATTATTTGTTTGATGAGCTATTAAATTGTCATATTATAATACAGATTTTCATAATTTGCCGTTAAAACACATTAATTTGTTAAATAGTCATGAAAATATGTTTGTTCACCTGATAAACCTTTCGCCTCTGTAATACATTCTCTTTGTTGAAAAATAGACGATCATAACTAATTAATAAGGTCTGTCCATTTCCTTGAATATTTTTGTCTATAATTTTTAACATTTTGATCAAACTAAAATGAATTATTAGTAAACAAAGAAATCATCGAACTGTGTCCTTCGTTATTATCAGAAGCTTGTTACCCGTAATATAAATGATTGTTATGAATTTTAACTGTTTACCTATATGTCTATAATATTAAGATTATTAGATGTGGCATGTATCAACGTCACAATAAGAGTAAATTTTGATATGTCTCCATAAATATTAGTTCTGCATATATTATAGACATATAGTTCGACTTTTCCATATTTCATAATGGTTTTCTTATGAAAATGAACACATTTGTATGAGTGTTTTTCTTTATCCCCTCTGTTTCTAAGTTAAAGTTACTCAATTGAATCCAGAATACTTTAATGTGAATATCTGTTCTTTTTAATTCATATTTTGCAGGGAATATATATACAAGAATATGATGAAATTGTTACTCAGTTGCTCTATCGTGATACTTCTTGGCTATTTATTAGTTTAATATGTTTACTAATCTTATTGACTATATGGACTCGAACGATCTCCATACCAATTCTAACTGTATTGGCTATTATCTGGTCTTTATTAACTGCCTATACGGTATATACAATAGTATTAAAAATTCCACATTTCCCAGTTATTAACTTATTAGCTATTGTTTTGGTAACTGGACTTGGTGCGGATGATCTATTAGTGTTTTATCAGGTAAGCAATCTTTCCGTCATTTGGATTCATTTTTTAGTCAGTCAGTTTGATTATTTTCCAAATTTCAGTCAATAAGATGTAAGAAATTTCTTGAAACTATTCATTACCGGTTGGGATCAACTGTAGAACTATTGAAAATTAGATACGTTTCACTTTTGTTTTGAGACACTATACATATACAGTACTTTATAATTCTCTGTAGTAACAAATCAACTTCTATTGTATTAATTTCGAAATTGAGATGCCTAATTAATGTACGTCTTCGACAAGGTACCTATTTTTATATATAACTAAAAGTTTGTTTGGTTGTGTCTTTCTGGGTTTTTCTTGGAATATATATGGTAAATTAGGGTTTTTTTTATTTATTATGATTACAAAAGATTTCTTCTGGGAAATCTTTTTGGTTAGTGACATGTTTACCCTGTTTATCTTGATGATTATATGTTTCTTACGTTTCACTTTTCCATAACTATTTACTTAAAACAATGTAGTCTATTTATAATCATACCTAACTACATCAATATTTTGACAAGTATACTGTTCGTAGGTTTTATTCATCACAGATAGATCTCAGTTGAGGATATCATTAAAAATGTGGGGGAACTGAGTAGCTCTTGGGTTCTAGTGAGGAAATCCTTTGGAGTGATCGTCCATAGCTCTGCCAGAGGTTGGGACCAGGAGCTTGAGGTGTCTCAGTCAACTTTAAGCATTAGAACTACTGGGTGCATATTGCTGAGGTGTTCCATACTAAGATGAAACAGCCGACCAATACCTCCTGGATTTCAGTGGTACCTGGGAATCAAACCACTGTTGATAAAAATCCTTCAATTAAATGTGTAATTTGCTTATAGACGTTACTATTTGATGCATATACATATGTACACACGATTTTATTTATTTTGAAAATAAACTTTCTGAAAAGGATACCTTCTCTGTGACTTATCGGAAATATGTTTTGACTGGTTGTTATGAGTTTGCCCCATGAATTATCACGTGATATTATCGCCAACCAGAACACCGACTTATATGACTAGATCAATAACGCACAAACCAGTACGAGAAGTGTACAGTCCTTATTGGTTCTCGTCTAGCCCTACCTGTTAAATCTAGAACACCAATATCCGCTTTCACCGTATAAATCATATATTTCAAATATACTTGATTTACATACAAGTAAACCAAACCACATCATACCATACAATAAAAAGTAACTATTATACAAGATCAAACCGAAAAGTTGCTGTGATTGTGAGAAACCGTAACTAATAAACTGAGAATAACTTGAGAATAGTAAGTCTTATGATAATAGTCATTAGGTCAAATAAAAGCTTATGATAAAAGTGACATAAATATATATAATCTAGTTACGTAAGAGTTATGCAATATATATATATATATATATATATATATATATATATATATATATATATATATATATATATATATATATATATATATATATATATATATAATAGCAGTCTATGAATAGTTCCTGGCAGTTACCGTTCATTTATTCTTCGTTCGGATATAACATTGATGGTATTATTATCATATATATCTGATATTTAAACTATTTTAGTTTATTTTATCAAATATCAATTAGTTACATTTTATCATTTTGATTCGGTTTATAATTTTCCTGAAATATTTTATTTGAAATTTAAAGAATGATCCTACTAAATCTTATTAATTTTCTAAAATGATACTCTATTGAAGTTGATTTGTTTCATTATTATACTTTAGCTATTTTTATTTGTTTATAAGAAATAATTCAATATTCACTGTAATAAATTAATAAAACAAAATACTATTGAATTATTCATTATTTTGTCAAAATATAAAAAAAAATAATTTGATAATTAATTGATATTATTTTTCTTGTAAAGATTTGGAAACAGAAACGTTTTATATTGGCCCAAACAACTATCATTGAACATATTGATCATCATGATAATAATTTCAATGTAATGCCTAATTTTAAAGCAAATGAATTAATATCAATTAATCAGAATAATTTACAAAATGCTTCATCTTCATTAAATAAAAAAATAAATATTATATCAAATCAATATTTTAATAATGATGATAAAATTCATTCCATTTCAATGAATCATTTACAAAATAATCAATTTATTATTAATGAACAACAAATTATTGAATGTTTACATTTTACATTATTACATGCTATTCCATCAATGACATTAACTACAATTTCAACTATATGTGGTTTATTAATTAATTTATTCTCTTCAATTATTGCAATAAAACGTTTTACTATATTTGCTAGTTTAGTTATTTTATTTAATTATTTATTTATATTTATTATGATTATACCAATGATAATTATATTTGAATTTAATTATTTATCTAAATGTAAACATTTTATTATTTTATTATTTTATAAATATTATCAATCTATTTCTAATAAAGTTTATAATATCATTTTATTGTTTAATAAATTAATAATTAAATTACATTTTATTTTTCCATTTATTATTATTATTACATTATTATTTACAAGTTATCAATTATTATGGTTACATAAATTTAATATACCATATAATGATCATTATAGTTCTACATTTCTACGTTTAAATCATCCATTAGAACAATTTACATATAAACATGTAAATAATTCATTTTGGACTGAATATAATTTACATTATTATCAAAATTTATTAAAAATTCATTTTATTTGGGGTCCTAAACCATATGATGAAAGAAATTTATATAATTATAATCATGATATATTTATTCATTCAAAATTATTACTTTATTCATCTTCTATGATTAATTTGACTTCAATTAATTCACGTTTATGGTTATTAAAATTTTGTAATGAATTAAAACGTATGCCATTTTTATTTCAATCTTCTTCTATAAAATATCATCAACAAACATTAAATTCATTACAATTATCATTATTAAATCCTTTCATAAATATACCTGTTTGGTGTCCATTTGGTCGTTATATAAATTCTATAGATAATTATATATATTCATTAAATTGTTCAATAGATATTAGTACTTGTTGTTTAAATGGAAAACCTTTAGAAATTTATAATTCTTCTGTTATATTATTTTTATCTTGTTTAAATGAATATATATCATATGAAAATCAACAAGGATATATTACTGGATTTCGATTTATGCATAAATCTGGTATAAATGAACCGGTAGGATTTATTGTTAATGCATTAACTAATATCTCTTTAATTTCATCTTCACATTATGATATAGAAAATTTTATGAATAAAATAACTATATGGTTTAATAATTTATTATCAACTGCACCTAATTTGTTAAATCATGGTTTTCTAGTTGTAAATGAATTGGAAAAATTTGAAATTACATTAAACATTACACAGTATGTATATCATAGTATAATAATTGCTGTAATTATTGCTAGTTTATTAATATTTCTTATTAGTAAAAATATATTACTTTCTTTATTATCACTTATATGCTTAACTTGTTGCCTGTTATCATCTATCACTTTATTAACATGTATAGATAATTGGAAATTAGGTATAATTGAAGGTTTAGTGATTAGTTTAGCCGCTGGTCTTGCTATTGATCCTTGTATACACTTAGCTTATGCTGTATCTGATAAATGCAATACAGGTAGTTGGCGTTGTCAACAGTCTATTTGTTCTCGTAATAATTTACTCACTGTACTTAATTCCTTAGGTCCGGCTATTAGTGGATCAGCTTGGACTAGTGCAATAACTGGTCTTCCTATGCTATTTTCTAATCTACTTTGTTTTCATCAAATTGGTTCATTTCTGTTGACATTAATGCTTTGTTCATGGTTTTTCTGTTATATTGTTCTCACTGGTATCCTTGCTTTTGCTGATTATGTTTTTGGATACTTTAAATGTAACCGAGTGTATTTGTAATATTCCCTGTAATATTTGTTGTTTTTATTACTCTTACGATTTGTTATAAATTTTATTAATGTGCAGTTTTATATTCTTCAGGATGTTCATATATATGTATATATAATATTTCTTCTAAATAAATACTTTTTATTTTAAATAGAGCTTTCTGAGGTTTATTATATTCCGGACATTTGATGTGTACCATATGTCATGATAGATACTTTTTAACTTGATTGAACTAGAAAGCAATTAGATATTAAACTTATTTATCAAAATATTTGTTTGTGATGAAACAATCTGTTGGCTAATTATGATAACGAAATATCAACCTTTACTTTGTGGATCTGGTGTTCGGACCCTTCGTACAGGTTGATCTATTACTAGTAGGTATTTTCAAAGGTCTAAAGTCAGCTTATTGGAGAGGTGCTTTGTGTAGTGAGGTCTTAAGTTTGTAAAGTTAATGTAAGACTAAAAATTTTGAAATTAATCCGTTTTTCAAAACTATTTTATTCTTATAACGGACAGTGATGATTCTAAGTCCCGGTGACAAGTAGCCGGCTTGATAAAAGACATGAAATGTAAGTAAAAGAGTACTTCAATAACTTCAAAGAGATTGCATTAACACAGTCAAGTATCAGACTAGTACAATGATGTTATTTTCTACAATTATTTGTATAGACTTCTGCTGAAGTGAACATCTTTCATTGATTCGAAGAATGGAAATTAGTGTTGATTTACACAAAAGCATTGGTTCAAAACACTTGTTTTTCTGTAATGTCTGAAAACCAAACTTTCTATGGATAAATATCAGACAATCCATTTATAATCATTTTAGGCAAAATATTTAATACATATTGTTTAAAATATTATTCGACTAAAACAAATGAACTGTTGTGAATAAGAAATGAATCAATGGTAGTGTAGCAACTCACGCTCAATAGAGTTGGTTCACATTTAATTTGGTTAAGCCATTTTGTTAACTTATTAACGAACTGAGTCATCCGTACAACAACAACTTATTTATATGATTGTATCTTTATTATTGTTGCGAATGTATGCTTGAGCATTGCTTACTGCCCACGCATTTATTCATGCTGCTAGCCTTACTACTAACGGCTTAATTGATTCGACGATTCATTCATTTCACTATGTATATATATGCCCATGTTAATTGCTCTCTCTCGCTTAAGTGTACTCGCTTATTCGTACTCATATTCGCTGACTCACTCGCTCGCTTGCCTGCTTGCCTTTCGGCACAACTCTTTCATGCTTGTTTAACGCACCTGTAATATTGGATATCTGTGTGTGTGGTCTCATAATAAACGTAATCAACACTTCGTATTCGCCTTCTGATTAATATATCGTTGGGGCGTTATCTTGTGACGGTTATCAAGACAAACTGTATATGAAGTTTAAGAATTATATTGAATACTGACCACCACAGTAGCTAATCCACCGTTATGTACATGAATGTGGCCCTGCAAGCATATGGAAATGAAACCACTCATAAAGTAATGAAGTTGTTGAGTAGCTCATTAAAAATGTCGTTAAACTGGTTGTATAGTTTTCAAAGAAGAACAAACTACGTACTACACGACTTAAATGGCTAATATAATCAGTTATGGCAGATATGTATAGATAGATTTACGATCTTAAATAAATTTGTCTATGTTTTGAAAGTAGGCGCAATATGCAGTTGCTGATATGAAATATACGTATAATATGCTTCAAACAAATGATCTGGGTAGTATATGAAATTTAAAGATAGGTACTTTTACGGATGTGGAGTAAAGCGCTGGCACGACAGGTTTACAAATTAGGGTTCACGTACTCTGTTACATTTGAACATATACTTTATTCTTCATGTTATCTAAGTGTTTTGGTTACTTATGCTTGCTACTTCTCGTGTGACATTGACTGCTGACCAGAAATATCTAGCCAACTCTGTCCTGGGCGTTCCTTTCAAGTGAAGTTCATCCTCCTGGTATCTGTCTCCGATTCCCGGCACTATATTTTCGTTGGTTTTCCCCTATTTTGTTTCATGGTGATTCCACGTCAGAGCTTGCTTTGTGATCCGATTCGATGATTTTTGAAAAGTGTGTCCTATCTGCCTACAGATTCCTTTCGGAAATTATACCTACAGCTTACTTGTCATGTGGTGAACTTCACTCGTGTAAATCATGTGCATTTCTTTGTTAAATAATTCAAGTGTAGTAAAACTGGATACATCAAGTCTATTTGTAAAAATACTGTTCGTTTCACCACTAGTGATAACAAACTTTCTAGTTCGTATTTTATCAAGTTAAGTGTTCCCAATAATCATTTATGTTTATCCACGATTTCTAAAAGTATTTTCCATATTCGAAAAAGATTATATAACTCTCTCGGTTCATTCCATGATTTTACAAGAGCTCCAAATCTTTAAGCTCTAACGTTGTAGTTTGACTCAGTGAAGTCCTAATATTGGGGATTACCGGATACAAGCTTCCTATACGAGGATATTAATAATTGTTAATAAAAGATTATAGTTCTTCATATATCCCTTGTAAGCTTTTGATTATTAAAACTGGACCGTTGATACGCGGTTTGAAAATGCTTAAAGTAGAGTTGTCATTCTAAGATTTTAAAAGAGATTATGATGTACTATGCAAAAGCTTGATAGTGTAGTGACTCACTTTTATCACGAGAACACGATTGGTTTATTGAAAGTACTTATTATTATAGCCATTTTTACTAGTGACTGTTTTAATGTACTTTTGTTTAACTGTGCTTAAATCATCCATTATTCTTCCAATTTGATATTGGACTCGCGAGGTTTCGGTTGCGTTCTGTAACCAAGCTTCTATGCTGGCACGATTTCGGTATCCTTTCGATACCATGAGATCGCCAGCAAATATATCTCGACTTGGTCCATTAACTGCCTTCTGATATTTGGCTTCTCAGGGATTTTATGGAGTCATTTGGTACGCGTTTCTTGGTAGCGATGTTCATAGTCAATCTCCACTCGACACCACGCTACAATACATGTGCGTGCTAAGTGCAGTACGGGGATGAGAAGCCGGCGTATGGAATTTCAAGCACAGGGTGATCTGTTTTTTCTCAAGAGATGCATAATTCATTACAGTCTTTGAGAAGCAGTAAATAAAGCATTGGTTGATTTGTGCGCAAAAGTATTATTGAATTGACGCAGTCTTCAAAGTGGGATACTCCTATCGTTACGCCGTTCAAGTTCGATGATAAGACTCTTGGTGAACCTAAATCTGACTCCATTTGGATAGTATGAATGATTGTTATTGAAATGTACATGCCGCCAATCCTCGTATATCATCATCGGCTTAACTCGTGTTAGTGAATAACGGAATTAAATAAGTCAAATACGATAATGGATTTCTGAATACGTACAATCATTGGTCGGAAAATGAAGCAAAACAAAATGATGCGCAATGAAGTAGGCGAGTGAACCAACTCAACCAGGCGTAAACCGATATTTATAATCTAGAATGCTAACACATACGTTGAATAAAAACATTCAAGGTTGATAAGCGAATAAGTGACAAGGTCAAGATTTGTTTTGAAAGATTGGATAAATTTGTTTGTTCAAAGGCTAGAGTAACCTATGTGGGGTTGACATAGGGCTTGCCACTAGGGAACCCCTGGGATATGCGGTGATCACAGATCAACA
The DNA here is from genome assembly GCA_944470205.2 of Schistosoma margrebowiei. Taxonomy (NCBI): domain Eukaryota; kingdom Metazoa; phylum Platyhelminthes; class Trematoda; order Strigeidida; family Schistosomatidae; genus Schistosoma; species Schistosoma margrebowiei. Next base: position 45,972,334 of record OX104028.1, read on the forward strand.
CCAAACCCCCGTGTATCGAAGGAAACACGAACGATAGTGGAAGACGTATATACACTTGATCGGCTTCACAATCCTTAGGTAAACTCTATTGCTGACTTAAAAAGATGTTTGTGTCCAAATTCCCTCGGCTCAATCATTATCTGTTTTGGCAACAGTTAACACTCCTTATGGCCTATCCAAATACGACTACCTCCCGGTTGGTTCATCAGCCATATTTTAAGAAATGACGAATAAAGCAATTAGTGATCCCAAAGTGTTGACACTTGTTAAAATGATCTTATAAATTATCGTGTTGATAAAGAACTCATTTAGGCTGAAAATTGAACAATATATTCAATATGAACAAAAGCGATAAGTTACACAAGAATGTTCGCGCCTGTAAGGCTGAGCAATATCATCCTATTGAGTGAATGTTCACGCGCTTACCTTTGTTGACATTTCTTTTGTGTTACATGTTGAATATAAATCTTTGCATTAATTATATGCTCTTCTTCAAAGATCGCGTGGTTAGGAAGTAATGCTACTACAAATCCAAATAAGTTCTCAATTTTTTGTATATAGTTTGAATTTCCAGGATACCTGGTTGACGGTGAAGAATTTATACCAGATACCAGCGACAAGCCCCACTGACAAACGAAACATTAGTGTGTTTCGGATTGTTAATATACTTGAAAAATAGTTATTTTGAAAGACATTCTTTGTTGTTACTGATCATGGAGCTTTAAAGTTCATTTATCATCCTGTTAACCTCCTAGCACGTCCCACAGCCGTATGGTTCAACGATGGTGTATTAATTTGAGTGACTATAAATATGCGATTCAGCACAGAAGTGCCAAACATATTCAACATGTTGACTGCATACTTTGACAGTCACTACAAGATAGACCTGTTAATACTTCAGGCTGTTTGTTAGTGCAATCTTTACCGGTGAGACGTCCAGATCTCATTAAATAAACTCGTAGATACTTTAGCATATACTCAGTGCCATACAAAGGGGTTGAAATGCTAATCTAAAACGTAGATTCCCTATCTATTTTTTCAAAGCTGAATGAATTATCTACTACTCTTGATGATAATTTGTGTTTAAATGATCGTTTTGTTATTCTTCCTTTATTACGTAAATCTGTCCTTGAAGATTTTCATAGTGGACATTTAGGTGTTCAAAAAATGAATCCCTTGGCTAGGCTCACATTTTGGTGGCCGGATATAGATGCAGGTATGTGTCGTACAGAAAAAAAATGTGGAGGATACCATATATTGAATAGTCAGTATTCGAAGTAAACTCCATGGCCACTATCGTCTAGGGCCTGGCAGAGAATTCATGAGAACTGTTTGGTATTTTTCTTGACAACATTATGCACTTGTAGTTATTGATTCTTTCTCTAAGTGGCTTGATGACTCACGATAGACTACAGAAATCTGGATTCCCATTTCAGCTGTGGAGGTAGTGGCATTTATGCTGATTGATTATGCGCTTATTGAGAATTCCAAATAACTACGTTCGTTTGTACTTATCTAGTTCTACTTTTTGTAAATTACGATGTTCCGGGAATTCTTAGTGAGCAAGTCAATTAAAAAACTACAAGTTCTTGGTGTTTGAATGAACTAATTATTCCTTTGTACTTGTTGAGTGCTTGATTTCGAATTCTAAATACAGTATATTCGTTTGTGGTTATCTAGTACTTCATGATCCAATTACGTTATTTCTGGGATTCTTAGTTCATAATGTCATTCAAATACTGCTAATTATCAGAATTCTTGCGAGATAACAATTTCTTATCAATCAACTTATCAGATTTCTCATGTTATTATACAAGATATGGTTTTTTCTAGTGACTCACTTATTTCTGACGAAATTCCTTACAAATCTGAGGAAAATATGTTAAGTGAACCTAGTCATGATCGAAAACCTGGTGCAGTTTTGATAGATGCTGATTTTTCTAGTGGTCCTTTACTCTGCAATGACATTCTCAATAAATTCGAGGAAACTATTTTGGAAGAGTCAGTGAGTTTCATCACTGCGAGTACAAGGACGTCCATATATCTATTTAAACGGTTATCTCGATCTTCTACACAACAATATGTTTTATGTATTTGTACGATTATCATTCTGTATATTAAGATGTGAAAAGGCCTCACGATTTCTGAAGAATCTGCACTTTCACCATATGGTATCGTTATTAATATGTATGAAGACTCTGAAGCTCACAAAACAGGGCTTAATTGGTAATAGTTTATAACATGGTTCTATTTTACACGGTTAGGTTGTTAACATAATAATAATAATAATATACTTCTGCATGTGCAGGTACACACCGTTTTTACAGACATGATCAATAAATTACAACATTTGTTGGTTCACAAAATGTTTCCCAACTTATTAAGTTTATAGTTGTTATAAAGTGAAATCGTAGAGCGCTTGCTGTAAACTATGACCTTGAAAGGATGCGTACATCAAGTTTGTTCCAAAACGTCAGAAAGTCATAGCTGTGCTCTCAGAGCAAGATTCTGAAGAAGAAAAAAAGAGAAACAGAAGAGTGGCAAGGCACTTGTATATGAACGCCAAACGTTGCTTAACATAGTGTAGTAGAACGGACAGAGGTATAATAAATTAGAATAAATTCATATTATGTCTTGTTAGTGAAATGAAGTCAGAGGCTAATAAAGAACAATGAGTTGTGATGTTTAACAAGTTGGAGTAAGCTCACATGAAGGAAAGGAAGTCAAGGCTGGTACAAGGGAAGCGGTTTATTAGAAGGGTGTGTATATAGAGGGTGAAGTGTTAAGAATACTAATGACTATATCTTTTGTTGTCTAACTTATTTTCCTTTTTTGTTTATCCGATGCCAGCCACACAATCCTAGTGTAAAAGTCCGAGTTAGCATGTTATAGGTTGTCTTAGTAGAATAGCTAATCCAGCATAATATTGGAAACATGAGTTTGAGTGGTGAGCGTAGGAAAACAATCTATATCACAGATTGATTGACTTATTCTCAATCATGAGGAGCCTGATACATACAAAATGTTCTGTCCCCACAAACACGGGTGGATTGAAGTTATCGCACTCACCATCAATGCTTGCTGGTCATTAACTCCACCCTCCCTACAATAAGAAGATTGTCAGGATTGTTGATTTTGTATCACTTTTTCCATTATGCGTGATATGACTGGAGTGATATTTATAGGTCTGTAGTTTTCAACCAGGTTTCTCGGTCCGGATTTGTGTTTGGGAAGAACATACGTTACCTTCCAGGTTTCCAGATATGTACCTGTCTCTAAAAATAATGTGTATATTTTGAGTAGTAGCGTCTGTATGTCCGGCCCTGACATTTTATAAAGGATTGAAGGGACCAGAACTCGCATTTGGCTTAAGGGTTTTAATGGTGGTATGTATACACCTAATGTCGAAGTTTATGGTACTAAGATAGTTTTTGCCGGTGCACTTTATGTCGATGTCTGGAGCATCAGATGTATTCCCATTGTGAGAAAACCATTCACTTAATAGTTCACATATGACGGTTTGGTCATTATACGTTACTTCATCGTGCAGTAAGGAGCGAATGTTGAGGTCTGTGTTCTTTCTTATGCGCATCGTGAGGAGACGACATAGGGCTTGAACTTAAGATGCAGCAATGAGCGCAGTACGTTCCTCTACCTGTTTACGCTTTTTGTGTTGACTTTGTACTCCGTCAAGTAATAATAATAATAATAATTTATTCTCAAATAACAGTTTGTTACTTGAGGCATGCCAGTTTACAGGCAAGATCAAATTGATACAAATATACAATATTCACTGCAGTAAATTACATATCTGGGTTGATAATTTATAAGATATGAATGTACATGGTTTCAGTCAGTATCACAGTTAGCGCGCTTCATAAAAGTCGCGTTGCGAATGTGCGACTGATGGTCAAGGATAGGTCCATTGAAGGTTGGAGCTTCTAAATGTCGCAACCTTATGTCTCTTTGGAATGTCTAAGGCCTTTAGTATGGTGCAGGATGAAATCTTTCGTTCCATATCGCAAGGGGGCTGAAAGAGGGAACAAGCAAAAGAAAGGACGAGAGGCAGAGTAGCCAATATTCATGAAGTAATGTTTAAGGTATGATTACTCAGTCTAATTTTCCTTTATTAAGGTATACGTTAAGAAAGAGCATTTTAATAGGTTAAAGAAAATAAGTGTTAACAAGGTGTGAGTGGACATACAACTGACAAATGGAGGCGATTCGGAAAAGAGCTGAGAGTCTAAGATTATGTATGATTATAAAATAAAATATAGTGCAGAGTATATCTGGTGCAGGGCACTGAAGTCTTTTGATATATAGTACATCCTTTTCAGTTTTCGCAGTTTAGACTTAGTCTTTTGGTTTATATAGGGAGTAATTATTTTAAAACCAATTTTAGAGGGTACAGTAGTGTCTAGTGCCGATTTGGTGGTGATATTGAATATTTCTAATGTTTCTAAGAGGTTATTATTGGTAAAGAAACTGCCCCAGTCGGAGTGCTTTATTAGAAGACGAAAGTTTTCCCAGTCAGCATTTGCATTGTTTCTATTTTGGAATCGCGTTTTTAATGTCTTTAATTTGTTGCATATGGCAAGAATCGGAAGGGTGCAGAGGACTATTTTATGATCGCTGTTGTGAAACGTCTCGCCAACCACCATTGATGTTGGTGTGACATTATGACAGAATATCAAGTCAAGAATGTTGTGATTTCGTGTAAGCAGGTGTACATGTTGTTGCCAGCCGTGTATGTCTAAGGTCCTAAGTATGCTTTCAAAGCACAATGGGCCAGAATGTGTCTTGCAGTTGATGGTGGGAAGGTTGAAATCACCACATACAATTTTGTAAGTGAAGTCAAGCGAGGCAGCCTGAGCAAATGACTCACTCATAATAGTGTCATTTGAACTAGGAGTGTTAGGAGCTCGATATATGCATCCGATTAGTATTTTACATTCATGAATGTGCACAGTAAGCCATATCGATTCAGGAAGTTTACTGAGGACGTGGTCGCTATAGATTTCCGCTCTCAAATTTTTTGATACATAAACGAGACAACCACCACCCTTCTTGGTGACTCGATCACAGCGGAAGAGGTCATAGGTGTCTGTGGTGTCGGAGGACAGCCAACTTTCCGTTATCAAAAGAAGTGAGGGGTTGTGTTAAAAGTAAAAGGGTGCGTAGGTGAGTTATCTTACTTTGTACAGATCGAGCATTAATTAACATAAGTGTCAGGTACGGTGACTGTTTGTCTAGTAGAAGGGTATGATGTAAACCCAGTGATTTGTCTGTTTTTCCACGAGAAAAGGAAGAATTGGGAGCGTTGACTCCATATTGATGAGCGTTTAGTTTACTACCAGTAGGGTTAATGCGAGAAGGGTAGTTGGGTGTTGTTTTGGTGAAAGAAGTATGTCTAAGAGTGGAAGGTTGAGTTGAATGGTTAGGTAATGTGTCCGGGGAATGATCAGGGGGTTCAGTCAAGGAGTTTTCAAGACTAGAGACAGTTATCGAAGTTGAGAAGGATCTGCCACTCCCCATCAAATCGGAGTATATAGATGGTTTCAGAATAGTGGGATTGTCAACCTCAACATTTGGGGACCCCATAGCAGTAATGTTGAGGGGGAGAGAGATAAAAAAGGATGAGATAGTGTGTATGTCGAATTAAGGGGGACTTAACCGTTCTATTGGGTGGCTTGACTTAGATAGTACCTAGAATCAGTAGGTGGGTTCCCAAGTAGGCCAACGTTATGGCTTCCTTGTGTGCGGTGGGCAATTTTAGGAATGCCTGTTATTGTTGCTAAGAGAGGTGTTTCTGTAGTGTATAGTGTTGTTTTGATTCTTGGGGCTTACAAGGTTGACACTATATGACTTATGGGTATCACGTGTGGGTGTGGTTCTTGTCGAGTGTCGTTTCACATTAGGATGAGTGGGTGTTACCAGTTCACTGTTTGTTGTAGGGCATTCTATTGCTATGAGAAGGTGCATGTTTTGGGTTAGGGGTGCTGGAGTATTGGTAGGTTTTTACGGAGGGTTTGGTATTATTTCGTACAGCGATGTCTGAGAGTCTGTAGCTGTTAGCGCAATTCCTGGGAGGGTCATTTTTAGGCATTTTGCAAGGGCCGCTAGGGTAATACTTGGACGCTATTGAGGCATAAGTGGTTTGGCATTTTAGGGTAGCAGAGTGTTTGGACTGAGGGTGAGTGGTTGTAGCTGCTTTACGTGCGGTCTTGTCCTTACGACTAATAGCAGTGTCCAACGTGCCTCCGTTTTTTTGGGGAGCAGTGTGGGATATTTTAGGATTTGTGCAGTGACAAGAGCTGTAGCTGCCGCGGTTAAGAAGGCTGGGTTGATCAGTTTGTGTTCCATTGCAGATACGACGCTGGATAGCTGTCCTGTCATGAATGGTCCTAATCTTTTTAAATGTTGGAATACGCCTCAGTAATGACTGACTACTAAGGAGGTGATTAGCTTCAGTGGTACTACCAAACTGAAATAGAATGGGACATGAGGCTTTAGTGTGTGTTTTACGTAATCTCCAAGATTGCGACAATCCACACTCTTGTAGCAGAGTATTTTTAACAATCTTTATGTTCGTACTATCAGGTATATTATACACAATGACATTCTTCATACAGTGAAGTCTTTTCAACACTTCGGTTGATATATGGTCAATTACTTTTTCAGTGTGTTTTATAATTTCCAGATCGGGATTTTCCGGAACACTGATTAAATATTTGTACGGTAGTAGGTCTTGAATAATTTGAGTGAGGCTAAGTTCTGTTTGGCTGCTTCTAGGTCTACCAGTGGTGAGATTATTGGTGTTTATATCAAAGTTTTTAAGGTCGATATGGTTACATACAGGCCTGTTGCAGGTGTCTAGCGGGTGGTCACTTTGTGCACACTTAGTTGGGGGATGGGGTATATGTCTGGGTGAGTAGTCAAGATCTATATAATCGGGCTGGCTATTGTAGGCAGGCTTACATGTAATCCGTGGGCCGCTACTCAGGATGGCCGATTGTAAAATTGTTGGGTGTTTGGGGTCAGCCACACTGTCTAAATACTGCTCACAATATTTGGTGCTTTTTTTGGGACTGACAAACGATGTCGACTCTGACGGTATGTGACTGCTCTTATTTATATCGACAAGCGAGATGCAAGGTAGTGATATGTCTTGTCCAAGTAAAGGGTGCAGGTTTAGTGTGGCTGAGGGAAGATTAGAATGGGATGCAGACTGATCAGTTTGTTTATAAGGTTTCACGTTATTCGTTTTGGTGACTGATTTAGATCCTTTGCAGTTGCTATAAGAATCAGGAGAGATTATATGTTTTTTAGATGGCGTTGACATTGTTGGAAGTAAAGTTAATACAAAGTTTAATTAGGTGGACGGCGATAGTTGTAATTTAACTTAGTGAACGTGTAAAGTTTTATGGTAGGATCAGACCCAGTATTAGTTAAGTGTAAATATATTAAAGTTAATTGGTGATAGAGATAGCGTGAAAACTAGCAATATTAATTTATGACGTTGAGTTCGTAAATAAGGTGTCAAGTTAATAAAACCCTATCAGTGACGAATTATTTATCGCTATCAAGTGTTAAATTAAAGAGAAGAACTAATAGGAAAATAAAATAATACCACGTGAAAAAAGTTACAACCTTCAGAAGCGCGCTAGTAGGCATGAAGAATCCTATTCACTTGTCTAGGCTTGAGAACGGCGATAGCATGGGAAATGCTTTAAAAAGAAGTTATCATTTCGGCTAAAATGATTTAAGTACTTGATGAAACTGAAATGGCAACTGATGATAATTAAGTGTCGTTCCAAAATTACTGTCCAAAGTCTGTTTTCGAGCGGAGTTTAATTTCAGAATAAGTAATAATGACAATAATTTATTTTCAAATAGCAATATGTAATACTAGGTTTTTCAGTTTACAGGCAAGAAGCACTATTAAATAAATTGGAATGAATATAGGTTTTTCTTAGAACAGGCACATTCAATTTACAGTGTAAGACTCCTAACCATAATAAATTTTAATCTGATAATTCATATACAAAGCACCTCGAGGCTAAATCTCAATCACTCGTGAAATAATTCGTGAAGATATGAGTTCAAATCAACTGGTTGCATGTGATTTTAAATTTGATTTCATTTCAGAAAATTTTAATTATTTGTGTTACTACTGAAGATGAAGACATTGTAGTAGCATTATTCTATGTAAATTTCAACATTTTACTGAACCATTAACATTTGCTCAGTCACTTGAGCTCTTTTCAGCTTGCCTTTACTACAGCTGGTTGAAATTTAGTGTTCGCAGTCATAGGAGCGTTACCGTTGTTAGAAACTGCAAGTACGGATATGCAGGTCGCTAGTAAATACAAAGAATCTTGTTGACAAGCCGACTTGATGTTTAGGTATCGTTTATTGCTTCATTTCTCTCCATCGTAGTCTAGTGTAACTCAGAAGGGACAGCATGAGAGATTGAGGGCCAAATACAGGTCTTATACATGACAGCAACAAGAGTTGCCAATGTGGGATCAATCATTAGAGTCTATTTCTAAAAGAAGTCGTGTCTTCCCTCTAGATAAACTTATTCTGTTGATGGCTGAAAGCTTGAAAATACAGACTAAGATAGCCCGTAGCCGTCCATCACAATGGCTGAATGCCAATTTTCAAAATATTGTAGATATTAGACTATAATATGTATTTGGTAATGTTGTTGAGCCAACAATATCGATCCACTTATTTCGGAATCACATTTCATGATCATGTATCATGGTGACCAAAGTATCTTGATCCTTTAGCCACGACAGAGAAAATATAAATCCTAACAGTAGGTCTTTAATCCATAAATAATGATAAATCGATGGTATCTATAAAAAAAACTGTCGCCTAAAGACAAAATCAGAAGTTCCGATACTAATCTCGAAACAGTCATATTACAAGTATTTACGAACTGAGTAATTACTAATGCAGCCACGACTAACATACATGTATTCATAAAATCAAGATACTCTTGATCTATTGGTCAGAAGCCACTAACACCAACACTGATTTTCAGGGAATAAATTAGAAGTATTCGAACTGCTTTGTTAACTAAATCTCCCAGAATAGTTCGATTTACAGCAGGTAGAATTAGGTAAGCACAATTGAACATACTGTACTCAGAATTCGTAAACGCGCGGTCAAGTACAAAGTAATCATCAGTCAATGGAAATACTAAAACAAACCAGCTGCGGAAATTAAGGAAAGAAGGTGATGTGAATAAGACATACTTTGTAGAAATCAGTAAACTACATCTCAAGGCAAGCCTGAACCAGTAATTATCGAGCAAAGGGTTGAGTTGAAATATTTTATCAGTGGACTGTGCATGAAAAGGGGTAACAGAGTGAGTAAGGCATGAAACACGTCCAAGAAGTAACCAAGTTTATCTGTGGATCGAATTGTAGAGGCAGTGAAATGTAACTAAGCGCCAGATAAATTATCCGGAAATGGGATTACTGAATATCGGACAGTCCATCGATCTTCGTCATGGTCAATCACAACCAGCACAAATCAGGCATTTATACATCATTGACTGATTCATATGGTGGTGGTTGCAATCTACGTCTTGCATCTACATCTATTTATATTTCTGTAATAACGTCGTGTGTGTTGTATGGTCATCAAAGTAGCTATAGTACCTGAATACGAAAAAAGAGCAACTCATCTTAGATCCTAACTGATGAGATTTCGACAGTAGCTTGTTGGTCAAGCTTTCCCATCTAAATCGGATAGGCCCCTAATCATTCGACACAGACCAAATACGTTGGTGATCTACTGAGTCATCGATAAATGTTGGTCAGTGTTCACCTCGACGCAGTTTGATCAAGGCGAGGATTGACAAAACAGCAACAGCATTCCTACAGTTGAATAACATATGGAACTCAAAACAGCTGTCAACCAACATGAAAGTCAGAATCTTCATTGCGAACGTCAAGACAGTTCTACTGCACGGAGATAAAGTGTGGAGAACTATCATAACCATCATCAAGAGAGTATTAGTATTCCTAAATATTTGTCTACACAAGATACTCCATGTTCGTGGCCGGCTACCATTAGCGACAACTTACTGTGAGAGACGACAAATGAACTTCCATCTGAAGAAGAAATTAAGAAAAGACGCTAGAAGTAGATAGGACACACACTGAGGAAATCACCGAACTGCATCACGAAGTAAGCTCTAACTTGTGATCCTGAAAAGAAATGGAAAAAAGAAGGATCAACGAGCGCACTGCGTCGAGAATTAGAAGCAGACATGAGGAGGATGAATAGCAACTGGAAAGAACTGGAAGGGATTGCCTAGGACAGTATTACACGGAGAATGCTGGTGGTTGACCTACGTTTCTCCATGAGGGGTAACGGGCGTAAGACACTTTTGCATCCAGTTAACAGTTATTCAATGTAGTAGCACGTTAGATTATGCCACATTGCATCCCTACAAATCACATTTCATCAAATAGCTGATCATATCTTCATAAATATGTAAATGGGAATTGTGGAGCGGACTATAAGTTTATCAATAATTCGGCCGTTTTTAGTGTTCATTCTGAAAGGTGACCTTTGAGAAATTGCATATGGAAGACGATATGTACAGGTACTTTCTCGCTTGTTCTCATCTGGAATGCTATCTCTACTCAAGTAACCACATGTTACTAGATATTCTTTACTTATTTGATTATCTTTACCGTTTACCCGTGATACTTACACTTCTTTCTATTTATGTTGTTTTGGTTTTTGATTGATTGGTTTACGTGATTAGAAAACTGCCTACTCCTAGCTATTCCGGAAAATATTCTCCTATTATTCTTTATACTGCAAGATCCAATCCCTTGCTCGATAATGTGAGAGCGGCTGGATTCAGAAATATCACTATCCTGAAACTAGACAATTGCTGAGACCACAAGATTCTCAAATACGCAAACAACTACCAAACTAGAGCTAGTTGGATTGAGTCACTGGACCACGGTTTTTTGGAAATAATCAAAGACCTGGAGCTGTATAACAAAAACTAGAGCAATGAAGTCAGTAGGTTTATCCGATGGTATTGAAAATTGATACCCTGTAGATTTTAATCTGCGTCCTTGACAGCTTTTTCAAAATCCCATCCATTGTTGCCAAGGTGGTTTCTCATTAATGTAGTTATACTTCTCGATTCATCACATCCATTAGTGTCATTATAGTTCTTTATAAATCTTCAGCGTTTAGGTATGCAAACTGAGGCTTATCAGGTTAATCTTTTCGACATTTACTTTACTACGATCTGTTAAGATACAGCATTCAAACAATAGCATGACCATATGGTAAACATATGTTTACAACAGTAGGGATCCATCTAGAAACACGAAAAAACTAATTATGCGTTTGTTATAGAAATAAACCCTGGGGTCCCAGGGAAGGAGTGGCGTAAGAGGACCCATAATTGTTGTCGACCTTAAGGACCGTGAGGCTAATTCCGCGCGTTTAGTCTTGTGATGTAAAGCTCAATAGATCTCCCCTCAAGTAAATCGCTTTTGTCAGTTTGAGCTTCAAGGTCCTTTTGTAACTTCCAAACAACAATGGCATGAGAATTCGGATTGGTGAAATTATAATTTGTAGACAGATTGACCAGCTACAAAATCGTTTAGCTGAATTACCTTTTGCGATGTAAGATGCTAATATCAGATCACTTCAACCAGAAAAGTTAAGGGCATGCTCGTCCTGTCGACTCGTGATGTTCGTGAAGTTTGGGTGAGACTAATTCTTGAACGACCTTTAAGCGACGTTAAAGTCACATCGAGAGTGTCCACTTTATAACCAAATAAGGGTTACAAAACAGTATGAAGAATTAAAATTATGGTTTGCAGTTGATTTAGGTTTATATCACGAACTGACATCAACTATAATGCCAAAACTATTTAGCCAAATGAATGGGTGAATTTCGCGTCAAAATCCGATACCTGTTATTTTGTACCTGGTTAGTTCGTCCATAAATTATAGTCTCGTCGAAGTTTGAAATTTTTTCCAATGACGTGCTTCTGAAATCCTGTAGATCACCAAGGTTGAATGCAACTTCAAGGTTACAAAAGATAGCTATGATTTAGCGTTGGAAGTTATATCGACATTCAACAGTCCAAAGAAAGGTACATACCTGATCTATGCGTCCACTTTTGGGTCTAGAATGGTGAGATGACCTTTGAGCAACGCTAAACTGACCCTGAGAATGTTCATTTATTAATTAGGAATTAATGACGATTATAAACCAATCTGAACTGACGTTAGATAAAATGCCAAAACGCTATTTAGTCAAACAGATGAGTGAATTCTGAGCCAAAATCCAAGACCCGTCTTGTGATATCTGATTGATCCGTCCATAAATTATAATCTTGCTGTTTTTGACTCCTTATTAAATTGATACTTCTGTAATCATTATAATGATTTCTGTGTTTTCGTATAAACTGATGCGAATGGTGGTCGCGATCAGGCTGCTAGAGTTACTTTGGGTTTCCAGACTAGCCAGTATCGTAGTCAGTCTTATCGCTAAACCTATACAATCGTCCTTGAAGAACGTTGAAAATATGTGATCAGGAACAGCTTTAGGTTAGCCATATCTTTTGCTGTTTTAATGGAATTTGAAGTTCAGATGTCGACTTAAATCAGGCTGCTACTGAGTAGTGGGTAACTTAAGTGTAGCCTAGATCTAATTGGACTATTCATTATATTAATTTACTCATTGTTCTGGCTACGTCGTTTGGGGATTTCTAAAGACAGCCTCTTTAACGTTTGACACCCTAATTTCAATTTATCTATTTATTGTTACACTTTAGTTGTACACAAATGGTAAAACATGCGATTTAATAAGTGAAGTCGCTACTTAGGATTTACCAGTGGTTAAATTTATATGGTTATCATGTCTACTTTTTTATATTTTACCAGTCTACTGAAATGGACATTATTTCTAATGGACACCGAATTGTTTTACGGCCTGTACAATAATTGTAGAATTGTGAAAACCAATCGAACATTTTATTTTAAATATTAAGAACGTACCTACGGGAAACCTGATTACGGCAACCAAGGTAAGCGTGATTGTTGATATTAGTAAACAATTTTACTCAAACTTAGTTAACATGTATTATGTAACATGTTATGGAGTTCCTGGTTTGGATCTTTATCGTTCTTAATTTCTGTGAATTAATTTTTCTGGGTACACTTTGTCCTTTATGAACTACAAGCACAGTGTAGTCTACATAAAGCGCATTGTACATACTACTGCTCGGCGAGACTTAAAATTTCGAGGTGTGTTTACCATGTTTTCACAGTTCAATGTTCTTATTGAAGGTAATGTTAATCTGTCATTTTTAAAAAGGCCGATAACAGTCTAAAAACGATTTTATCTTAATATGCACTCAACTTCTTTTCGAACTAAAACATGTTATCGGTTATAATTTATTAAAACTTTAAATTAAATACTCAGGTTATTAGCTCCTTGTTTGGATAAATGTTACCCACTATCTTCCTGCCTACTGATAAAACACAACTGGAATATTAGGTGGTTGGGGTAGCCTGCCTGCTAGTTGGCACTAATTAACACCTTATACTTGCGACTAGCACGAAACCAAAGTCAAGGGTTCCTTGTCACCTGAAATCGCAACATAGTGCACGTGTTTTCGAGTCACAGACTAGTGATCACATATCTTGATCTATAGAATTCAGTCAGCAATGAAGAATAAAACAAACATGTCGTTGTTCACTATTCAGTGGTCAAGCACTTGGAATATCATAGCACTATTTTTCTTCAGTCTTATTACTTGAACCCAGTTAATCTTACTATCCTACTACTAACTAAACAAGTGGCTATTCAGTTCACTCTGTTACTCAATTGAAATCGATAAGAGAAAGGAAATGAAATAGAAGTTCAGAAAAAACTAATGTTTGTCCAAACTATATAACTACTCGAAATAAAGAATCGGTACAAATTTTAATAGTTCAGTTATTCAGCGATGTGAATGCTTCACACCTTAGCACTTAAGTGTATCAAAACGTGTCATGTTTACTTCGACTATAAATCCCGGGTAGTATCATTAGTTGTCAAAGTGAGTGTGACTAATAATTCGGATAAATTCAGAAACGAAAAGCGTTTGTGATTAAGGTGAATGTCATATTGTGTTTGTATAACTAAATTCTATAGGCGATATTAGCTGTTGTAAAGTTTCTTTTCAAATTTGTATTTTCAGTGAAGTTATGGTCATTACCTGTGGGTTAGCTAGGAAGGTTACGTTGTGATTACTTCAGGTTTTTATCTGGAATCTAAAATGAGTAGTCACCTTCAGTAACGTTGATTCATTCAACACATTTATTTTTGGACCGTATTCCTCTTGTTCATTCGTACTATTCTTTTTAGAGAGGACTTATGAAACTTAGGAATGAACAGAGTTGTGATGCTACTTGATATGGACTGTTTCTATGTTCAAGTTGAACAACGGGAATTTCCTGAAACTAAAGGGAAGCCGTGTGTTGTTTCACAGTATAGTGAATGGAAAGGTGGAGGGTTGGTTCATTATTTTGATGATTTTTTATCTTTAGAGCTTTAGCCATAAGTTACGAAGCCAGGGCTCTAGGTATCAAGCGTGGGATGTTTAGTGATGAAATTCGAGTTCAGCATCCAGAAGTGATAATTTTCAAAGTTCCTGAGAAACGAGGTAAAGCAGAACTTACAAGGTCAGTAACTTAAATTCCATTTTGAGGTTGATTGTTTTCTGCAGATATCGGGATGCGAGTTCTGAAGTGATTCAGTGTATATCCGAATTTACTAGCGATATTGAGAGGGCTAGTATTGATGAGGCCTACGTTGACTTAACTGGTAAGCTGGTATTTTGATACTTATAAGCCTTCTAATAGGTATCGTAGATTCAGTTTTGGTCCAGGATGACAATTTGTCATCACTGCAGCCCAATCCAGAGTCTTACGTGTTAGTTAGCAGCGATATTGCTGAGGAGTCAAAGTTAGAACTTACCAAAACCAACTGTGTTTCGCTCAACGGTGTTGATTGGATCCAGTTGTTAGACTCTAACTTTGCAGAAGGAAGGCGATTAGCTGTAGCTTCTGAATTGGTATACCGCATTAGACAGGCTGTATTTACAAAAACAGGATTTAGATGTTCCGCTGGGATTGGTCCAAATAAAGTAAGCTGTTTTTGTGCTCTACCTCGTTTATTGTAGATAGTAAACAATTTGAAATTCATAGTATCTACTGAGCTGTATTTTCGTTCCTATCTTTGAGTTTTTTGTTGTTCGAAATAATATGATGTATGCTAGGATTAAATCAAAGCAGTGCTCCTTCAACGTAACTTATTGTAAACTACTGTATTTGCTTTTGCCAGTCATTAGGCTGTCAGTTCAAACTCTACTATATCTCCTTTGCTTTCGGTGGTGTTTGCACAATTAGGTCAAATCACCGTTTATAAATCCACCTTGTACTTGGCTACTCAGTAGCACTGTGGCGTATGCTACTCATACATGTAGCAAAAATAGGAAGTGGAATGCCTGCCAGCATAAGATTGAGTTAAGGAGAACAAAAAGGAAAACGAAGGGTAATTGGAGTAACGACAGAACTGGAAGATGTGCAAATAATGTATTTAATGTATGATTTTCTTATTTTATTTATTTATTGTGTAATTTCGCATAAAACGATCAATTGGTTTTCCCTACTGTATCTGAGTTTTTGTTCATCACGGCATTACCTTGACCGTGCATTCCTAATTATAATTATAATTTAAAGCAGCTAGAAGCAGTCGGTAGTGACTCCTTAACACTAGCTGGTACTTTAGAAAGACGTGCTTATAACCTTTAGAGAACCTCAGCTAACCTACTGAACTTAGGTGTTTACTGTAATTAACCTTTTGTTAACGACCTACTTTATGCTTATCTATTCCCTATTGTTGATCGAATTCTACTGATCAATTTGCAGTGCAGCTAAAATTCCGATTTTTAATTATCGAACTCCGTTGTTGTCTTTTAATCTGGTTGTTTGGCAAAGCGGTTGTTATTGCGATCTCATTGCTTAGAAATATGTTTCTCTTCTGTCAAATACGAAAATGTTACTTCCGAAGTATGCGTCAACATCTAAACTAGTGATCGGGAGTGGACTAGTTAGATATACCAACCGCTCCACTTATCTTGAAGATCTCATCTGCTCTGGTGGGTCGGTGTCTGACGAAATTTCTGCACGAACTCAGAAACTACGATTGCCGTTAGCCAGTTTGCATCACTTTTAGCATAAGCGAGATGACCGTCTGCCAACCCAAAAGACATATGTACTGTGCAGCTGTCCTCTGTTATATTTTTTGGCTGTGAGAGATGATCTATTATAGTAGGAGACACGATAGGTTGAAGGTTTTTTACCATAGGTGTTTTCACAGAATTTCTCTCGTTTCTTGGGATGATCGATTGGGCAACGGTGTGGTTAAGAATAGAATGCGGTATAGTAACTTGGACCGATGCATATATGTGCCTGGTCCTACTTTGTAGCTGACTGACTCACTGGTTAGGAATAGGGTACTTAGTAAAGGTGGCAAATCTGTTGATGAGGTAGTAAATCTTCATCGACCTGAGATGCTGTTATTTAGTACTCAGTATAATAACTTGGCAATGTGACAGATGTTTTAATCGATTTAATGAAATTGATAACTTTAATTACAGTATTCTCGTTCCATATTTGAAGGGATAAAATGAAATCTTTGGGTTGTTTCTAAACTACCTGAACAATATGTTTCTCAATTACTAAATTTAGAATTCACAGTTTCAATGTGAAATTTTGTCATTGTGTATTTAACAACTATAATATTTTCATTAAGAATATGAAAGTATTCATGCAGTAAGTGTCTATACTTTTCTTTATTGGACTTGCGAAAATTCATCAGCGACAATTATAGTTGAAGTTATTAATGTAGAATTTAACTTAGTATTGTACTGCTTTCAGGTTTTCGATTTAGATTATTGGTAGTCAGTTCATGATTTTAATGAAACATTGTATTAGTTTGATTTGTATACCCATACCGAAAGAGAGAGAGAGAGAGAGTAAATATAACTCCTCTCAACCTCAGTTCTATCTATTCGTTAACTGTCAGACTTGGATTCCTTTATTACTATTGCTTTCTTTTTACACGTTTGGTAAAGTCGATCGCTAAATTGGCATGCAGTCTAAATAAACCAAATAAACAAACAATTATTCCGCATGAATCGATTCCCATTTTATTGGAAAATACTCATATAAGTAAAATGTAAGTGATATGTGTTTACTGATTATTTTGAGTAAATTATTTGTTACTATATTATCTAATGAAATAAAATACAATAAATAATTAGTTAATATTATTGAATTCAGTTGTCAAGTACAAGTTCCTTTTATCAGTTATAAGTCGTTATACTGTTAATGTGATGACCATTGATGAAACCAAAATAGATGGAGCGTTGTTTGTATTTCGAGACAAGATTGTTAGATTGAGATTAGCAGTAACGTTTTCAGTGTTAAATAAAAGTATGTTATATCCAGCACTTTTAGTCATTTTTCTGTTCACTTAGCGGGTGAATGCTGCATATTGAAGTGTAATTTAGAAGCTTATAAAGATATCCGCAACTATCAACTATGAACTACTAGTATGGCATGTTATATCTAAGTAAATCCTACTACCACAACAGGAAAACTGCGAATCGGACGATATGAAAAAGAACACGGAGATGATGGTAGATAAGGATTTATTTGATACCAAAAATAAATCGAATAAGATCGGAAAATTCGAATTTTCATATGATTATGCAGTATTTAACATCAATTAACTAGTAACTTAATGTGAACGGAAATCCACGGTATTATACAACCAGGAGATATGACTAATGTTCTAAGTTGTGTACATGACGTGTCACAGACATTTGAAAAATCGATTTTATGTTACTCTCATTTCAGTCATTTAAATCCTTGCTCACTATATCATATCATAGCTCAATATACTTAATGAAAAACTCAGATATAGTGGAAACCAGGGCTTCAAATGAAATCTTTGAAAATTACTCTTAAATAACGAACGATGAATTACTAAATGAACGGGGAAATGGTCGAATGCGGTGAATACAACGCTTATTTTACAGTGAAAGGGTCGTGGTTAACATCATCCATTGGTTAAATGCAGTGTTTAAATTGCTGAACTGGTACTTCATTTTCTTGATATTCTAGTCTATAAGTTTATTCATAAATATAATGATTCAATCTTAAAGCTGTTAGTGTATAATTATCATTTTTTGTTGGATAGCTATCAGGTTATTTGAAATCGGGATCATACATAACCAACAGTGTATTTGGTCTATGATGTATATATAAGTAGAGCTGAAGTGTCTTCATGGACTATTTGTTGACATGAATTTCTTATCAGTTAATATAGAAATGCTAGGTGATTGTTTTTATTAGTTTTTTCAAGATTTCCCTATAACAGTACTTTCTGGCTGAAATAGTCAAAGTATGTCGATTAAAATTTTATTTCCGTGAAATTTTCTTTCTTCATATTACTACTGATATCTTAGTGTTCATCAAATGTTACATGAGTATTCCATATTAATATTCTCATTTGATATATGTGTCTAACTGAACTAAATAGTATAACAGTGTTTTAGGCGAAATGCGTAGTTTTAAACATTCATGATTTCTCATGAATTAATTCTTAGCAAATTACCATTAAAATATTAGTAAGTTAAGATATATTAATGACATAAGTTGTTGATTTATTTATATTAAATTACTTTTATCATCATCATTAAATTAATTCCAAGTTACTCACTGAATCAAACCCAAAGTTGAACAAAACACTTGTTCAATATTGTATTTTGTTTCAGGCTCTTATAGTTGGTATCTATTTTTAGTTAAAAACTGTTTCCAAGTTAATTTACTTTGATATTATATAATTTAATCATTTATGTGATACTGAAGTGATTTAAAAAAAAATTATTAGTTGATTAGTATCATATTTGATATTTTTTTTCTAAAGACGTAATTTAGGTGGTAAACTTGGAAGTGCTGTTATTAAACAATTGAAAATTGAAACACTTGGTCAGCTAAGTTCAATTCCATTGTCTGTACTCACAAAAGAATTTGGTGAAAAAACATCGTAAGTTTTGTTAGACTATTTCATTAAATGTTTGCATTTTTTTTTCAACTAAATTTCAGAATTATGTTTAGTTCTTAAATTTTTTTTATTGATTTATCAATTCACTGTCTTAAATCAAAAAGTAGAGCTAACAGTTAGCTGTATGGTCATTTATGAATGTGTTGAGTGTTTTAATAAAATAAAACGTAACTTAGCAGTACCATAAAATTGGAGTTAAAAGAATATATATTTGGATCATATTCTTACAACTTGTTCATGTTCTATCATTATCCTGATAACTAGTGAAAAATATAAAAACTGCAACTTTTTTCATTATTGTACAGTATGTATATAAGCCATTAATGCAATTGATAGTTAATTTATTTGCTTGAACGCAATATGGGACAATTGTCACTCATACCTGATGGTATCCGATCAACGGATATTAAGTATCTTGCATAGATAGTTGTTTATGACGTTCTCATTGAAGTTTCTGACTTTGACGTTGACCAATAATTGTTTTGAGTTCCACATGTTCTTCAGTTATAAGAATGTTGCCCTTGCTTTGCAATCCTTGACTCCATGTCTGCATCAGATCCTCCTTGTTTATCGATGATTTTGCCAAAAAAACTTGAACGTTTTCACCTAATCCAGAGCTTCATCGTCAAGTGTGATTAAATTAGTGTTCTCTGTGTTGTATTTGAGGAAATCGCTTTTTCCCTTGTGTATGTTGAGGCATACTGATGCAGAGGCTACTGCTGCTACAGTGGTTGTCTTGACCTGCATTTGTTGGTGTGCGTGTGTGTGGGATAGAAGAACTAAATCGTCTATGAATTCCAAATTGTCTAATTGCATCCAACATGTCTATTGTATTCCATGCATCCCTGAGACGTGAAGATCTTCATAATCTAGTCAACCACCAGAATAAAGGGGAAGGATGGAGAGTAGACAGTCTTGTCTGACTCCGGTCGTCACTTGGAATGTGTTTGTCAGCTGTCTTCCATGCACGACTTTTCAGTGTAGTCCGTCGTATGAATTCCGGGTGCAGTTGACTATTTTCTCAGGTATGCCATAATATTGAGGAAGGTTCCATAATATTCTTCTGTGCACACTTTAAAATGTTTTCTCATATTCAAGGAAGTTGATGTATAGTGACGAGTTCCATACAATTTATTGTTCATTGATGATGCGTATTGTCGCGATTCGGTCTATGCACGACCGATCGTTACGAAATTCAACCTGTTGATCTGTGAGTTGGGTGTCTACTAAATCTTTCATCCTGTTCAGCAACACTTTTTTGAAAACTTTCCACGGCACTAATATTGGTGTGATGCCTCTGTAGTTCTTACACTTGCCTAGATCTTTCTTTGATATATTAATGAGGTGTCATTCTTTCTAATCCATCGGAACTTGTTCTTCCTCCTAAATCTTTTTGAATAGATTATAGATAACTAAGTTTAAAATTTTCTAATCCTGAGTTATCCAGTACATTACTAACACTTCATAGTCAACTAATTGTTGGGTGTTTTAAACAATTTTATAAGAAATAATTTACAAGCATATAACAAATTGTGTGACAACATCGAAGCGTTGTCTAAATGGTACTAACATGCTGTGCTAAGTAAATTATGGGAAGTATTCTAGAATTAAATCTATTTCAGTCAATAACATGATAAAGGTAAAATAATGAGAATGATAGGGAGACAAAATTAACCATAATAAAGTGGGTTAAAATATCTGGTGTGAATATTAGTGTTTAGGAAAAATCAGCACATTACAATATACTATTTTGTTTTCTTGCTTAGTTATTATATTGCACCTTAATAGATATTATTTGGTGAGGTTATAAGTTTACTTTAGTAAACTCATTTGTATTGATTGTTCGGATCTTCCTATCGGTGTTTAGAACCTCAATTTATCAGTCTCTAGATATAGAAAAGACGATTCAAACAACCAGTAAATTGGACTTCACCCTACTGCACAATCTAGTAGCTATCTGTATTCAGTAGCTGAGTGTATAGCATGATTGTGCTTGAAACGGACTGTACTTGGTTCGAGTCCCGTAGTAAACATCAACTCTGGGATACTGGTACATCTAGCCGATGAGTTCCGAATAGGACAAGACGCGCGTCCTGGTTTCCACTGCTAGCCTCCATGCATCTCTGCTTATAATACTTTATTGAAGATTTAGAAGAAATAATTATCGTATCATGGCATATAAATAAGCAATTCGTTGATTTTAGTTTCATTTATGATATTAATTTTTCATTTTGTAGAAAATGGCTTCATGACTTATCTCATGGAATTGATCATGAAGTAGTTACTACTAGATCACTTCCAAAGTCTGTTGGTTGTAGTAAAAATTTCCTTGGACGTTCAACACTTACATCAAGTGAACAAATTAAACGATGGTTATTATGTTTAGCTGAAGAAATATTTGAAAGATTAGATGTTGATTATCATCAACATCAACGTTATCCTACTCGATTGATTCTTTATGCACGTACAACCAATGATCCAGGATACATTGGTGGGATATCACGTACACTTCCGTCTAATCTTTTACAATTCGTTGGCTATGGAAATCGAAGTATCATGAATAATGATGATGGAAATTGTAGTAATACTAGTGATTTAGATAATAAATTACTTAAATATACAAGTCAAATTGAAAAACTTGCAAATACTGCTTTGGTTATTTTAAAGGAAGCCCTTTTTAAAGGGGAAGCCCCGGAAATATGGTGAGTTCTATTTTCACTCTAAAATTTGTGATGAATTAGAATTAGATTTTTAATGTAATTCACCATTATTACTATATTTTAATAACTTTACGTAACAGTTTAGGATGCACATAAACAGTTTCTTGTAGTCTGTTTGTTAGATAAGCAATTTAGAATCATCATTTGGACAGAATCATCAACAATACGTCCTTGATGAATAAAGTACTGTATAACAATCATGTGAAAGCTGTACGATTGCATTCCCATAATATCATGCTAATGATATAAACAATGAAATATTAGGATTACTAGCATAAGCTGGGGAAGTTAAGTTTACTTGATACCAGATGAAGGCAGCACAAGTTCATGAAGTTATTGAGCATTATTTATTTATTTATATGAACACATAAATATTGGTACAGGAAGGCACCAAATCTATATGCGCCACACAAACAATTAGAATGGGAAGAGAAAAGAAAGAAGTGGCGTAAAAGAAAAAAAGACCAATAACGACCAAATTAGTGTAAAGTAGTGCAATAATAATAATAATAATAATAATGGGGGGGAAACGGAAAGGTACAACCAAAAGAAATCTTTCAGTTAAGGAAGATACAACCACTTTTTATGAAGAAAGTAGAAGAAGGTTACAGCAGGATCGCCACTGGCTTCTATTCTGAGCCATATCTGATAAGTATTTTACAGTTATTGTTAGTTTATTCAAGTGTGTTACCCAGATTTATTAAATTATATATTACGAGCATGAATCATGTAGAATACCTTTGATCTCGTTCTTATCAAAGCAAATTGATAAACTTAATGTGTGATAGGTTAATATATTTAGGTTATTATCATAGATTTCAAAACGTATTAATATTACTAACTTCTCTATATTTATCAAAGCGATTCATATTTAGTCCATTAGCCCCAGCTGCTAAACTAGGCAGGAAGTAAACGATTAAAATAAAACGAGGAACTTATTTTTGGTTGAAATATAGTCTTCTCAATGATTTTTGAATCATTTGAGTGACATACGATCTTAACAATTACTTCGAAGTTCAATCATCAAGTGACATTATTTCGAGGTTTTAAAAAACATTGCCTTAGTATTCTGGTTTTTAAACAGAATACGATTGAGTCCTTATATATGGTTGTCAGTCTTAAACTTTTTTGTCAATATTACCTGTGTGATTTAATGTCATAATAATACATCAGTATGAATAACTATGTTAACCAATATCTTTTATACCTGTTGAATAAGTTAGTGTTTATCGTAACCTATCTGCTCAGTCTATGTCTTTGTAGTTTGAAAGGGTAGGTATTGGGTTCGAGTTTCAGTGTGTAGAGCACTGGGATGTAGGTACACTAAGTTAATACGTCCGAGATAGAAGAGAACGCATGCATCCTGGATTTCACTGCCAATGATAATCTCATAATATTCACATCATAAGTCGATTATATGTACTGGGTAACTTCCTAGTATATTTTTACGAAATAGTTTATTGTAGTCATTAATTTTTACTAACACTGGTTATTATGAAATTTATTTTTCTGTTTAGGGATCCTGGTATAAATTCTTTAGGTCTTTCAGCTGGAAAATTCTTATCTAATTCCTCTACTTCAAATGTTGATATTCGATCTTTATTACAAAAAAAGCAAATAGAATCTATAAAATATGATACTGTTGCTCAGCAAGAATCAATGGAATCTATTCCACCTGAAAAGTCTACATCACCATCATTAGTTAAATTGTCTTCTGATAATGATGTTAAAAATGATACAGTCAACATTTCACCTGATAGAAAACGTAATTCTAATGATTCTACTGTAAATATTAACACAAATAATCTTTCATTTTTTAAACGTTTGAGAGTTGCTGAAATCTCAGCTCCATTTCATCCAACTCCATTGATTGACAATCTCAATATTAATAATAATACTAATAATAATGATAATAATACAATTGAGAATAAGGATTTTTTATTAGTAGAAAATCAAAGTGGGAAACTCATTTCCAATTCAATAACACCACCACCACCACCAACAACAACCAATGTACAATTGCATCAATCATTAGAACAGAATAAATCATCCACATTAGACGATTCACCTTATTTAGAAGTTGACTCAGAATCACGTCATTCAGCATCAACAACTTCAGATTCGTCTAATTTTTTCAAATCATATTCAATTGGTGATTGGATTATTTGTGATAAATGTAATTCACGTATATCTATATGGCAATTACCAGAACATGAAGATTTTCATATAGCTCAACGTATACAACATGAATGGTCAAATAAAGAGGTTAATATAAATACACCATCAATAGAGACATCATTAACAAAATCTAATGATACTACTAATTCAAATCAAGTAAATAATTCATTAATAAATAAAATATCTTCCAATCCAAAATCAACTAAAATCAAATATAATTTAAAACAATCAAAATCAATAAAAAAACATCAAAAATCAATTAAGTCTAATTCTGGAAGTTTAGATCAATATTTTCATAAAATCCCTTAAAGTATATATATAAATGATATAAAGATGTATTTTATGCTTTTTAAATGTTCAATGGATTTTCAATTATCAATATTGTTAATTTTATTAATCTTTTTGTTTGTTTTACTATTGTACTTTTCTGATATTTTCGTATAAGAGCGATATTATGATTTAATGTTGTTTCTTCCCATATTGTATTTTTCCTTAGAATAATAATTTTTTTCTTCAGTATTCTTTTATTACTGATAAATGTTTCAAGTCTTTTCTAAATTAAAAAAAAGATTGTACTATGTATTTATTGAAACAAAACTTATACTTTTTAGATTCTTTTTTTTTCAATGGTTAAGATCATGAGTCAGTTGAAGGTAGACCATCATGGAAAACCTGGAAGCACTGAACGGTCGTTTCGTCCTATTGTGGGACTCCTCAGCAGTGCGCATCCACGACCTCGCCCCCTGCGAGATTCGAACTGAGGACCTACTGGTTTGCTTTGACTCATTTAAGCACTTCGAATTATGTCACTCGTTTGTTTATAGGCGCTGGAAATACTTGATTCAATAAGTATTTTATTTAGATATGTATTAATACAAATACCCTAGTTAGAGGGAGATAATGGGAATGTAAATGTATTTGTAGTGTATATTATCGACTAACTTCAGCAAGACAATTATTTCAAATCAAGAAGCATAGGATAGCTGCTTAATTCTTACATGAAATTCCTTGAAAATATCGCAATACGATTGGAACTAGTGAATTCTGATTGATGAATGGTAGCAATAAAGTGTCACACACTAAATGGAAAATATTGGATAGCACTACTAGTTCTTAGTTCTACAGTTGACATCGGTTTTTGATGAAAATGACCTTTAAGTATATAGTTGTCACGTCCTTGATCTGTCTACCCGCGTTTGGTGCTGAGACTACTTGTCTAACCTAGATTAAGACCTGACTGACTGGCTTAACCTTGAGGCTAGTATGTGTGAGTTCGAAATGGAGTAGAGAGAAGAAAACTATTCTGTCACCTGATTGTCTGACAAGCACGCGAGTGCGAGAAGACAAGGCATCTGAAACATTACTCGATTTATTCTCGATCCGGTTTACGATTTCAGATCAGTGTAAAAAGATACATGACTAACGCGGCCACAACATACAATAATTAGGGAAATACAATTAGGTCCAAAACTGGAGATTAACGTAGAAAATAGAGTACAAAATAACACGTTTAAATTACAATAGCTTTGGAACAAAAAGGGCCATGGCAGTGAATCATACATCAAGCGAAAGCTTATGATCTGTAGAACAGACTAAGGACAAAAATAAATATTAATGTTTCTTAAGCTTTGAATTAACTGAAATAACGTCCCTAAAAGTAGCTTCCGCAGTTTGTCAAGACTTATTGTTTCTCTGTTCACATCAATAGTTACACGTTCCGTTTATCTTATTTGACGCTATTAATTTATAATATGTTACAAAAAACTGGTGGAAATTGTTTGTGATCAAAACAGTAAAAAGTAGGTATTTCCTTTGTACCGGTAATTTTATCATCGGATTTGTAGACTTTAATAGTTTCAGTTTTACTATTATCAGTAGCATGGAAACTTTTGAAATGGTGGAGATTTGTAGTTCAGGTGGATGGTTTTGGAAATGGAAACTTGACAAAATTTTTAAATGCATGTGAAAATATTTTAGTGCTGTTAAATAACTAGGTCAGTCAGTCAGTCAGCTACAACGTAGGACCAGGCACATATGTGCATCGGTCCAGGTTGCCATACCGCATCAACACAACAAGATGAACACCGGATTCATAACAGTGGTTAGGTGAAAGGTGGTAATATATAAGAGAAAGATTGCATATAGAGATATAGTACAAGCAGAAAGAATTGGTTCGTAGAAAGAAAGATATGAAGCGATTTTAATCTCATAGTTTAAGGGAAGACAGGGAGTGTATACACCGACGCCGTTGTGATCGATTCTGAGCCATGTCACTCAGAGTCTCCAACTATTAGTTAAGATAGTCGCGCGGACTCTAACCAAGTAGTCTGCATCTACCATTGTGGCTCAGACTAGAAGTTAATGACTTCAGGGACTGATGCCACGTTTTGGCTTGGTCTCCCCTGATTTTCTTCCAACCATTTCCAATACCGGATAGCATTGAACGTCGTGATAATCGGTGTTCAGGCATACGTAACACGTGGCCCAACCATCTCAGTCGATGAAGATTCATAACCTTATCAACTGATTTACCATCCTTTCCTAATACCCTGCGTCTAACCTCACTATTACTTACCCGGTTATCCCAACAGACGCCAGCAATATTTCTTAGGCATCTGTGGTCAAATACTAATAGCTTACGAGTGTCTTCTACTCTTAATGGCCATGTTTCGCTGCCGTAAATTAAAACAGAACGGACTGCCGCGCAGTATACTCGTCCTTTTATTAATAGACGGATATCTTGCCTTCGCCGTAAGTGACGTAAGTTGGCAAAAGCCAAACGAGCTTTTCGAATCCGTGCTGAGATTTCGTCCGATACCAACCCATTAGGGCTGATCAGACTTCCAAGATAAGTGAAGTTGTCAACGCGTTCGACTACTTCACTTCCTATCCTTAGTTCAGGTGTTAACGCAGACCAGTCCTGAAGGAACAACTTGCATTTCGAGGGAGAGAAGCGCATTCCAAACATCCTGGCATTGTTGCTCAGTGCTACCAGAAGACTCTGCATTTTGTCAGCGTCTTCACCAACCAGGACTATGTCATCTGCGTATTCTTAGTCGATAAGTGGACCTCCTGGAAGGAGATCAATACCCGAGAACTCAGTCGACGAGAAAGTTATTTCTATCAGTAGATCTATGATGAAGTTAAACAAAAATGGAGAAAGTGGACAGCCTTGACGGACACCACTTGAGGTTGCAAAACTAGATGACAGTTCGCCATAAGCTCTCACTCGACTAGTAGTGTTCGAGTAAAGAGCCTTCACAAGGTTTATGTACTTCTGAGGTATGCCTTTCAATGACAGACACTGCCACAGAATCTCGCGGTCTACCGAGTCAAATGCTGCTTTTAAGTCAAGAAAGACCACCATCGTCGGACGCCGATAAGTATGCCTGTGTTCTAGAACCTGACGAATGGTGAATATGTGGTCGATGCAGCCACGACCAGGTCTGAAGCCAGCTTGATTTTCTCGTGTTTGCAGTTCACGAGTCTTAGTTAGGCGTCTGATTATTATTGAGGCTAGTATCTTAGATATTATATTAGTTAAACTAATCCCTCTGTGGTTGTCACAGGATGATTTTGACCCTTTCTTATATATTGGGACGATAAGTGATTGTGACCAGTCAGATGGAATAACGTCTAACTCCCAGATCTTAGCTAAAATATTAGTCAACCTAACAGCTAAGATTGGACCACCATCCTTAAAGACTTCTGGAGCCAGTCCATCTGGACCAGCAGCCCTTCCTCGTTTCAGATTATCTATAGCCTTTTGAACTTCAGCAAGAGTTGGGGGACCTACTTCAATGTTCCATTCACGCTGTCTGGGAATGGAGGGTAGTTGTAGAGTAGCTGAAGGCCAGCTGAACTGTTCTCTGAAATGTTCCGCCCATCGTTCTAAACGCCTGGACTGGGAGCAGATGAGTGTATCGTCTTTTTCCGATATAATCTCACTTACACTTGACTTATTAATTCCAGTTTCTTTTATTAGTCTGTAAAGCTGTCTTGTGTTCCCTATAGTCGCCGCCTTTTCCATCTCTTTTGCTTTCGTTGCCCACCACTGCTCACGGTCGTTTCTTAGACTTTTTCTTAACCTAGATCTGATTTTTTGTCGCTCTTCATCATGTTCGGAACCTGATGGGACAAGTTTGCGAGAATCCATCAGTGTGATAGACTTTGAAGAAATCCACTGGTTCTTTGAAACTCTGTGGTTTAAGTCGCTAATAGATGTCACTGCTGTTTCCACAGCTGCTTGTATTTCATTCCAAGCAACATCTGGGTCAGCCTCGTCTTCAGAACTACCTAATCGTGACCTCAGTTGTTCCTGGAACCTACTTTTGGTTTCCTCGTTACTCAATTCAGTTCTAATGGGTCTTTTTAATGTGGCTTTTTTGCGTCCGGTGAGGCGCAAGCAGATGCGTGCCCGTATTAGGGCGTGGTCGGAGTCCAAGCAGGTACTCCAGAATGAGCGACAATCTTCTACCGACCCTCTCCAACGATGACTGATGGCAATATGGTCTATTTGAGTCCATCGTTGGTTTGGTATAGGGGGTCGCCATGTTAGACGATGTCTCTCCTTATGCTTAAAATTTGTGTTTGCTAAAAATAAGCGATTGTCTGAGCCCAGTTGCAGCAGACGATCACCATTATCTGTTCGCTGTGCCGGAATGCTAAAATATCCACCTAAATGCCTTTCTGTTTGGTTTAAGCTACCTATCTGAGCATTAAAGTCACCCCCTACGAGTACTATGTCTGAGCGTTTAGCTTTCTGAAGAAGTTCAGAAAGCTTTCTGTAAAATTCATCTTTCACTTCATCTGAGCTGCAGTCAGTGGGAGCGTAGGCAGAAACGACAAAAAGGCAACGACGTGTGTCCCTATCCTTCCGAGTTCTTACGGAGCCGTTTAGCCGAACAGCACATAGACGACTGTTGATGAGGATCCACTCTAGCAATGCTTGTTCCGCCCTCATGCTTAGTGTTATGCCTACACCTGCCAGTCCACGAGAACTGGCCATCGGGTCACCGGATACACGTAGGGTGTATCTCGTTGGCTCTCCGTTTTGCCGAGGTGAGCTCAAGTGAATGATCACACTGAAATCCTGTATGCGTGTTTCGGAGACACAGCATACATCGATGGAAAGAGATTCTAGGGTTTTAGCCAAGGAAGCCTGCTGACCGATTTGACATAGGGTTCGTACGTTGAAAACTCCAATGTGTAGTTTGTAGCGAGGTTTCAGTAGACCTGGGACAGAGTTTTGAGCACTAGAATCGTTGGCTATGGTGACACTTGAGGATGAAGCCAAAGGAGGAAGTTTAGGTTTGAAAGTCGATGTAGGAGGAATTATAGGAATTGAAGAGGAAGGTTGATTATGAATACAGTGGTCTTGGGTGCTGTTAGAGGTATGAGGGCGGTTATCACTTCCCGGTTGCCCACACCGTGGAAGGGTTCTTCTGGAGGTACCTGAAAAGGAAATTGGATTAGAGGCGGTCTCAGCGACCTGAGAGCGTGACCGCAGTGCCCAAGAGACAACTGCTTGAGGCCGGTCGCGCACGGCCTTTTTGTGGAAGGTTTTTGACGTGTTAGCTCCGTTCTTCAAAGAGCCTTACCGCCGGAGACGGAAATCCGTGAGGTAAGGCGAGGTGTGCATTTTTAGGGTCGACTTTTTCTAACCCCACCCCTCCTTGTGGGAAGGCAGCATCGCTGTCATGCTGGTTGTCTGAAGGAAACACCTTACTGCTGTCACACCTCTGTACAGTCAGCAGTACGACTTCGCCTTCGGACCTTAGGTTTGTTGCTTTTAGTCTTATCGCTCTTCAACCGACCTGTCTGACATGGTAGGACCTTGAGGAACGGTTGTTCCAGTCAGTATAGCTCGGTTGCTTCATCACGATAGGCAAGCCCGACCACCACGTCAAGGTAGCAACAACGGTCGGGAAATAACTAGGTAGATTAGAGAAGAGTGAGTAGTGGGATCACTGCATTAACCTAATAATTAAGAAACGAACATCTGTGTTTATTTTCTTAGTACTTTTTTATAAGAAGTATTCTATTTTTATATTCTTTAAATTTTGGTCAGAGCCGTTATAAAAATATATTGACAACTTTTTTCTATTAAACATTATTGGGAATATAATATTCTTATGTAAAAAATTCTTTTACTTTTAGGTGTATGTGTTATATCCGAGCGAAGATTAAATTACAGGTAACTCCCGAGGACTATTAGTGGACTAATATTCTATAAATATTCTTATTGTAAAACTATTCAATCATTAGATTATGTATATTTATATTCCTCTTATTATAAGCTTTTTTTTGAACTATAATTTATTATTGTACGATTTACGGTTCTTAAACTATGTTCAGTCTATTAATTACTGTCCCCCTCGTTCACAGCCACTTTTTGGCTTATTTGTGTACATATGTTATTTCCTAATTTATGGTGTGTTGTGGTCTGTCTGTTTGATATATAAACCGAGTATGTTTGAAATAAACGATCTGCTCTGAACTGCTCTGATTCGAAAAAAAAAGCGATTCAAGGTTATAACAATTGGCGACGGGGATTTTGAAAAAAAAAATACAAGTGGTGACTCAGATTTTGTAAATAAAGCAGCTGTTATAATTGCCGGTGATTTTTGGAGCTAATATTATTGGCAGTAAAAAAAAATATGTCGATTTCTTTAGAACAGTTGCGGTTAATATTACAGCACCAGCAGAAGATGTTGGCCTTGCAACAACAGCTATTTGAAACAGTTTTGGGCAGACTTTGCATTCAAGCAGAAAACAAGAAATCTATTTATCATGCAGATAATGGTGCAGAAATGGACATTTCAGAAGCATATCCTGTGCAGGGTTCAAATCCCTTTATACCTGAATCAGAACGTAATATTTGTAACGTGTCCGGCTCAGAGCAAGAAAATACTGCGCTGAATGCTCATGAAGTTGTGACAATACCAGATGATCAGGAGCCAGACCCTGTAGATGAAGCCCGGAGTCCAGAATTGAATGAAGCACTACTGGTTCTGTCTAGCTCTGAAAATGAATTTCAGGTAGAACAAAATTATGGTCCACGTGATATTAGCCGAGAAAGCTATGGGGACTCGTATTCAGAAAATAACTGCAGTGACACGATGAACCCAATTATACCGAATGTTACTCAAAATCATTGTGAGACAGAAATTTATATTGAATCAGCTTATCCGATATCTAATGACAAGGTAGCAGCTATGGGTTCTCAGAATAATGCATGTAATTTTGATGAAATTTTTTATAAAAATGATAAAAAAATATCGGCTGAGTCAAATTATGGTCAAAAGTCTAATGTAATTTTGTTAGATGATGATTTCCGTAATGATCCATTATCCATTGATGAAATTCCTAATGGATTTGAAAGTAATGCTTCAGAAGAATTAAACTTTGACCTCAAATCAAAGGTCGTTCATTATCATCTAGTCGTTTCTAGTGGATCCGACATTCAATGCGAGAAACGTCGTTTAAATAATGTCCTATTATTTGTAACTTGGAGATATAAGGACCCAACATTATTTCGAGGAGGAGGAGAATGTTGGAGAATTCAAAGTTACAAAAAAAAATTCTTTTTTTTTTAAATCCGAATCTAAACTTGGAATCTTCGAAAAAAAAGGGAGGTGTTATATCCGAGCGAAGATTAAATTACAGGTAACTCCCGAGGACTATTAGTGGACTAATATTCTATAAATATTCTTATTGTAAAACTATTCAATCATTAGATTATGTATATTTATATCCCTCTTATTATAAGCTTTATTTTGATCTATAATTTACTATTGTACGATTTACGGTTCTTAAACTATGTTCAGTCTATTAATTACTGTCCCCCTCGTTCACAGCCACTTTTTGGCTTATTTGTGTACATATGTTATTTCCTAATTTATGGTGTGTTGTGGTCTGTCTGTTTGATATATAAACCGAGTATGTTTGAAATAAACGATCTGCTCTGATCTGCTCTGGTTCGAAGCTAGTATTGTGTTCTGGACTCAAGTGGAAGGGCTCGTAGTACATAGGACCAATAAGGATGCTAGACTGCCCACACCGGTTGAACGTCATTGGTTGGCCTAGTGTGAAATTCGTATAAGTCGCATCCGGATTGGTAGATAGGTCGCGTGATTGCAAAACCAGACATACCCAAGATCATAACAATTGGCGACGGGGATTTTGGAAAAAAAAGCGATTCAAGGTCATAACAGTATGGAAATAAGTTATTTTGTATGTAGATTAATCAAAACATTTCTGTACTTCTACATGAAGTCTATCAAAGTTTACAATCTAATAATTCTGAAACATATCGAAATTTTGAACCAGCGAGTCGTGTTTTATATGTTACGATGAATAGACATGCTAATAATAGTACTTGAAAACAAGAATATCAAGTATCGTCTCGGAATCACTGACTATTACTAATTGTATGTAGTCTAAAATCAAATATACTCACTATATATATGTAAAAGATGTGTCAATATATTCACTTAATTCTCACCTTTAATCAGTTAATATCTAAAAATTAGGCAAACAAACATAAGCTACTTACAAATTGCTAGTAGTTCAACTTTAAATCTGAAAGTTATCGTATAGATTGGTCTCCTTAAGATTGCGGTGTGATTATCGCTTAATGCTTTTGATTTTAAATCATGAACCTTAAAAAAGGTTATTATTCCCCATTGGTAACTGAATTTATGAAATATTGCACTGTTTTGTTTATTCATAGAAGGGTTTCACTCTTGAAGTGTCTCGATCGTCTAATTCTCAAGAGCGTGTACAATCATTAACTAGTCTATAAAAAAACAGAACAAATGGTTAATTTTTTCTAAATTATAATGTTTTATCTCTTACCCTAATCCCATTACGCACTGACGTTATGTTTCGGATTAAATGTTTGAGTAAATAGGAATCAGTCTGTTAGTTGATAAACGATTTATGGAATGAGTAGCAGTTTCCTGATAAAGAAATGTCTACTTATTATTTGTAGAATCAAATACCATGAATCAGTAAATTAAGTTACTTTGATCACATTCAAGAGCTGACTGTTATTATTGAGAGTTAAACAATATGACTTTTCATACACATAGTTCCCTTTATCATCTTGAAATGACAACAAACAAAGATTCTATCAGAATAGCATGAATTCATTTTCATTTAGTAGCTATACTATACGAATATGTCTTCCATATAACTTCCAACAAAACTCTTTCATGTAAGTAATTTAAACCCATTATGTAGTTATATTTTTAAATATCACAGGTTGTAAGCAGCTGACGAGAACCTGAGAAATAAAAATGAATTCCTGCTACTAAGCTAAAATCTTTGTTCTTGGTCTTTTAAATATAACTTTTGTTATCATTTACTGTTGAATTTATTAATCCTTGGCACATGAAGATGTTATACTCGAATAGACAGCGTAATATCAATAGGATTTTACTATCTCTTATTAATAAAGCAATTTTATCTAGCGTTTCAGTAAATGTATCTTATCTATTTGGACAGAGTACTAACTGTTTTCAGTTTCACTGTAGTGGCGTAAGCACAAGATATCTATAAGCCTTAACAATTGTGGTTTGAATTTTCAGTGAGTGAATTATTTATGCTCTTCTTCTTAAAATCTAACAATGTTTCCACACGGAAATAAACGCTGTCTTAATATTTAAAATGATTTCTAGACAGAATATCACGTTGTTTTTAAATAGTCTACAAAATCATGAAATTGACGAGATTTTAACAGGGACATATACAAACTTATGTAAACAAGTATATTTCCTGTCAAATATTGTTTATGTAAATATTCTGTATACACACTTGTAGATTGAGATATTGACGATGAATGAAACGACTGACACATAACTTGTTTTTATCAATTACACTCAGTTTGAAAGTTCAGTTAACTTATGTTTCTTAATTATTCATCATAATATAAACAATTTTAGTACACATATTTTCTTCTTTATTATTTAAATTACTGAAAAACAAATTTGAAAAGTATGAAAATCAGATAGAATATGGAATTATCAAAACTTATTGGGATTGTAGACTTTTGTTTAAATTAACTTAACTCTTCAATATCCTATTTTCTTGAATAATTTAAAGAAGCAAAACAAGTGTATTGTGTGTGGTCATTAGTCATGGTTATGTATTGATATTCATGTATCAGTTCTTATCAAATAAACAAATCACATATGAAATTTTCTAAAATCCCTGTTAATTCAGTACATTAAAAGTATCATACTGTGTAATTGTCGTATATATGATGAGTTTTTGGCTAATTAGTAGAACATATAGACTAAGAAGACCTGTAAAATTCATGATTTTGAATGCCATATAAGGTGCGTGTCAAAAACAGTAGTTTATATTTGATTGCATACTGTCACTAGGTTATATGTTTAATATAAGTGGTTAGTTTATTGGTAGAAATAAATACAACATAAGATTAGAAGTGGAAATTTAATGAGACTGCAAACGATTAATTCAATTCCTTTGAAAATGCTTCTCATTGATATGTTGAAACAAAATGCATGAGACTCAAATATAAGGACCATATAATATACCAAAATAAACTTGTATATTTGAACGGCCAGTATTGTGGCTTATTTACTGATTGTAGTAACCAGCACTGAACTGTTTTTCACATCAGGGAATACTTCAACTAGACAACCAATGAAAACCAGAGAGCATCTCACAATTATTTTGTTTTAGGTTTGGAATGTTCACTGGTGACAAATTTTCAAAGAATTACCATAGTTCCAATGAAAAACTGTGGCTAGTAGAATTAATCTATGTTGAAAATGAGACGAACATCATGAAACACACTGAATGGCGGTAGTATAAAATCACGAGTTCAATAAAGTCGAAAATATCGACTATTAAATACTAACTTAGTAGTTTAAAGTCGAGGGGTTAGCCGGAATATCTAAAGACCCTGTGTTAACCAATATCAGAGCTCATGATAAAAATTTCTGAGGAGTCTCAAACTTAAGTGACATGCTTATTCATTTCTGATGAGTTCTCAACCAGTTATCTATTTTAAATTAGTTCACGATATAAACTGTACCCTTGGACGATTTCCACCAAGTTCCCATAATATTACTTGATCTCAATGAAGGATTTCCTACCAAACGAATTGAATTTTCTACGACAGTAATTTTGTGAATAAATGTTTCATGTTAATTTAGTACCGGCTATTTAGAGTTGCTGTGAAATGGAATGTATTTTTTTCAAATTCGAAGTAAATCAAACAAATCGGTAGTTTACTATTGCTTTAGGCAACTTAAATTCAATGATCAATATATTTAAGGAGGCTATTAAACCATGATCTACTAGTTCAGATTTTACAATCAACTATTAACAGTAACTACTATCAACAAATTATTTTATGAAAGTGCTGGATAATTCTATACATCAAATATCACAAAAATAATTATTATATTTTACAAATAAATTTGTTAGTATAAAGATTGGTTGAGATTAGCCAAACAACATCTCCAAGCAGACAGAACCATAAATTCTTTAAGGTCCCCAAATGCCATGGTACGACCGAGAGTGGAGAGAGTCAGCTCTTTCTGTCGAAATGCTTTCAAATGGTCACGTACATACAACCACTGCCAGGAAAGTTTTTCTCGAGTTGGGGGTGTTATTTACGAAATTGAGAGGACGAAAAGCGAATATCTATCGCTTTACCCAGGTTGGTGGACACGGAGAATCCACCTAGGGGAGTTGGAAAACCCTGATTCCAAACCGATGATGCACATGGGCTCCAGTATCCTGAGGGAACAAATGAAGTATGAACCAATCGTTGGTCACCAGCTACCATGGGACTACATCTCTTCACGTTACTCCACTGCCTTGTGGATTAGACCTTTAGGTCAAGGGTTCCAGGTGTGGCTCCGTAAGAAAACCACCTGCTTCGGTTTAGGCACCCAGGCAGTACCCCAGCCCACATATAAAATGAATGATTTATGTGGTGCATATCTATTTGATGCCTTGTTGCATCAATATTTATGTCAGAAGGGGTTTGTGGAGATTTTTTGAAATTTTCACAGATTTAAATAATGAGTCAGTTGAAGCTAGACCACCATTGGAAACCTGGGAGCTCTGGACGGCCGTTTCGTCCTAGTATGGGACTCCTCAGCAGTGCGCATCCACGATCCCGCACCACCCGGGGCTCGAACCCAGGACCTACTGGCTTCGCGCGCGAGCACTTAACCACTAGACCACTGAGCCGGCATCAACGGTGTTAATGTCTAACTTCAACCAATCCACGAAGTTGCGCCACCATATACCATTGTCTTCAGTGAGCTGATATCTCACAACAGACCTGCTTGAACTCCACTGGTAACGGCTTCCCACTCATGATTTAAATCTGTGAAAATTTCAATATTTATGTGTTTAAATAAATAAAAACTCTATAATCAATAATTTACGTAGGTTTCAAACTGAAAAAACAATTGAAACTTCTTGATAATTTATTATATTCAATAATAAATTGACATTTTGTACAATAAAATTCTCTTACTCATTTATTCGATTGAACTAATCTATTTCATTTGTAAATTATGATCATTTAAATTGATGAACATCAAATATAATTTTTAATGAATATAACATATTCATTCTTTTGTTAATCTTACATAAAAGTATATTAAATGATTAATTGTAATAGAAACATTTCTATTATATGTAGGTGTATACACTCTCTGTCTTCCTTTAAACTATGAGTAGTTTAAAATTGCTTTATATCTTTCTATTTACCAACTAATTCTTTCTTCGTGTACTATATCCTTATATGCAATCATTCTTTTATATATTACTATCATTGAATTAACTACTTCTATGAATTTGATGTTCATCTTGTTGTGCTAATGAGGTATGGTAATTTAGACCGATGCATATATGTGCCTGGTCCTACGTTGTAGTTGACTGACTGACTGATATGTAGAAAATGTTGATTATGTTGTAATTGATCACAGTGATTATGTAATAAAATATTGATAAACATTAATAAATTAAATAGTTACATTGAAATCACTTTGTAGTAAATTATTTCTTTTGTTTTTAATTTTCGAAATCTATTAATTTGAAATAGTTTTCAAAATGAAAGCATGAACGCGCGTCCTGGATTTCACTGCTAGCCACTATCCATCTTTGCTTATAATGCTTTTGAATTAAGGCAATATCGAGGCAATACACATAGTATGCATATATGGCAATAAGAGACTAATCAATTGCAGTCTTAAACATCAATGGAAAAATTCGCGTAAACAATACCAAGTGAGATGAATCAATAGTTAGTATTGTATTGTGATTTATAGTTGAGAAGGAAATTAGCAAACTTCTCCGAAACTAAATATTAAAATTCTTGGCATTAAGAAATAAAAGATTGTTATCATTTTATACCGCATTTGCACAAGTAATATTGAAGTTTAATACTGTTTGATTAGTAAGTAATAAATAGTATTACTCCTTAGCCAGAAATTTCCGAAGTATTATGCTGAAAATAAAGATTTTGGTCATGAAGCTCCATGAACCTAATGCTACTGCAATAGATTAAATGAAATGAAGTCGCATTTAAATCCATACAGTTACTTGACTAGATACATTTATTCACTTGAAAGCATGCATCATTTTACTGACCTCTAATGATAGGACAACTTAGTTGATAGGTAACATTGATTCTAGTTTAGTGCGTTGATTAGGTCATTCATTGATCATAAACATTAGATATTTAATCACAGTAAATAAGATTAAAATAAAATTGTACTCCATGTAACATACAACTTATAAGCTGTTTACAAGTACATGATGAGCTTAATTTCATTTGTTGATAGATAATTGAAATTTTTATTTCAATCTAAGTTAAAAAGAAAAGATGTTTATTGAACTTTGATGTGAGATTATTTTCAACCCCACATGTTTAAATCTTAGATCAAGTTAAACAAAACTATGACTTCTGTTCACTGTGTTTAGTGGATATTCAACTAGTTTCTGAACTGGTTGACAAATAGATTGTGTATGATTTTAGCCATCTGATTTTGACTTACTAGCTAATTTTTATTATGCTCATTAAACGATTCATATTCAGTAATGTAAACATAAAAAAATCATAAACTTCGACAGAAACAACTCGTTAAATAATTTTTTTTGATTGAGATCATGAACCGAGTGATGTTAGACCACCATTAAAAACCTGAAAGCACTAGATGTCCGTTTCGTTCTATTTTCGGACTTCTCAGCAGTGCACATTCACGATCCTGTCCGCGGGATTTGAACCCAGAAGCTAACAGTCTCGCGTCCGAACGCTTAACGTCTAAACCACTGAGCCTCAATCCAATCTTGTTAATGCCTAACTTCAACCAATCCACAAAGTTGCGCGACCATCTTCCACTGTACTGTAGTAGATACCTGTCTCTACCCGACACGGATTAGCTCCACTAATCATGGCTTCTCAATAGAACTGCCAGAATTCTCTCACGAAGCTAGTCACTAGTAAGTATTAAATAATTCTTACATTTCATTAATTTTTCAGCTTGTTTTTTCTGTAAGATAGTTAAAATCACATAAACGAAACATTGGATAAACAAATACTTAATGAATTAATTGCATTAATCTTTTAATTAATATTATAAATATGGTATCAATTTACATAAATACATGATGAGAATTAACTTTACTATGTTTCGATATGAATTGTAAATTTTCTATTGTTCGATTCAATACTAACTATTATCGTTGATGTTAAAACTTTCAGATTACTAGTATTTATATGACATTTGAATCTCCAGTATGTTGCTAGGTTATCGAACGATTACAAAGTCTGATTAAACTACAATTGAGATATTATTATATCAATACTTTGATAGATTTTAAGAATACACCACTATCTTAATGAATACTTTTTCTTATGAGATTGATGATGAAATCAGTCTAAATCTTAAACTTTGTTTGTTTAGTTGTCGAAAAAATAAAAGTATTTAAATGGGGGGATTAGTATCATCAGTTTAGGCTAAGTAATACGATCTTTTTTAAGTATGGCATGAGCTTTGTATAATTAATATTGTGTCTTTATTTGTATTGCAATAAAATGATTGAGTCATATGATACTTAGTTAACTTAAAATCAATGTCCAAAGTATCAATTACCAGTCAATATCAATGAGCACGTAATAGTATCATAGTTAAATAATAATAATAATAATAATAATAATAATAATAATAATAATAATAATATAATTTCAATATTGAAAGAATGTCCCAAAAAACAAAAGAAGCATTATTATTGCTTACTAACTGAAAATGCAACTCTTTATTTATGTGATTAGTGAAAAGGGATTTAATAAAAAGCTTATATTGTTGATCTGATGCTGTCCAAAGAAGCAAGTAAAACATTCATAGGATGGGAGTCTCATGGATCCAAGTTCATCAAAGCATCTATCGAAACCAAGAACGACAGAATTACAATCAATGTTATGCACCCACAAACGATATCAATGACGATGATAAAGATCAGTTCTATGAGAGGCTTCAATCTATCATAGCGGAGTGCCTAGGAAAGGACTTGACAATACAGATGTGAAATTTAAACGCCAAAGTTTGAATGGACAACAGTGGATATGGAGATATCATGGGACAACATGGTTGACTGGGAGAAGGAAAAGAGAATGGAGAGAGATTAACAAAACTATATGCACTCGGCAAAATGGTTATAGATGGCACAGTTTTCCCCCACTAACGCATACACAAAAATTCATGGGTGTCACGGAACCGCAGTGCACATAACCAGATCGATCATACTTACTTAAGTAAAACATTCAGAAGGTCAACTGAAGAAGTGAAAACCAGGACAGGAGCTGACATAGCTTCAGATCACCACTTTGTTGTGTCCAAGATAAAACTGGAGCTAAAGAGACACTAGACAGCATTACAGAGATTCAATACATTTGTAAGCTCATGAATAACCATCCGCACCAATATCTAATAGTCATTAAGATGTCAAATTAATTCTAGTTATGTTTATTTTGTTTACAGATAGCTGATATTGTTAAATACATCGCTTCATTTTCGCTTATCAGTTATTCCATTTTCTGAAATCAATTTATTTATTGGGGGAGGCCTATGATTCAACAGGGTTGCATTTAATATTACTCAGTGAAGTGAACAATCAAACAAGTGATC
Source organism: Schistosoma margrebowiei (assembly GCA_944470205.2). Classification (NCBI taxonomy): domain Eukaryota; kingdom Metazoa; phylum Platyhelminthes; class Trematoda; order Strigeidida; family Schistosomatidae; genus Schistosoma; species Schistosoma margrebowiei. The sequence goes on from OX104028.1 coordinate 46,012,599, forward strand.
TAAATTATCTCAACTTGTAAGAATGACTATCAAGTGTTCTCTAGTTTTAAGTTTTAATTGACTGACTTCATTTTGAAATGAATAAAATTTATTTACAGTTTGACCAATACATTAATAAACCAACATAGTCTCGCGCGCGAGACTGATAGGTACTGGGTCCGAATCTCGCCGGAGGCGGGATCGTGGATGCGCATTCATGAGGAGTATCATACTAGGACAAAATGGCCGTCCAGTGCTTTCAGGTTTTTAATGGTGGTCTATTTATTTAAATGAATTCTACTTAATTCCAACCAGTTACAAACATATACATAGACACTAAGTGTTTGTTTCATACCATCTTTTATAAAGAATATTTACAATAGTGTAGCTACAAACTTATAGTCTTAATTAATATTCATAATCGGTTGTTTTTATAAGTATTTAGTAGTTGAATAAGAGAACACATTTTGGATATTCGTCAGAGTGTGACTGAATTTACTATGAGTATTTTTCTTATTCATAGGCCTAATAAGTACTTCAAAGTATGCGTATATAAATCAGAATCTATTTCCATGTACGTAAACATTAAAAGACCAAACTTTCGAAAACATACACTGTAACAACAAATCGTTTATTTTTTACGAAGAAGGTCATTTTGCACATCATAATAACAAATATAAAATCATTTATAATGAGTTTCTTCAATTGACCTAATCCATAGAAATAACAAGAATTTCTTTGGCAATTAAACATCATAAATTACACTTTACTTTAATTAGGTTCAAATTAGTCAGTTTTTTTTCTTTTGATGATTATCTGAAGAATATCAAAACAGGAGGATTAAGTCCTTAAATAATCAACTTCATAAATTATTCATATCTCATTATATTTACTTCTTGCAGATTGATGATTTACGAACAAACTAATTTGAATTCATTTATAATTACCAATATTTATGAACATAGTTTACAAAATGTTTGTTTATCTTTTGTATTGTTGACAGTAGGACAAGTCGTAGGTTCATTTCATAGAATTATTGACTACTGTTCATAGCCATATAGAAATACTTTGTCATCTTAATATAGCACATCGAAATGTCAATCAAAACTCAACAATCTCCCCAACCCTATGATAAAAATGAAAAAAAAGCCAGTGGGAGATTTGAAAAATGATGTGAATACGGTAAAGGTAATAATAGTTCAAATAACCTGGTTTCTTTTTTATCTTCTCGCCATTTCGTCCTATATTTTTGATGCAATTAAATGTTTTTCATGATCCACCATGCCAAAGTCTGTTGCTTATTGGTTCTACTTTTGTTTCTGATGTAGATTAAACACATTTTAAGTGAATTTTGTTTAGATTAAGTGAAAAATTTATCATTTTAGGTAAAAAGGAAACATATCAAATCATGAAATCTGTTAGATCAAACTATTGTTCAATTAATCAACTATCGGTGATGGGTGTGTACTAATTCGGACAAAAACTAATTGTTTTCAATTTTTATACTACTACTACTACTACTAATGATAATGATAATAATAATGATAATAATAGTACTTGAAGTTCACATAAAGACTAAGATATTTTTGACAAAGTAAATCCAAGCACCTATTCGGCTTAGATCCAGGGTGTCTAGTTGTTTTATTGTAATTATAATATAATTTTTGTGATTTTTCAAATAAAAAGATTGGTTCAGCGAAGAGTTCTCCTTTTGGTGAATACATTTTCAAAGCTTTACAATCGCAGATATATATAATTATTTTTTCTGGAAATGAGTATATATATAAGTATAACATTTTGCGATTGTACAGCTTTGAAAATGAATTCACTAAAAAAAAGAACTCTTCGCTGAACCAATCATTCTCATTTAATTCTTTAAATAATCTTTACATTTCACATGAGATTGCTACGTTTTACTGTCATGTTAAAACGTAAAAAGCAAACATCATCATCAGATAATATATCCCAATGAGTAGAAGATTAGATTTAGTTATTTGTTTTCTGAAGAAGTGGCTTACACCAAGTCACGAAACGTTAGAAAATCTAATTTTTCTACTCATTTGGATATTAAAAATATATTATTTATTTATAACAATCTACCCAATGCTGAATTTATTCAAAATTATCAAATCAAACCTTGGTAATGATACCTATCATCATTAGAGTTTGATCTGACAATTTCAAATAAATTGGGCATTGGGTAAATCGCTAATAGAAAAATATTACTGTCTTCGTAAAATCCAAATGAGTAAATAGTAGATCTGTAATAAAGTTAAGCTAACTAATACTACCCCCAAATGCTCTTGTACGGCCAAGAGTAGGGAGAGTCATCTCTCCCTCTCGAAATGCTCTCACACGGCCGAATGCATACAACCACCGCCAAGGAAGTCCTACTCACTGCCTTCTTGCAGAGGGAGGGGGGTGTTATTTACAAAATTGAGACGACGAAAAGCGAATGTCCGATGCTTTAATTGAATTGGTGGATATGGATTCACTTAGGGGAGTCGGGAAACCCTGGTTCCAAATCAATGGTGCATAAGGGCTGGCTTTAGGATCCTGAGGGAACAAATGGCGTATGAACCAATCGTTGGTCACCGGCTAACATGGTACTGCGTCTCCTGACGCTGCTCTACTGCGTTGTGGATTAGATCTTTAGGTCAAATGTTCAGGGTGTGGTCCCTTAAGAAAACTACCTGCTTCAGATTAGGCACCCGCGCAGTATCCCAGCCCTCACACAAATCGGATGATTTATATGGCGCATATCTATTTGGTGTCTCCTTAGATCAGTGTTTATGTGCTTAAATAAACAAATTAATTAACTAATACTACTATTTAATTTCAAAATTATAATCGAGTTAATACTGAAAGTGTATGGTTTGTTGTTTAAGTTACCGATAATAAATTTGAACGCTTTAATACTTTTGTTTATCATCAAGTTCGTATTCATAGAATATGTTGACATAAATGTTGTATCCATATTTTAGGATAGTTCATCCTTATATTCATGTTTACTCCAATTATCCCATGTTTACTGAATAACATTACATTACATACATTTGTTAATACCTGTAATTCAGCATAGATGGTACTGCTTTAAATATTTATGATCGGGAACTTTAATAGTAATAATGATAATAATAAATCATTTTAATGTTCCTTTGTCTCGATTGATTTTCAATCATAAATGAAAGTTCGAATGTTACAAAAATAAACAAAATTATAATTTATACTTCAGAAATTATTTCATAAGATTATGTTACTTTCAACAGTACCCTGATTAATTTGATGCTTTGAATACCAATCTAACCTTGAAAAATATTAACCTTTATTGACTGTTTAAATTTATCAATATAAGTGAACTGTTACTTGTACAGTTTGTTTATAAAGCTAATATGTAAATTTTTTTTGTCTTTTTTTTTTACAAAATTCCTCTTAAATATAAATAATGTCTAGTGATCTCATTATGGATCTTTGGCTGGACGATAACTAACACAGAGTTTTGTATTTTATGATAGACAGAAAAATAGACAACTAACAATTGTGTGATTGTTGATTAAATCAATCTTTAAAATTGTGCTGTGCATTTTTTTCTTTAATATTTGGACTTAATCAGGTCACTAGAGAATGTTCCAATCTCTTTTCTAAGATAAATACACTTACTTGATATCTTTGTATTTCAGTTTTTGATTTATAATGAACGAATGAAATACTGAATCATAATAATTATGGTAATCTTATTTGGTTACTAAAAGTTAGTAATAGTGATTGACTGTTTGTTTTAAAGAAATCAGTTCGTTTTACTTACAAATTAGTCTGTGAGTTTCCTTGACCAGTCGAACTATTGAAGGAGAACAGAATCAGGTAAATTATAATCTGTGAGTATTTAACAGCAGAAAGATAAAATTATGAATGTTATCTTAGAAACAATCGTTTTATGTGGTAATGGCAGTTAAATTTGGAGTAAGTGACTTTTGATGATTCTGCATAATACTAAGGCTATTCTAATTCCTAAAGGAAGTCAAATGAAGAATTTTTGGTAAATGATGGAAGTTGAACATCGGTTTTGTCTCAGCTTCAGGATATGTAACCACGGTGGGCTCACGATTCTAAATAAAACTAATTACATGACGTAAAGCTAATGAGATCATAACGAAAACTAACTTCATGTGGGCACGTCAGTTCATAAATACGCACATATGAAACACTCCAGGTTAGGGTGAAACGGTTTTTCAATATACTGTGTTTTTTATTGTTTTTCTAGTTCAAGTAATCATAACCGCAATCAAATTGGTTAAATGAACCAATGATAAACTCATACATATTATCTTCTGATATTTTATTTTGAAAATGACCTTAAAGTTGAAGCTGAAGCTTTTATATTTTTCTAGTGAAAATAAGTAATATTGTAAAGATGGTAAAGGATTCAACTCTAACTATTGCATTTCAAAATCTAAACACAAGTCGATAAATAGATAATAGAAAAATACTTCTTTTTGAAGTGTTTTCTCACAATTTATCGCGTAAAATCCATTTTGCAGTTATTTTTCCAATTGATTGCTTACTATTTTCAATAAAATGTATCAAAAGAGCTCTTTAAACTAATGTGATATGTGTGACTATGTTTTCAAACTGATAACATTTTGTTTATCGTTAAGAGGCAAATATCAACATGTATGTTTTCTTCTATTTGCAATTGATGAGTGGATGTACCTGCACTTCACAGTCCAAGTTCTTACTAAAACTTGAACTCAATGACCGACATGTCAAATATAATACAGTTATGCATTAAGATCTCTAGTTATAGTAAACAGGTAAGACCCAGATTTAACCACATTCCTTTCCTGGATCCTACTTTAAATGATTACCTAAAATGTTGTTCGAAAGGTTTTCAGTTTGTAAGTAATAACAAAAAATACTTTATCAGAAGTGGTATTGTGGATGTTATAGTATTTTAATAGTTGAGATCATGAGTCAATTCAAACTAGACCACCATGGAAAGCCTGGAAGCACTGAACAACCATTCCGTCCTATTTTGGGACTCCTCAGCAATGCGCATCAACAATCTCACCTCGCGAGATTCGGACTCAAAACCTGTCAGTCTCGCGCTCGAGCGCCTAACCATTAGACCACTGAGCGGGCATCAAACGGTGTTAATGTCTAACTTCAACTAAACCACAATATTGATTGACACATCCACTAGTCTTCATTGAGTTACTACCTCACAACAGACATGGTTGAACTCCACTGGTCACGGCTTCTCACCAGGACTCAAAGAAATACGTAAAGACAATGGTGGATGTGTCGCTCAATTTCATGGGTTATTTGAGGTTAGACATTAACAGCGTTGGATGCCGGCTCAGAGATTAAGCGTTTCTCGCGCGAGACTGATAGGTTCTAAGTTCGAATCTCGCGAGTCGGGATCATGGATGTGCACAGCTCAGGAGTCTCAAAACAGGACGAAACGGCCGTTCGGTGCTTCCATGTTTTCCATGGTGGTATAGCTTGAATTGACTTATGATCTCAACTGTTGGAATTCTTTTATCGTATCAAACATACAACCTAATTATTAATTAAATCTAAGTTTTGGGATTTCCTAATAAGATCCTTGTTAAAATCAACTATTTCCGCCACAAATATTATTTTATTTTCAAAAATTCATTCATAACTCGTCCATTAGAATATCGTAAGTATAGTTTATAAGTCCAATTTCAATTTCGACAAGATTAACCAACACACTTTAACTATTAAAAATTCGACAAAATCAATTATGTTTTTACATATACATCAGTTTCTTTTTTCTTTTAAAATTAAATTTTTTATTTGATCTGTTGCATAAATTGCTTAGCTTTTATTTAAATTATACTTTCGCATAATATCAAAATTCACTGTTTATTTGAATGAAAATTTACTTATAATTTATTGTGAAAATTCCCCTTATTGACATTTGGTAAATAAAGAAGGAACAACCGCCTCACAATAAGAACGGCTAATAAAGACAGACTGCCTGATTTCGTCAAATCCATGTGTATTTATCGATTCAACTGCTCCTGTGAAGCCAGTTATATAGGGCATACAATTCAGCAAGTTCGTCATCGTATAACAGAACGCTATCCGTCGTGGTTGAGCAAATGAGAGTAATTAAGAGTTCTATTCTCGCTCACTTGTTGGACACAGATCATCAAGTTGAACTGAATAAAGCTTATAAGGTTACCCGCCATATTCTAACAAATTTGCTACATAGTCTTTTGCACATTGCTGGAGCCATTGCAATCCATGTCCACAAACTTTTTCATGCAAAATAAGTTTATACAACCACTCCCGCTACCTTGGTCATCGTTATAGGGGAGTTTGTAGCAGAACTTTGATAAACTATTTTCGTATTTCTTCCGTTTTTTATATTTTTGTATTTTATTTATTTTCAACATTCGTCTCTTGGTTCTTACATAACTACTATACTACTGACGATTCATCAAAATATTCTATTAGTTCCTTCTCTTTCTTACATATCATACAACGTAGCAACTACTTGATTTTCGAATAATCACTTTGATTATGATTAATTCTATTTCTTCCAATTTATAATCGATATGTTATTATATAATTATTACGTAACGTGTCTACTCGATGAGTATTATTTCATTATAGTTAATCATATACATATTAGTGTAGAGCCATGATGAAAAACTAATTGAAAAGAAATTTCTTCGCTCTATTCGTTCCCTTTTTATGATTTATTGATTTGTATTAATTGCATAATGCTCAAAGAAATGTAGGTAAATCATATGTATGCGTATGTTGATAACTAAATTTCTAGTGAATTTCTTGAGAAGTTATGCTTAACCAGTAGAGTCAGTGAAGTTTGAATTGAGACAGTAACTCGCTGTTATCATTAGATAAAGGTTGTGCTAGATAACAAAACTAAATGAAGTTGATAATGTAAACTATTTGATTCAGATTCAGTCGGTTAAATGGATTGTAGTCTCTTTCACTCTATGATCATAAGATCTTGAGCTTAATTCAAAGTATTTGCGTCGGTATCCTCGCTAATAACTCCTAGTGTAGGATGAAGTAGGTGTTAAGTACTCGAAATTAGAATAAATATTAAAGAATATATTTGTATATGAGTATTATCATCTATATGAAAGATTCTTTATTCATCCAAGTGGTATGAAAATCAGATGTAAATTGATAATGTGCATTTAGATTTAACTGACTGGAAGTTTTTACAACTGCTTACAGAACGTTTTGTATTCCTATTAGATAATGTATAGGGTAATTCAATTAATGATGAAAATATAACTAATAATTAATTTTAATTAAGTGTCAGTTGTTGCTAATGGATAACCGATTCAATATCTAGTTGTTGCATTTACTGTCTCGTACTAACATTATTTGTTTTTTCGGTACCATGGCAATGTAATTGTTAACTGTTTTCTTTTCTTAAAGAAACTATTATTATTATGTGGAAATTTCTAATATCTTTTATTGATCATTGGTAATATTAAACTTTAGTCAAGCGAAATAGAATAGTGGGAACGGTGCATGAGAGTAGAGTAATTGATCATTATCTAACCAATATTAAATCTGTTTATTGATACGTTAACAGGCTAATTGATTTCACTATCCAAATGGACAAAATAATACTTTCAAAGTCTGTGTTTCAACAATGAAAAGATAGGCCTCAATGAACAGAAGAAATGGAGAAATAAATATGTAGAAATTTAAATTCATGAAGATACCATACTATTTTGTTAGTTTAACGATGATGTCCCTCATTTCATTAATTGAATCAGATAATGGGTGTGTCTTAGATAATTGGTTATTTCATTGTTTGTTTTCTCGGACAAGTATAGGTACGCACGCATGTACGCATAAATAGGTAGGAACTGAATCTTCATAAATTATTATTTCCGCTTACACTAATGGTGTATAGAAATGAGGTCATTACAATGGGTCATAGTGAATGATGTATTAAAAATTCTTTGGTAAATAGGTGTTTACGTTTTTAAAAAGAAACAATAATTAAAGTAAGTAACAAACATCAGGGATGTTTTTAAAAAAACAAAATTAAGAGGCGAGATTGAATATAGTAGAAAACGTTTTGTTCCAAGGTGAGGAAGATAACCAACTAGGGAAATAATTAAGTGGTATGTTCGTAAGGTTCAATACAGGTCACATCGTACTATTCAGTAGTATTTGTGTAAAAAGCTGGTTAACAGCTTAATTATGGAGTAGAATAAACAGTCAATGGATGAAAACTACTATTGGAAATTCCCGATGAATTTTAAACGTAGAGTACTTTTAAAATATACCATAAGATTATAAATGATGAAGAAGTGTTTCTTTGCATTGGGTAGACCTTCGCGGGTGCGACTTTACGAAACTTTTCATGATAAAGTTGTGTATTAATAGGATTTACAGGATGCTTAGTCGTCTTAGGTATATTGCTTGAACACTTAATGACACGATGTAACTGATAAAATCAAGAAATAGATATATGAAAATGGTATATTATATCATAGCCAGGGATATGGTTTTCTGTATCACAAGATAAATGAAAAACAATAAAAAAGATACCTAAATCTTCCAATTAACTTCTTCGAAGAATTACATGTTGTCTAAGAGGTCTTAGCAATTTGTTTTATAGGATTATTATAAGAGTTTCGAAATTTAATGAAACAATTTACCCGATGTTTCGTTGGCGCGCAAAACGAAATTTCCTGGTCTTGAGTTTCACGTGCGGAGTTGTGAGTGTGCACCTCTGAGGAGTTCCATACTAGGATGGAACGGTCGTCCAGTGCTTCCAAATTTTTAATGGTGATGGTCTAACATTGATGAGTTCATGATCTAAATTAAAACCCAACCATCTCAACAATCCTATAGTGATCATAATACTATAATCATTGTTATTTTTAATATAAATATTTCTAAATTCGATTACTTTATGTTGTTAAACTAAAAAAAGTAATGCAAAAACAGTACTTTAAGTAGTAGCATTTAGTAATAACATTAAGTTCTTCTACTTCATAAAATTAAGTGGCTAGATCATTGTAAGACCTAAAGTCATGAACAAAACAGTCGGCTATTATTTTTAAGTGAACAATTAAATTTATGACATTTGCTAATGAAACTATTCTAACTGTGATAAATTGAGATGACAAAAGTCACCTAACATAATAAGTTTAGATTTCGACTTAATACTGTTATCTATCACAGTGACTTAATTAAATTGATTAAAATACATAAAAGTGGAAAGCGCTATCAACCTTTTAGAACTAACTATCTTACTAATCATAAATGTATTCAACCTTGATTCATACATCCTGTTGATTATTTATATTTTGTAAGTCTGCATACATAATGTGTTATTTTGTTAAATTAATTTCATATGCATAAACCATCTTAAATAAATTATACAATCGTTATCTTTAACTGCGATTAGAATTAATTTATACTTCAGTCTGATTGATTTGAAAATGCGGGTAAACAAACAAATACGTATATGTACACATTGTAAATTACTATTGTTTGTCTATTTGGAATACTTATATAGTCTATTTGCGTTATAAATATACATAAAGTAACCATCATGTGCTAATTTTACAAGATTTTTATAATTGAGATCGTGGCAGCAACATAAAGACACTTGTTTCTCTGAGACTAAAAAATCTACGTCGTCATATGAAAAATAATGGTTATATATATATATGCACATATTGTTAAGACAATGTCAACTGAACTCCATATATGTTGATTGAGGTTGATAGTTTGCACAAAAATTAATTTTCTAGTTAGAGTTTTATCAATACAAATTGTTATAATCGAATGTTAAGAAAGAAGTTTGTAACCAGAGATTTTTATTAGTTAGATTTATTATGAATTGTAAGTTTACTCAATGTGAAGGTAATTTTGTGTTTGTAATATTGTTATCTGGAAAATAACATCAGAAATTTTAATAAAATGAAGAACAGACATTATATTTCCATATAAAAAAAGTGGAGTTTCAATCCTCTCATTAGCTGTTTTCTGCATGATAATTTGATATGAAAGTCTCTTACAACTTACTAGAAGAATATGACTTGAAGAAACTTATGATCTCACTTTTTAACATTAATTAAAGTTAAGTAACATAACTGAACGATTTTTTCTGGTTAGCGATTTTTTAGCTAGTCAGTTTTCTACGGTATGGGGTCGCTAACCCTATGCCCAACTCACCTCCTTTACCCTGGCTTGGGACCAGCAGTAACTCTGGAAGAGCTACAGGCGGAGATCCTAAAGTACGACACGGAGAACATCAATCCAATCACACTTGATGGTGAAACTCTGGAAGATGTAGAATTCTTCACATACTCGGGGAGCATCATCGATGAACAAGGAGGATCAGATGCAGACGTAAAGGCGAGGATTGGCAAAGCAAAGGCCGCATTCCTACAATTGAAGAACATATAAAACTCAAAACAACTGTCAACCAATACCAAAGTCAGAATCTTCAATACGAATGTCAAGGCAGTTCTACTATACGCAGCCCAAACTTTGATAACTACAACAACCACCATCAAGAAGGTACAAATATTTATAAATAGCTGTCTACGCAAGATACTAACATCCATTGGCCGGATACCATCAGTAATAGCCTTTCGTGAGAGAGAAAAAACTAGCTTCCAGCTGAAGAGGGAATTAGGAAAAAACGATGGAAATCGATAGGACATACATTATGCAAATCATCAAACTGCATCACGAGGCAAGCCCTAACTTGGAATCCTGAAGGGAAGTGGAAAAGAGGAATACCAAATAGCACACTGCGTCGAGAATCGGAGGCAGATATGAAAAGGATGAATAATAACTGGAAAGAGCTGGAAAGGATTGCTCAGGACAGGGTTGGATGGAGAATGCTGGAGAATGCTCCTTCACGAGGAGTAACAAGCGTAAGTAAGTAACATAAGTGAATGTTCACAAAACATCCGTGATTTCATTGAGGGCTTTACATAGGAGATTCAAACTGAACGGTAAATATTTTATAACTAGGTACTTGAACAGAATACTTGTTTTGATCTATAAAAAGAACGTTTAAAGAATAAATTAGCTAAATAATTGCTTTCAATCAAATCAAAATAATTAACTAAGTCTTATATAATTATGATGTTTAGTAACTTTAAAATTTGACTCTCACCTTAACAATACAAAAGTGATTCTTGGACCTTGTTATTCTCTATAAGAATAAAAGTGCATACTTAAGAAAATTATGAATTTTGTCAAAAGGATTCATTTTAAGTAAGATTACGTATAACATGATAGGTAACCTTAGATAATGAATTAAAATCTATTTGTTGTAGTTTATCATGAAACATATTGTTAGGTTCATCAATATAATGTGAATATACATATTAAAGTATTAATAAGGTTAAACATTTCTATTCTTTTTCTTAACAAATAAGAATACTATGAACCATACTTCGAATTCCCAGTTTTACCCATTGATCTGACTCATGTTTGACTAGATCTATAGTAGACATGCAGAAATATATTAATTAGTGTTTCAATGAGATTGATCTATTCAGAGATAAATACCTTTTATGTTTTATGTTCTAACTTATTCAAGTTAATAATTTTTCGTCATAGATCATGGATTTTACGCCGATTTACTTTTGTTTAAGGAGTAAGCCTTAATATGAATTTTTGTATGACTACTTATTAATGGATTGTTCTGTTAAAAATTTGAGTACACTAAGAATTGAGTGAAATGTTTCGTCAATGTTGTACAAAAAATTAAAAACGATCTTTTTACTACAAAATCAGCCGCGCTTCAGTTGGCAAAATAATTGAATGACTGCGATTTCTCTGTCAGAAAAGTAAGTGCATAGATGGTCACATTTAGATGGCGGTTGAAGATAGTCAACAGGAAACATTGGACCTGGGTTTTGTGCTACATAGCACTTGTTAGTAAGGTGTTTTTGCAGTCTTACGGAAAATGGCGGATTTGTTCTCGTGTCATCTTGCTTTATAGTCAGAGACGTTACCAGTGAACTCTCCAGACAGCGACTGACCATAAGTAGGACAGAGCTGTATTGAATAATTGATTGATCACTGGGTAGTGACTTATGTTAGACATTTAAAGATTTTTTCATGCTGGTCGACTAGAATAAAATTCGATTGGCTTTAAGAACGACTTTACATGAATGACATTGGTCACTACCCAGTAACCAATCATTTCTATAAACAATTACAGTTAATTAGACACTTAAAAACAAGTTCAACATGGTAAAGTGCTTTCTTTATCCAAGGATATTGATTTCATTTGAAGATAAATCACAACTCATTGTAGTACCTGAAACAACACTATCCATATTGATGAGTGAACTTAATAACTCAATTACTAACTAAACAAATTTCGTGACAAATAGTTTATTTATAAGAAACTTTCTATTTAAATTACACACAACATAATTTCAAGTGAAATTCAAATAAAACTTTTTTTGTTTCATATGCCACAAAATTATTTATCTAGTTGGTTATATATATTATATATATTACACAAATCCCCATTCTGAAGATAATTATATGCTCACTAGTGACTAATTTCAAGACGGATTTCTCGAAATTTGAATGAGAAGCCGTGACCAGTGAAGTCCATTCAGTGTCAAGTGTGAGACAGTTATCCACCCTAGACAATGGATGAAGGGTTGCGTAAGATCATCAATATATTGAATTTAGACATTAACACCGTTGGATGCCGGCTCAATGATCTAGAGGTTAAACGTTCTCACTCGAGACCAAAAGCTCTAGGTTCGAGTCGAATGTGCGGCATTGTGGATACACACTGCTGAGGATTCTAATACGTCCGTCTAGTGTTTTTAGGTTTTCATTGGTGGTCCAGCTTCGATTAACTCGTGAATTCTACTGTTAGTATTTAAATAACTTGGTAATGACAAACACTGTTGTCTAGTAGCAAGCAGCTGACTTCAGAATGCGATATTTTTCAGTGTGTTTTCGATTTGATTAAAAATTAAAGAAAAAGTGTGTATTTTGTGTTGTTACTAAGAGAAAAAATTTGTCAATTTAGAATGTTTTTATTGTTTCATCATCAATAACATAGATAATCTGAGTATTCAGGTTCGAGAGCCATCACTTTTAGTTTTAGTTTCGAAGTTATATCAGAAGCAAGTGCGTTGATTAAAATTACTTTCAGAATCTAAAAATTTGATTTTCACAATCAGTGATCATCATTTGTATGAAAATATACATTATCGATCGAAGAAATACCCTAGAAGTGTTTAGTAGTTTACGATTGTTTATCAACAACATAACAGAAATAAATGGATTACTTTATGTAAACAGAAAAAAAAGGAAGGTAAATTATTCATGTCATTATATTCCAATATTATCATTAATGAATCCAGACGGCGATAGACTACATTATAATTTTCTGCTAAATGATGTAATACCCTCCTTATTCAATACTTGAAAACTTTCGATAGCTTTAATTACGTTGAAAGGACACTCTTCTATTTATAAATTATTATATTCAGTACTTGAAACCTTTTGGTAATATTGACTATGTTATGTAATACCACATCATTTTCATTGACTTTCATACCCGAGACTTGAATAGGTTTCTCTATTTTATTATAAAATACGACATGTAAAGAACTGCCTAGAAATACGATTGTACAGTTTCAGAAAATATTTTCGTAAAGAAACGTTTCTTCACTGAAAAGTCTCTATTCTTTTTAGTAAACCAATAAGCATTTTTTTATAGTTTGAATGCTAAAGTTTTGTTAAAAATTTGTATGTCTGATCTATAAAATCATGATCATCATCTGAAGTTGTACGTTTCCTAGAAACGTATTTTAGTTCAGTAATAAACGTGTACTTTTAAATGTATTCCAGCTACTCCAATGACATTGAAAGCTTTATTGTATTATTTCAGTCTGCCGGTACATTCAAACGATGTGCCTTAACCATAATTTTCAAAACAATAAACATCATTTTTACCGATAACCTTGATGCTTTTCCAGTCATTTTTTAAGATGTCTAGATTTTAGAAAAATAATGAAATAGTTGGATAATGTAATCTGGGGAATATTATTGTTTGGCAGTTAGAAGTAGACGAAAAGAAACCGTAGACCTAGGGTTCCTAATGGCTGACACTCGTTAGCAATATCTACTTGTAATCATGACCGGATCGATGCTTCTCGATGGATTCGAACCTAAGTTCTTCAGCTTTACAACTTTTGACATTACTACTGAGCTTTACAAGTCACAACTGGCATACTGCAGGACTCAAATGTTTACAGATGATTGATCACTGAGTAGTCCTCAACTCCACGTCTGTTTTGTCCCTTGGGGCCAACTAAGGTTTTTCCACCAGATTGTAATATGATCACTAGTCCATGGTTTTCTGCTGACTAGCCTCAACCATCTAACATCTCTGCTTAGTGAATACAATGTCAAGTTACCTAGATTAGTGGTGGTCGATAGATTATGATAAGCGCTATTGGACTAGTCAAATCTAACAAGGGAAGCTACTGAACTATTAATCATTTTTAGAAAAAAACCGATAAAAAGCGAAGAAAAACCACTATTATTAAGTTAGTTGTAAAAACCAAGATAAAAAAGATAATAGATCTTAAGTATTGTAAGAGTACTCGGTTTCTTACATTGAACTTTGAATGAATAATTTTTATTTAATAAAATTGTAAGATACCTGTATAAAATAAAAAAGAGCCTCCTGTAGACATTTATTTTGCGATATTAACATGGTTAAGATATTTCAATTGTTTAAGTAACAGATCTATCATATGAAGGTTGGTGAATAATTTCATTCAAGACAACTTTTGTTTAGTAGCATAAATACTCATTTATTCTCATCAATTTTAGTATAAATAATAAATAGAAAATAGTTTTCATTATGAGGTTATCAACGACTATACTTTAGTTGGTTAACTATAATCTACTGATCTTTGAGATGAAATAATTATTCAGATCAAAATTGATTACATTGGTTCATGGTAATTTAAGTTTCTTCATTTATGTATATATATAAAGCAAACTATTTCATATGATAACCAGCGACATTAAATTCTGTTAAGCTTCCATTAAGTTGGTAAATCAAGTTGAATGATTTTAGTGAACAACTAATATTTTTAAAGTTTACCATACTGTTTGATTAAAGACCATACAATTTACAAATGATTGAATACTTAGAACTGTAAAAATTTATAATAAAGGTAATATTTACGTTACGCTTATGACTTACTGTTAATTGAGGTATGCATTATATGTTTTGTTGAATACAAGTCACTGAACTGTATAAAGGAATTAGTTTAAAAATTATACGAAGTGTAAATTTTTAACTATACGCCTAGTTTTATTTAGTTATGTAAATTTGTTTACACTGGTCTTATTCTTAAATTTGTCATTTTGGTTTTCAAATTAATCATGTAAATTATATTGATCAGAAAGGACTTGAAAATTGAACTACAGTCTTATTTATATCTTATTAATTGACTGATTATATATCGGAGCGAGAAAATTCGCTCCTAAAAGCCCTATATAAAAACACCTCAGGCAGAGTGAGGGCATACAACCACCTCTCTCCATTGTTCCATTCGAGTAGTGGGGTTAGGCAGGGTTGCCCAATCTCACCATTCCTCTTCAACTTTGCCATCGATGACATTCTGGAAACAGCTCTGATGAATGTAAGTAATGGTGGTGTGGATCTGTTACCTGGAGAAAGACTTCTCGACCTTGAGTATGCGGACGATATTGTCTTACTGTGCGATAATGCCCAAGGCATGCAATCCGCACTTAATCAGTTGGCAATCAGTGTCCGTAGGTATGGTATGTGTTTTGCACCTTCGAAGTGCAAAGTACTTCTACAAGACTGGCAGGATTCTAATCCTGTACTCACCCTGGATGGTGAGCAGATAGACGTAGTCGAGAAGTTCGTGTATCTGGGTAGTTGCATAAGTGCTGGTGGGGTGTGAGTGATGAGATCAATGCACGTATAGTGAAAGCCAGAGCGGCTTATGCCAATCTGGGCCATCTTTGGCGCCTTCGTGATGTTAGTCTGGCTGTAAAAGGTCGGATCTACAACGCGTCGGTGAGAGTAGTTTTGCTCTATGCTTGTGAAACCTGGCCTCTCCGAGTTGAGGACGTTAGACGACTCTCTGTGTTCGATCATCGCTGTCTCCGAAGGATTGCTGATATTCAGTGGCAACACCATGTCAGTAATGCAGAGGTTCGGCATCGTGTGTTGGGCACAGAGATGATAATTCAATTGGTGTCACCATCTTGAAACACCGACTTCGGTGGCTTGGACATGTTCTACGAATGTCGTCCCAGAGAATTCCACGTCGTGCATTATTTGCCGACTCTGGGACTGGTTGGAAAAAGCGGAGAGGTGTTCAGTGCATGACATGGTGTCGTGGTATGAAAGAAAGCTGCAAAGGACTGGCTTGTGTTGGTCCTTCACGACTCCCTGGTTGGGGTCTGAGAGATAGTGCTACACAGTGGCTAGAGACGTTATCAGATATGGCTCAGAATAGAAGCCAGTGGCGATCCTGCTGTAACCTTCTTTTACTTTCTTCATAAAAAGTGGTTGTGTCTCCCTTACTTGAAAGATTTCTTCTGATTGTACTTTTCCGTTCCACTGTTACGACCACACTAAATTACACCAATCTCTTCGTTATCGTTCTCTTTTGTGCTCCTTGGTTTTTTTTTTCTTTCTATCTCTTCGAAGTTACATTGTTTTGTGTGGCGCATATATATTGGCGCTCTCTTGTACCAATATTTATGTGTTAAAATAAATAAATAAATAAAATATTAATTGACTAATTATGAGATTTGTTTGAAGGAAGCCTAACGTATTTGCTTGTAGAATCATCTTTTTTACTGAGATTTAATGGCAAGGTGTATTTGTAATCATAAGGAACCTGATGGTTTACGTAAGCTTTATACTAATGTCAAATTCAGAGACTTTAAAACTGATATATTTAAGCGTCAACTGAATTCCAAAAAATATTTAAGTCATTAGCACTTTAAATTAATGTTATACGATTATAGTTTACATACCTCATATGCTCAGCTCTTCCTATTCTACTTACTTTTGCTATATATTTTACAGATGAATATTAATATCTTTACAGATAATAGAAATTTATTGTTAATTGATGTACGAACAGTTTTCATTTCTTTCAAGATACTATTTTAACAGTAAATGTATATGATTTGGCGTACTGTGGATATTAGATCGTTATAAACAAAAATCAGCTTTCTTTCAACAGACAATAATAATTCCTATGTAAAATGAACTTTCTAGGGTTAGTACGACTATTGTAAAGTAAAAAAATGTAGTTATTATTTAAGAATCCATCTAAATTATTAAGTTGATAATCTTTAGCCATCAGTTAGTCAGTAAAAATAATCAATAAATTTACTTGGTATTGTTTACTTGAATCTTCCCATTGATGTTTAGGACTGCAATTGATTAGTCTTTTATTGACATATGTACATACTGTGCGCATTGCCTTGATATTGTCTTAATTCACAGGCATTATAAGCATTATTCATTTTTGATTAGTAGATAATGCAGTGGCATTTGAGGCGAGTAGTCCTGGGTTCGAGTCCCAGTATGAATATCAACTCTGAGATGCAAGTATGTCCAGCTGACAAGTCCCAAAAAGAACGAAATTCCCGTCCTCGATTCCCCTTCCTAGCCTATATCCGCCTTTGCTTAAAATAAACAAAAGTATATAATAATAAAATTGACAATAATTTTATATCAGAATGGGTTTTGTGGAAATTTTAGAAATTCCACTGATTGAAATCATGAGTCAATTGAAGCTAGACCACCATGGAAAACCTGAAAGCACTGGGCGACCGTTTCGTCCTAGTGTGAGACTCCTCAGCAGTCTGCACCCACGATCTTGCACCCGTGAGATTCGAACCCAAGCCCTATCAGTCTTGAGCCAAGCGCTTAACCAACTAGACCACTTAGCCAGCATTTAACGGTGTTAATGTCTAACTTCAACCAATCCACAAAGTTGCACCACCGTACATCATTGTCTTCAGTGAGTTGATATCTCACAACAGACCTGGTTGAACTCCACTGGTAACGGCTTCTTACTGCAAGAGTATCTCTTGAAGTCAGTCACTAGTGAACAGATGATTATTATGAGAAGAGGTTTTGTGGAGATTTTAGAAATCTCACTGATTGAAATCATGAGTTCAGTGCTTCTAGGTTTTCCATGGTGGTCTAGCTTCAATTGAATTCAATTGTATATGAATATTAAACTTGTTGTTATTTTATTTTTCTTTACAAAAAAAAATCAAACAATAACAAATAGAATAATAATTTGTGAATTTTATTTTTTCCTTTAGAAATAAACATTCATAATAAATCAAAAATAACAACAGAAAAAAATATCATAAAAGTTCCATAGAAAAATTATACTTCAAATTAAAGATAATACAAAAAATGGAGAGAGAGAGAGAGAGCGAGCGAGTGAGAGAGAGAGATTAAAGTATCATTGAAACATTGAATCAATAAAATTGTATTTATTTTAAAAAACTGTTTGTTTGTTTTTTTAAGCAAAACATACAAATTACATAATAACGGCAAAACTATAAACCTAATTTTTTTTTGGAAAAAAAGAAAATTAAAGAAGTTCCATGTCAACTTAGATCATAATAAACTATGATAAATAAATGTTACATTTATGAATCACATTGAATATCATCATATAATGGATTTTATTTAAAAAACAAAATCAATAAAATATATTTCACTGAATAAATTTCTTTAAAATTACGTCATAATCATTTTATAATAAAACACACACATTAAGCATAATTATAATAAGAGATACGTTTGATGTAAATTTGTTTTATTAAATTTCTATACAAATATAAATACACAATAAAATATAAATTATATGGGAATATATATATATATATTCATATTTGTTTATATATTTCAATAATGAGAAAAAAAGAGAAATTAAATTTGTACATAAACATTGAAAAAAAAAGAAATAATCATAAGAAGTGTTGTTGTTTTTTCTTTTCGTTTCAAATGTCAAAAGTATTCATCACCTATACACTGTATGTTTATGTATGTATGTGGGCGTGTGTGTGATTTTTCAAATTTTTAAACTCATTTCATATACTTATTTATATCAATATATTTTAAATATTAATGTACAATGTACAATTATTGATTAATTAATTGATTCATTTTTTTTGTTGGTTTAAAAACAAACTGTAAGTTATGTATTATCGTGAATCTATACATAAAGAATAATAATAATAATTATATATACAATTCTGCTTTAACATCAGGATGATTATGATATTTTTGTTGTAATGCATGTTCAGCGGATTGAAAATGATTACCAAGTGCTTCATCTGTATCATAAGCAGATTGATAACGTGAATATCGTAGACGACAATAGTAAATTAATATACCAAGTAGAATAATTAATATAATACCAAAGATAACTAAAAATGAAAATAAAAAGAGACAAATTTATAATAAAAGTAATGGTTTAAAATATAGTTTAAACTATAGATGTTACTGGTAATAGATTAACTGTTTTCAAAGTTGAATATTTTTTTATACTATGACAAAGTAATGAAGGTTTTTAAAACAAAACTTGTATTCAGTGGCTAGTTATAAACCTAAAGAAACATTTATCGTATTGTCTCATACGTATAATGACTGTTTGTTTGTAAATGTTTTATATGAGGGATGGATATCAACTAGGACACTAATAAAAACAAGATAAGATCAAAATCATAGTACAGAACTTGTCATCAACCCTAATCGCAATCAAATTGTGATAATGTTTAGTGACGTGTTTATTTCTGAGATAGTTGGCATCATTGTTCAAAACAAAAACGATCTGCAATATTAAACTAATATATACAGATCTTGCAATCAAAATTCATATCTGATTTACCACAGAACTTAAATATCATTGGAATATAATTCAATAACTCAATCCGATAACACGGTGTTTATTTATATAAACGCATATACTCTTGAGTAAATTTAGATAAACAACAATATCTAGGCATAATTTATAAAATCTGGCGTATTTGCATATTTTAAGCAAACTAATAACCTTATTAAATATATAAAGTTAATTTATAGTGCAATCGTTTAATTTAAACAGTATTTTGATAACTATTTACAAGATGATATAATTAACGTAGTGAAACCTATATAAGCACAATACAATCTTATTTTGTACTTGCTATTATAGTAAGAGAACAAAGTATCCATTATTGAACATTTATGAAAACTCTTCATGAACTTATTTTCACCATGATAACCATGAATTTTATGTGCTGAGTAAATTCAGTTTCATAAAATTAGGTGCTCTTTATAAAAGTGTCTTGTCATATTATCCATGATAATATTGTATAATTATTAAATCACTAACCCTAAAGCTTTATTATGTGAGCAGTGGTGTTTTTTAACAATTACTAGTCAGCTGGTGTATGGATATGGTATATTCAAGACTAAGTATACAGTTTCTAATAGAGTATTCATTTGAAACCGGCACTTAAGTTCACAACCCTTTACCAAAATGTGGATTTTTGGTCATTTAAATCAATATTTGTAGAAAGCATTTTATTACTTACGATTGGTTGAATAATAAATAAATGTGGATTTAAACATTCAATCATAAATAAAACTATTTTAGAGAATAATTTTAGTTCTTTGAAAAAAAAAACAAGAATATTTGGCGAGACTATAATTTATGGACGAATCAATCATATTTAAGATAGCAGGTTTTGAATTATGGAGCGAAATTCATTCACTCATTTGGTTAAACATCTATTTGACATTATAGCTGATGTCAGTTCGTGATGGTACATCAAATCTAATTCTTAACCCCAAAGTTCAACTGTAAATCCTTATCCTGATTCCTTCACACTAAACTATAACTCTCATTCAACTCTAGTAGGTAAGTGGACATTCCAAGGTCATTTTAGCGTTGCTCAAATGTCGTCCATAAATTATAATCTCACCGAATATTTCCCTTATGTACGGTGCATAACTATTACATCCAACCAGACTGCTTTTGTTGAATGATATGAAATGATCTAAGTCCTATTGAAAATTTTCACATATTCTAGCTCCTTGGACTATATCACGAATTAAATAAAGTTACAAAATATGAATCTATTAAATCCAGAATCATAATAGTGTTGTAACTGATGTTAAATCTAATGGTTTTGGGATCGATCTTATATGATGTATTGGGTGTTCATCTCTATCGAGCTTTAAAAAATAGTATAAAACAGTATAACTCGATGTTTAACTTCTCTGCCTAGCTGATAAAATTTGCATAAGTATTCGTATAGTATAACAAAAGTATTCTGTTTTCTAGAATTTTTGACAATTGCAAATCCAAAAGAATGAAAATAATTAACTACTCCATCATCAAAACTTGAATACTTTGAGAAAATATTTTGAAAAATTGACTGAACAGAAATTAATCTTATATTAAATGACAGAACAATGAAGAAGAACAACAGAACTTGCTGAGATAACCATTTACAAACAAGAGAATTAGAATGAATTTATTATTTTTTAATGAAATGGTTAAAAAGGCCTCTATCACATGAATAAACGTTGGTTACTTTGTTAAGATGATTAATAAAAAGTCAACTCAGAAAACACAATACTACTAAAAGCATCTACTTCAGACTTAAATCTTCATTACTTAATATTACGAAGCAACATGATATTAACTCTTAAAATATAATTCTAAAATTTTATTGTATTAAAGTAACTAAAGAAATTCACTTTCATAATATCGATTAAATAACTAAAAAGGAAACCATATTATAGAAGTATTAAATTCATAATGAATATATTTGTATATTTTATTTACTAAGAATTGAAGTTGTTATTTTTGTTTGGATCAATGATTTGTTAATCAACATTTTCACTGTCATTACCATGTTCAGGTGAAATCGTCCTATTTAAACTTTAAAAATAATTTTATGTTTAGATTAAAATATTCTTACTATTTAATAGTTGAATTGATGAGTCGTTTAAAGCTAGACCACTATAAATAACCTGAAAGCACTGAACGGCCGTTTTGTCTAAGGATGGGACTCTTCAGCTGTGCGCATCCACAAACCCTCTCGCAAGATTCGAGACTAGGATCTTCAGTCTCGCGCATCAAGAGATATTTCCTGGAGTTCTAGTGATTAGCTGTGGCCAGTGAAGTTCAACCGTATCTGTTATCAGTCAGTAATTCACTGAAGACAATAGTGGACTGTGGCGTAATTTCGTGAATTAATTGAAGTCGAACATTAACATCGTTGGATGCTGGCTCAGTGATTTCAAGGTTAATCGTCTGCGCGCAAAACGAAATGTCGTGGGTTTGAGAAGTTCTGTATTAAGACGAAATGTCCGTCCAGTGCTTCCAGGTTTTCTAAGATGATCTAGCTTTAATCGACTCATAAATTCAACCACTAAATTACTACAATCTTCACAAAACCTCTTTCTGATATTCTTACTATTGTTAAATTTCACTGATTTCATTTCGAATCCATCATATTCATTGAATCTTAATTTTATATGAATTACTTTTTTCCAAGAAGAAAAAATAATAATTCAAGAGATAAACAGTTTAATAATGTTTAGTTTTAATTATTTTTTGATGTTAAATTCTAAAAATTATCACAGTAAAACAAGGTTAATAACAAATTTTGATATACATCTACCTACTCGAAGTGAATGTTTATTCTACAAAGAAAAAAAAACAAAAACAAATATCATCCAATAGTGTAACTAGTTGATTTAAGAAAAAATAATTCAATTGAATTATCAATTACCTTGTAAATAAGTTTAATGAATATTTAGAATGAAACGATAAATTAAGATGAAAAACATTAATACATTTCACTTGGTTACTTCTCATATTTAAATTGTTCATAATTGAATTTTTTTTAAAAAAAATTGACTTTAGTGAAACTATGAACTAGTTAGAAGAAGAAAAAAAAATGAAGAAAATATTCAACTGATTATTTAACAATGTTATACCCTCTAATAATAATAATAATTTTATACTTAAATGTATTTTGATGATTGAATGCATTTTGTATAAATTCGATGTGTGAGACTATTTTTAATGAATTTTACATTTAAACAAATTAGATAATTAATTATTAATTTATAATTAATTAATTTCTACATTTTATTGAATTATGAAATAAATTAACCAATAAATACCCTGAACATAATTTTAATTTAATTTAATTTCTAGAATCATTTATAATTTTGTATAAATATGTTGCTATTAGAAAGTGTTAATGTAATTTATACTTTTAAGAAAACTTTTATATTCTAGCAAAGAGTAAATTACTAGTAACTGCTGAGACCTATTAATGGACTAATATTATGTATATTTTCTTATGCCATAATTATTCAGTAATTAGATTATGTATATCCATATTTTTCTTATTATAAGCTTCATTTTGATCTATAGATTATTATTGTACGATTTACTGTTCTTAAGTTCAGTTTGTTGATTACAGTACCCTACGTTTGATTGGAAGAAAGCTAGGGGCGGCCAGACCAAAACATGGCACAAGTCCATGAAGTCATTGACAAGTGAACTGAGTCATGTTGGTAGGTGTAGACTACCTGGTTGAGGACCGCGAGATGATAGCAACCGATGGTTAGAGACCCTGAATGACATGGCTCGAAATCGTTTACAATGGCGCAGGTGCATTCACTCTTTGTGTTCTCCCAAATTCTAGTCTTTTGAATTCTTCATGTTCCTTTCCTTTTTCTCCTTCCAAATTTATTTCACTGGATTATACTCTTTGAATGATATCTCCAAACCCTAATCTTTCCGATTACTGCTTATATTCTTACTACCCCTACCTTTACGGGATTTGAATCGACAACTGCATCTCTGTGCTAATGTGGTGTGGCAACTCGAACTGATGTACGTACGTATGAGGTTCTGACTGACCCCCACGTTCAGAGCCACTTTTTGATTTTATTGTACATAAATGTTATTTCCTATTTTATAGTGCATTGAGGTTTGTTTGGTTGATATATATACAGAGTATGTCTGAAATAAGTGAATCGCATAGCGGAAGCTTTTATTAGTGTTCTGGACTCAACTAAAAGGGTTAAGGGACGGAAGGACCAATAAGGACACCGGGCTGGTCAGACTGGTTGAACGTTTAAGTACAATGTAAGAGTGATTAAGTCGTATTTTGATTGGCAAATAGATTATATGATAACTAGCCGGACTTAAAGTCACACCAAAAAGGATCACAATTAAAACAAATTATTGAAGTGTAAGGAATTGAATATTTTAAAACTGTATTTTGATTTAATATAAAATCAGATAAAAATGTATTTAAAGTAAATAAAAATTTATATTACATCATACAATTCTAATAACCGATTATATCCATTACATCTTTTAGTTGTTATTGAGTTTATATTATGAATAAAGGTGTATTAATAACCTTAAAGATTATCAAGCTTTATGCAAAGTGATTATAACATATGAAGTTTAATGGTTTCTATGTTTTGAATTGATTTATACAATAAAATGTAATATATATTTTCGCCCCCAAATGCCCTGGTATGACCGAGAGTGGGGATAGTCCGCTCTTCCTCTCGAAATGCTCTCACATGGCCACGCGTATATAGCCTCTGCTAGGGAAGTCCTATTCACTGCCTTCTCGTGGCGGGGGTGTTGTTTACGAAAATGAAAGGGCGAAAAACGAATGTCCGGCGCTTTAACCGGATTCCAAACCAATGGTGCACATGGGCTCCAGAATCCTGAGGGAACAAATGGCGTACGAACCAATTGTTGACCACTGGCTTCCATAGGACTGCATTTCCTTACGATGCTCCACTGCCTTGTGGATCAGACCGTAAGGTCAAAGGCTCGAGGAGTGGCTCCTTAAGAAAACCCCCTGATTCGGTTTAAGCACCTGGGCAGTATCACAGCCCTCACACATATCGAATGAGATTTGTGTTGCTCATATGTATTTGGTGTCTCCTTGTACCAATATCTATGTGTTAAAATAAATAAATAAATAATATATATTTTCAATCTTTGAACTTATCCAGTAATAATCTTTAGGGTATAATACTGAATTTATATCCAAACATAAATAAACACTGTCAATTGGACAATTATCTGACCCGTAAATTAACACATGAACACCATTGCATGCCAGTTCAGTGGTTCAGTAGATTAAGCGTTCGCACGCGAGACTGAAGACCCTGGATTCGAATCCCGCCAGGGGGATCGTGGATTCGCCTAACTGAGGAGTCCTGTACTAAGGCAAAACGGACGTCCAGTACTTCCAGGTTTTGAATGGTAGTCTACCATCAATCGGTTTATAATCTCAATCAAAAACTTGATAATCTCCACAACCCCTATACTGAAAATTATTTTCTTCTTTACCCCTGAATTAGTATGTAACCTCATTCATTATTTAGTCTCGAATCCATTTTATGACGCAATCTTTTCTATCTTCCTATAGATGTATATTTTCCATAAAACACTAAATTAATGATAAAAACTGCATTGTTGATACAATCTTATTGGGACTAGTTTCTTCATGTAAAACATAACTCTAAGCTTAAATATTAATTACAAATATTTGTCCTATCGAGATATGTACGCTAATATTTTACTAAAATGAATCGATTCTCTATCTGTGCTCTAAATGTAACTATTGTAATTACTTTTAAGTGATAAGTTAAAAAAAACAAGCATTTAAGTAAACTATACAGAATTAAGTGATAGAAGAAATCCATTTATTGCTTAATTGTTTAACTGTATTTTCACTAAAATATACTGATTGTTTTATCAATAATGACAACAAATGTTAAATAATGTATTAGTTGATTGATATCAAACATCAGTCTAATGTGGGAGAGATCAAACCAGCTTTTAGATTAAAAGAAAATTATGAAAAGACAATGAGAGTGGATAAGATGTACATTGAGAAAAACACTAGATTGTTTCACGAGCTAAGTGCTAACTTGGAGTACTGAAGGAAAACGGAAAAAAAGAAAGATCAAAGAACATATTGCGTCGGAAATCGGAAGCAGAAATCAAAGGGATGAATAACAGCAGAAAAGAATTTTTTCAGGACAGATTTCGATGAAGAATGTTGACGAATAAACTCCATGAGGAGTCACAGGCGTAAGTAAGTAACACAAATCAAAGCAGTCGGTACGTGAAGGTGATGTTTTTTGATAACATGGTTATAACTATAATTATTGTTATTAATTTATTTTGACTGGACCAACAACGCAATGTGAATCAAAATACACAACTTTTACAATACTTGCAGTTTTTTAAACATTTTAAAAACATTAAAAGAAATACCATTGACAATTTTTTTTATTATCATATAACATAAAGCAGTATACATTTTTACCATCTTCAATAAGCATATGTTGATTTATTCCACCAGGTAAACAAAGGTAATAATTTGAATTTTACCGCGTTTACACAGTTAACTCTATGATTGTTCAAGCATAAAGGCGGTGTTTATTGATAATGAAAATATTACCATGGATTAACTCAATTGTATATTATTAAGTGAAATTTTTGTAACCTAATTTCCTGTATGACAAAATTGAGTTCTAATGTTGTTGGTGAATAAATTTCTTTTCATTGATAAATAGGTCGACTAGAATGATGGAGAATTTTTTATTGGAACTTTAAAAAAATATTAATAATTTATAATAAAATGATAAAAATTCATGAACCATTTCCTTAAAGTCCCTAGAAATAGTATTAGTAAATTCACTGCTAGAAAAAAGGAAAGTTTATTGATAGGATACAAAATGGTTCACTGATTACATTTAGGATTATTGATTGTTTCAACAATATTTGTTCATCGTGAAAACTAACTTTAAAATAGTTAGTAGTCATAAGCAATTGAATCCATGATGTATATGTTTTGTAAAATTTCAATTTAATTTTCAATTATTTAATGAAAATGGGGCACTAACATACATATAGCTATCTGGATTCAGTAGTCAAGTGACTAACATGATAAAATTCGTAACGAACGGCACTGTGTTCAAGTCCCGGAGTGAACATCAATTCTGAGATGCCGGGACATCCAGCTGACGAGTTTCGAATAGGACGAGATGCGCGTCATGGATTCCACTGCTAGCCATCATCCATCTCAGCTTATAATACCAGCAACCTTAGGCAATATGAAGGTGTTGTGTACAGGATGGATGTATGCCAATAAGAGACTGATCAATTTTAGTCCTAAGCCTCAATGGGATGATTCATATAACCGATACAACGGCATAGATTAAAATGGAGGTTCACAATTTTAATAAGCGTAACACTATGTTCGATGAACCTTTATTGAATACAACAGTTGCTGTATACTATTTCTGTAAATGACATACTATCTATTATTATTTGTGTTATTTTTTCTTTAAAATTATTTCCTGTTATGTAGTTCAGATCTGAGATTGCAAACTTTCGAATAAATTTCACCTATCACAAAAACTATTTTCATGGCTTATTGTCATTTACTTTCAACTAGATAACTAACATGTATACACATCCGTTGATTATTGAATAAACTGCGTATTAAAACATGTTGAAGTGTTAATTTGATTAGTACAATAACTAAAACATTTTGAAAATATTATTTTCTTAGAACAAATAAGTCAGAAAAATATTTTGTTTAGATTCATTAAATTAATAGTTGAACATTGTGAACGAAAGCATGAAACATATTTAACACATATTGGACAACTGTTTTTAACGCGAAGAAAGGAAGCCGGTTATTTCTTACCATACATTTCATACTATATACAAGCTAAGTACAAAGAAGGTGAGAAGTGTCTAGCATCTGGTTTTATAGGCTGATGAAGATATTTTGAAATAAAAACAATTTCGGGAAAATGTCAATGTCAGATAAGCTTTTTGATCTTTCTACGGTGAATAGCATGCCTTTGAATATATTATTTAAGAAAAAAAGGGAACTGGTTACATCAACTGATCCCCAGTTGTGATAAGTTTATAGGCAAAATTAGACTACATATACATTGGCACAAAATTTTTTAAAGTGATCAATCAAATATACAAGTAGCTTGACAGAAATTTCAAATTACATTCCGTCTTTGACTGATATATACAGACTTATTACGTTTCTAATTGTCATTCCACTCATTCTATCTTGATGAAGATTTTTAAGGATATTTTTGAAAGAAGTTCAGCTACTGGTCAACGAATTATTTATTTTAACAATTATTAAGAGAAGTATTTACTTATGATAATTAGCTTTAGAATTATGTAAATAATTAATTAGCTATAAACCACTAGATCACTCAATAGTAATTCATATTACGATATCTAATTTTCATTACTAATAAATGTCTGACGATCAGTTTTTTATGTGGAAAGTATTGTAAGAGATTCGGCATGGTGATGTCATCTACCTGATGTTATGTTGTAACCAATAGGAAGCCTTAAACATTGATCTCGTGTTTTATAGCAAGCTTTGTCTGAAATCCCTCATATTGTCTAAATACATCACTAAAGAACACACCAGTTTTCTCGAGACATAGATTTCTCTATACTTGTCTTTAGTCATCAAGCTACGTAATCATAATAATTGAATTAATGGTGATAATCTTATTCAAACAAGCACCTTGAACAAAAAAATTCCATTTTTAGTAAGACATAACCATCATGCGAATTACACATTTCACGAGAAATATTCAGTATGAAAATTTAAGTGGTAAGAATTCCATAGTTCAGGGAATAATGTATCATAATAATGTAATTTATCTACTAATTCAATATTTCTTATATATAGTTTTAAGTTGGTATATTTTCCACTAGAGGTAATGATACTACCTGGTTACCCAAACCGAAGAAAATGAATCAGAGTTCAAGTCTGAATTCTTTCAATGCTAAACTAACTCTCCACTTTTTTTTTCAAAAATGTACCCTGTCATTTGAAATACTATTAAGTAAATAGCTTTATTGTTACATTATAAGTCAATTCCTTTTGGATATCAAACATCTAACTAACATTCATTCTCTTTCTAAACAATAAGTTTAATCATATTCTTATTATTACAATATTATGTATATAAAGAACATTTTACTGTGAAGTGAACAAGTTTAATTATATACTACTTATAAATCATTCAAGAAAATAAAGTGTACAATTCCTTTATAATGATGATATGACTAGTTTTTTTTCACATCAAAAACCAAATAGATTTTTGTTTTTAGGATTTTTGATTAACACTGATAAATTTAAATAGATTAACTACGGAAATAATAAACGAATTAATGATTTATTACTAAGACATTAAGATAAACTATAAATGTTGTAAATTTTCACATTAAAAAAAAACATTTTGTTAGTAATATCACTGATAAATAAATAAAATGAATGTCACCTAGGTGATTTAATATGAAACATTCATTTACACAGATATCTATCTATATCGTAAACCAAAGAGTAGATAGATGAATTTCATTTAGTACTATTTAATAGACATGAGGAATACATTTTTATTGTTTAATAATTATGAGAAAATGTAAATAAGATTTTCTATATTGAAAAATACACAAATGAAAAAGTAAATTAATAATAATTCAATTGTCATTGATGAGATAATTTGTTAAAAGTTATATATATATCACTTTCATTATGAACATTAATATCATGTGTAAATGAATTGTTTACTTTATTGTATACAAAGTAATTTACTCTTGTAGTTTATTCACAACATAAAACTGTCATATTGATATAGATTTTTAAAGACTCTAAATATTCAGTAAATGTATAAAGCATAATAACCTATCGGTTTTGTTGGAGTTTTGTTCTCTCAGCTCAGAGAGAACAAAACTCCATCAAAATTATCCACCTGAGCTATAAATCATCGTCATCATCATCTTAACCTATCGGTTTGTTAAAAAATAAAAGTGATCAAGATGGGTTTTTTATTCAATTTCTGCAGTTATCTTAAAGTTTTTGATACTTATTTATTTTACTTAGTAGGAATATCAACCTACTGATATGATAATAGTAGTGTGAACAGAACAAAGAAAACTAGGTACAGTTTATTAATAAATAACTGTACTCTTTAAATTTTTTACAAAGATTTTTAATTATAAACTTAAGTGATTATACCTGAATATTTAAAGAAAACTTTTTACATGAGGGTTACGATTAATCTTTACAAATATGTTGGGTTATCAAGATCATTGAAGGACCTGTTTTGGAACTAGGTAAGTATTCTAGCAAAATTCACTATTTTATATCGATTATGACTTATTAATTCACGCAACAACAAATTCAGGAGGAGACGACCAGTGTAGCAGCAGCCTCAGCAGTAGTAGGTCTCTACATACATAAAGAGAAAAGCAAGGTTCTCCGATATAACATAGCATGCACCAATCCAGTCACAATTGACGGAGAAGATTTGGAAGATGTAAAAGCTTTTACATATCTGGGCAGCATCATTGATGAGCACGGTGGATCTGATGCAGATGTGAAGGCGCGGATCAACAAAGCAAGAGCACCATATCTACAATTGATGAACATCTGTAACTCAAAACAATTGTCAATCAACACCAAAGTCATAATTTTCAATACAAATATCAGGACGGTCCTACTGTATGGGGCAGAAACTTGGAGAACTACGAAAGCCATCATCCAGAAGATACAGGTGTTTATTAGCAGTTGACTACGCAAAGTACTTTGATCCGTTGGCCAGACGCTATCAGCAACAACCTACTGTGGGAGAGAAAAGACCAGATCCCATAGGATGAAGAAACCAGGAAGAAGCGCTGGAAGTGGATACGACACATATTGAGGAAAGCACCCAACTACGTCACAAAGCCAAGCCCTCACTTGAAATCCTCAAGGCCAACAGAGAAGAGGAAGAACAAAGAATATATTGTCCTGAGAAATGGAGGCACAAATGAGAAAGACGAACAACAATTGAATAGAATTAGAAAGGAAGGTCCAGGACAGAGTGGGTTGGAGAATGCTGGTCTGAGGCCAATGTTCCTTTGGGGGTAACAGGCGTAAGTAAGTAATGACTTTTTTGTTACATTATATTAATTATCTAATTTGTTCATAATCATTTATAAACAATTTATAAACAGTTAAAAAGATAAAACAAATCATCACAATGGATTTTAATAATTTATTATTTGCTTAGTGTTTTCGGAAAAACGAGAGACGCTTATATTGATATTCATTCATTAAATCTATTATCCAATGAAAAAAAAAATCATAAGAACTAGGGTGGTTTAGAAATTTAGTAAAGGAGTGGAGACTGACCACTGATTAAATTCATTTTATAAATTTGCTTTTGATAATTAAATGTTAAATGAATAAAAAAGAACAATTCATCTCAACAGTACACATTTTGTATTGATGATGAATATTTGTAGCTTGAGAGGAAGATCTTGATGGTATATTATGTTCTTTCAGCTGAAATGTCTATCATAGAGAATTTATGAGATTTTAATTGTGACCTAACGTATGGTCATGAATAAGGTAATATTATTGGAAACTCTAAATTGTTAGTCTGAGAGCGATGACATTTTTACACCAAAGTGTTTTTTCATGATATAGTTAACATAAGCTATGTAATTTTAAAAAAATGTGAGTTCCAATAGTTGAAGTGTGATTAGATGTTGTTGAATAAAATTTTAAAAACTACCAATCGCTTCACGAGCAAATACCTAAATAAATTTCATCACGATTTACTATCAGTTACAAAGCTACTGAAAATACGACGACATTAGACAACTGGTTCATCTTAGTTTAAAACCACTTTAACAGTATATTTTCAGTCCGAATGAAATTAAACTAAGAACCTACGTGTTTTTAACTGAACATACGGCCGAAACCCACTTATTTTCATAATAATTGTTTGTTAACTAATAACTAGCTGTACTAAGGAGAAGTCATGATCATTAGAGTGAGATTGTGATTTTACATACTGATTGAGTTTGAAAATTAAGATAAGCTGATTTCGGCTTAATGATATTTAGGTATTGGGTTCACTTAGATAAGTGAAGATTCCGAATTCGCTCGTGTATCGGGTTAAGAGTGTACTATGATGAATAACTCTAAACTACGATAAAATCGCTATCACATTTAAAATAATCATTCACTCGATGTCTATGTGTGAAAAAAATTAACTTCGAATTTATAAATCACTGATACATCAAAACGCTAATGTTTCCCTAGTAATTAATATGGTTTGATTATTTTAAGTCTACTGTTCCTGAACAGAAATTATGTTCAAATGAAACAATATAAAACTGACCACATCACTGTCCCAATTAGTTTATTTTGAACTGACATTGATATTAATGAAACTGTTCAATGAGAACAATATTTACGAGTATCAATATAAATCCAAAATTCAAGATTAAGTATTTTCCATGGAAACTTTCATAATATATAAACTAAGCTGTAATGAACGAGATTACAAGTGGGACAACCAAACTTAGTCAATTTTAAATATTACAGAATCTCTTAATAAAATCTGAGAACCATACAGTAAATACTTCATTTGCAAAATATCTATCAATTGTCTCAGTCTTTGTTGTTCCTTCGTTTCCATACCAACCACTCTCAGTTCTCGTTCTCTTCTCTTCGATCTTTTTAACCTTCAGTTTCCAGGTATTCCACTTTCGATTGGCGACATACTACTTACATATGTTGACGTAATTAGCACACACCATAAACTAGTATTTCTTCTAATTAGTTACCTTAAATTTAAAGTTTTTATGAACTAATTCAAATTACTTGTTCTAACTTTTGCATTATCAGCATTTCCATTATAACTAATTTCATTTCAATAAAATATTTTTTTCTGGCTATCAAATGTTATTTGTCAAAAAAAGTATGTTTTAATAAATTGATAAATGCCAGCATATTGTAATGCAATACAAAAGCATATTTTATTTAAAACTTAGCAACTAATTGTTGGCTAGCAACAAAGTAGCAAATAAAAAATTAGAAACGAGACATAAGAGTTGAAACAATCCCAAACATTATTGACTATGTTTTGAAGATCTTATCAATACAGATGTCAATCAAATATATTATATTCATTATAGAATATCCAAATTATTTTGACAGTGAATCAAATATTCATCAATGAACTTAACTAACACAAATTATTGAATTATTTACAGTCCCAATATCTACTTATAAAATTCGAACACTTTACGAAACAATTAAAGAGGGCTCCCTTTTTCCCCAACTTACCTATAAGCAAATAAATGAAGAAACAATACAGGAAGTTTTAATGATTTTGTTGAATGATGGAATGCATAATATAAATTTGTGTAAAGTCCACATTAATATTCAAGATATTTATGTCTTGAAGCTTAAATGAATTAGACTTAGACTTAAAACCAAACAATAAATCCTATAGTTTCCTTTTAAATGAATAAAGTTACAGGATTTCGACGTCAATTTAATGGATATTAGTGATTGAAACGTTTTCAGTAGATGATATCTTTTAGGGTGATAAATTAATATCCCATTGTATTAATCATAGCAGTTGATCAAATATAAAATGATTTACAGTTTTCTTGACAACATTAAAAATATCATCAGTACTCTCCCATTTTCGAACAACTGATATGAATAAGTAAATCACAGTATCAGATTGGTGAAACTTTCAATAAAGATAGACAATTATCAGGTTTATTCATAATTTGTTATAATGTGATGGTTGAATTCATGAGTTCCTTAGAGCTGGATCGTCATGGAAGACCTGGAAGCACTGGACGGCAGTTTCGTCACCTTGTGGGGCTCCTCAGCAGTGCTCATCCACGATCCCGTCTCTAGCCTTAATTGGCTAATGAATTCAACTATTAAATTACTATAATATCCACAAAATCCCTCTCCGATTATAACCATCGTATGTTCACCAGTGACGGTCTCCAAGAGGTATTTCCTAGAGTTCTAATGAGAAGCCGTGACCAGTGGAGTTCAACCGGGTCTGTTGTGAAATAGTAACTCACTGATGACAATGGTGGATAGTCGCGCAACTTTGTGGATTAGTTGAAGTTAAAAATTAACACCGTTGGATGCCGGGTCAGTGGTCTAGAGCTTAGGCGTTTCTCGCGCGAGACTGATAGGTCCTGGGTTCGAATATCGCGAGACGGGATCGTGGGTGCGCACTGCTGAGTCCCACACTAAGATGAAATGGCCGTTCAGTGTTTCTAGATTTTCCATGGTGATCTAGCTTCAACTGACTCAAGATCTCAACTATTAAATTACTATAATATCCGCAAAACCTCTCTCTGATAATAACTTGTTATGACTTGTAAATAATCAAATCACATGATACTTTTCACTACCTTTTTTTGTAACAAACTTTATCGGTTAATAAAAACAATATGGGAAATCGATTATATGTCTAGTAAAATCTTGAGAATATCTATCATTTTACAAGTATTAGTTAAGTAACATATATATAAGTCATATAGGTTCTCACAGATATGATCAATTAAAACGAAAAAATATAAGAAAGAATTAACAGATACAATAGAATACAAGTTCAAAATTTCAATAAAATTTAGATTATTATAACAATATTATAAGTGGAAACATTATGTTCACTTTTTAAAAAAAAAATAAAAAAAATAAAGTTGATTGATGAGTAAACAATGCAAATCAAACAAAATTACTAATCAATAAAATGATTGGGTTTGATGCAATGTTTCATCATTTATTGGATAATTGAAAGAAATTTCATAATTATAAAGTTTATGATTACATAATAGTCATTTCATCGAACGCTAATATAGTTAGTAACAACTGGATAGACTAACTTTAGACTATATGAAGGTAAGATATAACACTAAGAGAAGTTTTATTTGATATATATATATATATATATATATATATATATATATATATATATATATATATATATATATATATATATATATATATATATATCAAATCCCGATTATGTGAGTAACTTGTTAATTCTATTACGATACATGAGTGAAAATTAGATTGTAATCTTGTTTTATTAATTATTGTATTGTATTGTTCATATGTGTAATTGAAGTGTATAAATTGCCTTGATTTTTATTTCGTCTTATTCCCGTAAGTGTTTGCTTCATTTTTTTATTGAATACAGTCAGGAAATGATATGCAAAGAAATGAATAGGCGATTCACAAAAAAATTTGTTCCAGTTTAACAACCAACTAGATTTTATTTA
Organism: Schistosoma margrebowiei; assembly: GCA_944470205.2. Taxonomy (NCBI): domain Eukaryota; kingdom Metazoa; phylum Platyhelminthes; class Trematoda; order Strigeidida; family Schistosomatidae; genus Schistosoma; species Schistosoma margrebowiei. The sequence continues at coordinate 46,047,857 of OX104028.1, forward strand.
GAAGTTATTTATTTTCTGAGTGTACACAGATTGTACACACGACGTTTATGTAGTACCAGTTATTTCAGTTGTAAATATAATCTCAGCTTTTTTTTTCTGATCTTCATTCATATAAAAATCATTGAAACTGTGTGTTCTGACAAGAAATGAGATAATTATTCATACTCTAAAGATTCTGAGTAGCTTAAAATGATGAAAATAGTTTGTTGTACTGTAACGTGATAGGCAAGAAAATCACAACCTAAATAACTGTTATGGTTATTGATTGCAGTGATAAATACTTTTAGTATACAACAGAAGGTACTGCAATGCATCTTGTTAAACACAAATGAATGTATGTGTTATTACTATTTTATGAAATGTATAAAATTAAGACTGATAAATGTGAATAACTAATCATACATGTAAACACTAGGTTTCAATAGTGTAGATGCTATATTCTTTTAAAACCTTGTATTTCATAATAGCCAAAGTAACGAATTTTTATTACATTATACTGGTCCAATGAACTTACATTATTATCTTTCCCTTTTTTGATGGAGTTTTGTTTTTTGAGCTGGATGGTTTAGTCGTGAAAAATATAGAACGCTTCACGATTTCGCGTGTTATGGCCCTCGAGCAAGAATGATACTCAAAATCGTGAAGCGTTCTAGATTTTACAAGACTAAACCATTCAGTTCAGAGAACAAAACTCTATCAAAATCATCCATCTGTGCTACAAATCTTCTCCACCATCTTAATAACATTATTTTCTTTAATGTTAATGTTACATTAAATTACAAACAGTGTAATAACAACACTATTGATTAACATGAAACAATTGAAGGCGACTAAATGAATACAGCTACCATATTTATGTTTCAATCTACAAAGCAACAAGGAATATGTAACTTTATCATTAAATTACTATTCACTACCTGATCTAAATGAATGATATTTAGGGTGTTGAATATGACACCATTTTCTTTTTTAAATAAATAAACAAAATAATTGTTTGTTTAATTTTTAGTTTTTTTGTAACTGTAAGTTGTTTCTATGACGTAATTCCATATTATATTTAAGATGATTCAAAAGAGATTAAAACAGTCATTTAGTAGTAATATCTAGTTTACTTCTAGTTACATTTCACTAAGAAAAATTTAGTTGGTTTATTTTGAAGACAAGCCCTCACATGGAATCCTCAAGGCCAAAGGAAAAGAGGAAGACCAAAGAACACATTACGCCGAGAAATGGAAATAGACATGAAAAAGATGAACAAGAATTGGATGGAATTAGAAAAGGAGTCCCAGGACAGAGTGGGTTGGAGAATGCTGGTCGGCGGCCTATGCTCCATTGGGAGTAACAGGCGTAAGTAAGTAAGTTATTTTGAATTAAATGGTTTTGATGGTTTTTATATCTAACATATTTTGTCTATTACAAACATAATAGGTGTTATCTAAATTTATAACTGAAAAATGATTTACTGAACTAAAATTAACAATTTTTACAAGTACTAACTTTTTAAGAAAAAAATACATACCCAATAAAAACAACTTATCAGCAGGAGTTTTGTGGAGATTTTAGTAATTTCAATAGTTGAAATCATGAATCAAATGAAGCTAAACCGCCATGGAAAACCTGTAATCACAGGACGGTTGTTTTGTTCTAGTATGGGACTAATTAACAGTGCACATCCACGGCCCCGGCCCTCACGAGATTCGAATCCAGGATCTATCAGTCTCGAACGCGAGCGTTTAACCATTAGAACACTGAGCCGGCATCCAGCGGTGTTAATTTTTGACTTCAACCAATCCACGACTGATAAATTCTGAGTTTGAATCTCGCGGGGTGCGGGATCGTGGATGTGCACTGCTGAGGTGTCCCATACTGGGACGAAACGATCATCCAGTGCTTTTAGTCTTTCCATGGTGGACTAGCTTAAATTGACTCATGATTTTAACTATTAAAAAACAACAGTTTATTTTAGTAGAGAATTTACTAAGTAGTATTAGATAATGTATAAATAAAGAATATGTAGATAAATTATACGTTTTTAATAACTATTTAAAAACTAATCAAGAATTGGTCTAAATTTAAGAAATTAACATAAATACTCCTAACTTCCATTTGTCATAAGGATACAAACAAAAATGAACAGTAGAATAAAGACTTATCGGTACTTTGAAGGATATCCGTCAACATAAAATCACTAGCTTAAAACAATTTAAGTAACAAATTAAGCTAATAATTTTCTGTGCTTTCATGTACTTCCACTAATGTTAAAATGTTATTTGTGTTTATTCTTTAAAAATATTATACATTGTGGAAATAGTTTTAATTATATATTAACAATAAACTGAAAAACTGAACAATAAACATGTGTTTGCTATTAAGTAACCTTGAGGTAGATTTCTGAAAGGTCTATCAAGGAACATTGATCTGTGGAGTTAATAAAGTTGAAAATAAAACAGTAACTCGTGAATAACGTATAAATAATATCATGAAATAGTCGAGATTAAAAATGTAAACAACTACATTCCAATTGAATGGCTTATATGTACTTTATTTATCCAAATTTCACTGTTGGATTTTTAGCGAGATAGTGATCGCCTATTAGTGAGGAGTCAAAAACCAGAACAAAATAAACGCAATTTTTAATTAAATTTACTGATGAAAGACTCAGTTTCGACAAGAGAACAAATTTGGGATATCAAAAGTTACAATAAATGCGGATAAATACGTTTTTTATGATACATAGCTTTTTTATTAAAGTATTTTTTCGTAAACAGTTAGTTTCAATATGGATGAATGTGTTCGTAAACACTAACAAAATGCTTTTTCTTTAAATTCCCTTAAATTTCAAACACACGTACTTCAAAACTATGGTCTATTTTATTTGACATTGATTAGTATCAAACTCAGCTGAAGAACCGGCTTAAATCAGGAATGACCTAATACTGCTTTAACTTGAGAGTAATATATTTCTGGATTCATGTCATTTATACAATTATATGTTTTCTTAAAACTCACCGACCAAAACAATCGCTTATCACACCACTTACGTATACACACAATCTTTTATCTTAGCACCTTTCGTTTCACGCCACATGTCTCTTACACGCTAATGCGAATACCTACTTTAAACATTTTTAACGTTGATTGGATTACCTATTCAATATACAGTGAACCGAAGAACCGTGTGCCTATTTATATTCAATAATTTTGATGTTTTATTATATTTCCTTAAAAAAGGTTGGACCAGATTGCTAGGAAAAACGTCAGATTTACTTCAAATTAATTAGCGGAGATTTTACAAATTCATTCTTCTTCTCTAATATATTTAGAAGTTGTAGACGGTTTGATTTTAAAGAATACGTCTCAGATTTGAGGACAAAATTCCATTAAAATTACTCTCTACAATTATAAATATTTCCTAGAATCTTAAATCTCTAAGACTTCTCTTCTACGGGATGCTATTTAAAACAGGACACTGAGTTACAAAATGATGAAGATTTTTGCTAACTATACAAATAACCAGTAGTTAATATTATTTTGTAAAGCTAGAATTCCTACGTTTTATCAATAGAATTAACTTAAATCATACTGAATAAACATTTGCCCTTTGTAATGGAAATCGGAGTAAAAACCAGTACATTATAATCTTAGAGACGAAGTCATATTATTTAATAATGAAAGTTTAACACTTGAAAGACTGAACAGTATTATTTTTCGACAAAGTCTTAGTGACTAAAGTAACGAACAATTGAAAAGTATGAGTACACAAAATATTTAGTATTGGTAAAAACATTTATAGGATATTTACTTAAGACAATAATAAACATAGTTGCTTTTTGACGAAACATATCTAAAAAACTGCTATTCAAATAAATATATTAAAATAAGTTGCATTTTAAATTTGGATAATTTATGTTAAGAGAGGCTTTGTTTCAATAGTTATTAGGGAAAATTATGTGTATGTGATGAAGAAGAGAATTGCATCAAAAAGTAAAATTACGGCTGGATACACTAATGAGAGCGTTTTAGAATCAATTAGTAATTTTGGCAACCTTATGCACAAAAAAGCACTCAGTGTGTATCACTTTTGAAATTTGGTAGATTTAAGTAATTATTTGACTCATTTGTTGAGACGACAGGAATAAAATGATGTAATCTATAGAAAAACACTACTGTATCAGAAAAATTTATGAGACTACTGACTACACATTAATTGCTGCTACTTTGTTCACGAAATGAAGCACACAATTGAAATAATAAAAAATAATAGTCACAAGGTTCAATAGAAAACAAACAGGAAAATGAGATTTGTGGTACAACACATTTTCGGTGAGACTATAATTGATTGACATCAGAGTGACCTTGAGAGTGTCCACATAAAATCATTGCTCGAAAAAAGTATGAGAATTTATAATTGTGATCAAGAGTTGGTGGTTTAGGTTAGGAGTTATATTAAGAGTTTCTCACGAGCTGACGTCATCTGTAATCCCAAAACCCTTTTTAAGCGAAATCTGTGAGTGCTTTTTGTGCCGAAATCCGAAACCAGTAGTCTCATACGTAGTTGCTTCGTCATTAAATTAAGGTCCTGCCATCTCTTCACAAAGATACATTGAAACAGAACTTGCAAAACAAAAAACGTTAACTGACTAAATATACAAATCTAAATTGCTATATCTGAGTATCTGGAATGCCACATGTCTTTAAATATGAGAACACTGCTGGATATGTATATTTTTAAACATCACTTACCTCCTATAACGATACCAGCAATGGCGGATGAAGACAAGTTAGTTCCAGAGTTTTCTTTTATGTATTCAGAATAAGCGGAAACATATTCTTTATTTGGCATAAGCCTAATGATATTATCATCCATCCTGTGACAACCCTAAACTCATATCACGCTCTATTTAGGGCAAAAATAAATCCTTGAGAGTTCAACCATTTAAACAATACACTCCTTTCATGATCTGTCTTTCATCTTTTTGAAATTATGAACCACATTCAATTTACATTTGCTGATGAAATTGAATATATTTCGTAGTCAACACATTTCTCTATACACTATCAATAACGTTTGTATTGACAAATTCCCATTATTTAGGTTGCATCAAAACCAAATATTTGTTGAGATTCGTTCTTTGCTCTGTTTTTCAGATGGAATAAAGCCAATATGGTTCATTCGGAGTTTGACAGCGCCTTTATCACTAAGACATTTATAATCGAAGTTTACCAACCCAGACATGTGAGAAGTGAGGATGTTCGCAGTTATATATTATAATTACTGAGATTAATGAAGCAAAATGCAGTCACAACGTAGCTCACTTTATAACCCAGCAATAATTGTGAAGTTTTACTCACACAGAGCATAACATCATCTCTTCGACTTTTCAAACAATGTCATATTTATACCAGAACATCCTTCTTCATCTGATAGGTGTAGAAAAGCATAAAGTGCTCAACTGCCCTCAGAAGATATATGCTTTTCATTTATATCTGCTACCTTAGTTTTGACAGGGAATATACAATAAAGTGTATGAACAACTCATATTACTTTGAGCCTATAAAGATAATCACATTCACTGCTGACTCGGCGGACGGTTTTAAAATGTATGAAACAGAAATTTTCGTAAAACTGTGAATTCATTATGGATTTTACCACATAAAAATGTTCAAAGACTTTCATGATAGGAGGACAAACAAACTATCACGTCACTACTGTAAATCTCCTTAACAGATCGTCTATATTTTCATTCTGTGTGACTTGATGCGAAAGAAGCCTGATAAATGAGAGCTCATCAAATTAGATCCCGTCCAATTCATACAACGAAACGTTTATTCACAGAAACAGCTTTAACCCGATTTATATATTCAAAATACAACGTCATTTACATATCTTAATCACAATTTTCCTATGAAATAATGACAGTATCTTGTAAGCCAAATGTGACTTGACACCAATATAAGCACATGGTGATAAATTAAAACATACTCACGAATTTCGGTTTTTTTTCTTTTAGACTATATGATTGTGTTCTCATACGTACCTTATACCTCCCATCAGGGACACTTTGAAAAAAATGTAGATCACCAACGCAACTTATCTGTGTCGGATGATTGGGTGCCTATTCTAATTAGGCGAGAATGAAGTAACCAGCCAGCTAATCACACCTAGTGTATATTACCCTTTCATAGTAGTCAGGTACTATCGCCATCTTTATGACTGAACAACACAATCGACGTAATTATGGAAACATACAGATAGAGCAGGTACGAAGAAGAGTGTGCCACCATTGCTATACAGGCCAGTCCGTGACATGCAATTAACTAATATATGTTGTTCATACTTGATCCTGACGAGGGTCGCTAGACTGCTCGACGGTCAGTGATATTACTGCCGAGTGATTTGAGTGGGGCCCGGTGTGGTTTCACAAGCCTTACAAAAATTTAAAGTAAATTATTTATAATAGTTGTATGATGCCAAATAAAAGAAGTATCATCAATGCTACCTCAAGATTCTTTAAGCCGTAGGACGTCTGAGAGAACCGTTCAAATATACGAAACCAATACACAAGCCATCCTGAAAATATACTACAGCCTAAAATGCTTATTTGTATATTTTGTGTAGCACACTCAACATGTGAAATATGCATCACATCTATCACACTCAATAAGGTCATATATTCTCTAAGGTTTTTTTTTACTCTTTATTTGTTGTGTAACAAAGATTGTTTAATCGAACTGAAGTAGTAGTTTTACTATGAGAACATACTACGGCTTTTCAAATTTAAGGATGTAACGTATGTAATTTCTTGCTTTAACAAATTATGTCTTTAGTTAACCAACGACATTAATTAACGACTTTGTTGTTGCTTTGTTCATGTCTATAGCTTTAGTCAGCAGACGTTATGGCACTCATTGATTCATCTCAATCTCATTATCTTGGCTAAATTTTTGGGTTTTACGTAAAGTAGTAAGAAATATGATAGTTTTCCCCCAAAATTTAAGGACCTTTGATCGAAAATCTCAATATATTTGGGATTTCAACACATTTTCAGAAACCTTTTAGACCTGTGGAAATTTCGTCTTTTTGTGACATTTCCCGTAAATGTCTCTAAAGTTTTCTAAGTTTCACCAATTTCAGTTCTCTCTACTTTTCCAAACAGAAAAACGTATACGATCAAAAATAAAACTCTACATGCCTCAATTTAGTCCAGATATTTACGCATAAGACATTTTTAGCTATCTGGACGTTTTTCATTTCATAAACTACCTTACGAAAAACATTTCTGTGTAAAAGGGTTTAAATATTAAAAACGTCACTTTTGGTTTCACTGTTTTACTCTTAAAGAAAACGTTTGCGAGTTAAATGCACATTACAATAGTGTTTTACCAGTTATCGTGAACGATCTTAGGTTTATTTACTAGAATCCCGCAATAATATGGCTTTATCTGCAGCATTCTCAACTTGAAGTGTTAGGAACGTCTACTTGGTTTCACTAAACACTTCAGCTGAGGCTGCCGCCTTACATTTAGATGTCGAAAATTGTTTCTTTTCCATCAAGAATGATCGAGAGAATATGGTATCTCTACTCCTGCTGCGATGTAGTTGCTTTAAAGTTATGCATTACGATTATCTGTCAAACGTTTACACTCGTTCCACTATTATTATATTGAATTAGTACTTATGGTAATTTTATAAACGTTTTGCATTAATTTTATTCTATTTGAATGAGTTTAGAAGAGATGTATTGGCAAAGATTAAGTTAATGGAAACTATGTCAAGTAAGGTGTAGTTCCAAAACACGTTTAAAAAACAGGCGAGTTAGAATGATTTGTTTCTTTATAGTACCACTTAAGAAATTATAGCTACTAAGTAATCAGAATAACCTATACTTTAAATGAACATTATTCCATAGTTTTGAGTCGTGGTATGATGTAATGCCTAAAAGATTCTTCAATGCGCTTTATAAATCCTTAAGTCCATTTAAAACCATTATGATGATAAAATCTGTCATTTGTAGCCTATCCTTTAAAAGAAAACGAATTTATGCATGTACACCTGTTAAACTGACGCATTTTTAAGTAGCTTATCTAACGATCCAATCGCCCATGGTTATTGAGCTTCTTGGTAGCACACAGTTTTTTACCAACATTTCTGCTTAGTACTTCTTCAGCCTTCAGGAACTTAATTACATAATGGTCACTTAAAAAGCTACCTAATTCCACTGTAGTTTTTATGTGAGATACGTGTTTTTTATTATTCATAATAAACCAGTTTGATATGATGTTATGCATATATAAATGATTTCTCATATAGATGAGTGCCTAATCACTATTTGGGTCAAGAGTAGCGAATATGTTGTGATAATCCTCAAGAAATTAGTACTATTTATTCCGTTTAATGAAAGCAGAAATCAGTAAATTGGTGAACACTGAGAATATTAAAATGATAATAGTGCTTAAATATAAGTTCACCGTGTTACTTATATGTTTTAGCGGCAAAAAGTGTAGTTATTTCACCTTTTTAAGTAACTTGACTGACTGACTACTCTTTGTCTAATCACTTATACGACAATCATAAGAAGTTCAGTATAATCACTTAACTGCTACAATAAGCATAGCCAAGAAATTCAAGAGGCCAACAAAAATAGAAAAATAAAATTGAGCCTTTTCTTTAGATTTTAATGGGATTGTTAAACAGGTTTGAATTTCAAAGAATTGTCAGTATCCATTTACAAACTGTCAGATGTTAGAAGACGTTGCAAAATGTCCTGTATTATTGATTTTAACTTTAGGTAAAACGTAATCTTTCATTCCATCTAAAATAATACTGTATGATACTTAAAGTTTCCTCAGTAATCAATTTAGTATCTAATTTTCTGGCTTCAACAGGTAAAACATTCAAACAAATCTGTCAGGTAGGACAAAAAACACCATTTTTTATGACATTTTAATCTTCAGAAACTATAAGGAACTCCAAGCACTTTAGTATTATGAACTTGTCTATTTCTGTCAAAAATAAACTTGAAGTTTGATTTGATTTTTTTCAATAAAAGAATTATCAAATATTGTCTATGGAAACAATGCTGTATGAAAGTTTATTTTGGTTGAAGTGTTTAACAAACCGTTTGATATGTGCAAAGTTTTTTGGTTCACTCCCTATCCGTCATTAAATAGGTTTTAAAGAGTAGAATGACTGGAAATTTTTAAGCTTTCTATCTCAATGTAAGCAAGTAACTAGAAGAGTTAAAAGATACAGAACGTTTATGAGATCGAATTGGTAATAGCATAAACACCGCTACTTGACTTCTAAGTCCACTGTATCCCTGAGCGTTTCGATATATGCTACTAAAGAAATGACAATGTCATAGTCTACTTAGAGGAAATGAATAATGAAGGAAATATTATGTGCGTTGTTTGTTTGATTTTAGAAATCATTTATGTTGATGAATTGTTCGGCTTTTAATATTTAAGGAAGTTGAAGAATCAGAGTTGAACCATATTTGTTACTTTTGGAGTAAACATTCAGATCACTTACTGGATTACTTTTAACTTAAATCACCGGAGTTCTCGATACTATCTCAGTATTTGTCAATATAGGGTTTTGTGTTGGTTGAACACTGATACTAGTAGAACGAACTGTGTCTAATCACGAATACTTGAGAAAATTTGGAAAAATGTCCCCAAAGTAGATCACGTGTCTTCTATCATGTAGTAGTTAAGATTTTCTGTAACCCCAGAGTTATTTGTTTTATCAGAGCACCCAGTAGCATATACTGTCTAAAAGAATATAGGTGATTGTGAAATGGAATTTTATGTAGGCAAAAATAATTCCTAGAGTGTTTAAAATAGGGCTGTTTAACTCATAGTGATTAAAAATCGCTGTTATATAGAACAGAACTAATATTTATACAAAACAAACTGTTCTATTACTTATCAATTTATATTTTATTTGTCAAATTATACGTTATTTCTGTTTGATATGCATATCCTATCAAAACATCTGGAGTATTCATTTTTTTCAAAACCTAGAACTTAAAATAAACTATAAATCATGAAAAACGCAAACGAAAAATTAAATCCAGTTGAAAATACTTTGCGTAATAAGGTTAGTTACTTATTTATTTATTTAGTCATTGTAACATAACTAAAAACCTGATCAATTAGAGTGCTAGAGGTCGTTCTAAAAGTCGAAGCGGACGTAAATCAGGATCTTCACTTGGAAAATCAGCGGAAAAAAGTGACAGCAAACATTCTGATGCAGTGGATGGATCATCATCGGCATCAATCACAGAAAGTCAAAAACCATTAGATATATTCACTCAAAATGAATTAATGCCTAATTGCACACCGATATTTTTATCAAAATCAACACAACAGATATTTAATATTGTAACTGATGAACAAATTACCAAAGAATCACCAATCGTTTTATTGAACAAATCTGACATACTTAAAGATTTACAGTTACGTGCAGCTGTATCAGATTTCAGTGTACAAAAAGTTGCAATAAAAAATTATCCCGGTTCTGATATTTTATTAATTTACGATGCCGATTATAAATTTGGTGAAAATTTTGTCATTGTCTTATCTGAAGAGACAAAATCTCTTATACTGAATCCAATTAAACAAGCAGTTGACAGCCAGTCAGAACATGATGGTGATGGTGATGAGAATGATGGAATAAACGATGATGGGGATAAGATAGAAGAATACAAAGAGGCCAGTGATTTATGTTTTCTATTCAAATCGAGATCAGAACATGGATGGATTGAATTAGGTTCAGAGAACGAAATTGCCGAAATGAATACTTTTGAAACACGTTCAAAATTGTATACAATTTTTCAAAGACCACGTAAAGAATTTGGTAGTGTATTACATTTACAAGATGAAAATGCTACAAAGAAAGGTTGTTCTGAACAGATTTTATCACGTGAAGATGAATCATTTAATATACCTATAATGGAGTTAGATAAATCAGCCACAAATTGTGAAACTACATGTGATAAAGGTATTAATACAAATTGGAAATATCCAAAAAATGCTTTCACTCAGTATGTTCCTAGAATGTTTACATCTGATGAATTAAAACATTATTATCATGAAAATAATGATGCTTTACGTAATATATCGAAATTCTATACACTATTTGAACAAAGTTTATTAGAAAATGAAATGTACAATTTTTTATCAAATGATTATGAGAATTTACCCATTGGTGATGAGACTTATGATACAAGAAGTGACAATACATTCAAAGAATTTCTATCATTTACTGATTTAAAATTTAGTAAAAATAAAGCTATTACAATGATTCAATGGCATCCAAATATTAAAGGTATTATTGCAACATCTATTAGTGAACGCGTAATTTATGATCAACGTATTGATCAAGCATCACGAATTCTTTTACAACCAACACATATTATATTATGGAGTTTTAATGATCCATTAAAGCCTCAATTATTATTACATGCACCAGATGATATTATGTGTTTTCAATTTAATCCAACTAGTTCGAATTATATAGCTGGTGGTTGTATCAATGGACAAGTAGTTCTATGGGATATTGAAAAACATATTGACGATTTAACTAATGTTAAATTGCGATTAAAACAAAATAGTCAAATGCCTTTATTTGTTTTTGATGAGAATGAATTAAATAAAGTATCAATATCACATTATTCCGCTTTAAGTAATATTGAATCATCACATAGTTCACCAATTATGGATTTGAAATGGATACCGGATCATATAGAAATTAATCGGTTAGGATACTGTTTTGAAAATCATGCACAGAAATGTGTTCAATTAATGACATGTGGTTTAAATGGTGAAATATTACTATGGGATATACGACCAGAGAAAACACCATTAGCTATAAACAAAACAAGTGATTCAGTTAAACCACCAAATAATGTACCACTAACATTTTCGACATTGAATTTGAAATGGAAACCATTATTAAGAATACATTTGTATACAAACGATTCAGTTAATGACCATGTACCAATTAAATTTTGTATACGTGTAGGTTGCATTTTATTATTTTACTTTATTATTATTTGTATAGTTTTCCTTAAGTTATACGTATCTCCATTTAATACCAAGATGTAGTTTCCTTGATTAAGGTGATCAATGGCTAGAGAAGTTGGCTGATATGGTTCTTAGCAGGTCGCAATAGCTCAGATGCATTCAACCTCTGTCCCTCCTTAGATCGTGATATGGGAAAATATTTTATATTTTATTCTGAGAATAAATTCTTTTTGAACCATGTCTTTGAAGTTTAATCTTCTTTTTGCTATTGCTGATACTGATAATACGTTTACTACTCAAATATTCATCCCAATAATTTCGTCTCCTTGTGCTGATATTGAGTAGCAACTTGGATTGATCTCCATATGTAATAGGTTCTGTGTTGCCTATGGTTGACTGACTAGAAACGGGAACTTTAGATTTGGTTTTACTTAACATATTCTGCACAGATAAATAGTAATATACTGTCGAGTATAACAGATGTACCCAAAAATCTACTGAATACATATATGTTGACATTTCAAGATTTTATTATGGCAATTTCTAATATTGTAGGTGTCATTACCAAGGTTTGACTTGATAATTTAAAATAAATTAAGCATTGAGTAGATTATTATTGATATTACTATCAATATTATTAGTGTCTTATATTGTATATCCTTTCGAAAATGTAGTACGTATCAGGATATGAAATCTTAAATTTGGATGAAAAACTTTCATCACGAACTAAAATTAGAAGGGAAAATTTCTGAGAACCAAACAGCTGCTTAGTCCGATCTTGTGACTCCATGGTTGTAATCACATTTGACCCCGTTCAGTATCTAACTCTCGATGTTCGAGACACAGTATCAACAATAAAATGAGTCGAGTCCTCAGTTCCTGTTTTCCATTTCAGTCTATGGTTTTTGCCCCACTCTAAGCTTTACTTACTTTGCAGTTTACAGTTTCTTATTAAGAATTTGGGAAATCCATTCAGAAGTTAGTTATCTGTAAAAACGTGAAGATTCGGCTTAGAGCTATTGAAAATTTCCGTACTAGGATGAAGCCACTGTCTAATCTTCTCTTACTTCTAGAGTCTTATTCGATGAAAGTTACTCTTCACTTGTACAAAGTTACTGCAAAATTATGTTAGCAAACTATAATAATTAATAACAATTTTTTCACTTACTTCTGATGGTTTGATTACATGGACGAATGGATGGACTCATGGGTGCATAGATTCGTTTTTATGTGATTAATTCATTTTTTTAAATTCCAATGATTCTTTCTATCGATGATTCTATATATCTGTTTCAATAACATTATGGCATAGACGTTAATCTTTGGCCTGTTCTTTGTTTTTCTTGTACTGATTGACCTACTTTATTTAATTAATTGATCATAGCATCAATCTTGAAGAAAACGTTTTGTGTGCTGGAAATATATTCAACCAAATTAATGCATACTTTCCTAGTCATTGACTTAGTTATAATTAAATATTTATTATAACTATAAGAATGATACGTTGAACTATTCAAATCGATAATTTATGTCTATATTAATCGCCTGCAGCCCTTCTGGAGCTGATGTCGGTCCCAAGCCCGGATAAAGGAGGAGAGTTGGGCATGGAGTTAGCGACCCCATCCCGTAGAATACTAACTCGCTAAGAAAACGCTAACGCTAAACGTTAATCAAATAGATAATAAATATTTTTTTATTTTTTAGTATTAAACTTATATATATATATATATATATATATATATATATATATATATATATATATATATATATATATATATATATATATATATATATATATATATATACTTGTACATATCTTTTAGATGCATGTGTTTATTAATATTTAAAAACTTTATGTTCTTCAACCCCTTCCTTATTGTTTTATGTCAGTTTACATTATCCATTAGGACATTCTAGCTCTAGAACTGATTTCATTTATTTCACGAATAATATACATTTTGATCGAAATTTTTAAGGACCTAATGTGTTAATTTCTTGTTTGAAGGAAATGCAAGGAGATCGCAGATTGCTAACGTCTAACACAAAAGATTCTAGTATCAATATAACTGACAACTCATCTAAATTACTTCCACTTCCAAACGCAGACACACATATTTATGCCGGGACCGAAGATGGTGTTATAGTCTATGTTGACTGGATACCACATAAAGATCAAGACACTGGGAAAATGCAAACGCCCAAACCAGAATTTTGTTCTTCACGACATGATGGCCCAATTAGTTACCTTTGTCGTTCATCGTTTGATTCCTCCCTTGTCTTGGCTATTGGTGGATGGATATGGACAATGTGGAAGGAAGGAGTTAACAGTGGGCCGATTATAGAATCTGGTCGTGCAAATAAACCATTAACAGGTTGGTGTATCTAATGTTTAATTAATTTTATCATTACAAAACCATTTTGTTCGTTGATATATAGGGGAAATCGCCTCCTCTTTTAATGTTACTATTACCAACGGCAACCACAAATATCACTGAGTTTCGTTCTGTGTTATTAAGATCCTATGTTACACAGTCTCTTAAATACAGTCCTATAATATCAAATGTAATCACTGTAATTGTTATCATCAGCAGAGAGTGATTCAGAAAATATGCACAAAATCATTGATTCTAAATTGCCAAAATTTATTAAAGTTTTATCCGTTTAACGTATTCTACTTACTGATTTTGTCATATCGTGTTGTTCAACAATAAAAGTCTGAACATAATTGTCAGTCCAAACTATTTGTGACAAATAATATTTTCTTCGTCTTGTAGATAATCCACAGAAAAATTATGAATGAATTTCAATCTGTTTATACTGGTGATAATCTAGTTTAGCAAAATTCATCACAATGGTAACATTTTAAATGTCATTCCCAAATGAACTGACCTAACAGTTCAATGTAAGAATTTTGTCGCTCCGTCAAAATAATTTAATACGTTATAAAAATCTAAAGTGATGAATTGTAAAAATTCCAAATACTTACAGGAAACAGATGAAAAATTAATTAATTTAATATTCACGGTCGACATGTTTGGTTTATGGAATATGCAGTGGACGGATCGGTTCGCTTCCTATCTGAATAATATTGCATCAACTATTGTAAAGCGTTTCCAATGGTGTTTTGTTCGCTGAGCTGGATGGTTTGGTTGTGCAGCTATTATCATTCTTCTGAACGACATCATCAGCATATATATATATATATATATATATATATATATATATATATATATATTTCCTTCATTTCAATTAGACACGTAAAAAGTGTTTACTTTTATTGCACTAATTTACCAATATCATTGAAATGATACTCTGTGTTATTTATAAATAATTCTTATTTAAGGTGGCAGTTGGTCTCCTACACGTCCATCAGTATTTTATACATGCCGTGTTGATGGTAGTATAGAAGTTTGGGATTTACTTGATAAAACTTATGAACCAACAATGATTCAGTCAATATCTGCTAATCCATTAACTGCTTTATCTATATGGGATTCACCTAAACGTCAATTTATAGCTACTGGTGATATTCAAGGTGTACTACAATTATTTATTGTGAGTTTATTTTACTTAGTAAACTATGTTTTTTTCACTTGGAATTGTTTGGCTTGTATCTTCCCATTGAGGTTTAAGACTGCAATTGATCAGTCTGTTATTGGCATATGTGCATACTGTTTTTTTTCACTTTTTAAAATATAGAATACATAATAAAATCTTGATGATTTGAAATTCTATTCTTTTCAACAAAAAAATCCCCGATTATTATTATTTTATTATTTTCAATTTTTTATTAAGATTTAGTCGTCAGTCAGTCAGCTATAACGTAGGAAGAGTGTATACACCCACACCATTGTGATCGATTCTGAGCCATGTCATTCAGAGTCTCTAACCATTGGTTACGATAGTCACGCGGACTCCAACCAAGTAGTCTACATCTATCAACATGGCTCTGCATTTTATCAGCATCTTCACTAAACAGGACTATATCATCTGAGTATTCAAAATAAAAGGTGAAAAAATTGTAAATTTATGGATCACTTTTTATTACTACTAAGAAGCTATTTCAGTAGTAACACTGTTAAGTAATTTGATAGTTAACCATTTGATCAACACTTATTAGAAGAGGTTTTGTGGAGATTTTAGAAATTTCACTGATTGAAATCATGAGTCCATTGAAGCTAGACCACCATGGAAAACCTGGAAGCACTGGACAGCCGTTTCGTCCTAGTACAGGACTCCTTGGCGGTGCGCATCCACGACCTCGCGGGATTCGAACCCAGGACCTACTGGTTTCGCGCGTGAGCACTTAACCATTAGACAATTGAGCCGGCATCCAACGGTATTAATGTCTAACTTCAACCAATCCACGAAGTTGCGCCACCGTAAACCATTGTCTTCAGTGAGTTGATATTTCACAACAGACCTGGTTGGACTCCACTGGTAACGGCTTTTCACTAGAACTCCAGGAGTATCTCTTGAAGTCAGTCACTAGTGAGCAGATTAAAAAATTACAAGGAGTTAATAAATTATTAAGTTGTATTAAACAAAACTAAGTAATTGAACTTAAGTGTAAACATGATATTGGTAGAGAATAGAGAATATATAATAAACAGTGAAATTTTTAAGGATTAGAAAAATATCTAGATGAGTACATTTCATTTAAAATACTATTATCTAATAGTCTTTTAAACACTGAAATATATTGACTAAAATACAAATTATAAAGTTTCTACCTATTTATATGAATTGAACTAATAGTCAAATATTTTATAGGCCATTATTATATTTTCATTCTGTGTTTTTATGTTATTATTAAAATGACTTGTGAGGTATGTGATAAAATTTACAGTGCCCAAATTTTTTTTTCATTTTCAATAAATTTGTGAATGTTATTTTATGTTAGACGTTATTAAGTAGTTCGTTTTTTTATGAATTCTATACCAGACATTTGAGAATAAGCTTAAAATAAGTCTAATACGGAAGAATGTGTTCAGTGATAGTAATATTAAACATAGACATAGTCATAAAATCTTTTACTATTAGGATAAAGTCAATAAATTTACATAGAGTTGAGCATTCACTAATAGACCACAGAGATTCATTTCAATTTACGTACAAACACTCTAGAAGTATTTTGAATGTTACACCAGTTTTGAATCATAGTAAAGTGTTCGATTTTGAAAATGATAACTATGTTCAATGAACTTTTCTAAATTATACTTTTGCCTTTACTTCACTCCATACTTGAAAGAAGAAACAAAAATCTCTACAATATACTATTTAATAAACATATAATGTGACTAAATGTTATAGGAGATAAGCTAACTTAAAACTTTAGCTATTATTGTTGTTATCATTATTATTGGTGGCTTTATTCAATATTATATTTTTGGTACAATATAAAAATTCAGCATAAAGTATTTCAACAAGTTTCGTTTTCTTATTTCTTGATCAATTCTTGAGATAAATATTTACTAGTCGCCAGTTAGATGTTAACAATTCGGCAATCAAAATTTGAATAATGTACATTGTTTTCGACGCATATTGCCAGCAACCAAGATGTCTCTGATCGAGCTCTTTTGTAACTTGTACAGCGAAATGTCGCAAACTTGTCACAAACGCTTCTGAATAGGTGATGCGACCAATAGGCATAATGATGTGTTAAAACAAACAAGAAAACAGATAACCTGTTGAAATGTCCTGATGGTAGGAACAGATTGTTATGGTTTTATGTCTGGCTTTTTATCACGTGATTTATCCACCAATCAAAATATGACTTATACAATATTAACACTCTGCCAAACCAATGACGTTCAAGCGGTATGAGCAGCCTAGCATCCTTATTGGTCCTATGTCCTCCTAGCCCGTCTGCTTTAGTCCAGAACACAATACCAGCTTCTGCAATATGAATCATGTATTTCAAACATACTCGGTTTATATATCAACCAGACAGACCACAACGTGCCATAAAATTGAAATTAACATGTGTACACAAATAAGCCAAAAAGTGGCTGAGAACGCGGGAGATATTAATTGATAGACAGGCCATAACTCAAGAATAATAAATTGTATAGTAATAGCCTACGGGTCAAATTAAAGCTTATAATAAGTGGAATATAAATATACATAATCTAATTACTGAATAATTACACCATAAGAATATATAGGTAATATTAGTCAATTAATGTCTCAGGAGTTATTCGTGGTTTAATCTTCGCTTGGATATAACACAGATAGTGTTTTACATAATAATAAATCCCTTGTACATAAATACGCTCTTGATTCATATATTTCAACATATTACATTCACGTTTTCACTGTTTTTTTCTAGTCTTCAAGCTCTGGTTCATACTTGGCTACTAGGGTGTGATTGCGTAGAGGTGGAAGTTTTGCTGCATTAAATAGACACAATATTATTACTTCTTCCAGATATATGACTACTACACATATATATTCTGCAGTGTAAATAAATAATAGGAAAGAACTTACTAAAATACTTAACGCTGAGAATTTCCTGCTGTACTAAACATGAATTATTGAATAAAGCGATTACTATTATCGTTAAATATGTTTATTGATATATACATTATACTGATTATAGGTACCTAGACGTTTACAAACTCCTTTACCATCAGAATTAAAAAAATTCAATGAATACATTGAACGTGAAGTGAAAAGAAAAGAATTTGTTTCGATGCGTTGGAATTTAAGAGAGCAAGAGAAAATTGAACAAGAAGCGGAAAACAAAAGAAGGGCTGGTTTAGCACCAGCTGTTATGTTGAGCAACGAAGAAATCATTCAGAAAGAAAAAGTAAGTTAAAAGCATAACTACTGTGTAGTAATTGTGTTTAATTCTAATTAAAATAATTTATTATTTAAGACAAATATTGAGGGCATTCAGAGTTATAACACTTTTCTCAATGCAAAAATATTTATTTAAATATAAGAAGTCTATTAACGAAGTGTCTAGACCACTTTGCTTATCCTGAAGGTTTCGTGGCGAGACTATAATTTATGGACGAACCAATCAGATTCAGGATAACAGGTCTAGAATTTTAATGCTATATTCATTCACCTATATGTCTAAATAGCGTTTCGGCATCTTTGCTGATGTCGGTTCGTGATGAAAATCACAATTGTAATTCCTAACTCTCACCATCAATTGTAAATCATAATCCTTATTCTTCAAACTGCTTTATAACCCTCATTTAGCCCTAGTAAGTAGGTGGACATTTCCAAGGCCACTTTAGCGTCGCTCAAATGTCGTTTATAAATTATAGTCTCACTGAGTTAATGAAACATTTACTTATGTACCTAAAATTTCTATCTGATAGCTCACTCCATATTTGTCTAAGGCTATGAAACAGCCTATGGAAGCCAGAAATAATGGGAGGTCATAAGTATTTGACCAAGGACGTCTTCAGAACATTGATCGGGTATGATGAAATCGCAAACTGTAATTGTGCAGATTGTGCAGATTCACTAATGCGAAAGGCTTTGACCAAGTACACAGAACACACGGATTGCTCAAAAACAATACTTCAAAAATCACCTCATCGAATCTCAAAATGTCATTAGATTTACTCATAGTTGTGGAGCCTGATAAAATAAGGTTAAATTTCTCAATTAAAGGAGAACTATGGTAACATAGTAAGACTTATCTCAAGAAAACATAAGAAAATCATGGCTATTTGGATGTTTACTGTGTATTAAGTTAATCTAAATTTTAGTTCAGCTAGACGACTAAAACGAGAAGGGAAAAGTCTTAAGTTTTTATGTCTTCCAAGACAAGATCAAAAGCCAAAAAGTTTAAAGAGAGAATGAAGAATATTGTTACAGATGTTTATTTTAAAGAGTTGTCATCATCTACATAACTCTTAAAAACTGGATAGTATCGGACATCCGTTCTCTCCGAATGTCAAACTCTTCAGAAGTGTTCATGCACGACTCCACCAAAGATCGAAATCAAGACCTTCTGGTGTATCAAGAAGTAGACAATTTAAACATTGTCATTTGAATATCGCGTTATCATCGGAAGTTCTGAAGGTATTGAGTCCCATCTGTATTGGGATCATGAGCTCTTAATGTTTGGATGTCTCGTACTGGAAAGAAACCAGTGTTTAATATCTACTTTGTTAACTGCTTCGCAAATCAATTCAATAGGAAAATGATCTTTCACTTAAGGCAATATATAAAAACTCAATTAAACTTATTATTTGTCTAATTATTAGATACTATATTAATTACAGATAAAACTTATCAGAACCTCATTTTACCTTGACCTTATAGGATTGTTTAGAATCTAATTACTCCGATTTATAGTATGTTCAGTCAGTGACGACAATAAGATAAACATGTTTCAGATATAATCGTATATGATTTTAATATGTTTTATATCTGATTAGTTTATCGTACATATATTTATAACTCATTCTTTTTTGTGAATATTCTAGTTGGAATATGAAAAGTATTTATCAGAAGAACATACTTTCTTAAGATCATTAGGACTAGTTGAAGAGGATGATTAAGAAGAATAAAAAATGTGAAAGAAGAACATTCGTTTGTCTTTTAGAAATTTGTAATCTTTCGAAATGATCTCTTTTACATGAATGTTATTAAATATGTCGATTTTAATTAGATGTACTCTTTTTAACGATTTGTTTATTTCAGGACCCATTGCAGGTTAGTGAGGTCATCTTTTGCATGTAGCTCAATTCTAGCTGTATATTAAACCTATCGTTTTAATTTCTACGAGATCGATATATTACCGAAATTGAATGATAAAAACCCTTACTTTGTACAGTTCTATCTAAATGACGAGCAGAAAGACAAATTTTCCTAACAGCATTCAGAATTAGTAGTGGAAACATGAACTAACGTATAAACTACAGGGTTATATTGACTTTATGACTACCTTTTGCGGAAAGATATGGAAAACTTATAAACTCCACTATTCTTCCATGAGTTATTGTATGAATAACTACACAAATTATTATCTATTACTACGGAAGTCTTTCCAGCTTTTTGTGTTATCTCAGTGACAGAAAAGTTATTCCGTTTTTTATACTGCTTAACTAACCGACTAATCTGTAACCTGACAATCATTCCGAGTAGTAATAACTACTTTCTTGCTCACACTATAGTACACTTAACGCTCTGGAATAATGACTTTTAATTCTTTTGATACTTGAATTTATATTTGGTCTCTTGTGTGGTGATGGTGCTGGTGGTAGCCGTGTTACACTCACTACTGAATAGAATGTAATCGTGGATCCAAAATCGGGCTGATTATTTTTCATTTCCGATATACACGTACATCTTTGCATAAATCAAAGTTTTAAGGTACCGTTCCACACACGAAGGTTAGAGATAACTGAAGAGTCAGATGCCATACTGTCTACGTAATGTATACTATCTGTTAATTAATAATTGCTGTAGTATAGTCGGGGGTATATATTTTATGCAGGAGTTCTAAACTATGGTAAATGTGTGGTGTTTGAATGATTTAATGACTTCTTTGTACTTGTTGAATGCTTGGTTTCGAATTCGAAGTACAGTACATTCATTTGTGTTTATCTGGTACTTCTTTATCCGATTGCGTTATTTCCAGGATGCCTAGTCTATACTATAATTCAAATACTCCTGATGATGATTAGATTTACTGTACAATTATGTATTTTATGTTGTGTTTAAATCTGTTAAAACAATGCAAAACAATCTCATACTGTTTATCTCGAAATCTAGTTCTCAGTTGTGACTTGTTGGGTTCGAGACATACTAATTTCAGAAGTACTTAGCTAACTCATTTCAGATTCATGCAAACATATCTAATTTCTATCAGCAATTATTTATTTTGTCTACTTTGTAAAATCCATTTCTATTCTTCAATTTACCATTTAGCTTGCATTATGTGTTGCAATTTTTGTCGCATTTTGTTCACAAATCACTTAACGTCATAGGATACAAAGTTTGTATTGTGACTCTCCCGGTTAATTATCACGTGATGAGGTCGCCAGTCAGGACACGACCTATAAAATCTGGTTTGTTATTATTCATTTGTATCACATCTCCATCCCTCTTGACTAACAAGAACACCTGTTCACCTAGAATCTCATCAGACATCGATGAAATTCCACCGAACTTCTACTTCTGAACGTCACGAAGCGCGCCTTCGTAGACCCTGTATGTAGATCTATGCCCATAGGAGGTTGGTGTAAGGGTCCTTCAAACTGCTAACCTGTAAGTCTTATTTCATTAACCTTCAAATTTAAGGAATCTCTTACCCATAATGGCACATATGATTATCGATTTGAAACATATGAGCACGTTCGGGAGACGGTCACTCCAGGATAATGAATACTTCAATCAGGTTGACGACTAAACGAGTCCCTTAGAGCATCGAATGATTTCATATACATCAGTTCCTAGAAATATGACCTTATTAATCATGCTTGTCTTGTCCAACTTTGGAGTGAATATATATCTACTCACTGTTGACTGATTCACTTGCTTTTCTTCAAATGGATGACTATGTTGTGTTTTTCATCATAGGTAGATACAGATGTTCCAGTGTGGTTCAAGTGGTTCATTTTTATAACCAAGTATTTTCTGTTATTGCTTTTCTAGTAATTTAAATCGTTAGACAGAAGTTTGGTAATACATTAATAGGCTAATATATCTGGGGGACATTGTTCGACTTCAAACGTAGGTGGACAATAACGGACTGGATTTCAACTGCAAATAGTGTGGAATAGTATTTATCCAGGATGTGCAACCTAAACGAACCTCTGTTACAAACATCGTTGACTGATATGTGGTATGTAGATGGAACCATAGACATATGCGCCATAGGTGAAGATATCAACTTTCCGTTTTATAAACTGAATATAGTTATGAAGTACACTAATATTAACGCAAAAAAAAGATCAGCTCTACCTAGGTATCATAGTTGGTATACTAAATGTTAATTGTCTTAATGTGTTCTGTCTGTAGAATATCTACGTCGTCCGGGAAGTTCCAGTCCTTATAGTTACTGTCAGCTTCAATGAAAATGTTGTTTGATAGGATTGTTCTTCGTTGCACAAGAGATAATATTGAAACGAAGCATATACTCGAACTATTAAACAATATCCACTTTTTCCTAAAAATTTATAAATCAAAAGAAGGACCATGATATGACGATATCAATCTTCCTCTCAAAACCTGTGATCGTGCCAAAATCTTCATACTATCGAATGATCAATGGAGTATACTTGTGTAAAAACAAGAGTTTAAACTAACGATTAGCTGAACTTTTATACACCTGAACACACCATTATTGATTAATTACATTTATCACCTGACATGAATGTGTAAACACACACCATCTCAAACACACATTCATTTATAAGAGGGATCCTAGTCAAATTTACTGTGCTATATAAATGTGCCCGGCGAAGAATACTAAAGTTCATTTAAGCCTTATCCATGCAGATATTTAAACTCTCTACGTGTGTGATAGATAAGTTTTATGTCACCTTGAAACCGTCCGAAAAATACTGCTTTTCAGTCTAGATGTGTGTGATTCACAGGGTTAAATATCACTTTTGTTTTTTTATTATGTTTCAATTTATTTGATCTTTTTGTCTTCGTGTAACTGCCATAACACAAAAGTGTAGGACCAGGTTGGCCGAAATGTAGTACGTTATTATATCAACTGAGTCTGACAAGCCTCCGTGGTAAATAAATT
The DNA here is from genome assembly GCA_944470205.2 of Schistosoma margrebowiei. Lineage (NCBI taxonomy): Eukaryota > Metazoa > Platyhelminthes > Trematoda > Strigeidida > Schistosomatidae > Schistosoma > Schistosoma margrebowiei. Next base: position 46,071,615 of record OX104028.1, read on the forward strand.
CCAAAAATAAACAGTGTAGTTAAGACTGATATTGACCTCAACAGTTTTACAATACAATCCCAGCTTAGGGCACTCGGTCAAGCATCTGTAGCGTAGTGTCGAGTGGAGATTGACTATGAACACCGCTACCAAGAAGCTCGTTCCAAATGACTCCATAAAATCCCCGAGAAGCCAAATATCAGAAGGCAATTAATGGACCAAGTCGAGTTTTATTTACTGGCGATCTCGTGGCATCGAAAGGATACCGAGATCGTGCCAGGATACAAGCTTGGTTCCAGAACGTAACCGAATTCGCGTGAAGTTACAATCGAAGTGTAAGTTTAAGAATGGAAGCACAATATAGCTGTCATTAGCACAGTCAAACAAAAGCACATTAAAACAAGCACTGGCACAGTTGGTTATAATAATAATTGTTGTTGACTGGGACGTGAGAGTGAGGTCTCAGGTGTATCTAGCGTGGGACCTGAAGATGGTTTGAGGATCCCGCTAGTAGGTTTGATAGGTCTAGCACTGAATCTCAGGTTATCGGATAGGGCACTGTCATCGACGTGTGCTGGTTTGAGACGATCAATACTGACGATTTCGACGCGGCCGTGTCGAACAACTTTGAAGGTCTTTTCGTGACGGGCGGTCACGTGAAAAGAGCCTTCGTAAGGTTGTTGCAAAGGTTTGCGTACCGAATCTTCTCGTATGAAAACACGTCTACAGGTAGATAACTCTCGAGGGAGAGCGACCTGTCGATGTCGTATTCGAGTTGACAACGGAGATAGCGTTCGCATAAATGCAGACAGTCGTTGGACGTAGTCTGATTTAGCGAAATCATGTCTGCTCCGTGATGTGGAGAATTCCCCGGGCAGACGCAATGTCGTGCCGTACAGAAGTTCAGCGGCGGAACATTGGATATCTGCCTTTAAGCTCGTTCTGATACCTAAAAGAACGAGCGGTAAGGTTTCGTACCAGTCGTCGTTTTCGTGTGTTCGTAGAGTACTTTTAAGTTGGCAGTGAAACCGTTCACTTAACCATTTGGTGCTGGGTGGTAGACGGATATGCTTATGCATATGCATTCCGTACCAAGCAGCCGGGTCAGCCAGGAGAATCGTTAATAGGGTAAACTTTCTCGAATAAAGCGTGGGATTTACCGTCACGCGAATAAAAAGTGACAAGGACTCGGTACAATTACGTGGGAGTCTATTATAATAATACTATTCTTATCGTTATCCGTCATGTCGAGTTTATTATATATTAAAATGTATGAAAATATACGACAGACGTGGATAAATAAGTGATAGACTCACGAAATGAACTTCTTTGGAAGGTTTCACCAGAGGTTGTGGCGTGTTCCAAACTTTGGGATCACCAATTGTAGCGTGGCGTCGAGTCGAGTTGGACTATGAACACCGCTACCAAGAAGCTCGTTCCAAATGACTCCATAAAATCCCCGAGAAGCCAAATATCAGAAGGCAATTAATGGACCAAGTCGAGTTTTATTTACTGGCGATCTCGTGGCATCGAAAGGATACCGAGATCGTGCCAGGATACAAGCTTGGTTCCAGAACGTAACCGAATTCGCGTGAAGTTACAATCGAAGTGTAAGTTTAAGAATGGAAGCACAATATAGCTGTCATTAGCACAGTCAAACAAAAGCACATTAAAACAAGCACTGGCACAGTTGGTTATAATAATAATTGTTTTTATTAGACCAGTCGTGTTCTCGTGATAAATGTGAGTCACTACACATATATACCAGATCACAATTGGGTATGCCGTGCAACACATCTCTCACAACTACTAGTCATCTTATTTTGTGTACTTCTGAGCTCATCGTTCATTTCCTCAAAATACCTTCACATTACTTAATTAATGAATTCTGGCTTTTCTGGGTAAAAAGGCTTTATGCATAGCAGCTTCGTTGAACATTACATACCTGTCAAACCGCTTTGTTGTCTTGCATCCAGTGACTTTTATTTTGTTTGTGCTCGCTCCACATACCTCGGTAAAATTGAAGCCACTGATGTTCTCTTGCCACCATATTTAGAGGCTCGATAATGCGAATATCCATACAATTCATCCAAAACTATTTGACTTGCATGGATATCATGAAGCAACCCGAATAGAAATTAAAACATAAAAGTGCTGAACATTTGTTTTATATCAGTATAGGATTCCGTTGTGCCTGTATACGACCCAGGACACTGGACTCGAAATCAACAACTTCGGTCAAACGCTTAACCTCTGAACCGTTAGATTGATATTCGGAGTTGCTATTGTTTGACCTAAGTTTATAGTGTTCTAGCGTTGGTAGGTTCGTGTTTTCTATGAAATTGAACAATCTCCACAACCTCATAACGAAACCTTTGATTATTGTTTATTGAAAGTGTTAGCGCTGGAATATGTATTTGCGTTACGGCTCGTAGTACAAGTGCGATGGTCCGTGGCGTTTTTGTCTGTGTTGCCGCGGGGGCTGGCATTATTTTTGCAGGGTATTGTTTTTATTTTGACAGAAAAAGACGGAGTCACCCGGATTTTTGGAAAAATCTCAGGAAAAGTGGGTTAATTTGAGTGAATAACGTTGGAATAGAGAGGATGGAACAAAAGGCTCTTGAAGCTCAAAAGTCATCCACTTTCCCATTGCCACCTATAAATGATCAGACTGGGATGCAGAGATTTTTTCTTCAACAAATACAACAAGGAGAAACTGCTCTAAGTATGGGCTCCTTGGATGAGGGTGTCAACCATTTTGCTATTGCCGTTGCTGTTTGTGGTCAACCCAATCAGTTACTACAGGTGCTCCAACAGTCACTTAGCCCAACTGTGTTTCTAAGACTTATTGAGGTCCTTCCTTCGGTGCAATCTGTGAGTAGTTTGCTGTGTGTTTTTGGCAACTTTTTCCGCCAGTGTCACAAACGTTTTTCTGTTGGCTTTACATGATTGTCGAGAGGCTTTTTACTTATTAATAAAAAGTCATTTTATAAGTTGCAATGCATTTAATCTTTTGTCTGGTGCAAAATGGAGCAATGACGATGTATCCCTCTATCAATAAAAGACAAGTATACTGCGCGTAAGTTCTTTCTGTTCTAGTTTACGACTGGGAAACAGCCATTAAGGGTAGAAGATACTCGGAAGTTACTGGTATTTTATGACACATGTCTTATAAATATTGCTCGCGTCTGCTGGGACCACTAGGTAAGTAGTGAGGTTAGATGCAAGCTATTATGGAATGATAGTTGATGTAAATCTTCACCGACTGATGATTAGGCCACGTAGTACGCATGTCTGAACACCGACTACCACGACGCGCAATACTGTCTAGTGTAAGAAATGATTAGAAGGAAGTTTAAAGTGGCAAAATTAGAACGTGACATCAGTCCTTGAAGTCACTAACTTCTGGTCTGAGCCATGTTGGTAGATGCAGATTACATTGCTGAGGTCTGTGCCACAATCGTTACCAGTGATTGGAGACTCTGGGTGACATGGCTCAGAATCTGTCACAATGGCGTAGGTGTATACACTGTCTTTCCTTATACTGTGAGATTATAATTGCTTTATATCTTTCTACGAACTAATTATTTTTCCTGTATTATATCATTATATGCATTCTTTCTTTTATATATTACTACCATTGGAATAACTACTATAAATTTAATGTTCATCTTGTTGTACTAATGAGGTATGACAACTTGGACTGATGCATATATATGCCTGGTCCTATGTTGTAGCTGACTGAGTTCCAGTGTTAGGATAGAAGTAGAATACGGGAAGTTTATTGTCCTAACAAAGTTACTTGATACCAATAGCTCAGAGGAGTTCGCTGATTTGGATAGGTACATCCGGGTAACGATCCATTATTTGACCAATGTTCTATGCAATAGACCGTTCAGTGGTGTACTTTTAAAAGATCGGTTTAACTTTTAAAAATGTCTATTACTTTCTACGATTGACTTGCTTTTTATCAATACTACGTTTTATTCGCCATACAAAAGTCATTACTCCAAGATAACAAGTAATACGCAAGATGTTGCCGCGTTCACATTTTAGCATAATATTGTTAATAAATCTAAACAAATTGACAAGTATTCCCGTCCGGCTACTTTAACTCTCAGGTTCTTGACTTCGAAATAATTTACTGCATATTGTAAATGTATGGTTTAATCCCATCTCAGTCTAATTAAAGCAGTCAGGTTTTTACGCTTATGTTGTATTGTCACGAGCTTGCTATGGTGATTTACCCTTCTAAATGTTTTTTTAGAAACTCAGCAACTATGCGATTTCACTGTTGAGTGTCATCAAGTCACAAGTATTCGATAAAACAAAATATGTAAATTGCCTCCGGAATTTCGCCCAATTCATTTTCAATAGTGAGTCAGTTAATTTACTCGTAGATCAACTAGTGTACATAAAAAGGTAGTCGATCATAACTGTCGCTCATGAGATCCCATAGTCACTAAATCCGTAAAGTGAGTTACGGTTTCGACACTTTTATTCAAAAGTAGGGTTAGCCATTCCTATTACATTGTTTCCGTACATAATGTTGCTATTATTGATCATCTACCTACATGTCATTGTGATACCTGAGTTTTAGTCGTTTATCTTTTGATAACAGGATGTTTAGGTAGTCTGTTTATGTTTATTAGGAGTGGGATGGTTTGTCAGATGTCAGATCTAAGTGAAATTTTCAAAACTTCATTGATGACTATCATTTTCGAGAAATGTTGGCTCATTAAGCCAACTTTTCCTCATATATTTTTGTTACTGCAATGCGTTGTTTATGTTTGTGCAATGTCTAGTAACCTCAGTGGGGCACACTCATAATGCTTTATTCTTTTGGATTTTCAGAAATACAAAACTATGATCGCTAGTCGTACATCATCAGCACGAGAAATAGAAGAAGATCTGGAGTAGAAGTATCATAAATTGTTAATGTACAATTTGACTTCAAAAATATATTAGTTTTTTATATTACTGGTTCTCAGTAGTAAGATGGTTTTTGGTTATAACCGGTTTGTTTTGATTTCTAGTTATTGCTAACTGGACTTATCGTTGTTCTGGTGTTGCATAGATCACAAGCTGACTTAGACCCTTATGATATGTTCGGAGGGCCTCCCATGGACCAAGAACAAAGTGTGTCAGCGCCGCGGAGCACTGCTTCCTCTTTGACTTCTAGTCCATCGAATTCTTTAGCTGCTAACCATCATCAAGAGCAGCACAAAATCCTTGTCCGAACTTTGTGGCGAAATATCAACCCAAGAAATTTACCAAGCATCCCATCAAAAACCCCAATCAAAGTTCATCTGGAATTTGTATTGCAAGAGAAAGATATATATATATTAAACAAGTACTGTAATTTATATAATGACTCTGAAAACCGTATATCACCTGATTTAATAAACAATATTTTTTCAGAAATTGTCCACCCGGTCGCGATTTCTAATAATTCATATTTGTTTAAGTGGTTAACTAACGTACCGTCCTTCTGGATATTTTCATCGTCTTGTGCCATTGCTTTTGTCTGGTTGTTGATCATTTTCCGCTCTCGATACATATTCTTCACTCTAATTCCGTGTGGGTTGTGTATCCTAATATTTTGTCAATCAGTTTACACAAAATACAATGCACGACTGGCTCGGAAAATGTCTGTCTTGTCTCGGCATAATGGTCCTCCTGATGACTGTAAACCTTTCCATCAACAAACTTGGTTACAGATACTTGGTACTTATTACTCCTCTCGTCCAGCGAACGACGAATGTGCGCGTTACTATGAAGAAGTGCTGTCGGAACCGTTTCTATCCACCAGTTTATACGAAATATGTCTGGAACTAATGTGTCAACCAGTTATCTCATTATGTAAAATTTTGGGTATTGGGATTGGACAATTATATCACAATTTGTCAGAATATGTTCCATTTTGGATTGTACCATTCATCTGTGCATTTTGTATGTTTATGGGAGTTTTCGCTTTTGTTAAATCAATACACAGTTTTACTGGGCTGCCATCACGCAAACGCCGAGTGCGACAAAAAATCAAATCATCATCAATACCATCAATTACTTCTTGATGTACGTCTTGACTTTCCGATTTTACTTTGTACCTTACATCTTTTGGTGAATTGTGAGTAGTGAATTTGTATTTACTTTTATTTTTGTTTCAATAAATGATTGCTCAATTAGTTCATTTTACTGTATGAGTTAAGTTGAAACAAAAAAGACAATTTTAGGATTAATTGGTTGAGTTTGTGTAGTGTGAGATAATTTTATATCAAACTACCAACAGGTACCTATCACCAACACTAAAATGTACTCTCGTCACTCTACGGACTAACGCATACTCTTGTAACTAGTACTTACTACTAGTTTTCTCACTTAGACAGTCATTAATAACGCTTCCAGCTCAGAGGATGCTATCTACAAATTCATAACACCACACTTAAGACGATTTTTTCGTAACTTCCCATACTCTTTTAAATCGACCAACTGATCAAACTATCCAAGTCTTTAATTGTCATAATAAACCGGTATACATGAGTAATTTTATTTGATATCGCTTGGTCCACATGAATAAGATTCAATTGTTACTCATCATGTACTAGCCAGCATTAAATGAAAAAAAGGTGCTGTACGATACTTTAAATCATGTGGTTTTAAACAGTTTCGCTAGCGCAAATTGATGTACTTTTATTCTTCAGGGTCTCAGGCATTGTGGCTTTAGTGTTATTAAATTCGTCCGTTCAATTACTTGGTTCTTTAATAAAAGTTGTAGTCGTAGAGATTTAAATTATTGAAGGGATTTGAGCTTGCCGATAGGCTCATGTATTAGTTTCTGAGAAAATCAATAGGTGCCAAATTAAACATTGGTTTTCGTTACTAACACATACGTCATCGAAACAGTCCGAGGATTGTGCGGCAAACATTTCAGGGCATAGTGATTGATAAAAAGATATCAGTAAGCCCTTCGAGGACATTTGATGAACGTCAAACTGAGCTAGATACTGGATTGTACGTTTACGTGTCCAGAAGTAGCTCGTGTAACAAATCTACATTTTCGTTTTTCAAAGAGACTTGTTTGAAAAACAAATAAGATCATCAGGGTTATTGTAGATAACTTGGAATAAATTGTTCGGTAAATATATTTAATTGAAGCTTCATATATACAAGTGACTATAAGCACATTTGAAGGACAGAGGAGTTCATAACAATTTATGACTCATAAACTTAATTGACAAATATAACGATTGGTAATATAGGTTTTATGGATCAGTTATTCCTGTTTAAATATTTCACAGATGTGTATTCCCATTATAGTTACAGTAACACTAAACCAGCTAACGACATCCACATCAATACTAACATAGGGACTTGGTATTGAAGTTAGATAGTTACGTTGTTCAGTCAGCTAGAATAATAATTACTAGCTTTATTCAATATTATATTTTCGGTACAATATAGAATTCTCAGCACTAAGTATTTCGGCGATTTTATTTCTTGATCGATATTGACCATAAATATTAAGCGATCGCCAGTTAGATGCATTTCAGAAATCGACATTTGAGTAATGTTTATTCTTTTCAATCCTTATTGCCAGCAATCACGATGTCTCCGATTGTACATTTTTGTAACTGGATAGGTTATACAATTGGATTATGAAGACCTCGACATCTGAAAGAAAACACGGAATACAATGGACAGCTCGAAATCAATTAGACGATTTGGACTTCGCAGATGACCTAGCCCTCCTATCACGTACACACGAACAGATGAAGACAGCCAGTGTATCAGCAGTCTCTGCATCAGTAGGCCTCAGCATACACAAAGGGAAAACCAAAGTCCTCAAATTCAAGGCGGAAAACAACAATCCAATCACTCTTGATGGCGAAACTCTGGAAAATGTAGAGTCCTTCACATACCTAGGAAGCATCATCGATGAACAAGGAGGTTCAGATGCAGACGTAAAGGAAAGGATTGGCAAAGCAAGGACAGCATTCCTACAATTGAAGAACATATGGGACTCAAAACAACTTTCAACCAATATCAAAGTGAGAATCTTCAATACGAACGTCAAGGCAGTTCTACTGTATGGAGCTGAAACTTGGAGAACTACAACAACCACAATCAAGAAAGTACAAGTATTTATAAATAGCTGTCTACGCAAGATACTCAACATCCATTGACGCGATACCATCAGCAATAGCCTTCTGTGGGAGAGAACAAACCAACTTCCAGCTGAAGAAGAAATTAGGAAAAGACGATGGAAATGGATAGTACATACATTACGCAAATCGTCAAACTGCATCACGAGGCAAGCCCTAACTTGGAATCCTGAAGGGAAGAGAAAAAGAGGAAGGCCAAAGAACACATTGCGTCGGATAATAGAAGCAGATATGAAAACGATGAATTACAACTGGACGGAGCTAGAAAGGATTGCTCAGGACAGGATGGAGACTGCTGGTGAGCGGCCTATGCTCCTTCACGAGGAGTAACAGAAGTAAGTAAGTAAGGTTATACAATTAATTGACATAATGATTTGTTAAAACAAACAATGAAACAGATAACTTGTTGAAATATCTAATTAGCAGGAACAGGTAGCTCAGATATTCAATCTAATTATCATATTATTTGAATAAAGCGAGGACAAATATCAAAGCAGAACAATATGTATTCAGTGAAATATTTCCATGTGCTTGCAACCTGTCAACAGTAGCATTAATTTGAAGGTGGCATCAGTCACACTTATCTCAGTTGGAGAACCATTAATACCGGTACACTAAACAATTAATCTGTTCTAATATGAAACCTCTTAGAAGTACACACTCACAACTCCTTCACGGATCGAAACCAGAACTCGAAGCGGATATAATTACTGTATATCGTATTAAAAGAAAAGATCTTGCCAATAAATATAATAAAAAAGTATATTGTTCTTACGGCCTACTATCGATTATAAATATTCGAGAAACAATTCTAAAACACTTGGGGATGGAGTAGACTTTACGTAAGGACAACTACAGGAAGGTACGACACAAGAATGAAGAGAAGGTACTCATGATTAAGAGCACGGAATAAGATATTACGTCATTAAATAATGGGAACCAAGTTTACCAAGATAGTATCCCATTGAGTGGATAAATCTAAATAAACTTTTCGGTAACGATGGTTTCGCGAAAACGAAATAAGTCCTCAGTATGTTGATTATTTTGACGTCGTATCGACTCTCAAGTAAATTACGGGTAATCGCACTGTTGGAAATTTATCCCTTGAGCCCTAAACAGAAAATGTGCTCGGAGATTGGAACGGTATCACTTTTCTGTTCTCCCAATATGTTTACTTCTGTACGTATATGTAAACTGATAAACACTTGGACGCGATATTGAGGAACTGGTTCACTTTCGGCTGTCAACGTGCAGTTTTGGGATATAGTTTAGCAAATGGACAAATTCTTTTTAACCCAGCTCTTCGTCTAGAATCAATCACTCCAGTTACTTCATCATTTCGAAGTAGTCATAGGAAGAGATATCTTTTCTTCATAGATTGTCAGCAACTGAAAAGGATTTGCGAAACAAATAGTAGTATATTATTCTTTTAGGATATTTGTTCTTGCTTCATAGGGAGGAAAACTGTCTGATATACTATTTCTTCATATCTAGTAAAATTCCAGAAACATCAAGAATTCGATAGTCTATGTCCATAGCTACTATTCTGTTTGGCATTTAAAAGTGCAGTTATTCTAAAATTATTCTTTGCAATCAGAATGACATTACGAATATTGCGCCTTTTCCCCACATATTCATCAAAGCTTTATTCGATCACTAATGAGATTTTATAAAATATAAATTATGGAGTAGTTTAATGATAACGTCATTATCTGTAACATTAAAAATACAGGTTCTTATAGGCGAACGAAATCGAAAGTACTTGAAATAAATTCGCACTGATCAATCACTAAGTTATAGTAAGTGTTTCCACTCGTCTCACCTATATGGTCAAATACTATTAATTAGGTTGCAAAGTCATCATTCAATTAAGTAAATTTAGTCTCAATACATTCTATTATGATGTAAGAAGATATTCGGCAAACAAGACGAAGCCTTAAACTTAGATTACGTGTTAGGAATATCCTTAATTGTGAAGAATGCGCTATATAGGATTCAGAAGATGGCTCGAACAGTTCAAAGTTGAAATATCTGCTAGCGATACAGGATAGTCAAGGCTTTAATGCTAGAGTGAGAATCTGTTTGCAAAAGAAAAAACAGACTAAAATTTAATAATATATTTACAACCCTTCGATTCCAATGGTTTAAACATAAAAGAAACAGCAGAAACAAGTTAGACTGGAAAAAAAGTTAGGCAAAACAAAAAAAAATAATTAAAGCTAATACGTCATCACAAAACATAGGAAAACACGTAGGATTCGTAAAATTATGAAGTCACAGCAGAACAACAAAAAATTTCTAAACGCACAACACACAGAAATGCACAAACGCGTCATAACACACAGAAATACATACCTGTACACCAAACACCAAAATTCATTCAACGCCTACTCCTTCCATTTCTCCGTGATCATCACAACACCCAACACTCACTAGCCACATGAAAACCTAAATATCACTAGTGGAAATATACACACAGAGAAAACATTCCACAATCTCGATTCACATTGGCACTCACTTACTTACTCACTTACTTAACTACTCACACACTCACTCACAGTCCACAAATCCACAGAATTCAGTTCTCCTGTCAAAGCATTAACATGTGTCAAAGCTTACTTGTTGATCCATTGGTGGCACACTGACCACAACACCTTCTCCTCAAATAAAACAACCATTTCCATTCCTACAATCATCACAGAGACTACTGATTCCATTATTGCTCATTGCAAATTCATCACCTATCATCCACAGCAAGCCTTGTCCTCCAACTCTATCACAGGAAAGAAATAACCACACATTTGCATAGTTAACAATCAACAACAATATACTAACTAGTCGCTCAGTTACCCACCACTAACACTACCATCACCAACTCCAAATTCATTTCCAAATCCAACGAATCCTAGACCGGAGAGTAAGGCCATTCTTCCACCAAATACAACCGTCTATAACACAATTAATTCACACTAGTCTAAAACGAGAAATAAACACTCAGGCAACTAACACCCTACAATAATTAATACCATCATCTATTATATTATTACGCGTCAACATTTGTGACATACCTGATTGATTCTTTCGCGGCATAACACACAGAAATACATACCTGTACACCAAACACCAAAATTCATTCAACGCCTACTCCTTCCATTTCTCCGTGATCATCACAACACCCAACACTCACTAGCCACATGAAAACCTAAATATCACTAGTGGAAATATACACACAGAGAAAACATTCCACAATCTCGATTCACATTGGCACTCACTTACTTACTCACTTACTTAACTACTCACACACTCACTCACAGTCCACAAATCCACAGAATTCAGTTCTCCTGTCAAAGCATTAACATGTGTCAAAGCTTACTTGTTGATCCATTGGTGGCACACTGACCACAACACCTTCTCCTCAAATAAAACAACCATTTCCATTCCTACAATCATCACAGAGACTACTGATTCCATTATTGCTCATTGCAAATTCATCACCTATCATCCACAGCAAGCCTTGTCCTCCAACTCTATCACAGGAAAGAAATAACCACACATTTGCATAGTTAACAATCAACAACAATATACTAACTAGTCGCTCAGTTACCCACCACTAACACTACCATCACCAACTCCAAATTCATTTCCAAATCCAACGAATCCTAGACCGGAGAGTAAGGCCATTCTTCCACCAAATACAACCGTCTATAACACAATTAATTCACACTAGTCTAAAACGAGAAATAAACACTCAGGCAACTAACACCCTACAATAATTAATACCATCATCTATTATATTATTACGCGTCAACATTTGTGACATACCTGATTGATTCTTTCGCGGCATAACACACAGAAATACATACCTGTACACCAAACACCAAAATTCATTCAACGCCTACTCCTTCCATTTCTCCGTGATCATCACAACACCCAACACTCTCTAGCCACATGAAAACCTAAATATCACTAGTGGAAATATACACACAGAGAAAACATTCCACAATCTCGATTCACATTGGCACTCACTTACTTACTCACTTACTTAACTACTCACACACTTACTCACAGTCCACAAATCCACAGAATTCAGTTCTCCTGTCAAAGCATTAACATGTGTCAAAGCTTACTTGTTGATCCATTGGTGGCACACTGACCACAACACCTTCTCCTCAAATAAAACAACCATTTCCATTCCTACAATCATCACAGAGACTACTGATTCCATTATTGCTCATTGCAAATTCATCACCTATCATCCACAGCAAGCCTTGTCCTCCAACTCTATCACAGGAAAGAAATAACCACACATTTGCATAGTTAACAATCAACAACAATATACTAACTAGTCGCTCAGTTACCCACCACTAACACTACCATCACCAACTCCAAATTCATTTCCAAATCCAACGAATCCTAGACCGGAGAGTAAGGCCATTCTTCCACCAAATACAACCGTCTATAACACAATTAATTCACACTAGTCTAAAACGAGAAATAAACACTCAGGCAACTAACACCCTACAATAATTAATACCATCATCTATTATATTATTACGCGTCAACATTTGTGACATACCTGATTGATTCTTTCGCGGCATAACACACAGAAATACATACCTGTACACCAAACACCAAAATTCATTCAACGCCTACTCCTTCCATTTCTCCGTGATCATCACAACACCCAACACTCACTAGCCACATGAAAACCTAAATATCACTAGTGGAAATATACACACAGAGAAAACATTCCACAATCTCGATTCACATTGGCACTCACTTACTTACTCACTTACTTAACTACTCACACACTCACTCACAGTCCACAAATCCACAGAATTCAGTTCTCCTGTCAAAGCATTAACATGTGTCAAAGCTTACTTGTTGATCCATTGGTGGCACACTGACCACAACACCTTCTCCTCAAATAAAACAACCATTTCCATTCCTACAATCATCACAGAGACTACTGATTCCACTATTGCTCATTGCAAATTCATCACCTATCATCCACAGCAAGCCTTGTCCTCCAACTCTATCACAGGAAAGAAATAACCACACATTTGCATAGTTAACAATCAACAACAATATACTAACTAGTCGCTCAGTTACCCACCACTAACACTACCATCACCAACTCCAAATTCATTTCCAAATCCAACGAATCCTAGACCGGAGAGTAAGGCCATTCTTCCACCAAATACAACCGTCTATAACACAATTAATTCACACTAGTCTAAAACGAGAAATAAACACTCAGGCAACTAACACCCTACAATAATTAATACCATCATCTATTATATTATTACGCGTCAACATTTGTGACATACCTGATTGATTCTTTCGCGGCATAACACACAGAAATACATACCTGTACACCAAACACCAAAATTCATTCAACGCCTACTCCTTCCATTTCTCCGTGATCATCACAACACCCAACACTCACTAGCCACATGAAAACCTAAATATCACTAGTGGAAATATACACACAGAGAAAACATTCCACAATCTCGATTCACATTGGCACTCACTTACTTACTCACTTACTTAACTACTCACACACTCACTCACAGTCCACAAATCCACAGAATTCAGTTCTCCTGTCAAAGCATTAACATGTGTCAAAGCTTACTTGTTGATCCATTGGTGGCACACTGACCACAACACCTTCTCCTCAAATAAAACAACCATTTCCATTCCTACAATCATCACAGAGACTACTGATTCCATTATTGCTCATTGCAAATTCATCACCTATCATCCACAGCAAGCCTTGTCCTCCAACTCTATCACAGGAAAGAAATAACCACACATTTGCATAGTTAACAATCAACAACAATATACTAACTAGTCGCTCAGTTACCCACCACTAACACTACCATCACCAACTCCAAATTCATTTCCAAATCCAACGAATCCTAGACCGGAGAGTAAGGCCATTCTTCCACCAAATACAACCGTCTATAACACAATTAATTCACACTAGTCTAAAACGAGAAATAAACACTCAGGCAACTAACACCCTACAATAATTAATACCATCATCTATTATATTATTACGCGTCAACATTTGTGACATACCTGATTGATTCTTTCGCGGCATAACACACAGAAATACATACCTGTACACCAAACACCAAAATTCATTCAACGCCTACTCCTTCCATTTCTCCGTGATCATCACAACACCCAACACTCACTAGCCACATGAAAACCTAAATATCACTAGTGGAAATATACACACAGAGAAAACATTCCACAATCTCGATTCACATTGGCACTCACTTACTTACTCACTTACTTAACTACTCACACACTCACTCACAGTCCACAAATCCACAGAATTCAGTTCTCCTGTCAAAGCATTAACATGTGTCAAAGCTTACTTGTTGATCCATTGGTGGCACACTGACCACAACACCTTCTCCTCAAATAAAACAACCATTTCCATTCCTACAATCATCACAGAGACTACTGATTCCATTATTGCTCATTGCAAATTCATCACCTATCATCCACAGCAAGCCTTGTCCTCCAACTCTATCACAGGAAAGAAATAACCACACATTTGCATAGTTAACAATCAACAACAATATACTAACTAGTCGCTCAGTTACCCACCACTAACACTACCATCACCAACTCCAAATTCATTTCCAAATCCAACGAATCCTAGACCGGAGAGTAAGGCCATTCTTCCACCAAATACAACCGTCTATAACACAATTAATTCACACTAGTCTAAAACGAGAAATAAACACTCAGGCAACTAACACCCTACAATAATTAATACCATCATCTATTATATTATTACGCGTCAACATTTGTGACATACCTGATTGATTCTTTCGCGGCATAACACACAGAAATACATACCTGTACACCAAACACCAAAATTCATTCAACGCCTACTCCTTCCATTTCTCCGTGATCATCACAACACCCAACACTCACTAGCCACATGAAAACCTAAATATCACTAGTGGAAATATACACACAGAGAAAACATTCCACAATCTCGATTCACATTGGCACTCACTTACTTACTCACTTACTTAACTACTCACACACTCACTAACAGTCCACAAATCCACAGAATTCAGTTCTCCTGTCAAAGCATTAACATGTGTCAAAGCTTACTTGTTGATCCATTGGTGGCACACTGACCACAACACCTTCTCCTCAAATAAAACAACCATTTCCATTCCCACAATCATCACAGAGACTACTGATTCCATTATTGCTCATTGCAAATTCATCACCTATCATCCACAGCAAGCCTTGTCCTCCAACTCTATCACAGGAAAGAAATAACCACACATTTGCATAGTTAACAATCAACAACAATATACTAACTAGTCGCTCAGTTACCCACCACTAACACTACCATCACCAACTCCAAATTCATTTCCAAATCCAACGAATCCTAGACCGGAGAGTAAGGCCATTCTTCCACCAAATACAACCGTCTATAACACAATTAATTTACACTAGTCTAAAACGAGAAATAAACACTCAGGCAACTAACACCCTACAATAATTAATACCATCATCTATTATATTATTACGCGTCAACATTTGTGACATACCTGATTGATTCTTTCGCGGCATAACACACAGAAATACATACCTGTACACCAAACACCAAAATTCATTCAACGCCTACTCCTTCCATTTCTCCGTGATCATCACAACACCCAACACTCACTAGCCACATGAAAACCTAAATATCACTAGTGGAAATATACACACAGAGAAAACATTCCACAATCTCGATTCACATTGGCACTCACTTACTTACTCACTTACTTAACTACTCACACACTCACTAACAGTCCACAAATCCACAGAATTCAGTTCTCCTGTCAAAGCATTAACATGTGTCAAAGCTTACTTGTTGATCCATTGGTGGCACACTGACCACAACACCTTCTCCTCAAATAAAACAACCATTTCCATTCCCACAATCATCACAGAGACTACTGATTCCATTATTGCTCATTGCAAATTCATCACCTATCATCCACAGCAAGCCTTGTCCTCCAACTCTATCACAGGAAAGAAATAACCACACATTTGCATAGTTAACAATCAACAACAATATACTAACTAGTCGCTCAGTTACCCACCACTAACACTACCATCACCAACTCCAAATTCATTTCCAAATCCAACGAATCCTAGACCGGAGAGTAAGGCCATTCTTCCACCAAATACAACCGTCTATAACACAATTAATTTACACTAGTCTAAAACGAGAAATAAACACTCAGGCAACTAACACCCTACAATAATTAATACCATCATCTATTATATTATTACGCGTCAACATTTGTGACATACCTGATTGATTCTTTCGCGGCATAACACACAGAAATACATACCTGTACACCAAACACCAAAATTCATTCAACGCCTACTCCTTCCATTTCTCCGTGATCATCACAACACCCAACACTCTCTAGCCACATGAAAACCTAAATATCACTAGTGGAAATATACACACAGAGAAAACATTCCACAATCTCGATTCACATTGGCACTCACTTACTTACTCACTTACTTAACTACTCACACACTTACTCACAGTCCACAAATCCACAGAATTCAGTTCTCCTGTCAAAGCATTAACATGTGTCAAAGCTTACTTGTTGATCCATTGGTGGCACACTGACCACAACACCTTCTCCTCAAATAAAACAACCATTTCCATTCCTACAATCATCACAGAGACTACTGATTCCATTATTGCTCATTGCAAATTCATCACCTATCATCCACAGCAAGCCTTGTCCTCCAACTCTATCACAGGAAAGAAATAACCACACATTTGCATAGTTAACAATCAACAACAATATACTAACTAGTCGCTCAGTTACCCACCACTAACACTACCATCACCAACTCCAAATTCATTTCCAAATCCAACGAATCCTAGACCGGAGAGTAAGGCCATTCTTCCACCAAATACAACCGTCTATAACACAATTAATTTACACTAGTCTAAAACGAGAAATAAACACTCAGGCAACTAACACCCTACAATAATTAATACCATCATCTATTATATTATTACGCGTCAACATTTGTGACATACCTGATTGATTCTTTCGCGGCATAACACACAGAAATACATACCTGTACACCAAACACCAAAATTCATTCAACGCCTACTCCTTCCATTTCTCCGTGATCATCACAACACCCAACACTCACTAGCCACATGAAAACCTAAATATCACTAGTGGAAATATACACACAGAGAAAACATTCCACAATCTCGATTCACATTGGCACTCACTTACTTACTCACTTACTTAACTACTCACACACTCACTAACAGTCCACAAATCCACAGAATTCAGTTCTCCTGTCAAAGCATTAACATGTGTCAAAGCTTACTTGTTGATCCATTGGTGGCACACTGACCACAACACCTTCTCCTCAAATAAAACAACCATTTCCATTCCCACAATCATCACAGAGACTACTGATTCCATTATTGCTCATTGCAAATTCATCACCTATCATCCACAGCAAGCCTTGTCCTCCAACTCTATCACAGGAAAGAAATAACCACACATTTGCATAGTTAACAATCAACAACAATATACTAACTAGTCGCTCAGTTACCCACCACTAACACTACCATCACCAACTCCAAATTCATTTCCAAATCCAACGAATCCTAGACCGGAGAGTAAGGCCATTCTTCCACCAAATACAACCGTCTATAACACAATTAATTTACACTAGTCTAAAACGAGAAATAAACACTCAGGCAACTAACACCCTACAATAATTAATACCATCATCTATTATATTATTACGCGTCAACATTTGTGACATACCTGATTGATTCTTTCGCGGCATAACACACAGAAATACATACCTGTACACCAAACACCAAAATTCATTCAACGCCTACTCCTTCCATTTCTCCGTGATCATCACAACACCCAACACTCTCTAGCCACATGAAAACCTAAATATCACTAGTGGAAATATACACACAGAGAAAACATTCCACAATCTCGATTCACATTGGCACTCACTTACTTACTCACTTACTTAACTACTCACACACTCACTAACAGTCCACAAATCCACAGAATTCAGTTCTCCTGTCAAAGCATTAACATGTGTCAAAGCTTACTTGTTGATCCATTGGTGGCACACTGACCACAACACCTTCTCCTCAAATAAAACAACCATTTCCATTCCCACAATCATCACAGAGACTACTGATTCCATTATTGCTCATTGCAAATTCATCACCTATCATCCACAGCAAGCCTTGTCCTCCAACTCTATCACAGGAAAGAAATAACCACACATTTGCATAGTTAACAATCAACAACAATATACTAACTAGTCGCTCAGTTACCCACCACTAACACTACCATCACCAACTCCAAATTCATTTCCAAATCCAACGAATCCTAGACCGGAGAGTAAGGCCATTCTTCCACCAAATACAACCGTCTATAACACAATTAATTTACACTAGTCTAAAACGAGAAATAAACACTCAGGCAACTAACACCCTACAATAATTAATACCATCATCTATTATATTATTACGCGTCAACATTTGTGACATACCTGATTGATTCTTTCGCGGCATAACACACAGAAATACATACCTGTACACCAAACACCAAAATTCATTCAACGCCTACTCCTTCCATTTCTCCGTGATCATCACAACACCCAACACTCACTAGCCACATGAAAACCTAAATATCACTAGTGGAAATATACACACAGAGAAAACATTCCACAATCTCGATTCACATTGGCACTCACTTACTTACTCACTTACTTAACTACTCACACACTTACTCACAGTCCACAAATCCACAGAATTCAGTTCTCCTGTCAAAGCATTAACATGTGTCAAAGCTTACTTGTTGATCCATTGGTGGCACACTGACCACAACACCTTCTCCTCAAATAAAACAACCATTTCCATTCCTACAATCATCACAGAGACTACTGATTCCATTATTGCTCATTGCAAATTCATCACCTATCATCCACAGCAAGCCTTGTCCTCCAACTCTATCACAGGAAAGAAATAACCACACATTTGCATAGTTAACAATCAACAACAATATACTAACTAGTCGCTCAGTTACCCACCACTAACACTACCATCACCAACTCCAAATTCATTTCCAAATCCAACGAATCCTAGACCGGAGAGTAAGGCCATTCTTCCACCAAATACAACCGTCTATAACACAATTAATTCACACTAGTCTAAAACGAGAAATAAACACTCAGGCAACTAACACCCTACAATAATTAATACCATCATCTATTATATTATTACGCGTCAACATTTGTGACATACCTGATTGATTCTTTCGCGGCATAACACACAGAAATACATACCTGTACACCAAACACCAAAATTCATTCAACGCCTACTCCTTCCATTTCTCCGTGATCATCACAACACCCAACACTCTCTAGCCACATGAAAACCTAAATATCACTAGTGGAAATATACACACAGAGAAAACATTCCACAATCTCGATTCACATTGGCACTCACTTACTTACTCACTTACTTAACTACTCACACACTCACTAACAGTCCACAAATCCACAGAATTCAGTTCTCCTGTCAAAGCATTAACATGTGTCAAAGCTTACTTGTTGATCCATTGGTGGCACACTGACCACAACACCTTCTCCTCAAATAAAACAACCATTTCCATTCCTACAATCATCACAGAGACTACTGATTCCATTATTGCTCATTGCAAATTCATCACCTATCATCCACAGCAAGCCTTGTCCTCCAACTCTATCACAGGAAAGAAATAACCACACATTTGCATAGTTAACAATCAACAACAATATACTAACTAGTCGCTCAGTTACCCACCACTAACACTACCATCACCAACTCCAAATTCATTTCCAAATCCAACGAATCCTAGACCGGAGAGTAAGGCCATTCTTCCACCAAATACAACCGTCTATAACACAATTAATTCACACTAGTCTAAAACGAGAAATAAACACTCAGGCAACTAACACCCTACAATAATTAATACCATCATCTATTATATTATTACGCGTCAACATTTGTGACATACCTGATTGATTCTTTCGCGGCATAACACACAGAAATACATACCTGTACACCAAACACCAAAATTCATTCAACGCCTACTCCTTCCATTTCTCCGTGATCATCACAACACCCAACACTCACTAGCCACATGAAAACCTAAATATCACTAGTGGAAATATACACACAGAGAAAACATTCCACAATCTCGATTCACATTGGCACTCACTTACTTACTCACTTACTTAACTACTCACACACTCACTAACAGTCCACAAATCCACAGAATTCAGTTCTCCTGTCAAAGCATTAACATGTGTCAAAGCTTACTTGTTGATCCATTGGTGGCACACTGACCACAACACCTTCTCCTCAAATAAAACAACCATTTCCATTCCTACAATCATCACAGAGACTACTGATTCCACTATTGCTCATTGCAAATTCATCACCTATCATCCACAGCAAGCCTTGTCCTCCAACTCTATCACAGGAAAGAAATAACCACACATTTGCATAGTTAACAATCAACAACAATATACTAACTAGTCGCTCAGTTACCCACCACTAACACTACCATCACCAACTCCAAATTCATTTCCAAATCCAACGAATCCTAGACCGGAGAGTAAGGCCATTCTTCCACCAAATACAACCGTCTATAACACAATTAATTTACACTAGTCTAAAACGAGAAATAAACACTCAGGCAACTAACACCCTACAATAATTAATACCATCATCTATTATATTATTACGCGTCAACATTTGTGACATACCTGATTGATTCTTTCGCGGCATAACACACAGAAATACATACCTGTACACCAAACACCAAAATTCATTCAACGCCTACTCCTTCCATTTCTCCGTGATCATCACAACACCCAACACTCTCTAGCCACATGAAAACCTAAATATCACTAGTGGAAATTGTTATATCTGTGACAGCAGCTGATTTGAGGGTAGCGAATTATCGATCGGACCAAAGACGCGCAGACACGTAGAACGACCTAGGGTTCTGATTGGTCCCGCTTCCCTATCTAGCCCAGCAGTTGAGTCCAGAACGCAAGTCACAGCCTCGGATGTATGAATCATTATATTTCAAACATACTCTGTTTATATACCAATCAAACAAACCACATCATACCATAAAATAGAAAATAACATTATACAATATTGGCCAGTAGGAAAATGACACGTTAAATAAGTATTGACCAATAAGAAAATAATACCATGTCCAAGTCCAAGAATAGCATCAGGCTAACTAGGATAATTTCTGGGATATTTTCCTGAATATCCCAACACCTCCCCTTTTTTGGAGATCCGGAGTTGATATCCGGATTTTGGATTTCTTCGCGTCTATCCTCCCCCGCGGAATAATGTTGGGTCCTCGTATACCCAAGTAACAGTTAGCGTGACTCTATTTAAAGCATATTTCCCGCATTGAGTAGAGAGTCCACTAGAGCTGACTAGATGCTGAGGATCAGCGACAGTAGATATGAGGTCATTAGAGTTTGATTCTTGTGAAACATTCCCATTAGATCTCTTCGAAATTCCATTAGTGGATAATACGTTACCAATATAAACAGCATCTATCAAAATTGTATTAGATTTCTGACCATTGTTTGATGCATGTGACACATTCTCTGGCAAAACAACAGAATCTTTTCGTGAGCTGGATATGCTACTGTCTGTACATGCTGTTTCGGGGATGATGGAGTTTGACTCCATTACCGGGCATGTTTCTGGAATAGAAAGTACTGGACCACCGGGCGCATCATGGACGACTGTTTCGTTTGAAGTACAGTTCATCGAGGATTCATGGAGGCTGTCATTTTCCAGCTCACTGTGAAACTCAGATATCAATCCGTCCACTTCCGTCGCATCTTCATAGCGTGACTGATTTAGCAGCTGCGTGCGGAATTTGACTAATAACTCCAAATGTCGTTCAAAGAGCAGCTGTAATCGATCGGAAGGGAGAGTCATTTTTCGAATCAGCACCTGTGATGAAAATTACTGTGTGAATAATGACCAATGTCGTTCAAGGACAGTGACGACAATCTGGATGCTGATTGGTTGAATAATTAGACTGGATTTCGTCCAATTACAGAATGACTTTGGATTGTATTTTTTCTTCACCCCGTCGCCAATTGTTATATCTGTGAGACAGTAGCTGATTTGAGGGTAGCGAATTATCGATCGGACCAAAGACGCGCAGACACGTAGAACGACCTAGGGTTCTGATTGGTCCCGCTTCCCTATCTAGCCCAGCAGTTGAGTCCAGAACGCAAGTCACAGCCTCGGATGTATGAATCATTATATTTCAAACATACTCTGTTTATATACCAATCAAACAAACCACATCATACCATAAAATAGAAAATAACATTATACAACATTGGCCAGTAGGAAAATGACACGTTAAATAAGTATTGACCAATAAGAAAATAATACCATGTCCAAGTCCAAGAATAGCATCAGGCTAACTAGGATAATTTCTGGGATATTTTCCTGAATATCCCAACAGAAATATACACACAGAGAAAACATTCCACAATCTCGATTCACATTGGCACTCACTTACTTACTCACTTACTTAACTACTCACACACTCACTAACAGTCCACAAATCCACAGAATTCAGTTCTCCTGTCAAAGCATTAACATGTGTCAAAGCTTACTTGTTGATCCATTGGTGGCACACTGACCACAACACCTTCTCCTCAAATAAAACAACCATTTCCATTCCTACAATCATCACAGAGACTACTGATTCCATTATTGCTCATTGCAAATTCATCACCTATCATCCACAGCAAGCCTTGTCCTCCAACTCTATCACAGGAAAGAAATAACCACACATTTGCATAGTTAACAATCAACAACAATATACTAACTAGTCGCTCAGTTACCCACCACTAACACTACCATCACCAACTCCAAATTCATTTCCAAATCCAACGAATCCTAGACCGGAGAGTAAGGCCATTCTTCCACCAAATACAACCGTCTATAACACAATTAATTCACACTAGTCTAAAACGAGAAATAAACACTCAGGCAACTAACACCCTACAATAATTAATACCATCATCTATTATATTATTACGCGTCAACATTTGTGACATACCTGATTGATTCTTTCGCGGCATAACACACAGAAATACATACCTGTACACCAAACACCAAAATTCATTCAACGCCTACTCCTTCCATTTCTCCGTGATCATCACAACACCCAACACTCTCTAGCCACATGAAAACCTAAATATCACTAGTGGAAATATACACACAGAGAAAACATTCCACAATCTCGATTCACATTGGCACTCACTTACTTACTCACTTACTTAACTACTCACACACTTACTCACAGTCCACAAATCCACAGAATTCAGTTCTCCTGTCAAAGCATTAACATGTGTCAAAGCTTACTTGTTGATCCATTGGTGGCACACTGACCACAACACCTTCTCCTCAAATAAAACAACCATTTCCATTCCTACAATCATCACAGAGACTACTGATTCCATTATTGCTCATTGCAAATTCATCACCTATCATCCACAGCAAGCCTTGTCCTCCAACTCTATCACAGGAAAGAAATAACCACACATTTGCATAGTTAACAATCAACAACAATATACTAACTAGTCGCTCAGTTACCCACCACTAACACTACCATCACCAACTCCAAATTCATTTCCAAATCCAACGAATCCTAGACCGGAGAGTAAGGCCATTCTTCCACCAAATACAACCGTCTATAACACAATTAATTCACACTAGTCTAAAACGAGAAATAAACACTCAGGCAACTAACACCCTACAATAATTAATACCATCATCTATTATATTATTACGCGTCAACATTTGTGACATACCTGATTGATTCTTTCGCGGCATAACACACAGAAATACATACCTGTACACCAAACACCAAAATTCATTCAACGCCTACTCCTTCCATTTCTCCGTGATCATCACAACACCCAACACTCACTAGCCACATGAAAACCTAAATATCACTAGTGGAAATATACACACAGAGAAAACATTCCACAATCTCGATTCACATTGGCACTCACTTACTTACTCACTTACTTAACTACTCACACACTTACTCACAGTCCACAAATCCACAGAATTCAGTTCTCCTGTCAAAGCATTAACATGTGTCAAAGCTTACTTGTTGATCCATTGGTGGCACACTGACCACAACACCTTCTCCTCAAATAAAACAACCATTTCCATTCCCACAATCATCACAGAGACTACTGATTCCATTATTGCTCATTGCAAATTCATCACCTATCATCCACAGCAAGCCTTGTCCTCCAACTCTATCACAGGAAAGAAATAACCACACATTTGCATAGTTAACAATCAACAACAATATACTAACTAGTCGCTCAGTTACCCACCACTAACACTACCATCACCAACTCCAAATTCATTTCCAAATCCAACGAATCCTAGACCGGAGAGTAAGGCCATTCTTCCACCAAATACAACCGTCTATAACACAATTAATTCACACTAGTCTAAAACGAGAAATAAACACTCAGGCAACTAACACCCTACAATAATTAATACCATCATCTATTATATTATTACGCGTCAACATTTGTGACATACCTGATTGATTCTTTCGCGGCATAACACACAGAAATACATACCTGTACACCAAACACCAAAATTCATTCAACGCCTACTCCTTCCATTTCTCCGTGATCATCACAACACCCAACACTCACTAGCCACATGAAAACCTAAATATCACTAGTGGAAATATACACACAGAGAAAACATTCCACAATCTCGATTCACATTGGCACTCACTTACTTACTCACTTACTTAACTACTCACACACTCACTCACAGTTCACAAATCCACAGAATTCAGTTCTCCTGTCAAAGCATTAACATGTGTCAAAGCTTACTTGTTGATCCATTGGTGGCACACTGACCACAACACCTTCTCCTCAAATAAAACAACCATTTCCATTCCTACAATCATCACAGAGACTACTGATTCCATTATTGCTCATTGCAAATTCATCACCTATCATCCACAGCAAGCCTTGTCCTCCAACTCTATCACAGGAAAGAAATAACCACACATTTGCATAGTTAACAATCAACAACAATATACTAACTAGTCGCTCAGTTACCCACCACTAACACTACCATCACCAACTCCAAATTCATTTCCAAATCCAACGAATCCTAGACCGGAGAGTAAGGCCATTCTTCCACCAAATACAACCGTCTATAACACAATTAATTCACACTAGTCTAAAACGAGAAATAAACACTCAGGCAACTAACACCCTACAATAATTAATACCATCATCTATTATATTATTACGCGTCAACATTTGTGACATACCTGATTGATTCTTTCGCGGCATAACACACAGAAATACATACCTGTACACCAAACACCAAAATTCATTCAACGCCTACTCCTTCCATTTCTCCGTGATCATCACAACACCCAACACTCACTAGCCACATGAAAACCTAAATATCACTAGTGGAAATATACACACAGAGAAAACATTCCACAATCTCGATTCACATTGGCACTCACTTACTTACTCACTTACTTAACTACTCACACACTCACTCACAGTCCACAAATCCACAGAATTCAGTTCTCCTGTCAAAGCATTAACATGTGTCAAAGCTTACTTGTTGATCCATTGGTGGCACACTGACCACAACACCTTCTCCTCAAATAAAACAACCATTTCCATTCCCACAATCATCACAGAGACTACTGATTCCATTATTGCTCATTGCAAATTCATCACCTATCATCCACAGCAAGCCTTGTCCTCCAACTCTATCACAGGAAAGAAATAACCACACATTTGCATAGTTAACAATCAACAACAATATACTAACTAGTCGCTCAGTTACCCACCACTAACACTACCATCACCAACTCCAAATTCATTTCCAAATCCAACGAATCCTAGACCGGAGAGTAAGGCCATTCTTCCACCAAATACAACCGTCTATAACACAATTAATTCACACTAGTCTAAAACGAGAAATAAACACTCAGGCAACTAACACCCTACAATAATTAATACCATCATCTATTATATTATTACGCGTCAACATTTGTGACATACCTGATTGATTCTTTCGCGGCATAACACACAGAAATACATACCTGTACACCAAACACCAAAATTCATTCAACGCCTACTCCTTCCATTTCTCCGTGATCATCACATCACGCAACACTGACTAAGCACGTGAAAACTTAAATATTGCTAGCGAACATTTTTAGGTTGTTTGTATTATTTTTTGTTTATTTGATCGCTTTACTTAAGATTGTCATGTATGCTTTCGTTGTTTTTACCTTTCATATAGGTTTTTAATATAATGAATGCGTAACTGGATTTCAATGACTTTTCTTATTAGAATTTTTTTGTTATATACATCCAATATTTTTATTAGATACCAGATTTCAAACTTCCATCTATCAATTTTGCTTATTTATTTGTTCATCGTTTTAATTTGTTTTTTCATCCTTTTTCTTGATATTTTATGATTTTTGTCGTCACATTCTGCACGTCTCTTTGAACGTGACTGCATATGTGCGAATTCTTTTTCTTGTAGTCTCCCTAGCTTTCTATCTTTTTACTGTGAAACCTAATAATATGCGCAAACTTCCGTGTTCGTCTTATCTGGGTTCTTAAGCAACGCCATACTGAATAAGCAAAATCACCTTTTCGTCAGCTTGTGGCTTCTGTGCACTGGTCCAATTGCGATTGCTAGCCAGCTTACTGTCTTCGCACGTTTTAACAAACTCCCACTATAATTTAGCTTATAAACCAGTACGTACATAATTTATTGCAGTTATGATCATTCTTGGTCGGCACTAAACGTAGTTTTGTAATGTATGCTGTTTTGAGGATATTTCTGAGACGAAATTAGTCAGTTAAATGTCAGTCAGAAAGATCTTGTTCAAGAGCTGTTCAAAACGGGTTCTGCAGTCCAAAATACTCGCCGGACGTTGATCAGATACCTAGATGACAACATTTAGCTTTGTGGTACACAGATAATTGGAATATTAAATTTCATTCAACTTTAGATAGATAGAGCATTTCTA
Source organism: Schistosoma margrebowiei (assembly GCA_944470205.2). Classification (NCBI taxonomy): domain Eukaryota; kingdom Metazoa; phylum Platyhelminthes; class Trematoda; order Strigeidida; family Schistosomatidae; genus Schistosoma; species Schistosoma margrebowiei. Next base: position 46,098,982 of record OX104028.1, read on the forward strand.
TGTCAACCCCGTATCCCAGTATCACAAAGTGGTGGTCATTCACTATACATCTGATCATGAATCTCTTCATTGTCTTGGCTAATATTTGAAATCTCATGAGAAATCATCCGATAAGTAAGAACTCACAGCACAAATTTCTGCTCTTTACATCAGAACTCTGCTTACCAGCCTGATACTTGAAAATTAGGAACTTTCAAGTTTAGAAGCTACTAGGATACGACTTTACCCAAAATGCAGCATTCACAATAATTTTAGACAGCACGATGCCACCACTTTTATTAAAGGAATACATAGAACCTTACCGGCTTTAAGATTTGTTTCCCATTGCAAATCTGTGATTAATAGCTTAAAGGACTAACAATGGTTCCGTACCATGAATGGCAGGATAGTTCTACAGAGACCGGTTGTTTTTGATTAGCGGGACACTCAGTGACTATAAGTCAGTCAATCAACCAAATATTCAAACACAAACGAAGTACAAGAACAGACATCATGAACATAGAGCCCCGTACAGGAATGAGTTGACCAGAGTAGTCATACCCGGTCGGACTCAAGATCGACAGGGACAAGTGTAGGCCGAAGAGGACCGTGATATTCCGAACAATCTAAAAGACCATCTGCTGTGAAATTATTTAACTTGTGAGTTTTAATACACCAAAATACGCTTATAGAGTTATGGAATCAGTCGCACCAAGTTTTGTCAGGTTTACAACCAGAGCAGTGAACACGAGATGAACTAGGTCTAATGGACGTACATCCTTCAGGCGCTCTTTTAATTAAAGTGAATACGAGCCACAGAATGGTTTGAGACAATAATTAAACCTAAGAAACTAATTAGGGGCTCCCGAGAACTGAACACGTGGCACCAATCTGAAAGGCACACGCTCTTGCGCTGAGAATATTAGTTATCAAGATTAATGTAAGGGCATGTAACCCAACGGAACTCATGAAATAAACTGTGAATAGGAAGACATAACAGTTAAGAATCTTACAGGGTATATTGGAGGAATGCACGACTTCCAAATGAACGGTACCAATGCTCATAATATTCAGGAGCTTTTGTATGCTGTAGACAAAATTAACAAGAAGTTTGTGAAGTTAGTGGATATAATTTACTGGTTGATGTGCCTACGAAAAGTTTTATTAACGCCACATGGGAAAAGTGGGAGACGTTTACCATGTATTTTGATTGGTTTATCTATTGGGTGAACAGGAAGTACGTCCCAGAATGTAACACTTTCTTGTGAATGGCTTAACGTTAAAGCCAGCCACGAATACACTGCGAGAGTGATCCCATGACACCTAAGAAATAAACAGGTATGTGAAGATAGACATCAACATGAAGGATTATCTTAGTAGTTAACTCACATTTTTTGCCGAAATGGAATTTCCTGAGGCTCCTTTATGTGGTGATAGCTGCGCGACCGAAATGACTTTCACGCTATCAAATTTTAAACAAAAAGCTTTACTATATGAATTTTAAACCCATCTAACTCTAAATTCAAGGGCTACTCAGATTCCTCAAGTATTATTGTCAAATGTCACTGCGAAAACAGTACTTACAAATCAATCACAATATTGATGACTTTCAAAGTAAAGCCAAGTAAAAAGAAACCCCGTTCCAATTTACACGGTTGCAAGTGTTGTCCATCTGTTTTAGGAAGAAGAATATAGAGTTTCAATGATATATTAATAACAAACAAAAAAGAAATTAGTGATATGTGATACATGCAGAAATCAATCAGGAGTCTTTCAAATATCATTCAGGTGGACTGGAACGTAAACACCCATCAATACCATGTTTTCCTCAAAGCTCCGAACGAGCAGTTGAAATCCTCCGGCACATCAAAGCATGTAAGTATGCGTAGGTAAGAAGCATGCCCCCAGCCATAGATTCGGTCCTAAAAAAGGAGCAAAAGTAAGACTTAATTTAAATGCATATGTGGGAAACTACGAAACATCGGTACTAAGAAAAAGCAGCTTTCATGAACGATTGCAAAAATCTGTATTATGGATATTTTATTCGAAGACTTGCCAGCGGGTAGTACGAGATTAGCATGCGAGAGGCGAAAGTTTACATCTAGACTTCCGTCAAACCGACCAAGTACCTGGTGCCGTTAGGCTCCTCCACAGCTAACGATTAGGAACCAGAAGCTCAGTGGAATGCAGTCCAACCCATATCCCGGTGACCTTGGATATTTCATGACATCAAGAAACTGATCCCAATCTGGTTACCTTAATCCAAAAGACACTGCATCATTTACATGTATGAGTAACCGTGAAAAGTCAGTGTGGCTTGACAGTTAGCGGACACACAGTGAACTGGCATTTTACGAAACATGCTATTAATTTCCAGGCGTCAAGTATCCGACATTTTGGAGGAAATGATAATGACAATCTGCCTGAAACCTACTTGGAAAGTCCACTGACGTTATATCAGGTAAAAGCAATATGCTACACTTTAATTATTGACGTGATATAATTTAAGAAAATAATTAGCACACTGTCCCTTGCAATTTACATGGACAAATCCCAAACTTGTCAGACATCTTTTTACAAAATCGTTGACTAGATGCCTCTTAGCTACTTCTTTACTACTTTCTTGGAAGTGACTAGAGACTAGTTATCCAAATAAAATACTACCGTGAGATAGTAAAGGACGTCTGAGGATAAAGTGAAGGTGCATGAGGTAATAACAGTATAGTACCATTCCAGGTTGTGAAACTAGATGAAAGTATTTAGCAAAGCAAAAAGCCAAGTTATCAGTTAGCCAATCAACCACTTTGAAGTTCTTATTTTAGGATTAGCATGCCACTTCTTTTTTAGTCATGCAGTTCCCTAGACATGTTTAATAATTAGACATCACGGTAGTTTGGAAGACCCACCTCTTTAAATCAGAACATATTAAACAGGAGTGGTTCAAATGGTTGTGGACGGAATAGATGCTTTCCCTTAACGGGCATCAGTGTCTAGTAGCAGTGTATAACCAATACCTCCAGGCAGGAACCTATATATAATTACAAAGGAGGAAAAGGAAATTGGTAAATCAGAGTAAAATACTACACTTAGACCTTGAGAATGTTTTCTATTAAGGGACTGCTGTGAAACCGCTTGAATTAGCTCGGCCGGTAGTAAATTCCTGCATTTGACTACTCTTAAAGAATCAAAGTTGTCTTCAATCCGTTCTGCTGAGTAGTGTCTTCAGTTTCTGGGTATTACCGTCAGGTTTGTGTTGGAGACAAACCTAAGTAGATATTTAAGGGGATGACAAGAAATTTTGAGGATGCTTCAGGACACCTTCAAGACGCTTGTACTCTGACGGGTAGTGCGCTCTTCATAAGTCTTGAATTTGAGTGCCTGAACTGATTACGTAGCCAACCGTTGGATATATCCCAGTGTCCTTATCCTTTTGGTGTGGGTGACGAAATGCTGTTTCCGTATTCTAAATGGAGGCGAATAAGACCGATGAGCATTATGTGGAGAGTTCTTTCACCAAAATGGCCCAAAATGCGCTTCAACGTTATCAGTACGATGTTTAATCAAAAGAGGAAAGTCTCGTAGGTAATTATGTTACTTTGATTCGAACAATAGCAGTCTATAGTGAATGCACATTCGGAATATTTTAACTAAACTAGACAACACTCAATAACTAAGTTTAGTCATTATTGATTACCTCCTAACGACCGCGTATAACGATCGAGTTGTAGTCTTAGATGCGAAATGCACATGTAAACGATAACCTATGTAACTTACATGACTGATCGGATTAACTACCAGAACTATTTCAGTGACTATGGATGTGCCTCACTCGTTACGATTCTCCGTACTCATCTTGTTACCTTTAGCTGAAATGTAAACTGAATACTCCAAAAGTGGAAACCTACTTCACATGCTTTTGTGTCTCCTTACTTCCTGGGTCTTTTTATGGCAGGTGAGACAGAAATGATGGGAATCATAAACACAAAGTAGTAAGGCGGACTTCCGCATCCACAGGAAGTGGAAACGACTACCGCCAATCATTTTAAACAACTTTCAATGTTTCGAACCTCTTTGTTGGGAACAACAGATTGAATTTTCATGGGAATGTGTATCTGAGAATATTTTGACTCTACTACTGAAAAATTCATAAAAATTAATCACTTGAACTACTTCAAACCACAGTTTATTCTAGCATTAGATTACTTGTAAAGAGTAGGTATGTCTAAAGTCCATTTTGCCCTGTTGTACCTCTAAAAAGAATTGGTTAATTGGCTCTCACAAATAAACTCCCACGAGTGTCTTTATTCATCAGACATTACTCTGCAGATTGATATGAGTAGTTGACTCGCGTTACTTGTGGCAATAAATTTTTAAGCATTGTACTGTAGCGGTAAATAAATCCCCAAAATAAATAGCTCTGTAAGTTTTCGACATTGGATGCTGACCAGATTAGTTTTAGTGGACTCACCTAGCTGAAGGTGCTCGGTCATGCATCCGCACCAGATCACGTGTGGGAACGCCGTGCTCAACATCTACTGCAATCGCTAGTCAGACTAGATCAGACAATTCCGATATATTGGCAATCGTCAAGTACAACTTCTGATCTCCTTGATTCTGTCTTTTGATTTCTCTTGGTGAGTACGAGTTATTTTAGAAGGTGTTACCGGTAAAAGCGTTTTCAAACACTAAATACCAGCGCCTTCTTCAGTACATTTCCATTATTTGTACGTATGATTTATAATTGGAGAACAATGCAATCAATTCATTGACTTGTTGGTATTCAAATCCATAATTCTTTTATGAGTGCTCAAATATAATTCCCGGTCACATCATGTCTCAGCCTATCGTTATTATCAATTTATTTTATTGCTTAGTCACTTTTTGCTAAGGAATACGCGTGATAGGGGATTATTTTTTTATTTACACACAAAACTGAGATCCTATAGATCTTAATATTTTACGTTTATTCAAGACTTAACAACGCTACACAGATGCTAACTAACTAGAACGTGACAGATGTGTACAGTTCCTCGTGGTAGTGGAGGCTTTGCCAAGTGGGTTCGACACGTACGTTGCATCTAGTTTGTTTGTCAGTAATGAGCCTGAACTATATGACGCTGGAAAATGTCATTCTTAAACGCGGGGAAATATTCAGTCGACAAGGATTAGACAAGGTGTACCAAAATATCGAGCTACATAATGGGTGCAACTCTAGAGTGGGAATTCACCATTTTGTTGAATTTGAAGGGTTTTTTATTGGGGGTTGGTTCTTGGTAATCGGGAGTCGCTATTATCTTGTTTTCTTGTGGGCTGGCAAAGTGACCCTCAGTTATATCTCAGAAGAGGTCCGTTGAGTTGGTTTTAACTTTGGGTTTCAGTGTGCGCAAAGTAATCCTACTTCAATGTTTTTTTCTCTAAATACTTGGCAAACATATTGAGAATGTGTTTTCTTATTATGCTTGTGATTAAGCTGTCTTCAGCTAATCTGCTTGCTTATGCAAGATTACTAAATACGTGACTGACAGAAGGTTTGGAAATTTTCTCAGTGTTTCCTAGCTGGGTCCTAAAGCGAATTCGATTATGGACTTTCAAAAGACAGTTTATGACTGGATGTTCGCGCTTTTTCATGTAGTTTTCAGGTTCTAGATTTGACGTAAATTGCAGTCTTTTATGATTTTCACATTGTCACCTTCAATCACTGTTGAAGCTCATAAATATCCTCAAATATATCACTTGACCGACTTTAAAATTCTTTTACCCAAGCTACTCGATAACACTGACTAGTTAGCTTGAGAATAATAATGGTCTTTATGTTGTAAATTGATGTGTAGAATAACTTATTGTGTATGTCACTGTTGACACTGTTTTGAAGAGTGTCAGTTACCCATAATGTATCCGTTCTAAGTACAGGCCAAATATGTATTTGACTATTACTGGACATGGACTTGGTTTGAAACTCATTTTGCCACGGCAGGTGTTTTAGTGTTTCAATCCCGTAAAGTCCGCTTACTTAGAGCTACGAAAAGATTGTTTTGATAGAGTGGATACCTACCATTCATCAAAATCTTCACGTTTTCGAATATCAAATGTACATGTTTGTGTACTGACCAGCAAACATGAAGGTGGGGAGATAACTTCAATCCACCCATGTCTGTAGGGCAGAACATTTTGTTTAATTACGGCTCCTTATCGTTTAGTGGGATGCCACGAACTTATGGTATTGAAGCTGATTTATTCACGCAAAATACCTCTGTAAGTCGTGTTACGAACGTTGAATTGGTTTCACTTCCTACCCAGAAATCCTATTACATGCAAACTAGACAATTCGCTAATATACGAAGCCTAATCAAGACCCAATAATAACTGGGGGGAAATATTTAAAAAAACGAAAGGGGCTCTAATAGCCTCGATAATAAAGGGAAGACAGCCAAATGTATATCACAATACTGTTTCTAGCACTATATTTTATTTTATAATCACACATAATCTTATACTCTCAGCTCTTTTCCGAATCGCCCCCATTTGTCAGTTGTATGTTAACTCACACCTTGTCAACACTTATTTTCTTTAACCTATTAAAATGCTCTTTCTTAACATATACCTTAATAAAGGAAAATTAGACTGAGTAATCATACCTTAAACATTCCTCCATGAATATTGGCTACTCTGCCTCTCGTGTTTTCTTTTACTTGCTCCCTCTTTTAGCCCCCTTGAGATATGGAACTGGTGACTTCATCCTGCACCATCCTTAAAGCCTTGGATATCCCAATGGGACATAAGGTTGCGATTTCTAAAAGCTCATACCTTAAATGGACCTATCCATGACCATCAGTCGCACATTCGCAACGCAACTTTCATGAATCGCGCTAACTGTGGTACTGATTCAAACCATCTACATTCATATCTTATAAATTATCAACCCAGCTATGTAATTTATTACAGTGTATATTGTATCATTTGTATCAATTTGATCTTGCCTGTAAACTGGCATGCCTCATGTAACAAACTGTTATTTGAGAATAAATTATTATTATTATTATTACACTTACATTAGATTGAACGTCGTAGTAACCTGCAGACTGAATATGGCTTCTTTTTAGGAAAAAGTTGAATTTGCCGGTAATACTCTAATTTCTACTCTACTACAGATGAGGTGCGTAACATTCTTCACTGCATTTATGTCTACCAACTTTGCCTGTAACTTTTCTCAAGTTACTAACGGTCCTAAGTCCAGATAAACGAGGTGGGTTGGGTATAGGGTCAGCAACCCCATTCCACAGAAAACAACCTTTCTAAAAAATGCTAACCATAAAAATCATTTATAACACTCAAACCATGCCCTCCGAGTCGAAAGACCTTCATTTAGAAGTACGGGTCCTCATGGTGAAAACCGAGATTTGTCTGAAATCACAAGACCGATATTCCTTCTGGCAACTAGAGTGACAATTTTTACAGGCACATGGAATGTCCAGACAATTCGGGAGACAGAAAGGACCAATCAAGTGTCTACGAACAGAACTTGGCAGTGTTCAGAATTAGCGAAATCCATTGTACCCAAGCTGGATAGAAAAGGCCAGATTCAGGAAATATGCTGATATACTCTGGTCACGAAGAAGAAAATGTTCCATACACGCAGGGAGTTGCTCTGATGCTGTCCAAAGAAGCACGAAATCCACATATTTAATGAGAATCGCATAGATCCAGGATCATCAAGGCATCTTTTAAAACAAAGAAGAAAGACATATTCAGAAGTACCCAATGTTATGCACCCAAAATGATAGCAACGAAGACGATAAAGATCAGTTTAAAGAGAGGTTGCAACAGATCATAGTGAAGTGGTTAGGAAACGACCTGACCAACTTGATCGGAGACCTAAACTCCCAAGTCCGAATAGACAACACCGACCATGGTGGTATCATTGGACCACATGGACTGACTGGGGGAAACGAACGAGAATGGTAACAGATTTGCAAATCTATGAGCATTTAACAAGTTGGTTATGAACGGCACAATATTCTCATACAGACACATACACAGAGCTACATGAGTTACACAGCACCATGCCACAGAGAACCAGATAGATCATATTTGCATCAGTTAAAATACTAAAAAAATCAACGGAAGACGTGAGAACCAGGTGAAGAGCTGATATAACTACAGATCACCGCATTGTGATGACCAAGATGAAACTGAAGCTAAATAATCATTTGAAAGTTGGAGAAACACCATTACAAAGGTTTGATATAGTCTTTCTACGAGATACTGACAAACTCATCCAATTCAAGATAGCTCTCAACAACAGGTTCGAAGCCTTACAAGATCTACTCAAAGGAGAGGAAAATTTTCACACCCTTTAGTACCAACCCATCACATAAAAACGGCTCCCATGTATAATAGCGGTCACAACTCCTCCCAATTACGCGTAGCAGACCCCTCTCACGCTAAAGTAAATAGCCATAACAGGGGCTACGAGTCTAGTCACCAAGACTATTTCGTAAATAACCATACACTTCACAGTAGGCCTGTACAAGACATTTTTGGAATAAGACCCCTAGTGACACCTCTGTTGAAGCATATAGCCCAGGTTATTTCAAACCACATGCAAACCATAAATTTGTTTCCTCCGTACAGTTTCCATCACAGAGTACTCCCACCCTTTCCTCCTGGGTAAAATCCCCAATCAACTTCACTGGCTCATTTGATACATCTCCCACTAAATCTTTCTATCAAAATACTGAGCTATTGAAGAACATTCAATCCCTTACTTCAAACTTATCTCACACCAACGAAGGTTACGACGACTTGATCCGAAATACTCTTGCCCATTTTAACTTAGTAGGCCATTTGTTTAATATATGTTTTATCAACGCCAGATCGATCTGCAATAAAAAGACGGATTTAGCCCTGTTTGTATCCATATATCAACCATCACTTATAATGATATATGAAGCATGAACTGACAGTAATATTTCCGACCTAAGTATATCTCTTGATAACTATTTCCTATGTAAAAGTGATAGATTGAAAGGACGAGACGGGGGATGCCTTATTTACGCTCACGCTAGCCTGAACTCACTACTATGTGATATGCCTTAAATAAATAAACTGAAGGATTAGGTGTGGATTGTATTAAAGCCGTCGAATTCCGTTACCTTATTGCTCGGCTGTGTTTATCGTCAACCTGATGCATCAGTAGATGAAATAGCAGTATTATCGGAGGTATTCACACTAGCATCATACCTTCCATTCACAGGCATGCTTATTTGTGGTGACTTCAATATGCCCGAAACTTCTTGGCTCCCAGTCAAAGCGCCGAGACGTTATGAATCATTTATTGAATGTCTAGAGCTTGGAAAATGGACTCAGTATGTCAATAGCCCTACTAGACATCAAAACATCTTGGACCTAGTCTTTACTTGTGGCCTCATCCTCAATACTTTGTATATTGGAAAAAAGTATCCAGGTAGTGATCATAACATTGTCATATGCAGGCTTATTATAAGAACCACAACCGGTAGAAGTGAAACCGTAACACTGAGTAGAAACTATCGCAAGGTTGATTGGAATAACTTCCACAATTACCTATGAAGCACTGATTGGAGAACTTTCTTTACCTCAAACAATACCGACACATTAACCAATATATTTCATCACAACATCAAAAGTACCATCAACAAAATCTCACCTTTACAATACAGTAGACCTACGTTCTCCAAAGATCTCTATATACCGGTCAGTACAAGAAGACGTCTTCAAAGACATTGTACTCGATTCCACAACTTAAATGACTTTTCCTCTCTAGTAACGATGACAGAAATACTTGTTCGAACAGAAGCAATAAGTCCACAAAAAGCAGTCGCACAGGAAAAACGTGCACTCACCATACTCCTTCAAAATAAACGTAAACGTTCTAAATCGAGAGGGAGTATATTTATTAAAGGCAAACAAGTATACGAAGATCCCAAACTTGTCACGAAATTATTTAGTGAACATTTTTGTTTCTCACTAACTAACGAAAAACCATTTAATGATTCGGAACCAATCCCAGTAACTCTCTGTGAAACTACTAATGTAGAATTCAGTGTACAAAATATCTCCAAGGCAATCAGTACATTGAAACACTCCTACACTGATGGACCAGATGGTATTCCATCTAGCATGCTAAAAAGTGGAGGTGATGATATGTGTGTTTTGCTTCTCAAACTATTCGCGATATCACTCTCTTCAGCGTGTTACCCTACTGCCTGGAAAACTACACATATCATTCCCAAAATTAAAACAGGACCTGAAGCAAACGTTGAAAATTACCGGCCTATAAACATAACTTCAGTGGTATCCAGAGTGATGGAAAAAGTAGTTAAGGCGGATATAGTCCAACATCTACTAACTAATAATCTCATCTCGACCTCCCAGCATGGATTTCTTAAGTCCAGATCATGCGATACATGCTTAGTAGATTACCTGAATGATATAACTCTGCAACGAGACAGCGGACTCCTTGTGTCAGTCCTATTCCTAGACTTTAAGAAAGCTTTTGATAAGGTCCCACACAAAAGGCTACTATTCGAACTAAAGTCCTTCGGAATACACAACTCACTGTACTCATGGTTTGCTTCGTTCTTAACAGAACGTAAACAGATGGTAAAGTACAATGACTGTTTCTCGTCCCCTAGACCAATCACCAGTGGAGTCATCCAGGGAAGCGTATTAGGTCCACTTTTGTTTCTTATGTATATAAACGATATATGTAACACCATAGGATTTGGGAAACCATACTTATATGCTGATGGTCTCAAAACAGTATACAGCTATAAGCCTGAGACACTAAGCGAAAGTGTATCCCAGATTCAAAAGGACCTCAATAACTTAACTATATGGGGTGAGAAATGGAAATTACCGTTTAACCTCAACAAGTGCGGGATCATGCACTTTGGAAAGCATCTCTATAAACCGCAACTTCACTTAAATGAAAGTAGAGTCCAAACAATCGTATCAGTACACGATTTATGAATTGATTACACAGGAAGCCTGAACTTTGAAGAACATGCCTTCTCTATTATTTCTAAATCTAGACGGCTAATTGGTTTTATAATGAAAAACTTTTTCACAACAGAGGGTAAATTTACTCTCTACAAAATGTGTACGGCCCTCCCTTGAATACTGCTCTTTTGTCTTCTCTAATATGAATATCACAGACAAGATAAGATTAGAAGATGTTCAGAGAGGTTTCACACGTCAACTGCTAGGATGTAACTCGAATCTCGATTACACAAATAGATGTAATCACCTCTCTTTAGAACCTCTATGGCACCGTAGGCTAAAGAACAATTTAATATTTCTCTACAAAGCGATATATGGGCTCTCCTTTTTAACCTCCTACCCGACTATCGCCCACGACCCAGCATATAGACTTAGAAACAACGCATATACACTACTTACTGTAAAACACCAAAAACAAATGCGTTGTAAGTTTTTTACAGTACGGTACAGTTTATTGTGGAACAGCCTGCCAATGCCTATCCGTAACTGTGATACGTTTACCAGATTCAAAAAGCTAATAACACTATTTCTAGATTCCAAAGAGCTTCAACATTTCCTTGAACTCCCGCCCACCAATGAGGCACTTTATTACGGACCGCCTAGTATCTAGAAAGAACAAAATTATAACAAGTTCGATTGTTACTAATATGAATATAACCAAATCACAGAATATATGGCTTATCCTTTCCTATTATTCATTGTTTATAATTCATGGCCTTGTGCTCCTAACCCTAGCTTTCAGTTCCCAAATCTCTACACGTTAAATGTACATTATTCTTCCTAAAAGTCATGCCTTTCTTTTTATTCCACTGCAAGTAGACAGAAAGCTCAATCTTATGGATGCTGATCTACTAAGGCTGATCATACAAAGCTCAAAATTTGGCCACAACGTCTTGTGAGTTTCTAAATGTTTTATTTGTCCTACCCTGAAATTTTTTCTACAATTTTATACCCTCTCATATCTTTTGATTTGCTATTAGTCCTTACTTCTTTAAACCATTAGTTATCTTCATAGCAGTGTGATATACTATGTTGACATCTAACCCATAATACAAACGCTTTAACTATCTGATTTGCTTGTAACAGGGAACTAGTAAAGACAGTGTATTCCAACTATGGACTTTGATTAAAGCAGTATTCATACTTGCTACAAACGTAAGAGAGCCTAACATCACAAAAGGAGGGAGGATGGCGTTACTGACCAGAAAACATGATGGTGGGGAGATAACTCCAATGCACCCATGTCTGTAGAGCAGAACATTTTGTTTAATTACGACTCTTTATGGTTTAGTGGGATGTTACGAACTTAATGTATTAATGCTGATCTATCATGCAAAATACCTCATTAAATCGTGTTACGAACGCTGAATTGGTTTCACTTCCTACCCAGTAATCCTATTACAAGCAAACTAGATAATACGATTATATACGGAGTCTACTCAAGACCCTATGAAACCTAAAAAATATAATAATATAAAAAAAGATGAAAAGGGCTCCAGCAGCTTCGATAAAAAAAGGAAGATAGTCAATTGTATATCACAATACCATTTTTAGCACGTTTCGTTCTTTTCGTTATTACTATTGTTAATCGCTTTACGTTTAACCAACGTCCAACTAATATATTATTACTCGCTGTTTTCATGATCAGTTTCTTCCACCTACTTTCCATTTCGTTTTACAGCTCGGCAATACCCGGAGAATTCATATTAATCTTTTGGTAATCTCCGGCGCGCAACTACTCTCAACGTGTTTGGTACCGATTCAAACGGCCGTTGAATCTAGTGGAGGAGTATGGTAGGGCCAGTGAAATGTCGCTAAGCCCGAGCCAAGTCATCCCGCAGTTGGGTCATTGAATATCGAACAAATCATCGATCCTCGTCAAGGTCAAGGACAACCAACGCGCATTAGTTAATCGTATGCCATGGACTGGCCTATGCGACAGTGGTCTTACTTTGGCTTGTATCTACTTTAACTAATATATTTCTGTATTAACGTCCTCTGTGTTGTACAGTCTTCAAAGCATCTGTGGTACCTTGATACGTCAATGGGCTAGTCAACGTAAAGCGTTGATTACGAGGTGTGACTTCGACGTTAGCTAGTTTGTCACACCATTCACGTCTAACTCGAGTAGGCGTCCAATCATTTCGACATAGATCATCTACGTTGGTGATCTACAACACTACGAATCATTGTTAAGCAGTCATTTGGGTTCAACTTGCTACTACATATCAACACTCTTGGCTATCAGGCGTCTGACTGTGTGGGTAGAGGAATATTATGGGAACTTCTTCAGCACTATAGTGTATCTGAGAAGATCGTCAACATTATACAGAATTCATACGACGGACTACAGTGCAAAGCCATGCTTGTAGGACAGCTGACAGACACATTCCAGATGAGAACTGAATTCATACAAGACTACCTACTCTAACCGTTACTCTTTCTTCCGGGATTTGGCTGAATCATAAAGTCCACCTCCATATCTGAGTGGAAGCACGTAACACAATGGACAACTTGGATACAACTAGACTATTTGGACTTCGTAAATGGCCTGGGCCTTTTATCGCATATACACTAAAAAGTTCATATCTAGACAATCAGTGTAACAGATGCCTCCAAATCAATAGGCCTTAACACATATATAGGCAAGAGAAAAACCCTCCAATACAACACAGAGAACACCCACATATTCACAATTGGTGGAGAAACTGTGGAAGATTTGGAAACTTTCACATACACTAGCAGCATCGTCAATGAACAAAGAGAAACCGATGTGATGGTAACGATTACAAAGCGAAAAGAGCATCCCTACAACTGAAGAACATATGGAACTCGAAATAACTATCAGTCAACATCAAAATCAGAATCTTAAACCCAAACGTCAATACGGTCTGAGGGTACAGACCTGCAACTTGGAAGACTACTACAACCATAATAAAAAAGTACTAGTGTTTACATATAATTGTTTGCGCAAGACACCTGGTTCCGGGTTCTTTATTTGATCCACATGTCGTTTGTGTGCGCTTAAGTCACTGAATACTAAAAGTCGTAGTATATATTTCCGGATATTATTTAGCACAATCCTCGTGGCTGGTCGAACATCCCTTCCATGATAATATGTAACTTCTGTAGACTCTAAACTTCTCATATTCGAACAAAGAATCATTTCTTTTAATAGCTTTGACGAAGTCGCTTTCGTCACAGAATGTCTAGCATTTCTATATTGCAGTAGAAAAGTATCTACTCCCTTCTAGAGCTCATTAAATGTTGAAGCGGCAAAAGAGTCAATAGCAGTTTTTATCGCCATGACAAATTTTTATGCATGACCATTAGAATAAGGATGTCTGTGAGCATTAAACAGATGTTTATACCTTATGCCATTCAGCCAGGCAGTGACTGCATCCGCAGCAAAATGAGAGCCATTATCGGCCACTAACACCATGGGAACCCCTTCTCGACTAAACACCTTTCTTAATAAATAAATAATATATTTGTAGTATCCCATGAGAATAAAAATTAGATTTTCTGATGTTTCGTGACTTAGTGTAAGTCACTTCTTCAGAGAAAAACCAGCCAAATAAAAGTTAATCCAAGTTTAAATAGCACAACGGAACAATTCATTTATAACAATCTATCCAATGCTCAATTTATTCGAAATTATCAAATCAAACCTTGGTAACGATACATACCTTTCCTAATGTTTGAATTGTGAAGTTGGAATTTGGTCAAGTTGTAAAAAAGCTTAAGGATACTTTGAAAAAGAATCAATGACTACAAGTGCATAGTATTTATCAAGAAACGGACCACAATAGTCTGTCACGCCTCAGACGATACTGGCTATGGAGTCCACTTTGAAGGTTGATTTTTCAACTTATGATATTTTTCACAACTGTTTGTTGTACGACATATGTCTGCATTTATCTCTGGCCACCAACATGTGAGCCTTGCCAAAGACTTCATTTTCTCAATGCCTAAATGTCCACTATAAAGATCTTCAAGGACACATTTACGCAATGAAGGAGGAATAACAACACGATTATTTAAACACAAAATACCATCAGGAGTAGTAAATACCTCATCCCGCTTTGACAAATAGACAGGAAATCTACGTATCAGATTAGCATTGCAACCGTTTTGTATGGCACATGTATACGTCCAAAGCATCTACGAGTTTATTTGATGAGATCTGGACGTCGCACTGGTAAAGGTTGCATTAACAAACAGTCTGAAGTATTAACAGGTCTAACTTGTAATGATTGTTGAGAAATGTAGTCAACGTGTTGAATCTGTTTGGCACTCCTGTACTGAACCGTATAGTCATAGGCATTCAAAGCAATACTCCATCGTTGAACCATAGTAGCTGAGGAACGTGCTTACGATTTTCGAGGATGATGAATAAGCTTTAAAGCTTCATGGTCAGTAACAATAGTGAATTTCTTTCCGAATAAATATTTGTGAAGTCTTTCAATAGCCTAAAACAGCGACAATGCTTCTCGCTTAGTCTGTGAATAACCTTGTTCAGTAACAGTAAGTTTGCGTGGAACGCAAATAACTGGTCTACTTTCTTGCTCCAGAACTGCGCCAATACCCACAAATGATGCATTAGTAATAAGCACAAAATTTAAACTAGGGGATTAAGTCCGAAGGACAGCATCACTCCGAAGAAACTTTAGTAGACTTCTTAAGCATGACTCTTGTTTCTCACCCCATTTGAATGAATTGGATGCCAAAATATTAAATAAACAATTTGCACGACAAGAAAAATTAGAAAAAAACGGGAATAGTATTTAAGAGCATCCATTAGTGAACGCAGTTTTTTATAAGATTTTTTGGAGACGGTGCATTTGTCAGTGGAGCTAGTCGTTTCATATCTGGTCTAAAAGTATTACCATCAACTAGGTATCCAAGACATTCAAAACTAGATACACAAAATGAACACTTACTTGGATTCACTTACTTGGATTTACTTGTTATATTCTTCTCAATTAAACGACTCAATAGAGCAAAAAGTGTAGCTTGGCGTCGAATCGAGATGGACTATGAACACCGCTACCAAGAAACGCGTGCCAAATGACTCCATAAAATCCCCCGGAAGCCAAATATTAGAAGGCAGTTGATAGACCGAATCGAGATATATTTGCTGGCGATCTCGTGGTATCGAAAGGATACCGAGATCGTGCCAGGATACAAGCTTGGTTACGGAGCGTAACCGAATTCGCGCGAAGTCACAATCAAAGTCTAAGAATAATGGATGCTTTTTAGCACAGTTAAACAAAAGCACATTAAAACAGTCACTAGTACAATTGATTATAATAATAATTGTTTTCAATAAACCAATCGTGTTCTCGTGATAAAAGTGAGTCACTACAAAAGTCTCTCATCATGAACTAACTTATCAGAACCATGAACAATGAGATCATTTTGATAGACTTCAACACCTACAAGATCACTAACTACCTTATTCATGACTTCCTGAAATATGCTTGGAGAACAACTTAGACGAAGTGGAAGGAAATTGTATTCGAACAGACCAAAAGGAGTGTTAATTGTCGTCGAAATAGATGAAGATTGATCTGAAGAGATTTAAAGATAAGAATCTTTTAGATCAGCTTCCGACAATGCTTTAGAACCATGAAGTCAATTTAGAATATCCTCAGCCTCTACTGTCGTGCACGTTTGCTTCAACAAACGGGAGTTCGATGTTAATCTACAGTCACCACATATTCTAGGGGTCTTGTCGTTTAACTTCAGTGGCGTAACAATAGGAATATCCCATGCTGGAGACTGAATTGGTCCACTTATACCTTTCGCACAAAAATCGTTCAATGTCTTATGTACGGCTTCTCGAAGACCATAAGGGACTATTCTTCTTTTAAAAAAGACTGGATTGGTCTGTATTTGAAGTTTTATAGACTGAATTTTCATACCTCCACTGCACTTAGCACACGTAGCTATCAAATCTTTATGTAAAGCATCAGAATTTTCTTTAGAAACTAGGAAAGACAACTCCACCTTAAACCTTTTAAAATTCCTTAAACCCAGTATTGACAGTCCTGTTTCGCTAACTAAAAATTCACAAGGTATGTATGAAAAATTATCATCTCTTATTAACAATTCACAACATCTTCGTATGAACAGTCGGTGTCCAGTAATCCCCAATATTGATACTTCAGTGGGTCATACCACAACGTTAGGATCTAAAAATTTCAAGTTCTTGAATGAAATAATGGACTCTTCACTGCCTGTGTTCACAATAAAGTCATGACATGAACCAAGCGATGTATATAGTCGCTTTTGAATATGAGTATTACCTTTAGAAATGGTGGACAAAAATAAATGATTATGATGAACAGCCAAATTATTGGGATCTTAATTATAAGATCTGGTACTACTTGAAGCAAAATGAATGGTAGCTTTGCATACTGACAGAATGTGTTCTATCTTACCACATTTAAAACGTTTAGCATTATCAAATGCACATGAATTACGAAAATGAAATTTTCACATGATAAACAGTTACCAAACTTCATCTCACCTTTGTGATTTGCTTTGTAATCTCTTGTTGAAATAGCTTTCATAATAAACGAGAATAGGAATCACTGTTAAACGAACTCAAGTTTGATTGATCCTGAGATTGTGTTTCATCATGACAACTAAGCAAAGTATTAGAAATTTTCATCGACTGGATATCAAGTCCATTCACTGCCTCGTAGTTAATACACGCAGTTCTAGCATCTTGAAAGGAACAGTTTGGCATTTTTAACAGCTCTCTTTCTAAACCCGGTTTATTAATTTCTGCAACTAATCGATCTCTCAGTTACACATGAAGTTGATCACCAAAATTACATTTGGGAGCTTGTTTCTGCAATTCAATGATGAATTCCCTAACCTTTTGGTCATTTCGACGAACCATCTTATGAAATTTCGCCCTCTCACAGCATTCAAAACTGTTGCACTTTACATGATTTAATAGTAGCTCTTTAAGAGTTGCATAAGGAAGTTAGATAGGTTTTTCCGGATATGCCAAAGTTCTTGTTAAGCTGTACGCTTCTCTCCCGATGAATGTCAGGAAATGTGCCACAATTTTATCGCCTTTAACATCCTTCTTGGTCATGCTCCAGATTTCACACCTTTCCAAGTAATCATCAAAAGCTTCAAAAGTTGAGTGAATATCTAACTGTTTTATCTCAGGCTCCATCGCAACACTAATATGATAATTAGTAGTATTTGAATTGTAGTATGGACTAAGAATTCCAGAAATAACGCAATTGGGTCATAAGCACGAACGAATGTACTGTATTTGAAATTCGAAATTGAGCACTCAACAAATAAAAAGGAATCGTTAGTTCATACAAACACCACTTCTGGTCACAAGGTTGTCTCTCATAGGATAACTACTGCAATTTAGTTACTGAACCCTTAACAATTCGGTCGAAAATTATTTTGGCAGAATACAACTAGTAAATGTTCCCAAATCTTTCCTCGTTCACTCGATGAAGTACAGAAACGTTCCACCTAGTAAGCAATCAAAGTTTCTCATTCCTTGGCTTTAGTATCCTATCCTACTTTGATAAAATCGAACTGATATACTAATTGGTAATTCCCAGAACTGTTTACTTTGCACCCTAGTAGTGACGCATTGATCAGTGTTCAAGTTAGAGAGAAATATGTAAGATCGAACATATTGTTTTTGGAATCAGAATCATGCACTGAATAATATGCAAAGAAATCATTATTACATACACGTATGAAATATACTTACACCAGTTAGATGGAGAATACCAGGGAACAATTCGTCTTCAGGCAGCATCGTCAAAGCATAAATGTTTAATGATATAGCTTATTTTGATCTGTCTAACACGGCGATTGACTGGATTTCTAAAGACACTCTTTTATGGATCGACGTTTCATGAAGAAATGACGTGCTAACCAAAAATTTGCTCACGAATTCCTTAGTACCCAATTATTTGGCTAAATTGGCGTCCATCACTGAATAATAAGAGTCACTACCCAAAAAGATGAATATGATCCATAGATTTCAACAAGGGTGATTACTAAGCACATCTTTTCGATCTTAAGAATCAAGTTAAAATAGCTCACGGAACCTATTGTATTTTAGGTTCAGCCGTTCAGTCTTTTCTGTACCTATAGTCATTTTTAGCCGGCAGTTACGACTAAAACATCTTTTTAAGGGGAAGAAAGCACTGCATTATTTTCCTTACGAACTCATACTGTTTTAATCCAGTATCGTCCATAAATCCATCACTATGTTCTAGACGACGATATATATATATATATATATATATATATATATATATATATATATATATATATATATCATCGTAAAACTCTGATAATCAACTCATTGATAACGTTCTCTATAAGGTCCACAGTTCTTCAGTAACCTAATTGAAAACTGATGCTATCAAATATGGTACAGAAATAAATACTCCATTTGCATGCTTACATTTTGTAGTTTGTATCAAGGACTTACTTTACCTAGGCAACCACTGGAAACTTAAAATCATTGAACAGGGATTTCGTCAAATCAGCAGTGCTCACTCGCGAGCCAGACAAGAACAGGTCACGTGACCAGCGTGTTAACTTTCGACAGTTGGGTTGGCGTACATAGATCCACATTTGTAATTCCATTCATCTCGTAATACTGTGAGACAATTAAACATTGATACTGATGAAATCCTTTTAGCACTCGACATGATTGAATTTCAATAGCCACAGCTTCTCACCAAAAATACAGAAATACTTCCTGACATTGGTTACTCGTGAGCATATGCTCATTATTACCATAAGTGTTCTCAATTGTTGGGGACATCAAAAAACTCTTCCCTACAAAGATAAGTGAAAATAAAAATAATCGATGACATATTAGCTTCACGATTGATTGATCACTGGGTGGTGATCAATGTCATGCTTGTCTAGTTCTTATTAGTGCAGATCGAATGCTATCGATCATGGTGCAATGTGGCCACCAGTCTAGGTGACTCGACACTGCGGGCACTATGTCTTGAGATTTTAGATGGTGATTGGAGGTAGTCAACAGGAAACCCTGAACCCGGGTTTCCTGTTGACTACCTCCAATCACCATCTAAAATCTCAAGACATATTACCTTATTTTACGTGAAGACCTTGACGTTTGAGCTATCCACAGCTATACGTACTCGGTGTTGTGTAATCTTGAAGTATGACAAAAATGACTATATTGTTCTTTGGTTTTATTTTTATGGCCCTTTATACGACACCAGTTTGATCTTGATTGAGATCATGAATCCACTGATGCTAGACCTCCATTGAGAACCTGGAAGTACTGGACGGTCGTTTCGTCCTGTTGTGGGACTCCTCAGCAGGGCACATCCATGATCTCGCTGAGCTGGAGTTTTGGTGATAACCCATGATCAGTGGAGCTAATTCATGTCAGGTAGAGACAGGTATCTTCTTCATTACAACGGAATTTCGTGGATTTGTTGACGTTAGACATTAACAACGTTAGATACTGGTTTAGTGGTTAAGTGTTCGCGCGCGAAGCCAGTAGGTCCTGGGTTCGAATCCCACGGGGTGCGGGGTCGTGGATGTGCACTGATGAGGAGTCTCATACTAGGATGAAACGGTTGTCCAGTGCTCCCAGGTTTTCCATGGTTGTCTAGCTTCAATTGACTGATGATTTGAACTTGTGAAATTTCTTAAAATCTCCACAAAACATTGCATCATAAAAATCTGTGTATAAAAATATGATCTATATTTTGACTAACAAGTAAATACGTATGAAAACGGTAAGATGAGTGAAGAAAACTATACACTGTTCTTTAATTTGCTGACACCTGACTAATTGTTAGATCTTACTAAAGTGCTTCGTTAAGTTTATAAGTTTCCTTCTATCCATTATTCTTGTTGGGTAAATTCGCCTTTTTATTTTTTCACATATTAAATTCCTACTTATCTTTTCATTTCTTTTGCCGAATTCCAGCATCTATTCATTTATTTGTTTACTGAATAATCCCTTCTCCTTTTCCTCTCTTTTTCAAATAAGATCTGGTAATTATATTTTAAGAAAATGATAGAGTTCAAATAATCGGACTTTGCTTATAATCGGACTTCATGTTTAACAAGTAAATTATATATATATGATGTATTAGGTCATGACCTGTTGAACATTTACCTCCAACTGATGTGAATATCCTTTTATTACTATTTGATTTAGCTAAATGATCTTTCTAAACCATCACAGAATTTTAGTGACGAAATGTTCATGTATACATACTTTGGTGTATGCATATACATACATGTGAGTGATTGCATATAAATATGTCGGTGTAGATGTTAATTACTAATATTCTTTTATTTGTGTATACATGCAACCGGAAAGCCAACTGTTAAATAATTTTTAATGGTTCAAGACTTCTCCGGGGAATTTACCAGATGCCCGAGATTTAAGAAATAAATTGATAAAATTCTAATACTCCAGAAGGAATATCAGTATATATATATATATATATATATATATATATATATACTAGTTTTAATCAGGCAGGTGGCACTAATGCAATGCCTTAGGGCATATATAACCTTTAATTGTGGTACTAGTAATTGCAGGGAAATAACAGTCAATTAAGTAACATCTTTAATTATGATCATCGAAATAAATTTGGAACAAATTTGATCAAGTTATTGATAATTATATTGCACAAAACTGTGCATCAGTTCTGCACTGAAGTGTAATGAAGAAAGAAGAAAACTCATAATGAGTAAATCAATCGAAAATTAACTTTTCTTTCCATCATATCACCCCCTCTTCTTTTTTCGAAGATTCTATGTTGAGATCCATCTTTAAATTTTATGACTTCATCATCCCCCACGAAATAATGTTGGGTCCTCATATTTCCAAGTTATAGTTAGTTTGACTCTATCTAAAGCATATTTCCCGCATTGAGTAGAGAGTCCACTAGAACTGACTAGATGGTGAGGATCGACGACACTAGATATGAGGTCATTAAGGTTTGATTCTTGTGAAACATTTTCATCAGATCTCTTGAAAATTTCATTAGGAGATAATCGATCACTAGAATAATCAGCATCTATCAAAATTTTATTAAGTTCTTGATCATCGTTTGATGCATTCGACAAATTTTACTCATTTTTGTAAGAAATTTGATCAGAAGCCTGGGAGTCGTTAAGATAACTCATATCTGGTAAAACAACTAGAGAACCCCAATAAGTACATTCACCGGAAACTGTTGTCGTAGAATGATGAGCTCCATTTAATGCAACTGTCTTCAATATGATGCTTGATTCATTTTCTGTTTCTTTGTGGGTGGGTACTGTAATAATTTCATGAGCATTTGATAAGACATCGTCTTTCTGTGAGCTGGACAATCTAGTGTTTGTACTTAGTGTTTATGGGACAATGAGATTTGAACCCACGACAGGGCATGTCTCTGAAATGGACATTTCTGGATCACTGGGCGCATCATGAATGACTGCCACTAATTTGTTTACATTACCGCTTATCAAGGATTCACGGAGGCTTTCATCGACACGTTCATACGTTCTGCGGTCATTTTCCAGCTCCGTATGGAAAATAGAAGTTTAAGAATCCCCATAGAATATTCTTCATTTTTGAAAAATAGAAACTAATTTATCAACTTCTGTCACATCTCCAGAACATGGATGATTTAGCAGCCGTGAACGTAAATTGTCTAAAACATTCAACTGGCCCTTTTTGAAACGCTGCTGTTGTCACTCAAATAACAACTGTAATTGATAGGAAGAGACATCCATTTCCTGAATCAGCACGATAATGAAAAATACTGTATGACTAATTAACAATCAATGTTGTTGAAGGACACCGGTGAGAACTTTGTATGCTGATTCCTCGAAATAATTACACTGAATTTTATCCAATTACAGGCTGACCTTGGTTCGTTAATTTGAAGATTGAAGGTCCAGAATTTTTTTCACCCCGTCGCTAATTGTTATAACTTGTCTTGGCTCTTTTAATACTACTTTTTGTATCTGGTCGTCGCTGATTGTTATGTCGGGAATGCTTATCACTTATACTCGGAACGAGGGACCTCTGCAAGAGTGCGTTCGAATATCGAGTCATTTAGACTAGTGATCATAATAAAATTTCCCTGACGGAATTAGATCAGCATCAAGAATTAGATAACAAGATACTGATCAAACAGTAATCTAATCCTTAAATATAGTTATATCTCTAATGTATATACGTTTCTTTTTTTCATGAGAACCTCTGAACATTATCTGCTTTCTAAATTCTTTCTGAATAATTGCGAACTTCATGATTTCATGAACATGTATCATTCTCTACTTTTCTTCTCTCACTCTTTTGATGAAAATTGTTTCGTTGGCTTTAAATATGTTTGATACTATTAGATCTGCGTGCTGAAGTTTAATATTATTATGATAAAGATAATTTAAGTTAGGCTGGAAATAGAACATGGAACATGACAAACTTATTTCAGACATGTTCAAAATAAGTTAAAAATAGTTACAGCTTTTTGGTTAGTTTACACATGGTCATCTTCTATGCATGCTTATGTACACGCATACATACATAAGCATACAAGAGTGAGAATAGGAAAGCTATTCAAAACCGTCAGAAGTTCAATTTTCAGATTCCTTACTTTCTTTCCTTCGTAAAATAGAGTTTTCATCGTTTCATTCACTTTTTCCTCCTTTTTGTCCACAACAAAAAAAAACCTTCAAATACTTATCATCTTCATTTCTTAGTGTATGTGTATTTAGAGACATTTTCTATAAGAAACATTTATAAAAATCATGTTATGATACACTGTAAAGTAAGTATAAATATGTCATATTTAGACAGGCTTTCTGAAACATTATTGAATAATGAACGTTTTGTTTTTGTTCGTATTTTTGTTTCCAAAAAAATACCATTTTTGAAATCATTTTACTACCAACGGTTATTGTTTAATGTTTTGTATGTTTGTTTCATTTTAAAACGTTAAATAGTTGGAGAAAGAAAAAAACTTTCTTTCTCCATATTCAAATAGAGGAAGCACTAAAGTGGTAACAAGAACTATTCGAAAGATAAATAGTAAAAACTTTTCTTAAAAGTATAACAATTTTGTTGTTGTTGCTGCTATTGTTGTATAATTCGAAAGAGAAAAAACACTTATAGATGGAGTAATTTCAAGGCTTACTTTAATAGAATACAGTATTGCTTCTGATTGTCGTTCACATCTCAATATTGTTAATTGTTGTCTGTTGAGTGACATGACAATGTAAAATCACCATAATAATAACAATCATAATAACAGTAATAAAACATTTTAGATCAATTACATAACTAAAATTTATTGTCTTGATATTTATTATAAGATTAAATGAGTTCAATTTCTAAGAAATTTTTATTCATAAGAGGTTAAACAATTCCAAAATGATTTCTTCTTAATACAGTTGTCACTAGATTCTTTAGATTGTTAACTAAAAGATTTATCGCTATAGGGATTGTGGAGATTATTAAGTTTTTAAATGAGACCATGAACCGATTGATGTTAGACCACCATTGAAAACCTGGAAGCATTAGTCGGCCGTTTCCTAGATTGAAATGATCATAAACTTGAATAGTAATTAATAATATTTTCAATATACTTCAAAACTTCTTGACAAATCTTACTTACAATAAACATTCTTTCTCGTGGAAGTTCGGAGTTAATGCCTTTATTGATGAATATTTAAACTGTAACCTTTTTTCTAATTCACATCAGAAATTCATACTAACATAATCAATTCTAATTTTTTTATTATTATTATATTTTTATTTTTTCTGTTCTGAAATAAAATGTCAGACAAGGTTGCTTACTCTCACCCTTCCTCTTTCTCCTGGTGATCGACTGGATCATGAAGATGTCAACATCTGGGGAGAAGCATGGGATACAGTGGACAACTAGGATGCAGCTGAATGATCTAGACTTCGCAGATGATCTGGCTCTTCTTCCACACACGCAACAACAAATGCAGGAGAAGACGATGAGTGTAGCAGGAGCCTCAGCAGTAGTAAGTCTCAACATATACAGAAGGAAAAGCAAGAGTCTCCTATACAGCACAGCAAGCATCAATCGAATCACACTTGACGGAGAAGCTTTGGAGGATGTAAAAACTTTTACATATTTGGGCAGCATCATTTATGAGCATGGTGGATCTGATGCAGATGTCAAAGCGCGGATCGGTAAAGCAAGAGCGTTGTATTTACAACTGAAGGAGATCTGAAACTCAAAACAACTGTCAACCAACACCAAGGTCAGGATTTTCAATACAAATGTCAAGACAGTTCTACTGTATGGAGCGGAAACTTGGAGAACTACGAAAGCCATCATCCAGAAGATACAGGTGTTTATTAACAGTTGTCTATGCAAAATACTTCAGATCTGTTGGCCAGACAGCATCAGCAACAACCTACTGTGGGAGAGCACAAACCAGATTCCAGAGGAGGAAGAAATCAGGAAGAAGCGCTAGAAGTGAGTAGGATACACATTGAGGAAAGCACCTAACTGCGTCACAAGACAAGCCCTCACATGGAATCCTGAAGGCCAAAGGAGAAGAGGAAGACCAAAGAACACATTACGCCGGGAAATGGAGATAGATATGAGAAAAATGAACAGTAATTGGATGGAACTAGAAAAGAAGGCTCAGGACAGAGTGGGTTGTCGAATGCTGGTCGGCAACCTATGCTCCATTAAGAGTATCAGGCGTAAGTAAATATTTTTTTATTTTTTTCGTTGTGAAATAAAATGTTAATCTGCATTACTAAATAATTTTAAACAAAATGTTTGAACACATTCTGATCATTCTCTATCTTCTGATCATTATATGATTGATACTAATTTTACAATAACAACAAGAAGTGATTTACAAGTTTTCTTAAATAAACTTCTTCAAATTTATAATGACTTACTAAGTTATTATATATTTAATCTATTTGTTTCTATCTAAATTTTATTATTTAAATAATTCAAATTAAATAATGATAAAGGATTTTTGTAAAAATTGGTAAATTTGAACAAATTTTCATTAAATATTTAAACAACTGAAATTTTAATTAATTTTGGTTTATCATGCTAATATCTGTCTACTGATATATATAATTAGATCATATTTGTTAAAAACTGTCTCCAAAATAGACCTATAAGACCATGTTGTCTTGATTATAATAAAGAGTCTTCGAAGAATTTTCCTAATGTATATATCTA
The DNA here is from genome assembly GCA_944470205.2 of Schistosoma margrebowiei. Classification (NCBI taxonomy): domain Eukaryota; kingdom Metazoa; phylum Platyhelminthes; class Trematoda; order Strigeidida; family Schistosomatidae; genus Schistosoma; species Schistosoma margrebowiei. The sequence continues at coordinate 46,125,249 of OX104028.1, forward strand.
TCAAATTTATGCAAATATATCCTTGTCACATAAGATACTACTTATTAATTAGTTTACCTGTAAAAAATCATAATAAATAATATTACTGATTAAATCGCTGTAAAAGAATGAAGATTAGATTAAAATAAGAATGTATATTTCAATTTAGTTTTTGGTATATACATAAATTTTAAACACAATTCTAATGATGTTGATTACCATACATTTACTTATGGGAAGTTACAGCATTTACTTTCACCATAGTTTAGAATTGTATTTATATGATGAAAGTTGAATATGAGTTTCTGTTGTTTTCTTTAATTTTAAATCTATTAACATTAAGTTTTTAGTTAACAGTTTGATTCTTTAAAAAAGAACATTATTTTGTAACTTCACTTGGTATTGTTTACTTGAATCGTCTCATTGATGATTAGGACTGTAATTGATCAGTCTCATGTTGGCATATGTGTATCCTATGTGAATTGTCTCAATATAGCCTTAAATCACAAGCTTTTTAAGCAGTCCTAAATAACTATGGGAAGATACAAGTAAAACAACACCAAGTGAATTTAAACTTCACCTCATTGCACAAGCAGGTGGCTATCAGAACTCAGTAGGCAAGTGGAGAACGTGATAGCGTTTGAAGCAAACGGTGCTGGGTACGAGTCCTGGATTGAACATCAACTCTGGAATGCAGGTACATCCAGCTGACACGTTCCAAATAGGACGAAACGCGCGTCCTGGATTCCACTGCTAGCCACTATCCATCTTTGCTTAAAAATTACTTCGTAAAAATCTTTTAATAATTTTCGACATAGAATAAAATGTTTGTCTTGTTGTTTATCATAACACATTTATATTGTGGGACTGCTGAGGAGTCCTACATTAGGATGAAATGGCCTTTCAGTGATTCCAGGTTTTCCATGGTGGTCTAGATTCAATTAACTCATAACCTCAACTATTGAAATTACTATAATATCCACAAAATCCCCTTCTGATACAAATTTATATTAATTAAATAATCACTGTAAATACTCAGGGGTAGTGGATAGTAATTTCGTGTATGATGTTGTGGAGACGATTCAATTTCATCAAGATCATGAATCGATCAATGTAAGACTACAATTAAAAACTTGGAAGCGTTAGATGGCTGTTCCATCTTAGTGTGGGACTTCTCACCAGTGCTTATTTATGACTCCGCATACGGGAATCTAACCCAAAACTTGTCTCGCTCTCGGACATTAAGCCTCTAGATCTCTGAGTTGGGATCAAACGGTGTTGATGTCTAATTTAAATTAATCGACGACATCGCGCGACTATCTTCTGTGGGTAACTGACTCACATGTAATAAATATTAATGAACACACCTGGTCAACTTTTTCTTTTGAGTAGATATTTATAACACTAAAATATGTAAACCTATCTAACAATTTATATTTTCATTTGGTGAAAATTTCTGACAGAAAAGAAGTAACAAGTGATATTGTCTGTCTTGTTCTCTCTATTTTATGATTCATGGCATCTAAGCTTGTGCATACCCACAAACATTAGGCATATATTTATATATATACAGTAGGAGTAAATAACATCACTCAAATATTAAACTTCAAAAGAGATAATTAAAGACATAAGAAAGGTAGAAGCGAAAATGGATTAAGAAGAGGGGAAGGAGAACAGGGGGGAGAAGAAGGGAATAACTGAAGACTAGTAATGCTAGTGACAATGAAGATGATGAAACTGATTTTATTTAAACACTGAGTTTGCTTTTCTTCCCCTTCTCTTTCCCATATTCATTCAATTTAGTGATTTCTCATATTTCAGATAATTGTCAATAACGTGTCTAATTAAATACACAATAGTAATAATGACAGATAAATGTAGTCGGTACTATTCACTAATGTTGATAAATTATATTATCAGATGGGAGATAAAATGTTTCTTTATATTCTGTTAAAAGTTTCTTACATAATAGTATGTCAACACACACTCACACTATACTCAATCATTTTATTGTAATTCTCCACTCATTTCATCCTGTATATATAGAATAAATAAATGATAACGGATTGTGTACACTATTTGGTCATTTAGCTAAAATAAATAAGTTTTGAAGACATTAATAAAGTCGAAGCTTTTCAAGTGGTGGGGACCATTTGCAGCTTGCGTGGATGCTTTCAGTGTTGTTATATTTTCTGAGTGAGAAGGTTTAATTCCATAGCTTTCATTGTCATTCTGAACAATATTATTAACGCCTAATTTATGTAAAAGTGAATATATTAGTTATTATACAAGCGCTAAAACAGTTAGTTCTGGTGACCTTGTTTATAATCGGTTGTCTCCGTAGATTTGGTTTTTCTTCATTCGTCTTTGTACTCAACTCGACCGTCTCGTTCGACTGACGTCTGATCATGTAGTTGACTGACCATTTTTTGTATAGGTTGATAGATCAGGTCTATTTCCATGTGCTTAATTACTACAAATCAACACGAATTCTATGCTTCCAGGAGTTCTCCGACATTCTCAGATTTCCAACGATTTATTAATTTTAGAACTAGCTCAGAGAATTCAACACCATTAAAAACTTAAATTTTCTCATTCACAAATGAATTATTATCATTTACTTCAGCAAATATTCAATAAAGATAAGAAGTTTACCAAGATGATGACTATGTTTGCAATCATTAAATATATTTACTGAAGTGTCTGTAAATATTAAGCTATGGTTTCTATACTGTACAATAAGTTCATGTATTTGATTTTGTGATCGAGGAAGTGTTTGCTCACACTGTTTTTAATGGCCAAATAAAGAAAAAAAACAATATTTCAGTTCATGATAGAGTTTCAATGAAACGAAATAAAATAATTAAGTACATTATAATATGATAAAATAGGTATTAAATGTGCTAAAGAATTAAGTATCTTTACATAATATTATGAAACGAAGTGAAAAAGACGGCATATTGTAGACGTTTTGAATCACTAATGTTCATTAAAAGTTGTCTACCCAAAATACTTCGGATCTGTTGGCCAGACAGCATCAGCAACAACCTACTGTGGGAGAGAACAAACCAGATCCCAGAGGAGGAAGAAATCAGGAAGAAGCGCTAGAAGTGGGTAGGATACACATTGAGGAAAGCACCTAACTGCGTCACAAGACAAGCACTCACATGGAATCCTGAAGGCCAAAGGAGAAGAGGAAGACCAAAGAACACATTACGCCGGGAAATGGAGATAGATATGAGAAAAATGAACAGTAATTGGATGGAACTAGAAAAGAAGGCCCAGGACAGAATGGATTGGAGAATACTGGTCGGCAACCTATGCTCCATTGGGAGTAACAGGCGAAAGTAAGTAAGTTCTAACTTATTATTATCTATATCATTATATCCAATTGATTCATGTTACTCTACTTAGTTATTTTAAGAGATTTACCAATCATTAAAATTCTTTATAATTGATTTTATTCTAAAACTAAAAAGAATTAAAGTAATTAAATAAAAAAATACACTGAACAGTTGTGTTCGTGCTGAATGATGACTTTTCTGATATCAAAGTTAATGTCCTCACAAGAACTGTGATAGAAAATCATTAGAGTTTGTTGAAAACATGTCAACATTCAGTCATCTAGTTAGAACATAACCATTTGCATAATACATCATAGTCAAACTATAAAAAAGAGCTAACTTGAACCTTGATTTTAATCATTTTAACTGATATTAGTTCATAAAAACATTAGTCAGTAATTATACAAACTATTTAACAAGCCACTTCAGTAAATCATTATTTGATTCAATAATAAGTTATTGTGTCCATTATTTTCAATAATTTCAACTTTCCTGGATCCAACTAGGCCTTTAACGTTAACCTACTTTCGAAAATTTCAACAAATTACTAATCTACCAGTTTAAATTGACTCAAATGTTACTGAAATTAACTCTCGTGGATGATATAAAGAAAGTTTATTTTACATCCTAAATTGTACATAATAAGAAAGATAATGAGACGTATATATTAGTTCCGAATCAAAAGAGATATCCACTTCAATAGATCCTAATAAATGACATGAATTCAGTTAACCCAAAATTTATGGTTAATAATTTCCTTCAGATATATTATTGTAATTTTGAGTTTTAGTATATAAATTGAAATTTTATTTATTTATTTTTAACCTGATCCCCTTGAGGATTTAAATTCAGGTTTTATTATATATAGGAAAAAAATAGACCACATGTCATGACAATTTATCATCACTTATGTGAATAGTCTACCCCCCCCCTTGATTTTTGTGAACCTTTGTTCAATTAATTTTTACTCCAACCCAATTTTTATCCAATCTAACCTTAATATAATTTATTTATTTTTACTTACTGCGAAAAAGTAGGCATGTTGAAACATCGCATTCTATTAGAATTTTATTTGACCACCTATCGGATTACTTTATTATTACAAAAATAGATCACTCAATAATAGCAATGAGAGGTATGTATATGAAAACTCATTGACAATGATTGGTGAATTATCCAATCTAAGTAATTTTCAATTTTTTCTCATCACCTATCATTCTTTATGAAGTAAATTATTCAACTCTTTCGATCCTATAATATATCAATATTCTGTCCCTTATTTTTTTGAAAAAAAAAGGATTTTCTTTTGGTATTCACTCTTTTTGTTTGTATTTAACTTAATTATCGTAGAACTTTCATTTAAAATCTCATCAAACATTGAATATTATATCATATCAAAATGAGTTACAACACAGGAATGAGTTCTATGGTAAAACATGGTTTTTATCTAAACTTAAAAAAAGACAGATCCTTAAAGAGTATGGATATTACAATGATTGATAATAAAAAAAATTAATATTTCTATGTCTAATATTCAAACTAATCAATATATGCTCATAGATTCATTTAAACATTTAACTCAAATGCCGAAAACGAAAATGAAGTTAAAATCTAATGAACATTTAACATCACCAGTTAATGGTGTTTATATTATACCACGTGAATTGTCACAAATGAATACGAATGATAAATTAACTGAATTCAATCAATTCTATACAAACAAAAATAACAGTAATAATGATAATAATAATAATAATAATAATAATAATAATAATACGAATAAGAATATTTTTACAGTAATTCGTACAGAAAAAGCAGTCAAAATGTTAGCTGAAATACCAAATCATATTGGAGAATATATTTGTCAATTATGTTTTCAATGGTTTCCAGATGCATTTTGTTTAGCTGAACATCCATGTTCATGTATGGCAAGTTTAGCATATGCATGTGAAATTTGTGGTAAAGTAAGTAACTATTATTATTCTAATCATTAAACACTTTTGTAATTTATCAAATAATACTAAGAACTATACTATTAGGCCAGATAGTAAACACCCAATTATAAAACCATTCAATTTTATTCAAAGATACTACTCTTATTTATAGGTTATATGTCTTATGACACCAAACGAACTACTCAGTTAAAGTGGATATATGTTTTAATAACTACGCTAATTATGTTGATATCTGAGTTTGTAGTTCAAATTAAGGTTAGTGATAGAGAAACTTTAGTTTTCAGCCAGTGGTTCATAATTTTGAACCGTTTTCCAATTTAAAAAGTTTTGACTGTATGTGTTAAACAACCTGCAATACAAATTAATACCTATTTTTCAGTTGCTATTATTATGCTTAGACACTTTCTGTTCATTATAAATCGTTATCAGTACATAAATCTATAGAAGAATATTTGTCTAAAGATAATATTTGCCATTAAGTGATATCAGATGAAAAAAATAGACGTCTCGACAACAGACCTAATCCAATAATAAATATACACTAACTATTTACTTATATTGAAATGGACATTCAGAATCTTTTATGATATACTGTGACTTTCGGAGTCAACAAACCAATGTAGACAATAACTTGTCAGTAACATTACTTAAAGATCGTTCGACATCATATATTGATTGAATTCTCACATATGTATTACCAGATGCTAAGTGCTTCAAAAGTATCATGTACACTCTATGATCACAACTGACTGAGTTTGACCTAGTCTAGAACCTTAGGTTTACATTAATAAATGATCTAAGGTGAGTTTTGGATTATTCTTTAAGTGATATTAGTCCTTGATAAAAATTGATTTTATATATGTCTATGAAGCCAAGTAATTAGATTGTGTTCATTGTTACAATGAATAGTTGATATAATTGATTATTAAATTTTGAATTCTAACCGCTTTCAATGTATATAATGAGAAAGTAATTCTGTATTATGATAGTGTTTTAGCTAACCAAATAATTAAGCCATAGTTAAGTTACTTACTCAATTTCTGTCCTCAGTAAATGTCATTTTTGATATTTTACAGTTGAAATGAAGATGTAGAAATTCAGAGATTATTTTGTCTTTTACAATATACCTAAAAAGAATTAATTGATTAATTCCATCTCATATGAATAGAGGGGAAGCCTTTTTTCATTTCTACAAACTTATTTGTACAGTGTAATTCCCTTTCCATACAATTATATACATTATCTTGTATTTATATCTTATACAGGTATTCAATTGTCCAGCAAATTTAGCATCACATCAACGTTGGCATAAACCACGAATAGATAATAATCATAAAAATATTCGCCAGACAAAAATAATCAGTAATAAACGGATAAATAATGATAAACTACAAAATTCAATTAAAAGTTCCAATTATTCAACTAATGATCATGTAACTTGTTTATTAAAACAAAATCCTTCATCATCTGAATTAGATCGACAACAGTTATCCATTTATTCAGAACATATCAATAATGTGTTTAAAACAAGTAAACATTACAGAATATCATGTGATGAGAAGATGCACTATGAACAAGTATACAATGTTTCAAATGTACAATTCAATGATTCTATGAATAATCACTTAATAATTAATGATACAAATGTAATAACGACTACAGCTACTAATACTACTAATGAAGCAATTCATTATTCCAATTCATTGTCAAATAAAAATACTTCCAGTAAACAAATTAATCCTTTTTCAGTTGAAGCACTCCTAGCTTGATTTCTTATTTATATAATATATCTTTAGTTTTTCAAGGCCACTATCCTTTTTCCTTTTCTTTCTGTATTGCACTTTTACCCTCTAACCAACTTGTTACTGGTCAAAAACTCTTTCTGATTATGATTCATTTTTATTTCATCATGTTATCTTATGTTATACAAACGTTCTTTTTCATATCTATTATGTCTTACTTCTTGGTGGGTAATCAAGGTTTTGACAATTAAATTTTCATTTCCCCAATGAAAACTAACATTTATGCTGTGTCTCTGTTTTTTAGATTCTCTGTTATCACAATAAGTGAATGAATAGAAACTATACTGTTTGTTATCGTTATGAGAACAAAGTTAATAACTTCGATTGTACTGCTTTGAGTTTGAGTTCATACATAAAGGAGAATACGCTATGCTGAACTATTTTTTCTTTATTTTATGTATCAATCAGTATTTTTCCATATGTATCTTTTATTGATGCATTTAGCTGACATAATTGTTTCCCACTAATGTAAATTTTATGTAATAATAAGAATAATAACCCAACTGAATTTCAAGCTGTACATAAAATAATGTAAATTATTTACAGATCATGTGTATAATAATCTGAGTATTTATAATTTTTTTTAAAAAAAGCATTACAACTTCCCTATGTTAATTGTTATCTTATGAGAATGGTTGTAAAGATTCCTTGTTGAACCGTGAGTGCGTAGTTCCAAAGAATATTGTGAAAAACAATTTTCCAGAAGATTTTCTTATTAAAATTCTAAATTTCATAATATACTCAGTTATTTGGGTATATAATTTACGTCTTAACGACTTAGTTTGAGAATCGTGAACAGGTTTTATGTGTAATCTGTTAGTAGTTCGACCGTTACATTAATTTCAATAATTTTATTAGTCATTTTAAGTTGTCTTGACAAGAACTTGAATATCCTGTTTACTTAACAATTGATGCTAGTACTCTTAAATTAATCTTACAAAATAATTGACAGTTCGCCTAAAAAAAAACTGAGGAAAGTTCGAGAAGGTGGTTTACAGTGGCAAAATTATTTTGAAGGTGGGAGGCTGTTATAGAGCGAAAATAATTTATGCTTATGCTAACGAGACCAATTGTTTAGATTAATGTAAAATATAATCCAATTATGATTACTTATGAAAGGTCAAATTATTAGTGATAAGTTTACAATTAAACAGTGATAAAACACGAGGTATGACTGAAAGGTAGTAAGAACAAATATTGATGCAGAATAGTATGAATTCATAATATTTTGAGGTTACTCGTCAGCTGCTTACAATCAAATATGTAATAGAATTTTACATTGAGATAAGAAATAGTGTGAAACAATTGACATAAATGAGTGTAAATGATTGGGATGACAAAGGTTTACAATAATAACTATATATATATATATATATATATATATATATATATATATATATATATATATATATATATATATATATATATATATGTTCGCATTTCTGAGCATGTTCCAAAAAACTTGAAGCTGCGACGGACTACGGCTCTCAACAGTGCAATAGCTCGGCATTTACTTGACACCGGGCATACAATCGACATTCCACACGCTTTTAAAATCGTCAGTAGACAAAGAAATACGCAATCCGTTTTGCTGAGGCGATCGCGACAAAAAAACTTAAACCAGATTTATGTATTCAAAAAGAGACAGTAGTAAACTTATTATTACCCTGGTAATCCATTTTTATTTAAGTTTTATTGTTTTTTGGTTATTTGTGTTATTATATTCATTTATTTATTTTTAAAATATTTATTTGGTGTTATCTTCCTCCCCCATTACCGAATTCTTAAACCAACTTTTCATTCACACGTTTCCGCCCACTTACCCTCTTAAATTGTTAACTTTTCAAACTCTATTCAATTATTATGTAACCTGTCTTATCACCGTTTAATTCCATGAATCCTTCACTATTTAATTCTAACATATATATATATATATATATATATATATATATATATATATATATATATATATATATATATATATATATATATATATATATATATATATATATAGTTATTATTGCAAACAGTAGTACATTTGCTATTGAAACAATTTATGTACAAAATAAATAACAGTAAATAAACATGGCTAAAAGTAATAAAGCAGTGGTACCTTTGTAATTTAATTTTTCTTTTCAATTCGTTCATTAACCAATGATAATCAAACTTGACTAGTAACTTTAATTATTGTCGGTCATGTCAATGAGAAGATAAAACTAATTTAACTTGACTGTTAGATAAGATAATAGGCTGATAATGTGCCATCTCTATGTGTATGAAAGTTTATTTTCGATAATTTTGTCGAAAATTGCTGAGGGTAACAATATGATCTCAAGTCTTATGATAATAATAATAATAATAATAATAATAATAATAATAATAATCAATTACAAAATAAAGAATAACATTTATCAGATATGGTAATACTTCTTAACCTCACAATAAATATGTACTTGATTAGAAGGGAATAATACATCTTCAATTGATTATAATCATTTGGTTAAAATTGATTGACTTGAAAATATTTAATGTTAAAACAAATAAGTTTAATAATCAAGCACTTGACAACATAATTGTTATTACTTTTTATACTATATACTGATACACTCTACCACTTTTGTCAGTATTTTGATTGAATATTCTTATGGACCATTGAAGAGTCCTTTGGTGACTAAAAGAAATGACGACTTCACAATATGAACCGCACATTATCCAACTTGACTTTTGAATGTTAAGGAATTACCTTAATGGTTAATAGATTGCAGATAAAACTATTTGTAATTTTAAGAATTCTTAATAAGTATAGTTTAAAATAGAATTATGTTTCTTATTCTGTTTAGCTTAACATGTCTTATTCTGCTTTAAATACATAAAAATTAATCTTATCATTTATTTGTTAAAACGATTTTATTGTTTTATTTGATTGCGTTCCGAGAAATTCACCAGCATACTTTAAATGTAATGACTTATAACCAAAAAAGTTAAATCTATTCTTTAGACAGATGGATTGATTTAAAAGTATTGTAGTGAACGGGAACAGAAGTGGGGACAATCGAATGTATTTAAACACATAAATTACAGAACGTCTTAGCGAAATTTCAGCACCATACAGTAAATACTTCATTTGCAAAATACCAGACAATCGTCTCAGAATTCATTGTTCCTTCGTTTCCACAGTAATCATTCTCTGTTCTGGTTCTCTTTTCTTTGACCTTAACCTTCTGAAGCCAAGTATTTCACTTTCGATTGATGATACATTCTACTTATATCTATAAACATCAGTAGCACAAACCACATCATCTTTTAAAATTACATGCTTCAATGAATAAAATAATTTCTGACTAATACATTACTATAAAGGATCGGTTGATTTAATAAGATACTTAAATGATTAAACTGATTATTTCACTTACTAACCGATAAATAAATCCGAGCCGAGTGGAATTTACAAGATATGACAACTGGTCAACTATTTGAATATTTTAAAGAGTCAAAACTATCGTTAATTTAAAGAGTAATTAACCAGAATAGTATGACTAAATTAATTTTCGGATAATATATAAGCAAAGATTGATGAAATTGAAGATCAGAAATTAGGGGGCGATTTTCCATTTTTGTCAATCATAACATATTTAACACTGAACAAATACAGATTCACTAGTATGGTCTTGTAAATTTCTGTTGCTGATATTTATATTCGTCAGTCTCTGTTATCATCCTGAGTGAAGTGGTTCGATACAACCTTTAGTTATACGATTGTAGCATGTTTGATATGAAGAAAGCAATTAGTAAAATTAATCCCCAAATAAAACGAAATGAACATCCGGGATTGCTATGCCAGCCAAATACCAAATTAAATGAAATATGACTTCGTAAAAAGATATATTCAGTTGCCTATTTTGATAGCTGAACTCCTATTCCGTAGAGTCGTCGATGGTCAGGTTAATTAATAGACTTAATGGCTGAGCTTACCGGTTTTTCGATCCATTCTTATTGAAATTTTACTAGTTCATTGTACTACCCGCCAATCCTCATCAGTCCATTGAATAGTTACAAATCAAGAATAAGACTACTCAAACCAGTTTTGAAAATTCATTTCTAAAAAATGTGAAATAGGACTATTAGTCTTTTGAAAACGATCTTAGAATTATAAAGTTGATCTTGGAATAGATGACTGATGATTTTTCCTCGCAAGCAGTTCAATGGAAATTTATAAAGATTGAACTGCAAAATATTACAAAACCTGTTTAACATTATCCGAAAATTCATTACATTGATTCTCTTATAACTAAATTTATACATTTAAATCATAGGATAACATTTACAGGTGCACTGATTTTTTAGATACCTTGTTATTTCGACTAAATATGAACTCACAGTATTTAACGTAAGCCAGTCCTATTTCAAATTCTTACAATCTAGATTTACTTACAATCATAGTGGTTTGTTTGTTGACCAATGGATCCAGATCCTATTGCTTATATGAGTAGATTACAGTCTAACGAAAGAAATCTGTTATTCTTTGGATTATTAAAATTATAGATTTACTGAACAAATGAAGATGGATTTCAACAACTTGATTGTCATTTAAAAAACAATAATAAACGCTAAGATCATCAGCTCTAATGTTAGTACAGTCTACTAATAAGTAACGTTAAATAACATTAAATTTTACAAGGTTGCTCATAAATATTTTACTTTATTTCTTGTTCAATTCATTATCCTAGATATTTACAACTAAACAAATCTATGTAAATACAGGTTTATTTTACAGTTAGATATATTTACAAAATGATTTATTTGTTGATTCATAACCTTCATTCAATTTGATTATGATTTGTTATTTATAATAAAAAAACAAATGATTATTTGTAGATTACTATATTAAGTGAAATGATAGAAATGTTGATCATGATGATGATGGTTATCTGTTAGAAAATTATGTGTTAAGTATCATCTAAAGAGAAAAATATTGTCCGATTTGAACTGATTCACTATGTATATTCCTCCCTTTTTACTCCCCCCTCCCCCCCGAAAAAAGAAAAAAAGCGGAGAGAAAGGAAACATATTCAAGCACATGCTTTAGAATTACACTTTCTTCTTTTTTTAATTTCAAGATCGGTAAATATTGAAGATGTTTAAATATGAACTTGTGATAAATATTATTTACATAAGTATGTATATATAATATTGTTTAAATGAATTATTTCATAAGGTCATACATGATGATACATGTGTAAATAAAAGATAGATAGATAGATATTTATATTCTTACTATTTTAAATTATGACTATAATTTTCATGGTATATTTCTATGGTTAACTGAAAATGTGATTCTATTTAATAACGTGATGTTGTAAGCATTTATTTATATTGAAATAATTAATTAAATGTTTGCTTTCAAGAGCTTCGCAGGAGGGGGGGAGTTTGGATCTATTGATTTCCTATCTTCTTAGTTTAGTTAGTGAGTACATCACAATGTATTGATGAACATGTTCAATAAGATATTCACTACAACTTCTGTTTAATTGATCAGACTTTTTTCAAGTATTGGTGAAGCTTTAAAAATGTATAACTTACATCTTAAAAGTTCGAAAACAAACGACTTAATGATTTAAACTATTAGCTCTTTAAACATCCATTAAGATCATATATATTATTGTTTGATTCCCAACAACTGTTGAGATCGTTTCAAAAGATTAGAGAAAATATCAAGTTTTACCGAGGTTCTTTAACAGTAAATATATCAGAGAGTGAGAAGTGGTAGTACTCATGAAAAAAAAACGAGAGTGTTTATTGATTAAAAATATTATGATTTTTTCGTTGACTGACGTGATTATAAGAATCATGTACATTAAGTCACTCCCTATCATAAACAGTGAAGATATTCATTAGAACACTTTAAAAAAAAAATTAAGGATGGTTAAATAAAGACAATTTATGAAGTCAATAGTTTTTAATTTTAACCATATAAAGTAGTGTAGAATTTTTCATAGAGTTCCAAGAACTAGTTATAATTAATGATTGAAGACTGGATAGAATGAAGCTAAACAAGTGGTCTATATTTACTCAATGATTTTCTTTCTTTCTGTGTTATTGTAAACCTACCTTATCCTCTGACCTGATTATTTTCTCTGGACTGTTCGTTATTTTAATCCTTCATTATTGATGACACTTTTATTCTTTTCACCACTTTACTGTTCTTTATGTTGACTTTTCTTCATTGTCTCAATATGAAGAGGAATTCGACAAGTTTAATGGTTACATATTTGTATCAAACTTTGTATTGTTCATTTTCATTTGTCTACTGATAACGATAACCAATAGTAATGATAAACTTCAGATTTTCATAAAAAAAACATAATATGAATAATTCTTTAATCTGATATGGTCAATTCACAAAAACTTTCAGTTTTCATTGCGAGCACTATATTTTACAGATATTGATTCGACACTGTAAACTCTTTCATATACACAATTTATTACAATCTGAATTCTATATTAAAGTTAAGTAAGAGATTGATGCTTAGTCTAATTAAATTCACAAGTTAATTAAAGACATTTAAAGTATCACTTAAAAATTGTTTAAATTAATTAATTAACTGAAATCATATCACAGTTTAAACAATACTTATCCATATAAGAAATAAAATTACTTAGTAAAGACATATTTTTTTGATTGGCATCATAAATCGATGAATGTTGGACGACCATTGAAAACCTGGAAGTACTGGACAGCTGTTTAGTCCTAGTATGGAACTCCTCACCAGTGCGTATCTACGATCCTGCACTCAAGATTCGAACCCGAGACCTTTGTTCTCACGTGAGAACACTTAACTTCTAGACCACTGACTCGGCATTGTATTTTATTGAAAATAAAACGACATAGAAACATACAAACTTTAGTTTTGAATATCTTTATTTATATAACAAAATTTAAAACCATCTAATCTGTTAAATACAGTGTTATACTTTATGTAAATATATTACTGCAAAAGGATTAATAAAAATAAATGATCGAATATATATTCGCCTTGGGTTACATATTCTATGATCTATTTCACTGTAAAAAATGCGAGTGAATAAGATATTCAATTATGATTTACTACCTTGTGATTAAGAGTAGTATCTATAGTAATTTAGTATAAATTTCTGCTAACATTATTTATTTATCGTAAAAAATCACATGTTTTAATAGAAAAATGTTTCTGTGTACCTTAAATGAGTAATTTCCACTTCAGTAAACTTAGAGGTTAATAAAAAGAACATTAAGAGATGTAGCTGAAAGTCGTTTCATTTTTGTTATTTGTGTTCGGTTTATGGGTGATTGTCATCAAGAATTATATTCTGTTGAAACACTATCGAAAACTATGAAGCATTGGATGTATAACAACCTTCAATAATAAATCTGTGATATTCTGGTCGAGTGATGAGCTTGATACCACTTGATTAATGGGTTGAAATTCAGTAATTCACTTTTTAAATTTCAGTCAGTCATCAGTACATTGTATTCCTAGTTTAATATCGAATTTCTTATTTTCAGCTTGCTCAACTTTACAGATTACAGTTTCCCATTGATATCAGTTCATATTTGAGAGCATTCTAGAATTAGATCATGTTTTAAAAAAGTCTGTTAAATTTATTACCACTGTTGTCAGAATAGGGATTTGTGGAGATTTTAGGAGTTTTAAATTTTGAATTCATGAGTCTAACTAAGATAGAATACCACTGAAAACCTGACCAGCTTCAAGATGGATTTCCTGGAGTTCGAGTGATCAGTGGAGTCCACTTCGTGTCAGGTGTGAGGCAGATGTCCACCTCAGACAATGGATGAATGGATGTGCAAGATCACGGATCTATTGTAGTTAGAAATCAACACCGTTGAATGCCGACTCAGTGGTTTAGGAGTTAAGCGTTTGGGCGCGAGACAAAAGGTCGTGGGTTCGAATCTCGAGTGCGGCATCTTGGATATGTACTGCTGAAGAGTCCCATACTAGGATGAAATGGCTGTTCACTGCTTTCAGGTCTTCAGTGGTGGTCTATCCAAGATATACTCATGAATTCGAATGTTAGAATATTACTTTTGTTTCGATGAATATGATTAACTGATTGATCACTGAATTGTATTAATTTTCCTGATTAATAGCGCATTCAAACCAAAAGTAAGATAAATAGATATTCAGTTTTATATTGATGTTTATGAAGATTTTCAGAAAATAATAACAGTTTCACCTTTAAATAATATCACTGAATTCCTTCAATCATCTTGGAATGACTGTACAACAAAAACATTTCAAAGTGTGCGTCATTGTTACTTTGAAATCATATTGAATAACTATTCATTAAACCACTGTTGATTTCAGTAAAATGTGAACAAACTGAGTTTCATGATCTCGAATCACAATACTTTTAATATATTTTATCTTATTTTCCGTTTAGATTTATGTAGTGAAGGATAAGCTGTATGGAGTGCAAAGTAGATGCAAGCATCACTCGTGTACTAACATCAATTTATCCCGTTGAACGAGGCTCTTTAACTACTAAAAATATTTTCATATAAAAGCTTCATAACCCAATAAATTGTTTTTTACTCCTTAACAAACGTCCAAAAGGCTTAAAAATCAAAATTGTATTTAGTAGGGAATAGTATTGGGAATATGATGAATTTTCCAAACGTAATCTTGTCGAATTTTCAATAACTTAAAAATCCATATTATTCAGCATCTAGTAAAACAGCTTAGCTTTCTGAGATCCGTCTTCAGTTGTAGTAGGATACTGAATGTGACTGAATAATATGACTACTTTGGTACTTTGTCACTCTGTGGTAGTTTTTGTTAGATATATGTTAGCGTTTCAAACGTTAAATACTGAGTAGGAGTTGATAGATCTACAACAGAATTCACTTACTAAGTAAAAATGTGTGTACTGGTCCTTGAATTACAAGATTTTATGTGAAAGCAACTGATACTACATGACCATTCAAATCGAGCTGAATTCAGTAAAACTAAGGACTGCAGCATAATAGTTGAAAGTTGATGACAGATACTCTGCTCATTTAACACGCTACTTAAATATTTGAGGTAAGAAAGAATCGTCATTACATTGACAAGGTTATTTCTCTTATCCAAAAATTACCATATAAAATCACTTTTAACCTCAATAGAACTCAATTAGTTGCTCTTTTTACACATGATTGATCTATAGAAGCTGTTATAATCAGTACTTATAACCATTTTAGAATGTCTACCTTCAGGCAGTCGTATTTAACATTCGTGTATTACTTATTATTCAATGCGATATAGTATCCAACTGCAACCAAATATATATTATTAATGTTTAGGTTCTCTTAAATAGATTCTTCAAATTTTATTTTCAGGAGTTAAATATCACCAGGAAACATATTTACAAAACAGACTTAAACAAGATTTCCCTACAATTACCATGACCAAGAAACATTTTGAACAGCTTTACCACGATAAAATTTTGCTAAACACACACAAACAAACATCTGTTAGGTGTTGGTTGAGTACCTTTCTCTTCTAATTTCACGGTAGATCATTTTTTAGAGGAAAGATGCACGTATGAATATTTTGTACAACAGAAATATTTCGAAATTTCATCAAAAACAGTAACTTTTTTCTTTATTAAGTACCTTGATAAATTAATAATTAACATGATTTACAATTTTATTACACATGATAAATAGTCAGAAACAGAAAGGAAATTCACATAAATAAAGTTTCATTATTAGTTGCTATGTGATTATTAATCAAATTAATGATAGAGATATGGATAGATAAATATCTATCAGACAAAAATGTATCTTTGGGGGAGGTTTAAATAAGTATAATTAGCCTTTAGCTATATATATAAATTAGGTACAATTTGTAAATCCAGTTTTCACTGTAAACTTGATATCAGTTGTAAAATTAACAACTAAAGAATGCTGAGGCTCTTATTTTTCTCTAATTTGAAGCTCTTAAGCTTAGTGTAAATCCAAAAGTTAACGTGCAATCTAACACAAGATTGTAAGATTTAGAAATAATCCAAACATATGTGGACTGCTAGGCTGCATTCAATAGATTACACCACAAACAGATCTTAAGAAGTCACTAAAATTCAGGTGGTACTGAGCTTCTTTCTAGCCAATATGGACAAAATTTGAGAAGTAATTTTCGAAGTTCTAAAGAAAAGCTAAGCACGGTGGAGTTCACTCACTCCGGTTGTAAGAAAATGACCTATAAGTGACATTGACTGTGTAATATTGCAAATTAATTCTAACTAGAACTGTAAACCATTGGATGAAATCATTGAATTTTCCCGAATGACATGTTACAAGTATACTAGTGACTTGCCATTCACAGCTCTTCTATTTTTCTTTAATAAAAGAAAGGAGCCATCTTTCAAATTCATCAGTCATCAACTACACTCAGTCTCAGTATAATTTAGCTCATGATGTAAGAAATAATACAACAAGACATTGATAACTACTCAATACATTGTCAATGTAAATATGAAATTAACTTGCAATTGGAAAAACATCTTAACAGTGAAACAATACTTATTCACAGATTATATATGTTACGTCTTCTACTTCAATACGGCAAAATACGATATACAACTAACGGCATTCGAGCGCATAGAACTCACACAGTCGCGAAATCAAGAGACAGAAGAAGCAGTAGAAGTGATTTCTGGGTAAGAATCAAAAAATGTACAGGAAAACATGTGTATTTATCGTAATTAGCGTTGGGTGTAACATCATCATAACTCAGCCAATCCGCAAAGAGGCAAGTTATAGTACCATCTAGTCGTAGGATACTACGTTGATGTTCTAGAAATCTCCATCAGTTTCTGACGAAGTGGAAACCCTTCGGCTCCTTTAGGGCTCCTGGAGGCTCCATCGTGTTTCTCAAAAGCCGCCTCAACAGTATGGAACATATAAAAAGAGTGCTTCCAGGTTTTCAGTGGTAATCTAACCTAGACTAGTTCATGATTTCAATGAAAATAGATTAAACACTATGTAATTAATCTCCAATTATGTTGTCTTTGCTAGTAAGCAGTTTAATTCCTTACTAGATTGTTAAAGTTAATACTTTTGAATGTTCATCGGAAGAATCATTAAAATCTACAAATCAAACAATCCAATCGAAAGGAAACGGCGTGTATTTCAATAACAAAGAATTATATAGTATGTTTTAATACAAAAAGAATATCGTAATCTGAAAATTACATACAAAAAAATAATAACAAGAATAATACAAGAAATACAAGAGACCATGTTACGTAAGAATGAAATAGATGTTTAATTTTTATACATTCATTACTATTCTACTTTTTAAGAAAATTAAGAAACTGTTCCTATTTATTATTATAAATTGGTATAAATATGCAATATCAGGAGTTTTGTGAATATTATATTAATTTTAATAATTGGGATCATGAGTCGATTGAAGCTAGACGACCATGGAAAACCTGGAAGCACTGGACGGCCGTTTAGTCCTATTGTGGGAGTCCTCAGCAGTGCGTATGCACGATCCTGCACCCTGCGAGATTCGAAACCAGGACCTATCGGTCTTGCATGCAAGCGCTTAACCTCTAGACCACTGAGCAGGCATCCAACGGCGTTAATGTCTAACTTCAACTAATTCACGAAATTGAGATAATTTATACCAACTTAGTAGAGTAAATTGGATGGGTTGACCAATAATTTACTTATGAAATTAATGAATCTTTCGAGAGAGAAAATTTCAGAAAATAGAACAACTAATCAACTGAATTAATACGTGAGCTCGTTGTCATGTTGAATTTATGAATAATTTTCACTCTAGTCACCAAGAAAAAAAACCGCTTTTTTCTATTTTTTTAAATATTAAGTGTATATTGTGAAAATGAGAAGTGATAATTACTGTTCATATTCATCTATTGGTCTATGTAAATTAGCTGATTTTGAAATTGGTTGATAGCATAGACTGATAACAGCATCTTGAATATTTGGATCGCTAATTTTCACTAAACTAAAATTCTATAGTTTTATATACTTCAAGGTTCCAAAATTAATTTTATGTAAATACTATGAATGTTCACCAACGTAAACCTTAACGTAAAAAAAAAATCTGTATGTTTCTCCTTAATCTCCAGTATTTTGCTATTTGGTATTACCTCGTAACAAATACTATTACCTTTTTATGTGTTAGTTGAATTCTTTGTAGGATGGATGGAATAAATCTTGAGCTGTTTCTTTTCAAATTGCTTCAGCATTTTATGCTACCAGGAAGAAATCATATAACACTAATGAATATGTTTGTATAGTTGTGGTGTGTGCTACTTGTACTGACATAAGTAGTATATGATATTAGTCGTGAACAGAAGGTCTGACAGAAGAGCGACAAGAGGATCGAACAGTAAAGAATGGAAACAGAATGAAATTTGCATGAAAATGCATGAACAATGAAGTCTGAATCATTTGAGACAATCGGTGGGCATTTTGCAAATTAAGCATTTACTTTGTGATTGTTAGATTTTATTAACAAGTCCTGTAATTTTGTGTTAAATACATATGATTATCCCCACCCGTGTTCTGTTCATTACATAGTTAGGTCGAAAAATCTTTCTTTCCAAACAACTGAATGTCATTTTCCCAAAGTAAGCTTCTTTACTATAATATAAAACAAATCTGTACACATTGAACAAATGAACTATTTTCATGATACTAAATACATACAATGATTATGTCACCAGTAAAATAATAATTAGAAAGCGATTATAATATCAATATTGACATGGTAACAAAATAATCAATTACAATGAGGTTGATCATGGTGTGACTTTATAAACTATCCTTTTTTCTTTTTCCATCTTATTTTAAAATAAATTACATTTTAGATAATAAAATTTCGTTAAGTTACCGTTAAAAATGTATGATCTAATGAAATTACTTTTCATCAATGATTGATATCAAAATGAGAAAAACTTTTAACAGATAGATATTGTGTTACAATTTAGTAATATCAGATGGGTTTTTGTGGAGATTGAAGTAATTTCAATGGTTAAGATCATGAGTCAGTTGAAGCTAGACCACCATGGAAAACCTGGAAGCACTGGACGGCCGTTTCGTCCTATTGTGGGACTCCTCAGCAGTGCGCATGCACGACCTCGCCCCTCCCGCGAGATTCCAACCCAGGACCTACTGGTTTCGCGACCGAGCACTTAACCACTAGACCACTGAGCCGGCATCCAACGGTGTTCATGTCTAACTTCAACTAATCCACGAAATTGAGCCACACATTCACCATTGTCTTCAGTGAGTTACTACCTCACAACAGACCTGGTTGAACTCCACTGGTCACTACTTCTCAACTGACTCATGATCTTAATCATTGAAATTTAGTAATACTTTATCAGTCTAAACATTTATTATTTCACATAAAGATGTACGAATGACTTTATGGGCTTATGAAAGGAATCCAGTATTCTCATAATATTTATTTCACTACAATTATCAATACATTAAAATCATTGAACATGTCCAGTACTGTTGTTGCTATTATTATTATTAAATATATTTCCAACGACCATATAAATCAATGACATCATTCAAAAATTCACATGTGCTGTAACTAAGGCAACAGTAATCACAATTTCCCTACTTAAAAAAAATGGTGTAATAATTAATTTCTTGTATAAGTGATTTGTTTCGATTGTTAATATTATTAGTTTCACATTTAATTTAAAAATATTTTCATTCTCCTAGTGAGATTAATACTTATCATGAACTGATGACTTCATCTTGAGAACTGTATAATATAATATCGACTCATTCATGTTCGTTAACTTAATCAATAAAACTCTTGCCATGGCTTCACTTCTTTCATATATATATATAATTCTTTATATGAAATTGCTATTTACACATTTGTAATAATAGTAAATTTTCTAAACTTAACGATTATTGCCTTAATCATTTTAAATTTGTCACATAATAAATTGTGAATTCATTTACTTCTTTATTTTCAATGTTAAAGAATGGATATACGTAAAGCCAACATTTTCATGGTTATCAAATAGTATGAACTACTACCTGTCTTCAAAATAGTTTTCCCTATCAGTTACAAAAGCTTTAAATGCTAATGATCACTGTAAACTAATTTCTTCCAAATCTGAAACTTTTCACCATTACACACACTTATAAAATCATACACAATAGAGCCAATAACATGAACTTATTATTAACATCAATGGTCTCATAGTTCACAGTCGTCATTTTACTCAAGTATGTAATATAGTCTAAAGATTATTCCAGTATTATCAACTTACTACTACCTGTACAATATATAATCAATGTTGAGAAGACTATCTCATTCATAAATCTGCGGAGATAGGCATGAAAAGGTTATTTTGTAAATAGTTTTTGATGTTATTTGTATTTATTCTGTCAAATTTTCACTGCAAGTACATTTATCATTAAATGATTGTACGTGTTGTTTAAGTGTATGACCTTGAATACACTTTCTTCCGTCGTGTTACATTCACAGCATGGCACACGCTGTCACGTACTGACAAATACACTGTTACACACACACACACACTTCTTGTTCTCCATTCGCTCATGATTGTGTTAACTGAAATCTAAATCAAATACCGTCTACATTTAGAGACTATAATCAAAATATATCAAATTCTACGTTTGGTTATACCGCTGGGAGGACATCAATCTTACTGGAATCTTCAATCATCTATAATTGTGAATTTTAGTACCAGACTCAATCGGAACACGCACAAACCTGTTGAATTAAGTAACGTCTCTAATTTTTGTTATGTTTATAACATTTAACTGATATATATATATACTATTTGTACTTAATAAATCTGTTATCATTTTTGAGTTCATATATTGTTTAGTTCATCACATATCTCTTTTCTCTCTCTATGAAATACATTATTCCATTATTTTTATTGTATTATGTTATACTATTACTCTTCATTTCTGCTTCATTTCAATCCAAATATATAGATATAATCAAAGAGAAAACTAAATAGATTCATTGAAAACACATTGAAATAAATCAAATGATTCAAATATGGTTTTAGTTTATTCTTTAACTATCAAACAAGTATTTATCTTATTCTTATATAATTCAATATAAAAGAAAAATTTATTTCATTTAAAATATAGAAAAGAATAAACAGACAATGAAATGAAATAAGACTAGAACAGTTTGAAGGAAAGTTGATGAACAGATTTTTTTTTGGTTAAAATTTCTTTTATAAACTTTAAATTTACAAAATCTCCATTAAGTAATTGAAAAGTTTTTTTCAAACAAACAAACAAACAAAAAGTGATTATCTTTATATGTTCTAATTGTACACATTGAAAACATTGAATAAATAGATATATTGAATGATATTTATTAGTAATGATAATAGAATAGTTAATGTTGACAATCATGTCAAGTTTGATCAGTATATATAAAAGAGGTGAATGTGTGTGTGTATGTATTATTTATCGGTTAATATATTGATACATACTATTCTTCTTTTTTTGTTTGTGGATAGATCAATTAGATTGTGAATGTTAATGTTAACATTTTCATCTATTTACATCTATGTGTTTATATTGAATAGAGATTGGAAACTATTCTACGAATGATCATTTTCTTACTTTTGAAATGAATTTGAAAAGAAAATGAAAAAAAAGGTAACAGATTAAATAAGTGAAAATGAATCAGTAATTAATCTTTTTGTGTGTGCGTGTGTGTATGTATGCGCGCGAGCATACAGGTGTGTGTGTGTGTATGAAAATGATGCATTGTATCATGCATTATGAGAATGTGTTTATGTTGTGTTTGACATTTCGAGCTGTGACAACAAATAAAAAGAAGAAAAAGAAAACACATTAGAAACTATGTGATCCTTCTCTAAACAATAACCAACAGAATAACACCAATTTATAGATTGAATAATAAATGTTATTTCATATCATTAATTAAAATTTTTTTATTGAATAATACCTTTCTTTATTAACTATTTTTAACATGTTAATTGTTATGGTTATAAATGACAGAACCCGCAACTACTCTATTTAATCAATACTAATTGGTAAGTAGAAATTTATTATTTTTGTTTTAAAAAAAAAGAAGAGAAATTCGACAAATGAATTGTGTAAATGAATAAACAAACCACACAAAAAAAAATTAATTTTCTTTTGTTAGTAACTTTTTTTCTTCCTACAATTCATTTTCCTCATTTTATTACAATAATGAATAGATGATTGTATAGATTTACATAATTATAGAAATTTTCATTATCATTATTTGTATTATCAGCTTGATTTGAATTGATCCTCATATATTTTTTTAATATTAAACTTATCATAATTGTTATTAGATGGTGATAAAGAGTAAACAATTGAGTTGAACCATAAGTTATTACTCATGTGTTTAAATGAAATAATAAATTTTTCATTTAAAAAAACCCCCCAAAATATCTCATTTTTAATACAGTATAACCTTCTAATAATAATAATCATACATATATTGATTTTTATTTGTTACTAAGGTAGAAATAAGTGAGATTAATTAGATTATACAGTTTATAATGATTTATTATACATGAGATTAGACAATAGAATTTTATTTACATATAGTTTGTTAAATTTTGTTTAATTAAAAAAACATATATATTAGTTTTATTTATTTAGTTATTGGCTGAAAATTGAAGATTCCTGAATTAATTTTTCACCTTCTTTCTGGACTATTCAATAATACTTCGTCATAGTAACATAAATTGATGAATTAATAACTTTCATGTTGTTTAATGAATACAATAACATTCATTCATTAAATAAAAAGTTGAATAGAAGTTTAACAATATCAATTTTGTAAAATTCAATCAATTTATTTATTTTATTGTGTAATTCTTATACACTGTGATTGATATGTAATGGACTTATTGTTTGCTTGATTGATTTCATAAATTACAATTATTCCGACTAAATATTTGTCAAGTAATTTATATTCGCTTCAACTATAATAATTTTACACCTTTCCAGTTCAAAAACGTGTCTAATCACTAAAAAAGTGTTTTGTACCATTTATCATTATTGAGCGTGGTAAGATCATGTACCCTTAGTTTTAGTGTATTCACTATTGACTAATAATCTAAGTTGAAAATTGGTTGTAGCTAACAGGAGCGCACATGATGATACTACACATCATCTTGGTTTCGTCACAAGACATGCCCTCATATGAAATCCTCAAGGCCAAAGGAAGAGAGGAAGACCAAAGAACACATTACGCCGGGAAATGGAAATAGACATGAGAAAAATGAACAAGAATTGGACGGAACTAGAAAAGAAGTTTTAGGACAGAGTGGGTTAGAGAATGCTGGTCGGAGATCTATGCTCCATTAGGAGTAACAGGTGTAAGTAAGTAAGTAAGCAACAAAAACACATTTTCTTATTTTTAAAATCTTATTAAGTAATAATTATTGATAGAATACAGGAAAAGTGTTACGTTTTAGTTTCCACACAGCTCAACATATATTCACTGTTGAGATTTATATCAATCAAGTATTAAAATATTATTTAATTGATTATGTTAAAACAATGTAGATAACGGAACAACTGAATTCAAGAGCACCGAAAGAACCATATCCTAATGAAACAAAGTTTTTGTCATTTAGTAATTATTACTTAAAATCTAACTTTGAAAAAAAAACTATCATTAGCACTCATAATTAACTGGTTCAAATGAAGATCGGAACACTATACGCAGAAATCTATTAAAAATGAACTAAAATAAAAGTTGAACTTTCTATCTTTTTGTCGAAAAACATCTGTAAAGCAATAATCACATGTTATCCGATCACCGTTAGTCATTATTGTAGTTTGTAACGATAAGTGATAGAACAAATTCATTTTACTAATGGTAAGACATAATGAGTATAATAAATTCTGCCCTTTCATTGCTCATAGATTAAAACCCTAAGTATATTTTTCTTTACCCAATGGAAATAATCGCTTTCATATCTTGGATTAAGTTTCTGATCAACAGAATAATATGAACATTTTGAAGGCGTTTGCTATTCTACATAAGTCATAAAGCTAATATATATACCACGGAGGCCTGCTTGAATATATATATATATATATATATATATATATATATATATATATATATATATATTCTTGCATTGTTCCTTTATACTATTTAAACTTGGATTAATTTTGATTTGGTTTTTTATTCTCTGAAGAGCTGGCTTACACTCAGTCACGAAATATCAGAAAATCTAATTTTTCTACTCATTTGAGTTTATTTATATGAGCCACCTGTTCCTAACATCTGGTTAAATCAACAAGTTATCTGCTTTTGTTAGCTTTAACACAGAACTATGTCTATTAAGCACATAACCTATTCAGGCGCGTTTACGAAAAGTTTTACATCCTTTAGCTGTACAAGTGACAATAAAGTACAGCCAGAGATGTTGTGGTGGCTAGTAACGTCAATTGAAATGAATAAGCATTATTCAGATTTCGAACACTATTTATTTAGACAATATACATATCAAAGTAGATTAATTTAAACCTCCAGAAATTAGGAAATAATTAACTAAGTTCAATCAAAATTGTTTTTTTTATTATTAAATTAAATCATATTCTGAATAATTTGTTTATTATTAGACTAACAGGATAGTATATAGACCAAGCAATTCCTACTGTCTAAACATGATCATTATCTAATAAGGAGGAAACTTAACTACATTGTCTAGTCACATAACCTGAAGGTTACATAACGATTTGATCATTAGGATTCAATCAGTATTAAATGTTGAAAGGATATGATAATCGCCATTACTAATTAATACCACTTTGAATATTTGTTGATCTTCGTTAGTATTGCTTGAATTTGTCTTTCCAATATATTTTTATTCGATAACTTTACATTGCTTTCAAAATTATTACTCTTTAGGAGGATTTTCTTTCCGTTGATTGTTTGTATATAATACTCGATTTTTAAATTCTTACCTATTTAATTATCTATCTACCTGCCTATCTATCCATTTATCTACCTATCTATTCATATGTAAAGAAAGGTGTGTAAACCTTTGCTGATTTTGTTTATTTAATTAGGTTAATCGTGATAAGAAGTTATATAGATTAAAAATATTTAATTTCATTCTTCATATTTTACTAGGATGAAAATCCAACCTCACAAATGAAATGAAAAGAAACTTGTATCTTTATGCTGTGGTAACACATCAACAAAAGAAAACAGGATAAAATAGATGAAATCATATTTTCTTCCTCTCTCCAATATTGGTTGATGGAGTGTGTGTGTGTGTGGTGGGGTGGGCGTGTGTCCTGTAAAATGAAGAGGAAATCAGAATGGAAAACTACATGTCGAAAAAATAACTATAAAATAAATATTACTGGTGTTATTCTACACTGTTTTCTTTCTGTTTAATTCTGTGAGAGTAAACAAAGAGATTTTAAGTTGTTGGTTTCTTCTCCGTTTCGTCTGGTATCTGTTTGTGAATTCGATCATTTATTTGACTTTGTGTTAAGGTTTTTTTTTCTACCAGAGTTTTTTACATAATGACTTTTATCTTCTAGAATAAATATACTTATTCTAAGCACATCTATACTAATAATATATATAGATATAGATAAATCTAACTATATATATATATACTATAATTGATACTAATTTATCTAGTATGCAAACAAGACTAAAAATGGTTGATTTTGAACTGACTTCAACAAGTGAGTCGTTGAAAATTCAAGAACAGCTGATAACTAACATAGGATTCTTCAGAAGTGCTGTTTTATGACTTTATTATAGATGAAACTTAGGAACCTTAGGTCTTATGGAAATGACATCTATATTTTCAACTTTAATTAATTCGAATTAAATTGAGTAATTTAATTGAAATTTCATACACCAGTAGATTATTTGTAGTATAACATTTACTGTTAGTTAAGTACTCAAAGTAGATCGACAGCAAAGTTTTATTTCCTAAACCAAAAAGGCATTGGTTACTTTTTATATGATAAACTGGACTAGCTATGAGTTGATGAATTTTATGGTCGTCATCATCACTGATTTCATTGTTTGTTGGTTTGAAACCATCAAAACACAAAAAAGACAATCGAATACACACATTTTTTATATCTACATATATACCATTTGTCTGTGTATATCTGTTGTCCGTCTTGTTTCTTTGACCTCTCACCATATGTCTGGTTGACCTTGTTCTCATAGATTTGAGATCAAGGCGTATTAATTTCAGATTAAACGGAATGTATTACTTTTAGAAATTCTCCAGTACTACTTAAATTTCCTCGATTTAGAATTCTGATGGTTTCTCAATTGAATTTGTATTGATGTTCGTGGAATGTTCAAATAACTCACTACGTGAAAAACAAGCCTTAATGATATTATCAGAACAAAACTAAAAGTCTCATAACTGAACCGCCTAGCTCCAAAATTACAACACTCCAAGCGATAAAATTATTGTTTAGTTTTTCATACAGTTAGTGTAAGAGAACTTTATTAAGATGGCCAAATAAAACCATCGAACTAATGAGTGAAACACTATGTGGGTTGTGGAGCTCGTTGAATTTCGTCAAAACCACGAACGAGTCTAAGGCATACAACTCCGTAAAACCCTGGAGAACTGGACGGACGTTTCGTCCTAGTATGGGTCCATTCAAGACTGTGCATTCACGACCTCCACACACAGAGCTTGAACATTAGGACTATCAGTCCCGCGCGCAAACACTTAATCTCGAAACCACTGAGTCTTCATCCAATGGTGTTAAGGTCCAACGTTAACAAATAAATTATATTTAGCGACCAACTTCCATTGTCTTCGGTGGATAACCCCCTCACGCTCGACACGGTTGAAGTCTACTGGTCTTTTTTTATTATAAAAGCTAATTAAGCTCAGATGATTTTTTAAAGTACGAACTTACAATACAGTAGTTCCACTGTTTGATTTAATTAATTCTTTTATCCTAGATAACTATCGAACCAGAAACAACCGTTGAAGAGATCTTTCAGAAAATAAAATTTTCCAGTTATAGAAGGTGATCCATGGAATAGATCGTTAAGTGAGTCCTAGATCATGACTATTTTAACTAATTTTGCGGATATTGGTCACATAACGATTAACTTACTATCCAGTACTGTCGGATACATTCCGTTATCAAATCATTTATAGGGAATCTTAAGGCCTAATTTAGTCAAATAGTTTCTAGACCATAAAATTGTTGACATTTTTATAAATCGTTTTTTCCCCAATAAACTATACTACTTAGAATAAACTAACCACTGGAAAGAAGTCTACAAATGAAATAAAAATATCGTTTATTTAATTCTAATAACAGAAAATTAACATAATCACACGTTCGAAGTGACTTTCAACCCCCCCTCCCAAGTGAAGAAAACAGTATACAATTGTTTTATCATAGTTTTTTTTAAACATTTCAACAATACGAAGAAGAAACTTTGTACATGTAATCGAAACCAAGATCTCATTATATTTAACTATAAACATGAATGTTTTAAATAGTTCAATGGCAATTAAATTCACATATAGTCACTTGTTTGGTTACTTTTGAGCTTACATTTAAGCTATAAGAACACTCACCTTTATGTAATGTACAATATTTTTTGACAATGATCGGCGAGACAATAATTTATGAACGAACCATTCAGATATAAGATAACGAGTTACGAAGCTTCGCTCGAATTTCAAACCATACATTCGGTTAAATAGAGTTTTAGCGTTACAGCCGATATCACTTCGTGATGAAAACCCTAAATGTAATTTTTAACCCTAACTGTCAACTGTATATAAGAATTCTAACTGATTTATAACTCCTAATTAGTAGATATTCACTCTCAATGTCACTTCAGTGTCTCTTAAAGGTCGTCCATAAATGATAGTCTCACTATCAGTAAAACAAAATCACTGTCTATTTTCAATTCATTTCATTAAAAAACTAAATCACATATATAACAATGCATGAATCGATAATCAGGTATAACACTATTTTATTAAATAAAATATTTACAAACTAACATTCAGTTAAATAAAATTGAATATTAAACCAGCATTTAAATTTTTTTCTCTTTTCAATTTTTCTCTACGTTTTTTCGATGTATCCATCTACCTTGAATTTATACTGATAATTAAAATATTTAATTATACGAAATTATTAGTAACGAATAAATAAATAAATAAAAAATTTTATCATAAAATTGCGCAGTTATTATCATTGATGAAATTTCAATGAAATCATGTCATTTGAAAGCCAAGGGAAAAGATACTGCTAATACTACTGTTATTACTATTAATAGTAATATTATTATTATTATTAGTAGTAATAATGATAATAATAAACAACGCAACAATTTTTCTGCGGGTTATTTAACAACTATAAAATAAGAAAATGATTTCAATTTTGTTTTCTTAATAAAAACAACGAAAGAAAGTCAAGAACATCAACAATTCTTATCTTATTAATGACTACCTGTTCAGTGGTAATAAAATATAAGACATTTTTATGCCAACTAAAAAAATAAAAACAAAATGAAATTAATAAATAAATAAGGAATAGGAAAACAAAAAAAATTTTTTGTTGTTTAAATGTTTAAATGATTCTTATGCCCTTCTCTTGATACATTTACCGATTGTCATATTTATAGTTCAGTAATAAGTAGAATGTTTATATGTTCTTTTTTAAAAACAAAAGTGTATTGTGCATATATATATATATATATACGTTCTGCCTATTGTTTCCTTGTTGTTGGGATAAAAAAAGGGTAGGGTAACAAATTTAGTCGAGATTGTTTGAAATATGTAACAAATTATATTGATATCCCTAATGTTGTGATAGTCTAGTTATCCTTTTCTATATAGTTGTTATTGTTACATAGAACAAGATATTGTTGGTAGCACAATTTGATTTCATTTTTTTAAAAGAAGACAAATATTAAAAATAAAAAATTGATAGTTTAGGGATAGAATGAAAAGTGCTCAAAGATTAAGGAAGATAGAATAATAAGAGTTTAATTGTCAGAAAATAAAAAAAAGAACATCAATTTAAAACAATTAGTCCCTTTGATAAATTTCTATCATGCAATGAGAAGATGAAGTTTATCAGAATTATGTGATATATATGCACAATACATTTTGAACAATCTGATCACATATATACTTGTTAAGAATACTTTTACATGGAAATTAAAGGTCAACTAGACATGTTAAAAGTAAGCCGTAATAAAGAAAAAATATTAAAGTACACGAGAACAATGTAATTACCACTCTGGATAATAAATCAGTATTACTATCATTCATGAAATTATTTACTAAACGTGTATTATATATAATGAATTTGATAAATAGACGAGACTATAATTTATGGACGACCTTTGAGCGACATTGACGTGACCTTGAGAGTGAACAACTACTAATTAGGACTAAATGATGGTTATAAATCGGTTAGAATTCTCATTTACAGTTGATAGTTAGGGTTAAAAATTACATTTAGGGTTTTCATCACGAACCAACATCAGCTATAATACCAAAACTCTATTTAGCCAAATGTATGGATGAATTCCACGCCCAACTTCGTGACTTTTTATCTCATATCTGATTGGTTCGTCCATAAATTGTAGTCTCGCCGATAAATAGAAAAAAAAATTGAATTGTTTATTGAGTACTAATAATAATTCAATCAATATTGATTTATGTATTTAGTTGAATGTGATGGCATAAAATAGAATGAAGTATAAACTTGTGATAATACTAGATTAACTACCGAATAGTTTTATCATCCATCAGCCAACTAATTACATTTTATAATATAAATGTATTATTTCATATTTAATGAGTTCCTTCTAGTTTTGACTTAATTCTATTAAAAATATGCTCAACCATATGAGTTTCTAATTCATTATGAGTTGATAATAAAGTATTACAATAATTACATTGTAATGAAATTGGTTGATTCATTAATGCTTCTTTAATATTAGTTGAATTATTGATTGTAGTATGATTATGATTATTATTATTATCATTATTATTAGTTGATAAATTATTGTTTGAGAAATTTAAATTGATTTTATTTGATTCAATAAAATTTATTGATTTTGATGATTCAATATTGATGATTGTTTTATCAAAGTTCAATGGTTTTCTTGTTGTTGTTGTTGTTATATGATCATGAATTTTATCATCATTGTTAACTGAATTATCAAGTATTGCTTGAACAGTAAAAGTTGGTTTTTTTATTTTATTAGAATGAATCATTAATTGATTCTTTTGATTATGATGAAATACTATTGAATTCAATTGATTCTTTGGTAAATTATTTAAATGTAAATTTTTATTGAATAATTTTGTATTTGTTATTAGTTTTTTAGAATTATGATTAGAATATTTTCTTTCAATAAAATATTTATCATTATTTAATGTTGAAATTAAAGAATGATCTCTTATAGGGATTTGATCATAATTGATTTCAGATTTTGGTTTATGCCAACGTCTATGACTAGCCAAATTAGCTGGACAATTGAATACCTAAAATAATTAATAAAAGGGGAGAAAGAAAATAAATAAGTATACATATCACTGGTTGAAATCATGAATCAATTAAAGCTAGACCAGCATGGAGAACCTGGAAGCACTGGACGGCCGTTTCGTTCTATTGTGCGACTCCTCAACAGTGCGCATCCACGATCCTGCACCCCACGGGATTCGAACCCTGGACCTACCGGTTTCGCGCGCAAACACTTAACCAATAGACCACTGAGCCGGCATTCAATGGTGTTAATCTCTAACTCCAACCAATTGGAGTTACAGATAAATTCAAAGTGGTTCATTCTAATCTTGAGTAACATAGTTACATTTACTTAAAGTATCTTCATAATGTGCTCAAATGTAAATAAATGGAAGTTGTAATCTTTTGTAAGAAGTTAAAATATATATAAACACATGGTATGTGAAAATTATATTTGAAATAACCTTAGTGATTAAAATTTAATTAATTCCAACCAACTACACCACTGAGCCAGCATCCAATGATGTTAATTTCTAACCTCAACTAATCCACGAAGTTGTGCCACCGTACACCATTGTCTTCAGTGAGCTGATATCTCACAACAGACCTGGTTGAACTCCACTGGTAACGGCTTCTCACTAGAACTCCAGGAGTATATCGTGACGTCAGTCACTAGTGAGCAGACGATTATTATCAGAAGTGGTTTGTGGAGATTTTAGAAATTTCACAAATTGAAATCATGAGTCAATTGAAGCTAGACCACCATGGAAAACCTGGAAGCATTGGACATTAACACCGTTGGATGCCGGCTCAGTAGTCTCATATTAGATTGTCTACTTCTTAATTTTGAACAAATTTCATTAATTGATTCGTAGTCTGACTATTAGCTCAAGTGATTTGTCTTCTCAGTCATGTTTGATTGTTTAGTGGGGTTAAAGGTATTTAATAGAGAATCGTGACAATAGATTTAAAATTCTTGTTGTGATTGATAGGTAAAGTTCTAAATTGTACTAGGTTATATCACATCAATGTAAATAGTCATGCATTAGTACTCAAAACAAACAATAAATAATTTGTAGGAAATGTAAGTGTTGATTAATAACTTCAACAAAGCTTATGGCTATGCTTTAAAATGATAGTTCTAATCACAA
This sequence comes from Schistosoma margrebowiei, assembly GCA_944470205.2. NCBI lineage: Eukaryota > Metazoa > Platyhelminthes > Trematoda > Strigeidida > Schistosomatidae > Schistosoma > Schistosoma margrebowiei. The sequence continues at coordinate 46,158,048 of OX104028.1, forward strand.
GCTGACATTAGTTAAAGTATTAAGGAATAACAAAAAAGCAACCAGTAATTGTTTTGTTTTAATTTAGAACGTATCAAAATTATTCCCACCCTTAACTCGGCTAACCTGATTGAAACCATACTTCAGGTTTTATAGTGATCATATTACCATAAAGTCATTAAGTTTTAATTCAATGATTCTTACTTTCAAGTTTTTTTCAATGAACTGCCTAACGATATCATTGTTCGTGGCTACTTGTTTCATGTTACATGATTTCATCTATTTACTTGATAAATTTCATTAGAAATTATGAAGGTGGACTAGAGGTAAAGGAGAATATGTCAAGTACTTACAGAACGTTATTAAAAACATGATTGAAGGAAGGGACCAGTGACACTAAATACCTTAATATAACTTATTACATGGAAATCAAATTCAATTTTAATTTGGATTTATACAATTAGTATTCTAAATTAATTTTCATATATCAGTAACAATTTACTCTCACTAATATTTAAATAAAACCATTTATAACCATTGGGACAAATCTAATAATTTCGGTATTTGAAGAAAGTCAAACTATACCATTAGGTCAAGGTATCTACTGTCTATCAAGATATGTGAAGCTATGATATCTAAACTAACATCTAACTAAATATAGATTATTGTCGTGTATATAAAGGGGGTAGTAATGTCATGTACAATTACGGTACAACGAATCAGTTTAAGTGTTTATTACAAAAGTTTATTTTCATTCTAGTCAACTGGATAAGTTATCTTTTGTAATATTTATTGATGAAATGTAGTAGTTTTCAACAGATCATAGAAACATGTTTAATTTATGATTGCGTAATTGAGTAAAATGTCCTAAATATATCCGAGATTATATGGTATTTTCTTATAATAGTTTGGGTGCATTGCACTTTACTGAAATAAAACTTGAATTCATTCATTGTAACCAATAGAAACCTTTAAGTTTGGTTTTGTTATTTATTGAAGCTTACAAGTATTGCTTATCTGTTATTTTGAGAAGAATGAATATAATTTTTTACAGATTCAAAACTTCAATAGTTAATATCAAATGAAGCACATGTAAGTCAATCTATAGACCAAAATCAGGTTGAGCGTTCGCACGCTAGACTGAAGGCTCTGGGTTCAAATCCGCGAGCGGGACCGTGGGTGCGCACTACTGAGGAGTCCCACAATAGGACGAAACGACCGTCCAGTGCTTTCAGCTTTTCAATGGTGGTCTAACATCAATTGGTTTATGATCTCAATCAATAACTTAGTCATCTCCACAACACTATACCAAAATTAAAAGTTAAAATCAGAGTATAACACTTTACTATGTAGTAACTGATTTGCAATATCAACATACTTTTTATTCCTTTATGGATATAAAATACAAATTTAAAAATAAACAAAATTCATAAACATTAATCTTATTCGTTGATTATTCAGTATTATAAGTCATTATGCTCAAATATTTGAATAAATATTAGCACCTTATAATGGTAATATAAGTTGAGAGAGAAAAACGCTACTGAGTATTGTCTTTAGATTTTATCCGATTTCTTTTCTATTAAACAGCTGAAAACTTTATACGTTACTCAGGTCAATAGAGTGAACCTAACCTTTAACAGAATAAAGGAAAGTATAATTTTATTTAAGCATCAGTTATCTGGGAATTATTATTCTCGTGTTCACAATTTAGATCTCATCTACTGAATAATATGGAAATATATTAAAACACTTATAAAAATTACAAAAATAGTGAAAGTCAAACATGGTTGTAATATTGTTTATTAATATGTGGTCATTTAATGCAAACATCTGGGTCCTAAAGAATGATACTCAACAGCAGTGCCTCTGATTTACTATTTAAGGGATACATGTTTGAATTTTATCAGGAGTATCAGTCTTCTTAGGAACTGCCTAATATATAAAACAGGTTCAGGTCTACATGCTGATGATTTTCAAATAAGATGTACTATGATGTCAGATCATGGAATTCAATGATCGAATTACTATGTAGTCAATAGAGTTTGCAGTCAGTACTATAAACTAGAGAACATCCCATTATGAAATATTAAGTGATTAATTATTGTTAGACAGATAGTAGAAATTATTACATTTCGTTATGTTATATTCGTCATTTTGTGTGTATGGACGTATATGCACAAGTGGAAGTAACCAAACAATAAATTTAGGGTTTAAGAAATGTGTAATGAAACGATTATTCATCTTACATTAATAACTGTCCTCCTTCATAACAGAATATTTAAATGAAACAACAATAAAATTGACCTTAAAAAGTCTTTTGAACTTTAATTCTAAGATTGTGATAATAGTTTATTATTTATTTCGTATAATATACTATTCTTTCCCTTTTTAAATCAATATTCATCACTATTTATTGATTTAGTTTTTCATATAATATGCTGTGATAAGTAAATATACTACTTATATTAAAGTGTGTATTGTTCAATTACATAATACATTTCAAATATTTTAATTATGAATGGATTACGAAGGTATTGTGTGTTCTTTTTTTAAATGCCAGATCATTCTAGAAGTTATCATGAGAGCATTAACATTTCAATCATCAATCGGAATGTAAGCACAGAAAAGTATTGACACTTGAAACTCAGTCTCAGGAGTTTTAGTGTTTACAAACTTGACAATTTCAAATTCATATCATGTATTTTTACCATTATTTTGGGTTTATGATCGACGGGGAATGATTGAAAAAATTCTAAGTTCATATTAACTTTATTTCAGTATGATGCGAATTTGTAGATAATACACTAATGTACTTTTGTCAAAACATTAATGCATTCGTTTTAATATTTTTCGGGAACTTTGAATCTAGTTTTGGTTACTCATAGTACATAATTGGCGACGTTGACTAAATCTAAACTCTTAAGAAGTAAATATATGGTGTAGTGTTCTAAATTATTGTTATTATTATCATTATTATTAAAACGTTAGACTACATAATATGTAATAGTCATCATCATACAGTAATTTCTACAAACACTTACATTATATTCACATTCAGCTTACAAACATAAGTTCATTGATATTAGAAAGTAAATTGTATTCGGAGACTTCAATATTAGTGGTGTGTTTATTTAATGGTAACTTATACATCTGAAAATCAGTGAAAATTGGAAGGCCTCAAGTCAATGTTTCTAATTTGCTTACTTTGTATAAGTGATCGACTGGATAATTTTAAAGTATACGTAAATATACTAAGTAATGATAAAATTACAGGGTAGTTTGGATCTTAGGTTACACACTAGGAAACTTTTCTTATCAATATTTACGTGATTGGTGCTCTGAGGGAATAAATACTTGACCAAACCAGTATTAATACATCTCTGAAGAGATGTAATTTCCACAATTTACGTATTACAGTCACATATACTTACACGTTTTCCTGATAAGTACTAAATATATTTTCCGTTTGATTAGGTAATGGATAGGTACAACTACCTACTGTCATCATATTACAAAATATATATCTACTATGTCTTGGTTTTATTTTAAATGCTATCTATTAACTAAGTATAGTGATTGGTATTCAATTTTCAATTACACCTATGTATGTTGGTAAGGATAATGTATAGTAATATTAACTGACTTTTTAAACTGATATAGGTCAAGTGATAAATAAATCTTGTACGCAATAAATAAGTCAAATGTATGATATTTACGAATAGATGCTTTAAAATATGAGCATTCACTGAAAGTTGTTTTTATGAGTAATGCTATTGTTGTGTTAAAATAGGATAAATTAAATAACACTTCATTAATTTCACAGGTTGAAATCATGAGTCAATTGAAGCTAGACCACCATGGAAAACCTGGAAGCACTGGACGGCCGTTTCGTCCTAGTATGGGACTCTTCAGCAGTGAGCATCCAGTGCTTCCAGGTTTTCCATGGTGGTCTAGCTTCAATTGACTCATGATTTCAACCTGTGAAATTTCCTAAATTCTCGACAAAACTTCATTAATTGTTTTTTTCTTTTACCTTATCACATTCAGGACAACGATAATCAGTATGCAATATTAATGGACAACGATGATTAGCTAATTTGAGTGCATTTTCAAAATATTGATTACAAAGTCGACAAATATATGGTCCTAAATTATTTGGTAATTTAGCTAAACGTTTTAAAATTTTTTGTACGGTTAAATGTTTAGGAATATTAGTTTTTATATCCATTGAATCTACTGATAGAGATGGTGATGATGAATTTGATGATATTGCTGTTGTATTTGTTGATGTTGTCAATGGGGATGTGGATAATTTATTCGATAAAGATATAACAGATGAAGATGAAGAAAATAATGATAGTGTTGTTGATGGTTGAACTTTTTTGAAAATTCTTTCATTCATTCCTGAAATCGATAATTGTGAATGTGAATTAACAGATGGATAATGTTGTGTTTTAAAACAATCCCAATTGGATAAAGGAAAACATGATAATGTTTGAGAGTAATCTTTAATAAAATCATTTGATTTATACTGTGAATTATTTGCTGTCAAACAAAAGTCATTAAAACAAGGATATTTAGAAGTAGAATTTATAAGATTACTTGTTGATGAATATGGTTTTAATTTTACATTTTTATATGAACTGATTATTGGTGATTTAAAAGTACCTACATTATTTGGTTCTGTATTTGTTATAATTTGATGATCTTGCAGTGAATCATAATTCATAAATTCAACGATATTATTGCCAATGTTGCTATTACAATTAATATTACTATTTATAGAAGATGTAGTATTATGCAATTTATTAATGACATGTCGAGTATATCCATCTAATAACTGTTTATATGTATTAAAAAAATTAATAACTTTCGTTTGAGTTTCCAAATTGGGATTGATATTACCATAATTAGATTTCAAATTGGGTTTAAATGACATTGGAAAATAAGTTTCAATTTAATTTAACTAAGATTAGTCTTATTAAGAAGTATAGTTCTGTCAAATACTAAATGTATCTAGGTAATTCTGGAAGACTGAAATAAAATTTAAATCATAAAACATTATCTTATGGATGACTGTAGTGAAAATGATCAGGATAGGACGGTAGAAAAGAGACTAAAGAGGGGTTTGTAAAATGCGTAGTAACAAGAGCTTATCTAGTATATAAAATAATGACTTAATGTTATAATATTTCTAATTGAAGAGATTTCTGTTTATGTTAATCCGTCAAAATTCTATTTAACTTTTCAAAAAATAAACCAATTGGAATTTCCGTGACTGAATGATACGTAAACTATGAGATTGAAAGGGAAAAATCATTTCTCCAATGACTATAAACCTCAGGAGTGAAAAATTGTTTGTAATGGGTTGAAAAGCAGGACAGTTAGTAGTTTATTTTTAAAAATTTTTTTAATCTTAGCGAAATAATGTAAGTCATAAATATTGTATGTATATGCTTGTCTAATCTTTCATTTTATCAATCCAACATTGACCTGTATATAAGTGTGTCTGTAAAGTGTTCTTCAATGTTTTATCAACAAAGGAATTGGATAGAAATCTTAGTTAGCTAACTGATTAGCTATTTTAAGAGAAAGAAACTCTGCAAATAAAAGCAGAAATGAATGAGAATTTTCAACAGAAAAAATGACAACTAAGTAGTATGAATAAAATTGCTATAGACATAGGGGGATTTCTTTTTTCTAGTGAGTAGGGTGATTTAATTTTCCGCTTGAACAATGCCAGAAATATTTTGGAAGTTTTATTCAATAAAATCCTTATATTTTTATCAATATTCTCGACAGATTAGAATTAACATTTAAGGATTAGATAGACATGAGATTGGTCATAGAAGAACATGAAAGCGTTACGATTTAACCATCTAGCCCAGAAAGTGTAACACCATTAAAATCTTCTCTGTAATTTACAAATCTTCTCCACTATATAAGCCTAGAATATTAGTGTTATGGAAATGTAGGAATAAATGGAATAATTATATAGTAATAAACAGTGATATAATTAGTGTATTACACAACATGAAATTACAAAAACCGAAAGTTTACGTTAAGGCATACAAAAGTGAAAGGACGCTACCATTTAAATGTTATATCATACCAAGTGATTTTTTATACACCTAAATTGAATTAATTTTTATTAATTCCAAGTGTTACCCAGTTTACATGAGTTTCATGAAAACTCCGAAAGACTGAATGAAGCTTATGTATAACCGGAAACGGTTGAGACATGTACAATGTGAACTCCAAAACGTATCAAGTTCTTTCTTCTGCTAATCTGGCAAATACTTACTCTTTAGAAACATTGTAGTTCTTTGATTACGGCGTGGGAATTCATTAGAATAAAATCGTAATCACTCCTAATTTTCAACGTTGTGTAGAAGTTGGTCTTTTTAGTTATGTGGATACTAAACTGAGGATCTTAGCACATTTGATCTTTGGAACTTAACTATATTACTATTCACTACAGTGGTTTGTGAGGAATGCATTGATTTAAATATATTCCTGTTAAAAGCTATATTCTTTTGTCATCTGAATTTTTAATGATTTTGTCACACTACTTATTTGGTGTACAAGTAGTTCAACTGGATTAATGGAATTATCTGTGGTTAGTTTTAACAGTTTACAGATTTGCGCATATAGTTTATTAAATACACTTATATCATTTAAATAAACTGTGTGATTAGAACGACAAGCATGTAGTGACTTTTGGCCTGAAAATATATTCTTCTCAGGAGGATAGAATAAGATGAGTTATTTTTTTAATAATTGTAGTTTTTAACTTCAAATAATTTTGGATAGTGGCTAGCAGTGGAATCGAGGACGCGCGTTTCGTCCTATTTGAGACTGATCAGCTGGATGTGCCTGCATCTTAGAGAGTTGGTGTTCACTCTTGGACTCAAACCCAGTACCATTCGCTTCAAACGCCATCGCGTTATCCACTCAGCTACTGAATCCTGATAGCCACTTGCTTGTGCAATGGGGTGAATCTGAATTCACTTGGTATTGTTTGGCTTGTATCTTCACATTGAGGTTTAAGACTGAAATTGATCCGTCTGTTATTGGCGAATGGTACTGGGTTCGAGTTCCCGAGTGAACATTGACGCTCTGAGATGCAGGTCCATCCGACTGACAAGTCCCAAATAGGACGAAACGCGCGTCCTGGATTCCACTGCTAGCCACTATCAATCATTGCTTACAAATAGCTTGTGAATTAAGGTAATATCAAGGCATACGCACAGTATGCATATATGCCAATAACAGTCTGATCAATTGCAGTCTTAAACCTCAATGGGGAGATACAAGTCAAACAATACCAAGTGAATTCAAATAATTTTGTTTGTGAATTCATTTTACTGAACAGTGATTATCTACTGATAAAATCTTTAATTATCTTATGAATATCGATCACTACAGGAGAATCGTAATTACAAGTGAATATTCTGGAGACTTTAATTAATTTGAAAGAAAGTAACAGAATTTCTACCACCCATTCCCTTAAACTTGGATATAAGTTCACACACACTTATATATTTTTATTCATCTATAATTTACAACGTCTGATTTGTCTCCCTCCTTAATGGCTTTACAGAAGTTTCCCTATCTAGGTAAAAAATGCTCGATTTCGAATACATTTAATATTATTTTACTTCACTATGATATGCAACAGTCTGTTCTCACCTAAAAAATATTATCTGGAGTCTTAAATTTTAAGCAGTTTGGAAATCAGCATTCATTGATAGATACAAGCACCTATAATCCAAAAAATATTAAACATTGGGTAGAAGAGCAGTTTGTGGTGACAGTTAGTTAATGATGTTAGGTCCCGATAAACATAATGAATGGTAACTTTGGGATCCTTTTATGGACCAATACTAAATGTATATTTTTATCGCATAATTGTTAAATATCTAAACTATTCATATTTATATTCCTTTTATTGTAAACTTTATTTTTACCTATGAACCATTAGTATACGTTTTACCATTCTGGAATTATGCCCTGTCTATTAGTCACTGCCTCCCACATTCACAGCCACATTTGGCTGTGGTTGTGGTCTGTTTGATTGGTATATAAACTCAGTATGTTGGAAAATATAATGATTCGTAAGGCAGAGGCTGAGACTTGTGTTCTGGACTTAACTGGCTGGGCTAGGCAGGAAGAAGGGCCGCACATGTTTTACGCGTCCTTGGTCTGATTGATAATTCGCTGCTTCTGATTGGCGGCTTTGGGCTATAACAATTGAGCATTGCAGAATGACTTGACCTATGATCTATGCCGACTTATCGATCCTACGAAATTTCTCTGCTAGCCATATAATTTGGATCACACAATAATTTCACTCATTTATATATCTTGGCATTTAAACAATTTTTAAAATTATATTTAGTATAATTTATGTGATTTGAGGATATTAACCTTATAATCAATATTTCTTCCTTCGTTCATTTTAATGTCATGCTGTAACACAACTTATATATGGCCATATAAGATATAGATATTGTTTAAAACCATGGTATTGATCTACGGTTGAAGAATACCTTCACGACTTTATATATTATTGTGTAAAATCAGATTGCTAAATACTTTACATATTAGAATGTTTTATGAACGATATCAAGAAAATTTATGTTAACCAATGTGTTCAGCAATAATTCCTGAGTATAAGTTTTCACTGGACACCAATTCGTCGATTAAACTATCTAGTTAGATGTAAATTACTTCAATATCAAATCATATTCATGAGAATTAATCATATAGTGTTCTCTTTTTTCTCTGTCATTGAAGACTACTGTTTTATAAAACCATTCAATAACCTTAAGAAATACCTGTCGTAGCAGCTAATCTTTGTTTTCTATTTTAACATTTATTTCGGAATTATATGTTCTTAAAATCTATATATACATAAAACTTTTGTAAAATATATTCTTGATCTTTGTCGATGAACTGAACTATCAATGAACTTGTCCCTCTATATTCATTAGAATCCATTGTCAAAGAAGCTTGAATTGTGTACTGAGGAAATTTGATTAGTTGGTAGTTATTTTAACAGTCTTTTAAAGTTTTTTCCTAAGCTTTCCATGAAAAATAAAATTAAAGAAGCCTACTTCTTGAATAATGATTTTTGACAGGAACTTACAGCCTTGAGTAATATTTATCATCAATGTTAAGTGAGATGAGAAATATTCGATATCACTATGAATGTAGGGAAATTAAAAAGATCACCTGCATCACTTGATAATGAATATAATTTAGAGAAATTTATTAAAGTTGGATAGAGGCTAGTTATAAAGCTTCGAACGAGAGTTTCACCTCGCTTACAGCTGAATGTACCTCCATCTTAAATATGATGTTCCCACTCGAACTGACTGAACCTAGTAGCTTAGGGAATAAAGGGTCGGCCTTTGAAATGGTAAGTACTGGGTTCAATCTCAAGTGGGAACGAAAACACTGAGGTTCATGTACGTCAAACTAAAGAGTTTTAAATGAGACGAAACACATTTTTCGAGTCCCATTGCTATCCACTTCTAAACTGTAATAGAAAACTATGATTAAAAGTCAATATTAAGGCAATTCACAAAGTATAGACACATACCGAAAAAGAGTGATCAAAATCCAGTCAAAAATATCAGTGATATAATGGTTCAAACTCTTTCTAACACTTAAACAATCCTGAAAGAAAATATATTGTTTATCACTATAGAATAGTAATATTTTTAAAGGAAAATAAGTCACTTTAAATAAATTTTTCAAAATTATTAGAAAGATCGAAAGAGTAATACAAAGTTACTCGAAAATGACCTACGTAGCGTGAATGGTTTCGGTACTATTTCCAGTTAGATCAGTTTATTAAAACCAATGAAGTCAGCAAAATATATATTGACCATCAATGGAAACAGGTCTCTGTGACTATATTAAGTTATTCATTGTGAAAACTATATTCCTAAGGTTCTGATATAGATTGTTATTTTTAAAATAGCTGGTCACAGCCATTAACTAAATCCATTCACAATAATACCTAAAGAAACATATTAAGTTGGAACATTTGTATTTTGGATCTTTTCAGTTTTATTCAACTGCATGGTATGAATAATAACCATGATGATATTCAATAAAGAACATTAACTCTAGGATGCAGGTACATCCAGCTGACAAGTTCCAAATAGGACGAAGCGTGCGTTCTGGATTCCACTGCTAGCCACTATCCATTTTTACTTATAATGCTTTTGAATTAAGGCAATATCGAAGCAATAAGCACAATACCTATAAGAGACTGATCAATTGCAGTCCTAAACATTCATGAGAAGACTCAAGTAAATAATACCAAGTGAATTGAAGAATAATACTCATTTTATCTAGTTTAAAGCATACATTTTATTCATTAATAAAGGAGGATTTGATTTAGTCTATAAATATATTGATATTTCATTGTATAGTGAAGAGATTATTTAAGATTGATGTTAAAACAGTACAATTAAAATATGAAAAAAGACAAGATTAAATGAAGATCTGAATCAGTAACATAGTAAGTGCATAAAGTACACTTTCATTTATTTGACACAATTAATCAATAATTACTAAAAACAAGTTAAGACTAAATGAGTGAATTGACTGGAAAGTATATATCAATGGATGCGAACTTAATGTAACATGTTTAACATGAGATTTGAAATATACTAGGTTCAATTAGTAGTGACCTTATAGGTTATCCATACTAAAATAAACCATCTATTTTAGTATCTCCATAGATATTAGTGTTTCTACAATTATTGTAATTTTCTGATGAGAACTATCATTAAGTTGAACTACTCGTTATACAAAAAATTACTAGTATATCTACAAAAACCCCTTCTGATAATAATCATCTGTTTACTAGTGACTGACTTCAAGAGGTATTTCCTGGAGTTCTAGTGAGAAGCAGTAATCAGTGGAGTTCAACAAGGTCTGTTATGAGATAACTCACTGATGACAATGGTAGATGTGTCGCTCAAATCCGTGGATTAGTTGAAGTTAAATATTAACACCGTTAAATTCTGGCTCAGTGGATTAGTAGTAAGGCGCTCGCGCGCGAGACTGATAAGTCCTGAGTTCGAATCTTGCGAGGCAGGGTTGTGGATGCGTCCGGTACGTCTAGCTTCAATTGACTCATGATTTCAACGATTGAAATTTCTAAAATCTCCACAAAACCCCTTCTGATAAAAAATTTTTATTTGATTTAAATTTTCAATAAAAATATCTTTTTTTTAAAAAAAAATGGGTAGACAATATTCTTTGTCTGCTTTAAATATAAAAAAAAAGAAATGGTGATTAAATAGTTGATGAGTCAGTCAAAAGAGGAAAAATCAAACTATAATTAGTGGTAATTACGCAGGTTATTATTCAAATCGAACATATATACATTTATCAGAATGGGTTTTGTGGAGATTTCAGAAATTTCACAGATTGAAATCGTGAGTCAGTTGAAGCTAGACCACCATTGAAAACTTGGAAGCACTGGACGGCCGTTTCATCCTAGTATGGGACTCCTCAGCAGTGCGCATCCACGATCCCGCACCACCAGTGGAGTTCAACCGGGTCTGTTGTGAGATAAGAACTCACTGAAGACAATGGTGTACGGTGGCGCAACTTCGTGGATTGGTTGAAGTTAGACATTAACACCGTTGGATGCCGGCTCAGTGGTCTAGTGGTTATGTGCTCGCGAGCGATCAGTAGATCCTGGGTTCGAGCCCCGGGTGGTGCGGGATCGTGGATGCGCACTGCTGAGGAGTCCCATACTAGGATGAAACGGCCGTCCAGTGCTTCCAGGTTTTCATTGGTGGCCTAGCTTCAACTGACTCACGATTTCAATCTGTGATATATACATTTATTTTATTGATTATTAATTCTATCAAACAAATAATAATGAAATATATTTTTTTATCTCTAATTAAATTAATTACTAATTCAGACAGTAACAAAATGATTTAATTTTAGAATTATCCAAATTGAATCAATCAACTATATGATAAGAAATATAGATTCATTCAAATAATCAGCTGATTTATTTCAAGAACGTTGATTGTTTGAATAATATAGTAGAGATTTTATATTTGAACTACTTATGATCCGTTGACTAATCTGATTGAAAGGTGGTCTCATATTTAGGCAATTTATTGATATTTGAAAATCATGAAATATCTTTGCAAACAATATTAATTATTTTTTTAAATTTTTTTTTCTAGTGTAAGTTTTACTCCTTACAACACTTCTACTGGGAACTAGAGTTGCATTAAGTTGCTCGAGATTTTAGAAGGTTCAGCAAATAACGTATTATCAATAAAAATGATAACATACAGTCTAAAAGATTCATAACCTGTATAAATCATTTTTTATATGAAGTTACGAAATAAATATGTTTATCAATCAATGAATGTTAAAATTGGATCAACTTTCATAAGTATTAATAATACCTTCTATAATGGAATGATTGAAGTCTTACTTCAATTATTAAATCTCTGACTTGTATTTATTGTGTATCTACTCAGCACTGTTTGTGGTCTTTTGTGTTCGTGAAATATATCTGTCAACCTACTAGAAGACATTCCGTAAGTTAAAATGAATTCGAACACATAAGAAAAGCATAATCTTATGCTTTCTCAGAGTGCTCGTGCCCCATTACATCCACTTAGAAAGTAGGGACTCCTACAGATATCTACATTTATAAATTCGAAATAAAATTCATCCTTATGTTGTTTCGAACTAAACTTCACTGATTATGGTATGTAACGAAAAATCTTTATAATAAAGTTAGTTACGTAAATTTGGGTCATTTGCAGCTTCTAAGAAGTCTTGAAATGTCATGAGTTCATGAAAATCTCGTTCTTCTCTTCGTATCTGATTTTATCAAAGGATTGATATGCATAAAATCCATAGTTAATCATGCTCTTAGACATCGTACATGGAAGCCAGGATCTGAAAATGTTTGGTGAGAGATTTTCAATAAAAAAAATGTTGACGAATATCATGGCAGAACCTCTAATAACTAAGCAAAACGTCAGTTCCTTTAATTTTATACAAGTATGGGTAAAAAGTATTTCAACCTCATATTATCCTTATGAATGATTTTAAGGAATCAACAATTACTAGTACTTCTACAACTCATGAGCAAATCCTCGATAGTTAGTTAAGAGTTCAGTTCGTTTAAATAGACATGTTGATGTAATCATAAATATAGTGCAACTCAATGAAGAGGAATGACAACAAGTGATTTGTATCACCTATTCTGTACAAACTCTTGTTAACTTATTCTTCTGTATTCACATGATACCGTATCAGTCGTTGTTCTAGTTTTCATATCAATCGACATTACCCGAAGATGATGGTTTCTAACACTAGGTGATAAGTTAGTGTTAACTTGATAACTAGCCATTTCATAATAGGAACACATATGAAGCTGTAATTATGTAAAACAGTTTCATTAAACGGTAAGCATTTACTCTAAGTAGGGATAACACAAACCTACAAAAAATTTATGCTATTGTAAAACTGAAATGATACGAATATGGTCTGACGATAATTAAATGACGTATATTTGTATATTCACTAAAATAATAATGAATGTAACAGATAAGTCTATAAGTTTCATGAAAAAGTACCACTTAAACTGCTTTATTATATAAAGAGATCCAAATAACTATCGGTATGATTTGTAGTTTGATATACTGTGGAGTCTTATCAATCTGACAAATCAGATAATGCACCATATGTCTATTCTCTTGTAATCCTTACTTACGCCTGTTACTCCCAATGGAGCATAGGCCGCCGACCAGCATTCGACAACCCACTCTGTCCTGGGCCTCCTTTTCTAGTTCCATCCAATTCTTGTTCATCTTTTTCATGTCTATTTCCATTTTCCGGCGTAATGTGTTCTTTGGTCTTCCTCTCCTCCTTTGGCCTTCAGGATTCCATGTGAGGGCTTGCCTTGTGACGCAGTTGGGTGCTTTCCTCAATGTGTGTCGTATCCACTTCCAGCGCTTCTTCCTGATTTCTTCCTCCGCTGGGATCTGGTTTGTTCTCTCCCACAGTAGGTTGCTGATAATAGTGTCCGGCCAACGGATCTGAAGTATTTTGCGTAGACAACTGTTAATAAAAACCTATATTTTTTGGATGATTGCTTTCGTAGTTCTTCAGGTTTTCGCCCCATACAGTAGAACTGTCTTGACATTTGTATTGAAAATCCTGACCTTTGTGTTGGTTGACAGTTGCTTTGAGTTCCAGACGTTACTCAGTTGTAAATATGCTGCTCTTGCTTTGCCGATCCGCGCATTCACATCTGCATCAGATCCACTATGTTCATCAATGATTCTGCCCAGATATGTAAAGGTTTTTACATCTTCCAAATCTTCTTCGTCAATTGTGATTGGATTGGTGCATGCTGTGTTGTATCGGAGAACCTTGCTCTTCCCTTTGTGTATATTGAGACCTATTGCTGCTAAGGCTGCTGCTACACTGTTCGTCTTCTCCTGCATTTGTTGTTGCGTTTGGGATAGAAGGGCCAGATCATCTGCGAAGTCCAGATCGTCCAACTGCATCCTAGATGTCCATTGTATCCCGTGCTTCCCTTCAGATGTTGACGTCCTCATGATCCAGTCGATCACCAGGAGAAAGAGAAAGGGTGAGAGTAAGCAACCTTACCTGACACCGATCTTCACTTCGAACGACTTTGTCAACTGTCCTCCATGCAAGATTTTGCAGTGTAATCCATCATATGAACTCTGTATGATATTGACTATCTTTTGAGGCACGTCGTAGTGTCGAAGAAGTTTCCATAGTGTTACTCTGTCCAGGCTATCAAATGCCTTTTCGTAGTCAATGAAGTTGATGTAGAGTGATGAATTCCATTCAATTGATTGTTCCACAATGATCCGTAGAGTTGCGATTTGGTCTGTACACGATCTATCCTTACGGAATCCTGCCTGTTGGTCACGAAGTTGGGCGTCTACGCAGTCCTTCATCCTGTTTAACAATACTCTGTTGAAGACTTTTCCCGGTATTGAGAGAAGAGTGATGCCCCTGTAGTTATCACACTTGCTGAGATCGCCTTTCTTCGGTATTTTGATCAGAAGTCCTTCTTTCCAGTCTTTTGGTACTTGTTCCTCATCCCAAATCTTATTAACGAGAATGTGGAGTATCCTTGCAGTTGCCGCTACGTCTGCTTTTAGTGTCTCTGCTGGAATGTTGTCCGGTCCTGCTGCTTTGCCACTCTTGATTTGTCTGATGGCCATGCTGATTTCTTCATCTCTTGTAATCCAGTGTTTCCAAAATCACAAGATTGAAAACAACACAGGTTTTCCATGTTGGTTTAGCTTCAATTGTCTCATGATCTCAACTATTGAAATAACTATAATATCCACAAAAACCCCTTCTGACATTATTCAACATATGCTCACTATTGACTGACTTAAAGAGGTATTTCCTGGAGTTCTAGTGAGAAGCAGTGACCAGTGGAGTTCAACAAGGTTGGTTGTGAGATAATAACTTATTGATAACAATAGTAGTAGATGTGTCGCTCAAATTCGTGGATTAGTTGAAGTTAGATATTAACACCATTAAATTCTGGCTCACTGGTTTAGTGGTTAAGCATTCGCGCGCGCGATTGATAGGTCCTGAGTTCGGATTTTGCGAGGCGGGATTGTGGGCGCGCACTGCTGAGGTGTCCCCCAATAGGACGGGATGATCGTCCAATGCTTCTAGGTTTTCTATGGTAGTCTAGCTTCATTTATCTCATGATCTCAGTTATTGACATACATTTGTATTTACATACAAATGAAGACATTTAAATATAGTAGACTATCCAAAGTAGTTCTCCACACTCGTCGGTTCGCAAAGCTTTTTATTTCTCGATATTCGAATTATTAGAAATGTGTTAACCTGATAAGTGATTGGCAAAAGCTATGGGTTGCGATTCACACGACATGTGAATAGCTTACTAGCATTACTAATGTAATTGTGAAGAACAACAAGCCAAAAAAATTAAATAAGGAATAAAATGTTGATGATTCCATAATTGAATGACAAAGTCTCCAACGAAATTTAGTTATAACAGTTCGTATCGTTATAAATACAGCTATTGGTTCTATAACTTATCGGCATTTAGCCATTTAGAAATTTAAATGACATTGTAGATAAAGCACATACTGGTTTCAGAACTTTGGGTCAACCTATGATATTCTTCTTCAGTAGGTAAACGAACTTCACAATGTTTATTATCAATAATTCAACTGTAGCATTAATGAAGCTAATATTAGTTCTTGGTTCAGTAGAAAATCCTTTTGAAATGTACAGTAAATTATTCACTCTCTATATTTGTTATGGGCTTCACAAATATATATTGATTAATCTAGATAGTTGGGATATTATCTTTAAGATAGAAATCAATCGTCAATGTCAATAAGTCAGTTTTGCCGACACACAGGCTACTTAACATACTTGAAGTTGTACAGAAAAAAACATGTATTATGTAACAAGAATTTGCCAAAAAATTAAATCTATATTTGATAGAAGACTAGCAAACAGTGAGATTTTTTCTCATTATAAGGTATATTTAAGGATTACCTATTAAAAGTTAAACAGTGTTCTTAATTGTTAGATACTTATTTTACTTAGATAATGAGACATAAGTCGATTTGATATTCTCAGAGATCGAGCAAAACCGCCGGGATAAACTTATAGCACCTATGATAAAAGGTAAATAACAAATTTATGGATTGAAAAAAGTGACATACAACAGCAAAAAGACACTCAAAAGTTGAGAAATAAGGATCTTGAAAAGCAAAGTCGATAACACTCAAAACATGCTTGAAAACATCTTAACTGACTTTTCTAACTACGTCATTAGCAGTCAAAATGATTTTCTATTGATGCTTAACGTGCATTATATAATATTGAGTGTATTTGACGAAAAGAAGTTTCAGAATTTACCATTTTAGCTATGATTTATCAGATAGACTGTAATTTATAAATTAAAAATACTTGATTGAATAGGATAGGATACCTTATAAAGATCGTGTAAAACAAGAAATTCTGTTGACTATAATGAATATTTTACGATCTAATTTAATTTGTAACTTGGATTAGGGACTTATTTCAGTTAGACTATCATTGAAAACCATACTGGGACGAAACGGCCACCCAGAGTTTCCAGGCTCTCAATGGTGGTCTAACATCGATCGATTCATAATCTCAGTCAAAAACATTCAAATTAATTTTTCTTAATTAACCTTCTTCATTTATTCAAATTAATGAAAGTCCATTTACCAGATAAAACTTTCACTACATTACTTAAAATAGTAAGTGAGTATGCTGTTTGAGTATTGATTTGGAAAGGAAAAAAAGAACAATAAACTCTAAGTGGAATTACTTGCAACTGTTTCTTCACTTTTGGTCGAAGAAAAAAAGTAGTGTAAAACAATTTAAAATAAAAAATGTTATTGGATATTTTCAACTCCTACTAACACCACTACTATTAATACTACTAAGTAAAACTTTTTTATCTAAAGGGGTTCTGTGGATATTATAGTAATTTTAATAGTTGTGATCATGAAACAAATGAAGCTAGACTACCATGGAAAACCTAGAAGCATTGGACGGTCATCCCGTCCTATTGGGGGACACCTCAACAGTGCGCATCCACAATCCCGCCTCGCAAAATCCGAACTCAGGACCTATCAATCGCGCGCGCGAATGCTTAACCACTAAACCAGTGAGCCAGAATTTAATGGTGTTAATATCTAACTTCAACTAATCCACGAATTTGAGCGACACATCTACTACTATTGTTATCAATGAGTTATTATCTCACAACCAACCTTGTTGAACTCCACTGGTCACTGCTTCTCACTAGAACTCCAGGAAATACATTTTGAAGTCAGTCATTATTAAAAATATGTTCATTCATTATAATGAAATATAATAGTCATTTGTTTGAATAGAATTTTAAGTGAATAAAATTAGTAGTACTATAACTATTACTAAGATATGAAAATAATTCATGCTTTTTTGTGTTATTATAAATAGGCATATGAACTGGTTAAGTTATGTACATTTATGACCTTTAAATAATAAATCATTCTATCAGGTAAGTTTAATTAGATCTACTATTAGTTTTACCGCTGATTTAAATATTATTATTATTATTATTATTATTATTATTATTATTAGTAGTAGTATTAGAATTCATGAGTAAAATGTTAGAAATTCCAAATATTTCACAATTATCTGTATTCCCTAGAACAGAATACAGTGAATGTTTTGTAATGACCTGATTATTTATGTACTTTTTTTTCTCTTATTGTTGCTTAATTCTGAATAAGAAAAACTAATCATCATCATCATCAATCGGTTAAACTCCCATTAGAAAAACAAAGTTTTAAAAAATATATATATATATCAATCATTTGTGAACTTGTTAATGTGATCGTGGTGTAAATCATTCATGAAACGATCATGAATTCTAAGTAATTATTTTTCTATACTACTGTTGTAATGTTTTACTACACTTAAAATGTATAATAAGAAGATTAGTAGAAAGTTAGTTTTAGGTGAAGTTTTGTAATGAATTAGTTTTTATGTAATACCATTGATTTTCAATAGTGTTCATTTATATTCCAAATCATATTTATTGTTTAAATGTAGGGTTGATTTAAAGTTAACTCTATGTTTTAGATGACCTTTATAATAATTGATCATACATGGGAGTAATATCTTACTTAGATTTAAAGTAAGAACAAATGTAATAAGATGATCATATGATATGATGAATATGGTTTAGACTGTTTTAAATAGATTACCCTATGTTATTCTACGGATTATCAAGTCTGTGCTCTTGATCACCTTTAAAAGTATCTAGGCAAAGGTATGATTAAAGTTGTAAATAGCTTCACCATACCTTATGTAATTAAAATGAATTGGTTATACTCAGTAGATCACTGTATTATTAATAACTTGTCACAAATGATGAAAACCAAGGATTTTTTAAACATCTTTTCGTCTTAGTATTCACTTCATTTCACTATCTCTTAATTAATTCATATAATTTCATACACAAATTGATTTGCAAATCATGTTTACATATTTTTGTTCCGAGTATTAGTTTTGCAACCTCATATTCAAGACAAATTAATTACGTCGAATAAATTACATTGACTGATGACTAACATTAATAGGACAAGTTACTTGGCATCATGATTCATAAGGTTATTACTCTAATAGACATTTATCAGAGATAGTTATTGATGTATGGGTGAGAATGATAATGATTGATTGTCTGGCTAGTCAGACATGTAGATAGTCTGACAGGTGTCAGATGAGTTATATATTCCCCTATCCTTATTATTGATTGTTCATTGTTGTTGGATTGTGTCGGGTTTTGGTGTGGAAATATATTTACGTTGTGGTCAGGCTAATCACGTGTTCTCTTACTCTGAGTTGTGTTGAAGTCCTGTAGAATAGACACTGGGAGGGAATCTAGTGTAGATATTCGTCTAAGGTAAATTAGCGTCCCATACGTGTAAACGTGTAAACCCAGCCGTTATAACAAAACCGAGCGTTATAACAAATGGCGACGGGGTGAAAAAAAAGAACTAAGGGTGTAAAACCACCAGTTATAACAGTTGATAACTGAATAATAAGAAAGAATACTGATTATAAAGGTAAGGTGATATTTCATTTACATCATAAATAGAAATTTAATTTAATCTATATTAAGGTGAATCTATTGGTGAATTAAACTTGTGTTGACTGTCATTTGTGATAATGATTTTTTAATAGGTATGAAAACTAATAAATATTTAATCTAAGCAAATAGCTTTCTATTCATTCTGTGTAACTTTTGATATCGATAACTAAGCTTATCCTGTGGAATTGACACTGAAAAAGGATTGATGACACGATAAAAGAAGACTTATGTATACAAGACAAGTCTAGATCGCATATCTAAAAGATAATAATTAGATACATACCTGCACACTCACACACATACGATTTGTTACTCAGTTAATTATTTCTATGTAGTTGAACTCTTCACATGATTTGTGGTTAACTGACTCATTTGATCCTATTTTACAAAAAATCAACATCCAAATATGATTGGTTTAATACAGTATAATCCTGATTGTTAAAAGCTATATATGTCTTTGATAATTTTGATTTTGATTATTACCCTGAAGAAGTCCAGACAAGTTAGCTGGACGAAACGTTGGAATTAGTTATATTTCAATCGCTGAGAATATTTCAAATATAATTTTCACATATAATGACTTCTCTATACTCGGCGCTCAATTACTGTCAAATTATTCGTTCTAATCTTGACGAATATTCGTATAAATTAGATGAAATATTTCTGTGTATGACTTGAACAATGAATTCATATGAAATTGTAAGAAATTATAATTAAATGGATTCTGATAGTTCTCGTCACATTAAAGACTAGACATTGTTGTATCTTGGGAGACACACTGTCTGGTTAGCAAAAAATCCAAGTACTTCAAGGTTCTTTGGTATAAACTTATATGGAGTGGTCATTAATGTTATCAGTCAACCAAAAAGCATTGCCTGATCAATTTATAATTTAAATTATCAAATTCAGCTTGTTCATTGCCAAACTAATATGAAATACAAAGTACCCAACCAGCTTTACATAACTCATTAGTGTTACTCATATTACACATATTTTCAACAAACTTTAGTGATGTACAACAACTGAGACATTAATACTTTATCAGAGAGAGTTGTTGTGATAATCAGAAATATTTGAATTATGGTATAAACTAAGAATCCCAGAAATAACGTAATCGGATCAAGAAGTACTAGATAACCACAAACGAATGTATTGTATTTAGAATTCGAAATCAAGCATTCAACAAGTACAAAGGTATCATTAGTTCATTCAAACACCACAGTTGGATAAAGCATTCAAAACTTTAGTCATTTATCTTCCTAATCTAGGTTACTTAATTGTCACGATTTCACATGAATTCTATGTTTTCTAAGGCTTTGACTTATTTTTTCTTGTTCTTTTTTGTAATCAAAGAATAGAAAACTGTTAAGTACTAATTAGAAAATACAATTGATCGTAATCATAGGAATAACATTAATATACTTTGAACACAGTAAAAAGATGTCTAATTATTTTCATGCAAAATAAGGTTAATGCAATGGAACAGATAATGCAGATAGTTTGTTCTTGAAAACTTTGGATACCTTATTTGTTCAAACATAATTAATAAATGTTATTCCAGTTTAAACCTTCAATTAACAATGTAGTTGACGATGAGAAATACCAATAACGCGGACAGCATAATCGAAGTTGGTATTTATTTAAAGGATATTATATATAATAGCATATTTACAGTTAAAATATCCTTAGATATCCTTAGATGAAAATATCAATTTATATTAAAATGAGTCACATTTACTAAAGAGTTTTCATAAATGTTACGTTTGATAGCTGTTCTAAACTTGTGGAATTAACCTGAACAGTAACTGATTTAAGTCTATGAAAACTATATAAGCTGTATGGAAAAAAAGTTAAATAAATCAAGAACCAATACTGATGCAGAATAGTATAATTTCATAATATTTCTAGGTTTCTCGTCAGCTGCTTACAACCAAATATGTAACAGAATTTAATATTGAGGTAAGAAATAGTGTGAAACAATTGACATAATTAAATGTAAATAATTGGAATGACAATGGTTTACAATAATAACTATATATACGTAAGAACAGGTCAGAGGCTAGTTGGTGTTAAAATTAAGGAAACAATTCAGGATGGGTGGTGTAGTAGTTGAGTGGAGTTCATAAATTGTGTGATAATTTTAGAGGTAGTGAAGGATTCACGGAATTAAACAGTGATAAGATAGGTTACGTAATAATTGAATAGACTTTAAGTCGGAGGAAATGTGTGAATGAAAAGTTGGTTTGAGAATTCGGTAATGGGGGAGGAATATAACACCACATAAATATTTTAAAAATAACTAAAGGGATATAACAACACAAATAACCAAAAAACAATCAAAACAAAATAAAAAAATGGATTACTAGGGTAATAATAAGTTAATTAATGTCTCTTTTTGAATACATAAATCCGGTTTAAGTTTTTTTATCGCGATCGCTTCAGCAAAACGAAGAGCAGTTGTATTTCTTTGTCTGCTGATAATTTTAAAAGCGTGCGGAATGTCGATTGTATGCCCGGTGTCAAGTAAATTCCGAGCTATTGCACTGTTGAGAGCCCTAGTCCCTCACAGCTTCAAGTTTTTTGGAACATGCTCAGAAATGCGAACATGTACTCTTCTCTCAGTTCTTCCAATGTATGTGCTATGACACGTACATGTGAATTGGTAAATACAGTTGGAGCTACTAAGAAAAGAGGACTTGTCGAAAAAAAGTTGTTAATATTACACAAACATACTTCACAAATAAAACGAAGTCCGTAAATATAAATGAAATAGTTTAATTAGTAAAACATGTAAAATTTGTTTCTACACATTAATGGTCACCGTAGTCACCATATGGAACAACACCTTAATAGTAGATTGTAAAATGGAGATTCCGTCTGAATGTAAAATGTAATTTAAATTTTCACAGATTTACATCATGAGTCAGTTGAAGCTAGACCACCATTGAAAATCTGGAAGCACTGGACGGCCGTCTCGTCCTGGTATGGGACTCCTCAGCAGTGCGCATCCACGATCCCGCACCACGCGGGGCTCGAACCCAGGACCTACTGGCTTCGCGCGCGAGCGCTTAACCATTATATAACTTCAATATCCTGTTCAATAGGAAAACAAATTTCTGATCTTTAAAAACTTTGGATTGATCGTTGACTTAATTTACTTGGAAATATTAAGTCAAATTTTTTGTTGGTGATATTCACAAAGATGTAAATCTAGTTATCTCAAATTCATTTATGATTGTGATCAAGTTTCAGTTATATTAGTGATGAACAGTTAACTGTGATAGATATAAAAATATAAGTGATATTCCAACAACAAAATAACCTTTTATGATATTCTTTATTATTTTCAGTGTATATTTAAGTATGGATAGTAGTTATTATGTTTTACATGAAACAAGAAAAATACTATCGTTATAACATAAGAACATAGTTTATATATACAGTTCGTTATTTTATCGGGAAGTTTGTTGTAGAGCTTCCGAGTTAATATTTTTTTAGTGGTAGAAGCGAAAAGTAGACATTTAAGTGAAGTATGAATATGATATAATTTCAATTGATTTTAATTGTTTCCACTGTAGTAAACAGGGTTTAGTGGCGATTCAGATAAGTTATTTTCAACTAAAAGACTTACGACAGAATAATGTATGATCTCAG
Source organism: Schistosoma margrebowiei (assembly GCA_944470205.2). Taxonomy (NCBI): domain Eukaryota; kingdom Metazoa; phylum Platyhelminthes; class Trematoda; order Strigeidida; family Schistosomatidae; genus Schistosoma; species Schistosoma margrebowiei. Next base: position 46,181,410 of record OX104028.1, read on the forward strand.
TGTAGTAAGATATAAATTCCATAAAAGGAAGATTTAAGCGGTTAGTATTAATTCAAAACGAGAGCATATGAATTTATGCTTATTGTTTTAGATTGAGTTTCAGCGTGAATTGATATTGGTGTTGACTCTATTTATGTCATGAATTCTACAATACTTTCTGACAGATTACTTTTTTAAAATGCTGACCGAATATCTGAGTTAAATGCTAATATTAGTGATGTGAACCTGAGTTAGACATGTACACCACTGGATCTCGACTCAATAGTCTATAGGTTAAGGGTTCGACAGATAGACCAACGTCTTGGGCTCGATCCGTGGTGGAGGCGTAGTGGATGGATACTAGTGAGGAGTTCCATTTGAGGATGGGAAAGCTATTCAATGATTCTAGATTCTTAAAAGATGTCTAACTTAAGTCGATTCGTGGTCTCAAAAAAACTTGTTATTCAACGCTCAAGGATTTCAATTTTATATAATTCATCTATTTACAGAGTGATTATATTAATAATTATTATGTGGGGACCTAGCTTTCAATCAGCAATGTTTTCTATTTGAGTGGCTTTATTTTTTAGTCTTAAGTTTGCTTATATTTATCGAACGACATGCAAATTATACTATAAAATCTATACACACTACCTCATTATAAAATGTAATTTGTATTTTATTCATTAATTTATATTGGTTTATTAAAATAATTATTTCCCAAGTGTTTTTGCCGTTTATCGACTTGTTTTCTTACTTCTTGTTTGTAAAAGCGTTAATTATTATGCTGTCGATTGTGATTAGTGGCAGTAAATTTCACATAGATGAATTATGGATGTGAAGGTCATTGTTTACGATAGCCAATCGTATGAAGTTGTACTTTATTCAAGTGTCACTGTTCATTTGTCCTAAATGTATATTATGACTACAAATTTAGCTATGTGAAGAAATATAAGAATTTTCATCAAACCTTAGAAACATCTATATAAGATGAAAAGCATAAATTATTCATTACTCACACTTCACGTGATATTAATCTATTAACTGTTACTGATACAGTTAAATCATGTTAGAAGTAAGATAGGTATCACCAATCACATTGTGTGATAGTTGAGAGACAAAGCAGAGAAACGATTAAAGCTGAAAGACATAACCTAGTACATATCAGATCAATAAATTCTGGTAACATACTGGAAAACATAAGCTTCATCTAGTGTCAGTGCAGACCACTAAACAGATTCAAAATGAAACCCAAAATTAGTTATTCACTAATTCCCAGTTTTCACATGGTCCTCCTTAGAATATCGATTTATGTTGAAAGCTTATATGAACAAAATCTCAACAAATATCACCTGTTTTTAAAAATTTCTGTTCCATTTGTTTGTACAACAGTCTACTGTATCATGACAGTAATATTTAATTAGGATGGAGGTTTATGGAGATTGTAGTAATTTTAATAGTTGAATTTATGATGGCTCACTGTTGAGTAGTCCCATACTATAATGAAACAACTGTCTAGTACTTCCAGGTTCTCAATGGTGGTCTAGCTTAAATCGACTCATGAATTCAACTATCAAAATAATATTTTAATCAGACAAATTAATTAATCACTTACAGAAATGTTTATTTAATAGAATTATTTAAATTTCATTTGATTTGATTGAAAATATACATACCAACAAGTTATGCAATATATCATGTTGGTATTCTCAGGGATCGCTCCACTGTATTTTGTTTGAATCAATTTTTTTGTAAGAAAGGCTTTACCCCGAATGCCCTGATAAGGCCGAGGGTAGGAAGAGACAGCTCTCCCCCTCGAAATGCTCTCACATGGCCACGCATATACAGTCACTGCCAAGGAACTCCTACTCACTAACCTCTCTCGGAGGAAGTGTTATTTACGAAATTAAAAGGACGAAAAGCAAATGTCTGGCGCTTTAACCAGGTTGGTGGACATGGAGAATCCACCTAGGGGAGTTGGAAAACCCTGATTAAAAACCAATGATGCAGATGGACCCCAGTGTCTTGGGGGAACAAATGGCGTACGAACCAATTATTGGTCACTGGCTACCATGAAACTTCATCTCGACGTTGGTCCAGTGCCTTATGGATCAGACCTTTAGGTCGAAGGCTCTAGGTGTGGCTCCCTAAGAGAACCACCTGCCTGATTCTGGGCGCCCGGGCAGTAGCACAGCTCACACACAAATCAAGTGACTTGTGTGGTTCATATGTATTCAGTGCCTCCTTGTATAAAGATTTATGTGTTCAAATAAATAATAAATGGAAATTAATGGCAAAGGAAAGATTGTATAATATTCTCAAAACAATTCAAATCTTAATTATTATAAATAATCAACTAATGGTCAAAATGTCAAAATGATATGGTGTAGCAAAATGTCATTTTATCTTAGAAATTATATTCGATTTATTTTTCATTGATCGAATTAAACTGTAACTTAGTGGATAAACAGTTAAGTTATTTTATAGTTAATTCAGACATATAAATGTTACTGTACCATTATTTAAAGTGTATGTTTGTGTATGTGTCTTTCTATTCTTTACTTTATGTCAAATAACAATTGTTATTAACCTGGCGATTAATGTTCTAGAGTGAATTGCAAACAAAATTTAGTCTGTATCATATTGGGTTTTGTGCATCTTTGAATCACACTTATAGAATAATAAATGTTGAGTCAAAGTAAAACAGCTGTTTGTCGGTTATTTAACAGAATCTAGTTAACTGTCATTAATGAAGGTAGTCGAAGGTAGAACTGTTTCATGGATTTACTAGAATTGAAAAATATATTAAGCTATGTATCCCGAGTCACTAGATGTATTGTTAATGTCAACTATAGGAAAGGATTCGAAATAATATTAAATTAAATGATTATGTTTATTCATTTATTACTGTTCAACTGATAAACTGATGAATCATTCAAAAGAAAAGATACACTGAAAAACTGTTCTAACCTTTACTTTGAAGTTGTTCAGTAGTATGAACTTATCGAAACCTATCATCTGTTAAAATTAACAGCACTCATGACTTACAGAAAATGAAAATACCTCTTTTTTGATCTTCCTCCCGATATACCCTAAATAGCGTTGAATACATCGAAGAATGGATTTTAATCCAGTGTTCATCACGAGATCTTAAGGTATACAATTCAATCTCATAATAATTTTCTACTGGTAAACAATTTCCAGATAAAACGAAAGAACTTTGTATTTGTATCCTTTTCTAATGAATTTTCTAACTGATATATACAATAATAAATAATACTATCATATCTGTTACAATCTAGTAGTTAAATCACCTTGGTGCATTATGAGAGGTTATATAAATAGTCATAAATAAAACCCTATTCATGAATAAATGCTAAAACAATGAAACAAAGAAATCAGCAAAAATTAGTTCATTTTTATTTCCAATCCTATACAGTTATTACATATTAACTAAAATGAAGACAATATTTGTAACATAAAATCAATAGACAGTAAACATATTAGTAACAATGGCAATATTACTTCAAATATGGGAAATAAACAATCCACCAAAGTATTGTTAAATGAGGTGGAATGTTGAATTGTAGATGAATTTTTCTATCTGCCAAATATAAATATGATTATATAACTTTTTCTGTAATTTGTTGGCATCAAGTTATTCACCCATTAAATGAATCTAACTTTTAAATGTTGAATAGGCTGAAACAAAGACGTGTTTGTAGTTTTGAGACAAATTTCATTGCCAATTGACATCACCAAAAGGACTGATAAAACTAAAAAAACACTGGGCAGTTCCTTAGTTCTCTCAGTTGTTCAGGTTTAAAAAGCTATAGGGAATTGAATTCAGTAGATTTTGATCTCTCACCAAGCAATACATTATTGACGTATTTAGTTAAAATCAAATGACCAATACCAAAATTAAGGGACTAATTGAGAAGACCATAGACTACTGTTTTAATGCGTTATTCAAACAAAATTAATAAGTTTAATCAGGTTCAGCCTCAAATATACTCGAAACAGGCAGGTTGAACAACTAGTTAGTAATTAACTGGACTAGACTAGATGTTTTTGAAGTCACCCAATAGTACATCTTAGCAAAAAGTTAATTCATTCTGGGGACTAATTAATACTATTTTTGAAACTTAGACGAAACTCAGATTATTTTATAAATCCAAGTAGACATCATTTATTGTCACAATAAGCGAAATTATAGTTAAACTATTCTGGTAGTGGCAAATTGATTTTAAGAGTGATCCAATCACTAAATAACAATCAAGACTGACTGTGCTCATTGCTAATGATTACCAATAATAGGTGCACAAATAAATAAGGTGATATGATGAGCATTTACGAATAAAATAATGAGAATATAAGACATAAGTAAAGGGGGAATGCAGTAATAATAATGATAATAATAATAATAATAATAATAATAGGATAATCAAAATAATTAAGGCCAAGGTAACGATAACGATAAGACGTACTTCTTTGTACGCATAGTTCTGGTTTAAGCTCCTGAATGGTAAGAGCTTCGGCTATTTTTAAGAGTTGGATACGAAGAAATCTGGGTAGATTTGAACGAATTATATAAACAACCTTAAAATCAAATTGTGGATCTGTAGAATGGTTACAGTCGATTAGGTGTTCAAGTATAGAACTCCTAACCGCTTTCCTTTCACCCTTATAGAACCAAGCTGGAATATGTTCCCGTATCCGATATGAAAGCGAGAGGGGGCTACGGCCAATGTACCTTGCTCCACAAGAGCAGGTGAACTGGTAAACGCACATAGAGGCGATCAGACGCGGAAGCTTATCTTTTATGGATACAGAGAATAAGTTCTTACTAGTGAAGGTTATTCGCAGTTTAGCCGCGTTAAATGTTCTTCTAATCGTTGTTGTTAGACGATTTTTGATTACGTCTGACGTTCGATCACTTTTAAATTGTAGACTTATATAAAGGTTTTTCTTCAGGATGGAACAACTAGATTTCTTATCGTAACTACTTCTATTCATATTCTTTTCTATGAAACGTTCTGGGTAACCATTTTTTGTCAAGGTTTTCTTGAGGAATGCGAGTTCTTTGTTAATGCATTCCTTACTGCATATCTGATGTATTTAAATTATTTGTTTTACTGCATTTTCTAATCAATAAACTTTGTTAAGTACCTAATTATTGATTGCTTTACTTGTTACCTGGTAGTGACCAAATGATAACTCAATCTACAATGATACATTAGTAACAATATAATTTTTAGAATTCATTTCTATTTGAGTATCTCATCAATAATATAAAGATATTCTTAACTCAACTACTAAACATGATTATGGAAATAGTAAATTTAATCAGATGATGGAACATTGTGAATCTTAAGAAGAAATTTCATCATCTTCATAGAATGATTATAATTATTTGAAATTCAACTAATCATCTTCTTTTTAGCCTCATGTACAATAAACAATAAAGAAGATTTTAACAAATTTCAATCATATTTAATGTATAACAATTGATTGATTGATCTTTCAATCTATCATATTAACCTTCTATATCATTATAACTCATAAGATTATAGTGTATTTAATTGAAGACTCAATGTATAATGATGTGAATAATTGTTGGAATTCATTTGAATTGAGTGTGATTATTTTTTTTAAAAATACATTAAAATATTAATCTAATATGAATCTATTAATAAGTAGTAAATGATGTCAACATAAACTAGGCATAATGTGTTAGTCCTTAAAAAAACGCATTTTATTGACGATTTAATTCGTTCACTGAAATTACAATTTGATTTCTTAACAATTTTCAATAAACTTCTGAAAGTTTCATAATAAATTAATAATATTTAAATATCAATATAGGGTTGTAGAAATTATTGAGTTTCCATTAATATCATGAACGGATGAATGTTAGACCATCATTGAAAACCTGAAAGCACTGGAGGGCCGTTTCACCCTAGTAGTGCGCACCCACAATCTTGCACACGGGACTCCGACCCAGGGCTATCAATCTCGTGCGAGAACGCTTAGACTGTAGAAAACTGAGTCAACATCCAATGATGTTAATGTCTAACTTCAACCAATCCACAATATTGCGCGACCATCCACTATTGTTTTCAGTGAGTAAATGCCTCTACAACAGATACGGTTGAACTCCACTCGCCCGCGAGACCAAAGGTCCTGGGTCCGAATCTCGCGTGCGGGATCGCGGATGCGCACTTCCGAGGAGTTTCATACTAGGACAAAACGACCATCCAGTGCTTTCAGGTTATCAATGGTGGTCTAATATTTATCCATTCATGATAACAGTACTTAAATGTAACGAACAGTTAGTTTATTTTGTGTAAAGACTGTTTGGTTTACAGTATTAGGAAGAGGTATGAAAAAGAGAAATATAAATCTTAAATGGCTATTACTTGGTACATTCAAGCATATTTACCAACAACTTTGATTATATCATTTGTACTCAGTTCTGATTGTAAAGTGTCATTCGACTTGTTATTTGTTGCTATATCTTTATTCAGTAAACTAAACTCTTAATAAAAAAATATCACAGTTATGTAGCTATTGAAATTTACTATGGTGTATTACGGTCTTTTACGTTACTTTGGTAATTGCGTAATTCGATTCTAAATAACAGATAGAGAAGAAGAAGTACTTGTAACCAATCATCTGACATTCTGGCATTTTAATTGGGAGTTTGATAGTGTGGGAGTTATTTTACTTAAAAAATATGGTAGAAATTATTAATAGCGTCAAAATGAATTTGATTACTTTTAAAATCAAAGAAAAAAAGTGGTCATGAGAAAATCTGTTGGATTTCAAGATATTTGTTATCATGGATCAATATAAAGTCCATAAGTCAGTGAAAGTAATGAAGCATTCTATTCATTTCGGATTCAAACACCTCTAGATAATTCACTTGTGACCAGCTACAATTTTCTATAATTTCACTGAGTAACTGTAATCGGTATAGTGTCAGTCATACTGAAATCAAGATATTTACCTTGTGATGATTTTATAACTATTGTACCATACTATGAAATGTTTACCACAAGATTTGAATGTTATAAATTAAAAATTTGTATAGGATCATCTGTATTTACTAAAGAAAGAAATATTGACTTAATAACTCTGTGATTTTTATTTGTTCACCAGTTAATTATAATCAAAATTGATAGATGTACAAAACAAAACAAAAACGCTTTTTAGAAGACTTTTCTTGTTCATTTATAAAACGCCTTTATTGTAAACAGTTAGTATATAATGTTTTAGAGAAAAAAAACTATCAATGAAATGGATAAACAATACATAGTTACCAAACATTTTTATGCATCATTATTATTATTATGTTTATTGACGTTGTCTATATTTTCCCATTATTTTAATCCAATTAATAACAATAAGAATGGATGTTTAAAAGACAGAAAGAGAGATATACATTAGATAAGCAAACACACTTTATATGTTGATTTTCAATAAAAGTAGTAAAGATTTTAATGGCAAAAATTTTATCGATGGTAGATAAAAACAAAATTATTGTCATTAATAACATTGGAAATTTTTGAATGCAACAATTGAAGTTAATGGCAAAAGTAAAGAATTTCATAATAGAAAAAGTTCACAGATTCTCCAGTTTGATACATTCCACAATTAGAACTATATATATATATATATATATATATATATATATATATATATATATATATATATATATATATATATATATATATATATATATATATATATATATATATATATATATTGGTTTTAATTAGATTTTTACCAAGTTTTACTTTAATATATAGTAATATTTATTATCAGAATTGGGGTTTGTGGAGATCGTATTAATTCAATAGTTGAAGCGTTCACGCCCGAGATCGAAGGTCCTGGGTTCGAGTCCCACTTGTGGGATCGTGGTTGCACACTAATGAGGAGCCTTATACTAGGACGAAACGGTTATCCAGTGCTTCCAGGTTTTCGATGGTGGTCTAGCTTAGATCAACTAATGAATCCAAGTGTTAAAGTAATACTTATATTGATTATATGGATATACTAGACCAACTAAACCGAATGAGGAGACAATAATAGCGATTAAATGAATTACGTAACTAATTACAATCAGTAAAATGTACAGATTGATAGTGTGATGACAGGTGTACTAGTAATAATAAGAATAATAAAGGTTTAAATCAATATTTCGTAAAAGGGAGTCAGTAAAAGACTTTTAAATAATAATAAAATGTGATAATGATAAAATAAGACAAGGAAATAAACAGTTATCATCCGGTATGAAATGTATTATGGCTTCTACATAAACATGTACAATATTAACAATAACGTAAATTATCCATACGTGTAAATCAAACAAAACATTCATCTCATTCATCATAGACCCTTCTACTATATTTGTGTCAAGGCTTATTTATTTCACAGGTTGAAATCATGAGTCAGTTGAAGCTAGACCACCATTGAAAACCTGGAAGCTTATTTATTTCTTATTCCTTGATATGAACATATTTGCTATCTTAGTATATGTGATCGTGTTCAAGTTTGAAACACACAAAATAATCATTATCCTCTTAATCATTGACTCATCAATCGGTTAATGTTGATTAAAAATTTAAAAAAAAACTTATTAAGCAGGTCAACTTTATCTATACTTTTATGTTATAGACGAAACAGATTTGGTAAGCAAGGCTAAGTTATGAATGATTCTTATGATGTACAGTTCATTGTTTCAAGTATGTCAGTTTACACAAATATTATTATCATTCGTGATTATAAATAAATAAAAGTACATTTATTTAATGGGAAAGTTGAACTTTTTAATCGGTATCCCAAATTTAATTTATTCAATAAAATGTATAATTTTTATATCATATTACCACTACAGTCTCAATATTTACTTAAATAATGTGAATTCAGTGAATCATATCAAGTGTTGTGAATACAATGTGACTATAAATATCAAGGAAATAATACTAATCATTGACAGTCATGAATAAAAATCAGAAACCTAGATACAATCATTTTAGAATTGTATTCAATGAAATTCATATGAATATAAGAAACCATAAAGCTAAGTTGATATGTAGTTGAACAGTATTCAACACAATGTAAACATTTTAAATGTTAACTGAACAGTTCAAAATAAAAGTTTTATCATCTGGTCAATGTAACTTATTATGTTATAGAATTTAATGTGACTAACTGTATAGCATTCAAATAATCTAAAGAAAATAAATGAGAATTTAATCAAAATGTTATCGGTTGGCATATTTGGTTTAGGAAATGTACAGTAAACTGATCGGTTTGTTTCCTAATGGAATAATAGTGTATCATCTATTGTGAAGTGTATAGTTGTTTGACAGAGAGTGTTTAACAAATAAGATTTTTTACGGCTTAAAACCTAATAAGTTAATGTTAGTAGAGCTGTGAAGTCATTCTGTCATTTTGTCATCGTATATGCTATTTATTAATGGTGAACTGAAATTACACGTCAATAAGATGACCTTAACAAGTCAACCATTAAATTTTATGTTGAAAGTTGAGCGTAATGTTCAGAAATCATTTATAAATCAATGTAACATCGTATCATTTTTCTGGCAACAACAATAATACCGGCTAGTAATGATAACTCAATGACTGTTGGGTTAGTAAACCTAATTCACTCAGATATATATATGAACAGCAAATACTTTAACACTAATCGGCGACCTGAATGTTGAAGAACCAAACGGGATCTAAAAGAATGTAAGCGTTTCCATAAATATTATCTTTTCCGGTTGGGAATAATAAATTATGTAATAAATGCGAGTGAATAACAGCTGTTAATGAACAGAATTAGTGCCCCAATTTGCTTTTCGATTAATCATTTCTATTTAACCAGAGACAATCAGAAAGGTATAATTTTTAAATATGCTTATACTACCCACAAGCTCAAGCCTAACCTTTGCGTACGAAAACATTGTGTTCAGTCCCCTACTCTTACATTCCTTTCGTTCTTCTTCTTTAGCAACACAATGCACCACTTCCGTCATTAAAATTCCTTGACTTTAATAACGACCTGACATAGATTAATCTTAAATATGTCAAATTATCCGCTCAAGTACTAAAACACATTACGATACACATTTATAAACTGTTGAAAATATGAACCCTTTAGTACCTTTTATCATTACTAGACGAATCAATAAACAGGCTCATTAAATTACTTACAGTTTAATTTTTTCAACTAACGCTATCTATTTGCCATCCTCGCTCTGTTTGCAGACAGAACTCAGTAAATTAAATAAGAGCGATAAATAATATATTTTTGCAATTGCAGATGTTACAATGGGGAACATTTATTCCGATACAATTAAAAGTCTAAATATCTGATTTTGAACAATCCGCATGCGTCTCTGGGACATATTCGATGTACTGACTTCACAAAAACTATTAGTTAGCACTGATATAGAAGTTTATCATTTTAGATGGATGTCATTCTCCATAACTGGTCTGTTGACACACGTTGCATAGTCCCTAGACTTGGGCATCTTCGTCTAAGTTGTTGTCCATGTCATTTTTTTATTCCAAATTTATCGAAATAACATCCTCTTGTTACAACCGCTGCAAAATTCCTGTCACCTGTTGACCGTTTGAAGAAATTCAGGTACTGACTAATCATTTCAGGAGTTTCTTGACTGGGGAAGGGAAAACAAATTTGTGTTGCCGTGAAATTCATGTCAATGCAACGATTTGATGAAGAAACAAGTATTCGTTGTTTGTTTTAAGGGATCTGTCTAAACAGAAAACATCAAGATGACGATTCATGAAGTCCCTTAAATCCATCGTTGTGAATAAATAATGTTGAAACCATTACCTTTATCCGACCGATATTTACGGCATCCTCCGAGAGAAATTATATGATCTCCGGGCTAATCATGATTCCCTTCACCTTAATTATTTACATAAAGATATGATTTATCCAGGAGATTTGCCTGAAAGGGTTATATGACTAAAATTGAACACATCCTGTCGATACAGATGTTTTCAAAATAAGGAGTATACATAATGCACCATATTAATTGCAGCAGTGCCTGAAATTAGTAGAGACCTGAAGAATCAGAACTCCGATCCCGTTGGCTTCTATTGTGATAAGTCTCGAGAAATTGAGGTCCGATATCCTGCTGTCGTTTTGGAAAATATAAACGCTAAATAGCTGCATTTGGAAGAAACATTATGTTAAACAGCCTTATACAATTACTACACTTATATCCTTCTTTGGGAGCGATTTCGATTTGTTCTGGGAGCTTTACAAGCAATTCTTCAGTATACAAGCTGAAAGTATGGTTTCCGATTCCGATGGAACTGGGGAAATGTCGTCCACTCGAATTTTCTTACTATGCTACTGAGCTCATCCAGCGACGAGAACGTTATTGGAAACAGCATGAATCTGAATTAGTAGTAGCGTGACTACTCGAGCTGATTGTTCTCAAAATGTTCGTTATCATATAAATTATGAGATTTCATATCAATATTAGAACAATAATAACCAGTACGTTTTTTTAGAACTATCGATATTATAGTGTTATGTCTAGTCCTATTTCAAGTCCACATGGATTATTTTTGCTTCCAGATAGACCTATTCATTCATTCTTTTCACGTCACATTTTAATCTTGTCACTTATTCGCTTATTAACCTTGACTCCTTTTATATTAGCGTATATGTGTTAATTGCTCACCCTATTCATTACGTGCCTGTTACTTATTAGTCTAACTATAAATATCGCGTCACGCTTGATCAGATCATGTTAGCTCTCTCGACTTCTCCGTTCCGCTTCCTGTGTCTGGATAAGCGAATGCTTGAAACAAATCCCTCCAATGCAACCTGTATTTGGCTTTTTATTACAGCCGTCACACAGACGGGGTTAGCCTGGGTAATATATGGAGTTCATACTGGGATAAAAAATAACACTACAGATTTGAGGACAACAAAGGAAAAGGTGTGAATAAATTTTCCTTAGTGGGTGATAATACATATTAAAAAAACCCAGATTTTGTGTCTACTATGCTCATTGATTACCACTATTTTTATTAATTGTTTCCTTATTATCATTTACTTCAACCTTCTATCCTTTTTAATGATTTCATCTTTAAAGTATGAATACTGATCAATTTTAATCACTATGTTAAATATAATGTTTCCTCTTCTTGTTCTTTTTTTGTGTCGTTTCGATCTAAACTTCATTGATTTTATGTTACGTAATAAATATTTTTTATAATAATATTACTGATGTAAATTTGGGCCGTTTACAGGTGAGAAGACACTATGAGTTCATGTCATTATGAAAATCTTGTTCTCTTTTTTTGTATTTACCATGAGATTAAGATGTACAGAGTATTATGACAAATAGAACATTCGTTTACTCTAATAAATACATTAATGATGGTAAATGATCACATGGTAAAATTCAGTAATCTAAAAGAAACAATTAAAATCTTTATTACCATGTATATTTATATGTTAATTGGTATTTTTTTAAAGAGAATATCATTAGAAAAGTTGACTTTAATGCTCTATCAGATATTTTAACGTTTAATGTTGATACAACTCATTACAGTAAGGTAATCAGTCATAAGCAACATAAACAAACGTTTACCCCAGATATATTTACATTGTATCAGTGTGAATTCAGATTATTTTGTTCTAGATCCGAATCATCTCCACATACTTTGTTTAGTTAGCCACGTGATACTAATAGTGGATTCAAGTTGAAACTCAAACCTAATTCCGCTCATTTTAAAATTAGATTGGCAGTTTTGGAGTGTTTCACATTTTTATATACTGAATAAATATGAGTGATCATTTAAATTTCACCAATGGCATTCTCATCAGAGAGCAAACACAGTCGATTATAGAAAACATTACAACCTCATGCTATCTACGAAAATAGACTTTAAATGATTTCTCCAAAGTTTCACTTGGTTTTTGTTTGTGACCAATTATGGATTTTTATTTTACTGTTTCATGTTAAAAGAATTTACCATAAGTTTGATATAATTTCTGTTATATATATTTCAATATAATTTCATAAGGATTAGGATTCTGAGAAATCTATTATACTTCACTCAGTGGTTGTTCGGTAGTAAAGTACAAGTTGGGTTGAAGAGTAGTGTGATGAATTAACTCATGAGTTAATGTTTTAGTTTGCTTAGCTAGAGCCGGCTCGTGACAACGATGAACACAGGCTCAATGATAAGTTGAAGTCTAATACAGGCGTTGTTTGAAGGACTTTCTTTTAATTAGTCTCCATTAAAACCGCCTAGAAGTCTAAGTTTGTCCGGCTTTATAAAAAATAATTGGATGTTTTGAAAATGGCGTAAGATGACAAGATATCGATGAATGAAATATACTAGATCTATATATATTTATTTATTTATTTAATCAAAAACAAATTACTCTATTCTTGTTGAAATTAAATAAGTAACTAAAGGCAAACTATTAGATAAGTCAAACACCATGCAACAAAGACTGATTAATCAATCACTAAGTAGCAACCAATGTTACGCTTGTATATATTACATTAAGGTGATTGGGTTCCATTGATCAAACTGTCCTTCAAATCCCATGGTGAGGTTCAGTCCCTTGAATACTACAGATAAACTTCCCTGACGAGTAGCAGCTAGCGCGAAACCTGGGTACATGGCTTCCTCCCAGTTTTTTGTGAACACTTAACACTATAGAACATAATTTATAATTATTACTTGCATAAATTACACTGAGACAAACTAAAGTATTACCATACGACAGAATATTATCTTTTGAGCAAACGATCATAAATGATTAGTCTTTTGTACAAAAGAAATTAATATTAACCAGTATAGTTTTGAGTACCGGTATAACATATAATTACATCGGCGATAGAAAGTGGTTTAACCAAAATGCCAAACTGTTGGTCACTAAAGTAAAGACTTGCTTGCCACAAATTGTGATTTATACTATTGTATGGTTTGAACAAAATATCTATCAACAGTTTATTCATACATACTTCGATTATTAGTTTATTGTAATATGAAATAGATTAAAGATGTATTTTGAATTATATTTATGCTAACTAATAATTCTTCATAGTCACAAATCGGATAATATCTTTCAATGTTAGTTGGGTTCAGACAGATGTACGGTAATGTAGTAATCAGTGTTCACTACAAACTGTTTTATCAATACTATACAAGTTCACATGGACAGACCAAATTGAAATTGACAATTAAACTAGACATCACAATAGTTATTATACACAAATTTAAAACAAATAAATATATTCATCAAAAAATAATAATAAACACACAAACGCATATTTCACTGAAGTTGGATCGTGAAGAAAATGCATTATTATTAAACAATCAATTTAGTTATAGATAGATTATTAAAAAGAATTGTTATTAGTACCCATCTTACTGGTTCTTACATACCATAAAAGAAAAAGAGGATACGTTAACGCTTATTAATGTGTCTTTATAATTTATTTACTTTAAATAAAAGTCAAGGGTTACGGAGAACAAAATGTAAACATGGTAGAAAACAAAACGCTAAAGGTAACATGAAGTGACAATATTGATTTTAACAGAGAAAATGAAAGCATGCCTTCAGTGAAACATAAAATGTTTCTTTTTATTCTATGAAAGAACAAAGAAGGGTAAGCAAAATACTAGCGATAATAATAATAACGGTGACAAACATATGCAAAAGCATAAATATATATTTACTAAAAATGTATAGGTATTCCATCAAATGATCCATCACATTACACTAGTAACATATGATCAATGGGAAAATGCACTGTGTACATATAAAATTGTATCATATGTATATATTATGTGATAAACTCCATTGGAAATGTGTCATTACACATATAAGCATACAAGATTGATTAAGGGTTTTATCATTTATGAATTAAAATGAACCTCATTTCTCTTTTCTTTTCAAAAAAAATTATCAAAAAAAAAACCAAGATGATCAAACTAAAATTTTACAATTTAGATATAATGAAACAATTTGATATGATGAACAAATTGAAAAGAATGAAATGTATATATCACTAAATTTATTATTATTTTATGCATACACAATACTACTTATTGTTCTAATTCTAATAATTACTCAAGAAAGAAAAAAAATGTATACAAAAGAAAATATAACATAAATTGTAGGAGTTTTAAACGGTGCAAACGTAGAAATGAAAAACAAACAAACAAACAAACAAAATAATCAGTAAAAATAAAAGAAAGAATAGACAAATTGAAATGTAACAGAATGAATGAATGAAAGTTTTTTTACTTAACAAAAATTAATTCAAATGGAAAAAAAAAGAAGATCAAGTTAGTTGTTTTAGTTTCATCTGATTTATTGAATCAAATAGTTTTATATATGATAAATATAAATAATATACCAGACAGAAAAGATATACATATAGTATACATGTATTATGTATCATAAACCGATTACATGTGCAAGTATACCTATCGAGGTGGTGGTGGTTGTGGTGGTGAGGAAACAAAGAATAACACTTAACAAAAATCACAGTAGAAATTATTGATTCTTGTCATAAATGATAATTGATTGAAAGTAGACTTTTAGCAATAGAATTTAGTAGTATAAGGGAAATAAGTGTATTTTAACTGTGTGTACAAATGTCTATTTATTGTGATACAGTTGGATTAAAAAAGTTACAATAAAAAAAAAAACAACTTTACAATAACAATAGTACAAGTTTTAGACAATATGTTATTGAAAACAAACAAACAGTATTATTATTATTAATAACAATAGTATTTTCTTAATGATGATATTCAATCATTGTTATTCGTATACAATTTATACATATACATATATGCATAAACAATTATGAAAGATGAAAGGCATTTTGTCCTTCATTGATTGCATATAATAATTTGGAAAGCATTAATGCTTTAGATGAATAATCTGGAAGTTTTAAATAATTTTGACATGTCATAACAGAAGGTAAATGATGATCAGCATTTTCACCTGTCTCTCGTTTCATTACAATTTTCAATGGAGGTTTTAATGCACGAAAACCTGTGAAAGAAGAAGAAAGAAAGAGGAAGAGAAAGGAAAAAATTAATATTATCAATAATTCTAAATAATTTGAACATTGAGTAGATGATCATTAATAAGAATAATATGTTGGTAATATCCTAATGAGTAGAAACATAAAAATTCTCTAATGTTTTGTAACTGAATGTGTAAGCCACTTCAACGGAGAATAAATAAACAAATTAAATTAACACGATATTAAATAGTACAATGAAACAAAGCAAAAATATTTGGTAGAATCAATCAGAAACAGATTTGACCAAGATCAATGTCACGTCACTTCGGTCAAGGTGACTAATATGAAACATGATGATGTATTTGTGTGTTTGTTAATGGATGCGAAAAATGTAATATTTGTAATGTAAAAAGGTAGAGGTGAATTTATATATGTGATGTGTGAATAAGGTCAGATATAATAACTCAGATAAAAGATGGTCCAAGTTGGATCTAAAGTAACGACTTCTTTTCCATTGAAGGAAGTAGAATTTGGCAACGTTTAGGAAGCTTTCAGATACTTGTTTTTCTTTGTAGTTGTACTCATTAAGATATGAAAAATGCATTATTTTTATTATAGAATTCTTCGCCTTGGTGAAAATGATTCATTTGTTGCATCATAAAACTCTGTTCAACTCATTCTTTCAATTAATCACATCATTACGTCTTTCTATTTCAACTATTTTTTAGATTAGCAATCTTGTATTTTTTTTACAGAGCTTTACTCATTATTACTTATTATCAGCGTTTACTCAATACGTAACAACTGGTTTCTACCCCTTTGGACTTTTGTTACTAACAATGTTATAGAATATTTTTTCACGTAGGGTGGTATATATTTACAATATTTTATTCAGTTTATTAAACTTATGTAAACCTTTTCTATACTATACTGATGTGTGATCATAACAACTTCCAATTTAACTCTTTGGTGTAAGTAATGTAAACCCATTTTGTAATTGTGATTTTTATATATCACAAGTTGTAAGATGACAAGAACCAAATGAAATAAAATGAACTCATGATATTCTGCTCAAATGTTTGTTAATGTACTTATCGATAATTATTATTCATATTCGATAATAACAAAAATAAGAGTAAATTAAAAAAAAATATTTTGGTTCAGTGGACAAGAGGTTAAAAGTTCATGTGTTAGACCGAAGATCCTGGTGGCGAGGCCATGTATGTTTTATTGGTGAGGAGTTCCGTATTAGGACAAAACAACTGTCCGTTTCTTCCAGGTTTTCAGTGGATGTGTAACGCATTCGAAATCATACGCTATCAGATTTTAGTTTCGATTATTAGATTGTCTTAATTTCACTTTTGTGTTATTTCTGATGGTTGTCGATTGATTTGATCATCAAGTGTAAGTGCATTCCATGTGCTTACTGAATTGTTGGCTCAGTTACTCTATTGTTTTCTCTTTCAGAAAAGTTCACAGTCCTCCAGTACATAAGGTAACTCTAGGCTAGACGAAGACCTACCAGAGGTTGAAAATAGGTCAGCTTGTGATTTCAATAGAATCTAATAATTTCCACAAACCTCTATACTGACTATTCATAATTGTCAACTGGTTGTCTAATTTTACAGTCACTACTGATAAAAATTAAATGTAGCCACATAAAAAAGTGGGAAAATGTTTAGTACATACATATGTAGTTGTCAACGTATGTATAAACCTCATCCGAACATTATAAGTAAGCTATAATCGGTTAATTAGTAAAAATCTATGACGTCATGAATTCATACGACCTAGAAATGAAGTTCCTCTAATGAAATCAACTGATCAGTGAATTAAACTTACCACCAACTGGTAAACGAGGACTGCCAGTCACAAACTGTACAAATAATCTTCGTTGTTCTGGAGTGAACTCAGACATAATTTCAAATAGAAGACGAATAGCACGTGATTGTGGAGTATAGCCATGATCACAACAACATGATTGAGTTAAGCTTTGTACATCCCAACCTTCGTCATCTGTTGATGAATAATTTTTATCTGATAATTGCATAGATTTCATGTCACCAGTTTGATTAATTGATAAAGAATTAAATCTAGGTGATGATTCACCGCAGAATAAATTCTCCATTTCATCCGGTTGAAATAATGTAGTTAACCGTGAACGAACATTAGGTAGAACCGAGTCGAAACCTTTTAAAACTGCTTCCATTTGACGGCTTGCACCTTCAATAACTAACCAATGAGCAACTAAACGAAGGTAACAGCTTAAATTAGAGCCTGTAACATTAGTATGTGCACCATTTTTAATTAACTCCACCTTTGAAAAGGAATAACAGATAACGAAAATAAGATTGGTTTTGTGTAGGTACTGATCGACAAAAAATATGATATGAATAAGTCACTTTCACTGACCTTTAGAATAAAATCTGAAACAAATGTCTTGACATTAGTAATGTCTCCGAAAACAAAGACTAACCCCCCTCTCTTATTCGCCTACAATAGAATCTCTGGAAATGTAAACAATGCGATACAATATATAACACTCGAACGGTAACAAATTATGGATGGATAGCGAAAAAAATAATAATCGCCACTGGTTTATAACTTGTTGTAGATTATAAAACAGGGTTCAGTTAACTAGCTGGAAAATCTTTGAACACCACTTATTATTGAATAACTGCATTCTTATAGTTTGAAACACCATAGAAACATCGTGCATTAACAAATTAATAGTATTTAGGTGTTGTGTCAAGTATGATGCTCTAGATTAACTACTAAGTTAGTTCAGTCGCACACATTTTAATTGGACTAATTGAGAACTAACTGAGAAACAATTCAGGTATTTAGGCTATTTACATGCTTTTAGGTTAATTAAGATATATTCCCGTGATCATCTAGTTAGAATTAAACGACTGGAACTAATAAACTATATTCATCTAAAGACAAGTAGTATAATTTTATCGTTAATCATTACTTTGTAGACTGAAAAGTCATGTAAATTATAAATATTATGAAATTTGCCAAATGTAACATTTTAAGGACTGACAACAAGTAGTAGGAAGAAACAAATTCAATAAATGACATGAGAATATCTCTACCCTCATCTCTTCAATTTCTAATTTTGTAACTGCTAATAAAGAATACTGAAATGAAGTAACTAAAGAATTACTATTGACTACGACACGTCTGATGACATATTGAACTAGATTAATAGTATACACTGTTTCCAACTTCTAGTCATATAGAGATAATGAAAACCTCCTGGCTCACAAGTTTATAAGATAATCGTAATTTACATGGTTGAAGATTTTACGTGATATGACTGAAACGAATAGCAGTGGGGCAAGTGTAAATTTGTTCCTGATTTCCAGCTTGCTAATCTACTTTCATAGTCGAGACGTTAGTGCATCTGGGTAGCTGCGTGAGTGATGAGATCAATTCACGTTTAGTGAAAGACAGAGCGGCCTATGCCATCTTTAATGCCTTCGTGATGTTACTCTGACTGTAAAAGGTCGAACCTACAACGCATCGGTGAGAGCAGTTTTGCTCTATGCTTGTGAAACCTAACCTCTCCGAGTTGAGGATGTTAGAAGACTCTCTGTGTTTGATCAGCATTGTCATCGAAGGATTGCTGACATCCAGTGGCAACACCATGTTAGTAATGCAGAGGTTCGACATGGTGTGTTCGGGCATAACGAAGACAACTTAATTGGTGTCACCATCTTGAAACATGGACTTCGATGGCTTGGAAATATTCTACGAATGTCGTCCCAGAGAATTCCTCGCTGTGCATTATTTGCCGACTCTGGGACTGGTTGGGAAAAGCGGAGAGGTGGTCAGTGTATGACGTGGTGTCGTGGTACGAAAGAAACCTGCAAATGACTGGCTTGTGTTGGTGCTTCACGACTCCCTGGAAAAAGTGGAGAGGTGGTCAGTGTATGACATGGTGTTGCGATATGAAGGCTGTACAGGACTGGTTTTTGTTGGTCCTTCACGATTCCCTGATTGGAGTCCTAGAGATAGTGCAACACAGTGGCTTGAGACGTTATCAAAAATGGCTTAGAATAGGAGCCAGTGATCATGCTGTCAATTCATAAAAATGGATGTAACTTCTTTGACTAGAAGAATTCATTGTGGTTGTACCTTTGCTAACT
The DNA here is from genome assembly GCA_944470205.2 of Schistosoma margrebowiei. Classification (NCBI taxonomy): domain Eukaryota; kingdom Metazoa; phylum Platyhelminthes; class Trematoda; order Strigeidida; family Schistosomatidae; genus Schistosoma; species Schistosoma margrebowiei. The sequence goes on from OX104028.1 coordinate 46,201,604, forward strand.
GAACTGCCTCTCTCATTATTATTATTTCACTCTCATATACTTGTTTCTATTCGTTATTGTTCTCCTTTTTTGTACGCACATTATATTCTCTGTCTTCACATTCTCATTGTTATTATGTGGTGCATATGTATTTGGTGCCCCTTTGTACCAATATTTGTGTTCAAATAAGTAATAAATACTTTCATAGTGGTGATGTGAAATACGACAACTTAGAACAATGTACATTTGAGTCATGTTTCTTTGTTGTTTATAAATTATTGACCCTATAAGAAATGGGGAAAACTATCTTCATTTTAAAATAAAGAAACACAGTTTCGCAGTATTTTTCGATTGGTCACAATATCGAAAATTACACTCAGTAAGAAAGATTTTTTTCAGTTACTGAATAACGGTGGTTATCGTGTTCCGATGCAAATGGATTTCTGTGTCTAGTTTAAACATTATGAAACCGTTTATCACATGATTTATTTCATTAAGATGTATAACATACAGGAAATTGTGTTGAAATATACCAAAGAAATGCTTTCCGTTTAGTAGAAGATACATTTCTTTGTATGATCCGAATTAGTTATAAATACAAATTTCTAAAAACAACTAGTGATTTAAACAATGAGAAGTGTCAATGAAATATGGAATATAAAACAAAATCTCAATGATGCAAATATCAAAATCAGATTGAAATAGAATACGGCATTCACGCTTCTAATGTATAGCGATAATCAAATTATCACCTAAACAAATTTTTCTTTATCTGACTACAATAATTTATTTCAGTACTAATTATAATTAATTTTACAAGAAATAAATTACTGACTAAACTTTCTTCTTACCTCGTAACCTGGAAGTGTGAAATTTAAACATAAATCATCAATTTCATTGTCCAACATAGTTAAAGAAGCTTTAATTGAATCCAACTTTTGTGTATGATGATGATGGTGATGTACACCTTTGATGTTAATTGCATTGTTTAGATAAACGCCCCCCAATGAAACAGATGATGTTAGATTTGAAGCATCTAAATTCGATAATTGATGGCATAAAGTTTGACGACGATTAACCAATTCTGTTAACTGTCTTATGTGTCGACCCAAGTCTGGATCAATCAATGATATATCACTTGGTAAAATAAGACCTTTCCGGACGGCATCACTTGCTGTAGGTGCTAAGAACCATTTGAAAAATGCTGGTGAAAAAGGCAAATCTAATCGTCGCCAATCTAACAATGCTCTGGCTAATAAACGACCAAGAAAATTAAATTTTCCGCAAACCTAATAAAAATTTATAAGAAAACATAGTAGATACCTAAAATAATACAACAAAATACGGCACATAAAATGTTTCAAAAAAGTATAAACTATTAAGCTTGATTCAAACAAATACGAGAATGAGTGAATAGAGAGCAATACGCAAACAACATAGTTTGATCTTGAACGTAATTAGTTTCAGTGTTTCAAAGCAGTCATGTAAGCTACTATTGTCATGAATACTTGGATATCATTCCAGTGCCAATTATCAGTACGACTTTCTATTCATATCCAGCGGTCTTACCAACCTTTATCACGCTTGATATGACATCTTCAAATAAGTCCACTCAATAGTTAATGAATGCAAGTTCTTACGTACGAACAATGATAGATCTCAACATCTTTTAGATATTAGTCCACAGTAGTCTGTAAAGTAATTCACACCAATGTTCTTACCAGGCCTGTAAATATGTGATGAAACAGACTAAAAACAGTGAAAGTGAACATGATGAATTAAAACGTACTCGACTTTGAGCCACAATTTATATGTTGGGGATATTAATACTACCTAGCTAACTAAACCAAAGTGCGGTGGGACTCCAACTTGCGACCTAGTGGTTGAGAATTTAATGCTTTAACCAATAAATCACCACTCCATTAAAATAAACATCCCTACGAGGTACTGTTGGTTGTAAGAGACTTAAACTCCATGAAGGGTTATTTATTGTGTTTTTTTACTGAAGAGAGAAGTAAGAACAGCAGAGAATCGTTATAAAAACCTATAAACAAGACAGTTTATTTTAAAACAATGTGAAAAGAATAAGCGAAATTCGTTTTGAAGTATACGAAGACTAGATAAGTTAAATATTTTTATAATTATCAATAAATTGCTTGATATTAAAATAGACAAAATACCTCTCGTATAACTGAAGATTTAGTTTGTCTTGAAAATGGACGAGGATAAAGTCCAGGCGCTGGAGCAATCAAATATCCATCCGAAGTAGATTCGCAACCATGCCAGAGATTTAAATTAGACTTCATCAACAAACGACTTATCAATGTGTAAAATTCTAGTGTTGGACCAAGACCAAATCCAACTTCACCCTCAAAAGCAATTTCTAATACTGCACGTGAATCACCCATTTCATTTAATGTCGTTTCAGCTTGTTTTAGTAGACGTTTTTCTTCTCGATTAACGGTAACTTTGTGCCGGCGAAAGTTTGGTGACAAGGCCAGGCGTAAATGATATCTCCCACGTGTTCCTAAATTATTTCTTCCATTATCTAGTCTGTTATGTTCTTGAGAAGACGCAGATGATAGTCCAGAACTGTGGTCAAATAGTTGTGTGTTAAATGAAGACTGAGAGAATGCGTTAAATTGAGCTAGCAGAGATGCAGAGTTTGATGATGAACTAGAATTGACAAAGTTAGTCATACCACCTACTCCACCATGTAAACCAGTAATAAATGTAGGCTGATTATCATGAATACCATGAGATAACAGTGGTGTAGGACTTCTTGTATCTATTTGTTCACGATTTTGATCAATATCAGAAGTGTAAGAACTTGCCAAATCCTAGATAATAAACAAAAGTAAATTACAATTTATAATTAGTGGTATAGCCGATGTTCTAATATAAGGTGATATATGAAACAAAAAAAAACGTTTAAAAATTTGCTGGATGGAATGGTATATAAATGAACACAGAAAGTAACTACAGTAATTCTCTACGAATGCAGAATAATGTCTCAGCTACTACTGAAGTATTATCTTCAATACTGATACTACTACGATGTACAGTTGAATAAGTACTTACAATCGGATAGAAAATATATAAATTGCAAATAAACATAAAGCACTACCTACTACCACCTTACTTAAAGGTGTAAATAAACAAAAAAGAATGAATTGGAATAGCAGAACATTCAGCAAACAGCAAGCTGAATGGTTTTTATTAAATTCATCAACCGATCTAAGAGTATCACCCAAAACCACGAAGCACTGAACGATCGTTTCGTCCTAGCAGCGCTTTCAGGTTCCCATGGTGTTCATAATTTCAATGAAATTCAATTATATCCACAGCCCAACATTGACAATTATTATGTGCTCACTAGTGACTAGCTTCCAGAAGAAATTTCTGGAGTTCTGGTAAGAAGCCGTAACCAACGGAGTTAAACCGAGGCAATTACGCACCGAATAAAATAGAAGATGGTCGTCCAATGCCATCGAGTGATTAAGGTTAGACATTAATACTGTTAGATGCCCATTGCTGAAGATTCCCATACTAAAAGGAAATGGCCGCTGAATGCTCCCAGGTTTCCAATGGTGGTTGAACTTAGATCAATTCATGATTTCAATGAAATACAATAATCTCTATAACCAAATAATGAAAAATGAATGATCTTTTAAAAGTAAAGTATTAGTTTAACAGACGGTATGCCAGTAATTTCCATGTTGGAAGAGAAAAAAATTAAAACCAATTTGGACACATCAATGTGGCAGAATCAACAGTAGTATTGAATTCATTGATGATACAAAATAATTATTAACTCCAGTCAAATATACACAAAATTAATTAGAACTTCATGTTATTACTATTGTCTTTTCAAACAATAATTCTCATACAACAAATGATACATATAAACAAAGAAAGAGTATTGATTTACAGTTTTGATTAAAAAGTTACAAGAATAATGACACTCTGATATTAGATGAACCAATTTAATCAAAATAAAAGAGAATGTTAGCTTAAACCTTAGTAACAAATTAGGTAACCTTACATACTTTTCAGAACACCTTCAATGGCAATGAGAATTATTTATTAACAATTATCAAGGTCAGATTGAAGAATACATTGTTTTCTGTCACTATGGAAATAATTTCGAAATAATACAGTATACGACTTATACGTTCAACGGATAACACTCAAAAAGGAATAGTATTAGGTATGGTAACTACACATTTCAAATTACTGTGAAATGGACTTATTAGTGATTATTCTACAGTCCCACTAACACTTACTGATTACATGATAAATATAAAATATGTGCTCGAAATTCGTAAACAGGAGGGGAATCGGTAATGTAAAGTAAATTTTTTCCATGAGATCTAGCTATTACCAACAAGCCTGAACCTGAAGTTTTTCTCTAAATACCATTCTTAAAAAATGTGTGGTTACACAGATCCATAACAATTTCTTTTATTCCATTTAGAATTAGTCATTCATTTTGTGTACAAATATTCTGTAATCTTGAAAAAAACATAAAGTGATCCAATCCAAAGCATATCTCCCTAGCAGTTTGTCGAACTGATAATTTGGATTTATTCGTGGTAGGTAGTACGTATTATTATTATTATTATGGTTTACAGTAATACTGTTATCAGTTGCTTTTAATTTTTAAACAAGTGAAAATTTATACAACAAAGAACAGAAAACTTAACGCAACACATTACAGTGTTGTGTATGTGGAGTTTTTCCAGATAATAAAACATAAATTCCTGAATATATTAAATAATCCAACTAACTCTACCTGAAATCTGAGTAAAGCTCGATTACGATCAAAATTATAAGCATAGAAGAAGGTCCTTCGAATATCAAAAGGAAACAAGAATGGGCATACTGATATCAATTGAATCAACCAAGAGGGCAAATTGCCAGCCAACACACTGAAAACATCTTGTAATTGACGTTTAGCTTTGACAGCAAGTTTTTGACTCTGAAATGATTGCTGCACAATAATGCAAAATAAAAATGAGTTAGTTATAATTACACAACTATCATTATTCACTTACATAATCTAATATAAAACTGTCAACATTAGAAACGCTTTCAACATTTAGTTATTAATAATGCAAGTAAAGACAGCAGTTTAAATGAAAAAACCCAACTTGTCTTAACAGGACAGTTGAACAACTTCCCTTTACAAGTTGGTGGTTTTGTGGACGTTTTCCACCAAGGCATTTACCACGTAACTGATAGGCCAAGCAAATCTCTATATTTTCAAAGACCTTAATGACAAAATTTCTAATTGACGTTATTACTTAAGCCAAACACACGACAAAAAGGCAATACAGTTGATAAGTCCATTTCGTACATAACTAGAACACTTTTGATATAAAGTCGAGTAACAGATTTATAGTCCAACTGACTGTAATTTAGAAGACGCAAAGAATGTAGTGACAGTAGTATCACCTTAATGTTAAGTTAGGGAACACGGTGTCTTCTAAATTCTTATGAAATTTAATGTAGGTAGATTCATAAGCATTTAATTGGTCTTTCATTTAATTCAATTATAAGTGAAAAAAGTAATCAAACAGCATACATTGTATATTCTAAAAAAAAGCAAATAAGGCTAGAAAAAAAATCGGGAGAGCATAGTTTTAAGACATTGAAGTCAGGTGATTACAAGAAATTCTGTTGTATTGCATCGCATGCAATATGTATGGAGAGAGAAATTCATACATTAGTATTTTGGGTTATTACGTTCTGAATGACAGGCAGAGAACTTTTCGATATCCTACAAGTGGAGTATAAATATATAAATTTATTATTATTTTTAATCATATTGCACTTAACGTTTAACATTAACTGTTCAAACTTTGAATGAACACAATTACACAGTGCAACTGAGAGTAGTGTACAGTAAAAGCGACGTACTCGGATTTACAGATCATTAGTACGGTTCGATACCATTCACAAAATTAGAACACACAAAGTGCATGGAATTACAAAGCAATTTTCTTTTGCTTTCGAGAAAACTGTCAATTTCGCAAGGTACAAAAAATTAAATTGAAAAAAATTAATTATCATTTCCTAAATTAGTAACGTATATTTCTTTGACTAACTGAAAATCTCATCATTAGGAAAATAGAAACTTATCATGTCTTCCAAGAAACTTTTAAATAAATTTTTAGGTTTCCATAGTCTTTTGTCATTTTAAACCATCTGCTACTATAGCTACATACATAGATATTGATCAGAAGTTGAATAGATAAAGCAAGATTGTCTTTTGCTTAGCACACAGCTGTGGAACGAAGCGATTGAATGTAACGAAAACAAGAAAAATATACTCATTTTACCACCGATGCAATTAAACAATAGTCGTATGAAATAAAAAAAACAAGATGAAAGTTCGAGTTCGATATACGAGGTTAGTGTGGAGTTGAAATTATAAGCATTACTTTAGTGAACAAGGCATGGATTATTGCCGATAAGTTAAAATATATCATAATGAATAGTCTATATACAGAAGAATGATCAGATTGAAACATTCCCCTAGTTTATAAAAAATCTTAAATCTCACCCAAGACAGTTACTATAGTTCAGAATATATAAAACATAACGAAATGAAATATGTTTGATCTATTCGTTTGTTTCCCACTGTCTATGTTTTCACTACTTTAACAAAATACAAAATTTGTGTTGTGAAATTTTTATCAATAATAACTAGTTAATTATTTAATACAAGCTGATAATTGTAGAAAAACAAATTTTTTTTAGCGAATGGTTGTATAAAGTTAATACTGGCAAAGACTTACGGAAGAATAAATTGGGAAAGGATCCAAAGCATTATGAACTGTATACCATAAACGATTGATGTTATACAATACACGCAAGAGAGAAAGGGTTGTTGATAAAGGGTTTTTTGAAGAATTTAAATTCACCATTTCCGCATTCAACAGACAATTTGGTTGTCGATTCAAAGAGCCGCAATCACATCGAATGTCAGTTAAGAAGCCTTCAGGTAAATCATTAACTAGGAAGTCAAATAATGGATTTTGAGCCAACTGAAATGTTTGACCATATGGAGGGATATGTTTTTGTATTGGGGATAATGAATCAATAACTGTATTAGTTGAACTTGGAGCTGGGCACTTTTCAAGACTGTCTACATGATCAGTGTCAGTTTCACTTGGACGTCGGTGTTTAAAACACGTTATTGCTGCACTAAGGCTTAGTGTAGTAGGAAATGATGGTGCTATACTAGCTTCACCGGAATCACTGACATCTTTAGGTGATAATGAAGCTGAAGAGGGAGATAAGGAATGACCAGGAAGTGATGACGAAGAAGAGATATTATTATGTTTACCACTAGTATCGTGAGATGAAGACTGATAAGTGACTCGATACTGAATAACATGAGTAAGGCTCCAAATAAAATGACCAATCTAAAAAAACCAAAATAAAATATGAAATCTGAGGCATAATAATGATGGCTAACTGGGAACTAAAATTACTATAGTAAAACAGTTACACAACTTTTAAGTATCTACTAAAGGAAGGTAAAACCTCTCAAAATACTTAAGCAAGAAAGGCAAAATAGCATCAGTATATCTATCAAAAATATATAAGATCTAAATGCAAACATCTGAATTGAGTGACCTTCCCGTTAATTAAATATAAGTATGTAACATAACATATCAATTACTAATTATTTTTAAAAATGACTCACTAAATTTTCTTTCTCTGTCTGTGTTAAAGATAACTGCTCAGAAATATCAAGCGTTTGATTGTGAGAGCCACAATTATTTAGTACTGAATTAACAGCAGAAGAATAAGATAAGATTTCCGGGTTAAATTTACGAACTGCTTCATATAATGGAATGTCTGAAGGCAAACGGTGACCGCCGATATAGAATGTAATTGTAGGTCGTAATTTACCATGATAGATAAAACTATCTTCACTTCCAATTGGCGATGAAGCATTTGATGTAGACGACAACGAAGGTGATACAGCATTTTTAAAGGAGCGCGTTTGAGGCACATGGGAGCTATAAATTCCACCACTTCGACCTCGACGAATTGGTCCTTTACGAACTGATGTTGTAGTTGTTGTAGTAGCTGAACTATTAGCTAGGACGCCAAGAGTTGTAAAAAGAGATCCACCTTTTAATCTCCTGTATCTACTTGTAAGCTGAGTAGGAACTGAAGAAACAGGCCTAGAAACATACACTGAAGTTTCAGAGTTTGTGGTAACGATAGTAACATCAGATTCCTTTTGGACAGTCGTTTTCTTGGATTTACGTCTACTAGAGATTACAGAAGTATCGATACTCGAATTATCATCAGATGCCAGTGGGTTTGTAACAGAACGTAAAAAGTGCGAAAACGGAGTAATTACTCGTTCAGGAACAGCCAGTGAAGTAGATGTTGAACTAAGTATATCGGATATCGAGACGTTAGTAGTAGAACGCCTTCGGACATTACGACAATCAGTTTTCTTGACAACAAAGGTATTAGGATTTTCAACTGAGTGCAAGTTAGATACACTCGGTTTTTCAATTCCACTTCGAGTCATCAAAGGTAGAATTTCTGAACTACGTTGTAATAAGCTACGTAATCCTCTTTGAAGTGAACTAGAAGTGGAAACAGATGTTTTCGACGAAATTGGTGTTTGTGTACAACAAACTGGGGATGGTAAATGTACATTGGGATTTGTAACGATTGATTGGTTAAGTGTAGAGCGTTCATGGGCAGGGTTATCAGAAGAGACAAGAGATAACAGTGAAAGGTATTTAGCATAAACGTCTGATTTTAGATGTCTTGGACTTCTATTGACGGCTGGTTGTATATGAACAGAAGAAGTCACACCTGATGACTCGCTAGGAAGTAAAACAGATGGTTTGGGAATTCGACTGGACAGATTTCTTTGTCGACGTTCGGGTGTCACAGCCTTTATATTACTTGTGTTCACAGCAACAACCGTTCGTAAATATGTGTCTGAGTGTTGAATATCTGCATGATGTTTGAAGGGTCCTTCGACTGATTCCAAATCTCGTAATAATGAATGAGTATGAGAATCCATATCTTCATCGTCATTATCTGTCACTTCATCAACTAGTTGTGATTGTGGTGAAGTACAAAGATCATCTGCAATATGGTCAATAAATGTTTCTTGAAAACCTGTCAAATTATAATCAGCTTGTTGCGAAAAACCATTCTCTTGAAGAACACTGTTCACATAGTTACGTTGTAAGAGCAATCGCTCAACATTCTAGAGAAAAAAAATTGATGATACAAATTCAAATTGAGTTAACATGATTAAGTAAGAGTACAAATTAATGAATTCGAGTATTTCCAATAATCGACTTGATACTAAGTATTCTTTTTGATAGATAAATTTTTAAACATTTCTATAAGTATGTAATTATGTACGTATATTTGGTCAGACAGTCGATTGCTTGAATTGACACAACAAAGAAGACACACATAATGACAATAATATAACAAAATAGAAAAATATGTCCAGATAATTAATGGTATTATGGAATGGTAAAGACTTACCTGAATTGTGGCCAGAGCAGTAATACGCAATGGTAGAAAATGTGGTAAAGAGGAACATGTCTCAGTTGTTAACGAGAACGAAGTATTTGCTGAATGCCCAGATGATGTTGAGGATAAAGAAGATTTGCGACCGCTCTTAGAGTTTGTCCCGGTAATTGGTGGACTAGTTGGATGACTCACTGGTGAATTACTTTCGTTTATTGTACCATCTGTTTCATATATACGATGAAGTTCAATACGCAGTATCCCTGGAGTAGGAGCATTTACTTGAACAGAACGGGAGGATGGGCCAAAAGCATGATGAGTTACAAATTTCGAATCTGTACTTGCTGAATGCCAACCGGAATTTGATGGATCTACTCTATTATTGCTATAATTATTGGGAAGAGGATGGGATGCTTTAACAGATGTTTTCATACTACACACTCTTTGAGTAGGAACTTTATTAGATGACCGACCAGAATTGTTAATTCCAACAGCTTTCGGAGTATTATGTTGTCGTGATGACGATAACTTTTGAGCACTACTAGAAGGTGAGGGTGATGACAAAGTGTTGTCATGATGTACTCCAAAACCATCCATAATATCGGGATTACTAACATTTTTAAAGAGATCTCTTCCAAACATTGAGAGCCACTTATCAGCTGGAGGTAGCAGTGATGGAATAGTATTAACTTGAAAATGTTCATGTCTATGTAAGTAAGCCAAAAGGCATTCTATTAAGGCTCCGAAAGCTTCGATCCCACGAGACGAGTTATCATCATGCTTCAATTCTGAGTTCAAATGACATTCAATCACGCTTAACTGACTTAATTTACTATGATCGGACAAAAACAAATCTGGTATAATTGACAGAAAATTAAACCAATTTTTATAACCATTCCATTTACGTCCATTTATATTTTCTAAATTTAATGTTGGACTGAATCGAATAGGTGTGGTAGCTCGCCGGCCAAGGAACATCTAAGCATGAATTAATAAAAGATGGATGGTGAATAATTATTTTATTCGGGCAAATAAAGTTCATTTATTAACTGATTAATACTGAGTGGAATATAGAAAAGTCTCAAAGAGCGCTTTGTTTTAATTAGTTAGTATTAATCATAAAGTTGATGTGTTACAATTAATGCTATTTGAATAGTCTGCATTTATTTGATAGATTATTTTTGTACTACCAGTAAACAATATTTTCCTATATTTGCTGTGAATTAACAAATGACTTTATGAAAATAAACTTGGCATCAAGTGTCTGAAACACTGAACATTATTACTAATGGTTACTGTAACTGGCAAGATATAAGGAGTTAATTAACTCTTGACTAGAAAGCTATTACCACTTAATGACTAAGTGAAGAGATAGCTTGGTGATAGATGCATTTGACTTTCAATCACTTGGTCGTATGTTTTAATAATGTATTATGTGTCTCAGTTTGAGTAGCCATGTATAATATATATGTACTTGTTAAATGAGTTGTAAATTATTAATGCTTTAAATCCTGTCATCCAGTCACTATTTATAATAATAATAATAATAATAATAATAATAATAATAATAATAATAATAATAATAATAATAATAATAATAATAATCGTATTGAATCCATTTATTTATATGCATTAGACTATGCTGTAGATGTATATTTGAATCGATTCCATAATATATAAATTGAATGAAAAATATCAGGTTTATTTTCAGCGTAGAATGTACAATTCACAAAACCAATACAAACTAATTTCAGATATGCAAATATTTTGTGATGTTAGATTTTCATTTCAGAATAGAAAATAAATTAATTAGCAATGAATTTGGACAATGCAACGTGAAGATGAAAATTATCGGAACCATGTAATAGCATAATGTATTCTGAACACAAAAGGTACTTGTGTAGGGAAGGAGAACAAAAATGGGGACAACCAAATTTATTTTAATACAACATTACAGAATATCTTGGTAAAATCTGAGAACTATACAGTAAATAATTCATTTGCGAACTTTAAATCAACTGTCTACGACTTGATTGTTCCTTCATTTCCACAACAATCACTCTCTATTCTCATTTTCTTCTTTTCGAACTTCTTAACCTTCTGCCGCCAGGCATTTAACTTTTGATTGGTGATACATACTACTTATATCTGTTGACATCAGTAGCACACACCGTACTTGTTAAGATATTTATTCAATAGGATTAGTTGCGTTTGCATTGGAGATACTAATGAGGGGGAAGTTAAGCTCCTAACTAAGACATTAATGTAGACCGGTTATTCATAGAGACCTATTAAATTTTTGGCACTCCAAAAACGTGTCTATAACACCTTATCATTCACAGATGACTCAAATAGTCTTATTTCGAAACGAAAATTTAAATTAGCGATCAGTGGGACTCCTTGCGAAGCTCAACTCATCATAATCGAAAAGTCAAGGTATGTGTTTTAATAAAAACGTAAACAGCATGTAAACGGCCGTACCATATTCCAATGCATCTACCAACTTACATGTAATGTGCAAACATATGTACATAGGGAGAAACAATAGTGTTTTGCAAAGGTGATTGAACACACCATAAATTGGTTACGGAAGCAAATGAATTCCAATGGTCAAATAAGAACGTAAGATAGATAAACATCATCATTCGATGCTAAACGCTTGACTGAGACGGACCATACGAACGATACCAAATCTACCTATGTAGTGTTATAGAGGAATGCTCAAGGGAGTATACGAAGGTTCACCGAAGTATTTGCTATACGAAAATCTATCCCATTTGTATGCTCAAAAACAGCTTGTTCTCACTCTGAACCTACCCTAATAATATCGATCTATTATCAAGAGTGGTGTGTTCCACATTGTCCTCTTTAATACATTTATTTTCCTTTACCCTCTAATTTGTCTAGTTGGCTCTTTATTTTTCATACGAAAATCTCTTAACAAGTACGAGTAATGAGGCTGCTCGAGATATAAGGTGCTAATATATCCCATAGTTCCGATTATCCTTGTTTTTCACTACCCAGATTTATTAAATGGAATAAATGCTTTAAATATTGATATTGTAAATTTTCCTATCAGTCTTAATTTGTTGAAAGTATCATTTCATTTAATAAATGTACAAATAGATTATTAACTGGATAAATCAAAACTACGAAGGTTGATCATTACTAATGGCCAGAGTAAATTAATGAAAATATCAGATTGAAGTCTTATTACTTATAAGATTCTATTAGTAAAAAGTGTCTGAAAATGTCAGAAGATTCATGTAACTTTTCCTAATGTTCAAACTAGCATCACAGTCAGAAGTTTTGAAGTCGAAATGTTGATTACAGAGTAAATATCTTTAACAAAATAAAACACAACAAAGAAACCAACTTTGTGAATAATAGTCATTTTAATAATATGAATAGTGAATAAACAGTATGCCAGCCAATATTCTTTTTATGAATTTATCACTGAGACAATGATTCATCATTATCATCGTTTCAATAAACTTTCAGATTTGTTTATTTTAACGAAAACATAATAAAGAATCAACAAAGCAACAAAGAATAAAGAAAATAACAGATTTAATTAATGTCAACACAACAACTTACTCTAAACATTATCCATAAACGAATTTCCCGATTACTTGATAATGTAAGAAAATTTAACAAAGCATTTGTTACACCACTTTCTTGCAGTTCAAACGGTGATGGTGGTTCTATCATTCTCTCAAATGTTTTTTCATTCGGTTTTAATAAATCAATTAATTGATTTAAACCACGTATCCATAGATTTGGTGAATCAGAATTTAATTGATGAGCAACACATTTCAGTATAGGCATTAAATCAATAAGATTATGAATTGTGACGTCATGATGAGACGATGGACTAGTTTTATTATCTCCATGATGATAATTACTGGGATTAGTACATTCAATCGTAGGAGTATTATTGAGTGAATCGAATGATTTTAACAAAATCTGTGTACGTGCTTGTAATTGTTCACAAATTGAACAGATGGACTGAAGTAAAGGATCTCTAAACGTGAAACAATACATGAATTGTATTAGATTATTAAAAAATGAAGTAGCGAACTAGTAAAGAGATTAAAACAAAACAGTAATATTTTAAAATATAGTTAAAATCTGATTGCGAAGTGCATATAGCAACAAAGACTAACCAATTCATTTACTGCTAACTATAGACTATTGCTAAACAACTTTAGTAAATTCAATAAATGGAAAACAGTAGACATTCTTGTTGAGATTCCAAAGTATTCCTTGAAAAAGGTTAGACTGGCCTTAAAAACGCTGGAAAACATTTTATCCAGTCAGCACTGAGTAGAATTGTCTCAGGAATACCTAAAAAGCGAAGAATCACTTGACACATTCCTAATTGGATAGTAACCTATCCCAGTACTATATTTAGTACAGCCCCAGAACATTCCGGAACCTCAAAACCATCTGGAATAATATAAATACCCTAGATTCTCTATACATAAACTAACCTTGAAGTAAAGCATACCTTACATACCTTGCACTTTTTCTATCGTGTTCAAGTTGCTCTGTAAATTTAGATTGAAGTTATTATAAGCGTTTAAGAAACCGATTTGCACGCTCAGTTACAGTACTAATCAATTCTAAATGACATTCCCAATATATGAAGAGTACTGATAGTATTTGTACAGTTAGTGAATCGATACACAGAGATTTACTTTGAGGTCGAGTGTAACTGCATATAACATGTAACCAAGCTAATAAGAATCTATAAATTTTATGAAATCTTTATTCTAACTATTCTATTAACACATAATCGATAAGTGAATTCTATTTAACCTTTTTGTTCGAAAATATATTGCATTATCAAGGGAATTTATCAATTAGAAGTATTGGTTTTCTAGTGATTTTCATAACAAAGTGAAGTTTTAAAATATGCAATTTAAGCATCAGTACATTCAAATAATATAGAAACAAAACCAATAATTACTAACCGTTCAGTTAACAAAAGTGTAGGCGACTTCGACATTGTATTAGGCAATTCTATTTGATGCTTTGTCTGCTGATTGTTACTGTGATTCAAACTTTTTTGAACTAACGAATTGTATGACAAAGGCATATCGAGTACAACAGAACAATTTTGTGTACTGCGGCTTTCCATGTGAGTCTAGTTATGAGAAAACGAAATAAACAACACTGAGTTTACTCACCTGTGAAGAAAATAATGATCCACTACAAGTGATCAAACAATAAACTAGGAAATATATCCACAACACGATGAAATTTATTCAGCGATAAGACTGAGATAAAAATAGATTATAAAGTGAAAGGGAATTATTTCCCTGGAATATACAATTTCAATAAACATACCGAAATTCTGATTGTTCAGTTTGTGAGATTTCAAATTAACAGTAAAAAGCTTTCGTGATTAACTCGATAAAATAAAAAGATGAACAACCGTAAACATTTTGAAACCAATGTTATATACAAGGTAGGATCTAGATATAACTGTATGGATCGATTTAATCGAAAAACAATAGACAAAATGAAAGGTTATTTGGACTGAGTAGCTCAGTGGGTATCGTATTAGAGTTTGAAGAGAAAGCTTCTAAGTTTGAATTTTAGTGTGAACATCAAAACTGGAATGCAGGTACATTAAGTTGAGTCCCAAATAGGACTAATCGTGTATTATAGATTCTACAGGCTAGCAGCTACTACCTAACCACTAATGAAATATTCATAACAAAATGATTTTGGTATACATGTCGTATAACTTGTAGTAACATAAGTATAAGCAGTGATTATTAGTTTCATTTATAAGTTGGCTAAACAATTTCAATCGAAAACATGAAAGCAATGGCATATAATAATAAAACTTTTGATCTGTAATCTTTAATATATATTTTGATTAAGTTGTAAGATTCATGATAAGTCACTAGCATATTCTACAAATCAATAAATCCGCTTGCATGGAACGCAATTTTATTCGAATTAGAAACTACGTATATGACAAGCAAATCAAATAATCAATTATAAAACACATTTGAAAATGTTAGAGTTTAGGATGTATAATATTAGAACTCATTTATTCCGCTCATGAATTTTTCTCCCATACGTGTAATAAAGTATCAGAAGTTAATGACTAATTACATTCCAATTATGTCAAGTTCAGCATGACATATTCAACCGAACAATATATCATCGATAATAAAAATACATAATCACCTCTTCATGATGTCCATGAGTAACGGTTGATTCACGTTTCGATTTGATGTCATCATTAGGTTGAAATGGTTGGTGATTTATATGTTGATTACTTGCACAGTTGTTGCTTGATATGCATGTTACGGTATTGGAACCAACACAAGATAATTTTGGCACATATTTGCTTGAGAATAAATCATTTTGTAAAGTGATACCTGAAGCACTACCATTGGTTAGACGTAAAATTAATTGTTCAACTCGATGAATAATACCTTCTTTTCGAAAATGTGTAGCAAATACAAACGGGATTCGACCAAGTAACATGACAGAAATTTGCAAAGCCATCAGGATAACACGTTTCTCAGGACTATTGAGCATACCCGCAATATTACTGCAAACTAATCTTGGATGAATTACTTTGGCCAGTAATAATGGACTTGAATAAAATATCATTCTACGGAACAGTAAAATAGTTATACTCATTATGAATGGTGAAAGTAATACAATAATATTGATTTGAGGACATTTATTATATAAATAAACTTTACTCAGTTATCGTACTAAAAGTATAGATGGTTTAATGTTTTAAATTTGCTGAAGCCTACTTGTAAGAACCACTGTGTTCCCCATATTTTGAAACTGGGTACGCACTAATGACTTCACTATGATTGAAATTAAATTGTCTTCAGTTGTTTCTCTTTTTTTGTATACCGCTTGAGATACCTCTGCAAGAATTTACTAGTCGAAAAAGTTTAAGAGATCTACTGGCATTTAAGTTTTTTTAATGCAAACTTTTAACAGTGAACACACGTGTTTTAGATAGCGCAATCAATTCCTTGTCTAGTTATATAATAATGGTAGATATCTTAAGTCGCTTAGATGAACATACGTGCTTATGGCTGTTTACACTTATCCTTATTGGAAGTAATAGACAATGGAGATATTTGTTCATTACTCAAACAACAACCTCATTACAAGTAAAGTAGGACGTTATTGGCAAGGTGGAGAGAGCTACGTATTAAAAAAAGAAAACAACAATGGGAATAAAATTGTGAATACTGGTAGCCAGAAATGGAATATGAATGGTTGGCGACAGTTAAGATTATATTCTTGAATTCTAGCTACTATGACCCAATTTGAACCGTGGTAATAATTGTTCTTGGTATCATCGATCCAGAAACAATAAAAATGGAAACTTACAAGTCAATTTGGTTACCACAACGGTCACAGTAAATCGTTAGATCAAGATAGCGATTAAACAACCTAAGGAATTCACTTATTGCATGAATAATGCGCAATATACTAACAGTGATGAAGTGAATTTTTCTTCGACTTAAAAGTGGTTACTGTGCATATGTATCATTAATTAAATATGCAAGTGTCAGTGTGCAAAACTCCAACTCACCGCTGTATCGCTTCTAAACACAACAAACGTGTTTGTGTCTTGGTAGTTTCAGTGAATATTTCAAATAAGAGTGGGAGTAATATTTGCACCATTTGTAAAGCTTCAGTGGTTGTCAAATCTAAACGGCTTTCAATACTTCCATGTGAACGCTGTGTTCCAGAAACGTGCTTTTCAGGAACAGTTTGTTTACCAATACTAATATCTTCTCCATGTTTTTGTTGAATGGAACGTCGTCTAGTATGAGCACTATGTGTTGTTTTAGATTCTTCTTTATTGGAAATTAAAGCAAGTAAGCGATTATGAAGCTCTTTACATTCATCATATAACAGAAGCGAGCGTGGATCTGTTAAATGTGTTTGGGAATTACTAGACTGTGATAGATTGATGGAATCGAATGAACCTTGTAACAAAGTACTGGATGAATTAGAAGAGACAGAAGATGAACTTCCGGAGCTTTTGATTTTTGAGGATTGAACCTACAATGGATTAGTAAATAATTATGTTCAACGGAAGATGAACATTTCAATTACAATATTTTCCAAAAAATGATGGCAGTACAAAAATAACTTTGATGCGTATCCCCTAAATTGGAATTAATATTGTTTTTTTTGTATTCTTCGTGTTTATGACACACTGAAATGCTTTGTGTATAATCAAAATAAAATATTCCCATGACTAATTTTGACTAACGATAGCAATATCTAATTGATAGAATTATTAAAAGAAAAAAATTGAATTACAGGATATACTATGAAATAGTGAAATACATTGGAAAGCCATTGACTGGAAAGTGGACTAACGAATCAGCAGTTAACTATGAATGAACTTTCATCTACTTAGACTATAGCGGTATCGAAAAGATACAAGTCCCTGATAAGCTATTGTAAGATAAAGAACGAATGCATTTCTAAACCTGTGCTAGCTGAGGATAAATAAAACAGTAACCTGAAATTAATTAGCATCCTTCATTGATTCGTCACTGGGGAGTAACCAATATCATGCTCGCCTAGTCCCTTAGAGCTCATCCTATTTTATCGATGTGATCACTAGTTCAAATGACTCGATATAATGTGTACTATTCACGGGTTAAATAATGTAATGGTAGCGCATTGAACTAGGAAACTGGGTAACAGGGATTTATATTAAAGATAGGCAACAATTTTTTCAACGCCAAGCTGATGAACATCAACTAGTGAAAAGTCTAGGTTCAGGGTGTCCTGCCGACTCCCACTCCTGAAAGGAAAATAGCTAAATAATAATGGTAAGGCAATGAGTTAGATTTTTAAAAAAAAACAATACAATAATAATTACATGGAAATAGAAGAAAAACCTGAACTAAAACATGACACCACACTAACCTGAAGATTATTTGTGTCAGCGAAAAAAACTGTTCCTGTAGTCAATTGTTCTGGAGTACATAAACCAGAATCACTAGTAGAAAACATTGAGTTCAAATTGACTCCTGACCCAAAATGCACATTGGAAACTGTTGAATCATTGGATTTTTGTGATGCATTCGAATATATTGTCGAGAATTTGAATTGGTTAGAAATTGGTGGGAGAAGTTCGCTGAAAATATAAAACATTATATAGATGTCTAATAAGCTTCCGTGAAAAAAACAAACAGAGAAACCAAATAAGTAATGTAGGTTGTAAATCGAATTATCACACTCCACAAGAAAAGATATTGAAAAAAGTAACAAGAAGATTTGAGTGCAGTAAATTAGCACTAACAATTGTAAAGCACAGAATAGTCAGTTATCCATGATTAACATGGAGTCTGACACGTATCTGGGTTAGCTCATGTTGCCATACAACACATTAGAACGAGATAAAATTAACGAGATGAATAGCAAAGGAATCGGAATAATGTAACAGTGATAATAATCAGAAAGATTAAACGTTGATAGTATAGTTTCAGAAGACGAAATGAATAGGTGCATAGGAAGGAATACAACAACTTAATATCTATAAAGAAAAAACGTGAATGTATCTGCATCATTACGGCAATGTCATCGAACGTTTCCAATTAATGATTATGGTTATTAAACAGAATCATAAGGTATTCACTATTCAGATTGATTACTTAGTATACAACTGGGAAATTCAAGAATTTGATAAACTGTAAACAAAAAGTTTATGTTCTACACATGTAACTGACTAGATAAACTGCTGTCAATGGCTCAATCAGAAAAGATACTACATATCACAACCACTTTAAGTTTCCAGTCTGATAAACTAATGTGCTTTATAAATGAAGCATAGCTTATTGTTAGGCTTGACTACATCGAGTTTTTGGAATGGAAATTTGCAAATTGTTAGGAAAATTATTAATGATAATCAAACAGAGTCTTATTGATAAATGGTAATTACAAGTACAGCTATCCTGAATATTAAACAAATTTTATTTTTATTTTTCATTGATTGATTGTTGTTCTTTGAATAAGTAACAACAAGCCATTATGTTTTGTTAATTATGTTATGCGTAAATGAGCATTACTTTTGTGAGCAAACTATTCAGTCATATGATCAGTGACCTTTTTTCCATTTAACCTAGGATTGGATTTCCTTACCCAACAACAATTCGGTTACCTCAGTCTGAACATACAACAAAAGTTTTAATCATCATTATTATTAACAATCTACTTGAGAGATGATTTATTTCACAGTAAAAAGTAAAAAATTTTTGTTTCACTTTTCACTATCTTATTAACATATATAGGACAAACTTGTATTATGAATAAATTTGAAGTATATATACAGAATTTTTATAACGTATATTACCTATGCCTCATAACGTATACTGACTGCGATGAACAATGCCAGACGGTGTGTGAGTTAAAAGATGAAGTGGTAGATTCGTAGTTAAAGCGTTCGACTTACAGTCCCAAGTTTGAACTTCGCTTTCCCCGTTTCATTTTGGACAAACGTGTAGTATGATAACTCCTCATAACTCGAGACTGGTTCATACCCAAGTGGTTAATGAATGAGTTACTTATGACTAAATAAATTAATTATTTTAGTTCACGCAAAAAATTGACCGCTGAATTATTCTACATCTTCCATTTTATTATTTTTATAGTTTCTTTTGTTTATCCTCATTTGTGTAGTTATTTTTAGGTTAAAACAGGAAGGTACTGTTCACAGATTGTTCGGAATTAATTATCATGATCTACTTATTCATGCTTGAACGGATAAATGGTAATAGAGTTCTTTGGCAGTATCTGTCATTGAAAGGTGTACTTCAGAAGTACATTAACCTTGCGAGGGCTCTTTACTCGAACACTACCAGTCAAATCAGATGTTATAGCGATTTTGCAACCTCAAGTGGTGACCAACAAGGCTATTCACTATCTCCATTTTTGTTCGATTTCATCATAAACCTGCTGCTGCAAATAACGTTCTCGTTAACAGAATTTTCGGGCACCGATCTTCTACCGGGAGGTTCACTTATTGACTTAGAATACGCATATGAAATAGTCCTGTTTAGTGAAGACGCTTATAAAATGCAGTGTTTTGGTAGCCCTGAGCAATAAACCCAGGATGTTTGAAATGCGTTTCTCCTCTTCTAAATGCAAGTTGTTGCTCCAGGACTGACCTATGTCATACCTAAACTAAGGATAGGGAGTGAAGTTGTCGAGTGCATCGACAACTTCACTTATCTTGGAAGTCTGATCAGCCCTAATGTGTTGGTGTCTGACGAAATCTCAGCATAGATTCGAAAAGCTCGTTTGGCTTTTACCAACTTACGTCACCTATGGCGGAGGCGAGATATCCGGCACGCAACGCTTACAAGTGTTGGAGGTAGATGGAAGTTAGGGGCGGCCAAACCAAAACGGCAAACATGATAAAATAACGTTAGCAAGTATTATAATCAAAAGAACTGAAACTAATCACTAATAACATCTAAGAAAATTTCTTTTAATCTACCTAATCAAATAAACTATTGAATGTACATCATCTGGACTTCTTTGATTGAGAGATAAACTTGTTGAATTCGATAGGGAAGAATTCAGAAAAGCAGAGTTAGTAATCATTAAAGACTGCCAACCAAATGGTAAATTGTTGCATTGTTGCGATAAGCCAGGTGGTGAACAAATGGTACCAACATCAAATTGTTTATTGGATGAATGTGTAGAACCTGACAGTGTTGATGAAGATGAGGGTTTAAATGATTCACCAGAATGAGAACGAGCACGAAGTCGTTTCGTGGTTGATTGATTTGGAACCAAACTAGCTAGTGTTAAGCCATTAAAACATGATGTTAGAGTGGCCCAGTCAGTTTCGATTTCCGGGTTAACTCCCAATAGAAGAGAATATATAGTATTCGAAATATCTAAACAAAAGGAAAAGAAAGAAATATTGATTTTAAACAATATACTAACAGTAATGAAATTAACAATATGAATGAATAAAGACGACCGACTGGAAGCTATAAGTTTGGAGTTGTAGAACAGTAGTTTTAGAGCTAAGTTTGTAACAACAGATCCATAAATTATAAGTTCTTTATGCCAACTCTCTTCAGAAAAGCTCAGAAGCATCCCTAACTCTGATAAAACACGTATTTCCAAGTTAAATACAGTAACTTGTATTTGACTGGAGTGGATGTACTATTTAACTGAAAATTTATGTCCACAGAAATATGAATGTCTATGTCGTAAAACACAGTATGGTTTGAATAATCAAATAATGTAACTAACTTCCATTTTTTAACGAAAGATACTCTAATTATCGATTCTATCACTAAATATTCTCCAAGAGTAACAGAGTTATGACACTTACTTTTTGAGAAAATATAACAATTCACTATCAGGAAGTTTATTTATGTTATGAAACGTTACTTTGGCCTTTATTTCAGCCAACACGCAGAATTATTTATAAACTATACAAACTGAAAGCAATATTCTATCAAAACAGTCAGGAATTATACAACAAATTAAATCAATATTGTCAGATATATAAGAACCATGAACCGTATTCTTCAAATACTATCGTTCTTGCCTTGACTAAATTTATGAAGAAAACTGATTGCATGACAGAATCAGGATTGGTCGACGGTTATTTGAACACCAAGTAAAACTAGATAACACAAATAATTTCACAAAAATATTTGGTTATACAAGGAAAATCATTTTAACACAACGACATACGAAATTCTATGTTCTTACGTAAGTTGTTAGCATGATTGATTACGTCATTATCATTGGTATCAAATAAACGAAACAAAGAATATATAAGAACTATAGTCTAAATGTGATCGAATAGTTTCACAGTATTCGTCAGGCGAAAAGTTGAATTTACTTCAATTTCATTCACTGAAATTTTACAAATACATTCTTCCTCTTTAATGAAACAAAGAATGTTTATACCTTTTATGAAGTGTTAACTGAGCTTTATAGTATTTAGCTTGAAGTAGTATTATTGTATATGCGCAAACAAATTTCTTTGTTCGAAAGCAAAATAATTGACATCATAAAATAAAGTCATATATATTATGTTTTTGTCTTATAGACAGGTTATTTGCTGGCCAATATGTTAATCAGTCTGTGTAATTCGATTGAATTTCATGTTTTCGATAATTCACACAAATATACATACTGATATATTTGACAAATCTTAATTATCTAATGTTATGTAAATTAGTTAAATTAATCAATGCTACTACAATCCGATAATCTGTTAAATGGATTTTCATTAATAACTAATTGAGAGTACAAGAGATGTATGCATAGATTTTATGAGATATTATCTCATGTCATTTATAGTTTCCTTCAACAAATTGGAAAGGAAGCAAGAATGATAATGTTTGCAACACAAAGTACAATGAGTTAATCGTATTCTATGCTGCATTCTCCCTAAAACAATACAAAATAAGAAACTTAATTGAATAGAAATATTAATCAATAGTTAATATATTGGGAAGTTGACATGAATTGTTCAACAGAATAGTAAAGACAAGATTATGGTGTAATTTTAAAGGATACATATAAACTTACTTTGTTTAATTAAATCAACAGCTAAATCAGGACAACTTGAGCATAATGTTGCTAATATTTGAATTACATCATTGATACTGGACAAAATCGATGGAGTTAACGTGAGCTAGACACGGACGAAACAATAGTATTAGGAGTAAAAAGTTAAATAAATACGCTCAATTAATATGATGAATAGTAAATTCAATTGGTATAAAAGTGATTTTTCAGTCAGTCAGTAACAACGTAGAACTTCGTACGTACGTACATCAGTTCGAGTTGTCACACCACCTTAACACAGAGATGCAGTTGTCGATTCATATCCCGTTGTGGTAGAGGTAGCAAGAGTGTAAGCAGTGATCGGGAAGATTAGGGTTTGGAGATGTTACTTAAAGAGTATAATTCAGTGAAATAAATTTGGAAAGAGGAAAAAAGGGACATGAAGAATTTAGAATTTGGGAGAACACAAAGAATGGATGCACCTGCGCCATTGCAAACGATTTTGAGCCATATCATTCAGGGTCTCTAACCATCGGTTGCTATCATCAAAGTGATTTTTAGAAAATTATTACAAGTCAATTGAAAGAAAAACTATGATCCAGTCAATATTGTAAGAAATTAAAATAAAAAAACAGATAAATTGAAATAATAACGTAATTTGATTCCAATCGTATATTTACTGCTTAGTAATGAATAACGAACGAATTAAATAATATATTAGTGGTGATGTACACAGTTGATATCTGTGCTTTTGACGGCGAATAACAATAAATAATAAAATAATACAATGAGTGATTAACAGACTACATAATGCCTGAGAGTTTATCATTGTTTATTGTATTAATTCACGATCAAAGAAGACCAGTATAATTTTATCATGACTCAAAACTAAACGGATCAACCCCATATACTAACCATGATTAGATGCCGTTTGTCAGGAACCTTTACTTCAAGACGCTTAAGTCGATTACAAAAGCTAGTGGATGGTATGTTTTTTTTAAATAAAAAACACACAATTACAAATATTTAAAAAAATGAAACACACAGAAAAACATAAACACGTACCAATGATTGAAGGTTAGTTAATAAGTTACAACTATTAACAATACATTTAAGTAAATTTGGCTCAAATCGATAAGCACTAATCAAGCGTACAAAACAACTACAAACGCGTTCAACACAACGAGGTTCTGACTCTTTTAAATGTTCAGCCAATGTCGGTAAACAGTTGGAGATTAAATCGTAATCGGCTGGTTGTAGATTTATGAAACAGTTATACACCATTGTCAAAATAGTTCGATGTTGTGCTGAGGTAACAAAGTCGTAAAATCCGAGTACAGTCTACATGAAAATTTAAAAAACAAGAGAGTAAAATATTCAAAGTAAATAGGTATATTTAAAAAAAAACTAAGTAAAGCTGTTCGTTACTATTGAGTAAGAGTACAAAGACAGTGTCAAGTAGAACGTAATACGTACGTAGTAAGAAATGTGTTGTCCCAAGTAGTAAACATTGTGAAGCTTCCTATCTTCTTGACTATAAATGAAATTTAACGATATTTAAAAGTCTTTACGTAACTGGTAATAAAATGGAGTTTTAATACTTACTTTGAACACAAAGATGGAATGCAAGACACATCTATGAATCCAAGTGCTTCCTGGGAACATAACATAAAAATATTTTTGAGGTTGTTTTATTTATCAAAAGATGACTTAAATGATACCCTGGAGTACTTAGTTTTCATTTGATGAACTGTAAGTGCTATTTGATGAAATCATTCAATCACAAGACTAATAGGATACATGATATAGATTTGGACAAAATAGATGACGATGGAGACCAATATTTAAAAGAATGATGGCTTTGTAAGGTTTAAAAGGAAACATGACCACGGATAGTGTACATTAACTGAATTGGAAAAATCTATGGAAGAAAATGGTATTCAGATAACTAGTTTTGAAGGATGGTTAAACTACGAGCAAGATTAACCAAAAATCCAAGGATGAATTAAATAGAATACTTGTTGTAGCAAAATTAATCCATTTATAAGTGATATACATACAAAATTGAACACGTTAGTTTTAATCCCATCTATTAATTTGCATTTATATATAAAAACCAGTATGGTGAACGAATAGAGATATGAGGATACACAGAAAATTCTGAACACATTCCTAGAAATAAAATCATCCAGTAGATGCAGAATGCGAGACAAATGAATTAAAACAGTTAGTTTTCAGCAAGCTAAGATTTTTACAGACCTTAAGCAAACGAGAAGTTGAAACTCGATCTGTAATTAGAAAAAGTCAATGATTATCCTCTAGCTAACTTCATAATACACATAAAGATGATCATGTTTTCATTGTTGCTTTTTCTCTCAACTAAAATAACTATTTAGTGCATTTCAGGTTAATTCTTTTTTCTTTCCTTTTAAATTTAAGCTCATGGTAATTTATATGCACTATAACGTAATAAATTACGTAATGTAATTATTACTATGAAAAACATGAACTTACAGAAACACCACCAGATTTTAGTACTTCTTTTCCGTGACGACGTGATATTTGCTCTAATAAATTAATTATTCTCTCTAATATATCACCAACAAAACTGGAAGACATAGTTGTGAGTAGAATAGGCAAAGCTGGAACAATAAAATCTGAACTACGTGGTAAAACATCCATCATATGCGTTAAAACATTACAACTTAAATTTTTCAATTCAACTAAATGTTCTTCTTGTGATTCTAAAATTTGCAGAACACAATTAACCAAACTATTGACATCTAGATTTGCTAAATTCTCTTCAAAATCCATTAACAGAATCTAATGAATAAAAGAAATAAAAACAAATTAATTAACAAGTGAAATAAGCATATTTTATATTTGCATAATTCATATTTGAATATTTCAATATGGATTTTAGCAATAAATTTCTACAATGTGAACTGATTGATGAGTATTACTAGCAATAAGTGTGAATAAATTACCAAATAAAACTATATACATTAATTAAAATCACTGTACGATAATATGACGTGATTCGTTTTAAAAATAGTGAGGTAAATAAATTATTTCACAAGTTGAAATCATGAGTCAGTTGAAGCTAGACTTCAACTTGTGAAATTTCTAAAATCTCCACAAAACCCATTCTGATAAAAATAAATTATTGATATAAATAGAGGAAACCAGCAAATAGAATAATAAGGCAAAAAGAAAAGTAAAGAATAAATCTGAGATAAAATGATAATTAATTGTGTATGGGAATCTGACCACTGCTTCTAAAACTAAACTTGATGCACAACTACATAGTCTTTGTAAGATGAAATTTGATTGGTTAAAGTGGTCCTAACAACACGAAGGCAAACAATCAATGGTTTCATGTCTAGAAGCTGAAGACAAACGAAGAATAAGTAAAGTTTAATTCTCCGATACACACATATGAAAGCTCTAACGCTGAAAGTGAGTATGAATAAAGTTTACAGTGCATTCAATAAAAACACACAGACAGCATTGTACCAAGACTTTGACACACACGGACGATAACAGTCTAATGGAATACAGTGAAGTAGTGATAGGATAACACGAAAGTGAGAACACCACAATGCAAAAAGTTTACTGTAACTGTAACACTTGATGAAGAAGCACCAACATACAGTAACAAGTTAGACATTCAAGACAATTAAACTCTAATACAAGCCATACGCTTACAGATTAAATTCATATTAAGTAAATCCCCTTTCACTCTGATAGTCGAATGTTGAACGACTAAGTCAGAGACGAAACTAGTTTCAATATCCCTCCTACGGTGTTTTTGAGGGGACGAATAATTTCAAAATAACTTGTCTTTTCTAAGTATGCTCTCGTAGGTAGTTTGTTTCGAAGTTTAAGAATGGGTAGAGGGTTATCAAGGCAACTTTGATGGAAGGTAAAATTACACATGCAATTAATTATGGGATCGTAAAAGTGAAAAGTAACGAAAAACCAAAGGAAACTGGATCGATACCTATGTATAACCCTTCGCCCGTTGAATAAATGCAAGCATTAAACACATCTTTTAATGTTACAACAGTAGTATTATCTATTATGAACAAAATAATGAAAGAATAAGGAGACGTTTTGCTAAAAGATAGTCTTTCATATTGAATCTTTAATGTTTGACGAAGTGAATTTATTGACAAAAGCATAACCATTGTACAGTCAACCAATGACTCACCTGATTTATATCTTGCAAAATGATCAACTGCATAGATCTATCAGTTGAAGCTTGTTGTAGCTGTGCTATTCGATGATTGATACCATCACTATGTGGGCTGCGATATCCACTATGAGTAGCACTCGTTTTTGGATTAGACCATTCTGATGTGTTAGAATGGTTGCGCGTATAAACAACAGACTTTGAAGTTGAAGCGGATCCAGAATGAGTAGTGTGAGGTGAATATCGAGAGTACTTTCCTGAGGAACCGGATACTGTAGGATGGAAGGATGATGTTAAACAGGTAGTAGACAGTGCAGACTGTAGATGTTCTGACTGGGAAGATTTTTGGTAGTGTGTATTCGAATGCATTGTTTGGTTTAGTGCAATTAAACGAGCGACACTGATTGGATTTAAAAGTTGCTGTATAGCATTTGGATGGTTTGCTGCTGCTGATGTACCAGGCGAAACTAAAAATGGGGAACAAGAGTTCGGTAACATGGGGATTATGTTTGAATCAGTGGAATATTTGGGATCAGTTTGGATACGATAAGTTGTAGAAGAATCATTTGTTGGAGGGTAAAAACTTTGAGCTGGAGTAAATGGTTCCAAAGTTCCTGAGAAAGGTATAAACGTCGCAAAAAATCCATAAAACCAGAGATACTTTGTGAGAAAAAATAATTAAACTACCACTTAGATACAATTGAATAATCTATTCTCAGAAAAACAAAAACCCATCAGTTATGGTTGTGTTGTACTTCGCATTGATCAATTTCGCTTTAGCTACCTCGCATAGAAAAACAGTGATAATTAGAAAAAATGTACCTAACGCGATATGTTAATTTCATTTTTAAAAAAGAAATTATGAAATCAGCTTGAGTGACCTTATAATTAAAGGGTTAAGTTCATATTTTTTAGTATAAAATAGCATAAGTGATAAATAACGTGTCTATTTGAGTTACAAGCAACTTTATTCGAAATACTTCTCAGTAAACTGGATCAAAATGTAAACTGATAAGTGTAAGCACTATGCCGTATTATTAAGCACGTTGATTTACAGTTAGTGGGGTTTGTAGGAATTGTTGAATGTTATCGAGATCGCGAAGCGATCCAAGCTAGACGACTGTTGAAGACTATGAAGCACTGAACAGCTGTTTTGTCATAGTATTGGACTCCTTCGCAGTGTAATTGTGGATGTACACTACTGAGGAGCTCTACATTAGGACGTAACAGTTGTCCAGTGCTTTATGTCTATAACTTAGACCAGTTCATAATCTTAGTAATGATCAAGTTATAAGTACTGGAGACAAAATGCGATACGTAGTTACATCCAAAAAGTTAAATGAAAACAATTAATCTCACGCTTATGACATTTCCATAATACCTATCAAACACTTGGTACAAGGTTGGACTAGATATTAGACACTACATTCAGATATCGATTGTCTAAAGACTAAAACTAAACATAAGATAGTAGTCTTTTAAAAAGAAAACACTAGAACATCTTTGTGAACAGTTAGGCAATGAACACTTTAAAACAGAATTTCGCAAAATTGTCAACACACTGAAGTCGGATAAACTGAGCAAACGAAGTACAATTTACTTTCAAAAACATCTGGATAAAAACTATTTGATAAAGTGTACTTCGCACTTAGAACAGTTGCATGGAAATCTTGTTTCAAGGTATATTGAATACTATGGTGTATAGATAAATAAAAGTCATTCTGATGCCACTCCTATAAAACTAATATTTTTACTGAGTCGGAGTAAAAACTCCGCGACTTTATCAGTTGCTGGTGCAAATTATGAGCTATGAAAGTAAGAAACTTGTAAGCTGTAAGTATTCGGCCATAAATGTTTCTAATTTATCATTCATGTCTTACTAAACCAAAATAATGCACAGATGCGGTACGCGGGTTTATGAACAACATATGCGATTCATGTCCATTAGTGTTTGCTTAAACGCTAGTAAGTATAGGTTGGCCATGAAATCTGGATCTAAATTGTTTACATTTGCATGTACTTAGTAAATAATTTAAAACACATGATGACTAAGAAACGATATTATTTCATACAGTTATTGATTGTTATTTTGTATCATATAAGAAATGAAGACATCCTGCGTTAATATTCAAAGATTAACAGTAACTTAATGACTAGAGACTTTAGTTTATATTGATTAAAAGCGTACGTTGTACTGCGCGTACACTGATCTCTAATTCTCGACTAATTTCCAAACATTGTACTATCTCATACTTTTCATAGTACTATTTTATCAATTTTCTTTAAATTTGTTATCATTGTCGGAATTACTTTTCTTGAATGCATTGGACTGAAATACGATTGATGAATACTTGTGCTAAGTCCGATGTTCTATATATTTATAAGTGATATTTAATAATGACGCCAATGTAAAATTAAAATGTTACAAAAGTAACAATGGTTATTAGGCTCGGAACTAACAAATTAAATAGTGATGTACGTGAAAATTATGACTACGAACATGCAGTAAGTGCTTTTAGTAGTTAGAACTAATCAAAAAGTGTATACTGGTGAAGCGATCGCTTTGATGTTGTAGTTTTGAATCAGCATATGTCCAATCAGTTTCCGATAACGAAAAACAACTTTCCAGAAGCATAACGCAAATAAAGAATATGACGATAGTGATAATCCCGAAAGAAGCACATTACCAAACCACACAGGAACAAAGTATAAAAATGCCGCTCAGAAACATTCACCACCTTTAAGTATCGAGACTAAGAACAAAACTTATCGCGAAAGGTTCAATCAAGCAATCGTCTGTACCCCTGAAGCCGATATTGGAAAGTGTCCACGGGAAAGGTATCAGCAAAAATTAACTGTAATCATTACTTACTCTGAGTCGTCACAAAGGAGAGTAATAAATCAGTCACCGCGGCCGCATAATATAATGGGGATAATCCAGATAGTAAGCTAATTATGCAATCTGAGGTTATATATTATTGGTACAAAGAAGGAAACTGATAAGTGTACACAAAAATATCGCATACAGTGACATGGCGTTAAACAGTAATGATTCGTTTTTAGTTTAGTACGGCCCGACAAAATGACTGTAGATACTGTCATCTAGAGTATATTGAGTCCATATGTATAGGAATAATTACTAATTTCGTGTAGTAGGTCGTATATTTTATATGATAAACAAATTCATGTTTATTTCGGATTGAATTGGTAGTACCTAACCACTATGTTACTAAAATTACTTCTTTCTTTTAAACACACTAATTGGTTGAATTTGGTTACTGAAAAAAAGATGCTTTTAGAAAACAATTTCGTCGACCATGGGAAACAGTACTACACTAAGCGAGATTACTGATAAATTGTAAAGCTTTATTCATCAACCCATATTCAGTTTATTTAAACCTAATTTTTACCTTTCGTAATATAAAACAATAATTCATTTAACATAAATCAAGATTCTTACTCAATAACAGAATCTACTTCCTGACAAAATTAATTTAAGTATAGTTAACATTGACTCACTTTTGCGGTAGTTTGATGAGTTTTGCAATGATGACGCCATCATTACACTGCTGGATGATGTTGTGAAAGCTGTCTGAGACTCTAGCTGGTCTACAGATGACCAAACTGGCAATCCTAACTGAATCGGTTGGGAGGACGAATCCACTGGCATAGGTATTTGGTTATGCAGTGTATTAGTTGTCAGGTCAATTGGAATATGACTAAAATTCCTATTACTTTCTTGTTTCGTAACTGTTACATCCTTTGAGCTACGTAGCTGGATAGTATTGGAATAAATACAGGAACTTTTGAACTCAGAAGATGAAGTTTTATTACTTTCTGTTGGGCGAGAAAGATCAGGAACTATATAATAATGTTGATTAAGTGATCGAGGATTAGGATCTTGAGTTTCGTTGGGCGCACAAGCACTTTTCTGAACAACATAAAAAGGAGCATTTGACTCAGGATTGACAGATTGATGTAGATCAGTACTGGGAAATCCCATAGTTCCAACATGTTCCGAGACAATCACATCGTTAGAAATCATAACGCCTTGAGAGCAGTGTGGAGGACAGGAATCAGCAGGCAACTGAACATAGGGTATTTGAGAATGCAAAGTCTTTTCTCCGGTGCAATGGGCAGCTGAAAGACTTGAATGTATGGGATAATTTGAGGTGCTTGTACTGAACACATTGTCTCCAGTGTTCGTGTTTTTTATGGTAGATGAACTTGTCACCGTCATAGAAGTCACAGACCGCTGACGATCGCGACGTCTAGATGATACAAAAAAGTGTTTTTCAATCATGCAACTGGTAGAAAAATTTAAGGGTGATTGGTCATAAAATCGTAAGTCCACAAAATATTAGACGATCATTAGTATGATTAACAAGTGAATTTATGTATATTAACATGATGACAAAGTATGTAGGACTAAACAGAATATTATATCAAAAAATGATTGTACACAAGAGCACAAATTAGTATAAAACATTCATCGTCAGATTTATTTATAAATAAATTGAAATGAGAAAGAAAAGGGAAGGGAACGAATAAAAAACACAATGAGTCACAAAGATTAAGGCTATGGCTACGCCCTAAGCGTAGTGACTAAGTTACAGTAATTTTCACATCCCAAACGTTATTAAAACGATCGTATAATAATAAGAATCATATAACAAAAATTAGGGACACATAAAAACGCTAGATACCTACTTAACTGATTGATTAGGAGAACAAGAAAATTAACTGGTGAGATCATAAACATTACAATGCGTACTTTTCTATTTATTTTTCTTGCTAATCTATCCAAGCTTATGCAACAGGATGTTTCTTAATTTAAAAACTACAACTAAAAGCTACCAACAGATT
Organism: Schistosoma margrebowiei; assembly: GCA_944470205.2. NCBI lineage: Eukaryota > Metazoa > Platyhelminthes > Trematoda > Strigeidida > Schistosomatidae > Schistosoma > Schistosoma margrebowiei. The sequence goes on from OX104028.1 coordinate 46,233,744, forward strand.
TACGTTGTTAACTCAAATATCTATTTTTATTTCACCTTCATTAGAAATATATGGATTTTAAATCATTTGCTTTATATATAAAAATACAACAAACGAATTTCAGAGATCCTGCAAAAAATACCATTATGTAAAGATGTAGAATGAATCAACAACTAATATACAAAAAGAAACATCTTTTCCTAGATAAACACTTCTATGTAGTTTCAACTCAAAGATAATATGGTAATCCATGTTATTCTCTTGTTTTGCCATATACTAGTAAAATACCGTAGTGATCGATTATTAAATGATTTTACTAACTACATCAAATTACAATTTAGTGATGCTAAAAAATTCTAAGTATAGAAGCTAAGAGGTGCTGATCAGTGGATTAACATATGCTGTCATTATATAAAAAGATTTACCTTTCTAATAACCTTATGAAGGTTTGTATTGAGTTCGGGATCGCTACAAATATCTGAATACATTACTTTTTTTCATGAAGATATAAATTTTGGATTAACCTTACAAATGTGAAATTTTTAATTTCCAGAAATTCAAAAGCGTTATCGTGGCGTTAGGCTCAATTCATCAACACATTATTTAAAACTATTGTACTGGTATTAATTCACAAATAAATTAATTAATAACATTTATTTATTTGTAATACTAACAAACGTATAGTCACATGAATAAATTGCGTCGCTATGAGGACAAAGAACTTGACTGGTTTATATTGAATGTGAGAGGACAGACAAGGTTTTTCGCTATAAATTATACATGACAAAAACCAATCACCTCATTAGTTGGGTTTATTGATTAACGACTTGAACCAATGAGACATGTTTCAGCTGTTTAACTCTATTTTAACTAGATTTACTAAGAAAAATTCGACAACGTAAATACGTAAAATGCGAGAGAAGAGTTAATTTACTGTATGAAATGGATTATATCATGGTGATGTTCCCGAAAAACCCACACTACAAAACGTTAATTAGAATTTAGTAGACTTTTCAGAAAAATATTTTCTATCCTTTTGGTTATATTAAATGTCAAATACTGTTTCCAAAAAGCCGAAAGACAAGAAGTTTTAAATGACTACACATTATATGTGTAACGCATGACATTAGATAAACAATCAGTTTCCATGAGTGCTAAAAACCTACAACAAACACGTCGTAGTTTTCAAGTTTAAATAAACTGTTCGCATTATAACATCATAAGTGAATAAGATTTTATATTTGAACTAGTCAGTTTTCCCCCAAAGACACTTTAAAAATAATTTATATTTTACTACAAACACGAGAACAAAGAACAAGTAATCGAGATGAAATATTTTATTGTTATGAAAATCAGGCATTGAACTCCATTATTCAGCCCTAAAAAATCTTTTTGTAAGTTGTGACTGGTGAAGTTTAACCGAATCAGGAGTGAGACGGTTAATCGTCAGTAGCGGTGGGTAGTTCTCACAAAAGAATGAGAGGAGGACATTAGTGCCCATAAGTCAGGAGTCTCAAGCTAGAGTGAGGGAGTTATCACAGATTGTTTTATAGTTTTTAAGTTTCCTAACTAATTCTAAGTCCGTAATGAGAAAAATCTCCAAAACAGTTATTCCAAGGCTTTATTTATCATCCAGGCTCACTAAGAGCCTGTTGAGTGCAGAAATATTCAGTAAATGTATGTATTTATTCTATACGTATGCAAATTACAAAATGTGACTACTTTCCCGGTCAAAAATCAAAGAAATTAAATCTTAAAAATAACGAGAATCAATTAGCACTTATTGTAAAAATGAACTGAAATACTGAACTTTTGTAACGTGGGAAGATTTTGTAAATCAAACTTATCCAAAGCTATCGACATCGCTTAGTGGATTTGGTCCATTAATATTACATGATTTATACTTTGCTAAAGAGAAATAATGATTTTGCCATAAGAAATTATGATTAACTTTAGAAATGAGACCGTATTATTAAGTTAACTTTCTTAACCAAATAAACCCACACATAATATACGTTCGAAACAGATAAAGTGAATATAGTTCGAAATGACCCAAGCTATTGGTGAAAGAACGCGTTAAGGCTACAAATCAATTATGTATTGAACGTTTAACAAAACGTTCGTCAGTTACACTAGATAATCTAAACGGAATAGTTTCAAACAGGTCGTGAAAATCACCAAAATATTCCGATTAATTACGTACTTTTATGGAAATTCCATTAATCATAATGGAAAAAATACATAAGGGTATTTAGAAACTTGCAAAAATTAGACAAGGTAAAGTTAATGATACAATTCCTGATGTGCCTTTTTGGAAAACGACTATGTTCTATAAAAGAGTTCATGAAAGCATGTTAGGAAAAAACAAAACAGCAGCAACAAACTTACGATCTTTTGCTCATAAATAGACCCGTGGCGGTATGCGGTAAATTTTGAGATATATGAGCAGTTCCTGGGGAAGCGATTGAGTGCCGTTTCCGATCAGATGACTTTGAATATGAGGAACTACTATGGTAGGTTCCTAATTGCCTAACAGCCATAAAAAATACACAGAAGTAAAACAAACAGGCTAACAGATAGACAGTCGGCAGCGTTTCTATCACCAAAACAAAGATATACTTAATGAAAACGAGAAGTGTGCAAAAAAACACAATAAGTTGATTAACAAAAAATCAGTGGAAAGATGTTTCATCAAAGTAGACTATAAAAACATATCATTGTATTTTGAACTAATCTTAGTATTCAGTAAATGATAAAAGAATATAGCCACCAGATGAATGAATGGTCATACAAAACTTTAAATATGAGAAATCAAGTTAAGTAATCAGATCGATTTCCGCTTGATAAAAGCTATTAATCTAACGGCAAAATATTTTAAACATTTTGAAAAAATATTACTGCAAATAAGTTAGACAATCACGTGATATTAATCTCATCAAGTACCATTGTTACTATTAAGAAAAGATTTAATTAAAGTGTGCGTCAGAAAACACACGCCTAGAACATTAATATAATATGATTCACTCTTTTTTCAGGTAGTTGAGTATGAGCTACATTTTAAATGTGAGGACTAATGACACTACCCACCGAAACAAAATGAAGTAGGCGGGGTGAGGTGGGACTTAGTGACCGATATTAAAACGCCTTAACCACTAGCTCATTGCTCCATACAAAACCGTAAACAAAAAATAGATAGCTAAATACTATCAATACACTTTCTGATCTGTTAAGAATGAAGCTAGGTATTTATGAAAGAGCAAACAAATCAGCTGGAAATCAGGACTGAAACCAGGGTTTCCTTATATCATATTTGTCAGTAGCTGCATGTAAACGCTGTACTTCTAACTAGGGACTTTAATAAGCAAACCTTTTCGAAAGTTTTACGTATCATTTAGTTAGAAATGCACTATCATTCTATGGAATCTGACCTATGTGGAGGAGTGCAGACTTATTGGTCGGGATCTGTACAATAATCATTATTAACGGTTAAAAATAGTGGGTAAAGTGGATCGATGAATTTCACTGTTCAGTATAGATTTATAATATTCCACCTGGGGTTTCCAAAATATAAGAGAACTTTAATGAGCAAAATGACCTGAAATGATCTAAGCACTTAAGCATTTGTGGAAAAACAGGTACAGAGTATTGAAAAAGGATTTGTTCTGAATTATGCAGCCTAAAACTAGTGAAGCACAAATATTCTCTTACTTACCGAGCTTTTGAACTAGAAAGACGCTGGCGTTTAGCAGCTCTTAATTTATCTTGGGAAAAAGATGGTATATCTTCAGAATAATGCAAACTCCTTTTAGTAGTTCTGCGTCCGATCTGGGTGCTTGACTGACAACTCAACTGAGTCGTACTATTTGCTGAATTCTTTGTCTGTTCAGAGATCGAACTTTCTTGGAGAGTACAAGTGGGCGAAGAGGCTTCCGATAATCTTCTCAATCTACTTGTAGTGTGTCTATTTTGTACAAAATTATACTTGGCTCGGTTTATTTCGGAAATGGGTGATGTGTAGGAAACTGAGTCTTGTGTCTCAGTCACTTTGGATGGAGCTGTACTGCTGTCTTCAGATAGCTCAGAAGCACGTAAGACTGGATGGTTCTGACTATGAAGATAGCAGGTTGAAATACCTGAATTTTCGGAGCACTGAAATTAAATAGTAAAATAGTTCAGAAAACAGTATACTGACCAGGTGTGCTAAATACACATGTGAATAATCTCGATTCTCAACTCGAGATACTTAAATTGTCTCAAACCAAACTTAAAAATTATACGTGACTTTTTCAGATATTTTAGAACAGATTCAATCAAAATTCACATCATAAGATTTGGATACAATGAAGCTCAGTAAGGAGCTCGCAGTGTTAAAAACTAGTAACTGATGTTGAAATATGTACACCAGTACAACTTTGAGGTTTTTAATAGCGATGGGCTATTTCTCCAAATTCAACTAAGTTTAGTACCATAGGCATATACTGAAGAAATTGCTTTGCAAACGTTTATTATTTGTATAGTCTAGAAAGTAATCTACAAAGGTGCCAAGTTATAACATAATATCAATAAAATAATAGTGATTAATTAGAAAGAAAACACGCAAACGCGACGACGTGAAACCCCGATAAATGTGTCCTAATCAGTCGTCATACCTTAAAATCTCAGAAAGGCAGCTTACAAGTAAAAATATCATCATCAGCTAGGACATCATTGACAAGGTGCATAGGTACAGAATGGAATACTTCATAAGGAAAAGAAAATGAAATTTTCTCACATGTCAGAATGTACAATAAAATGACCACTTTGCGAGAACCATCTTCAACCATTATATAACAAATGATATCTCACTTTAGCAAGTAATATTTAACTGAAATACTCAGAAACTTATGAGTAGGCTATTAGATCATACTGCCACCAAGAGACTCTCAACTATTAACTAACATCAAAATAAAAAATTATCACTGTTGTGACGAGTCTCAACCATGAGCTGATATAATTCTTCTGTCATATCCGTTAACACGTAAATTCTGATTTCAAACTATTAGCTATCGTAGCAAAACATGTACATTAACCGTTTGCCTACTTAAGCTACAGCAAAGCTTAGTAAACATTATGGCACTCAATCCCTAAAGTTTATAAGATTGGAAATTCAAGTGAGACTTGAGATTACTACAAAACAGAGATCTTGATGGGTTTTTATCAGTAATTTCCAAAGATGGTGACTTCACTTAAAATAATCTCGTTACAAAGAATTACAAACAGTTCAATCATTTCACTATGAAAAGTGTTTTCTTATTTAAATTATATATTTCCAGTAAATCATATTCGTATTGCTTCTACTTTATATTACTGTTTCCCTACTCTTCCTTCATAATATTTTCATGTGTAGTGTAGTGTATGAAACCAAGTTTACATAATACGTCGCTAGGTACCTGTTACAAATCTATTGATTGTTTTTACATAAATTCGGAGTTATTAAAAAATTATTCTGCAAACTTAATAGGGCATACAGCTTGATACTATTTTATCCCTGATACGAGGTAATATACACCTACGTAAGACACAGAAGAGCAATAATTTTAGATTATTAATAAAATGAAGATCGGAAGTGTACAAATTCAAATACTTACAGAACTGTTGTGCGATGTAGTGTTACCAATAAACCTAAAATGATTCACTAGGATTATACTTTAAAAAGTTCCTTACCGTTTGTTTGCAGACTCAGAATCTAAAACCTTAGAAGACTTATGTGATCTTCTTCGTTTACCAGCCATAAGGAACACACTGTGGTCCGCTCATGCCAGGTGTGATACTCTCAATCTATAACAAAAAAGACCAGTAAGACTACATCATATACATATATATAAAGCAGCACAATGGTCATGGCACGCTTTGATTTAGGTAACATCAGTAAAATAAATGTGCCCCCTTAGCATCACAGTCGCATACGTAGATAAAGATATCTCACTTTGGACGCTGAAACTAAACTACACCGTACTCGAAATATCTAACCATACAACGCTATTTTCACTTGGTGTCTGACGAAATCTCGGCACGGGTTCGAAAAGCTCATTTGGCTTTTGCCAACTTACGTCACCTATGGCGGAGGTGAGATATCCGTCTATCGATAAAAGGACGAGTATACTGCGCGGCAGTTTGTTCTGTTTTACTTTATGGCTGCTAAACATGGCCATTAAGAGTTGAAGTTACTCGTAAACTACTAGTATTTGACCAAAGATATCTTAGAAATATTGCTGGCATCTGCTGGGATCACCGGCCAAGTAATAATAAGATTAAACACAGGCTACTAGGGAATGATGGTAAATCAGTTGGTGAGGTTGTGAATCTTCATCGACTGAGATGGTTGGGCCACGTGTTGAATATGCCTGAACACCGTTTACTACGATGTACAATGCTAACCGGTGTTGGGGATGATTGGAAGAAAGTTAGGGGTGACCAAACCAAAACGTGGCATCAGTGCTTAAAGTCACTAACTTCTGGTCTGATCCATGTTGGTAGATACAGACTACTTGGTTGGGGTCCACGTGACTATCGTAACCAATGGTTGGAGACATGGCTCAGAATCGATCACAATGGCGTCGGTGTATGAACTCTCTGTCTTCCCTTAAACTAAGAGATTAAAATCGCTTCATATCTTTCTTTCTACAAACTAATTCTTTCTTCCTATACTATATCCTTATATGCAATCTTTCTCCTATATATTGCCAACATTGAGTTAACTACTCCTATGAATCTGGTGTTTATTTTGCTGTGCTAATGCGGTTTGGCAACTTGGCCCGATGCATATATGTGCCTGGTCCTACATTGTAGCTGATTGACTCACTTCTCTTACAAAGGACACTATACAGGTCAAAATAATAATGCTTTTGAGAGAAAATATAGCAATCGTTCCTATTTCTTGCACTGAACTCGGCTTATCATATCATTTAAATTTATAGAAGGGACTTGTTTCAAATACCTAACTTGAAGTTATTTTGGCGTTTTATCGAACTACAAATGTTTTCTATAATAATATCACATGTAATTTTCCTCAGTAAAACCATCGATATGTCGATAAATTCCTTTAGTTGTGATACACAGCTTAATCGAAATGCTGGATCACTAATTACAGTGGCAAAAACGACTTTTTAATGGTCACTTTTACTCATAAACGGTCGGGGTGACACACAAAAATAAGTTTGTTTACATAATAACAAGGTTGTTGAAGTCACTACCTAACATCATGATCCTCATACTTCTTATATCAACCGCATATTTCAAGTCATCCAGTTTTTAAACTTTACAAATCGTAAAGTATACACAATTACATTGGCATAACTTACACAGATGTAGAGCTAGTCATATTATAGTAAACATTTTAGCAAGTAAAAGTCACTTAGAACTGATATAGACTGTTCAGACGGATGGAGATCATGTTGCAGCATCACTTTTAAATTACTCATTTCCAACTGAAAACTGTCTGTATTAGAAAATTATGTTATTCTTATTTTTAGTGCTGTTGTACAGGAGTGAACTGCGTCAAGTATGAGGATAGTTCCAGTCCTAATACTGAAGTAAATTAAGAGATTGAGAACAGATTCCATTATTGATATAGATCACTAAAAAAGGGTTTTTGGTGGCCGATGTAAGTAATACAAGCACGAAACTTTCTACCCGTATAATGATTGTGATAAGCATGTACTGAGTACATGGAATCATCCTTGAGGCGACGAAAGGATGCTAACGACCGGTATTGTAGCCATGAATACACAAGACATTCCACAATGTTAATGAATACATATTGTTGACCATGGAGACAATATGAGCCTCAAAAGCCTTAGAAACTGAAAATTAGCGCTGTTTTTGCATTTTTTTTTCTTCCAAACTAACCTCAAGTTAGCACGTGAAAGGTCAACTTATTGTGATATGACTAATCTTCAGTAAAGTATCAAAACACTACTCACCTAAGCTAGAACCAGATGGGAAACAAAGGTTAGAAAAGTTATTAGGCTTGTTAAGTGAGGCCGCGTGAGAGTTCTGAGAGGTGAAACCGAGTTTTTTTTTACAAAGCTTTGATAAGAGTGAAATGACCAACAACGAATCAGATTGTATTACGCTTCAGCACTACAGCAAGTGAATAGGAGAGCTCCTACAAATAAAGTTATATGGTATATTTAGTATTACTGTGTAAAACATGGAAGCGTAGCGTTTCCGTTTTAATGAGATATTAACACGGATTAGATCGAATCAATAACTGACGGAAGTCACTATGAGTTACAAACTAGTACCAAAGGAACTTAAAATGTCCAAGTCTCTAACTATATTTACACGGATCACCCTTTGATAAGCTTTGAAATCCATTTAGTTCTGAAACTGACCTATTTCGTAAAGTGAAGGCCCTTCGACGGAAGAAAACCTTATGAGCTTATCAGCTGATCACAAAGACGATCGAGAATATGAAAGCATCAAGCAGTGATTGAGTCAAACAAAAGTGGAAGACATTTTAGAAAAATATGGTTATTTGCAAACATATGGAAATTCAGAGTTACTTAACTGTAGGCAATTTAAAATTCACATTTAAACTGCTTCTGAACAAAGCACATACAAGTATACCTCTTCATGCTACGCAACTCTTACAACCATTAGCCAGCTTGATTAAACGCTTCTCAATATATCCATGGCCTTTCAAATGCAGTTTTGAGTTCCTTCAATTCTGGCTTCTGATTTGACTGGGTTGGCATATTCCGACTATGAAAACGTTACGCTAACATGGTTGTCAAACTCCGAATACTTGATGAAGTTTTGTTCTCTGAGTTGGATGGTTTTGTCGTGGAGCCTTCATCGTTCTTCTGAACGACGTCATCAGAGCAAAATTCTACCTGAAGAACAAAACTCTATCCAAATCACCCACTTGAGCTACAAATCTCCACCACCTCCGAATACTTGTGGTATCTTCAGTGGTGAGCATGATGTGATCTGGCGCACAAATCCGTAGACTAAGTCTGTTCCTTGTTGAAGAATTACATACCATTTATTCACTTTTTATTTCGCATACTGTGACATCGTTTTAATATTTTCGGATATTTTTTCTCGTTCCTTGCTTTACTTTGTATTTACCACGGCGGAACAGAATAGTAGCGGTAAATAAGTCCCCAAAATAAATAGCTCTGTAAGTTTTCCACATTTGATGATGACCACATGTTTTAATGGACTCACCTAGATGAAGGCGCTCGGTCATGCATCTGCACTAGATCACGAGTGGGAACGCCGTGCTCAACATCTACTGCAATCGCTAGCCAGATTAGATCAGACGATTCTCGATATATTGATAGCCTATTAAATATATCTTCGAACCTCTTCGCTTCTGTCTTTTGATTTCACATGGTGGGTACGCTTCATAATAGGTGTAACTGATTAAAGTGTTGTCAAACTCTGGATTCCTGTGGCATCTTCATTGGTGAGCCCGGCGTTATCTGGTACACCAAATCGCAAACTGTGAGTCTGTTTCTTTTTGGAATTCTATATATCATTGCCTCATCTTAATTTCTTATAAATTTTGATATTTTTTCGTGCTTTTTGGATATATTTATATTTTCCCTCGTTCATTCTCGTACTTCATATTTCACTATGACTGAACAGACACCCAAAGTACTTAAGCTTAAAACTATATCTACACCTTCGTTCCAACTAATGCCCTTCTGGCCAGACAAAATCGAAGCCTGCTTTTGCTACGCAGAAGCCGATTTCTTGGATCACGGTGTGATCCACACGTGTGTACAATTCCTCGCAGTAGTCAAGGCACCACCGCGCGAATTCAGCAGGTACGTAACACCTAGTATGCTTACTAGTGATGTTTCTGAACATTAAGAAACAATGAAACGTTCTATTCCTAAACGCGGAGACCTAACCGATCGACAAAGGTTAGACCAACTCCTCAATAACATCGAACTGCAACACGGTTCTGCGACGGACATGTTACAATGAATGAGAGAGGTTGTCGGCCAAAGAATCTTCGATGATGGTCTATATAAACAACTTTTCTTATCCAAACTTCCTCAACAGGTGCAAGCCATGCTTGTCAAAGAAAACGCTCAAACAACCCAGAATGACATGACAGAGTTATGTCATACACTTACACGTTATCTTAAGTCTCGTAACTACCGTAAGCGATCACACCCCCCTCGAAGAAGCACTTCACGTAAGCGATCTGTCTCTAAACCACGAGATACGCATAACCCCGACTGGTGCTGGTATCATAACCAGTATGGAAAGTCTTCCAGAAATTGCAGAAAACCCTGAAATTCTCCCAATTCAAAACCGACCGACAAGAAAAACAACTCGGGAAACTTCCAAGCCGGCACGCGTTAACGACAACCGTAGCCGGCGAACCTAGCCGTCTGTTATACGTCACAGATGTGACAACGAGAGTTCGCTACCTCGTCGACACTGGCGCAGAAGTTAGCGTTCTACCAGCGAATTCCAACAACCGACTTCACAAATCGGCTTTAAACTTACAGGCGGCAAACAGAAATCATATGGCAAAATGTACGTTTACCTTAACGTTTGTTTACGCAAACCCATTCACTGGATCTTCGTTGTTGCAGATGTTTCTATGCCAATCATCGGTACAGACCTTCTACAACACCATAATCTACTCACCAATACGCGCAAACGGAAGCTAATAGACGGAAACACTAATCTATCCGTTTGCGTAACTTCTTTTTCTAGTTGCAGATTATCTCCAGTCATAATTAAGCAAACGATAGACCTTTTCTACCAGCCACCACTCGATAAGGTTCCTGGGATATAACAAACGCAACTGAAGCTACCGTGTGTAACCAGAAACGTTACACATCACATCACGACTACAGGATCACCTGTATTCTCTAAGGCACGATGACTAGCCCCCGAAAAGCTAAGGTTGGCGGAAAACGAGTTCAACCACATGATAGACTTAGGTATCGTAAGTCTGTAAAACACCCCATGGGCCCACATGTTGCACGTGGTCCCTAAAAGGGACAGCAACGATTGGCGTCCAAATGGTGACTATTGGCGATTGAATGCGAAAACCATTCTCGATCGTCACCCGTTGCCTCACATTCACGATTTGACAGCTACCTTGAAAGATACAACTGTCTTTTCGAAAATCGACTTGGTTAAAGCGTATAACCAAATTCCCATGGCCACTGACGACATTCCGAAAATAGCTATCATAACTTCCTTTGGACTCAACGAATTTTTGCGAATGCCTTTCGGTCTAAGAAACGCTGCACAAACCTTCCAAAGGTTCATAGATGATATCTTTCGAGGTCTCAACTTCGTACATGCGTATGTTGACGACTATTTAATAACAAGTCCGGACAGAAAATCGCATCTCCAGCATCTGGATCTTGTTTAGGATCGACTACAAAAACAGGGCATTAATGTAGACACTCAGAAATGCCAAATCGGAACCGACTCATTAAACTTCCTAGGACACAGTATCCATGCTCAAGGAATTGGACCCCTTAGAACCAAGGTGACAGCTATTCTGGATTACCCAGAACCGACCACGATCAAGCAACTACGAACGTTTAACGGCCTTGTAAGTTTCTATAGACGATTCGTACCTAAATGCGCTCTACTCATGAAACCTCTAACCGATCAACTTCGTGGAAATGTGAAATCCATTAATTTGGACGACACAGCACGAAAAGCATTCTCCACAATTAAGGAACATATTGCAAAAGCAACAATGCTTGTACATCAGGACACCCGAGCACCTATTAGTATCGCAGTAGACGCATCCGACTCAGCAATCGGAGGAGTCTTACAACAATGGGTTAACCACTCCTGGCAACCATTAGCATTTTTCTCTAAACGGTTGCTAGACACCGAATCGAGGTACAGGACATTCGGTAGGGAACTCCTAGCTATGTATTGTGCTGTGCGACATTTTCAACACTACATCGAAGGTCGTGAATTCACTCTTTTCACTGACCATAAACCGCTTTCCTTCTCTTTAAGCTCTTCTTCAGACAATTACTCACCTCGTGAGTCTCGACAACTGGACTACATTTCGCAGTTTACTTCAGACATCCAACACATCTCTGGAGCAAACAATGTAGTCGCAGACGCGTTGTCTCACGTAACTTCCTTGAACAGTTTGCAAGGAATCGACTTTCTTAAACTCGCTAAGGTTCAAAAAGAAGACACTGATCTTCAGCATGAGTTATCGTCTATAACCCTCAAACTACTCATCAAACAGATGGGAACAGGTAAGGAAACCTTACTTTGTCACACATCTTCTGGTAGGGATCGCCCAATCGTGCCGAAACATTATCGACGTTATGTCTACAACACAATGCACAAACTTTCTCATCCAGGTGTTCGTGCAACCATGAAGCTTATAGAAGAACGGTTTTGCTTGCCTGGCATGAATAAAGACGTTAGGGAGTGGGCACGCTCCTGTTTAAGCTGCCGAAAATCTAAGGTTATCAGACACAATAGATCTCCATTAGGCTCATTTAAAACTCACGATGCTCGTTTCGACCATGTTCGTCTGGATTTGGTAAGACCGTTATCAGATTCAAATGGATACTCTTACCTCTTAACCTGCGTAGACCGTTTCACTCGATGGCCAGAAGCAGTACCTATCAAGGACATCACTGCTGAAACAGTGGCCCGCACCTTCGTCGATCGATGGGAAGAAAACGTTCGGCTGCCCTTCAACCATCACTACAGACCGTGGACGTCAGTATGAATCTGAACTTTTCCGTCGTCTGACCACACATTTAGGAATCACTCGCTTCCGAACGACTGCCCACCACCCACAATCTAACGGGTTGGTAGAGCGCTTTCACCGAGAACTAAATGCTTCACTATCAGCTGCGAACGTTTCACAGTGGACCGACGCTCTTACACTTGTCTTACTAGGTATTCGTAATGCAGTGAAAGCTGACATTGAATACACTGCAGCTTAACTGGTTTATGGAACGACACTTTGACTTCCAGAAGAATTCGTGGATCCTTCATCCTCTTCAATGAACATAGATCTAACCTCCTACACGAACAGGCTTACGAACGCAATGCGTTCAGTTAAACCTGCTTCCACTCGACCACAATCAACCGATGTTTTTGTTCAACCTGACTTACGATATAGTACACAAGTTTTCGTTCGTCGAGACTCACATCGACGACCATTGGAATCAGCATACGAAGGACCTTTCAAAGTTCTTCAACGTGAATTTAAGTATTATGTAGTCGATAAGAATGGAACAAACGATAGCATCAGCATCGATCGCTCAAAAGCAGCGTATTTAGAAGGAAATTCTATTCACTTCGATTTCCCTTCGGTACAATCGCACAACATGACTCCTACGCTTGTAATACCTCAACCGACAGGCAACACACCCGATGATACTTCAATAGTATCAGAAAATAAACTTAAAACAACACATTCTGGAAGAAGAGTAAGATTTCCAAAACATTTAAACGACTATTGCACGTAAGACACTGGTTAAAATTTTGCTTGGCATTATATATAATATAAAAAATTTTTCTTAGGCTTATATCTATATATATTTATTATTTGGCTAATATGTATATTTAAAAATAAAAAAACACTGTAAAAATCGCTTTTACGTTATTTACATTTTCGCCCATTTTGTTTATTAAAGCGCCTACGAGTTTATTTCGACATGCACTTATATATACTTATTTTCACAAAGACGATCGAGAATATGAAAGCATCAAGCAGTGATTGAGTCAAACAAAAGTGGAAGACATTTTAGAAAAATATGGTTATTTGCAAACATATGGAAATTCAGAGTTACTTAACTGTAGGCAATTTAAAATTCACATTTAAACTGCTTCTGAACAAAGCACATACAAGTATACCTCTTCATGCTACGCAACTCTTACAACCATTAGCCAGCTTGATTAAACGCTTCTCAATATATCCATGGCCTTTCAAATGCAGTTTTGAGTTCCTTCAATTCTGGCTTCTGATTTGACTGGGTTAGCATATTCCGACTATGAAAACGTTACGCTAACATGGTTGTCAAACTCCGAATACTTGATGAAGTTTTGTTCTCTGAGTTGGATGGTTTTGTCGTGGAGCCTTCATCGTTCTTCTGAACGACGTCATCAGAGCAAAATTCTACCTGAAGAACAAAACTCTATCCAAATCACCCACTTGAGCTACAAATCTCCACCACCTCCGAATACTTGTGGTATCTTCAGTGGTGAGCATGATGTGATCTGGCGCACAAATCCGTAGACTAAGTCTGTTCCTTGTTGAAGAATTACATACCATTTATTCACTTTTTATTTCGCATACTGTGACATCGTTTTAATATTTTCGGATATTTTTTCTCGTTCCTTGCTTTACTTTGTATTTACCACGGCGGAACAGAATAGTAGCGGTAAATAAGTCCCCAAAATAAATAGCTCTGTAAGTTTTCCACATTTGATGATGACCACATGTTTTAATGGACTCACCTAGATGAAGGCGCTCGGTCATGCATCTGCACTAGATCACGAGTGGGAACGCCGTGCTCAACATCTACTGCAATCGCTAGCCAGATTAGATCAGACGATTCTCGATATATTGATAGCCTATTAAATATATCTTCGAACCTCTTCGCTTCTGTCTTTTGATTTCACATGGTGGGTACGCTTCATAATAGGTGTAACTGATTAAAGTGTTGTCAAACTCTGGATTCCTGTGGCATCTTCATTGGTGAGCCCGGCGTTATCTGGTACACCAAATCGCAAACTGTGAGTCTGTTTCTTTTTGGAATTCTATATATCATTGCCTCATCTTAATTTCTTATAAATTTTGATATTTTTTCGTGCTTTTTGGATATATTTATATTTTCCCTCGTTCATTCTTGTACTTCATATTTCACTATGACTGAACAGACACCCAAAGTACTTAAGCTTAAAACTATATCTACACCTTCGTTCCAACTAATGCCCTTCTGGCCAGACAAAATCGAAGCCTGCTTTTGCTACGCAGAAGCCGATTTCTTGGATCACGGTGTGATCCACACGTGTGTACAATTCCTCGCAGTAGTCAAGGCACCACCGCGCGAATTCAGCAGGTACGTAACACCTAGTATGCTTACTAGTGATGTTTCTGAACATTAAGAAACAATGAAACGTTCTATTCTTAAACGCGGAGACCTAACCGATCGACAAAGGTTAGACCAACTCCTCAATAACATCGAACTGCAACACGGTTCTGTTGTCAAACTCCGAATGCTTATGGCATCTTCAGACTTAAGATATTTGAGACTAATAACTCCTCGCCTCCTATATTTATGCCAATGCCATTCTGGCCCGACAATAAAGGAGCCTGGTTCTGCAACACAGGAGCTGACTTACACGAGCATGGGGTGACAGTCCCACGTGCTGAATTCCTCGCAGTAGTGAAAGCACTAACAGTCAATTATAACAGGCTCGTCACACCTAATATGTTTACTATTAATGTTTCGGAAGCTTACGAAACTTTTTAAAGGGCTAATCTTAAACAAGAAGACACAACAGGTTGACAAAGGTTAGACCAACTCTCCCATAACATCGGGATGTAACGTTTCTCAGTGACAGAAAGCATGAAAACATGATGGAGGTCATCGGAAAGTGGGCAGTAATAGCAATTAAAAAATCATATGTTCTACTCCACGAAACAACTCTTTCTGGTCAAATTGTGAAACCAAAAAGAAACCAAATCACAATCTTGCAATTTTTATGCTACCAGTGTATCAATGTTTTCAGTCGTATGTGTATTTGGTACGTTCTTTTACCCTTGTCGATATGAATACGCTCTTTTCGGTGTTCGACAAATGTCAGTTTGATTTCCAAAATTTTCAAGGAAGGTAATAGGATATTTCCCACAACATGAAATCATATGTTTCTTTTACTCTATTCAGAATGCGGACGGCTAATGATTGATTTTGATTTTCATACATTTTGTCTACAACAAAATTTCTTAGCAAAAGCTTGATATTCAGATACCGCTTAATGCACACCACTTCTGGTCTATCTATTTTCTAAGTTTCTTATGAAACGGCATAGCCCGACCACCAGGTTAGATAGGTATGATAGATGTGGATCTCATGGTATTATTGCGAGCTCACACAAGTTAACCACTCACATCCCCTATTCATCTACAGTGGATTGATATTCCAAAGTCAGTCAGGAAACTTTAGCCTTATAGGTGAACAACCCCCTCGAAAAAGGCATACAACCGATAATGCTCATTTGATGCTAACATTGCTATTTTCAGTAAACCCATATTCATCACCAGACGTGTGATACACTGTGGTCAATGTGTAGCTTATCTAGGAAGCTCCTTCCAGCCTCTTACTCGACATTTGGCCATCTCACTCACTGGATAAGATTCTGCACTGTGATTTGGATCACATTGTTTGCTAGGTGTGATCATATACGCCAGATATATTGCAGATAACTCATTAGAGTAAAATCCTTACTCATATTTTGAAGCTGATTCTGACCCTTTTCGTTTCTGATGCTCTTCAGTTCACTATCATGTCCATATTCCGACAAAACCCACATGAGGAGAAAGTTCTATAGATAGTCAAATATATCTGATGCTTGTTATCGACATTGTTTATACAGATCTACATGGTCTCCCTCCTTGGTCATCTTTCAGTTATTGGTGCCCTATTGCGTCGTGTCATTGCTGAGCAGTTAGACATCTGAATCCTTAGGTTCTGCTGTGTTAAGCCGATCTGCTTCAAAAAATTGATTACTAACTTCAGGTTAACCCCATACTTTAAATAGTTGGTATGTACCGAACGTTTCTAACCGTCAATCTGAAAATATGAATAGAAATAAATGGTCTATTATATATCAAAACATTATTTCTCGAGCTATTCTGACCTGGACAAATCAATGAAGAAAAATAACTGTAGGTCAGTAAAGGTTAACATGGAAATATAATCGAGACGTAGTAACGTTGTCACGTATATTACAAGAGGAACGCGAAGTATTCAATTTACTGAAAGGTATAATTAAGAGTATTATCCTTTTTTACCTAGTTTGATATAATAATAATAATATATTTCTGCATGTGCAGGTACACACCGTTTTTCTAGGCATGATCTATAAATTACAACATTTGTTGGTTCACAAAATGTTTCCCAACTTATTAAGTTTATAGTTGTTATAAAGTGAAATCGTAGAGCGCTTTCTGTAAACTATGACTTTGAGAGGACGCGTACATCAAGTTTGTTCGAAACGTCAGAAGTTTCATAGCTGTGCTCTCAGAGCAAGATTTTGAAGAAGAAAAAAAAGAGAAACAGAAGAGCAGCAAGGCACTTGGATATGAACGCCAAACGTTGCTTAACATAGTGTAGTAGAACGGACAGAGGTTTAATAAATTAGAATAAATTCATATTGTCTTGTTAGTGAAATGAAGTCCTTAATTTCCTTAATTTTGATCTTTCGACTTCTATTTTACCCTTGACCTATTGTTTCGCCCTTTGACTCCTGAGGCCTATCTGCTGAAGATTTGTCGTGAAATCTATCATTATACTGATTGGTGAACAGTGTTTGATAAACTCATAATAGGCAAATAAAGCTTAACTATTTGGTTTCCGTCATTTGTCCCAAAAATTGCGAATTTATTGAACATTCATGTTTCAAACGAGCCAGAGTCAGAAAGTCGGATATAATAGTCAAAACGTAGTCATGCTACATGTCACTTTCGTCTCCACAAATTTCAACGACATATGGTTTATCATATAGCACACGGTCGGATACTTCATTAAATGCTTGGTACATGTAGTAACAGTGCTAGAGCACGACTACGTTACGTGATTCGTGACGTTGGGTGAAATAGTCATAGGAGTAAAGACAACGGATCATTCACCATCTACGTTTAAGATAAGTATATTGTGGGTAAGACATAAGATTTTGAGTTCATAAATAGAGTTGGCGTGTTTATGGATTTTTCTTTACCCATAGAATAACTGTAACATAAGTTGAAAAGTTCATTACTAGAAAATTTTGCTATACCTTACTTTCGCATTCTACTGCATAATTAACTTAAGGAGTGCAAGTGACACATAAATATCTCATTTTCGAAGAAATATAGGAGGGGGTCATCAGGTTCTAAAAATGTTGCTAACTTAAGGCTTTTTACTGCTTCGTATAGTTTTAGCATTGAGATGTACTGGTGTTTTTTGTATACAAGAGTCATAGTGTTGAGATCTGCATGTCGTCCTGCATCAGTCTACAAAAATTGTATTTCCTAGACTCTTGTTAAACTTGTCATATGGGATGATGAATTATATATGCCGGTCAATATGTGAATTTTCTCAGAAATAATATCAAGATCCTTTTGGTTATAATTTCTGACGGATTTTAGGGCTTCACATAGAATACACTGATGAATTCTCTTTAAGAAAGTAACACTGTGTGGGAAGTTTTCCGAATTGAGAGCAATCTTACCTAGGGAAACACATCATCTAATACTGCTGAGCTTGTAGTTTTTTCAGGATGAAAGAATACAAGTATGAAAGTGCGTTGCTATGGATTATTATTGTATCTGGGATGAGACAATAACAAGCTTTGATATATTTTCGCCTTAAAACTGCCTCAATTGTCCTGCCATACAAATCGAAAGTGTAAGTTACAAACTGAGGGTTTATTTAGGAACAGTTTTGAATTCTGTTTGGCAAGGATAGCCAACGCGCCATCTTTCTTCCAGTAGTTGTGTACGATTGTTCTGTAGTGAAAGCGAAGTTATTCAATGACGTCTTCACCCGTGATTAGGTTTTTTTGTATTTGGCGTAATCAGTTTAGGAACTCTGGTGATCACGATCATTACAATTTGAAATGCCACAGACTTAAATGTGAAAAGCTGTTCGTAGCTTGAAATTGATATCCTTTGTAAATTACGGCAAAGCAAAATAATTTAAGTTGTCATGAATCTGCTGCATGGTCCATTAACAGAACATTGAATCGACATTAGGCTACAAGCTGTTACGTGCTCAAACAGCTCAAATTTGAAAGGTATTGCTAGTCAGAATCTAACATCAAGCATAATGTTTAATTATTCCGGTACTCTTAATAAGAAGATTTTTTATTAAATAACTTGTAAGAAACATAGAGATAAACGGTTTATCAGCTTCTACGCCTTTTCTAACATAATTATGCATTTTGAAAATTTTGTTTATCTGCATCAAAATGTTTTAGGTCAATCAGAACACTTCTCGCACATTACAGATTCTTTTTGAGATTTCGGGATGTATATTTCGATAGTGAATAATGATAACAACTGAGTTAGGTATCTTCTTACCTCAAATTGCTCATGTATGAAAGCCATGATATCTTTCATCGCAATCTCAGCTGTGATATAAAACTTTCGGAGGTAGCTGATGTAAAAAGGATAATATTTTTGATAAACGGGAATTCCTCTTTTCATGGGAAGTTAATAATCGTTGATTCAAAATTGTACGGTAAATTTACGAGATTTTTAGAATTTTTGAACCTCTAGTTATCACAGTTTTTGCTAAGGGGTCAAACAATTAAAAGAATTCTAACTCCACGTGGTGGAAAATCAGTGCACTCAGTATCACAGCTTTGTAGTGGTGGACTTTATGTATGTGCTGGTAGTGAACCTTTCCAAAAATCGAACAATCCACAACTCCTGGGGAAAACAGATGATAAGGGTTAGTTCTATTGTCTTGCAAGTTTGAATAAATTCCTCATTTATCATTGCAACGGTAAATGATCGTGCTTGATATATGCAACAAAACTTTAGCTTTGATTTAACATTTTGATGTTATCCTTCTAAAAACGTGTTCCCGTAATGACGTAGAATGTCCTATTATCCCAAGCTCCCAACTTTGGGGAAATTTTTGGGAATCCTCCAAAGTTAAATGGCCTTCCACAAAGTTTGGGGAAATTTTGGGGAAATCCTCAAAGTTTGGGAATTGTCATCAGATATGTTTAGTCTTTGTAATGTCTGATTAATCTATATTGAAATACACAGTGGTAAGTTTGAATAAAGTTATCTAATAGTATTTAAAAGATCATGTCGTTTCTATGACAGGTTTAGTCAATGAAGTTTTCTAGTTTACTCATAAGCTACTGGAATGATTTAATGTAGTTGTTGCTGAGAATGATGTAGCTTCCGTTCAAAAAATTTGGGCAGTCACAAAGCCCTCCTTGAAGGATACATTATATCCATATAAGTAATGTTACATTGAGAATAGTCGTGTGCTTATGTGGAAGTTTAAATGTTTTTGATTAAGTAAGTGAAAGTGTTGTTGATGTTAGTAGTCATTCAATACTGCAAAATGTTATTATTTTGCAGAAATAACATATTTTAAAATAAAACCAAGATTCACGACGACTTAAGGTCAAGAAACTATGCTTTCCGAGTAACCGACGAACAAGTGAAATGAAATTCCATAATTTAACCTGATGGTATGTATCCTATACGTAGCAAAAGACAGGATTCCATAAAGTACAGTATTGCAATACTCTGAAAAATGACGTTTAGATTTTTGACAATGTATTTGAGTGTCACAAACCAAACAATAAAATGTTATCGGGCAAAAACAATGGATATCCAGTATCACTTTGAAGAGATAAATTTTAAATCGCAACAATTAGAGCAGCACTAAATAGTGTTGCCGGATAAATAGGAAAAGGGTATATCTTGATTAAACTACAATATACTTCAACTACATAATATGGGTTAAACTCTCAATGTTGATCATACCAAACAATAAGTTTCAAAATAATCGTCAGTTCCCAAGTCATTAAAGCTAACTACAAGATTATTTTGCACTATTTTGATCGTGATTTGTGGCATCGTAGAAATAAACTCATTATAGACTTGCAGTGTAACACTAGGTGTCCCAGTCTGAAATACTCTAAATTATCCGCCAAATTACTGGTTTAAAAATGCAATAATCTAATGACATTCTCCTAAAGGGTCTAGTGGTACCAGGTTGACGGCTTCAAACTTTGTCTAAAGACCCAAAACTTCTGTTTAACTCGGCACCAGTACGATATAGGTATGTAGTTCAGGTCTACATAATTCTTATAACCCTTGTTTTCCGACGTTTGTGTTTATACAAGTTATACTTGACAGGCTTTTGGTGTATTTTTACGATATATCAGTGATATAATGAGGCATTTTCACATATATAACTGCAAAACAGACTAGATTCAAGGCATAAATGTTTATTACACGCAATTGAATATTAAAAAAGCGACTAAATTAAAAAGTAAGTTATTCTTGAAGCAGAGTTTGTATGGAATGAGAAATAAATATCAAAATATTGTTAATAAATCACATTTTTCAAGAGTCTTAGATAAATAATATGTACAGTGATATCGTCTACATTTTGCTTCACTACGTAAGGGTCAGCAATATAGTATTATGTTCGCCTGAATTATGTTTACCATCGGTTTTGCTCTGAACATTTGATGTATGGAATTGTTTGATGTATAAAGCCATACATATATGACTCGTATTTCTTTGCTTAAAAGAGGTTTGCTAATTATGATGTCTGAATATGTGTTTTTCAAACTGTATTTTGTAAATATTGTTTGTAAGTAAATAACTAGTGTTAAAAATGGATTCTCATAGTATTTTTTCTTTCTAAAAAATCAGTTTATGGAAAAAAGTTAAATTATACTTCTAGAGAGATAATTTCAACTTTATTTGTCACTGTATGTATATTGGAATAAAGTGATAATTAAAACAGTATCGCTAAAGATACCAACTTATTTGGATCCGCATGGTTTTAATTTGCATGAATGACTTTTTTTAATAGGAATGTAATATATACTGCCAAAGACACGATACAATATTTAGAATTTCATGCACTGTTATTTCACTCTTGACTCATCCACTATAACAAATGACCATTATCAGCTAACTTTTTTATCTGTTACACTGTGACGTTGTTTACACACCCACTAGAAGTAGTTATCTTTGTTCTTTTTGACTGCTTCATCTATTATTAAGTCGGTAAAAATCCAACTAGTAATTCATTAAACAATAATTGGTCACTGTCACTAGTTCTAATTACTTCATATAAACCGTATTATCATTTAAAGCAACAATTCATCTTGATTGTAACTGAAGAATGTGAATGACTCATATATGAATAAGCCATCGTTATCTTAAGTCTCAAGAAGTTCATGAGAAGACATGAAATAAATAATATTTAAGGTAATGTTTATTAATGAATGCCTCAAGCCAAAAAATCTGTACCTCATATTGTTATATTAAGTACTAGTTGATTCACATAATGATAGCATATTTACATATAAACGCTTGATCTTTTAAATTGTATTCCACTCCCTTTTAGTCAATCCGCATAATTTCGTTGTTTTGCGTTTCTGAATTTGTTGTTATTGATAAGTATGTTTATGACTTGCTTTTCTTTTCTTGTTTACCATAAGTATGTGAGCGCCAAGTAATCATCTTATTTAGTTCGCTGTATAGTTTTCTTACAACTAGGTGGTATTCAGTTAAGTTCTTTTATTATATTTGCTACAATAACATCTAAAAGCATTCTTTTTTCAATGTATTTATGATACCTAGATTGGTCTTTCGAAAGTTTATTTTATCCACTTATTTTTTAATAATGAGGGTTTGGATTATCCCGCTGTTGATATCAATGACTGAATTTTGATTATTACGTGTTGGTAAACGTGTGAGCTAGGCAAATGCTTCGTTATTACCCCATGAAACCAGGTTTTAGGGTATATTTGTATTGTGAAGACTAGTGTAATTCAAGGTGTTAGTCTAGTTCTACCAAAAATGTACTCGAATGTTTTTACCTGATAATATCGAAACACCCATTCAGAGCGTAGACTTGCTGTGATTGATTGATTGAAGTTTATAGTCTCAATAGTAAAAAAATGTAGACCGTATTTTGATGGATAAATAATTGATGTTTAAAGTAGTAAACTCTGAATCTGAATCGCAATATGAACATCGACATAAAGATATGCACATATCCATTTGGTGAGTTTCAAGTGAAGTGAATCCAGCCTCGTGAATCCTACTACTTGATAATATTCACAAATATGGTACTTTATGTGTACTTCATTTAGTATTTTTCGAAGTTATTGTCAAGTTGTATGGACATATGTTACAAAAATATTAGTGCAAGAAAATGGACATTAAAAGTCAAGGGTTTCTTTTCCAAATGTGATATGTAAAAAGCAAGTTAGTTTTGAAAAGTGAAAAGTCAGATCTCTTGAATAATGAGTGATCAAATTACGACATAATATGTTATATAAAATAAAACTGTCAACGAATGTTTTTGATTTTGAGTTATATATTTGTTTGCGTTTAGTAGAAACCCACTCAGAGTTTATCTCCGAAAATTAAGCAGTTTCTATTCGACTGACATTTTGTAGATAAATATTGAACAGTGAAAAGCAGTGGCTAAGTTGTACATTTCTGTTTAGAATTCCTCAGTTTTGCACATCCACAAACGAATACTGGAAAGAGTCCAGTACCATCAGGTTGAGGATAAAGAAGATATTTTTTCATGACACTAGATGATGCTTATGCTGTGTCACGAATTTGTTGAAGTTTGAGATGTAATCCATGGGGTTTTAACTTAACGGCAAAAATATCATGATTTGCACTAAACCTTCATACCGTGATTTTGATATCGTTTGATTTCATGGATAGAAAGTGTCGAAAACACCTAAAGTTGAAGAAAGCAGCTATTCATTTCTCTAGGAGGTGTCAGACCGAGACAAACACATCTTCCTAAACACCATATATATATGTCTTGATCAAGTGTTATACGTTCTAAAACTATTTATAATTAATTAAGTTATTCACAAGCATTTAATTTTGTGAATACTTTTTTAATGTGTATTTTAGATCTAAACATACAAATGAATGATTTATCCAAAATTAATCCGTTACTTAAGAGGCCTAAAGTGAAAGAATTAACAAAATCAAATCGCATATCAAAAATAATATTACCTGGAATCAATCATCGTGATAATATTTGCACAAACTTAAAAATCATCTCATCTGTAAAACATAATCTAAATGCCAAGGATTTCAGTAGTGTCAAAAATAAATTCGATATTAGTAAAGTCTCTCGTGTCCCTGGTTATGATGGGCAATCAATTGACAATGATTGCAATACTAATAAAACGTTGAATAATAAAAACACAATAAAAATAACAAAAATACTTCGCCTTTTACCAACTGATAATCAAAAATACGGAGGACGTAGAATAACTGTTGTACGCTGTAATCCTGGTGGGAAAGGACGTACAAGTTTGACTGTAAGTCCAAAGATATTTGGTATAAAGCACTGTAAAATAATCCTTTTAAAATGAGATTATTGTGACAAAGTATTTACAAACACAAATCATTTAGAAAACAGAAGATACATCTATCATGTAATTTATCAAATAAAATGATATATTGACTAAAAATAATTATTTGCACCCCGATTTGTATTATGTTAACATTCATCCGGTAGTGAGAAGTTTTAGAAAAATGAGGCTAACAAAAACGGAATTTATCGAATTCCGTATGTATATCAGTACGCATACATATAATTAGTGAATGAAATATAATAATAATCAGTAAATGAATAATGAAGTTAGTTAAAAATCATATAATATATGAAAGACTAAATTTCAAAAACACAACTACAAGGTGAGAGATCTTAATTTTATTGCTCAAGAAGTATATCTGAAGTCATTATAAATAATAATAAGGATTCATTAAAGGGGATCATAGAGCGAACGAAATAAATAAATATTAGTGTAATGTATTTAGAAGTAAAAAGTTGAAGATAACGTAAGATGTATAGATAGAAATGGACATAAAGCAGTGAACGAGACACTATAAAATTAAACGTAGTGGGAAATGCAGTAATATAGAGGTAACCAGGGCCATCGTAAATGAAACGATCTTTGGAACCATTTACTTAGAAATTTATCTTTGAATGAAGTATTGTCAACGCTTTTGAACTGTAAGACGTGTGCACAAGCCCATCATTATTTATCGCACACCATGATCTTCAGTTACTATACGAACACTCACTAACATGTGAAACTTGTTATATATATATATATATATATATATATATATATATATATATATATATATATATATATATATATATATATATATATATATATATAATTTCTTCTTGTTATCACAACAATAAGTAAATACAGTAAAGTATTCAAGCCATGTGATTTTGTTTTTAAAAACCATCGTAAATAATTCATTAGAATTTCAAATTATTGAACAATTACAGTTTTTATATTCTCTTATATGTACACCTATTTCTTGCTGGGTTCTATTTTCAGTATTAAATGAATTGTTTAAACAGTATAATTTATTGTATTCCTGTATATAATTAATAAATAAGTTGTATAATATCGTAATAACTGCTATTTATTTTAAAATGGTTTTTCTGTACACTGAAGGTTATCATGGCTCGAAGATCGGTGCATACATTAGGTCAAGTAATGTGCAAACTAACTGAAGCATTTGGTTCACGCTGGTATAATGATCCTATTAGAAATTTGTATTCATTAACTGGTCGTGAAATAAGATCTGTGAACGAATTATTTCGTAAAGACAAGGTTTTCATTGCGTCTGGATTCTATAAAATGTTCGGAAATATTCATACTGAATTAAACAAAAGTAACAATGTGGATAATACTACTACTAGGACTAATAATTATATTAATGATTATACTCACCAATCAGTGAATTGCAATAATTGTCAACAATCATTTCATTATGGATTTCTTTCAAATTGGGACAGAAATGGTAATACTGTAGAGAATAATGCTGCGGAACTAAAACCAGAAGATATAAGAGTATGTTAAATGTTGGCATCTAAATTCATTTTAACTTTTTTTAAACGTCACACCCTATTGTAGCCATATATAATAAAACCCGACCAAACAAAATGTGATGGTTTGAATTACTTTTGCAAAACAATGTGCAGGTGAACAAGTTGCAAATCGATAAGGTGCAGATTCTTTCAGACGATTGGTTCTAAATGATGTAGTTATCATTGTTTAGATTTTTTATACAAGTTATTAATAAATTATCTTGAGATTCAAAATAATAATACGTATATCTTCTGACGGCCAGATGCTTAAGAATTGAAGTACAAATGCGGCCAGAGACATTTAGTTAACAATTAAAATGAAAACATTATTTTTGGACGGTGTGTAAACTTGGCAAAATAGTTGGATTACAGAAGTCCCTTCAAACCTGGCGAAACCTAGGTTTACGACTACCTACCAGTAGCTTCCAATCATTTAATAAGGAATAGATATTTGGCAATTATTTCAACCGATGGGGTGAAAACCACTAGAATTAGTGTTTAAGGTGCATGTAAAAAAGGAACAATTTTAATACTACAGGACACTGCCTTATAGAAAAGATAACTTGTACACAAATGCATATTGGTTGAGTGATTGTAGAAAGTAGTTCACATTTAAAACAATGTTAATCATAAAGTGACTTTAACTAAAGAACCACTGAATAAAATGTAAAAATAAATAGATGATTCTTCGTATTTTGAGACATCCATGATCCTACCAGAGACCAAACCAAGGACCTTCAGGTTGAGCTCAAGACATTCTACTACAAAGACGATCTCGAAATCCACATACACATTTTTAATTTTTTTTAACTATATAACTTTATATACAATTTTATAAAATACATTCTGTCGTAATAACTATTATCTAATGTGTCGAAAAGTCAAATTCCTTGAAATAATTTCGATACAATGCTAAAAAGGTAGGTTATTTGGATAAAAAGTGTTTATGAAGGTGGGGAATTTAAAATAAATACCGATAAACTTAAAGAAGTTGGAATTTCTTTAATGAATAACACGTAATCATGGAAATGTACTTTTATGCAATCCTTATCCAACCCTTTGATCCACTAATTTACTCATATTTTTAATGGAAAAATGGAACGTAAAAGGAAAAATTAAATATTACTAATATGTAGAATCAGAGAGAAACAAAAAAATAAACAATTTTTTGGCATTATTAACTTTATCAGAATGGGTTTTGTGGAGATTTTAGAAATTTCACAGATTGAAATTATGAGTCAGTTGAAGCTAGACCACCATCTTTGAAATTTCTAAAATCTCCACAAAACCCATTCTGATAATAATGAACTGCTCACTAGTGACTGACTTCAGGAAAAACTCCCGAAGTTCTAGTGAGAAGCCGTTACCAGTGGAGTTCAATCAGGTCTGTTGTGAGATAGGAACTCACTGAAGGCAATGGTGTACGGTGGCGCAACTTCGTGGATTGGTTGAAGTTAGACATTAACAACGTTGGATGCCGGATCAGTGGTCTAGTAGTTAAGTGCTCGCGCGCGAAGCCAGTAGGTCCTGAGTTCGAGCCCCGCGTGGTGCGGGATCGTGGATGCACACTGCTGAGGAGTCCCATACTAGGATGAAACGGCCGTCCAGTGCTTCCAGGTTTTCAATGGTGGTCTAGCTTCAACTGACTCATAATTTCAATCTGTGAAATTATTAACTTTGTTCGAAAATAATAGTAGTAATAATAATTATTAATTGTGTAGCGAACAAAAACACGAGTGAGGACAATAAAATTTATTTGAAAACAAAATTACACAATATCTCACTAAGATCTGACAACCATACGGTGAATATTTGATTTGCAAAATATCAGTCAATTGTCTCAAACTTGACCGTTCCTTTTGCAAATATCAGTCCATCGTCTCAGATTTCATTGTTCCAGCATTTTCATACCGATTGCTTTCTGTTCCCCTTCTTTCCTTCCCGATCTTCTACTGAAATACATTCTATCGTACATTCTACCGTTATATACTACTTAAGTATATAAGTAGTGCATACCGCAATTGCATCTAAGAAAATAACACTTATACTTGTACTTTCTTTTTAATTTTACAAATTCGTCAGTAGCTTCCAGTTTAGTTAAATCTAATAGAGAAAGTTTTAAATTTTCCAAACCAATTTAGTTGCGTAAATTTAAATAATTTTAAATAGAGAAACAACAGTTCACTGTAGTATTTACAGGTGATAAAAAAGTATCACATCAATTATGATCATAGATGAGAGAATGTTTTTGAACATTTCAGTTACACTAACAGTGATTTCATCTTAAATTAGTGGCAGTAAAGCTGTAAAGATTAAAGCTTATGGCGAGATATGCAGATTTTCGTTTTATGAAACAAATACAAACAGTTCACTTCTTTAGATAGTTGGAAGTAATTTACAGGAAACACTAAACCTAGGTTTCATACTGGTTGGGATTCACCATGAAAGCGTACCTCGAATCCTAACACAACTGATACTTTTTATGAGATTCAAACTCACATCAGCCGCCTTAGATGTTGCCACCAACCATTAGACAAACATAACATTTGTCAATAGTTGATAACAAATCATTGTGTTGTGTTTATCTTTGACAACTATCAAGCTTATTTAATATGAGTTTTTACTATTGAATTTGATATTAAAAGACTATCACACAACTTAAATATTTTTTTTACTGTTTATTTGTGAGGACTCTTGGGAAATGTTGATGATTCATCCTTTACTGTGTTTTCTTATTAATTTCAACATTTCAGTGAATGACATGATTTGTATACAAAAAGATACACTTAAATGACCAAATTAACAGTCGTACTAAATTTCATTAACTGTGTCCTACATACAAAGTCAGTAAACCTATAATACACATAAATTTATAAAAAATTATTAGTCTGCATAACAGAAAGAACATTTGCTTTGTATTAATAACCATAAGTGTCGATATTAATTTAAAATGATTCAGTGGGTCTTCACTTGAAGTCAGTACTTCTGGGGCTGAACCTAGAAACTTTATGTTTAGCAACAAGCTCATAATATTTAAAAAACTTGAATAAAATCAAACGTTTAATATTTTAAGATTTATTGAAATTTCGATGTAGCATGATGCTTATCTATGACATTAGTTATGACTGTATAACGTCATAAACAGTATTGTTGTCAACAAAGCCATATTATCAAGAAGGCAGTAAGTAGTTTAATCTAATGAGTTACATAGAACATCAGTATAACACTAACCTTTGTGAGCTGATTGTTTTGCACATCCGATCTTTGTCAAGGTCCAGTGAATTCAAGAAAGCTAGTGATAACTCAAATGATACTATAAATAATTTGCTATTACTTTAAGTACTTCGAATTATTGACATCAATGTTTTGTTTTATTTTAAGTAAAAACAACACACTGATCGTAACATTTTTTTAGAAAAAGGTGTCATAGATACATGTGTTTGTACAGAATACATAATACATATATATTTAAGTACTTGAAAAGATGAACAAATTCATTCATAAACAAAAAGACTTATCCACTTAACAATTCATTTCAAATCTGATTGTACACTTCACACTAACTTTTACATTCAAATTTGTTTTGCATATTCACCATACTTCTAAATAAAGACATTTTGGGTGAATTTTGAACTTTCATCTTTCTCTTCAGCTGTAACAGTACTAATAAATGCGTTTGTAGGTATTTTCATTATTAATCTTTTTGTTATTCGTTATATAAATACTTCAAATGTTATAACGTTACATGGGTTTCTTTTGTGTGATCATTTGATTATTCTATTTGAATCAAATATTTTTTTTGGAGAAGTGATAAAGAGGCGGGCAAATAATTCTAACGGCTGTTTTACATGGAGACGGAATAAAATATATTAGGCATTTCATTGCTAACAATAATAGTTATGATCCTCAACATAAAAGCTATACCTAAAAGGTTAATAATAAATATATTTACTAAAATAGTATTACTTTCCTCTTTTAGAAATCTCACTCTTAAACAATAGAGATTGATTAAAACACTTGTAATAACAATAATAACATTTCTTTCTATCGTTATATTCTATTTCTAGGACAATTTTACAATCTGATAAAATGTTTCTGTTTTTTTTAATATTATTTTACATTTCACATTTGAGTTTTTACGCACACTCTCTTTTGTTTTTGTTTTTTTTCATCTTTCCCTCTCCTTTTGTTCAGTCTTCCATAACTTTATCTAATATAATTAATATTATTTAAAGAAAAACAAACAAGCATTAATAGTGATCATGATAGTTAGTTATGACATTTTTGACAATCAACTAATCAACCAACCAACCAACCTATTAAGCATACAATCAACCATTTTTATTAGTTTCTTTGAGTTTATGTGAACAAATAAATTTCAAACTTTAAATAAAATTAAAAAAAACCTTCAGTAAATACTAACTTTTGCATTATTATCACAGAAATTATTTATTTTTAAAAACATTCTACAGAGAATGTATAGTCCCTTTTTTCTGTATATTACTATTATTATTATTATTCTATTCCTTAACAAGATACAACCTATGATTATATATTGATGTTGCATTGAAAGAACGTTTGAAAAGAAGAATAGTTTTCCTGTTTTAAGAAAAAAGAATTGTTTAAAGCAAATTAACGATAACAATTAGAAATAACTAATATGTGAATAGATTTTTTGTGAAAAAAAGATATAAGAATAAATTAGTAGTATGTTATGGCATTTTATATAATAATAACTTATGAATAAATCAATTGATGTCAACGTATATAATGAATTTTAAACGAATTATTACCTCATTGTCATTTACTTATTCATGGTTAACAAATAATTTTAAAGAGGATGTATTGTGTTTTCTTTTGAATGATACATTTTATACTTAAGTGTTTTTGTCGATATATTTTATGATCAAGGGATTTCTATATATGTTATATTGGAAATTAAAAAGAAAATTCATAAATTAAGTTAGGAATTAGAAGAAACAATTAGTCCTTTATCGACAAGAAACAGCTTTTTTACATATGTTCACGAAATAATGTGATCAGTGCTTTGTTCTGCAGATTTAAAGATTTTTTTCAAAAAAAAAATGTACCTAGATCTAAATGTTCTATAGAATTATACATTTACTTCTTGTTTTTTTTGAAACTTATTCCAAATTAATTTTAACGCTTATGCTCATATAAAAGAAACATTTAGATGAAGAACTGTTGAGTTAAATGTTAAAGTTTTATTTGTTTATTGATAACTAGGATGAAACAGGAAAGTATTAAACGAAAACGTAATTTAAATGTTATTTTCATCATTCAATGAGACAAAATTATGCTTTATAGTAAGCTAGGGAGCACTGTGCCGATCTATAATTATATGCAGTAATAAACCAGTAACTCACATATCTTTACAAGCATGACTTACGTACTAGTGTAGGTTTTCTTATTAGTGTAGATTAAATGCACTAACCATGAATGGACCGAAAATGTATCTTTAAGTGAGAATTACTGAGGAGTTTAAAAGTAGGACAAGACATTTATTTAATATCTATTTGTTTTGAGTAGTTCTACAGTTTATGTTAGTGAGTGATGACAATTACTATACAATGAGTTTTGATTGGTAAAATTATGTTCAAAGTAATCTACTAAGTATATTGTTGTTAAAAGTTGTGAATTGTTTTAGATATCAGAAAACAATAACATATAAATTATGTTTATTTATACTTACACTTCAATAGTACAGTTTGTTGATCAATGCATTGTTTTTCCTATAAGAAACTGGACTGTTTTTATAGTAATATTAGATTTTTAGAATGAATAATACTTATTTAGATATTGAATTTCAACTAATATTAAATCGCTTGTTTCATTTTTCAAGATAGTATAAAAAGTATAGAAAAGATATTTTATAGCTTTGCTCATTTATTTGACAATAATATGTGCTTAATAAAGCGGTTTTACATTTTTTTGTAATTACACACACTCTAGGGAGGTAATAGAATCTTATATTGTTTCCTGCCTACACGATATAACTTCGTGTTATAATCTTTTGGATTAGGATGTTATCATGATTATTTTTCGTCCACGCTCCTAAACAAAGTTCAATGGATGACTTGCTAATACATGTGTTAATAAGAAATGTCTTCGTTAAATATTATATTCAAATATTGATTAATGATAGGGGATTTTAACAGATATCTTTTACCAATGTTCTGTATTAAAATTTGTCATGCTGAATATCACTATAATTGAGTACATGAATTGCCAGTTATTATTTTTTCGTTTTCTTTACATCTAATTTCAACATAAAAATAAACATCAGTTCGGTTAAAGTCCACTTAGAAAAATTTGTTTCAATTAAACTGATTTTTAAAAAATACTGTTTCAGAGAAAACAGTATCCTAGTTATTATAATCTAATAGGCAAAAAGGCGAGACTATAATTTATGGACGTGCCAATCAGAAGCGTTTTGGGAGACTTCAAGGTTACGGCTCCAATTTCAGTACCCGATGCTCACGTACGATTGGTTCCCAGAGGATTTCATAGAAAACGTTATAACTGAGCTGCTACAACAAATGGGACTACTAAAAAGTTCCTTTATTTGTGAGTGTGGCAATCAAACGACTTGTGAACCTTATGCAGACTACCGTAATTATTTTGTCTTTCAATATAATATGTGTTGGAGGAAGAAGTCTGCTAGAATAGGATTTTTTCGCCCGATCCAGATTGAGACTATCACAAACGATGACTGGATTAAAAAAGCACCAGTATCACTGGCGACAGCCGGGTGCTACAATATATGCAGATGATTAGAGAATCTGCAGAAGCCTATATTTACTTGGTTATGTGCATTTAGTCGTTATCCATAAGTGGAATTTTGTAGACCCAACAACCGGAATGCACACAAACAATATTGAAGCTATATGGTCGAGGCTGAAAAAGTTTTTGAGACTTTATCATGGCTCCAGAGACCGACTATTCTGTAGCCGTATAGATGATTTCCTCTACTGCATGAATTACTATTTTAGAACTTCTGAACCTCTTTCTAACCTTGACAAATTTTTAAATCATGTAAATGAAATGTGTCCACTTTAATTCTTTGGTTTTATATAATGTATTTTTGCTAGCTGGTTTCTGATTGGCCAATATTTTTCAAGGTCACTTAGGACTCGTTCAAAGGTCGTCCATAAATTATAGTCTCACAATGTTACATTATCTAGACCATAAAATTTTATTCAAAAAGAAGTGTTCTTGTCACTGATTTCAGTCAATGTTTTCAGTATAAAATTAAGAAGTCAACAAACTCTTATTTTAGGATAATATCAGGTATGAGTACGTGATGTAACAGCTTTAGATCCAAACACTATATTGAGTCCTGATACAGTCCTGATAGAACTACCAATTACAATCAAGATGATCAGTATGTGTGAAAACAAACTTAATAGTTACTACTCTGGTGATATCTAACATGACAGTAACTAATTCCATATATCTTGACGAATTGGAACAGAAGGTGATAATTTTGAAAAGTAGATTGGAGATTTTGATACGTGAAGCGACTGTAACCTTACATTCTGTACGTTGTCAAATGTTATGCAATATCAAGCATTGATATTTTACTCCAAAATACACTTGTTTATGAATATGAATATCTGAAGGTTGATTGTGATAACTGGCAAGACGTTTTAAATGAATTAAAACAGCTAATTACTCTGTTATTATTGGTCTATTATCTGATTTCAAGGTTTATTATGAACCACATGAAATAACATGTAAACGTATATGGCAAGACCAGTATTAAATCAATTATTTCACATGACTTGAATGTCTGTATACATGCGATTTCACAAAAATAAAGTGAGACAACACAGCCACTGAAAGATAGATTAGAAATAAGAGTAAGACATTCTTTATTGAAATACGTAATTAAATTACAGGAATCTATGCATAAAGATCAGAAAAACTACCCGTGCTAAGTGTTCTTTACAAAATGTGCTTAACAGATTTCATTATTAAAACCTAAAATTAACATATAAGTAGGTTATTTGTACAACTAGACGATATATTAATTCAACAAACTATCTAACGAGGTATAAATTTCCTAGATGAAGATAAACTAATTCTGCTTAACATGTCAACTTAGTGTAGATGTAAACTACTTTTTTGATTGTGAAGTTTTATACAATATTTTTAAATCATAAAATCGTACTCACTGTTAGCACCAAGGGTAGAATGAATATATCAACTACCATAAACTCAGGTACTCATTGTTTGTTTACATATGCAACCGGTCATAAACAATGTAGAACATTAGAGACCTGCACATTGATAAAAAACGTTTTCTCATAGTTATAACTCAGTAAAGTTTCCTGATAGAAGAATAAATAACAATTAGACTTACACGAGGATTAGATGAATATAACACTGTTTACTACTTACTTAAAACTCCATTTACGAAAAATAATATTTCGTTTATTTTAATCTCGTATTCACGAAATGATGATAATGTTAATGCTCACTAACTTTGATTTATTAGAGAGTTTTGAAAGGATTTTAAATGATACTAAAATCAGTAAGTTGATTATGTGTTTCCATTGAATAGATTTATTGATACAAGACTCTGATAATGAAGATAATTAAACCCAACATTACTTATTTCAAATTTGTGTTACTAATTAAGTGTTTAAATTGAACTAATCATTTTGTTTAATACATGTTGATCAATAATAAAAGTAATATGTGTGTAATATGATAATCAGTAGAAAAATTTAGTTACAAATTTACTGATATTTATTATTAACAATCTACCCCATGTTTAATTTATTTTAAATTATCATTTCGAACGTTGGTAATGATGCGCACATGTTTGTGATGTTAACATTCATATTTGGAATTAAAAATAATTCAAGACAAATTCTACAAGAACTTACGTCTAAATTTAAACGAATGGTTTCACAGTATTTTAGCGCTGAGTTAATGTGAGACATTATTAAGGAAGAATGTATTTGTAAAATCTCAGCGAATGAATTTGTAGTGAATCCAACGTTTCACCTGGCAATCTGGTCTAAGCTTTTTCAAGGACCAGATTGCCAGGTGAAACGTTGGATTTACTACAAATTCATTCGCTGAGATTTTACAAATACATTCTTCTTCATTAAAGATAAATTCTGTTTCAGTCAAGGTTTAATCATGACTGTACAGTCAACAATGATATAATAACAAATATAATGATGATTGGTAACTTAACATACATTTTAAGCAGAATTATCTGTGAAAATAGTAATTGATAATCTAAGAAATAATTGAGTTAAAAAAATAAGCTAATCTATATTTTCATAGGGTCTGGTTAAGTAAGTTTTAACAGGCTGTTAATAAATCTGTGGAATGAAAGATATTTAAAAGATACTTAAGATCAAAGATCGACTCCAGCTAGGTAATTATAGAGAATAAGATAGTGATTGGCAACGAATCCTCATTGCCTTGGAACGCTTCAGGAGCTTTAAACCCTGACTCTACTAAGGATAAAAGGAAGACCTAGAGCACTTCTTTCTGAATACTGAGTTGGGATTTTTCAATTTATCTTTTACACATCATTTAGCTTGCGATTTGTTCAAAAATCTAGCAACAGTTTTGCCTAATTCAGCACTCGTTTTAACTTCTCATCGGCAGCACTAAGACTAGGAGTTATATAGGATAGAATCCATATAGGTTGATTGTTTCTCTGAACGTTGGAAACCAAAAACTGTTAATGATAGTCATTTAGTTTTAGTAAAAAGAGGACTTCTCACCCGTTAAGTTTAAATCCCACAAACGGTATGACCTCCGTATTCCAATTAAAAAAAAGTGGTATGGTAGAGACTGTTGTTATTTGAAGTTTTGCTCATGCCTGGTTCTCGTTTAGTTATCAATCGTTTTAGTTATCCGACTTTGACAAACAGGTTTGCTCTATCTTCATCGATATCAATAGATCAAATGAAAAAAGCTTTTCTAAAATGGTCTAGTATTTGATCTGCACGAACGTTTAAAAGTAAATCTTGTTCAATTGATGTTTCATTGCACAAACCTTGTTTTCACATTATATTTGGTCTACTTACTATCCTTAAATCTGGGAATAAGATACTGTCGCTTAGTTTATAACGTTGACTACTAAAATTTAGGACATTTTTTTAATGGCTGTTGTTTATAAACAATATGAATGTATCCTCTGTAAAACAACAGTAGAATTTTCAGCCTTTGGTTGCCGTATTTCAATTTTCTATTCTCCCTACATGTGCCTGATATTTATTTTGTTAATAATTATGAATTATGAATATTGTTTGAAAGCTGCTATGATAAGTTAGTGAAAAGGAACTACTTTCACGGTCAGTTCATTGTTTTCTGAAACTTGTTAGTTGTTTGTAAACGTTTTCGTCTTTTATTTATAAACTGTAAAACAGAAATGTCGGATTTACAGAAAGTGTAATTATTTTAGAAGTGGGAAATAGTCACACCTTACTAGATGTATTTTTATATTTTTATAGGCTATTTTATCGGAATTTTGGCCAGATCATCCTGATCCGTCTAGTGTAGTTTATCAATGGGAGCGTCGTTTACGAAGTCGAGGTTTTGGAACAAAATCCAGTCAACAGTTTGATGCGAACAAGCATTTATTATTTGAGATTCCAAAATCAAAGCAAAAATTATCACTGAAAACAAACAATATCATTTCCAATATGAAATATTCGTCGAATGAATCATTTATAGAAAATGAGAAAAAAGATAGTGGATTTGATGAGTTAACAATTAATAATAACATTTTACCCAAAATTGATGAAGAGCAAATTCATGGAGAACAATCTATTTCATCCACAAATAATTCTATTAATTTTATTAAAGATAAATCAAATAAATTATCAACTATAGAAACTCATTCAAAACTGCTAAAACAAATCAATTCTCCTCAACAACATCCTGATTATGTAAAACCAAATCACAATTACTCAAAGTATGCTATAAGATTTTGTAAATTTCTTACTTTGTAGTACATCATTTGTATACTATAATTTATTATTTAGTTCTTAAATGTGAGCTAATGATCGTGGAAAGCTGAAATTTCAGTCTTTAGTAATGACATTTATGCTACTAATAAATTTCTGTATGACTTAAAATTGATCTTATAAAGCCACTAAATAGTTAAAATGTGCGATTTGAAAAGTGCAATTTTTACAATTTTGCAAAGAAATCAAATTAGTAACTAGTCCCCTTGATAAATGTCGATAATACAATGGGAAGATAGCACGTAAGTGATTGTGTCACATCCCAATTGTGTCTATCAATTTACATGTATATGCGGAAACACGTACATAGGAAGGAACAATCGTGATCTGAAAGTAAGTGCCGCTGGACATATAATGGTTAAATAAGGCCACAGGATAGACAAACACTGTCCTCCATTGCGAAACAGTTGATTGAGACCGGTCATAATGTCGAAATCAGGTCAGCCTTTGCACTTTTGTACAAAAGCCTTCAAGGGCGTATATTAAGGTTTATTGAAGCCTTGGCTGTACGGAAACTGAAACTTTTATGTGTTCAAAAACGATTTATTCTCATCCTCAACCGATCCTGGCAACACTGATCTATTATCGATCATACTTTTCACATTGTTTTATGCACGTCATTATTATCTTTGTTTCTACTTCCTTTTTAATTTGTCTAGTTGACCTTTTATTTTTGTTATAAAATGTCTTAACAAGTATATATAGGATCAGATTGTTCGAAATGTATTTCGCAAATATATCACATAATCTTGATAACCTTTGCCTTCTCATTGCATTATCGGAATTAAATTGATACATTAAAATGAGACAGGATTATTTCCATAGTTGTTTCTAGAAATTATACCAATTTTCAAGTTGAAATTATAGCATCACATCATTGAATTTATTAATAATTTTGCAGATGATCAGTTTCAAAAAAATAAGAACTAATAGGTTTGATATCGAATAAATCTGAATAAATCAATTTATTAAGCGAATGTGACATCTGAATCTGATGGGAGTGTAGTTTTAACTTGATTTTATTTTCTTTCTTAAAATATTTCTTTTATGTATCTTTTCTTTTCAGTTTTAAAGTAGATTATTCCCCTCCTTCAAATGTAGAGGAGAATAATTTTTTTCATCCAGAAAAATTCTATGAAGAATTATCATTGAGTAATAAATCCAGTATAAAATTACATGAGAACACTTTCAATTCAAAAAAATTAATAAAACCTCAAGTATTAAAACCGGATGATATTAATAACGATATGAATAATACGTTACTTCATGTGAATTCAGGCACATCATTTTCACCGTTCTATTATTCAGTTTATCAACAGAATCTTTCAAGAAATCAACAGAAATCATATCAAATTCCAGTGTATCCCTTTCATTCTCCTTTTTTATTGTCAACTTCACTATTTCAGCAACAACATAGAAATCATCAGTTGAAAAAATCGGATAGTTTAAGTAAACTATTATCAAGATATCATAACTGTTTACAGATTGGTGAAAGAGTTCTTCAACGAACTGAAAATCGTCGTCATGAATTGGCTATGAAAGAAAATAAATTACCAGAAAATCACTATGTTGATAAAGTAATTAAATGGAAACAAATAATGTATTGCTAATTAAGTGTTTTCTTATATATAAAAAATAGCAAACTAATTAAGTTTTATCTGAGTTGATTAAGAATTATGAGATGACCTTGGTTGTAAATGTTGGTTCAAGTAATTCATAGATGATTTTTAAAAAAAATCTTTGTGTATATGGCTAACCGTTTTTTCACTCGACTGGAAGATAGGATTT
This sequence comes from Schistosoma margrebowiei, assembly GCA_944470205.2. Lineage (NCBI taxonomy): Eukaryota > Metazoa > Platyhelminthes > Trematoda > Strigeidida > Schistosomatidae > Schistosoma > Schistosoma margrebowiei. The sequence goes on from OX104028.1 coordinate 46,272,403, forward strand.
TTATTTTTCCAAGGCGTTCACTCAAAATTAATTAGTTAATATAAATGGGAACAACTCTCACTTGGTTTTCAATGATTTTGGTTAAGTAAATAATGAGAAGCTAAGTGTGCTTTTAATTTTCTAATTTTACTCTGACTGTGATCTATGGAATTGTAAATAGCTTTAAGTCAAGTTATTTGTTTAAAATCCGTTTGCATTGATATGAATTTCACTAGACTAAGGTTTATCTATATGTCAGAATGAAGTATTTCTTTAAGTGAGTTGTTCAACAGTTAATATAATGATAAAGTTGTGTGAAGATAACCACATAATTTGAAAGTGTTATCATAAAATGATGTTAGCTAATGAACCATTATTTCTTATGACCCATATTGAACAAATCTGTCCTCCTAGTTATGAAGACTTTAATAATGTTCACTCAAGACTTTGGTCAGGATATAACAAAATCAACTGAAGTTGAATATATAAACAATTGGATATTAGGCGAATGATTCATTGATACTGTGTCATACTTAAATCATGAACATAAAACCTTACACCCTGTGTTTATTAGTAGTATGGATTAATCTCTGATCGTAATTTGCAATTTCTTCACTAATTCTCATAGCTGACACTTACATTTGAATAGCAAATTTTCTTGCAAAATATATTAATTTAACTAACAATGTGCAATTATAAATACGCCCTGAAAAGACGATTAACCAACTAGTGTAATTACCAAATGAAGTGAATATATTTATTTATATGTGCCTTAAAATCTCTCACTAATTAAATAAATTATGTACGTAATAAATCTGGTTTGATGTCAATTATATAGTGTTGACATATGATTTTCACAATTATCCAAGTTTGGTTCATAATATGTGGATGTAATAAGTAAGAGACAGGTTATGAGACAATCAGCCACAAAAATCCTGCTCAAAGTATTAGTTGGAGAGTGAAAATGATAAAATAGATAACAGTTGTGTAAATACTAGTGAAATGTTTTTGATGATGATAAGAATTTTAATGAGACAATAATAATTAAAGTTATAAAAGACAGATATTTAAAAGACTAATTGGTACTAAATTAATAGATTTCTGAATATTAACAAAAATAGCTAAGCTATCTGTATTAAAAACTATAATACAGGCATGAAAACGTAACTATGATGAACGACGAAGACATTTAAATACTCAAATGTAAAGTGATAGGTAGAAGGATGTTTGTGAAGGTTTCAGATAGAAATATCTGCTCAAGAAGATGTAAAATTATAAAAGTTACATCATTATGTTAATGCTCAGTTAAACGAAACACCTTTTTTGGACACATTGGTTAGGTTAAATTGGCAAATCACTTTCCCTCTGTTTATGTCGAGGATCCAGAACACACAAAAATTAAGTGAATTCACTTCATCCCACAATGTCTGTTATTCATGCTATTGACATCAATTAAATTAAATCACATATCTGTTTGTAAGAAATAGATATAACGCTTATACTTTAAAAAAAATAATTTGCAATGTTTATCAAGATAATGTAAAGTTCTTAGACTTCATAAAATTGAGTGATTATATTTACGATGGCTAAATGAATGTAAAATAGATTAATCACAATAATACTGAAGTTATTCAGTGAACCACCGTTTGCTCCACTAAAATACATTTCACTGATAGATCTTAATATTTTCACTGGAAACAATTGACAAAAGAAATATCTTTTATTTAGTCCAATAACATCCTGAAAATTTACAAAATACATTTTATCCATGTTTCTGAATAGATAAATGAAGTCTGATGATGACGTTCAACATGTAAACCTCCGTTATTGGAAGTCAGTTTAAATATCTCTGAATACACAATGCTACAGGCCTCCATGATTAAAAACATCCATCTTTTCGTAATGTAGTTAATGTAATTGACACTAGCGAGTAATAACATTTGATTTGAACACATTTTTTTTTTACAACAAAACTATGCTATACATAATAATGATTCATGAAGTTAGCTCAAATATACGTCAAATATTTATCTGTTTTTATTCTAATTAATTATAAACATAGCCTAGGTGGTAACCAAATCGTTGTACTTACTGAATGAAAATAATTAATGTCATAGTGATTAAGTGGTTATTAAAATTGATCAAGGTTGGTAAATCTGGAACTATTGATTTAGCAGTACATTACATTGACGTCTACAAATAATTTATAAATAATACATCTATTTTATTTACTTTGTATTTTCTGTAGTTATAGAGTAAAAATATCGTAGTGTATTTTACCTTTCACTTTTTTCCCTTTGATCCACCAGGTGGCTGATAGAACTTCACTAGAAATTAAAACTCAAGAGAAGAATCTTTTGACATTAACTAATTGTCAAAAATATAAACTCCAAAATCTAAATAATAATTCAACGAAATTAACCATGAATACATATACTACTGCTATTGATAATAATAATGCACAGATCAATAAGATTGGACCACATACAGGGGAACTAATACAACATTCTTCTAAATTAACGAATCAGTCATTTATTGCACAACAATTTAAATTAAATCAACAACCGAAAACAAACACATCGGTTACTAATAATAATGCATCTGGTATTACTAAAAATAAAGATGGTAACACGAGTAGTGTCATTAATAAAACACAAAGAAACTTCAGCAATATCACATTTGGTAAACAATCTCATCAGTTATTACAGCCAAATCATAATGTAAAAACAAATGATAATACTAATCACTGCAGTAATAAGGGATTTATTGAGAATGGACAATCGTTAGTTGACATTAACACGCCAGTATTAATCACTGATAAATCCAAAATCCATGAAAATCATATTATTAATGATCAAGACAACAACATAGAGATGGAAACTAAACTCCAGAAAATGGACCATATTTCGGATGCCACGAAAAATAATCACTCACCTGGGATTCAAACGGAAATTTCAGCCGAAAGTAAGTAGTTGAATCCTTTAAGTTTATTTCGAATATAATTCTATTAAGTTCATGTACTTATTCATGAATGAATAAACAAGATATGTACAAATTTATTGGTGTTAGAATTAAGGTGATTTATTGACACTTTATTGACAACTCGTGTTTATCATACTAATTAGTAACGAAAACGTTCAACGTCAAATTGTATTGTATGTACGATGGATTAGGCATAATGAACTCATTTTGTGATTATAATATATTGCATAACCCAACTATTCTAAACATCTTGCGATGAAGTGTCTACATTAAGGCAATCAGCTGAAGATTCACATATTTGATCAAGGACTACTTAAAATGTATTCCTGGATTTCAACAATGGGATGAACCTAGCATTTACTAGTAACGATACACATATTATGTCTTTTGGACAAATTATTGGCTATCTAAACTTGGTAGCTCATGTATATTATGTTCTATAGTTACTATTGTAGGTTCAGTGTGATAAAATACCACTCAAAATGGTTAAAATATTTTTATACAAGTTTGATGAGTAAAATTAGATTTGAATAATGATTTACATGAAATAACGGGTAAACAGAAAACAAAATACATTTAGTAGTAATATGTGATCAGGAAACAGTCAAGAGTTTGTTAGATTATTGTTTATCATTTGAACACATAAATATTGGTACAAGAGGACACCAAATATACATGAGCCACACAAAACAATGAGAATCTGAAGAGAAGAAGGAAAAAAGGTTAGGAGCGTAAAAAAAGAATAATAACGAACAGATTAGTGTAAGGTAGTGCTATAATAATAATGGGGGAAACAGAAATGTGCAATCAGAAGAGATCTTTCAGTTAAGAAAGATACAACCATTTTTAATGAAGAAAGTAGAAGAAGATCACAGCAGGATCGCCACTGGCTTCTATTATAAGCCATATCTGATAACGTCTCTAGCCACTCTGTTGCACCTTCTCTCGGACCCCAGCCAGGGAGTCGTGAAGGATCAACAGAAGCCCGTCTTTTTCAGCTTTCTTTCATACCCCACCACCATGCCATACACTGACCACCTCTCCTCTTTTCCCAACCAGTCCCAGAGTCTGCAAATAATGAACAACGAGGAATTCTCTGGGACGACATTTGTAGAACATGTCCGAGCCACCAAAGTCGGTGTTTCAAGATAGTGACATCAATTGAGTTATCGTCTCAGTGCCCGAACACACGATGCCGAACCTCTACATTACTAACATGGTGTTGACACTGAATGTCAGCAGTCCTTCGAAGACAACGATGATGGGATACAGATAGTCGTCTAACATCCTCAACTCGGAGAGCCCAGGTTTCACAAGCATAGAGCAAAACTGTTCTCACTGACGCGTTGTAGATCCGACCTTTTAAAGCCAGACTAATATCACGAAGGCGCCAAAGATGGCCAAGATTGGCACTATACGTGCATTGATCTCATCACTCACACCCCCACCAGCACTTATGCAGCTACCCAGATACGCGGACATCTCGACTACTTTTATCTGCTCACCATCCAAAGTGAGTACAGGATTAGAATTCTGCCAGTCTTGTAGAAGTACTTTGCACTTCGAAGGTGCAAAGCACATGCCATACCTACGGACATTGATTGCCAACTGATTAAATGCGGATCGCATGGCTTGGGCATTATCGCACAGCAAGACAATATCATCCGCATACTCAAGGTCGCGAAGTCTCTCTTTCCGGGCAATAGATCTACACCGCCATTACTTAAATTCGTCAGAGCTGTTTCCAGAATGTCATCGATGGCAAAGTTGAAGAGGAATGGTGAGAATGGGCAACCCTGCCTAACCCCACTGCTCGAACGGAACAATAGAGAAGGGTGATTGTATGCCCTCACTCTACCCGAGGTGTTTGTGTATAGGGTCTTTAAGATGTTAATAAACTTCTCAGGCACACCCTTCTTCAATAGACAATCCCAGAGAACAGTCCTGTCCGCCGAATCGAAGGCAGTCCTAATGTCAAGAAACACTACGATTGTTGGCCTTTGATAAGTATGACGGTGTTCTGATATTTGGCGGAGGGTGAAAATATGATCAGTTAGTACTACAATACCTGTCAAACTCACTTTCCGAAGAACAGTTAACTGGTGGTAAAATTCATCCTTGATTGCATCCGAGCTGCAATCTGTCGGGACATAGGCTAAAGTGAAGAAAAGACATCGTTTCTCACGTGCCCATGTGCACCATTGGGAGCCCATGTGCACTACTACTAATAGCACTACTACGACTAATAGTACAGTAAACTACAAATCCACTGAACACGTATACATCGAGCTGGATTATCTAGATTATTCGTGCAAAAAACGACATAATATGCATAAAGATATTGAATTCTGTGACTTATTTTAAGATATGACATTGTGGTCAGTTGCCAGAGACATCTAACCACACTATTCAAACAGAAACCCATTCAATATATAATATGATGTGACTAAATCCTTAGTTGTCCCAAATATTTATAGCAGTATTAACGTTTGAAGCCAAATTCTATCTTCTGTTCTAATGTATCTCAATAAGTGAAACTGTGCAGTTTTATGAAAATCCATTATTTTCAAAGAACGTTTGTGCGTCCATTTTCAAAAACTAAGAGGAGAAGAACGCAGACAGAAATGACTAATTGCGGACTAAATTTCTCAAATTAGATATGTATCAACCGTAGTTGTGTGAGTAGCATGTCATGGTCTTAAATGAAACCGTATTTGAGTTTCTTGAAAAGTGTGTTATTGATTTGTGAAAAGCGAGAAAATAGGATATTCTAAAATCTTCAGTTTACAGAAAGTCAGTAATCTGAGCAAATCTCATTGTTAGTATTAACTTTATTGCTATATTACGGTCAAGCTTTTGATATAAATACTATATATGTTGAGTTATTTAATACCTTCAATACTAGGCGCTTATACCATCGAACTCAATAAAATTTCATGATATATATAAAACCTACTTGGAGTCATATCAGTAATTTTTGATAAATCTGTTTTAGTTATTACATAAGATGAAAGTATCATATACAGGTGTTGTAGGAACTTTGACTGATAGTAAATTATTTACAATCTTACATCTCATTCGATAGTAATATTTTACATTAACTCATCTAGAAGTAAAATATAACATATCGTTAATGTTAAAACATTATGATCAAATCCACAGAATAATTAATCTGTATCAGTAAATTTGTTTAAAAGTAATTTTCTGATTTAGTTACTTTAAATGACCCATCATTTCTGATTAGACATTTTAATACCGTATAATTTAAAAATAGAAGTAAATATATGTGGATTTATCAGTTGTTCTGTTTGTTTCATTTGTCATGTATAGTATTTTGGGTTATAGATAAGGTAAAACACGATGTACATGTAATTGTCAAGTTATTATTAATTTATGGATTAAAAAGTAACTTAACAATTCCAAGTTACCTTTTGTGAATCTATTCATATGAAAGTATAATAAGCTGTAGAAGTTGCTAATTCCCATTTTGTTTCATTCGTTCTTAATTAGAATTCAACATATACTCTATATTCAACTGTGTAGACTGTAAACTTAGATCGATCTACTCTTATTTCTTCATCTTACTTAGTAGAATCTAATTTAACAACTAGATAATTTTGTACTTCAATGAATAACGTTTGTACATATTCAAATAATTTTTACAACTATGAATGGATTTATACGCGATCCTTATCACTCGAAACACCATATTAAATCTTCATTAGCTGATAAAATAATAATATATGGTATGATGTACAAATATATAGGTATCAACTAACCTATTTCTCTAGTTAAAGAAATATGAATTATTAAAAAAAATGGAACAAACTAGATCAGTTGTTTATAATGGCTATTTCTTCAAGAATGTTTTCTTTGTTCAAATTATCACTTCATTTGAAGTCAAAGCAATTCAGTGCAAATAAATACCTTTTTTTAATGAAACTTTATTCTATTATTATTTATTTATAAATCTCGAATATCATTTTATTCTTACAGAAAAATCATTGTCCATTGCACATGGTCTTCTTAATGTACGACAAAAGTCCTCCGAAATTCTAATGAACAAAACATTTGATAAAGATATAAATCAAGTATCAAAACAGAATAACAATGATATCACTAGATGTAATGCTAACAGAGATATTATAACGCAACAAAATTTGAATACAAATGCACCAGATTTAGTTAATAATAACATTACCACAACTGCTGCTACTAATATTAATCATATCACTTCTGTCAAACTATTAGATGTTTCTGATAGTACACAACAAAAATTAATTGCAAATTGTTTTACAGTTAGTGGATTAAAAAAACCAAATAATGATAAATTGAAATCAGTTTATACGGCAGTTGGAGTAACATATGTTTCAGGTATGATAATAATATTTAGTCTAAAATTTCCAGTATTTATCATATATTCATATACCTATATATCATTCATTTGTTCACAGATCATTTAAACATAAAGATTATTTGAGTTTATTTTAAGAGAATATAAGTTGAATCATTCTGATTCTATCATAAACGTGTTAAATTAAATAACTTACATTTAATTCATAAGTATTTAACAGTAATAGGACAAATTTATATGATCAAAAATTACTTAACAATCATTTGATGTACAACTTTTAAATGATTAAAATTGAATAGTTTTAAGTAGTTAGTCATAGTATCTGTAACTAGTTTTAAAATACCACACTTCATATTAATTATTGATATTATTTGAATAATCACTAAAAACTGGGAAATATTAGACAGTTGTCTCGTCCTAGTATAGAATTTTACACCAATTCGAAAAGACTCTAATTTATGGACGACCTTTGAACGAATTTTAAGTGACCTTGAGAAATATTAGCCAATCAGTAAACAGTCAGTATGGAGTAAAAATATATTATAAAAAACCAAGGAGATAAAGAGGATACACTTCTTATACGTGGTTCAAAAACTCATCAAGTTTAGAAAGAGGTTCAGATGTTCTATAATCGTAATGCATGTAGTGGAGGAAATCATCCATACGGCTATAGAATAGTCGGAGCCATGATAAAGTCTCAAAAACTTTTTCAGCCTCGATCACATAGCTTCAATATTGTTTATGTTCACACTGGTTTTTGAGTACACAAAATGCCACTTGTGGACAATGACACGGCGCACATAAACTGGCCTATGTATGAGTCTGTACGCTCTTCAAACATTATAGTACCTGGCTGCAGTCAGTGTTACTGGTGCTTTTTTTATCCAGTTCGCGATAATTATCATAATTTACCTTAGTTAAGAATTATATTTGGGGTTTCCATCACGAACTGACATCAGCTATAATGCCAGAAATCTATTTGGCCAAATGTGTGAAAGGCTTTCGCGTTAAAATCCGAGATCTGTTATCTTATACCTGATTGATTTGTTCATAAATTATGGTCTCGCTGTTTTATATGTTATAGTCGCTCAATTATCACGTTTTGTACAAAATTCCCTGTAAACTGATCGTACGTTAGCACCAAGCACTGAAGTTAGCGCCGTAACCTTGAAATCCCTAAAATGCTTCTGATGGGCTCATCCATAAGTTAGAGTCTCGCCCTATTGATCTGTCATCCGATGGTTTACATGATTAACCTCAATCAGTTTGCAATATTGTTTGACAAATAACAATCTAAAGTATAACTCTAATCATCTTTTGTTTCTATTAATAGATATTCAAAACAAAAAATAGTTATTTTACATAAATTGTTAATTTACGTATTGTTATGTTATTATTTCTAGTGTTTTTGTTATTGTGTCATCACAAAATAGTTTATTGTATGGTAATAATATTAAGTATTCGTTGTGTGAATGAACTTCAGTCATACATAATTCCAAGTATTTTATTTAACTATGATTTGCATTAAATATAAATAAATAAATAAATACGGAAAAACCTGTTATAAACATCCTCATTACATGGCATAAATTACAGTTTATGTTTATATTTACTATGAAATGTATGGTATGATTGTTTCTTTTTATGCCCAATTTTATATAAAAAATCAACAGACTAAAACCAGTTTGCACATTTAAAACTTATATTTTACTAATTAAAAAGGATTATATTTCATAAGAAAGAAAATATTAAGTTTATTCGTTAACATTCTGAAGCATAGGAGTGGATAAAATTGTTTCATATTGTCAATAAATGGAGTTTATCTGTTTCCTAAATTCAAGTGTTGAAATTATTATATAAATATTTATTCATATACTAACTGATTACCTTTAGATATTTTGGTCAGTTGAAGTATGAGAGTAAATTATTCTGTCGCACAGAATTATCCTGAAAACTGTAATTGAATATTTAAAAGTGTTTTCTTTGTACTTTGAAAACAATTTATGAACCTTCGTAAATGAAACAAACCCAGTTGGTTAGAAATCACCGAATGAGGTGGTTAGGGCATTTATTACATATGTACAGCTTTGAATTACCTCGGAATTTAGTGTTTGTCGGAGTAGGAATAGGCTGAGAGGAAGCTAACGGCGGCCAAATCATGACATGACATCAGTCAGTGAAATCACTAACCGATGATATGATTCGCGTTGTAATATGGAGACTCTCTGATATGAGTCTGTGAGGAAACTGTAATCTCTGTGACTGGTCGCGTTGCATGATATGTCTCGGAATCAGTGGCAGCGGCTTAAGAGCCTTCGTTTCTCATCTTTCTCTGGACATCGAGCCTAACTTTTATATCATACATTGCATCTATTGAATTTATCACTTTCTTTTGAACCGTATTATCTAATATTTAGTTTATTTTCACTAATGTTACTACTATCATTTTGGTCTCTTGGTCTTGTTGAATTCATCTTAACTTGTTGGTGTGATATGCGAACTTGCTTTAACACGCATTTGTAACGGGTTATATGTTGAGTACAACTGAAAAACATCTACGAGAAATCTAAAATGGTAAATAAAGTTTCCAGCTGAAGAAACTGCATACATCATCTGTTTCACTAAACAATTTTGAATGCTTGTTATGAAGTATATATCACATACGTTTGTGTTCGTTAAAAGTATATAAAGGTGGGTAGAATGGTCAAAATCGGAGGTAAACTACGCTGTTCCTACAGAGATGTATTTGGGAAGTTTGTAAAATGTGTTACTCCAGGAATTAAACTAGTTCGTAAAGCTATTCACCGTTGAATGTTTGCGTGCGAGAAGGTAAAGACTTAGTGATTGATTGTAAGAGTTCAAGTTTTTTGATGCATAAAAATAACATAAAATTACGGTAAATGAAGCAATAAAATTTCCTTAAATACTTTCACCAAGTATCCTATCGCAATAATCAGATGCTTTACCTTCGTAATCTAAAGTTTTTAAGTACTTCTCAGCCTCTGTTTCTTTCAAAAATATCTTACAATGTTTGTCATTTTAAAAAGGATTTTACCTCCTCTTATTCAACTGCTGAGCTTCATCTTACTGTTTTTAGTTACGTAAAATGATGGTTAACCTCAAATATTAAAAATACAAAGCCTAAACCTTATTAAGTTTAGTGCTTACAATTAGTGTATCCCAGGAATTTAAACTATTCCTGGTGAATAATTAAATCTCATAACAACGATGATTTTAACTTGTATTTTGTTAACTATAACTTTTAAACTAATTGTTATATTTCTTCGGAAATCGAACATAAGTGGAGGAATGTATGTTATGGGCATCATATCCTATGTTTCCTAAAGTACATATGCCTAAAGGAACGGGATATAAAGCACTTTCGAACAAGAAGTTCTTGATACTATTATTTAAAATCGTTGAATGATTTGAAATCGTCAATTAGGTGCTTGAGCGTCAACTGTGGTTGGATTCTCAATTAATACAAGGCTTTACAAAGATTCATTAACTCCCTTGTATGCTGGAAACTATTGAAGATGCCATTCGGCTTCAGCATAGAACCAAGTATTTTAAAATATTGTATATAAAATGAATAGTTTGATGAACTAAGCATATAAAGCTATACTAGGGTAGCCTTTTACTTAAAACAAGGGTTCAAAAATACTATAACAAAATTAGTAATAATCCACAAAACATTTCTACATAAAAATAAAAAAATAATATCAATGAGATCCGGTAAGTGATGGTTATGAAAGTTTGTGAACGTAGGGATTCAATACTTTCATTTAGGACTTCTACTTACATGGAGAGATTTAAACATTAATTCTCAGTGTTTCATAATACTGTTAAATTAATAATTTTTAATGCTTTGTGTTTTTCTTTTTTTTAAAAAGATCCTGATTATTTATCGAAGCGTTATCAAGTTGGTCGTAAACTAGGTGATGGTAATTTTGCTATTGTTAAACTAGGAAAAAGGCGGGATACAAATGATCAGTATGCTTTAAAAATAATTGAGAAAAGTAAACTTACGGGTAAAGAAGCCATGTTATTAAACGAAATTCATATATTACATCATTGTCGTCATCCAAATATTGTACGTTTATATGAGGAATTTGAAACTGCAAGCGAAATATGGCTTGTTATGGAATTTATTAAAGTGAGTTTGATTACCTTTCATCCATCCATCCATACATACATGTAAGCAACCTTGCCTGACACCGGTCTTTACTTCGTACGAGTTTGTCAACTGTCCTCCATGCAAGATTTTGCAGTTTAATTTATTATAGGAATCCCGTATGATATTGACAATCTTCTGAGGCACGCCGTAGTTTCGAAGAAGCTTCCATAGTGTTGTCCTGTCCACGCTATCAAATGCTTTCTCGTAGCCAATGAACTTGATGTAGAGTGATGAATTTCACTCAATTGATTGTCCCACAATGATCCGTAGAGTTGCGATTCGGTCGGTACACGATCGATCCTTATGTAATCCAGCCTGTTAACCTCGAAGTCGGGTGTCTACGGAGTCCTTCATTCTGTTTAACAACGCCCTGTTGAAGACTTTTCCTGGTATTGAGAGAAGAGTGACGCCTCTGTAGTTATCACAGTTGCTGAGATCGCCTTTCTTTGGTATTTTGACCAGAAGTCCTTCTTTCCAGTCTGTTGGTACTTGTCCCTCATCCCAAATCTTGCTGATGAGAATGTGGAGTATCTTTGCAGTTACTGCTACGTCTTCTTTCAGTGCCTTTGCTGGAATGCAGTCTGGTCTCGTTCCTTTATCACTCTTGGTTTGTCTGATGGCCATGTTGGTCTCTTCAGTGGTTGACGGTGTAAAATTGATTGCGGGGCCCATGGATGCCGATAAAATGTTGGGTGGGTTCAGTGGGGCTGGTAGAATCAAAAGTTCGTTGAAGTGCTCTACCAACATGTTTCGTTGTTCTTCAAGGTTGGTGATTACATTGCCTTCCTTGCTTTTCACTGGCCGTTCTGGTTTACGGTAATTTCCAGCGAGTATCTTTATTGTATCATAAAATTGTCTCATGTCTCTTTCTCTTGCAGCCTTTTTCGCCGTCGTTGTTAGATCTCCCACATATTAACATTTGTCGGTTCTGATGCTCCTCTTCACTTGTTTGTTCACTTCTGTGTATTCAGCTTTGCCTTGGCTTTCTCTGCTCTTGTTTGGCTGGTATTGACTACTGCCTTCTTGTTCCTCCTTTCTTGAATCTTTTCCAGTGTATCAACAGGGATCCATTCCTTCTAATGGTGCTTCTTGTGGCCCAGAACATCTTGACATGTTGAAGCGATTACCTCTTTTGTCCCTTTTCAGTTGCTCTCCATAGTAGTTCCTTCTCCATTGTGTAGATCATGAAAGGCCTGGAACGTATTGCTGAGTGCTATCTTGAATTCGTTAAGTTTGTCATTATCACAAAGAAAAGCCGTATTAAACTTTTGTGATGTTGTCCACCCTGTTGTCCATAGATAACATAAGATAAAAGAAATGATAATGTAATTGCTCACTATAATAAGTGTTTTGTTAGGAAAACATATATTGTAGAGAATTATATGAACGAAGTCAAAAAATATTAATGTGAGAAATGTTAAGTGCATTTTTCACATATTTCATTGTTAAGTTTATTTATTAATTCTCATAAAACTATCTCAGTTAGTTAATACGAAAAATCATAACTTCAAAAGTTAGTCACTTTTTATTTATTTGTGTAAGTGATGATAAGAAATATCTAACCATTGAAATAGTGTAGTATGATATGGTTGTTATTTTAAACATATGTATTATAGAATGATTTTTATTGATCCAGTAATTATTCCATTGTCTTTTTTCCTTATCAGTGTGAATTTAGTACTAATGACTAGAGTTGTTTAATTTTCAAACTCTGATGAAGTTAATCATATATGATAGATAGGCAAATAGATTGATAGATAAAAAATTGATGTTTAAAATATTTAATAATTGAATTAATAAGTCGACTGAAGCCAGACCACCATGGAAAACCTGGAAGCACTGGATGGACGTTTCATTCTAGTATGGATGCCAGCTCAGTGGTATAAAGGTTAAGCGTTCGCGTGCGAAAGTGGTAGGTCCTGGGTTCGAATATCGCCAAGGGGCGGGATCGTGGATGTGCACTATTGAGGAGTCCCATACTAGGATGAAAGGAACATCCAGTAATTCCAGGTTTTCTATAGTGTTCTAGCTTCAAATGAATAATGAATTCAATTGTTAAATTACTACAATCTACACAACACCCCTCTTTGTTTAAAGCATTTGTTCATATTAATAATTTAATTTGCTAACATAAAAATAAAAATATTCTTAGTGAATAAAATAAAACGAACATAAATAAAAATTAATTTTTATACAAAGATGGATAGTGGTTAGCAGGAGAATTCAGGATATGCGTTTCGCCGTATTTGGGATGCGTCAGCTGGACATACCTGCATTCCAGAGTTGATGTTCACTCTGGGACTCAAACCCAGTAATTAATTGGTTTTTATATTTTCTTTGTATAGCTTATGAAAACTGAATGAATAATTTAGAACAACTAATAACTAATTCTTTTCGTTTCTTGTTTCAATGTTCACTTCCTGAGATATTTAAACATAATAATAACAATGATTTTATATCTGAAAGTATAAACATAATGTTGTAAATATATGTAAAATAATATCTATTTGAGTAGTTTTATTTCATTTTAGATAGTATATGACAAATTTTCAGAGCCTATAGTTCTTGTTAGTTTAATTTACCTTTTTTATGATTATTAAGTGTTGTTTTATATGTATATCGCAAGAAGTTACACATATCTTGAAATAAATATACGAAGACGTTTATATTCACCACGTTCAAAGGCTATAGTTGTCAATCGTGATAAAGCTTCACAGATTAGTTCTAAACATCATATGACATATTTAAACAATAAATAAAGTTTGTTGGCTTATAATTTATTCAATAGTTATTCATTCGTTTAAAATACACATTAAGATACGTTAATATACATTTGTTCAACCATATTAACTAAACATAAATAGAAACAATCGTTCTAATACACAACAGAAATACTTTGAAATAACACATAATAAGGAAACGCTGACAAAGGAACCAATGAAAAAAGCTTTAAGTGAACATTGTAGATAATTTTATTGTGAATAGAAAAATCATATGATTTGGTAAACGATATCAAATTACTCTTAATTAATCGAATTCCATGAGTTTTGTCCGTTGATTACATCATTATGTATATACTTGCTTATTTTTATGTATTATCTACAATATATCAAACTTCAGCCAAACATGGATCTAAAAATCTGTGAGTTTTAGCCATTAATTCTACAATAGAGCGTCAATATACAGAATCCAGTTAAGAAATGAATTTAGAAATATTTTAATGTCTTTTATTGCATAAATCGAATCAAATGAGGAAACAAAAGTCCGTGCTTATACGGAAAACATAAATCTAGAGATAATAACTTTGTCTTACAAAAGACGGTGAAGAGTATGAGTCTGTGGGAAAATAGCTAACAATTGAATGCGTTAACCAAATAACCATAGGCATTACCTTTACTATTGAGCAGTACATAAAGAGTAAACAAATAAATTATTGTCGTAAGAATACTGGTTTTTGATAGGGTAATTAATGCAGGTCAATTTTAAGAGATGAGGATAAAGTAAGAATGATGCTGTGTTCATTCATGTCTAAACGAATTTTAATTTCAGTTGGGACTTTTTGACTACAATAAACTCATGCAAAATTCTATTGAATGCTTTAGGTTTGCAAATTAATTCTTTTCTTTTTTATCTTAAAATATGTCAACCTGATATTCCTTTTTAAAATGACTATCGTAAATTCATAGCAGCAATCATGTGCAGCGGACTCGGTAGAAAATATACTATTTTTATGTGGCTTGTGTAGCCTTGAAATTTAATAAAAAAGTGACCCACTGTTTAAATTATTTAAACCGTTTTATTTAGTAAATGATAGTTTTATCTGCTTCTAAATGTTTTCTACCTACTCAGTTGACATTTCTTAAATTTTCAGTATAGGGTTGTGGAGATTGTCGAGTTTTTACTGAGATCATGAACCGATTAATGTCAGATCACTATTGAAAACCTCAATAAAAATCTCGATAATAATTTTTGAACTCACATACTTTTCGTGCTGTAAATATAGAGATTGACTTTGCTTCTTGCTTTTCTCTTTAAAATCCTGATGTATTCTCTGCTAGACGTCTTTATCATTTAAGATAAACAGGATTATAAGATGTCAATCTCATTTAAATATTTTATGAAGTAGAATTATTACTGTATTCATGTCATTTAAATAGTATCACGTCGAAATTTGCGTCACTTTCTTTAGTCTCTATCTGCGACCTTCATTGTACTCTTGTGAGTGTACATCTAATACAGATTAATTTGTATACGTAGAATCTCTAGCTGCGTATTGGCGTCAGGTAGTCTATCTGTAAGAAGTTTAATGTCATATTTATAAGCTTTTAAATGATCTTCAGTTACGCTAGATTACACAGATGAGTGATTATTTATGGTATGAGATAGATTGCAGGTTCTCAAGAGACCAAATAAAACAACCAGACGTTAACTAAAATAAGCAGTATATGAGAGGAATGTTATTTCTTCACGTTAGTCTTGTTTAAATAAGGAAAAGGCAATATATGGTAAGTGAAAAATTATGATAGATTACATAGGACAAGACATTTTCAACAAAACAATTACAAAATTCAATATTCATAAATAAATTCTCATTATTTTATATTGATATTAAATATGTTCACAGCATCCTATGAACTCATCCTATTTTGTTGCATTTGTTTTAGCTGCCTTTTAGCTGATAGTTTTAGTTAATTCATAATTATAATTGGTTGATTGCTTATCATCGAAATGTTCGAATGGACAAAATGTGATGGATTAATAAAATTACTGTTTTTTATATTTTGGAATATTTCAAAGTTATCTTTTTAAACTCATTAGTTACGAATTCGGCAGGGAAGAAATAAGACAAGGGGATTATAGGTCTAGAGTTTGTAACATGCAGATTATAAGTGTGATGATGCATTTGTTGATCGTTGTAAACACACTTTGAATACTTGAATCAGACTTTTACAGTTGACTCTGATGACTTCAAATATGTAAAGGATCCACGGGTAGATTGTTAGGGATGTATTATAATATTGAGGTGGCTTCATTTGGTTTTATAAAGTTTCTAAACGCCTCTAAGTTATTAAAATAAAAATTCGACCACCTCTTTGTAGATGTTTTTATATAACCTTCATTATGTCAACACTCTTTTCTTTGAGAATTTCCATATGCTATCTATGTGTTCAAGTGTTAACCATAAAAGTATAAAAAGTTAAGGTTACTATTGATAATGGAATGAATTATTTAACTCGGATACTCAAGTTTTCCATCATTGATTCAAGTGAGTTACAGAACCCACATTGAACTTTTAAAATCACATTCTCTTAGTATAGTTGAAATAAATTCTATAAACAGAATATTTTTATGCAAACAGTGCAACTCAGACGAGATTCGTAACTTTAGGGTACAAAAGAGAAGATCCTAAACCATTCCTCTTGTTCTATTTGTTTATTTAAACTAATTATACTACTACAAGTGTTTAGTTTGATCTGATAATCATGTGCTTATTTATAGACGCATTACTTAGATGGGATTATTTCATTTGATTTTGAAAACATTTTTTGTAGGATGGTGATCTGTTTGACGGAATTACTCAAGCAACAAAGTTCACTGAACCAATAGCTGCAGGAATAGTATCTGATTTAGCCAATGCTTTATTTTATTTACATTGTCGATCTATTGTACATCGAGATTTAAAACCTGAAAACATATTGGTAAGCTTTTATTTATTTTTCAACTCTCTTTAATTCATTTTGATCACCTTCAAACGTTTATTGAACCGTTTGTTTTTGAAAACTAATTGCATAAGTTGTTCAGTTCTTATGATTTAGAAAGTGAATAAGCAAGTGGATGGACAGGAATTTTATACTTAACCATTAATACTTTGTATAACGAATTAACATTATTTGAAAAAACCACAAAATCCTTGTGTGATATTTCATTAAGTTAAAAGTATACATTCTTGGATTATTCCTTAAATAATATTGAATTATTGACAAAATCGAAGTCTTTTACAAAGAAAGGATAAATACAAAGAAAATTGACGGTGAAATTGTTTGTTTCTATTTTAAGTGTATTATTGAAAGAGTAGTTTTGTTTTACTGAAAACAATTCATAAGATTATTCGGGATAAAAATTTTACGTTTATAAATTCAGGATCCTTATTTATTAATAATCAAATATGTAAAATAGTCAAAGATACTTATCACTACATTGACTTACTTCCTCAATCTAAAAATCACAGGCAGCAACTTTTCTATAACGTGTTTTTCATCCCAAATATTTCACATATTTAAGACTTTAAGAGCATAAAAAAGTCTATTTGTTTATCTATTTGCGGAATTCTCTCAGTTTAACTCATAAAGTGATCTTAGCTAGACCATTATTGTGGACCTAGGATCACTGAACGGCTGTTTCATCCTGGTATGGAACTCTGTAGCAGTGTGCACTTATATGTATGTATATAACGAATCATTAAATATTTTTATACGTTTTGTCTGGAAATTGGAAGTAGAATTATTGTTAAGTTCAACAAAATATTCGAGTAATTTCATTCGCTTATGTTATTTTATTTTTCCTTTTTCCTAAAAGTTATTACGACAGAAAAACGGTCAAATACGAGTCAAACTTGCAGATTTTGGACTGGCTTTAGTGGTGAAAAAAAGTATGTACACTGTATGCGGAACTCCAACGTATATTGCTCCAGAAATCTTAGAAGAATCAGGTATTATTTCTGCTGAAACTATTTTTTTATAAATAAAATGAATAAAAGTAAACATAGCTGAAGATTATGAAATACTTTTGCGTAACACAGAAAACTAGTTGCTTCTGCATATATATACAACAAAGAAAGGGAAAAAGACAGACAAAATGTGGGTGTGTATCCCAATGGTAAAATCTGTAGAAAGTGTGTACTGACCGGATTTGGAATATTTTATATTAGCATGAAAAAAAATCTACAAGCTTAAAAACAGAAAAAAAAGAAAAAAAGTAGTCAAATGCATTACAAATCTAAGTACGATTCAGGAGAAACTAGTGAAAAAAACCAACTGTATAGTAATACATAAAATGAGAATTAACCATGAATTGTTAAAAATAATTAATTTGATGATACTTTAATGATTATCTAATATGATTTCAGATTTAAAATGGTCTATAGAACTAGATCTACTAGCTTACCGGTAAATACTTGTAAGTTTTCAGCAGAAACTATAGTTAAACATAAAACTAAATTATTTGAAATAGTGTAAAATACTAGCCACGTGGATTACACGATGGCGTTTTAAGCGAACTGTACTGGGTTCGAGTCCCAGGGTGAACATCAACTCTGGGACGCAGGCACATCCAGTTGACGAGTCCCACTGCCAGCCACTGTCCATCTTTGTTTATAAAGGTTGTGACTTAAGGCTATATCGAGGCAGTACTCACAGGATGTACATATGCCGACAAGAAACTGATCAATTGCAGTCCTCGATAACAATGGGAAGGTACAAGTAATCAACATCAAGTGAATTTATTAGCTTATATATTTTCTAATGTAATTCACACTCTTAAACTAATAAGTGCAACTTTTATGCACTAAGCGCCATCATCATTAGATAATCAACTTTCTGTAGAAAATTATTATCAATGTGAAAATAGGGTTGTCATATATAAAAAATGAAAATCATTAAAAAACCAAAAATAACCAAAAAAAAACTGTTTTACACTAAGTTGCAATCGCTTATTGAAATTTATTCGTGATATAATACTGGATGATTATATCAGTTATATTGACCAATCGTTAATTGTTAAACTTAAAAATATGGACCATAGAATTTCTAGCTTGATGATTTGAAAGCATCTTGTTTATGCTGAGAATTGTAAGTGTTAGATTCAACCTTGTATGGTGTAACAAGTGGTTATAACTATTCAGCCCTATCTCTTTTCGAATAATTTTTTAGATGATATTATTTTCAGATGTAAACAACTAGTTTAAATTTAATTATTCTTTAAATACCACGAACCAACTAAGAAGTTACGAATAATCTTTGGGTTCTAGAAACAGATAGATTTGCATTCAAATATTTGTTCTTATTGTATAAAAATAGACGACAGTAAACATAAAGTGCTCATGGCAACAACCAAATACATACATGTTTCTGTATTTTATTTGTTTTGTTGAACAATGTATCCTAAAACTTGAGATGTTGAATAAATATACCAAATAGATATACAATAAATGAATTTGAATAATAAAATCTTATACAGCATTGACATTACAAACGAGTTTTGTTAAAAGATCCAGTTCGAATGTAATGGAATATGAAATCTTCGTGGTATTGAACTAAATTTAGCAGGTTGAATTTTATGGAATAAATTGAAATTAATACTTAGTTCTTTAATTTTCATCAGTTGGATGCGTAAAAACATTTTAATCTTACCAGTAAACAGAAATGAATAAACATTGGGTGTATAAACGTTTAAATTTCATCCGGTCAGTTGGTACACATAGTAGTACAAACTATTTCTGTTGTAAATGACGACGTCATTTACAGGAATTTTAAGCCAAAATAAGAATGAAGTTGTTTAGGTTTAGCCCTTCGAATACCATGTCTTACACAGAAAAGTGATTAGATTTCTAGATTTTATTAATTTTAATAGTGTTTCTACTTAGTCTGTATAAATTCAAACATCAATATACTGAGAAATAGAGAAAACACTTCTGAGATTTTCTAACAAGTTCTTCTCAAAACATCCGTATCTCCGATACTTAGTACGACATAATAATATGTAATTAAGTAAAAAATTGAAGTAGTACAATGATTTTGAACTAATATCAGAAGCTAGATATAAGTATTGTATCAACTTTTTTAATCCCTCTCCAACATCTGAAAATGGGTTCATTCAGTTTCTCCTTCAGACGACCTTCGATCTATAAATTAACCCCTGTTCTTATCTATTTGATAGTGATTTTAGTATTTTTGGCTTTAGAATTATAATCATTCTATTCAATTATTGAGCGTATCTAATTTCCATCTTGACTTGGATGACTGTTTATCAGGCTATGTAGTCACGACACCCAACTTCTATAGAAGCTTCATTTGAACCTCTACATATCACTTGCCAAACATTCATTTCGTACAGGCTACATGGATTATATAGATCTAAAATAATCTAAAAACTAAAAGATATTTCAGTTTAAATTAGATCGATTAATCCACACAACGAAGGTCAAAGAACCAAACAAGAGATTGAGCGGAAATGCAAATGCAAATGAGCATCACAGAACCTTTCTGTATGACTCATCACCAAAAAAGTTAGTAGAACGGTCTACTTTCGATATTAGTATATCAATATTAAAATGTTCAATTCCATTTCGAGTTGGGCCTGAGGATTTTACTATGAATAATAGTGAAGACTTCAAAGTTAATTAATTGATTTATTTATGATCACTAATACTCCTAATCAAATAATTCATACCTAGATTTTGTATATTAGAGTAAACATATATAGAACATCATAAGTGATTATGTTTCTCCGACTTTCTTGCTTACTAACGCTATTCAGAATTCCCTTTAAAAGTAAACCTTTGTTTAGTGAATGTGCTACATAGATTCAGTCAGTGTTGATGGTATCGCTGGTCTTAAATCAAAAACAATGTAAATAATAATCTGATTTAATCCTCATTTTGCTACAAATCGTGCTTTAGGTATATTAATTACTGGAGAATTGAGAAAGCTCTAACTATAACGGACATTTAAGCACACAATCAGTATTATCATTTCATTTTTATCTATTTTTGTTCATTCCTTATAAACGTTAGGTTATGGTCTTGAAGTCGATATGTGGGCGTTGGGGATTATAACCTATATTATGTTATGTGGGTTTGCTCCATTTCGTAGTACTGATAGAAGACAGTCAAAGTTATTTGAAAGTATAAAACGAGGTCATTTTGTATTCCTTAGTCCTTATTGGGATAATATATCAACATGTAAGTCCCTTGTTTTCAAATAATCATCATTCTAGTTGCGTAATGTGTGATTTTTATTAAAATTTGGAGATGTTTAGGCATTTGGGTGATTTATGAAAACTATTTAACATAAATTAGAATATCTTAGCTACGATCGATCGTGATCTGAATTACTGCCATAAAAATGTTGTTCTATCTCATAAGATTACACACATTTTTTGAAATAATGTATATTTTGTAGTTTATGTTCCCATTCAATGGATGGAACTGTGTGTACTCAATAATGAATAAAAATACCGTAAGAGAAAGTCACAAATGAAGTGTGCTTAGAAGGTAGGCACCACTGAAAAGCGTGAATTATTGTGTTCTAATTTGAATTAGATAATCACTTTCAAGAAGTTATTATTACATCTGGTTGAAGAAGTTTAGTGCAGTTAAATAATTATGTGAAATAAATTAGTTTTCAAACAAAAGAATATATAACTAATACATCAAAGGAAATAGATATTCCTGAATGATCCAAATTAGTAATACTTTTAATACTTAAGATGAACATTATTTAATCTGGTAAAGAAAAAAACAAAATGAAAAATTGATATTCATTTCCTTTGAAATTGTAAGATAAAGATAAATATGCAGTAGGTTAAATGATAAACAATGATAAGTAGTCATTTTTCACTAAATCTTAAAACAAAATATCCAATAAACAAATAATTGAATGAGATTTTTTTTCAGTTGTGTTTGGAAGTTTATTTTTATTACGAATTTAACTAGTTAAAACTAATAAACACTGAACAAGTGCTAGATATTTTGTAAGCAATGATGGATAGTGGCTAGCAGTGGAATCCAGGACGCGTATTTCATCCTATTTGAGACTCATCAGCTGGATGTACCCGCATTTCAGAGTTGATGTTCACTCTGGGACTCGAACCCAGTACCATCCGCTTCAAACGTCATCACGTTATCCACTCAGTATGCACATATGCCAATAACAGACTGATCGATTACAGTCTGAAACCTCAATGGGAAGATAAAAGCCAAACAATACCAAGTGAAGTGCTATATATTTGTGATGAAAGCAACTATTATAATATAAATGATCATTTTGATCAACTTTATAAGTAAATTTATACAAACTGATCATAGATTTCAGAGGTTAAACCAAAAAGAAAATGAGAAAATGATATGTATTACAATTAGTTATTAATGTACATTTTTCTTGAAGCTTCACTAACTTGATTTATTAAGAGTAATTTTGTATCAAACATAAAGTTCCATAATGTTTGAAATATTCGACATAATTGTACATTTAAAATACAGTATAGTTTTAATTGATTAAGAAATTAATTTCTTTATTTGATTTTGACATTAGTTTTTATCAGGGCATAATGAACTGTCATTGAATATCATATATAGTAAAGGAATATCAATATTCCGCGTAAATATATTTACTGTTTCTGTTTGAATTCATTCATATATCTAACAGAAATTCCTTCAAAATATTCTGCATGGTAACATATACAATATTATTAATCACAATTTCTATGAGTAAAGTTTAGTAAATTTATAGAATTTTAAGTTTTTAGCTGAAAACATTCGTATAGTTTTGAGTTGTTAAAGAGTAGATTACTGAATTCAATTAAAAACTATAATTGGTGTGGGTATATCTTTTAAATAATCTAATCTACCGTAATTCTTAATTGAATTAAAGACCATACTAATAATCGGTTTATCTGTGTATCGGATCAAATATTTATTTAAAAGAAAACTATTATGTCGATGCAACGCATTGACTTTAACTGATTTCTAGAGAACATTCTTTAGTTTTTTAGAAATTAGTTTTTTTTTAAAAAAAATTAACTTTGTATATGCATCATATGTATCTAATGTTTAAGATGAATATCAAATATTCATTAATAATTTATAAAGTCATTAAGCGTGAATATCTAATGATAAACTTATTTTTAATTAAGACAAATGGAGACATTTAATAAATATTAGATAAAATCATTATATTACTAGATGATATGACTAACTTGCTTATTTTATATTTAAATAATTCATTATTTATTTTGGTAATAACGTTTTGTTTTGTTTCTTTATCTCTCTCTTTCATTCTCTTATTCAAAATCTACATACTACTGATATTCAATTATTTTTTTGTAAAGATGCCAAAGATTTGATCACTTCACTTTTAGTTATTACACCAAAATCAAGATTAACAGCTCGTGAAACATTAACTCATCCATGGGTATTTGGTTCTGGTTTACCGAATTTATCAGAAGAATTTGAAAAACGTCGATTAGATTATCGAAATGAATTAGAAAAAAAGCATAATGAATTTAAACAATCAATAAATGAAAAAAAATCCAATTGATTTATTTAATAAAAATAATACTAATAAAGATAATATCAATCAAAATATTAAATTGAATGATATAAAGAAATTAGAATTGCCAAAAATTACAAAAATTAAAGAATTACATAATTAGATCATATAATCTATTTTCATAATCAATAAATATAATTGATCATTGAATTTTCATAAACAATTGTTGATAATAGTGAAGTTTTTATTCTCTAAGCTACAAATCTTCTCCATCATTGTTGATCATAAATGATCTCAAAATGTTCTTACTTTTTTTTTGTTATCTTTGATATTTTTTCATCTGTTAAGAACATTGAAAAGCAGCATTTATGATTATTATTATTATTATTATTATTATTATCATTAGTAGTAGTAGTAGTAGTATTTTCGTTTATAATAATTAATGATTCTATAATGAATCTATAATGAATTAAATATTAGAATTAGAGTACATTATAATAATTAACTAAAGTCTATCTTTTTGATTAATTATTACACTGTCAATTATTCCATGTTTATTTTTTTGGTGTTATATTCTATATAGTACCGTGTCTTTCATTAAAGAATATTATGATTTATACATTTTTTTTATATTTATTGTTAGGTAATAGAAAAACCAAAGATAAAAATAACATTAACTAAGTTATAAATAATAATAAAAAAATAGAATAAAATTTTATTTTGTAAACAGTTTTGTTATAATTTTTAAGTATGAACACTAACAACAACAACAACAATGACAATGACAAAAACTGTATTTACTTTAGAAATTTGTATAGAATAAAAGGGAATATGATTGATGAAAATAGATGATAAAGAAAAAAAATATGATTCTTCTTTTACATTTTCCATAAACATCCATCTTTTTATTTTTTTCTTTTTTTCTTATTATTTATTTCTAACTCTTTATTTGAAAAAAATTATTATTATCATTTTGTTGTTGTTGTTGTTGCTATATTGTTATTATTGATTAATTAATTAATTAATTTTTAAGGGTTTATCACCATCATCATTTAGTATGTGTGTACATGTTTCCTCTTCTTATAATAATTGATATAAATGTATTCTTTTTGTATATGGTTCATTGAATGTATCTTTTTTTTATTTATTTCATTTTGTTCCTTTTGAATTATTCTATATTATGACAATGAGATATACATAGACAATCTGATTCAATTTAGTTATTCAATCTAATGACACAGTAATGAATGTTACTTTTTATTTTTGTCGTATTTTCTTTATAAACTGATCAGTTGTTTCTTTATTGATTTTTTTTGTTGATTTTCATATTTGATTTAGAAAAGGAGGAAAGTATTTTGTAAAAGCAAAAAGTCAATTATAATCCAGATTATCAGCACAAATATAACTATTGTAAAGTGATAGGTTAGGTAAAAGTTAAGTAATTAAAACATTGTAATTACTGTTATTATCATGATTATTATTATTATTATGAAAATATACATGTAGATTTGGAAAAACTGTAAGTCTTCCTTTTTAAAAATATCAATAATCGAATGTCTCTAATGATTAAAGCTTGTTGCTATGTTCGTTTCAGGATTGAATCATAGTTATGTTCAGTTTAGTTCTGCCAATTAAGTTACATTATAAAATATCAAATACATTAAAAGTGTGACTCCAAATAGAATAAAAGAATATATGTTGAGCTAAGAAAAAATGCATCAAATTAAACATTGAAAATTTTCTGTTCAAAGCCACTAAGTAGTTTTAAGAGATTGAATATATTTGTGTCAAGTCTTACATCTGAAAATAAGAACATAAAAAGTAGTATGAATATTTCTGATTGCACTTTATTTCAGATGTTTGATTCGCATAATGTTTGTGATAGCTAACCATTATTTGTACTAAAAGTTTCAGTAACTAAGCATTTTTGAGCAATTCGAGAAACTGAATTGTATGTTCATGATATATATATATATATATAATGGTATTTAATAATTTGTGAACTTTCTCGACGAGTGATAAAAAATATGAAAACCATAAATGCAAGTCATCTGAACAGATTTTTATTCATTGTATAACGCAGATAGAGTTATTTCACTGGTTAAGTAATTTATTCTCATGACCAGTCAATGAAAATTGATTCATCAATGTTTCTGATTTATAGGATAGTTTCAAAAGTCTTTTTATCTTCTTATCATTTGACGAAACACAATTTGCTTGTAATTTGTAGTCACTATTTACAATCAATATACAATAGGTAGTACATCTTGTTTGTAGTGCACAAATTAGCATATTTTGTCATTCACCTGTACTTTAGTTTAATGAAGATGCCTTCTTGTACGCAAGTATCGGTTTAGAAAATGACGGGAAAATGAATCTCATTTAACCTTGGTACTTGAGTGATCATTCTTTTTCGGCTTAGTTTGGATGTATGTATTAAATAAGGTTGTATTGTTACAAATGAGGTAAGTTCGAACGAATATCATAAGAACGTTTTTATGTTAATACAAAACACGACGGATATTGCATGATTCAAACATACTTTTGACAATCTACAAAAGAAATAGATTAAATTCATTTTAACCTAATACCTTTATCAAAACTGCAAGTTTTACCCTTTGAATTAAGGGTAAAGTAGGTGTTTTTTGTTTTTAAATTAATCGGTTGAGTTTTTAGAAATAAAATATAGCGATACACAATTTGTGATGGGAAGCGAAAATAACATTAGAATCTCAAACTGTATTTGTCCATATTGAAATTTCTGTCTGTAATCTATGAATTATTGAAAAGACAATGACCAAACGATTGTTATATACACATATATAATAAACAGTTAACGATAAAACAAACTAAAAGTCTTATTGATAAATTACCATGTTAAAGCTTCTGACTCTAATGTTTTAAAAGATTTATCATAAATCATCAGGGAAAAACATCATAAAGTGTTTCGAGACTTGAAGTACCCAAAGACGATTGTGTAATGATCTAAAGTTGAAAGAAGAATGGGTAGATGAAATATGAGAGACAAATATCTATTTGAACGATTTAATGAATAAACACAAGACGTGAAGGTGATAATAACAACTTAATAATAATAGTGAGAAAATATTAGAAGGTAACGATAACTAATTACTGTATACAATGTGAAGGATATTGATAATAATCAACAAATATACTTGAATTGGTGTTAGGGTTATCCAAAGATAAAAAAACATTGCACATTATACTTTTGAGCGCAAAGTTCAGGCCTGAACTACTCCAACAGTTCTAAAGAAGACCTTTACAAGTTTATTGGATGTGAAGGAGCTATTAATATAGATTCCTAAAAGTAGCTTCAATGCTTATGTTAGAAATGTCCTACTCAGACAAGTTTCGTGTTATATTCTTCCAGCGACCTGCCGTTGATGAATGTGTGAATAATACTGTAGTGAAGAAACACTCAGGTGGGAGAAACCAATCTACTGTTGAGTACAAAATTACAAAATGTCTTGATAAAATGTGAAAAACATATAATAAATACTTCATTTGCACATCTTACATCAATTATCTGTTACAAACTTCATTATTCTTGCATTCCTATTGTTATTACAATAACTCTCTGTTTACATTCCTGTTACTGTGTTACTGTCTACAATACTACTAAATGTAGCATCCAATTGAGTGGCCTCAAAAATCCATATTGATTTACAATAGTATTATATGGTTGGACAACTATTTTATTTGTGTTGGTCGAAAACAACCAAAACGAGGAAACAATATTCATCAATAATCAAACGTTTTTCATAGACAACTTAGCAATCCCATAGTTGAAATCGTAGAACCGTCTAACAAAATTATTATGAGTTTGAAGGTAGTGATATGTGAAGCATGTAATGAAAAAAAATAAACAGAACAGAAACACATGATCAACATTTTACGATTCAAAAAGCACCAAACTGGAACGATTTATCATTAGATAATAGTTCTAATGAGATATATTGGATTGGTAGCTTAGTTTTACCTTATTACGATGATACACACTACAAATAATTTAAGAAAACACAAAATTGAAGCATACTACAGTACAACCAAAACACTTCAAAATACTTTAGTTCGAATATAGAATATGATTCCATTCACGTCAACAGAATTGTGCTCACTGATTAGCTTGTGTCAATTGCGGTGCATTTTATATGGGAGAGTCATGTGAATAAATCTTGATTCAGGACAAAGAACATAACACATAAGTTAAAAAACCACCTGGTAATCCTGCAGAACTTGAGATGCTTCAGATTAAATCAACACCAGCAGTGCATGCCATTTTCAATGACCATCAAATCGATATTAAATACATTAGTAACATTTAAAAAGGCTTTTTCAACAGTAAAATCGACGCGTAACTAAAGTATATATTCCAAAATTCTACAACACTTCATAGAAAAAGGGATTACAATCCATTAAACGTGGACCATTTAGTTAAGCGACCATACGTAATTATGTTTACATCATACACCAGTAGCACTAGATAACTCGATTTTACTTTCACATATTACAAAACAACTTTTTTCACAACCACTAGAATATAGACAAATACACAAGCATTCCGCACAATAGTCACCTTGACTGGAGCGACATGACTTGGTCAGACCTACATTTTATTGTACAAATTATTTTACTTTGTTACTTTGTACTGTTTGAAGTCCAGTTAATTTAGTTCAATAATTTGTTTACTCTTCAAAAGCCGACTACACCAAGTTACAAAATGTCAGAAAATTAATTTTCTGCTCCTGGGCATTTAATAAATATATCATTAATTATATTAATGAAAAACCTGCCCAGTGCCCAGTTTTTCTAAATTAGCAAGTCATACCATGGTGAGAGCAAGGATTTGCTTATAATAGTTTATGAAATTATAAATCAGTGGTTATATGAAGCATTTAAGGTAATTTGTGCCTCCAAGTGACATCAACAGAAGAGACACTGAAAACAACCAAACACTCCTTAACTGATCTACTACGGTCTTAAACTTACCTTAAGTCCTGGGGCTTCCTCAAAACCCACAGAAAACTATATAAGGACTATTAGGCTTGAAAGTAGCTAAGAAATCACTCTATCTAGTCAATTTATTTATTATAAACATAAGAATAAATTGAAAAAAACCCCTGATTATTACTTTGTAATCAATGAATTATCATTGAATAAAGTTGAATGAACTTTAAGAAGTTAGTTAAAAGGTTCATAAATTAGTTTCATTTTCTTTTTTCCAGCTGAGAGTTGTAACTAAATTATTTGATAGTTTTTTTTAAATATTTTATTATGTCAAGTATAAAAAAGAAATTGTTTCATATGACCTAATACATATCATAGCGGTTTCATTGTTACCCTTACTAAATGATATTAGGATCATGTGACAACATTGATTATATACTTATATCTAAGGTCAATTTTTGTCACTAACGCATTTCAATAATATTAGATCATTAGTATTGAAACTTAGAAAGTACACATCATAATTAATAATTGATTCATTTTATTCGTTAAAATAGATATAATCCTCTTAATACTCTTTTTTTTCTCATAGTAACAGAAATGATGATTAGTGTAACTAGAAGTCATTCAGTGTAATGACTAGTTGATCATGTTAGTGGACTGCTTAGAAAATGATTTAATCATTATTATTATAAAGTTAGAATACAAGAGTAAATTCATTTGCACCATCAAGAGACATTTTGAGCCATGTCACTTCATATCTCCAATGATTATTGCACGTGCTCGAACCAAGTGATCTGAACCTATCCATACAACTTATTCCAACTGTTAATGACCTCATGTTCTGGTTCTTCTAACTTACCTTCAAGAAGGCAAATATCTAATGTCGATGTAAAAAGCATCTAAAATATATATATCAACTAGCCCAGATGATGAATATTTATTACTTGATCAACCAATTTCTCATCTTTTCCGTTGTCATAGTGAGATAAATTTAGAAAAGAAAAAGCAGAACTAGAAGAGTCGTTGTCATAATGTAATAATTATACATTTGTGATATCCTAAGGAGTAGATCCTAGAATTTCTTACGTTTCATGACTTTTTCAAAGTAGATTACTTTAAATTCCTACTTATTTAGAATATTACAAATAAATAATCGTTTCATTACTTTCTACTTTTTATTTAATTTTTTTTACCATTTCAACAGACTACTCATTAATATTTCACTTTTGTACACATCGCTATTTCTATCTGAATTCTTTTCATCATGATATTGTTAACTTCAATTACAAACCTGTTAGAACACTGGAAATAATGTTTAGTGATAAGATTTATTAAGACTAGTAATATTGTAAATGAATTGAAAAACATCCAAGTTTTCATTTTACTAGGTTTATAAACAGTCAGCATAAAAGATACTTTGACTAAATGATTGATATATATGATAGGTCATAAATGCTTTTTGTTTTAATATCATACTACTTTCCAAATGACAGCTGAGTAGTTTGAATAGCAATTAATTATGGTTAAAATTTTGTTTTTAAATGAAAGTCTTATGCTTAATAATTTTAAATAATAAACTTTTAGTCAACTAATAGTAACTCTCATCTTCAAAAATGATATTTATTATTAAAACAAAACTACTCACTAATCATCCAGGAATAATAAAATCACTTAGATTTATCCTATAGTTTTATAAAAACAGTTGAACTACGCCATTACTCTCTTAGTGGTAACCAATCTATAAACGCCCTCAAAAGTTCAAACACTCCAGCAACGTGATAGATATTAAGTTACAAACTTTGAATGAGAACTTAGTAAGGGATTGTTTTACATCTTTGGTAAACTGGATAAAATATTCTATGGAACACGAAAGTATGAACGCCATTTATAACTAAGGTGTCAACTGTCGAAATTGCACTAACAAAATGATGAAAATATTTTCCTTGATTTTAATCGAAATGAATACAACTTCTGAATACTTTACAAAAGTTTTATTCCAGTCGACTTTAGTAATTCTACATACTTCATAGCATAAAACTTATTTGATTAAGTAAATAAAGAATACTATTCCAAACACGATGTCTAACTTTTTCAACGTTCCATTTATTTAATAGTCATTCAAAGCTAGATCACCTTGGAAAATCTGAAAGCACTGTACGGCCGTTTAATAGTACTGCAGGGATCATCAGCAGTGCGCATCTACGATCCCGCCTCACGAGACTGCAACCCAAGAACTATCAGTCTCGTGTATGAGCGCTTAATCTCTAGATCACTGGACCGGCATCCAACGACGATGTTAATGTCTAACTTTAACCAATTCCTTCATTTATTTCAGGTTGTATTTTATTGCTTCATCCAAAAGTATATATAATGTTATAACTATATATATAAAATAAACAAAATGAAAAATCTCCCTTTATTTTAATAATTCCATTTGTAAACTAGGGTAATAATTTTTCGTTCATGATACAATGAATTATTTACCATCAATGTTATCAAATTAAAGATTTAATTAAGTTTATTTGAATGAGTAAAAACGTTTTTTTGTTTGTAATATGATCATTTGGATTAAATTAATTAAACCTTAGTTACATTTAATTAACTTCTATCATAAGATACATTAATTACAGGAGGATAAGAAATTGCACGTTTTAAGAATAAATTAACTCCATCTGTTACATTTGATAATTTAATCAAACATAGAAACGTATTATTCATGGAAATTACTATATGAGGTCAATATTGTATTTTTTGTTGTTGTTTCTTTTAACTTATGATAATTAGCTTATGGTTCTAGTTTGTTGTAGTGCAACAATGTAGTTGTGTATTATTTACAATTTGTGAATTGGGATAAAATAGCTGAATATAATAATTCAATAATGAAGTTCCAAATAAATTATCACATATTGATTATTTCGGTCACTGAGTAATTCTTTGCATTTATTAGACGATAAAATTAATTAGTAGATAAATTTAAGTAATTAATATCTGATATTATATTAATAGTTTTCTATTTTTGGAACTAAGTACCATAAAGGTTTCCATCTCGTTATTGTAGTGATTTTCTGAACACTGAAGTATAGCTCTGTATTTAAATTGTACGAAGTGATATTAAATTAGTGGTCTTTAAAAGATATTTTGATGTGTACTACTAATGTCGACAGATATAAGTAATATGTATTACCAATCGAAAATAGAATGCTTGGAGGCAGAAGTTTGAAATAATGGAAAAGAAGAGAACGTGAGCAGAGAGTGATTGGTATGGAAACGAAGAAACAACAAGGTCTGAGATAATTGATTGATATTTTGCAAGTGAAGTATTTACTGTATGGGTTTCAGATATTACCATGATTTGTAATGTATCAAAATACATTTGGTTGCCCCCCCCTATTTGTGTTCTCATTTACTGTAATATAATGTCATCGTCTTAACGACTTATTTTAATCAGCCATTTTGGCGATCCGTTTTTCATAACGGTTATCTATATATGATCTTGTAAGCGTGAGATATTAAATCTATTATGTGAATAATGATTTACTTAAGTGTCTATAATCTAAAACTCCTTGAATATCGATTGAGTCTACATCACTACCAAATCACAAATTTTGATAATCCACTTCATTTCAACAGTCGTTATGCTAAAACCACATTTCATGATGTCTAAATGTTCTTGAAATTCATGTTATAAATGTTCGATTCCCCTCACTCATGGTGTAAAAACAACGAAATCGTAAGTGTAAATATAACCGGTAGTATAAAATGTAAATATCAGATGTTTTGTGGATATTAAGGTAATTTTAATAGTTATGATCATGAGTCATTTGAAACTAGATCAGCATGGAAAACCTGTAAGAACTTGACAGCCGTTTCGTCTATTGTGGAACTCCATAGCAGTGCGCATCCACGATCACACCTCGTGAGATTTGAACCCTGGAAATCTAATGAGCAGCAATGCCCAGTGGAGTTCGACCGGGTCTGTTATGAGAAAGCAACTCACTGAAGACAATAGTGAATGTGTCGCTCAACTTCACGGATTTGTTGAAGTTAGACATCAACACCGTTGGATGCCAGCTTGGTGGTCTAGTGGTTAAGCGCTCTCTCGCGAGACTGATAGGTCCTGGCTTCGAATCTCACGGGGGGCAGGATCTTAGATGTGCACTGCTGAGGAGTCCCACAGCAGGACGAAACGGCCATCCAGTGCTTCCAGGTTTTCAATAGTGGTCTAGCTTTAGCTGACTCATGATCTCAACCATTCAAAAAAATAGGGTCAAATGTAGTTGTCTGGGAAAAAACGGTCCAGGTTGTATGAACGTTCAGGCTTCCTTTTTTTTCTTCTAGATCTACTTCTAGTTCTAAATCTGTATTAGTCAGAAACGATCTGACACTTAGCATTATATTTGTTATCTGTAATATTCACTGTCGCAGCAGCCTCAGTGGCAGTAGGTCTCAACATACACAAAGGGAAAAGCAAGATTCTCCGATACAACACAGCATGCACCAGTCGAATCACACTTGACGGAGAAGCCTTGTAAGATGTAAAAATCTTTACATATCTGGGCAGCATCGTTGATGAACAGGGTGGATCTGATGCAGATGTGAAGGCGCGGATCGACAAAGCAAGAGCAACATATTTAGAACTGAGGAACATCCGGAACTCAAAACAACTGTCAACCAACACCAAGGTCAGGATTTTCAATACAAATGTCAAGACAGTTCTACTATATGGGGCGGAAACTTGGATAACTACGAAAGCCATCATCCAGAAGATACAGGTGTTTATTAACAGTTGTCTACGCAAAATACTTCAGATCCGTTGGCCGGACACTATTAGCAACAACGTACTGTGGGAGAGAACAAACCAGATCCCAGCGGAGGAAGAAATCAGGAAGAAGCGCTGGAAGTGGATAGGACACACATTGAGGAAAGCACCCAACTGCGTCACAAGGCAAGTCCTCACATGGAATCCTCAAGGCCAAGGGAAAAGAGGAAGACCAAAGAACACATTACGCCGGGAAATGGAAATAGACATGAGAAAATGAACAAGAATTGGATAGAACTAGAAAAGAAGGCCCAGGACAGAGTGGGTTGGAGAATGCTGGTCAGCGGCCTATGCTCTATTAGGAGTAACACGCGTAAGTAATATTCATCATCTAGAGGGAACATGATGTCAATTGCATAGATAGAAGTGAAGAATTATCTCTATTTACTAAATGACTAACATTTATCTCATTTTAAAAATGATATTTTTTCCAATTAACTGAAGTTAATTAACTTTTTCCAAAAAAAATTCATAAGACGCCATCAATATGAGTAGTCGCTATAGTAATTGATATCTAATGTATACATGTGTGGCCTTAGATATGTGGTATTTAATCTACCTAGTTGGATCTCATGAATAATTTGTATTATTGGATATCCATTAATGAGTTTATTACAAAATAATTTATCGTTACCTCAGTTTGTTTGTTGAAAAAGTTTGTTTTCACTAAAAAGTAAGGAATATTCATCCATTTCTATTATTTTTTAAAGAAGCACAACTGACAGACTAATAATAGAATGTCTTGACCAAGACAACTTGAACCGAACAACAATTATGAGTAAGGTTTTACTATAATATCACTATGAATTAATTCAAAACAATATTTATCTGGACTACATTACTTGAATCTCAGAATTCCTATCGGTGTGAACTAATGGCATTTCCTTTAAATCGCCAACAACCACACTTGTGGCAAGTAGTTTGTTGTAATCAACTAAGTGTAAAATAGTCATTAAATGTTCACTAGTATATATTTCACATTTAACATGAATGAACATGGAGTCACTGCTGTCAAACAAAACGCATTCCTATAGACAATATGTCGCTTTATCTCTCCTTATCAACTGTTATATCCGAGCGAAGATTAAATCACGAGTACCTTCTGAGATATATTAATTGACTAATATAATCTATACATTCTTATGGTATAACTATTCAATAATTAGATTCTGTATATTTATATTTCTCTTATTATAAGCTTTATTTTGACCTACAATTCATTATTGTACGATTTACGGTTCTTAAGATATGTTCAGTTTATTAACTACTGCCTCCCACGTTCACAGTCACTTTTTGGCTTTATTGTATACAAATGTTATTTCCTATTTTATAGTGCGTTGCGGTCTGTTTGATTGATATATAAACCCAGTACGTCTTCACTTATGTCTACAAAATGAGATGGAAAATGTTTCAAAATAATGAACTTCATTTGGGAGAATATAATAAAAGAACAAGCGTTCGCTGTGAGCTCTGAAGATCTTTGGTTTGGTTACCTAAGAGGTCATCAAATGGATATGACTGAGCTCTATATTAGTATGAAACAGCTGTCCAATGTTTCCTGCTTTTTAGTGGTAGCTTAACTAAGATCAATTCATGAAGTAAACTATCAAAGAAAAACAGTTCGAAATAAACAAATGAGATCAAAAGACAAGTTAAGAATAACACTTAACTGAAGATTTATGCTAACATAGGGAATAAATACAATTGGGCTACTTCAAATGACTTTGTGCAATGTTACTTTAAGTCTTTAACCGTTGATAGTGAGTACTATGATCACCCAAAGTAGGAACTCCGCACATCAAAATGGATTAGGTCAGTAGTTAACGATTTTATAAACTGAAATATTACACTTATTAACATATACCATATTGTAATCATAAAACAATGGAACAATAGTTTATAACTACAATCACTTTATTCATTTTCATAATAAAAATCTTTACCAAAAAAGGAAGAAACGAATAAGTATATGGATATTAATCACATTAAAAATCATTTCAAAAATATTAAAAAATATTATGTAGACTATAATAAACAGCTATTATTCTATATACATACAGGAAAGACATTATTTTACACAACCAAGTATACACAAATTATGAAAGAAAACAATCACAACAATAAAAAAAGATCAATATAAAAGGAAATCAACAGTGCACTAGTATATATATATTCCAGCGATAACAAGCACAAATACAAATTTCATTTTATTTATTAGACTCATATCATACAAAAGAAGTATTCCGACACGTCGATTGTGACCATTATAAAACAATACATGAAAATAAAATTATTACACAATAGAGGTTTATCGAAATAGGGACAAAGGAAATGCAAGCGTTGCTTACAAGTCAGATTAGTTTTTTTTATTATTATTTCTGACTGCTTCTTTGTAATGGAAAGAAATAAGAAGAATATAATAGAATTTATAACATGCCGAAATGTGAGCATATGAGTAAGAGAGAATGATTACGGAAGCTTACTTTATTTTCTATCTAGAAACAGGTGACTAACTAAGTATAAGTATAGATGTATGTATTCTACTCATTTGAAAAAAAGAGGAATTTTAAAGTGTCGATATGTGAAGCAACTTCGTAAGAAGTCACGCTGCTTCGTTCGGCGTGTCAATAGATGAGATGGCTGATTGTTCAATGGATCTATAATATGGGATTTGTTAGTGTAGGGAATTTCATTGATGCAATAAAAAATATAATAGTGAGAAGACAATTAAATAGCTGGAATGATCTAAATACATAAATAATACATGTGTAGTTGGGATAAACAAGTCACAAATTAAATTCGTAGGTAATGGAGAAGAAATAAGAAGTTTAGGATGACTACTTCGTTCCAACGACGGAACTAGTTTATGTGTATGAAGAAAACATAAATTGAAAGCAGTGCACAGAATGTAAGGCTTAGTATTTTATCCGTAAAAGAATTAACTCAAACATGCTGGATCTGAGCATAGTATATACCAGTTTGAGTATACGTGTCCTGGACGAATCGATTTCAGTTGAATGTAGATTTGTCCAAATGGTATATTTTCACCAATATGAACAGAATGCCAAGCAGAAACTTCAATAAAACCACACTGTATATCATTTGGAATCAGGTCATAGGAAAACTATTAATAATACGAAGTCGTCAAATATTAACCGGTGAAAAATGTAAAAAAAAAGAAAAGAAAGAAACTCGATATTAAAATTAGGCAACAGGAAAATAACTTCTATAATTTATA
The DNA here is from genome assembly GCA_944470205.2 of Schistosoma margrebowiei. Taxonomy (NCBI): domain Eukaryota; kingdom Metazoa; phylum Platyhelminthes; class Trematoda; order Strigeidida; family Schistosomatidae; genus Schistosoma; species Schistosoma margrebowiei. The sequence goes on from OX104028.1 coordinate 46,309,189, forward strand.
AAAAAGATCCCACAAGTTTATAATAATAAAAAGTTTGAGACTTAATGAATACATTTCAAACATATTTTGTTTTACCTCATTAAATGCCAAAATGTCAAAATAAAATCGTATTTACAATTCTGTAAACAAATATACACTACTCAAGTTCTATCAAATCTAGTTTTTACCAATTCTCAAGTCATTTCGACTAATGAAAATAATCTTGTGAACACGAAGGTTCGATCATTTGTAATGTTATCACTGGGGATAAATTACTAATACATGATCTGTATAAAACTTTCACCACTAATATTAACATTCCGTTTAATATATATGCCCAGTAAAACTAATAAATCTTATTTGCTCTGATTATATTCTAGTCCAGTTTTCCAATCATGATGGGTCAATATGGCTATAATAGTTGAACATTTGGTCTTTTATGTTCTGTCATGCTAGACAGGTCGGTTGGAGGACGGTTCAACTAAAAGCACAAAACGCATTACCCAAGGGTGAAATAGAATTTATTGGGATGGGGTGGCAGTCAAGTGTTTACCTCAAAAAATCAGCATCTACAGCGATGGTATCTTTCCATGGCAGAAAAATGTGGTTAGGAAAGATTAGTACTAAAATTAGCATATCCCACCTTAGCTCACGAATTTCTGTCGCTGGTGATGAAGTTTGAAAAGGAAGGTGTGTGGCTGTGTTATTTTCCATTTTATGGTACGAAGTGGTCTGCTTGATTGGTATATAAACAGAGTATGTTTGAGATACATGATTCATATTGCAGCTGTTATTGTGTTCTGGACTCAAGTGGACGGGCTAGGAGGACGTAAGACCAATAAGGACGCTAGACTGCTCATAGCGCTTGGACGTCATTGGTTGGCATAGAGTGAAGATTTTGTATAAGTTGTATTCTGATTAGTGGATAACTCGTGTGATAGAAAAGCAAGACACCTAGGTCATAACATTTTGGTTTATTATTATTGACTTTTTCAGTGTTTTGTAATTTCGAACCGTAATGAGTTATTATTACCCCTAAACAATTTTTCATGATTACTACTCAATTTTTATTATAACCTTTAAGTTTTTCGTTTTTCCTCATTACTGTCAAGTGGAAAATTACCTTTCATAATTCTGACCTGTAAATTAATTCCATCCTTATATTCTTCGCTTACCCCTTGATTAGTGCGTAACCTTATTTGATAATAAGAGTATCGAATCAATTTATGATGCAATCTTTTCTATTCTTCTATGGAGATATAATTACCATACAACTATAAATACGAAGGTATACCTAAAGGAAATGCTTTCGTCGAAAAGGAAATTTTCTTTGCTAACTTTTCTTATGACTCTACCTTTATTTCCAAGCACCGAAATCCTAAGGGGTTCAGTTTAGAAAATCCTATCCCTGATAATTTGAAACTAATATCTAAATATGTTGAAGCTCCCAAAATCCGAGCCAGTCAGAAAACAGGAATTATTAGATAGAACTTCAGCATCTGATAAGATCAATATTCTACTTCTCTGAGTCTTACATTATCTGAATGTGGTTATTTCGTCGACCTCACCTAGCTAATATTGAGACCGGTTCATGCTCTGTATATCTGAGGCCTTGATTTCTACTTCTTGTGTTCACGCTGATACAAACAAATGACTAGATTTATAATCAGAGCAGGCTCTCTAATATTGCATTGCCTATATTTCTATTGACTGCAGTATGGGTAAACAAAAACAGTATCAAAGAAATGTAGTGTTCAAAAAATCTATGCATTCTAAAGATCATGGAAATACTACAAAAAGAAAAAAAACTCTTGCAAAATAAGAAACATGAGTACGATTTACTGTGATATTGAATGATGGAAAGCTAGAGCGTCGAACAATGTTTGTTTTATGTTTAGTCGTTTTACGACGTCGGCCAGAAAGTAAATAAACTTTTATATACACATCTGGTGGCTCATTCGATCCGGGAATGTACTAAAATATTTAAAAAAAGATTTGAAGATCAAAATTGGAGTTGACCCTAAACAGAATGTATGCATACAGATAAATAATCTTTTACATTCGATTGCATAATAACTTATCGCACAATGCACAACAATATGATCAATTAGTCAATGCAATTCAGAGACATTTCAACAAAATTTGAATCTGAATTCGGCTTCAGTAAAAACAAACAGTAACAACAGAACATAATTAATTTGATAAACGCATCTTCATTCACCTAGTATATTACAGATGAATCGGGTTGATACGTAAGCTATTCTAACATTAATGTCACATGATATTGCCTAATCATTCCGAACAGAGCAATCTTTGTATAATTTAATCCAAATTTTTCTTTAGTAAAAGAATAAAAATTTGATAAATCCAACTGTCAATTATTTCAGTCATATTACTTTATAGGTGAATAAAAGAGTTGAAATATTTCAATTTTGCCTAATTATAGAAATAAGCAACACAATGCATAGCCTTGTCAATAAAAAAAATTTTCATCATGTGATTGAATGAAAAATGTATTCCCACTATTAGTTAATCTAATTTCAGAAGATGCCATCATCTATCAAAATGAATGAGTATAATGTAATGAGTAATAAACGACTAACCACTGTGTAAACCATTTAATTTTTATCTCACGGATGAATGTATCGTGCTGGTTGGGTGAGGTTAAAAGGTTATATTCAGTCAAATGTAATATAGTGAGTTACCACAGTTGAAGATAGTTCTATTAACTGATCGATAATAAAGATTAGCTTACATCTTTGATACCGATTAATTATGCATTCAGTCACCATGCTGAGGGTTTACCAATAAAATACAAGAATATCATTATGGCAAAATAACTGTTTATTGATCTTTTCGAAATTTCAGTATGTTAGACATATTATAGGAAACAAAGAATAGGAAAAGGATGATTGAACAGTTATTACAAGTTATGATTTCATAACGATTACCATATTTTTTTCAGCTGGAAATATATTTACTTAAAACATATAGCATATTAGCTTCGAATCTCTCTTGTGCATGCCTATGACAATGAAACAATCTATTATACTATGGTCTATATTGTTTCGTGCAGAAAGTTAAGAACAAGTTACGCAACTATAAAAAGATGGGCAGACTTCGAGCCTTGTAAGTTAAGAGTTTTCAAAATTTCCAAAAGTCTAGTACTCATCATAATTAGAATCATTCAACCAGCTAGAATAAGAAAAATGACATTTTCATGGACATATACCGAAGTATGTATTACGTATTTAAGGAGGGATAAATTTCTACATTGATCAATAATTCATTAAAGATCACAGATTATATTTGATGTTGTCAAAGAATATTGATTTGCCACACGTTTCTGAAAAAAACAGCCTTGAAAACCCCTTTTAAGCATGGTATGTATTAGAAAAACGGACAAAGACAGGATGCACAGACTAAAAGTAACATTTACAGAAACAATTATCACTGCACACTGATACGAATGAGTAATCTCGTCATCAACTATTTATCACTTATTTTCTCTTCAAAATACACATTAAAAGAAATAGACAGACGGCTACAGATCTAGGTGCAATGCTTGTTAGTAAGCTGTAGCATTGAGTATATGCTAATCATTCAGTCTATACCTCAGATTGTGTATCATTAAACAATAAAACAAATATACTTCACAATGTCAAGTTATTTAAACTAGCGACTACGTTTCTATCTCATAGACAGAGGTCAATTGGCATTTAGCATTGATCAGACAGCATGACATAAGCTCATTCAAGTAAACACCTTTAGTACACATGCAAACTAGGAAGAGGAGAAACTATGTCAGACAACAAGAATTACCAGAAAAGTGGATAGGTGAAAAAAACAATCATCCATTTCTATTCAAAACATCAGTAATGTAAGGAAGGAAATGAATTCATCAAAAAAAAACAATCATATGCCCATCCCACGCACATATAATTAAGTTTAACAAGCCGAAATAACAAGTTAAATCAGAACAACGATAACAGTAACAACAAGCTAGAAAGTGATTAAAGAAAGTAAGCACCATAAAAACTGTACAAGAAAAGCTTACTAAACATCTGGCATGCTTGATTAAAACATCTAAACGTCTGGAATTCTCACTTAAATATAACTGAATATGTACAGCTGGCAAATGGTCTACTTTATATGTTGATGTTAATAAATCATCAGAATTATTATGAAACAAATGAAACGATGATAATGATGATGAAGATAATGATGGGATGAGTAAAGGAGTTGTGTATTCTTTAGATTTTTCAGGTAAATAATCTTGTAATGGTGATGAAGATGACCAACAATTGATTAATGATGATGAAGTTGATGTTGTCAGCCCTAGAATTACAAAAACAAACAAACAAAGACTAGAAATGGAGAGATTGAAGTAGGCGTAAATCCAGTGTAAGTAAACATAAGGTGAGTTGAATTTAGTTGGTTAATTGAGAACAATTAAGGACACACATAAACATCATTGAAAGTGATATTTAAAGAATGAACTATTTCGGATTTTCGATAACAGACGAGGTAAACAAATCTAATCAGAAAGATTCAACAACAAGTTGAGATGGAGATATGAATTACTGGATTTTAATCCTATTAAATTTACTGTAAAAGTTGAAGGCTACAGCTTTTATAGAAGAACAGATCACAAGGAGTGAATTGATACATATAACAATTATGTGGAATGTTATTAGTTCGCGATTTTTTTAAAATTAAGATCATTAGTGTTAAAACTTGTGTTCTTTCAATATTCTGTTATTTGCTCTATACAAAAAAATCATTATGCAGTTAGACAAATCACACTTTGAAGATAATTCTCATCAAGACGTGACACTAATTATTAAAAATTGAGAAATCCCAAAAATATCTGTCAAAATGACTGAAACCATTAGACTGATATGTGTATACATTCCCACAAATAATTGAATGTAGTATACTCCGGTAAAGCATGATATCATTTAGCTACTGAATCTAGAATTTAATGATATATATTGTTTAACTACCAATGATTCGCGATAAAGTGTGATTAAAATCCATTATCTTCGGTGAAGATTATTCGCATTTTATACCAAGGTAGATTTCTTGTCATTAATCTCATAGGTATTATTTAAAATCGAATGAAATAATTTTCGAGTGTTTCCTGGTTCTCAACTAGTTTTTCAACTGATGTCAATCGGTAATCAGCTATGCTTTATGATATAAGAATATCTACTTACAAACTGTGAAAGGAATTAAATTCTTTTTAGCGATTAAAAGGCAAACTTGATTAGTACAAATTAGGTTAGATGAACTAAACTTTCAAAAACAAACTATTTTTACTTCTAGAGGATAAGTGCTGACGAATGATTATTTTAAAAATGTTAAAATATGACAAATAATGAAAAAGCCAGCTTTAGTTAAGAAAAGCGGTTTGGTTTTAATAGTATAATTATGCATTATAGTATCACGCATGCAAAATCAAAGCCTATGGAAATGTCGTTTGCAAGGAGACAACGATGTTCAGACTACAAAATGGCACTTGTCACATAATCCACTATATGTTTGACTGATCAAAGCGGACAGTTGCAATATTTCATGGTTAAGGTCTTCGAGATAAGAGAATTTCGTGATCGCAAGTACTAACTGATTACGCTCGAAATTGACATCAATAACTGAGTTGTAGGTATATTATTCTAAATGTAACTTTCCATTACACCTCACAACTTTCAATCAGCAATTTTGTTTTCATTCATTCCGAACTATATTTTCTACACTCAGTTCTCTACTTATAGTAGATGGTGAGATTTACACTTCTTTAATTTATATCTTTTACGTTTACTGTATTGATGTATATTGTAGCAACTTGCTGTAACCTATAATTTAACAAGGTCTAACTTTGTTTATAACTATCAGAATTATAAATATTAGTCATCAAATATAACATGTACACTAACATCATAGCATTAAAGTACTCGTAATTCCAGGTTGCAACAAATGAAAGTAAGAAATCTTGTTCAAACAGAAAAAAACAATTCCAAATTTTGTTAAGATAGAACAATAAGACAATTTGTTAATACTAATTACCTTCTGTTTTACTTTTTTTTTAAAGTAATAAAATTAGGATAAGATGAAGAGAGAAAAAAAACCTTTGTGAAATACCGAAAACAGTAAAGAAACCATATATGCATATAGTGTTAGATAATCTAGTTTTAATTAACTAAGCATGCTTACACGAAGAAGTTAATTAAACAGCTGTAATGAAAAAAAACATATACTGAAATGAATTATTACTAGTCATATTAAAGTAGGTAGTTAATGCATAATTTAATATAACAAGAGTGACATATTCAATAGAACACAAACATTACTAATACGAAAAATGATTACTTTGTAATTTACTCTTTTCTTGTATTTATGGTTGAAAAGAAAAACAAGATACACTAATAAAGTATTATGATTGAAATCATTCACATTATAATGAACAAGTTCACTATGAAACATACTGATTAGTAAGGCTTAATTGGTTTATCATTGTGTAATGGATACGTGAAAATCCATACTTTTGCCTCTGTCAATTTTTTTTTTCAATTTGATCGACAGATGTTAGTTATATCCATGATATTTGCATAAACGTGATCAAGTGTCCGTATGTAAACGATGAAAGAAATATAGTGGCGGTAATTTGCAGTTCTAATATCGTTGAAGTTTAATTTTTATTACAAACGAGAATCAGGTGAAGAATCATTGCACTTCAAGAAAACAATTTATAAAAACATATGAATACCTTAAAGTAAATCACTAGAAGCCATACTAGAGAATGGTTGAAGTAAAGCTAAAATTTATTTAGGTAGAAGGAGAGGCCTATTGTATTTTGATTGAAGGACTGTGCTCATCAAGAAACCTAAAATCATTTAGTTGGACCTTATCTAAAATGCACATTGATAAAAGATCTGAAAATAGAACGAAACAGTTGTCCAATCTTCCATTATATTCAATAAACCATCAGCTGATGTTATTTTGTCACTGATATTATTTCTGAAGTACATGAATTTGTGAAGACTGTTATTTTGTTGATGCCTCATTTATTCCCCATTTTTTCAATTTAGGTGATCAATTAAGTTTATTTAATAACCAATACTAAAATTAAACACGAAGTAATGATATAATATACTGTATTAGGCTTGATGAAAAAATTCCTACGAGTAATTCAAAGAAGTTTATAGTATGCGTTACGCTTTACTCAATATAGTACTAAGTTAGTGGGGGAATCCATAGTTGATGTAAATTATGATGATCGAAATTCAACCGTACTTGACGTCACGGCTGACTATAGTCCCAGCAGTCGAAATTGAGGTACGCGAGTCAAGATTGAACATGAGTAGATAGTGGTCCCAAGATCAGGGATGTAACTATTCAGCTATCACAAAATTAACAGTTAACCATACTTCATTTTGATTCTAGTCACCGAGAACTACTTATTGTTTTGCTCAGGAGAAAATCCGATGTAGTAGTAAAGTAAGCATGAACAAACCATAAAAAATTGATACCTATGATTTTGAAACGAGACCATTAAAAAAATTTGACTTGTTTTAATTTTACAAGCTTATTAATCCATGCAATATAAACATAATACAACAATATAAGCGAGGTTATCATTCATGCCATACATTTCATTACTTAAATTTCCTATGAACAACAGATATTAGAAAGGGATAATTGCATATTCTATGATCTTGTGCTGTCAACTGCTACTTTTAGCTTATTAAACCATAAGTGGGCAGCATAAGAGCTAATGAAGCTGTTAGCAGAAAATAAATTTACAAATAACTGATCACCAAGTAGTAAACGATTTCATGTATGTCAAATACTTCATAATGATGATCGAATCCTATCCACCAAGTTCCAATGTGACCACTAGTCTAAGTGACATGACATTGTGTGTACTGCGTTGAGATGTAAGGTGGCGGTTGGAAGTAGCCAACAGGAAACTCTGGATCTAGGTCTCATCCTGTATAGCACTAGTCAACAATGGAACTGCCGCTACCTGAAGAATTTGATCCGATGTCGCCCAAAAGCTTGATACAGAGAATTCTATTAGCGTTGAAAAAGACTTGACACTGGTCACTACTTAGTAATCTATCAGATGTAAATATAACGCAGTCCTACAGGCCAGTCGTGACGTCAATACATAAGTGGTAAAATCCTTGAATCTGGGTGATGCGGGGTCAGGGAACATCGATTTCCTTCAGACTCAATATAATCCTAGCGGGAAGGAAATAGTACGAAACCTAGATCTAGGGTCTTCTATTTCCTACCTCCAAACACAATCTTACTCAGATAGCAAGTACTCTAAAATTTATGATCGGTTAGAAGGCCAGAAGAATTCTACGGCACCTAAATAATGATCACAACGCTGATTTCAATCTTAGTGCTTAACCAAAAAAGACTAAACTATCGGTTATTGATGAGTGATAAACAGTGAATTTGCCTGACTTTAGAAATAAGTAAACGAACAAAATCGAATTTGCTGTGTACACCGCTACTTTTTACGTAATCAAACAGATACATAATGAAGGTAAAGCTGACTAACCTTGTGATGGCATGTCTTCAGCAGTAAATCTTTCATCGAACAATACACTGTGAAAGAAAGTATATACGATTGCACTCTAAATGAGAAAAAAACAAACAAAAATATAGCTTGTTAGATAAAAATAAATAACGGATAATATCTAAATTAATGTAGATATAAGAACTTCGGTCTAAATTTGAATGATGAGTTAATGTAAGGCAGGGAGGAAAATAATATTTGTAAAAATCTCAGTGATTGAACTTAAATGAGTTCAACGTTTCACTCGGTCATCTGTTCCAAGCCTTTTCAAGGAAATATAATCGAATAGCCCAATAAGAAGCTCAATAATCAAACACCATATCAAAAAGGTAACTCTACAAAGCGGACTCTGAGTTCAAAATTACGTAGAAGATTGTGAAAGGCAGTTATATTGCATCTTCTAAACATTACCGAATTAATCACTATACATCTGGAAAAACTGGAAGTGTGTGTCCAAACAAAATTGGTACAACCTCTTTTTCTACCATGGTCTTAATATCTCATAATTTTTTTTTTTCTTCGAAATCTTCCTCCTCAACCATCTGCTTCCCCTTCTACCTCCAATTGGTTTGTTTCTGTTTCTATGATCTTCCTGATTACATGTCATACCAATTTCAACAATTTATCTTAGCGTGCAGAGCCATCATTTTTCAGTTTAAATTTCCCTATTTGTCTTCATAAGAATCTTCAAGCCCTTAACAATAAAACTATTATTAATTCCCCTGATAAAAATAATGTTTTAATACCTTTGTTCATTCTTTAGTGGCCCGGGATCTTCCTCCCGTTATATCATATGTTTGATTGATATTGAAATATACATATCGTCAATTTTCGTATAAAATTGTTGACTTAAATCGCGTTAGTGTATAACTGAACTAAATAGATCAAATACGAGAATGAAGTTTTGAATACTTGTATTTTGTACACTCGCTGATCGGAACAGACAATAAGAGAATCGCAGCGAATGAAGCGAAGAAGAGAGAGCGATGTGAAACAAAAGGATGCACAACGGAGAAGGCGTGTGAGCCAACTCGATTTAATCAATCACTATAGCCCAACAAAAAATAAGCTACAGACAAGTGATGAATGGGATGAGGTCACACACATACGCCTAGATAAAAAACAGTCAAGGTTGATAAGTCAGTAATTAATAAGGTCTAAATGTGACTCAAGTAGAATCAATAGACTGGCCTCTCCGTAAGCTAGAATAAGTTATATGGGTTTAACATAACAACCGACAGTACAATTCTACTTCAATGTTACCATGTTTGGAAGAATTTTATTACAACTATTGTCGTGTTTATTAGAATTATTTTTAACCTGAAAATACACATACATATTTGCAATTGTACGGCTTTGAAAATGAATTTTCTGAAAACAGAACTCTTCGCTGAACCAATCTTTCTTTATGTCTCAATGGGCATATTCCGTTTAACACCCTAAACAGTCATCCAGTCATTATGACAGTATTGAAAGTAAGAATTCGCTGTAGTATGTATGAGATATTTGGTGTGGAATGTAGAGAGAAGTGTGTATATGTGAGTACATCTGAGGTAAGAAAAATTATATTGACTGTATATTGACTCCATATCTGGGCAGCATCATTGATGAACAGGGTGGATCTGATGCAGATGTGAAGGCGCGGATCGGCAAAGCAAGAGCAGCATATTTACAACTGAGGAACATCCGGAACTCAAAACAACTGTCAACCAACACCAAGGTCAGGATTTTCAATACAAATGTCAAGACAGTCCTACTGTATGGGGCGGAAACCTGGAGAACTACGAAAGCAATCATCCAGAAGATACAGGTGTTTATTAACAGTTGTCTACGTAAAATACTACAGATCCGTTGACCGGACACTATTAGCAGCAACCTACTGTGGGAGAGAACAAACCAGATCCCAGCGGAGGAAGAAATCAGGAAGAAGCGCTGGAAGTGGATAGGACACACATTGAGGAAAGCACCCAACTGCGTCACAAGGCAAGTCCTCACATGGAATCCTCAAGGCCAAGGGAAAAGAGGAAGACCAAAGAACACATTACACCGGGAAATGGAAATAGACATGAGAAAATGAACAATAATTGGATAGAACTAGAAAAGAAGGCCCAGGACAGAGTGGGTTGGAGAATGCTGGTCGGTGGCCTATGCTCCATTGGGAGTAACAGGCGTAAGTAAGTAAGTAATATTGACTCTGATCAGTGGTTTATTTGAAATCAGATAGTTTACGATTTCATGAGTCAAACATGTCAAAGCAGGCATAAAATGAAAATAAATAAGCAGAGAAGGATGCCCGCTAGCAGTGGCATCTAGGACGCGCGTTAAGTCCCATTCGGGACTCGTCAGCTGGATACACCTATAACTCATAGTTGATGTTCACTCCGATATTCTAACTCAGTACCATTCGCTTCGAAACCCATCGCGTTATCCATTTTGCTACTGTGTCCAGATAGCCACTAGCTTGTGCAATGGATTGAATTTTTAGTTCAATGTTTTGAATTTTTTGTTTCAGTCTTCCCATTGATGTTTGAGATTGCAATTGAACAATCTCATATGGCGTGCAGGTGCATCTAGCTGACCAGTACCAAATAGGACGAAACGCGAGTTCTGAATTCCATTGATAGTCACTATCCATCTCTGCTTATAACGCTTGTGACTTAAGGCAATATTGAGGCAATCCGCACAGGATGCACATATACCAATAAGAGAGTGATAAACTGCAGTCCTAAACTTCAATGAAAAAACTCAAACAACCAATACAATAATTAATTAAATTAAAAGTTAATGTTTGTATCATTACGTTGGTCAAATTGATTGTTCATCAGATATTCGAATAAACCAACTGGTTAGAAAAAGTTAAAGTAATTGTGTTTTTTTCAAACAAAGTGTTAGATTAAATTGACTAAAATGTAATAAGGTGTTCAAGTTCACTTATTAATGGTTAGCTGCATTGGGACTGCTAAATGTATTCCGTCTCTCCTATTAACACTATTTGGATATGCCTATATAAGAACAGCTTCGGCTGTTAGTATCTCTTTGTATGAACTTTAACCATTTTAGAGGATTCTTGTGCAATGCTGTAGCCGACATATTTTCTTGCAATATGCGAATCTCAAATGAAGGAAACATTGTGAACTGCTGTCGTACAATAAAAATGATTATGTAAAACAAAATGTATTTTCAATTTTGATCATGAACCGAACAATATTAGACCACCATTGAAAACCTGGAAGCACTGGATGGCCATTTTGTCCTAGTATGAGACTCCTCAGTGCTACGCATCCTCTATTCCACACGCGGGACTCGAACCCAGGTTTCCAATGGTAGTTTACCATTGATCGGTTCATGATCTTAATTGAAACTCAACAATCTCCACAACCGTATACTGATAAAAAAAATGTATTTTAACAGAGAAAAGAGCTTGTATGAAATACATGCAAAGTAAACAATTGACTATACCAATACAAAATAGCTAGGTAGATCTTTTTTTGGTAGGATATCAGCAACTTATTTGTCGAACAAAACACTATTGGTACGAGCAAGTGAGAAATAAAGAAAACACTGGGATTTTACGTTGCCAACGTCATTTTTAAAGGCGGCTATAGTGACGTTTCAGAATAAAGTATTAGACAGTACTTTGCCAACATTTTCCGATTTATAAAGCGCATGAATTGTTGTTTTAAATTACATTGTTATTTATCTGTCAAGACAATCGTCAAATGTGTCTCTCAAAAAAATCAGTTTCTTCAGAAAATACCCTTATACACTAGCACTGAACGCCTTATTTAATCTATTTAGTTCATACATTAAGACAATCATACATTAAAATACAACATATTTCGGTATCGAAATTCAAGTTGAGATTGCAACACCTTCCATGCAATGATTTAAATATAATGATAAATATTTTTGTACTGACCGGTTTACATAACAATATCATGAAATAACGTAGTGTGATACAATAAATCACCTCATAATCAGTAAATTCATGTTTATACTATAGTATAGAATGGAAAGGAGATAACTTACAAAAGAAATATTCATGTTTGCTCAAAACTAGAATTTCATCACGTTTAATAATGATTTAAAGCAACTTTGTGATTGATGTTTCAATCATCATTATAATTCTAATAACCTTTTTTACGAATTTTGTTTTTTTCCTTTTTTGTATAAGCAGGAAATATAGGGATTAGACCTATTGGCTCAAGTGTCTGTATTCATAAGAAAATTAGTAACATCTTTATCTCTTCCTTGGCCGAATTAGGCTTAACAGACGGGTTTTTAATGTTATTATTATTCCATACTCTTTGTTTGTTTATCTTTCCTCACCCCTATTTTTCCAAAAATACACTTCACTGTCCAATTATCTGAACACTTCTTATTATATAATCTATTTATAAAGTCACTAATCTATTTGCTATAATGAAACATAGATTCAAGCCTCTATTATTCTTATCACAACTAATACACCTGTAATCACACCATCAATTTGTATTTTTTATCTAATATTTGTATTGCATTGTTATGTTCACTGATATCACTCAGTTAAACTTCTTGATCGGTCAAATAATTTTATATAAGCATATAAGTATTACTGTATATGAGAGTAAAGCCTATTAAGGATTTAATTGAAAACAATACTATTTGCTTACATATGTTGTTCCCATTCACAATATGGAAATTTCTACAACTTTTTAAAAGATCAAGTAGTTTTAAGTAGGAATGATTGTTAAACTGTTACTGCTCCTATCAATTTGGCATTTACCATGATGTGCTAATGTGGTGTCGTTACCTGAAGGAATAAACAAATGCGTCAGATGCTACATAGCTAATAACTGACTTGCTGATCACATTTATTGATAGTTGCTTTCTATAGTTTCTCATTTCTAGAACGCGCATTAAAAGCAATCACGTTTCTGAATACAATCAAAAGCTAGGATTTACTGACGTTTAACGTAAACACGAAATGAACTTTTTTCAAAAACCCAATAAAATGTAGATAACAAAGAAAATAATATCTAGCTTCTTACTTTGGACACAATATCATCATCTGAAAGTAAGCTGTCTGTTAAAGATTGCACATGATCTTGAGATCGTGTAGAACTAATACTTATTGAATTTAAAGCATTCATGATATGCGACACGGTTTTAGTAACAGCTGAATTTGGAAAATGCTCTTGCAATCGCGTTTCTAATTCTTCTAAATCTGAAACACGACGATAAACCCTAGTTGGAACTCGACAATTTTCCCGCCAAACATTCATTGGGAAGTAATAATCCTATAAGAACGAAATATAAATTATTATCAAATAAATATATCAAAAAAGAAACGATTTACTTTACAATATATATATATATATATATAACAATTCGAAAATTATGTTCAAATATAACTCTACAGTAGCTTTAACTGTAAAGTTCGAAAGTAGGTTCCATAATACATTTACACCAAATCAATAGTTGAAGCGTATTACGATAGCCAAGAATGCTTTAGAAAGAACAATGTATGCAACGACTTCAGGTATGTAAGACGTGAAAAATAACACGTGTACATTACAGACCTCGTCATAGATGTTACATTGATATATGGGTAGAATTGGCATATCTTAGTGGCCAAAATGAACTGCAAACATGTTTACTGAAGTCCTGTCATGACAAACAGGTTAGTTTGATAACAGCAAAACCTAGTGAAGAAACTTTCAGATTGTAAAACAAAATAGTACTACCGACTTCACTGGAATATAATGGCGGACAGTTGTTTCCCACGGATAATTAGCATCTACAGTGAAGCTACTATATTGGAGACAGATATATAGGTTAGAAAAGATTGGTTTTCACCCACCTTCCTCATGAATTTTCAGCTCCAGTGGCAAGATTTCAAGAAGTAGGGATCCAATATTATAGAGAGAGCTACTCTTAAAGAGTTTTCATCCGTTATTCAGAGTCGCTCTGATGAGTCGACAATACTTTTGATGATTGGTTAGTTTCTTCAAAAATAAATGTTCTACAACAATATAAGTAAGGGAAAAGTGCTAATCCCTTACTCACCTTCACTAACACAAGGGCTCGTCAACTGTTTACTTTCATGTTCCCCAGGTTATCTCTAATGTCTTATAAAACAGCGCGGACAAATGCTATCCTTGATCTCTTGATATCTTACTATTAATATTCACATCACACAAAAAAGACTAGGTAATCGTGTTTCTCCGAGGCATAAATTAAGTATGATTATTCACCTAACATCAAGAAAGTAAAATACAAAACCAGATCAGTTCATCCTTCGTGTATCTGAAGGCTTTTTAGAGACTTCCCTAAAACAGTAAACCCAATAAACACACATGTGTACAAAATGAATAGATATGCATCATTCACTAGAGGTTCTGGAACTTAGACATAGTATCGTCTAACTGCAGTCTCATTCCACGAACAGAAGACTATACATAACTTTGTTTATCGATAGATTTTATAACAGTATTTGTCATAGCAAAGCACACTGGAGAAATATTTAAACCCATTGAAAGTTCTTTATAACATACACCACGAGTTAAGTTAGAGTTTACCGTGAACTGTTATTGGAACTACCTACGTCAAGTGATATTCGTTCACTGTCTCCGACTTATTAAATGTTGTCCTACATATCCTTTAAAATAAAGCGTTTCATTCGTCAAACTTTTAAGAGATTAACCCATCAACCAAAAAGCTTCTAGACAAATTAGAGTATTCATCAAATGACGTATTTCTTTTTACCAGATGACGAATGTAAGCTTTCTGAACACAGTATGTTGTAAAACAAAGATGTTTGGGATGAGATTCTCTTCATCTGAAGGGAAAATATTGCTTCGAAACTCGTCTAAGTCAACGATTCGTTTGATGATTGAAAGAGATGTGGTCGGATGTGTAAAACATCTCAATTATCTGCAACTGACAAGATTTATCCACGGATACATAAAGCCTAGTGAACTCAGGGGTAATATTCATCAAAGGGTGAGTATACCATGCAGTAGGTTGCTCTCCATCGTTTGAAAGCAATGAAGTATGACCAATGTAATCAGGGGAAACATGAGAAAGGTGTGGTCATTCTGATCATGGGAATTTCACAAGAAATGGTTAAGTATGATGATGCCACTAATTTATTAATATCGAACTTAGGTGTAGAGGTTTAGGTTAAAGAAGTACATAAAATATCGAATGACGTGGTTGAAAGATTTATTGTCTAGCCCTATTGGCCGTCGGTTCTGACTTTGTACGTTAGCATAAAAATTAGTTAGAAAAACGTTAGGAGCCGCCAACTGAAACACATGTCATTGGTTGATGCGGTTGGTGGTCGCCAGTCTGAGCCGTGTAAAAAGATATGGGCTTTTAGTTAAATCCAGAACGATAATTATGATCTCTGTTTGGAAACATTAGGCAACATGGCACAGTAACGCGGTCCCGTTTTACTTTTCTCTCCCTTTAAATATTGCGCTTGATTCCATTCTACATTATTCACGCTTTAGTTCAAATAGTTCTTGCTAAAGCATTTCTAAAATTTTGGTTTCCTGCAGAAATTAATATTACTGGTTATCATTCACCGTTTCATACCTCCACTCACTCTCATCCGATGTGAAGTGTGGCATCGTGGACCGAAACATATTCATGTTAGGTTCTACGTTGTGATTATGGAACAGGTTATAGAACAAAAAGGAAACATGGAAGAAAAGCAAACTCATCAAATGCTCTCTCACTTATTTCTTCATACTTAATCGAACTCACGGAATGTTTATCATCGGTTTTCTTTTTCACCGCAATTTCCACCACAATCGCATCAATAGTTCCATCTGAGTCATTTCTGTCAATATGATATTGATAGTTTTATTATTGAATATGAGGTAGAAACAAATAGACATATACAAATATCGAAAAAGAAAGGAAACGATAAAAATCAAAACAAGTCAGGAATTAAGCACAATGATATTAAAAAATGCGAATAACATTTGATAGTTTGAAATAAATCGTCAGTTATTTGATTAGGCCAATTTCTTTTAATAAAATTATTTTTTTATTTGCTTCTCGTCGGCTGCTTACAACTTGTGGTATTCAAAAATCATAAATGCAATCTCCTAATGTTATTACTAAATATCCAAACTCCAGTCTCCTGAAGCTGTTGTTATCAGGCGTTAAGATCTTGATTTATGTGTTCGTAAGGAGTTGGCTGTTATTCTATTGTTACCTTGGTGACAAATATTCCTTTGTTGCATCATAAAACTTTGTTCGACTCTTTATTTCAACTAATCACATCATTACGTACTTCCATTCCAACTGTCTTTTAGATTAGCAATCTTGTTTTTATTTACAGAGCTTAACTCATTATTACTTATTATCAGCGTTTACTCAATACGTAACAACTTGTTTCTAGCCCATTGAATTTTTGTTACTACCAATGTTATAGAATATTCTTTTACGTAAGGTATATATTTACAATATTTTATTCAGTCTATTAAATTTATGTACACTAAATCCAATTCGTAATTATGATTTTTATAAATATCAGGTTGTAAGCAGTTGACAAGGACGAAATGAAATCAAATGAATTCATGCTATTTTGTTCAAATGATTGCTCTAGCTCTCTTCAAGCTGATAAAGAGAACTACTATGTATGTGAAATAAAATTATTATTTATATGAACTAATGACTAATAGTGCATCTGATCTGTTTATTTATATGAGAAGTAGAACAGATTGTTTTTTATTATCTTAAGAACCTAGTACTTTTACTGATATTTCTAATTCGAGAGTTTTTTAAATAAATAAAAAACTTATATTTGGAAGCGTTATCCAACTGATTTTCTAAAGAACAACTATGTATTGTTAAGTCCGTAGAAAGATACTACTTGTATCTATTAAGTACTTTAATTTTGATGAACGTTATTCATCGAAATATTATAATGTTACTTTTCAGTCAAAATACTAATTGGTCAGTGATGTCTTATTCTTATACTTTATTAATAATAGTTAAAAATGAAGATCCCCCAAATGCCCTAGTACGGCCAAGAGTGGGGAGAGTCCACTCTCCCTCTCGAAATGCTCTCAAATGGCCACGCGTATATAGCCTCTGCCAGGGAAGTCCTACTCACTGCCTTCTCGTGGCGGGGGTGTTGTTTATGAAAATGAGAGGACGAAAAGAGAATGGCCGGTGCTTTAACCGGATTCCAAACCAATGGTGCACACGGGCTCCAGTATCCTGCGGGAACAAATGGCGAATGAACCAATTGTTGGTCACCGGCTTCCATGGGACTGCATCTCCTTACGATGCTCCACTGCCATGTGGATCAGACCCTCAGGTTAAAGGCCCGGAGTATGGCCCCCTAGGAAAACCACCTGGTTCGGTCTGGGCACCCGGGCAGTATCACAGCCCTCACACATATCGAATGAGATTTGTGTGGTGCATATGTATTTGGTGCCTCTTTGTACCAATATCTATGTGTCGAAATAAATAAATAAATAAATAATAGAAAGGAAGATATTATATTGAAAAGAAGTGTTCTTATTGTCCAAGTGACAAGAGTTCATGTTATTAAAAAAATATATCGAGAGATTCAAATACCATAAAGGAAAAAAACATTTTCATCTTTTCATACTGCAATTACAAAGTATGGTAATAAATCTGATTTACACTACTCACTACTTTTCAAAACGTTTCCTTACAAAATATCAATGAAGTTCAACCACTCTGATGTTTGTATAATTATTAAATTATCATAATAATAATTATTTTTTTGAAAATAAAAAAAGGTGAACCTCAATTATTTTTCTAGAAAAAAAATTTGTATAATCATCTTTAGATAATAATGATAAAACGATTAACTACTAATAAGGTTAAACATTTGATTCAATAAAGTGCAAAATACACTTTGAAATTGTTAGTTTAACAATCGTTAAAAGGCAACGAATAATTTGATGCCTCGTATTTTTATTGCTCTTACAGTAATTCAACAATAGAAAGATGCACTACAGATGAACTAAAAGACGACATATATGTAGTATCAGTTATTATGTCAAGCCCATATACTTTATTCTAGCTTACGGACAGCTCAATCTGTTCATTCTACTTGAGTCATATTTTGACCTTGTTAATTATTCGCTTATCAGTCTTGATTGTTTTTATATGAGCGTATATGTGTGTACACTTCATATCCCATGTCTCATCACATGTCTGTAGTTTATTTTTTCTGCCCATAAATATTGCGTAACGCCAGGCTAGAAATGGAGTTGGCTTACCAGCCATCTCCCTTGCGCGTCGTTTTCGCTGTGATCTATCGCATTCACTTTCCATACAAAATATATGTATACGAAAGTTTATTCTCGTTATTTGACTTATCTAAATCCGTTATTGAATAACGCTATTAAAGTCGATGATTATATACGAGGATAGGTGATAACTAATATTCATACGATCTAAATGGAGTCGAATTCACGGGCCACCAAAATACACATATTTTAAAAATATCCATAAATATTAAAATACTTCATACAATATTTTACAATCTGTAAACTCAGTCCGAGTTTATGTAGGCAATCATAAAAAATTGACTGTTTCGTTTTAGTATGTGACTTCTCAGAGACGTGGATCAATGATAGTACAATAACTTCATATTACTGAGTTTACATTTACTCGTTGGGCGAATAAACGATATTAGAATAAGGAGACGTGAATGTCGTAGGGTTCGATCTTTGATAATTATATATATAATTGATATTATAAGCTAATCAGTATAACCTGTCTACAGATCATATAATCATTCCTTTTCTTGTGAAATTCGCAGAACAACACACTGCGTAAAATCTTTTTACTTGTTCACCATGGACGGAAATTCCATATTCTTGAAAGGGGATTAAAAACGATATTACTAGTTCATTTTCCTTGATATATAATAAAGATATGTAAGAATAGAAACGTAAATAACAACACTCAAATTAAATTGTTTTTGTCAATATACGTAAATAAGGAGGATTTGATAATACGTGCATTTTAGTAGATCAAGTACACTTAGAAAGAATAATAAGAGTGAACATAATTTGAAACTTAATCACCCTGGATAATAGGTCAATATTACCAGGGTAGGTTTAAGGTGAGAACAAACTGTTTTTGAATACATAAAGGGGGTTTGAATTTTCGTACGGTTAAAGCTTCAATAAACCTTAGTATACGCGAAGATTAGATGTGTATAAGTCGTAAACTAGTATCCACCATTATTCCTACTTAACCAAAAACGTCAAAATTAGAGCTAAGAAAAAATATGTTTCAATTTAGATGTAGCATTTATAAAATACTTTTTTACGTACCTCAACATGAAATATTTTTTTCCTAATAAACCATTTCCTACTTAGGAACGTTTATTTGCTCGTCGATCATAACTCTACTTAAAACTTATTTAATTGCGAATAAAAGAATGCGACTGAATTTGAAGAAAAACGGCAAATGGAAATATTATTCAACAGGCTCTTTTCAAATTGATAATCAGTCACAAACTACCACAGCAATATGGTAAACAAACTTAAGTTCTATTTCACTATTCGATTGTTGTATCAGATCATAATGTCAATAACAAGCACACAACTATAAGCTCATCACCACATTAATCATCTAGCCGAAATGTTCTGATTTAAATTTAAATGAGTATAAATTAGATAAAATAAGTGATCGCTTCATAGTGAAATGTACTGTTCTAAATTGTTTTGTTTAGCAGAATAATGACTCGCTGTATTGCATTATACATTTTAACGATTGCCAATATATACATGAAACAAAAAAGAATACACTATCTTAGGTTTTCTCAAAAATAAACTATGCTTATCAAATCACTCATAAGGAGTTATACATAAGTAAAACCATAGCAACTTAAAATGAAAGGTACCAGAAGTAGTTAACGTCAGTATTTAGGCGACAAACTATGTCTAGTCAAAATATATGATAAGAATTTGATGAGGAAATGTTATTCTTCAAATACGTTCTTTTTTGTGGAGAAAAAAGGAAAAAGTTGGACGAGTTTTAAGAAAGATTAACGAAATTATTCATTGAGCCAAAGTATACTGAATTATTATCGTCACCCACTTGAATTACTGAGAAAAATATATCAATGGGATAAAAGAATGTAGAACGACAAACACCTAAAGATATAATTCAAAGCCTAGCTATTGTGAGGATGCCTGAAAAGCTTCCAGAAAGAAATCCCTCTTTATTTTATCATAGCAAGAAAAAAGAACAGTTCGATGTTATATTAGATATCCTAGTAAACTAATCCAAGGATACTAATTCGAAAAGTACAAGTTTACTTTATAAAAATACAGGCTTGGTTTGGGAATTCTTTCTTTCTATTGAGATTTAATTTAGTCTTTTTTAATACAATTTGAGAGTTGAAAAAGAAACAACGATCTAACTCTGTTAGATGAACAAGACAGTGTATGAAACTTATTTCCGATCCAATGAATATCGGTTTCTTTTGTAGTAACCGACAATATGATTTTACAACTTTAAAGAGAGATGACTGTAGAAAACTTCCTTTAAATGTCTTTTTTCACAAATGATTGAAATCTTTAAGTATCAGACCATTCACTAAAATGAGTCTTTAGTGTAAATTGTTTCAAATAAACTAATGCGTAGAAATGGAAGAAACATTTGGAATCGTACAAATAAGTACGTTTTACCATATTTAAAACGAAGCAACATTGAAATATCGATTTATTTAATGTTCTCATCAACTAATCCCAGAGTGTTTGATTATGACCAATAACAACTCAAGAAAGGAATCATCATTATTTTAAAGTTGTTGAGATAGTATTCTAATCGAACATATACATATTATTTATATGAGAAGACTTACGTGAAGCGCTTCGGGTTAAAACTAAATATTTGTCCAGTTCCAGTGTGATTTGAAAGGGAATTACTTATTGTCGGAGGGGATCGCGTCTTTGAATCATTAACCAATTTACCACTAATGTTTGAATTATTGTTGTTAACTCTTTTATTATTGTTACTATTCATATTATTATCTGTATTCCAATGATAATTTGATTGATTGTTAATGATTGGAGGGGAACTATTGTCAGATGCATTTGTATTTGTGCCAGAAACACCTCCACCATGAGCAGCTTGTTTAACTTGAGCCAATCCATGTACAAAAAAGTTCAGACTAGAAGATTTTGAGTGTAAAGTCTTACGAACTAATCTGTTAAAATTTATGAGTCAGTTAAAAAACAAAACGCGAAAGAATTGGTAAATCATTGGAATGAAAACGAATAAAACTGAACATTATACATGAATGAAATTATTTGACTAATATATTAGTTTGGATTTGTGAAAGATTGTTATAATTATTAATGGCTTTATTCAATATTACATTTTTGGTACAATATAGAATTTTTAGCACAAAGTATTCCTGACAATAAATATTGAGTGATCGCCAGTTAGATCATAGCAGTTCAGGAAACAACATCTGAATAATGTTCATTATTTTCAATGCATACTGCCAGTCACCACGATGTCTCCGATTGTACTTTTTTGTAAATTCTACAGCGAATGGTCATAAACCTTTTATAAACGTGGCAGAATAGGTTATGAAATTAATAGACATAATGATATGTCAAAACAAAGAAAATCTGTTAACTTGTTGAAATATCAGGATGACAGGAACAGGTGGCCCAGATATTCAAGCAAGTCGTCAATAATGGACTTACAGAACTATCATAAGAAAATCAATATTATACTTTTACTATATAATTATTAAATACTTCTATAATTGTATTTTTCTACCCCTCTAATTGCAAACTCTCATTAATTGCTGTTACATGTCTCATTGTTTAGTTATTTTTAATTGGTTTTGGGTACTAATCAGCGATCAATTAGTGAAGGGAAATTCACTGATTCATTTATATGGGAAGTTCAGCTGAAACATTTTTTTCAATTAGATGCCACCGCAAGTACTAGACAGAAAACGTCCGTATATTACAAAATGATCCCCAGATCATTTTATTGATGAACTACTTTTTAAATGAATTCAACATCATAGTGCACTTCACATGGACCATTTTATAAAAGAAAAAGTGATTTCAAAAGATAATGGTAATAATAGAAATATTTCTTATCTTACTCAGTAAAATATTGGCTCGCTTCTTGATCATTCAATTCTAATCGTAATGCTCTTAAAACAAATCGAATACAGTCACGATTCAATCCTGGTATATTCATTGATAAACTCTTTGTGATTATAAGAAAAAAAATCAAATCAAGAGATAAATAACAGGTGTAAGGGATAAAAAACTGTGATAATTATACCACAAAGATTTAGTCAGTTATAACAAACAGAGAACCTAACACATATGTGCATCAGTTAATGTTATCTCAGCACATAGTATAGGAAAATTTACTCGAATTTCAAGTCATCTTCGACAAAGACTGTAGCATATAAATGGATTTAGTTATTAGAAGATACAGCATAACTGTTAAATATCTATTAATCCTTTGAAAATGACTGTAACATTTTTAAGATTGATGATAACAAAAATCGACATATTTATTTGTCAGAGTTTGAATCTTTTTCTCGGTGATATTAAAAACCAAAAGTGGTTTACATCTATTAATATATGTTCATCTTGAGTGGATTGACGTGTAGATAACATGTTGGCGTATGGAACGACAAGTACTGGATTCAAGTCCCAGTGGGAACACAAACATAGGTCGAAATGGGTCAAGGTGGCAAGCTTTAAATAGGACGAAACATGAGTCCTAGCTCCCAATAGTAACCATAATCTGAATAATATTAGATATATTTGGGTTGAGAAAGTAAAAAATCAGCTAAATTTGTATTGCCCAATTTTAATAGTGATTCCCAACTAACCATACTAAATTATTATCCGAGATGAGGTTTTCAATTTTAAACGGAAAAACTATAACATCAAACTAGACAACATAATTTCAACCACATAATAAGAAAATACTGGGAATTCAAATAAAATATTATCAACATTTATTCATATCACTTACTAATTCAAGCAATGAAATCAGTTGATATGAACGATGTCTTAGTAAATTATAAGCTTCACAACATCTGTCAATAAAGATTTGTACACCTTGTTGTGAATGACTAGACCCATGACCTGGTGTATAACCAAATCCTGATGAATTATTTACACCATGCGGTAAATTTGTTACATCTTTAGAATAGGTATTTAATACATGTAACATATCTTGTGTCAACACGAAGGGTACACGATCTCTGTGGAAAAAAAGTTGATAAATGGTAAATCATATATCATAAGCGGAAAATAATGGTGAAGGGAAAAACAAATAGGATATTTTTTATAGTGGTCATTAATGCAGTAATGCATAAATCAAATAACTGATTATATAATGCTAACTAATCAATTTTGTTGAGAATGCAAAGAGATTTCGATGAAGCAGAACTCCTAATGGATACATCTGAAAACTGTATGACAAATAATGTTTATGAATTCACTTAACCTAGTACCAAACAGGATAATTTACTAATAAAGTGATAACTTATGACATTGATATCATTTAGAAGAAACCTAATCTGTGTTTTGAAAAGGTAATCAGTTCGCTTGCTTGTTTGCTGTGATAACAAAAAGTTTATCTCGTTGTGTTGGCTACAATTTACAAAGTCCTACCCTAAACCCCATATTCGTCTCCCTATGAAATGTTTTTTTACTGTTTAGTCTACGATTTTAACACACATGGTATGGTTATGAATGTTCTTGCATCACTAAGACATTTCTTTTTATCTGAAGTTGTATTAGATTCTTATAATTTAAATCTAATAATCATAGTTCACTGTCTTACTTATTTCTGCTCCTCATATTTGATGATCGCTCAACTTTAGTGACCACATAACAGGAAATTACGTAAGCCGTGATGTATAGCAGCGACTGAGTTAGTCAGAACTCTCACGTATGTCATAGTTTGCTTAGTATAAAACAAAATTAATAGATTTATAACTCAAATAACTGGAGATTAAGTTACTGAAAATAAATTTTTACCTAAATAATCATTGTTTCTAATATGTATCTGTTTGGATAAACGCTGTTTGAGTAGATATTTAATACCGTTTTCATAACACTGTAGGCGGTTGTAGTCATCACAAGGAGAGGAGTACACCTACAAGATTTTATGTATACCCGTTTAACTGTCTGTAGCTTACACAAAGAATTCCAGTTCCATTTTTTATAGACTAGTTTAAATTAAAGTTGGTCCTGCTTTGTCACCAAGTGCAAAACTATTGTAAAAAGAAATTATTAGATAACTGTTTCGTTCTAGTATGAGAAACATGGCATTTGATCCACGAAAGTTTCACAGAGGTGTTTATTTTGCTTTATTCCATGTATCTATATTTCCATGCACATATGGTCTCTTTTCTTAAGAAGAGAAATTAGAATTAAAAACTTATCTTAGAAGTATTATTTCCCTTGTCTACCTAAGCATTCTTCAATGAGAGTAAAAAAGAGGTGCACTGTTGCTACATATCGGATTGAGAAATTCAATCACCGGGAAATCTATTTACAATTACAAAACTAGCTCAAATCCAATCTACCAAACCAACAGTAGGATGACGCTCATTTTGTAATACAAAAAAACACACTCAATAATTACATTGCATCCTAAAAAAAAACAGAAATAACATGTACACATATATTTACAAACCTTTTAATACCAGCAAATGTCTGGCTATTTCCAAATACCTTAGAAAAATCAACATGAAATACATGGCCAGAATAACGTATCATAATATTATCATTATGCCGATCACCGACACCGAGTACATACGTTGCTACACAGCATCCAGCTAATGAACGTAGAAAATTATCTAAAGCCTTTTTATAATAGAAAACAGTCATAAACAATCACTAATGTAATCAATCAACATTATCATAAGAGAAATTATGTCAGCATGAAATGTGAAGCATAACTAAGTCGATTGATCAGAAATAGAGAAATCTATCATCATGTGGGCCGCGAACGCTCACTGTTGGGGAGTCCCGTACTAAGACGAAAGGATTGTTCAGTGCTTTTAGTTTTTCAATGGTTATCTGAGTTAGATCGGTTCATGATTACGCTGAAATCTTGATAACCTCTGGCTGACAAATAGATATTATTGTATCGACGATAAAAGAATACGTTTACGTGTCAAAAATGTGTGATACTATCTCATTAGTACTATTGTGAGTAATGAATATATTGATAAGCTGTTTTATATCCAGATCACTAGTAGTCAACTATGTTGTCATAGAACAATTTTTAACAAAAAGAAACCTGCATAAAAAAATGTTCCTTGAACAGATCACTAGTAAAATTGAAATATGATTTGATAAACTGACTGTGAAAAAGTTTTTTCTATAGTTCATATTCTATAAATGCATTTGAATATTAAGCAAAGACGCTTCTGGATGTGTGATATGACAAGGGTTCTATACTATGGTTACTTGCGATAAATCTTACCAGTATAAATCCTCATATTTAATGACAATGTAAATCATCTGATATGTGTTAAATAGCAATACTAACATAAGTAAATCATCATTATTGAGTTCAATCAATTAACTAACTCGTTTATAATCCAATTCAGTAATATTTTGTGATTGCAACCATTTCGTGATAACACCTTCTTTGAAAGGTCCAGTTAAACCACCACCTTGTTGTTGAATCTGTCGAAGTGTACTACATTCTGAAACCTGATATAAGAAATATACAGAAAATAACAGTTTATTTCTTCTGAATGTATTTAGCATAATAATCTGCAATAAAGAATGTAAAACTATGCAGATCACTAATTGATTACATATATTTTGAACAAACATAATCTATGTGCAAATGCGAAAACTCAACAATATTATCAATGAATATCTTATAGAGTTAACCACATAAATTAAACAAACGATTATCGGCTAATAAAATTATCAGAAATTGAGGGCTACTAAACATATTAGTAAGCTCTATTATCGAACTTCTTTATCAGTTTGATCGTGAGATCGAGTTTCATTATCATAATTAGTATGACACCTTCATATCAATGAGTTAAAGTGTAACTGGCTAGATTCTTTATTTCAATCAATTCTTTAGATGATTCAACAGCCAACGGACATCTGCAAGAAGTTACTGTTCTACTTCGGAGTGGAGCAACATTTATGACCATCAATTTTCACTAAAATACTAGAGGAATTTATGGTAAAACTAATTAAAAGTAAGCAAGATTATTTGATAGTTTCGATCCTAGTTTAAGATTTTTTCAAATCTATATCCCTAAATAGGATCAAATATAGGATTCTCAAGTGGAAAGCTTGGTTATGTTTTTAATGATCGAACGATATTACGAGTATAGTGAGACCTGTAATTCATGGATCCATGATAGACAAATTATCAAGAAATTTCAAAATAGAAGCAGAACTTCCTAATAATCTATTATTCTCTAACTAATGTTGATTAATACTATCCAAATATTCGATTTTTAATAAACTTAAACTGACGATAATCGACAAGTCATTTAAAAACAGAAAACAGTGAAAAATAGATCTATTCACATCTGAGACACACTAACAGTCTGGATTGACATAATGCTCTGAATCCATTACACAATATAAAATCTAATATAATGTTGATTGACGTACAAGTACATGATGAACAATAAATTATACAGTCAAATATAGATTCTCGGATGTTAATAGTTTTGATTTAATTAATCAAAACTAGTTCAATACAATTAGTTTCGCATATCACTCATTAATCAACCAAAGATGATATATGATGAATTTTCATCATCCAATATGGCACAAATCCATGAAGTCACTGACAAGTTGACTGAGTCATGTTCGTAGGTGTAGACTACCTGGTTGGAATCCACAAGATGATAGCGACCGATGGTTAGAGACCTTAAATGACATAGCTCGAAATCGTTTGCAATGGCGCAGGTGCATCCACTATTTGTGTTCTCCAAAGTTATAACCTTCTGAATTCTTCGTGTCCCTTTTCTCCCCCTTCCAAATTTATTTCACTGGATTGTACTCCTTGAATAACATCTTCAAACCCTAATCTTTCCAATTACCGCTTATACTTTTACTACCGCTATTACTATGGGATTTGAATTAACAATTATATCTTTTTGCTAATGTGGTATGGCAACTCGAACTGATGTACGTATGTACGAAGTTCTACGTTGTTACTGTCTGTCAATGAACTTTATGTAGCATGTCAAAATAAAAAAATCGGAGAGGAGACAAAATTTACTGTTTTCACACCTACCAATTCAATAAAACCTTTTTGTTCTTCAGTTGGCAGAATACGAAAATGAATCATGCGTAAATCTAATCCAGCATCTAACCATATTCGATCCATAAGAAAAGTCAGTTGACAGATTAAACTATCCAGGCGTAAATCATCACCAACCTTAACGAAAACACAATGAAAATTTGGAGATAATAATAAATAAATTTAAAAATGATAACTATCAATATAGGCTTGTGGAGATTGTTGAGTTTTGAGTTAGAACATGAATCAATCAATGTTAGATCATCACGCGTAATGCTGAGGAGTTTCATACTAGAATGAAACGGCCGTCCGCTGCTTCTAGATTTTCAATGGTGATCTAACATTGATCCATTTAAAATCTCAATAAAAATAATAACGTGAATAGATTGACAAATAAACCACAATATTAGTTAAACATCATAATACAAAGAATAATACAAAAGCATTCACTCGCTTTGTTTGGTGAATGAATACATGCTCAAATCCTAGTTAATTTGATTATACTAGATCAGATGCGTATCTTTCCTATCTCTTATCATAAAATGTAACACTCAATACTTCAATCTCGCTGATAAAACTGTATTACAACCAAGGCCTGGACAGTATGTAGTTGCTTCTAACTCATTGATGATCAGTTAAGGTAAAATAAAACATAACCTATATTTATTGATACTATCAGTGGATAACAATAACGCTGAATCAAAGGAATCTCATTACAATCGACAAAAATTATTTGGAAACCAATTTGACTCATACCCTTCTGATGTTTACATACGACATGATATTTTACAGATTTCGTAAAGCAAGTGTGCTAGATATGGATAAAAAATTTTTTACAAAACTATGAAGTAATCTAATATGCATTAGATATTGCGCGTACATTTTAAAAAATGAACCTTAACACAACGAACCAATTGTAACTTCGGAAGCATAAAATGAAATGTTAAATTCAGTCAAAATTCCTAGGAAGTTAAATTTAACTACTCACAAGTAGTTAAAAGATACAATTTAACAAAACAACCATGATTTATTGCTGAATGGTTATCGAAAAAAAAGTTAATAATATTCATAAAATCTTTTGCAACGAATAGACACAACCGATTTTCGGAAACGTTAAGTAGATAGACTTAGCTTTTAGTAAAGTAGTGTTGACATCTAATAAGACATATTATCTTGAATAGAGCAAGAAAAAGAACTAGGTAAAATAACGTGAATTAATCTTATTTCATATCAGCTGCTTACAAACTACG
The DNA here is from genome assembly GCA_944470205.2 of Schistosoma margrebowiei. Classification (NCBI taxonomy): domain Eukaryota; kingdom Metazoa; phylum Platyhelminthes; class Trematoda; order Strigeidida; family Schistosomatidae; genus Schistosoma; species Schistosoma margrebowiei. Next base: position 46,338,298 of record OX104028.1, read on the forward strand.
ATATTTTAAAATCGAAATACTCAAGTTTACATATAACAGTAAAATTGGATATGTATCACCACGGCGGAATTATGAATTTTGAATTTTAAAGTGTTGCAAATAAGAATATTGTATGAGAGAGGATTCTGGATCATCATACATAGTAACGAGACCATATGTTTTTAGTCTAACGTGATATTCTTGGGCCAACGACACATATATGAGCAAACGACAACAATATATACATGCTTAATGGTCCATATTAAATTTAAGATTTCAGGTTTCTTTAGAATTTAAGTCCGAAAAAAATTGTGTGTGATAATTCTAAAATTTATAAAACTATAAAATTATATATACATAGGTATATCCTATGAATAATTAATCAAATAAATATCTCTGTAAAAAGCTATAATAAGTATCGATGAGATTTTTTTACCTTGAACATAACCATAAATGGTTCAGTACCGGCATCCAATGCATGAAATACAAGTCTCAATGGGCAAGTGAATGATGTAAAGTAAGAACAAGCCTTAAAAAGAAAAAAAACAAATTGAAAATAAATCAAAACTATATCTGGCTATCTACAAAATAAAATATTACAAAAAGTATTTCGGATTTACACATATGCATATGTATATGAATGTATGTTTTTTTAAAACGTAAAACTTATACATTTTAAGGGTGACACGTAACATAGTCTAAAACTAATGGAAGAAACATTGAAAACCAGAAAAATACATTGAACCTTTGAGATATCCTTGTTTAAAACTACTCCACACCGTACAGATAACTAAAACTAAGGACTGTCATGATGACATTGAAATGTTAGATCTAAACAGCCGGCTGGTTATACATGATGACTATGTCAAATCAATAATCATGAAATAACAAGTATAAGCCAATAGTTTACAGCTAATCGACTTTACAAAAGATTTCTATGGAACTAACTGGAACACTGAAGAAAGCAATGAAACAGTAGGAAAGAAAAATGAAATATATCATCTAACGCTGAAATGTTATAATATTATGTTTATAATAAATCTGCCGAGTAAAGGATATAAAATAAGGATTGAACAATATGACTTACAGTAATGTCAAGTCTATGAGTTATTAGTCCAGGGTTATATGGCATTCTCAAGCCAAGATCATATTGAGATAGTTGATATTCACTTAGAATATTATCGGCAGATTTGTTTCTTGACCATTCTGAATCTAGTTTGGAGAAATCACTGATCAACTGATCATCTGCCCAAGAATTCGATCGTAACATTGAAGAGTTTTTATCCGTTGTTTCAATGTGCGATGATGATGACGATATATCATGATAGCTTTTAGAAAGTTCAGACATAAACCGTTTTAGATGTGTATAAAGAATATTTTCACGAACTGAAGCGTTTGGTCGAGCTTGTTTAACTTTTGTTGCTGGTTGCCAAAGATACACAGGGGAAAGCATTAAGAAAAAACACAAAAATGAATGAATTCTTAATAAAACAGCAAACATTCTACACGAAATTCAATCAACCAACTAATAGTTTCATAAAATACTCAATTAGGCCGATTACACCTCATGGAGGACCATAAGCTGCACACTAGCAAATTCCATTGAACTCTGCCCTGAACAATACTCTCTAGTTTTTCCCAGTTGCTATTCATCCTTTTCAGGTCTGCTTCCAATTCTCGGCGCAGTGTGGTGATTTGGTCTGTGCACAACCGATTCTTATGGAATCCAGCTGGTTGACCTCGATGCTGGTCGTCTACTGAGTCTTTCACTTATTATTCCTTACAAATCTTCATGTATAGAAATTGGTGTATGTTTGCAATTACCTTTGTATCTGATGTCACAGCTTCAGCTGGTATACTGTCAGGTCCTGTTGCTTTCCCACTATTCATTTGTCTGATGACTAGCCTTCCTGATTTCTTCGAGCGTTGGTAGTGTGATAGATGAAGAGAGAGATGTGTGTTCTGCTTTGGTGTCCAGTGGATTCAATGGAGCTGGTCTATTCAAGAGTTCCTCAAAGTACTCTACATATCTGTTGCTCTGTTCTTGAATTTTAGTGATTATGTTGCCTTCTTTCTCCTTGACCGGTCTCCCTAGTTTACTATATTCCCTGTTGGTTTTTTCGTCGTGTCATATAGTTGTTCCATATTTCCTTCTCTTGCAGCTTTTTCCGCTGTCGTTGCTAGCTCTTCCATGAAATTTCTGCTTGTCGGCTCTAATGCTCTTCTTCACTTGTTTGTTTGCTTCTACGTATTCATCTTGTGCCTCGGCTTTATCTGTTTTTGTTATTCCTTTCTCCAATGTTGCCCAGAGTTTCGATGGAGATTCATTCCTTATAATGATGATTCTTGTGGTCAAACATCTCCTGAAACGTTGAAGTTAGTGATGCTTTGACTCCTTTCCAGTTGTCCACCATAGTAGTTCTTCTTCCTTCAGTGGATCCTGTAAGGCTTGGAATATGTTGTTGAGAGTTATCTTGAAATGATCGCGTTTTTCAGTATCTTGAAAGAAGGCCGTATTGAATATTTGTAATGTTGTTTGTCCAGTTATCCAATGTTTCATTAACTTCAGTTTAATTTCGGACAAAACAAGGTGGTGACCTAAAGCCATGTCAACTCCTTTCCTGGTTCTCACACTTTCCACTGACCTTGTGAATATTTTAATGATTCAAATATGATCGATCTGGTTGTGTATGGTGTGATCCGGAAAGACCCATGTCGTTTTGTGTATGGGAACTTGAATATGATCGATTGTAGCCTATCATAGAACTGATCTTTATTATCGTCGTTGCTAGCATTCGTGGGTGCATCACATTGGATAACATTCATTATGATGCTGCTATGATGGAAAGAAAAGTCAAAATTCGATTGACTTACTAATTACGAGTTTTGTTCAACATTACTTCTGTTCTGATTCATTGTGAAGATCATTCGGTGTAGTATTTGTTTTCTTTTTCTCGTATGATATTTTATTCCGTATAATATACGATATTCTTGTATTCAATTGATATGAACTATGCTCTTTATGTGATTTGTTATAACTGAGTATTTTTATAGCTATGATTTCATCCTAATTATTAATCAAAAAGTGTGTACAATCAATATATAAATCAGTGTATTCTCGACTAGGGTCGTCGTCACCCTGTAATTGGACAAAATTCAATGTAATTATTTCGAGCATTCAGCGTACAGAGTTCTCGCCGGTGTCCTTGAACGACATTGATTGTTAATTTGAAGGTTGAGGGTTCAGAATTTTTTATCCCATCTCCGTCGCCAATTGTTATAAATTGTCAGTTGAATGCCACTTGTTATATCTGGTTATCGTTGATTGTTGTGTCGGAAACTCTTATCACTCATACTCGAAACAAGGGACCTCTGCAACTCCCACGACATGAAATTAAGAACAAAAAGACTGGTCCAAGTGAAGATTTATTAACCCCAAAACACGACGACGACCTTAGTCGAGAATACACTGATTTATATATTGATTGTACACACTTTTTGATTAATAATTAGGATGAAATCATAGCTATAAAAATACTCAGTTATAACAAATCACATAAAGAGCATAGTTCATATCAATTGAATACAAGAATATCGTATATTATACGGAATAAAATATCATACGAGAAAAAGAAAACAAATACTACACCGAATGATCTTCACAATGAATCAGAACAGAAGTAATGTTGAACAAAACTCGTAATTAGTAAGTCAATCGAATTTTGACTTTTCTTCTCATCATAGCACCTCACCTTCTTCTTATTGAATGGTGTTTGATGGCCCTAGATCCATGGGATTCCCATCCCATAAGTGCTTTACTTGCTTCTTTGGACAGCATCAAAGCAAATGCATGAGTGTGTGGAGCATTTTCTTCTCCGTGACAAGAATACAGCATCATCTCTCCTGAATCTGTCCTTTTCTGTCTATCTTAGGCTACAATGAACTTCGCTGATTTCGAGAAGTGCCAAGTTGTATCTGCTCATTTCCAGATATTTGGCTGGTTCTCCAGGTCTCCCGCATTGCCCGGACATTTCATATACCTATATTAATTAATGCTCTGGTTGTCAGAAGGGGCATCGGCCTCGTGACTTCCGAAGAATCTGGGCTTTCATCATGAGACACCATAATTCTTCAACTCTGAGGACAGAGTTGAAGACAGATTTTATATGATTTAAGTTGTTTATTCTGGTTAGTGTTTTTTGGGAAGATTGTTTTCTTTGAGATGAGGTTGCCGACTCCGCATCCAACCCTCCTCCTTTACCCGGGTTTGTAACCGACAGTATCCCTAGAAGAGCTACATGAGGAGTAGAATAAGAGTTGGTCAATTGGACAAATTTTTAACCCACTACAGTTATGAAAACATGTGCTTCAGTAGTAGTGTTAATGACAGCAAAATAACCAAAAATTAATTTAAGAAATATGCAAGTTCAATTATTTTCCTCGTAAACTCTAGGTTTTTTCGTTTTACTGAAAAACTTAATAGATTAACTCCCACACTTACATATCTTTCTACATATATCTATATATTTATGTAATCTTCATAATACCACGTTTACATCGAATATAAATATTATAATAAGTGTTCAATAACATTTCTATCAATTAGAGCACATGAGAAACTACACCTTCAATGTCAATTAACGATTTCGATCACTAATTCAGTCCTGGAAGGCATGAAGATTAATTGATCATGACTGACAGTCATTTAAATAAACATAATGTTGAAACCGCATACTATTTTCAATGATGCGTATCATACTATCAACAACAAAAAAGATATGACAATATACACTAAAATGTAGAAGCCTACAATAACATAATATTTGTAAAATCATATCTTCATTTATTGGTCAGTAAGATGTGAAGATAATGCGAAGCGATGGATTGTTGGGTGTCTGCTTCTTATTACGATTATCATCATCATCAAACTAGGATAAGAAAATAACAGAATATTTGATCATAGACAATATGTAATAAAAACAATCCGAAGAGTAAAATTACGAAAAACGGTCAAATATAAATATTTACCAGTTACAGACAAATGATTAATCATTTCCTCTTGACGTTTCCACATAGCATGTAGTCTAGAATTTGCATTCCAATATAGAGCGGCTTGAATAAAACGAAAACGTTGTAATTTCCATTCAGATAATGGTTGAGGGTGATGTAGCATTGGATAAAGATACCTTAAACATTAAAAGAAATTCCATATCAGTGTAAATAAGACCAACAAATAATTAGTATTCCGTCGCGAAAACGAAAAATTTTTTCTCAAAACTAAGTTTTAAACGACTTAGAAAACAACAACATAAAAATAATAATGAATAGGTGAACCCCTTCATCTTACATAAATAGATAAATACATAAATTGATCTTGTTGAGATTCTTCGTTCCGCCTCCATCATTCTGAATCACCAATTCATTAGAGACAAACCTGATCTAATGGTAGAAATAGTATAATAGTACTTCATCAAGATATAAGCATCTCAATGACTGTATCCGAATTCCGGGTATAATTAATGCAAATGAAAAGCCTTAATTAATTGTTCACCTAAAAATGCTATCTACTGATTCATATGAATAGCCAACACTGTACGACCTCTTAATTAATACTAATTAAGTGACTGTACATACTTTGATATATTATCTGGATAATGGCGTGATAAATAACGTAATTAACATCTACTCAATGCATAAATATTTTGTTATATCGTTAAGACTGTGACTATAAAACCGGCAAAAATTTTTTGAATACTTTTCAGTATATACATTATTATTATTGCTCAAATATTTCATAATACATAAGGCAAAATATGGATAGGTAAAGAAATATCGAAACACTTAGAGCATTTACTACGATTTATAGATATAAATATGAAAAGTATGACTGCTTCTGCTTATTCCGTCACATGAACCGAGAGCGTTAGAAACGGACACATTAGCCCCTTCTTAGACTAAACCTTTCTTGATTCTCGAAAACCCGACGGAAAACAGAAAATAGAAGATATGACAAAAGTTGTAGTTGACAAGTTAGTTGATGTATAGAAAATAGATGTATATGTATGGTTTTAGAAGATCCTGGTTTTCTAGTGGCTTTGATCAATGATATTAAAGTCATTGAAATATCTGGTAACTGTATAGTCAAATTTCGAAACTAAAATTAATCACTCCTAAAGGTTTTTTTAGAATTTTTACGAAAATGTTAATTAGTCAAAGTATTTCCAAGTTTTCTCTGACTTTAAAACATTTCAAGGAATTGTAGATGACCAGTTAGTTAACCAATTCAACATGCATATTTTAACTAGTATTGCGAATTTTTAGTTATTATGAGAAAATTCGCGATATAACTGTTGACTGAGTCTAGTTTATATTCAGAGATGCTTAAAAAGAATACAGTTTCGTTGTGTACTTTATTCTTAACTTGTAACTTAATCCTATCATTGAATCAATCCGCTCCGTAAAACCGATAACTTAAATTCTTGGACAATCTAAAAAATTCACAATATAAGCATTATAGTTGGCTTAATCACGATTCGTTGTAACAGTATCGATGGGGCTCGTCGATTTGTCATCAGTGTACAACATATCCACTATACAGTTTACATAACGTGATAATTTATTAGTTCTTATTATTCATAACTTACCAATATAAAGAATTGGCGAATCGCATTGAAAATGCAGCTCTATATAAGAGTAAACTTACTAAACCGGAATAATCAAGGTATAAATCATGATTTACAGCCTAAAACAAATTGGAAAGATGAGGAAACTATTTTGAAGAAAACAACATAAACTCAAACATGGACAAAAAATAAGGCCACAATTTAATACATAAAAACTATAACTTCCATTAGAAAACTAATAAGTACAGTCTATGTACTTGATAAATAGCATGAAATGAAAAGTACAGAAGTAGTTTATAAAAAATAATTTTAACCATAATTTGTTTTGATCTGAAATATACTATACACCCAGCAAGATCGATGAAAGCGAAACATAACTAGGCTAAAGTTCGATAAAATGTCTACAAAGAATGAATCAATGACAAAGGAATCATAATATACACTTTAGAGTCTTAAACAGCGCTCAAGACCGTGAATTTTAACAGCACAAGGTGAAACGTTAAATAGAAGCATATGACATACTAGTAAAGGTACATAGTGCCAATTTTAGATATGGTAATTTCTACTTTAACAATTTAGACCAGAGTACATAAATTTAGTGTAAACACATCTGAAAAATTCCTTATTCAATCTTTAGCACCTAAATGAAAAATAAATAAAATCATACTTCAAACGACCCAAAGACTTAATTATTCAGAAAGACTAACTGAACTGATATATCGATATTTTTACCTTGACAGTTGTTCTTATTTGGATCGCCATGACATTCAGTGCACCTTTTCATAGTCTCTGATAGCACTTTTTATTATAAGGAAACGTGAAAGCTTAAGAACACGTAAATTTGACAAATAACTTAATTGATTTGACTTCCACAATCCTAAAGTTTGGTAATAAGACGAACGTACAAAAGGTGAGAATAAACAAACGTTTTTGTAAGTTACATCACTGACCGAACTTATCTAGACAACAGTTGAGAATCATGTGCACATAGTTAGAGAACTTAAGAAGCTAATTTCGAAGTTCTGTAGAGAAGTCGTGATCATTAGAGTACAATCGTGTCGGTTATGAGGCAGATGCAAACTAAATAGACCGAAAGATGGTTGACAATCATCAAAAATTAATAAAAATTAAACATGAAAATCATTGTCAGTTAAAAGATTTGAAAGTTAAATGTTCACTATGCGAACTGAATGTCCTATGATTGATTCCGAGGGGAAGTCAATGAAGGTTCATGCTGGGTCCCAGACTAAGAAGAGAACGCTGTCTAGTGCTTCTTGATTTTCAAAGGTTGATTAATTAAGATCAAGACATGATGTAAAATATTAAAATCCAACAAACCCTGAAACCCCCATGGCAAAACAAACATTCATTGGAACACAGTGATCGTTAGGTATTATAGTGATAAATCAAAAACTTTTTGTTACAACCCAACCCTACATTTCGTTATTGAACAATCGAATAGTAAATTAATATAACTATAAATTGTAAAAAAAAAGTTCTTAGTTAAATGAACGGTTGATTTCTGTCGACTGAACTAGAATATTCTTAAATTTAAACAAGAAAAAGAGGATATTCCTAGATTTTCATGTGTGATACCATTCGGATTTCTTATTAATATTGGGAGAAAAATACTAGATAATCTAACTAATAAGTCACTACATATGAAACGTTAAACACTCATTTATCGTGAGTCTAGACGAATTCGACATCCAGTGAAGATATTTCCCTAGGGCTGTTTAACTTGACCACACTGAATTTAGTCGATCGGTATAGGTAACACCGGTTGCACTTATCTACATCGTAAGTACATCCAACTATTGCAAGCTATATCAACTGACAATCTAGCTATTGCAGGAATAAGTTGTATTCTAAACGAATATCAATATTTTGTAATTTTCGTAAACAATGATTACCTTTCAAATAAAAAAAGAAGATGAAAGGGTACTAGTTATTAATAATTTTGGATTTGATACAGAGCATTATAGCATACAACATAGACCATCAAACAGATAAATGACCATAGGAGTTAGGTATTTGTGAATACAATAAAGATGAACGTTATCACAAAGACACATAGTACAATAAAATAGAGCACAATTAAAAGTACCTCAATTATTTGAGGAAGATATAAAAGAAGATTATCTGATGACAGTAATGACAATGCTCTAGTAGCCCAATGGCGTATACCTTGATCTGCAACATCGGATGAAAGCAGACGTAGAATGAGACCAGGATAAGGTACTGGAGTGACTGCTAAAAGACTGAAGAAGTAAAACAATATTAACTTGAATAAAATATCAGTTTTGCAATGAATTATAATTCGTCGTTGCGTAGAAAAGAAATGAAATGAATACCTTCAAATAGCGATTCAGTGATTCGACTTACTAAGATATTCAAAAAAATGTAAACAAGATAGTCGAATCACTAATTGTTAGATCTAATCTCCTAGTCCTTATGAACTTAAATGAGGCCAAGGTTGAAGTAAAGCTTGATGAAGCACAAGCAGTTATGTACGTAAATTATACAAAAATTAAATGTATTGCTGGATGATTGAAGCAAATATGGACATTATAGTCAAGTTCGTATCAATCAGCCATAATCAATGTATAGCTGCTAAAAACGTATTTCGATTTACGAAGAGAGATATCAAGTCAGGTGGGTTATTATGGTAGGAACTAATTTACCTATGGGGTATTTATAGGAATTGTATGTCGATATAAATTTTTTCCCAATTTTTGATAGTTCTTTTTATGCATAAGGTTTTCTCATCAGGAGAAAAACAGAGTTACAATTTGATAATGATAGGAAATAAAGTTGTGACTACAAGCACTAAAAATAATTCAGACACTCGCAGTCGTATAGGCAGGTTGACTATTCAATAAATTTAGACTCAATTGCACACTAATCAGAAGAAAAACTAGCCACATTTCATTGATTGACTGTTCATTGTTGAGAGAAAAATTCAATATTTAGTTGTAGAATATGATAATCTATCGATCGATGGTTTTGGTAGTCCAACCGCTGTATTACGAATCATATTTTAAACGCTACGTAACTAGCTTTAAGATGGTCAGATAAGTACCATCGTTAACCGCTAAACACAAAATAAATTTGGCTTAACGCCGAATCTGTAGTCGATAATTATTGAGTTACAACAAATTCAGATTACCAATCTGAGAACTCCTTAATATCGATCTTCTAAAGTGAAAATAAACAACTGCTTTTAAGAATATCTCAACGAAAGTAAAAATGCACAGGTAAATAATCAATAAAACATAGTCCACTGACAAGTATAAATTGAATCAAAGATTGCCAGGTTTGATATATCCATATCAAAGTGAGTGGTAATGTATCAACCAGGAATCGAATATACCAATAATCGATTTTTTTAAAGTATGATTCACATGACTACTAGGCAGTACAAACCTTATTGTTACATATTAACTATTACGACACGTTTTGTACACCCTAATATTTAGTAAATTAAACACTGAAAAGTTCATATACATAAAAAGCAATAAACCAAACTCCAATCACCTGTATATTTCTTTCAGTAATTTTCGCCAACACCATTTATCTGTATAACTTTTTAAATTCTGTCTTGTTGCTTGTGGCCAACTAACTAGACAACTGATAACAAATGCAATCATAGCATCAGGTACATCACATATAGAATACCGTAAATTCCATAAAACTTCAATAGCGATTGCAGGTGGACATGGTAGATAACAAGCGACTGAATTGACATTACATGTTGTTAAATTATTACTAACACTATTACTACTACTGTTACAACTATTAGTGTTATTATTATTATTACTAGAATTAGAGTTGTTGCCAAGATGGCCACTTGATCCACTACCACTACCGCTGATACCACTATTACAACTACTATTACCAATCACATTTCCGTTGTACTGATTAAAAGATGAATTCATAGAATTGAGTACAGCTAAATGTAAGACAGGGATCGGGACATGTTCTTGTCGTTTAGATAGATGCACTGATGATGATGCTGCACTATAAGCCATTAAACATCCATCAACAGATTTAAATGATAATTCTGGATTTAATATTTGCATGAAAATAGCAGATTTAGCTTCATTTATCGACTGTTTTGCATTAGAACAAAGTGAATGAAACGATGAAACTGGTCTGCGAAATGAAAAAAAAGAAGAAAAGAAAAATAACGACTTCATATATGATTTCATAAGAATTATAACATGTGCATTTCACATTTTAATGTTATTTGTTTTATAAACATGTAGGAAAATGCTTTTCAAAACATGAATGAATTTAATATCACCATATAGCATTTCGTTACATGACTTGGGCGCAATTTTTAAAACCTAAGAGCACCTAATAGCTCTTTCTTCTTAACTGTGCAAACTTAACAACAATACGCAACACCAAAAAAACTAGATACAAGACGTACAAATTACAGTTTAAACGATAATGATAACATTGTGAACCACTGGATTCCAAAATGTTACACTTGAAACAAAACCTAAGTTATTACCGTTCAGCTTTGATTTGATATCTTGAATAAGCAATACTGATAAGTTACAGACTATGACGAAACAATTATCCAAAATTCCATCAACATATAATTCAGACTATAAAGAAAAGTATGCTGAATGTTGGAATTTACACAGTAAGTGTGCTTTTTCGAAGCATCTATCTATTCAAGTAGATTAACATGAGCTAGTTAAACACTGTTCTGAACTCAAACAATAATATTTGACAAATATTAGAGATCTATAACAGTAAGAATGAATTAAAAGAAAATGAAATATCAACATATTTAAATTTATATTATGTAAATAGTTGAAAGCGAGATTTTACAGTTGTAAAGTAATAGTCTCAAAAATATAATAAGAAAGAAGTCTATAATACATGGACGAATCTAAAATATAAATTTCGAATATAATAAGATGATGTTTGTTATATATTAAAAGTACACTTTTACATGGATTAATTTTACTAAATGAATATTATTTATCTTCATTTAGTAAGCAGAGTTACAGGGATGAATGTAATCCATTAACGTGAAAATAGATTGATCAAGATATACATGAACAAGACTTACATTTCATCAGAGTTCTCCAATTCACTTTCTGAATGGATAATGACAGGGAATTCAATTTCATATTGATATTCAGGAAAACAAAGCTACAATCAAATAATTATAAATAAGCAAAGAAATACATTTATATACATTATTTACATTTTGATAGTGGATTATTAAAATACAGCTTCAAGCTAAACAGTCTAAGTCGCTTGCATGTTATATGCTACTCAAGAACAGATTCCTGAGTTAATGAAATAAGAATTGATGCACTAAGTAAAAAAAAAACACTGAAAGCAACTTACCTGTACGACTGGACATCCTGGTGAATTATTTGATTGGGACCATGTAGGCCGATATTCATGCATTAATTCAGATGGTGGCCAAAGACCAACAATCATTGTGTTTTGTTTTAATCGACCATTTATATCGAATAAAGGTAAATTCACCCAACCGATTAACGTCCCGTCAACTGTAATAGAGTTTAATTAGTTTTGTATATAATAATAACATTCAACTGGAAAACATATCAACCTGTAAAGGTATGCGTCAGTTGCCCAAGAGCTAATTTTTGCCTATTTGTTACAGAGCCTTTAACAAAATCCTAGGAAATCGTTTACTAAAGAATTATACTAAATCTTTGAATTCATAACACTTGAACAAAACACCAGATTCATATTATAGCTTTAAAATAATTTAAAATTCTGTGGGTATTTGTATAGACTAAGCAAGTGTTTAGCATGTGATTTACAGACTACTACCAGTCATCACTAACATATTTCATTAAAACAATTATAATATGGGAGAAAACGTTACACACACCGTTTTATGAGCGCAAACCACTGAAACGGAATAATTCATGAGCATTGAGAGGAAAAGATCGGCCTGAAAACTAACTAGTCATAGACAAACATCAACTAAGATAACACAAGCGGAAAATATAAAGCAATTTAAAGTTATTTCCACCTACTATTACGACGCTGGTAAACAGAAATAATCCTCAACACCATGCAACACGAAAATAAAATCCTTAAACCTCAACGTGAACATTCATTCAGTTAATTGTGATTTGAATATCATTTCCGAATTTAATTAACGTGTGGTCAGTACTGGGAAGTGGTCCAGTATTAACAGTCAGATGGACTGAGGTCTTGAGTAGAACCTGGGAACTGGACGTAATTCCATCCGACTGGTCTCAATCACTGATTGTGCCAGTCTATAAGAAAGGACAAAAGTCCTCTTGTGACAATCACAGAGGAATCAGTTTGACTAATATAGTGTCTAAAATATTAGCTTCAATAACACTTCGACGCCTAACCAAAGCTCGTGAAGAGCAGACTAGAGAAAATCAGGCCGGTTTTCGACCTGGATGTGGTTGTATAGACCCAATATTCACACTACGTCAGGTTCTAGAATATAGATACACATTCAGACGTCCCACAACCATAGTATTTCTCGACCTTAAGGTGGCATTTGACTCTGTTGATCGTGAGGTTCTATGGCAGTGTTTGTCACTGGCTGACTGTTTCTCACTGAAAGGAGTACCAAAGAAGTACATGAACGTTATACAGACTCGCTACTCAAACACAATCGGCCGAGTGAGAGCTTATGCCGAACTGTCATCAGAATTGATCAAGTGATGTTCGTTAGGGCTGTCCACTCTCTCCACTTTTGTCTAACTTTGTCGTTGACGTACTTTTAGAGATAACACTTTCCTCATCTAAATTTCCAGGGGTTGAACTTCTACCGGGAGATTCACTTGTTGACTTGGAATATGCCGATGACATAGTTCGGTTTGGTGAAGACGATGACAAAATGCAGAGTCTTCTGACCACTATGAGCAACAATCCAAGCATGGTCGGGATGCGAGTCTCCCCCTCGAAATGCAAAATATTACTTCAGGATTGGGTTGCATCGACACTCGAACTAATGATAGGGAGTGAAGTATTTGAGTGTGTCGAGCGCTTCATTTATCTTGGAAGTCTCATCAGCCCTTGTAGTCTGGTGTGTGACGAAATCTCAGCACGGATACACAAGGCTCGACTAGCTTTTGCCAACTTGCGTCATTTATGGCGTAGGCGAGATATCCGTCTATCAAACAAAGGACAGGTTTACTGCGCATCAGTTCGTCCCGTCCTGCTTTATGGCAGTGAAACATGGCCGGAAAGAGTAGAGGATATTCGTAGGTTACTAGTATTTGACCATAGGTGTCTTCGAAGCATTGCTCGTATATCCTGGGACCATCGAGTAAGTAATGCAGTTGTTAGGAAACAGGTACTAGGTAAGGATGGCAAATCAATTGATGACGTAATGAAACTTCATCAGTTGGGATGGCTGGGACAAGTGTTACGTATGCCTAACGACCGACTGCCTCGACGTGCGATGTTCAGTGGTATAGGAGTAGGTTGGAAGAAAACTAGGGGCGGCCAGACCAAAACGTGGCACAAATCTATGAAGTCACTGACAAGTTGACTGAGTCATGTTCGTAGGTGTAGACTACCTGGTTGGAATCCACAAGATGATAGCGACCGATGGTTAGAGACCTTAAATGACATAGCTCGAAATCGTTTGCAATGGCGCAGGTGCATCCACTCTTTGTGTTCTCCCAAATTCTAATCTTCTGAATTCTTCATGTCCCTTTTCTCCTCTTTCCAAATTTATTTCACTGGATTATACTCCTTGAATAACATCTTTAAACCCTAGTCTTTTCGACTACTGATCATACTTTTACTACCTCTACCACTATGGGATTTGAATCGACAATTATATCTCTGTGATAATGTGGTATGGAAAGTCGAATTGATGTACGTACGTACGTACGTACGAAGTTCTACGTTGTTGCTGACTGACTGGGCAGACATAATATGACGTCCAAATAAAGCAGGCGATCGATTATGTTATCATTCATCTGGTCATTTTGTAAGAAAAACATAAGGCTTTATTATTTATTTAAAACAATCAGGGGAAATCGGCGACTCCTCGTTTTCTAATTGCGCAGATAACGTTAGGATAATTGGTATAAACATAACAAGATGAATTAAAAGTCATTAATGTTATGAAAAGTAAAATAGACTCATCATTAGTGGACTCAGTAAATCAGTGACAAGTCTTCTACTTGAATGCTAGATACAGTTCCTAAGCTCTTCTAGAAACCCCCAGGCTAAATCTACTCAGCGATTTGAACACGAAAGAAAAGGAGCGAAATATGGAAGAAACTTTTTATTCCAAAGATTCATTTGTGTACAGAAAGTCTAGGGTTTTTATAGTATTTTAGATGGCCTTGGGTTTCCAGAGACTTCCTGAACGCTACTAAACATGGTAAAAGTATTGGTGGTCATCAATTTGACATGTGACTTTCCACTTTCTAGACGTTTCTAGCAAACGTTCTGGTAAATGCTGATTGGATAAGATGCTTCTCAGTGTTTTCAGTCTTTTTTGGCTTTTTTCGAGTTTTCTGGATCTTCACCAATAATCAGTTACCCCATTAAGTGGTGACAATAAAGTAAAATTCATATCAAATAGGGCTGTGTTTCTTCCCAGCTTGTGACACTGCAGCAACTATAACATAACCAGGAATTCTATTTACATTTCCCAAATCTCATGATAATCCCTAAACCACTGGTTTCACAAACCATAATACGTAGTTTCGCAAATGTATAATGAAAAATTCCAAGTGAATATAAAATATAAGCGTGCAAATCGTATTTATTAGTTTATATCTCATCATATCAACTAACCATCAAAATTGTCCATATTCAATTTCTTACACCAAAATAAACTAATAGCTAACATTGCTTCTCGTGGAAGTTGACTAATAGTGAAACCTATACAAATGGACAATAAAAAGGAATTGCATAAGTAGTGAAAATAAATAATATTGTTTATGTATTACATATGTTTGTTCATAATCAAATAATATTTAGACGCCGATCATTAATAAAAAAGAAATTAGGTTTAATTAAGAATATTTTATTTACTAGTAAAGAAAAAGACAACTGTCTACAATAAATACCATTAACACCATTACAATTATTTAAGCTGTAATTGTGTATCAATGAGCAAATACTGGAATTCTTACATTTGAAAACATTGCCGAAACCGTATTATGAGTCAGTGTTTGATTATATAAATAATTGTAAAACAAAAAAGTCAAGATTCATACTATTCTAATGTTAGGAAGATGCTGGATCATATTTTTAATTATCGATAACATCTGTTGGGGATTGAGTTATTCCATTGATTGACTACACTTCGATATGTAGACTCTTGGATACTGACAATGTTGTCTAGAAATTACAGAACTTTTATGAAAAAACGGTGTAAAAATTGATTTCGTTTAAGTTTCCAAGTAGGAACTTTTATTGAAAAGTTTCGGATTATGACGAAACAGAAGTACTATTTGGCTGTTAATATTTTTTAAAATCTGATAACGACTCATGATGAAAAATATCTTCTGAGTAATTATCTCAGAGCTGAAGAGAAGAACTTATGTTTCAGATATAAAACTAACGTTCGTTACTAGTCGATAATGTACAGCTAAATTGTTCATGTCATGTCATTCAATCGATTGTCAATACTGAATTTTGTAATTTAACTTAAAACACATCAAAACTAGTAAATGTATTTGATGAAGGAATCAAAAATTAAAATGAAAACACCAAGAAAGATTTGAATGAAATTTTTTGCGAAATAGTTATGACCAGATAGCATAACATTTCACTATTAATATGAAATCTTTTCAACGAAAATACAGTTACGACTATTAATAAGAAATAAACAAACTCGCATGATGAACACATTGCATTATAAACAGAGTACAGTTAAACTGATCATGAGGTGTATATATATGCGTGTAGTTTTATAAATAAATGGACTAATGGGTCAGGTGAAATACATGTATGATTGGTTACAAAAAATCATTAAAAATGATAGACGTAATAATTTCCGTAAAATAGCTGTTGAATAGTGAAAGTATAAAGTGAATTTAGATCATGAAAACAAACCACCAGTATCGATTTCATTAAGTTAAATTTAAAAAAACGATCTCACCTAGATCACCTATGTGTAAATACTGCGCAAAACAGTGTACACTAAGGCAGAATAACGAAATCATGGATGAAATATAACTAAACACTCTGTTGGAATTGTATAACTTTTTAATTTTAGAGACTGTTATAAAAACTATGTCACATGTTATTCATCATGGTGTAAGCATTGTTTTCGAATTCTTCTAGCTTTCGCATGTTGTGTCAATACGAAAGTTTTTCATTTGACGTTATCTGAAGAGGCTACGTGTTCTTAACATTATTATTATTCACATAACAAGACGCAAACACACTAGAATCGATGTACGCAAATGAGAGTACAAAAGTTCCATTATATTGTATCTAGCATAAAAACAATTTGACGAACAGGTTTAAAAGGCTGATCAAAGCAAAATTCAATGCTTTTAAAAATGTAGATTATTTAGTGTTGTAAAGACACTTATTTTCTCACAAAAATTTACCTAATTTTACGAAATTTTACTTATTTTTTTTAATGAATGGATATACATCTTGTGAGGTCTACGAAGAAAGAGTAAAGGGAGTTTTTCAAAATACTACACTCTAAGAATTTTATGCTGTACTAAGCGTATTACAACAAAGAGTATTAAAGTAAACAATCGCTTTCAATAACACTTTCATCAGACTCTACGGCTATAAATCCAAAAGTATTAATGAGTTAACTTGGCTTACATTAGGGTAATTTCATTCTTAGCTCCGATTTTGCTCCTTTCCCCTTCATCGTAATTTGCGCTCCCTTCTAAGAAATTTGCCTTATTCTTAATTATATATTCACCTTGTTTATTTTACATGATATTGTAAATAATAATTATTCTTTATATCATTACTACAATAATTACAGTCATTATCGATATCATCATAACTATGATACAACAATTCCTATTTTGTATTAATTTTTTTACATACGATTTCAACCTATTTATTTGGACTTAGCACCTTAAAACATAATTTTTCTTACCGTTTTATGTATGACCTTTACTTCACATTACTAATAATATCATATTGTTTTGTCAGTAATTTGTAATTTTTTAAGACTCAATCTACCTGAAAGTTGTCATTTTCAGCTTAAAACACGAACCAATTTAAATAATCATAAAGATTTTGGATTTATAATTGTAGAGCTTGATAAAGAAGTTATCAAAAACGGTCGTTCGCTCTAATATTTTTGTTCTTGAGTATTTTCCGAGAAGTTTTAAGTCGCAAAATATATAATACTGAATAGAATTATTATTATTATTGTTATTGAAAAGCCAATTATGATTGAGGTTGACTTATAATCCGATTGTAAATTGAATGATTTTCATTTTCATTTTTAGGACATGATTTCAGCTACATACTCTTAACTTACTATACAATACTGTATGTTAACTTGAAAAAAACATGCTTTCTAACTTCTAAAAGATGATCACTATCAAATTATATTTAAAAAAAACTGAAATTATTTAATATAATGGTCAGCTTATTTTACAGTGAGAAAAATCTTTGGTGTTAAGTGAACGTGATTAAATAAATCATTGTAATATTTAAAAGGTCAACGACAGTATATTTTAGTAAACCAGTTAGGTAAGGGTCAGTTTAACAGATAGTTCATAAAGATATCGTAAATAATATTTGCCATTGTCTTCTTGACTTAGTAATTGGATTATCAGTATCTCACTTATTAGTTATAACTATAATTATAATCTATACATTTATTTTGTTTTCTATACAGATTTTATGATTGTGTGAGAAATTGGAATGAAATCGATACATTCTCTTAATTAAAGAGTTTTACATAAAAGTTTTTACACATGGTCAATTCTTCGGTAAACAAAAAGTATGATATTTATTGAAACAGTTTGGTACATTAGATCAATGAGAAATGTGATCAATGAGAATTATTTACATGTACAATCTATTGATTAGAAATGGAGTGCTATAACCTAGGAAGTCACTGTTCCGTTGACCTGATAACATATTTCACGGAAGTGAGTTAACCCACCGTTCGGTATCAAATGGATAGTAATCTTATACACTTGTGTTTGACTGGAAATCTGCAAGTTTTAAAGAGAGTAATCAAATGTCTCAAATTTCTCCACTATGCTAAACAATACTTGTAGTGTCAAAGAAATTTAAGATTGGATCTCGTCTCTTGTTTTCTCAAAAAAACGGTTATAGAATTATGCTTCAAAAGTTAAACATACTTGGAAATTTAAACCACTGGTCAAATTGTAAAACTTTAGGAAAACCGGACTGAATTGTCTGATAACGACCAGGATCACTGATGAAATAGTCTCTAGTGCATTTATTTTGACTGTCACGTGATAAATGATTGTTAGTCCAAGAAATTTCCTTCGCGTGATTTTTATAAGGTGATGATCTATAATGATTGTCATTTATATTGTCATGATGTGTAGTCAATGCACTGGGATATACCTTGCTTAATGGTCGTCCAGCGTACACTAAACCAAGACGTACACAATAATAGCCATCTGTTCTGGAAAATATGGATATTAGAAAAGTAAATTCAACAACTGAGACTTGTCAAACAGACAATAAGATTTTATTGTAAAAAAGATAAACAATGAGCATTCAAATAGACAGAGAACTATCTGAATAAGTGTCTTTTAATAAAAGTTATCATCGGACAAATAAATTCTATGTTATCGAAATTATTCATCAGATGATTTATTGTGCTCGTGTCATTACATCTGGCTAAGAAATTTATGTTGAATCGATGTTAAATACACAACATCGTTACAACATTGCTTATTATTGATTGAACCGATAAAAATTTACAAAATAATCTAAAAACACACAAATGTAGTGAGTCAGTCGCATACAAATTAGAGTCTTATGCACGCAAGCATCGAAAGAAGCAGCTATATGTCTCGTTAATACAACGATAGGGAATTAATAAGATGAAAATGAGAGGAATGAATGTCATATGAAACAAATTCGGAACAAATTACTAGTTTCAAGACACATCATGAAAACTCATAGGGGTAGAAAGGAACGTTGGGTTTCAATCAATTTGTCATGAGAAAACAATAAACCAAGTAAACTCAATAGTACTTTCGAAGTAATTTGAACAACATTTATCAGAAGTGTATGCACCACAACTATCCAACGCCTTTCAAATTTTGATGCGATACTATGAATATTTATATTAACATATTCAGAAACCTTATCACTATTTCATAAAGAGTGAATACATATTTCTTAGATTCATCCCTCTTTAGATATTATGCTTGAAAATTTAGGAGTAAATAGATACCATTATCCAGCTACAAGTTGAAATATCATCGGTTTACGCATTTTTTCGTGGAACGAACTCATCGTTAATGTGAATTCGAAAGTCGTATAATTGGAATTAATTGACAAACTGAGAAATGATCACCGTCACTTTCATTAATAGTGTGAATAAATATCAGACCATTTGATCAACTATAAAAGGCATTCACTTTTTACAGCTGAACTGAATAGTCAATTATTAATAGAAAATCTTGTCAACCTTCTCATAAAAATTTCATCTATTGCATTTTCAGTTTACCATTTCTTTACTGATAAAAGTGATTTTAACCAGAAAAAATTCTAATCTTTAAGTGTAAAGATCTTTATACACTCCGCATAAAATGCACCGTAAACTAACATCACGCAATTTCAGTTCAAAACTTTCACAATAGTCAACTGAAAATATTCGATTAAGGGGGAACTTTATGAATATTGTAAACTAGACGACATACTTTTAGATAATCTTAATAGATTACTCATTTTTTTCCAACAGTAAATTTACTCTAATAATGTTAGCTAATTATATAATTCAGTAATATCAAAACAAAAAAGTATAATCAATAGTGAATAGGTTAAATGTCATTAAAATGAACAAGCAAATAAAATAACAATCTCAAAAGATAAATATTAAAATTCTCTTTAACAAAACAATTGTGATGATAGAATTGAGTTGATGCGCTGTTATCTTTTTAGGCTAATGACCATTGTTATCAAAGCTAAATATATGAACTTCAAAAACGAATTTCACTCTGATAGCATATATTTGAAGATTTGAAGTACAATAAGTGAAACTGTATCCTTAAAAGTGATTAAACAGTCAGATTTACTTTAAGATGAGCAAATTATTAAATGAATTAACATGTCAGTTAAAAGGTCTAAGAGGATTAATTCTTGTTCGTCACCATTGTCGTAACTGCCAAATATACTCATCAATGAAACTACTTGAAAATGCTTTCTACCTTTCAACAAATGATTAACTGATGAACATAATCTACTTTAGTTTGGAGATCCGAATATTATAACTAGTACATATATCTAGAGTGTAGCTCGAAACAATGTAAGAGAACATGCATATAATAAATTGGGTTTTTTTCTTTTTAAAATAAAGTTCATATTTAGAAAACAATTTATCTTAGATTGATATGGCAGTATGTTAATAATTACTGCACCTTTGTACATATAAAAAGTTTGACGATTAAATAATTAACACATGATTAATAAAGTCAACACAATGACGAAAAATCGATTTTTATGCACATAAGTTTAAATTATAAAGACATAGAAACAGTTAAACGCTGACGACAACCTACTCACTATAAACTGAACAAGTTGATTAATTTATGTGAAAATAATTTACCTTGTTGACGATGTATTAGGATTGGTTTGACTAGGAGACGATGAACCAGATAAAGATGAATTAACAGTTGCATTGTTACTGATTACATTTGAATTATAGGCTCCAATTGTTTTACGTGGTGGAGGATTGTGTATAGCGATAAGCCCGACGACTATAGCATCTAAACAATCGATGGAACTTTTCACTTCTTTTTTTTGTTCGGCTATGGAAAGAGAAATAAAGTTCATAGTTTACTGATGGGCAGTTCAAAACACTTGATAAGACAATTCAATCAGTCAAAATAATATACACACATACATAAATTTACTCCTACACTAGCCAGTCGCAGATAACGATTCGCATACTGAAGTTTGGTCTAGTTGAAACCTTGATGGAATCATTACGCTGTATACAACGCATGAAGTGTGTTTTTTCGTTCGTGCTTCCGAAATATGCATTTTTCCAGGCTGAATCTGATACCCTCTCTCTAGTTAGTAAGGCTGGAGGGCAGTGGACTAGCTTAACTTTTATTGTTGTTATTTTCCTGAATTTCGTTCCGTTCCCCGGTCCTAGATGATATTGTAATTTCCTCAAACATAGCACACCCACAATTTAGACAGTTGTTATCTCGATTACGAAGGCGAAACCATTGCTTGAAAAAACTTCTTGTCTATATGAACAGATAATTGAACAAAGTAATTTACACTGAATACACACAATATTCTTCTTTTAATCTCGTCTTTCTGGTTGTTTATTTCCATATAAAATAGGAAAACTGAATCATAATGAATCCAAGTTACATACAATCTACTTTTCAAACTCATGAATGGATTATTCACAAAAAGTGATCAAAGAAACTTTCTTGCTACGATAAAGGCTCTTCAAAAATAAAATATATTGGCTGAGAAACTAATTAATTTGGTGGTATAAGAGACAAAAATTACCAGGACACAAATGAAGCACAAATAAATAAAGTACACAATTCGGAGATTAAATTAATTACTGATGGCGATTGAGACCAAGACCGAAATATTAATATTCCATGGACATAGCTCATATAGTAATAATTAATGTACGGCACCAATAAAGTTTATACATATATATAATTATTAAGTACCTAGATTATTTATACTTACATTCCTTTCATCATAAGTTTTTGATTAACCCATTGACTACAGTTGTATGAAATGCTATTCTTAGTTTGTTGCCAGTTTTATTATTCATAGGCTCCTTCAATCATAGCCACGTTTTGAAATGATCATGTATAATTTGTTATTATTCATTTTATGTTGTGATGTGGTCGTGCATTTCTGTATATAACCTAAGTATGCTTGAAGTATAATATTCACGTAGTGGAGGCTGATTACTGTGCTCTGGACTCAACAGGTAAGACAGCGAGATAAGCTACTGTAACGAGGGCCAATAAATACTTAGCAGTGAATCAAGGATACTAGTGCTGGTTGTCTTCCCATTGGTTGGCTCAGTGACAAAGTCATAGAAATCGATATTCTGATTGGTGGCTTTGTCACGTGGTGACAGATTTGCACACCTATGTGAATTCGACAAATTGGTTATAGGCCGCACAATATTCCCACATAAACGCATGCACAAAGCTAAATGGGTCTATTCGAATCACACCACACACAACCAGATCGATAATATTTGAATCAGTAAAATATTCACAAGGTCAGTGGAAATTGTGAGAACCAGGAGAGGAGTTGACATAGCTTCAGATCACCACCTTGTTGTGTCCGAGATTAAACTGAAGCTAATGTAGCATTAGATAATTGGACAAACAAAGTTACAAATGTTCGAAACGGCCTTCAAGATACTGAAAAACGTAACCATTTCAAGATTTTTGTTTATTTATTTATTTGAACACATAACTATTAGTACAGGAGGGCACCATATATATATGCGCCACACAAAACAATGAGAATTGGAAGAGAGAAAAAAGAAGGTAAGGAGCGTAAAAAAACAATAACGAGCAGAGTAGTGTAACGTAGTGTAATAATAATAATAATAATAATAATAATAATAATAATAATAATAATAATAATAATAATAATAATAATAATAATAATAATATGGAAAGGTAAAACCAGAAGAAATCCTTCAGTTAAGGAAGATACAACCACTTTTGATGAAGAAAGTAAAAGAAGGTTACAGCAGGATCGCCACTGGCTTCTATTCTGAGCCATATCTGATAACGTCTCTAGCCACTGTGTCGCACCATCTCTAGAACCCCAACCACGGAGTCGTGAAGCACCAACACAAGCCAGTCATTTGCAGCTTTCTTTCGTACCATGACACCATGTCATACACTGACCACCTCTCCGCTTTTCCTAACCAGTCCCAGAGTCGGCAAATAATGCACAGCGAGGAATTCTCCGGGACGACATTTGTAGAACGTGTCCAAGCCACCAAAGTCGGTGTTTCAAGATGGTGACACTGATTGCATTATCGTCTCTGTGCCCGAACACACGATGCCGAACCTCTACATTACTAACACGGTGTTGCCACTGGGTGTCAGCAATCCTTTGGAAACAGCGATGATCAAACACAGAGAGTCGTCTAACATCCTCAACTCGGAGAGGCCAGGTTTCACAAGCATAGAGCAAAACTGTTCTCACTGACGCGTTGTAGATCCGACCTTTTAAAGCCAGACTAATATCACGAAGGTGCCAAAGATGTCCAAGATTGGCATAAGTCGCTGTGGCTTTCAATATACGTGCATGGATTTCATCACTCACGCCACCACCAGCACTTATACAGCTACCCAGATACACGAACTTCTCGACTACTTCTATCTGCTCACCATCCAGGGTGAGTACAGGATTAGAATCCTGCCAGTCTTGTAGAAGTACTTTGCAGTTCGAAGGTGCAAAGCACATACCATACCTACGGACACTGATTGCCAACTGATTAAGTGCGGATTGCATGGCTTGGGCATTATCGCACAGTAAGACAATATCGTTCGCATACCCAAGGTCGATAAGTCTTTCTCCAGGCAACAGATCCACATCACCATTACTTACATTCATCAGAGCTGTTTCCAGAATGTCATCGATGGTAAAGTTGAAGAGGAATGGTGAGAATAGGCAACCCTGTCTAACCCCACTGCTCGAATGGAACAATAGAGAAGAGTGATTGTATGCCCTCACTCTAACCGAGGTGTTTGTATATAGGGTCTTTAAGATGTTAATAAACTTCTCAGGCACACGTTTTTTCAATAGAGACAATCCCAGAGAACAGTCCTGTCCGCCGAATCGAAGGCAGTCCTAATGTAAAAAAACACTACGATTTTTCGCCTTTGATAAGTATGGCCGTGTTCTAACATTTGGTGGAGGGTGAAGATATGATCAATACATCCTCCACCAGAACGAAATCCAGCCTGCTCCTCGCCAGTGAATGTTCCTGGGGTTTTGAACAACCTACGAAGTATGACAGAAGACAATAGTTTGGACGCGGTCGGAAGTAAACTTATCCCCCGATAGTTGTTACAGGAACGACGTGAACCCTGCAAAAAGATAGGGACAACTATCGACTCATTCCATGACGTTCGTACACTCCCTAGCTCCCTGACCTTTGTAAACAACGTTGTCAGTTCCTTAGCCAGAAAGAGCTTCCGGTAGTTACCAGATGCAGCTGCTGCTTCCAGCTCATTAGCACGCTCCGACCATCAGGCTTCACGGTCCTTACGCAAGCTCTGCTCAATTTCATTACGTAACATCCTTCGTTTGTGGTCAAACTCACGGTCACCTGTAGTATACCGACGGGCTTCAATGAGTTGTAAGGAGCCTGAAGAAACCCAGTGCTTATCAGCAGGACGTTTCGCGAAGCCACAAGCAACTTTATTCGCCATTTTTTTTGGTGTCATGCAATTGCAACCTATGCTCATCTATACTTTTCGGTGGAATGGTAACTAACCTAGAAGCTAGCTCGGTTTGATACTTAGTTGCAACAGAAGCTGCAATCAATTTACTGACATCACTCCGTTTAGGATGATGAATTCGTTGGTCACTGAAAAGTAAGGTAAGATTGGCGCAAACAAGGGCATGATCAAAGTCCAGATAGGTACTCCAAAAGGAGCGGCAGTCTTGTACACAACCACGCCAGCGGTAGCTGATCGCGATGTGATTAATCTGAGTCCAGGCTTGAGATGCAGAATGAGAACGCTAGGTGGTACATTGGCGATGACTGTGCCGGAAGTTAGTGTTCGCCAGGAACTTGGTTGTGTCCTGTGCACAGTTGCAGTAGACGGTCCCAGCTGTCTGTCCTGCGACTAACAAGTCCCCATCGGCTACCTAAACGACTCTTTTCTGCGCCCAGACGCCAGTCCTGAGCATTCAGGTCTCTGGTTAGTACTACAATATCTGTCGAACGCACTTTCCGAAGAAGAACAGTTAACTGGTGGCAGAATTCATTCTCGATTGCATCCGGGCTGCTATGTGTCGGGGCATAGGCGGAGATGACGAGAAGATATCGTTTCTCACACCGATCTCTTCTCACTTTGATGGAACTTTCTAATCTAACAGTGCATAACCGACTGTTAATGGGGATCCAATCGATTAGTGCTGCCTCTGCTCTAGCGCTTAGAGCGACACCAACGCCAGCAAGACCAGACGAAGATGCCACTGGGTCCCCGGATAAACGCACATAAAACAAGCATTTTGAAGTGGCAGATAGAGAGCGAATTTGTAGCACTTCACCAGAGTCTTGAATACGGGTCTCGAATAGACAGCAGAAGTCGATATTAAGACTTTCCAAAAACATAGCTAGCTCTATCTGTTGTCCGACCTGGATAAGTGTGCGAAAGTTAAAGGCAGGCAGTTTGAGTGCTGCACGTGGTTTCAGAAAAACTATTTCAGTATTCGTATTTGATGACAGCACACAATTTTTAACCAGGCAGTGACTCGAGAGTGTTTAAATAGAACCGAGTTTCCACCATAGGCGAGCTGCTGTATACGTCGGAAAATAAGGATACACAGGATGGGAATAAAAGAGAGTGAATAAATGACGTAAAAATAGTAATAATAGCTACAATAGTGATGATAATAATAATAATGTTAATAATAATAATAATAATAATAATAATAATAATATGATTCGTTTTGATTGTTAATCGAAGCAAGACCACGAGACGCAAGAAGTGTAAGTAAGTAACCTGCTAAAAGATATTCGGTAACTTTAGTTTAAGTCATAATAGATCG
This sequence comes from Schistosoma margrebowiei, assembly GCA_944470205.2. Lineage (NCBI taxonomy): Eukaryota > Metazoa > Platyhelminthes > Trematoda > Strigeidida > Schistosomatidae > Schistosoma > Schistosoma margrebowiei. Next base: position 46,364,853 of record OX104028.1, read on the forward strand.
AATCTATTATAAAACAAGGTCATGTCAATAAATTTGTTATGAGACATCAGTATAGAGAAACAACAGAAAACTAGCTTTAATACTCTCAAATGCACACATACATATACACAACTTACACTGTTGACGATCATTGAAAAATTCACCATCAACATCATCCGCTATGAGCATAGCTTTAGGGCGTCCATTTTTGGTATGATAAAGCTGTTTATTAGTCAAATAACTAAATGAGTCATTCGATACACTATTGGATAAAAAATTACTATTCCCAATTAATTGAGGATTTACTGAGATATTAACTTGACGCCATATAAAAAATGCACTTAGTTGACAGAGAAGATTTTTAGTCAACGATAAAATCAAATTATGTAGCTTCTTTCTTGATTGCGGCTTTATATCACGTTTTAAATTGACTAGCGTTTTGCTTGTGTTTTTAAGGGTGGACTGAAGATTGGATACAGGTGTTGGAGAATTCTGGAATAAAAAGAAATTGAAAGGGATAAATTCGGACCAATCAACCATATAGAAATGTAAATAAAATTCCAACATAACAGTCAATCTAAAACATGATAAACAAAGATACTTCAAATTTTGAACAGTAAAGCAATCTAGTTTTATGGCTTTTCATGTAATATTACGTAATGTGTACCTTAATCTAGAGCCACAGTTCAATGACCACATTTACGTCTCAGCAATACCATTCAGTCAGCATTAATGACCAGGAGAAGAGAACAGTTTGTATTTTCACACTATACAATGACTCCAGTTAGACCATCACCGAAAACCAATGAACTAACAGACAGCTATTTTGTCCTAGAATGTTACCTCACAGTATAATCTACAAACGCTAAAACCCAAGGATTTAGAAGTCAATTGCTTTTCGTGATGTACGAGAGTCTTCGGTTCTATATCTGGTAAAGTCATGTATGAGCACTATTCAAGCTCTAATAACTACAAATGCTAAGTGTCCCCTGGTTTTCACTGTTTGCCAAACTAGGGTCTATATGTGAAATAAAACCTACTGAATTCGACAATTTCCACCAAAGCCTGATCTAAAAGGAAGGGGGTAGTAGTTACTAAAGATAATCAACTCGTGAATTTGTGATGTCAACTCAAATCTGTGTAAAAATGTTTCACGCATTTAGTTTCAATACTGAAATATCCATTTCGTAATAAGAATTTTGTGGACTGCTTCAATTATTTAGTCTCTTATGATCAGAAAATATAAAGAAAACCTCAACTATCATACAAAATAGAAAGTGTTGTGAAAGGAAATAGACTTGATATAATTTTCTGTGAAATCAGACTCAATTAAGTTCCTTGAAGGATCTAGTAGTAATATATATAAACTTTAAAAGTGACTTTGTCATCAGTACCGATGCTAACCAGTAAAACAATAAATGCGTCATAAGTGAATTAATTAATTAACACAATATGACATGACTAGACATTAGAAAACGATGGAAACTATGATAATAGTGAATAAAGTAGGTGCGAAATATTAACTTAAAAACTAGGACAAGCAATTTCATAAATCTACCATAAAACATAAGAAACATATGTATAATGTAACAGCGTTTTTTTCAAATCTGAATAAGACAGTCTTCCAGTAAAGATTATTGAACTGATTGTGGAATCAAGATTTCCCAGTACTTGAAAATATACTCAAATTGATGTAATATATGTTGTTGGTTTCGATATTTCTTAAAAAAAATAGAATCTATCCATTAAGGAAACTCATAAATTTTGAAAGTGAAAATTGTATTTCTTTTTTAAGTACTTGTCCAATAATACAAGGCAATAATATGCCTACTGTTTCATGAGTGAAACACTAAATTGATTCATTAGACCCTTCGATCTCTACAACAATAATCCAGAACCCTAGACATGTGTATCGCCGTCTAAATTCAAACAGGAACATGAAATAGAAATTTAAAAAAGAGATAAAAGAAAAAGGACATTAAATAGAACACTTAAATAGAAAACAAATGCAAAATAAATACAATGTGAAGAGGATATAAAATGTGTAAGCTCATAAAGAACGTTGAAGATCGGACGAAGATTAGATACATTCACTGAATTTTCGAGCAATAGCTTTAAATGGCTCACAGACATCAACCAAAATCCGTCCACTTTAGAGTATAAATACTTTATACATTGTGTCACAAAAAATTTGAAACTGCTTATTCTATGATTCTGTTAGAAAGTCATTATGTTATTACGTTACACATTTTGTGACGACTTGTATCAAAATATATGAACAAGAAGATTAAATGACTTTCTTCGTCTACATAGAGTGAAATTCTGTCACAGTGGCGCAGTTGCATTGATTCCCTACGTTCTTCTAAGTCATTAGTTAAACATCGTTTGTAAATTTGCATTCCTCAAAGCCAGCTCTCAAGTTAAGATCTACATCGTTTTTGATATTATTTAAAGTAATATACTGTTCATCTTGATGATTTCTTATTTCTCTCGGCTGACATGGAGCGTATACATATCGAACCAGGGCACACATGTGCTAAATCACATGTTAGTAATGACTGACTGACTTGAAAATTCATGTCCAAAAACAACAATCACATGGGTGCATCATACATTTACGACTAAAAGAAGCTAAGTGCATCAAATAAGAGTAACTTTTAAATTTTTAGTAAGTTGAAGAATCATCCTTCAATGAAGATCCAACAAATTAAAATGGACATGTACCAAATAGCCACTCAAATAATTTGCTAGTATACAGTGTCCCAACTCATTCGTCAAGCAGTAACATGCTTTGTAGTAATACATGATGTCTGAAGATTTCACATTGAAATAAATCGATAAAATGTATTGCGGACAATTAAAAAAATAAAGATTATATCAATCTACACGACTGGATAAAATTCAGTGACAATTAGGTTAACATAAGTTGATGATTAGAATTATTTATTAATAATTGACGTCTCTGAACTAATCGATTTGAACGATTACTTACCATTACATGTAAAAAGACTTCTGATATGCTCGCGTTGGATACACCAAGACAACATGAATAATAAATGAATATACGAGCAGCATATTTTGTATGACAAATCTAATATTCTATGATTGCATAATAAAATTTGAATAGTACTCACCCTAGTCTGTTTTCGCTTATAGGATGATGAAAACCAATTTTCCTGTGTAGTACTCTGTTGACTATCGCTACGAAAGCTGTTAAAATTTTTATTATCGTGACGCTTGAAACCGGTTACTTTATTATTTAAACCAATATCATATACAATATCCATTATACACACTTGTATGTTTCCTAATGCATTGATAACATCAGAAAAAGCCATACCATAACAGACAGCTGCTAAAACAGCCTTTACTGACTGACATAAACTTGAACTGGCACAGTGAACATCTTTTAACCACGATTCACTATCCACCTAGAAATTAGTAAATAATAACAAAATGGTAGCAAATAATTAATACATGAGGATAAAATGAAAAAAATCCCCTAAAAGCACTAATTTAGATGGTTTTTCGCTTAGAGTAACGTTTTAATATTTCCTGATAGAAATAAAGAGAATCCAGCAAAGATATTTAGAGTCTCAAATCACTTTATGGTGTAATCATATCTATTTTTCTATAGATTTATATATTTACCATACAACTATAAATACGAATGTAAATGATTCCGTCGAAAAGATTTTCTTCGCTGAATTCTCTTTATCTTCAATGACACAATTGGTTATTTGTATTTCCTTAAAGATTTATGACAGAAATTAATAACAATAGGATACTTTCTAACAGTCAGAGAATAAGACACATTAACATTTTCCTACTTTAAGATCGTGGACAATCGCAACTTCCCTCCCAAAATTTACGTTTACATAAGCACTAAATTCACTATTACCTGATAACACTGTACAAATAAAACTTTAAATCAGTCCATATGATAATGACTAACAATAATTCTTAGCTTTTTGCTAAGTTTACCAAAAACTATCTAAACTGTTAGTCAAAAACCAGTTCCAGTTGCACATAAGGGGTTCACATGCAAACACTTGTCGAAAAGTTCACTTGGAAATTTAATTTGAAAAGTTAAATAAGCATTTCAAGATGTTCATAACGTGTAGCTTAGTAAAACAAAACCAATGCTACATTATGGACTAAAAAGAGTTAACACCATTAACAAAGTCAACTTGCAGGTCTATATCTTGTACAAAAAAGCTATCACAATCAGACAAGATCAGGTGATTGAATTGAAAAAACGGTTGAATAGAACATGATCTTTGGATTTGTGATAAAGTATGAAATTTCATCATTCCGATTACAATCATTGCAACTACTTATTAAGTCCTATTGACCGCATATTTAAGCTTCAAAATTTGTTTTAAATAATTATTCAATAAAGCCAACTAGTTCTTATCAACACTAAATATGTTTAATCTATAAAAAAAAGGAAGCATTTATTTACCTAATAATGAACTGTGCAAGGTCTTTTTGTTCACGTAAAAACTCAATGAAACAACTTATATTAAATCACAGTGACATTGTTAGCAACTAGCAATGATAATTTCAAAACATTAAATATTTCAATCTAATTATGGCACCTAATACAACTAATGATAAAATTGATCAGGTGAATTGAACATTATACAAATCACAAAGTTATTGAATCACGTATATAAACTGTGTTATATACACAAACTGCCATTTAACAAAAAAAAATATGATGTATAATGCACTATTATACACCTTAATTAAACTTGAATATTCAACTTTTAGAATTCAGGTGTTTTACGAAGACAATTTCGAAATAAGTTCTATGTAAGGTGATTATTTTCGTGATAAATATGAATGAAACTGTATATCAAAGTTTATTTGTGAATATTCTTTGATATAAAAATCAAATTGGAATCTATAAAGTTACTTAGACAAACAATTGAATAAGTTGTTCATTTGCCAATATTATTACCATTACAAGTGTTTTCTAAACATTGCCAGAGCATTGTTGATCGACTGAGTGTGCAATATATAGGTTAGCCATAAGACGCTAGGTAAAAATAGTAAATAGGTCGGTGAGGTTGTAAATCTTTATTAAATGAATTGAGACTGCTAGCAAGTCATAGTAATCAACAGTTTAGTTTAAATCCAAAAACGATGTGAACTACAGTTTTGAATATTGCGAAAATTTTTGTTACTAGTTTTAAAGAATTATATGACTATTGAGTTTCGAATCCTTCTTCAAATAGCTTCAAAATATTTGTTAATATAAGTGATCAATTGATTACTTTATCCGAAGAATATATATGGTAAGGCTATTGAATTTAATCTAAGAAAACGTGATATTTTATATTACATGATAGTTTTAAAGTAGAAAAGAGCACGTTATCAGTTGGTAATTAACATAAATATTCTAATACTCATAAAATCATTAAATCATTACTGTTTTAAAAATGTTTATAATACAGAGAAAATTCTTATCAATAGTCATTTTTCAATAATAACAATATTATTAAAAGCTGGTATGAATTATTTTTATTATGGTAAGAAATTAATGAAGCGTCACACTGAATGGTACTTTTAAACTACGTAATTATTCTTGCTGCAAATAATGCAAAATCTACAAAGTATTAATTGTAAGTAGTTTATGAAAAGAAAAAAAAACATGATTGAAAAACAAGTGGAATTACTTGTGCATAATTTTCCACAATACATGATCGAAACTTGTCCAGCGCATTTTGAAATACACTATAACTGATGAATATATCTTCTCTAAAAGTAAACATTAAAATAAAATATTCAAAAACGTTAGAACAGCTGTAGCAAAGGGATTATATGAACAAACAATATCTATGAGATAATAAAAACAACAAATTTCAACTAAATGTTAGTTCGTTTTTTATCTTAATGTATGATAATGATGAGTGCGACATCAACAGCCTTGAACTCAAATGAATACTTTGGAGGGGCATTTGTTCATACATCCACCCCATCGATAATAGTTTGAACAGTCATGAAATAATAGAAGCCGTAGAAGAGCCAATATGACTGAAAGTTTAGAAAAGAAATCTATTGTACATCGGGTCTACATCTATTCAAGTATACAGATATCTATGTTATTAGGTATCCAACATAAAATATTTACGAAAAGTCTGAGTTATGGTGTGTGGTTTTTTATAGAAGCTTAAACAAACAACATTTTCTTGTGATTATTCATAGACAAACTTAAACTTCCTTTGTTGAATTGTATAGTCAAGAAGAATGGAATGTTTATTATATGCATGTATAGGAAACATATGAAAACAACATAGTAAGTTTGATATCTGTTAACTATTCTTTACATCAATTCAGATTTATTAGACAATGTATCTGAATCCACTTATAGACTGAATAAATAAGAATTATATGACAATTATTACAGCAACTTCGTATCACACAAAACTGAAGTGATGACCCAGAATTTAAGAACTAAACCAGTTCTTGTTTCATACACATAGTTTCCTTTATTACCTTAAAGATAGCAAGAACGAAGATTGGTGCAGAATAATACGAATTCGTTTTAGTTCGTTAGGTTCTCAGCTGCTAAGAAAACCCAAAATATTTAAAAATCAACATTATTACAGATATTGACATAATTATACATACGAGAGTGATTAAAGATAAATATATGTATCATGATGTAGCGAAGATTTCAATAGAGTTAGTATGGTCGTAAAAACATTTGTTTCGGATAAATAAAGTTTGGGAGGAAAAGTTTCAGAACATTGAAATGATGATTAGAACTTATGAAGTTGACAAACATTAGATGATTGTGTAATGAAGCAACTGAAAATAGATTAATGGTAATAAAGAAACATATGAATTGAAATCAATCAGTTACTAATTGAAGAAAAATGACAATGATGTAATTTAAACTACAGAAAAAGTTGAAATAATGAATGATGTAATAAATAAGAAAAAATGGGGTCAATGTTACCAGGTCAAAGAAAGATTTATTATTGTCTCTTTTCGGATACATAGATCTGGTTTTAGACGTTTGATTGCTATCGCTTTTGCAAACTTCAAAAGTTTGGAGTTTGATTGTTTTTAATCATCTTGAAGGACTTCAATGTATCGACTCCATGTCCTGTGTCAAGAAGATGTCTTGCGATGGCTCTGCTGAATGCTTTTAATTCATTTGATTTTAAACTTTTCGGAATATATTCTTTGAATCGGGCGTAGGCTCTCTTTTCTGTTCTACCAATGTAACTGCTTTGGCAGATACATGTAAATTTGTTTACACAGTTGATGGTAACATGAAAAGGATACCTATTGACCTTTGATTGTGGTAAAGAACATGCTGTTTTGGACAGGATAATCGGTTTAGCTGCAGGATAAGTTCTTGTCATTGCAGTTTTTAGTTCCATATTGATTGACCCTGTTACATCATCACCTTTGAATTTGAATAAAACTGACTGATTCCATTTCATATGTTTCTTTATTACCATTAATCTATTTTCAGTTGCTTCATTACACAATCATCTAATGTTTGTCAACTTCATAAGTTCTAATCATCATTTCAATGTTCTGAAACTTTTCCTCCCAAACTTTATTTATCCGAAACAAATGTTTTTACGACCATACTAACTCTATTGAAATCTTCGCTACATCATGATACATATATTTATCTTTAATCACTCTCGTATGTATAATTATGTCAATATCTGTAATAATGTTGATTTTTAAATATTTTGGGTTTTCTTAGCAGCTGAGAACCTAACGAACTAAAATGAATTCGTATTATTCTGCACCAATCATCGTTTTTGCTCACAGTTCTGATTGTCAACATGAAAAAAGCTTGAGCCCGCAGACAGTGTTTAACTAACAGACTATTGTCAAATGACTATTGAGAAGTGAAAGATAGAAAAATCCCTTGTTTATACTTACTCAGTAGGTGTTGGTCGATTATTTGTGAAGAAATTCTGAGGAATGAATTCTTCATTAATACTGAGAGTCTAGTATAAAAAGGATTAAGGTATAATTCTCAGAATATATATGAATACATAAGTAAATACAATGGTATTAAAAAATTTAAGAATATCGACTTCTACTCTTCATTGACCTACATCAACTACGAGCTAGCGAATACGTTAACTAGATCGAGTGAAAAGTAGTATATGATGATCTTAAGATTCCTTTCAAAATCTTAATATATATATATATATATATATATATATATATATATATATATATATACTTCAAGGACCCCTCAGTCGGAAATTGTACACAGGACCTTCATCTTCACGCGGGAACGATTAACCTTTGAACCATTGGGGTAAGTTTCAACGGTATACACGTCTAGCTTCAGCTAATCCGTTATATAGCTCGACTATATTTTATTGTCTTCGGTGGGTACTTCAGACCTGGTACGGCTGAAGCCACAGTCAGCAGAGTTCAACTGGAGACAATTGAAAAGTTAAACAATACTGAGGACCGAATGAAGCTAAACTTACATACTATAGGATTTCGGCTCATTGGTTTAAAGATAAAACATTCGCGCGCAAAAAATGCTCCTGGGTTCGATCCCCACGGGTGGATACATGGATAGATACTGATAAGGAGTCCAATACTAAGACAAAACAGCTGTCAATCGCTTCCAGGTACTTAATGGTTGTCTGACTTAGATCTATCCGTGATTTCAATGAAAATAGAGATGCTATATTTGAATAACTTTTATTGTAAAATAATGATTATTACTGATTCTACGAAAAACAGTATAATTTTTGTGAATGTTCATTGGTTATCCATTACTAATTAATGAACAATCAGGTAATTACTATGAGCGAAACATATTTATAGATTGTTTAAAAACATAATTTTATACATAAAATTCAATAGTATTTAATAGTTGACAGGAAGTAGGAAATAATGAACATACAAAAATGAATAAAATCGAAAGTGTTGGTATACACTCATTCAATACTGAATAATAAATATTTAGTGTCATTTAATTTGATAAAATTGATTCAAATCAGTTGATTGTTTATGCGATCTGACCTGAGGTTTACAACTCAATAGCCCGCAAGTTATTTACACCATCTAATGTGACAAAACTATGAACACAATGTGCCTATCTGTCATAAACCATACGGTAATATAGCCCATAGACTAAGTACACCAACATCAGTGAGATGCTTAAGTTGTATATCATTTATGTTTGGCGTTCATCAAGGTTACTTACGACTAAATAATAAGCTGTTTGAAAAAAAAACCAATTCGAGAAGTATCGTCATAACTAAAAAGGTAGGGGGTTGGTATTCTAAAACTCATATTCTCTTAAATAATATTTTTATTTATTAACGGTCGGATTTACTTGATAAATTATGTCCTAAATGTAAATTTGTGAAGCTAAGTTGAAGACGACCGACCTACAATCGCGAACTCAGCCAAGAAATAAAATATTTATGGCAAACCTCGCATAACAACTGGCTGTTATTTTCTAGTTTCTAATGATTTCTCGGTTAACAGTTGTTGAAAACTCTCATTTAAATTACAAAAATATCTCGAGTAAACCATCAAAACAAGAACTAAAAAAACATACATTACAAATATGTGTTTGTTTGTGTTTACCATTGAAGTATTTAAAGTTCGTATTACAAAACCATATGGCATTCGATAGGGGAATACTATCGACTAAAAGATACTAGAGACATTTTATATAACTGTTTAATCTGATTAAAACTGTTTGACGATAGTGGGAATAATCAGTAAATTTATAACCTATTAGTTTATGAACACACGTCATATCATTAAACTCAACATTATTACTTATTAAATGAACAAATTGGACAAATACTTATGATGCTATTTGTTTTAACCTGTACAATAAATTTGAAGTGAAATGAATGGGTTTGGTAGACAATAATATTTTATAAAAAACATTTAAGTACTTTTTCCATATATGGTTGATCAACGTCTTTTGATTCTAAAATTAATCTCAGTGGTTGATCCAATCGATGACAGAGCTGAACCTGATAACAATCACATAAACGAGCATCTCTAAGGATAATCACAAAGGAAAAGAATAGATTAAGGGTAAACAGAGAGCGAAAACAATAACAGTTTGAGGTTAAGTAAAATGAAATGTAGGATTATATATTATTACACATCGGATTTTTAGGAAAAATTGGCAATATAGAGTATATAAAAGTTCGTAACTTGAAAACAAACGAAACCGAGGTATACAACAAAAATAGTAGATTATTCATAAGGGTAATATAGAATCTGACACATTTTTGAACAGGATAAAGGTCGCATCTAGTTGAGACTGATTGTGAGTCATCTTATAAACAATATTTCAAAAGACAGGTCATGATTATCGTGCGAACCCCAACCAGGTAGTCTGCATCTACCAACATGGCATAGATCAATTACCAAAGACTTCATGAACGAGTGGTCGTCCTTAGTATTTTTACAACCTACACCCAAATAAGCCAACATAGCGCGTCAAATTAAGTGGTGGTTGGTGACACGTAATACATAAACCTAACTACCTCAATCAGGATAACAACAACAAAAACTATCTCACAAGAACGTGTAGTTAAGTTGTATATGCGAAACGTAATGAAAATGTGCCTGATACAAGTAGTTTTCTGCTTACCTAGAAGGAAACACTGATTCACTGTTATATATGGATAAAGTAATTTTAACTCTGAATAGAACAGAGAATAATCAACAGGTCACTGGGTCGATCAGTGTTACACTTGCTTCCATTTAGGCACACCTTAAGCAACCGAAATGTAACTCAAAACCGAATACGTACGCCTGCAATTTATGAGAATATCCAGCTCAGATTTCCTAATTAGTATGAAAGGTTTGTCCGGTATTTTGATCTTCTGATCACCATAAAACTACATTTAAATGTACGGCCTGTATTTTCGAACTTTTTAGTTAATGAGCTTTAGTTTATAGTGTTATATCCGAGCGAAGATTAAATCACGAGTACCTTCTGAGATATATTAATTGACTAATATAATCTATACATTCTTATGGTATAACTATTCAATAATTCGATTATGTATATTTATATTCCTCTTATTATAAGCTTTATTTTGACCTATAATTTATTATTGTACGATTAACGGTCCTTAAGCTATATTCAGTTTATGAACTACTGCCTCCCACGTTCACAGTCACTTTTTGGCTTTATTGTATACAAATGTTATTCCCTATTTTATAGTGCATTGCGGTCTGTTTGATTGATATGTAAACCCAGTATGTCTGAAATAAATGATTCGATTAGCATGTTGGAAGCTGGTATTTGGTGTTCTGGACTCAAGTGAACGGGCTAGGCGGAAATACGATCAATAAGGACGCTAGGGTGCTCATACCGGTCGAACGTCATTGGTTTGGCACAGTGCTAAGATTTTATATGTCGTATTTTGATTGGTGGATAAATCACGTGATAAAAGCCGAACATAAAAACATAACAGATAGTTCAACTGTTATTACAACCATCTAATTAGAGAGAAATATCTACTCTATGAAAATATCAAACATTTAATCAGTTTATGATACTGCACATCCAATGTCCAGTGCTATTATTGGTGGGTAATGACTTAAACCCGGCATAGATGAACTCCACTGATTACAGTTTCTCACTAGAATTCGCGGGATTACTTATTGAAAGTAGCCAGTATTGAGAATACGATTATGACTAAGATAAGAGATTTTTGGAGGTCATTTGATTTAATTTTTTACTTCACAGACTGGTATGACTAAAACAAAACAGCCATCCAGTCCTTCAGAAACCTAAATTACGTAACAACAGATTTTTAATTTAGTACACTTTATTCAACAACTACTAAGTATTATTTAAATAAACACTAATAAAACAAAAGACATTTGCAAGTAGAAACTAGAAGTTACAAAATGAATATATTTCTGTTTTTAGTAAATCTCTAACAGAACATTTAGTTAAAATATCACAAAATATCTTCAGCAAATCAATTTACATTACAGAGCCATTATAAATTACCGAACGACAAAACGTATTCAAAAACAGAATATTCGAGTTAATATGTAAGTTTCAGAAAGCAAACCAGAAGGCAAATAAATTTCACTGAACTACAAGTTTCAAAGAATGTTTATCTTTCCAAAATATGTTGATTTATAGATGAGAATAATAAAAGTAGTTTCATATTTTTGCTACCAATTATCAATCATATTTCTTTATATGTCGTTTTAACGGCAAGGATATCTGATAGTTGAGACTGGAAATCATTACAATTTCTAAGATGGTAATACGGACAAGAAAACATGCAAATGAGGATTTACTTTATCCTCCCAAAAATGTTGACAATTGTTGTGACAGCGGATAATAAGTACTAACTACTGGAATACACGATTCACACGACAAAAGTGAAGACATAAAAATATTAAACAAGAATTTACTTGACACCCAAAATAAATGTCAGAATACACTAACTTTTATCTGATTTTCATCCATAGTGTTCAGCAGTTAAATTTGTGTAAACTATACTGAGTAATACTAAACACGAACTCATCAATAACTTACTGTATAAATACAAATTTACAATATCATAAAATTAATGTTCCTTGTCAATGTGTGGTTAAATATTATTAAAGATTGGTTAAAAAAAAAGTCAATTTCTTATGTCACTCACACTACAATCAATTACATTCTAGGTCATCACATCAAATTTGTCAATATTGTCATGAGGTGACAAAAAGAATTACTACTGGTATTACTACTTCGATTTCATAACAAAATTAATTTGTAAAAAAGGAAAAACCATCTTACGGACGTAATAGTTCAGCTCTTCCTTGAAGACGTAATTGAAAATGATTGACATCCAGAACAATTTCTTGTGGAATTAAATCGTTAGCAAGTGCTTCCAACATAAGTTCATTGACTAATGTGGATGTAGCTATAAAAAAAACTCAATAAAAGTATTTTAAAAAATACAGAACAGAAAAGATAAACTTTTAATTCTCATTAATATAAACAGTAAGTACAAATTGTTACTGAATTGGTCCGAATATTATTTAATCAATAATGATGATAATTAGTTTGATTTATCGAGCGAAAAATAAAATAAAAACTCAGCATTCTTTATTCATTTAATTTAAATGAAAAAAAAAACGGTTAACACATTTAACATTTCGGTCAAGTTCAATGTCATTAATAAATGACTGATTAACTAACTTATTGACTGAATGAATCTTAAAACGATGTAACAATTTTCATAATGAATTATAGTTTAGTGGTTTAAGTAATCGATTTATAACCACTGAATTACTAATTCGATATCACAATTCGTATACTTTGGTTAAGGTAGTTGGGTAGTAATACCACAATGTTACGTAAAAAGTTTGATTCGAAACTGAGTATATATATTTGCAACAGAAAAATAGATTACATTACCTATTTAGTTTAGTTATGCATTAAAATCAGTCTAATTTAACATATAATCCAAATTCACATAAATGGTGCATGTAGATATCAATAACCGAAATGAATCAGTTATCAATAATAGTTAATTTACGTAAGAGAAATAAAGTGATACCAGTAATTCATCACATTGTGTTGTAATCGACATCACGTACTGACTGCAGTCAGACAACTAATGAAAACCAGTGGCGTTGAACAAGCTTGAAAACCCTGAGGTCGAGAGGTGTACTTCTGAGAAATGATTGATGACGACGAAACAAATACCCTATAGCTCATGAATTAATATGTCCAATAAATACAAAAGACGTAAAATCATATAGAAAGTGCTATGTTTAATCACTTTCACTGAGACATTATCCAAAAAACCAACCAACAGAAATTACTTACGATCACAAACTAAACGTAACCGAGGGTTGACTGGGGAATTATTCGTAGTTTCTGAATTGACTGAATTTGAATTATTTGTAGTGCAACTTTGATATGACTTTTTTCTAGTATTTAAATGCGCTGTAATGCGTACTTCTAATTGAGGAATACACCAACGCGGTGTATTGGTCCAATGAGCAGGAGTGTTATTTTGAGAACCGAAATATTCTTTACATTTAGGATATATATATGATACATTAGAAGCGGCAGTTTCTGTCTTCCATAACGGATTCATCTGTTGATATCCAGCTGAACTAGAAGTTAACGAAAGTAAATTAATGCTTGTGTGCGAATTTTTTAACATTACATTTGTAACAGAATCACTATAGACACAATCATATGCCCAAGTGTCTGGAGGTGAATACACAGATGCGGAATTGTTTTCATTCTGTTTAGAATCACTATCAAGATCACTGATCAATGTAGACGTATTTGGCTTATTATACTTTTGCCGTCGCAGGCTACAAAAGACATTAAGAAAAAATAAAATAACTACGAAAGCTCCAAATCACTAATTGCTTTTGCAAAAAAAAAATTAAACGTTTGTTTGAGAATCTAACAAGAAAATCAACATGTTTATGAGTATACTGTAATATTTAAATTATGCACTCGTTTTTCCGTTACTGATAAACAATTTAAGTGAAACAAAATTTAGTAAGAATACTGGGTAATCAGTTAGTTGAAAACAGAGTCTAGCCTAGTACAAATATGCATTGAACTAAGTTGCTATATAACATTATCATGGTGAAATGACATTTAAAAAATGGATAGAAAACGAGTCGAAGTAATAGTCTTAGCAATGCCAGTAAAAAAGCAAGAACTTAAGATCGAAAGAGTGAATACATTTGGGCTAGCTACAGCCTATCTTGAGTCATGTGAATCAACGCCTCCGACCACAGGCTATCGTCACAACGCAGACCCCGACCACGTAGTCTGCATCTACCAACGAGACAGCCTACGATTCAGTGGCTTCATGTACTAATGCCATGTCTTGGTTTGGCCATTTCTAGCTTTCTTCCAATAAACACTACACGTCGAGGTATGCAGTGGTTGATCGGACAATAACATTCAGTGATGCACTTGTATATTCCATTAACCAGCAAAATACGTTTTGATGACAATCTTAGTTAAGTTAACAAAGATACACATTCCCCATTTAACCAAGAAAAGCAAGGAATTAAAAAATGTTTCATTCAAAATACGTATCAACGGCATTTCTTATCATTATGTCAAGTCCTTAGTGTTGATCGGACTCGATCGATCAAATTGCGAAGTACCCACTAGTTTAAGTGACTCAATCGATAGAAGCCGATCACCACCAAGAAGAAATGAACATAAACAACGTTAGTCACTATTCAGTAATCAATTATATACATATAATGAATGATTTGCATTTTTCTTCAATTTTTTGATGAATAATCTCCAATTCACCTATAATATCTAAAGATAATCCATTGACCTTGATGAAATATAGACAAGTGACCAAATGGAACATTAAAATATGTTATCGAGAGAGAAACAAAATTATTAATAATAAATACGGTTTAGAAGAAAAGTTTTAAACGACAGGCTCAATACAAGAATGTTTGTTGAGATCGACATATTTTACACTGAGCTAAGTGAATTGACGGATTAGAATGTATAACAAAATCACATAAAGAAATAATTACAACTTGAATAAATCAGTGATATTAATTTCAATTGATAAAATGAATGTATCTAAGATGGTATAGTTTATTTATGGTTGAAAGTACTTCATTCTCATGGGTACAAATGAAAACACGACAGAAAACTAAAACAACCCGTTAGTGAACTGCAAATACAGTACGATACCCAGTCATCTAGAGCTTGATAATCACATTGGTAAGTCAAAGAGGCAGAATATGATCAGTACCAAAGACTATTTAATAACAAGTACCATGTAGCTGAATAATAAATAAAATGTATCCCAAACATTTCAGACAACACAATATAAACATCTCATTTAATTGTACAATAACATCGAACAAAAATTAGTAATAGACCTTAGTGTTAATCATGTGATGGATTTTATTGTGTAATGACCAAATATTTGATATTTTAGAACTTTGTATTTGATGGAATAATATTATGCATTAATAAGTGAAACATATGAATTTAGAAATTATTCCGTTAAAATTTATCGTCCAAAACATAAAATCACAGATTCATAGAACACTTATTCCAGAAAACACTTACAAAGGTATTTACTAGGATTATAAAATTTTGTTCATTGTACTTTAGAAGAGTACTTCGCCTTAATAACATAAACATACTGAGTTATAAACCTACTTAAACAGTGGAAATTAATAAACAAGTTTTTTTTATTTATCGGTATAAACAATAAATTATTAACGGATAGGTTCACAGTCTTATGAAGAATACTGTATACAGTATGCTTTACAAATTCCAAAATTCATCATTAAAATTGTAGAAACAATTACCACGAGAAAATACTATACGCATTCTACAGGAGATACTGTAGTATGGAATTTTTTTGAGAATTTCTACTGCATGGCTGTAAAGAAAAAAGCATATTGATTGAGTAATTTGGAAACTATTATGAACGGAATAAAAAATAATCGATATTCATTGCACAACTAGTTATCCATTAGAAAACTTTCTCTAACAATATTTACGCTTAAATTATACGAAAAAAAACAACATAAATATTAAATTCAATACAAATTAAAATAACAATAGATTTAATGAATGTTAGTAGCTAAGCAAAAAATCAATACCTAATGTAACTTAATGAAAATACTAAATTAAAAAATTCACTAATCTGCATAACTAGTACAATTGCTACTATTCAATTTGAACTATTTACCTAAAATTTAAAGAAATATCTAAACATTATACAGTCAGAAACTGATGCATATTAAAGTACAGTATTAATTTTATACGAGTATAATTATATGAAAAGATAAAAATAATGCTGGTCAACCACTCATTCATGAATAAACATGTGATGTATACAGAGTATTCAAATTGTTGGTTTGATTATTGGTAAAGCTGTAGTCTTGATTCTTATCTTGAACAGAGATGAACTCGAAAGTATTTATAAGTTGATTAGTAACTTCCTTGATAACAGAAAACTTACAAAAGAAAAATCAGGAAACGAAATTTCATTCTTGAATGTTTTGATTGATAGGACAAGGATAGGAACGCAAGAAACAGAACGCTAAGCCGAACAGATCAAACATTGAAGTATAACAGTAACGTCCTAAAAACACATAGGAAAAGTTGAGTACGGAGGGTATCCTGAAGAACCAAAACCTCGCTCATTACACAAAAATATTGTAGAAATCCATTTTATACCTTTCTTGTAGGAGAATAGCTACCCCAGCAACCTTACTAAAAGGTGTATAGAAAATCGATATACTATCCAAGACAACAATTATCATGAATTCTGTTGAAAAATTCCTGAACCGAGGGAGTCCTCAGAACGCCGAAGAATTTTCAGAAGTACAGTTTTTAAATCCATAAGTAATCAATAAATCCAGGCTGCATACTCACACAGAAAAGGCCAATCCCTCACATGACCAGAAATCAACCGGAGCAGATGGTCAACAGGAATTCAAAATCGAATGATGAAAGAGACCTACGAAAACAATCAATCACTAGAACTCATCAGGACGGTTTGATTTGATATTTGTTGGATAACTGAATGGCTTGCTTTTACATGAAGTAGACGCTGATGATACTGTCTAAAATGACAGTAGAAGCTTCGCATCTAACAAAAAAACACCAACATACGTATCTGTCTGAGCTCCAAATTAACTCCATTATAGACAGGAAGTAAGTAAAAATACACTTGGAATTTTTTAAAAAAGGTGTGCTTCAGTTTTCTTATATCTTCAATTTCTAACAAACACATTCTTACTCACAGTTGACTTCATTTGTATAATCTGATAGAGTTTACTCTTTGGTTAAAACCCCAGTACCATGTGTAAATTGGAAGTAAGGGTGGCAAGCACAACATACTACATGGTCACCCGAATTTATGAACTTGCATTCATCTCATAGTTGTTGTAACTTTACCATAATTTGTTACACTACATGATTAAAATTAATTAAAATTAATCAATCATATTATTCGAATTATCACTGGAAATATCACTCTGACCACTTCGACCAATCTTATGCAAACTGAAGAATGAAACGACAAAAAAAGAAAAGCTAAACGTCGTCCACGTAATAAACTGTGCAAGAAACACTGCATCTTCGTCTGCATGAATACGACGACGTAGTTCCGCTAATATCAACGCACGTGTACAATTATAGACACATGTTCAACCGGGAAAATGTTGAGATTTTGAATAGAGAGAAAACAAGAAACAATAAACCTGGTACTCAGCTCAATCACTGACCAATAAACTAATCGAAATCGATCCAATTTAACAGTCAATCAGAAATTTTGTAAACAAAAGTAGGATAAAGAAACAGGTCAAAGGAGACAATCAAAATAAATATGTAGACGACTGGTTAAAGGTCAAAAACAACCAATCAAGGTCGACAGGACAAGCTTTCTATCATATATAAGGGAACTCAAACACTTCACTTCTACCTGGAGTTCGTGCTGATGACATTGTTCAGAATAATGAAAGCCTTACGACCAAACCATACAACTCAGGGGACGAAACTCCACCATCTCAATATATTTTCTCTGATGATTCACAGAGAATGAGCAAGTGCCTGATTAACTTATCCCCTATATATGTTTCTTTAAAGTACTTCAAGCAATATGGTAAACAAAGTCCCAATAACATTTTTCAACGAAACCCTTATTGTACAACATACAATATATTAAGTGATCACTTGTTTACCTAGTTTTACAAAAGGACTGAGAAGATATTCTTGCATAAAAACGGTTACTATAGTAATCGACCTAATTACGGAACCATTGTGATCGATGTTCTAATCTGAAAAACTATATTAGTATTAGTAGTAGTAAAGATAGAAGAGCTTAAAACTCAGATAAGAAATATTTGAATTCAAATAATAAACACTAAGATAGTAGATCTACATTTTAAACATTCTTAGTGTAACCAAACATACAATAGACCTACTATTTATTCTGTATTATTCATATACAATTGAAATAAAATATACCGCACATAAACACAAATAGAATGTTCATGTGAGTAAACAAAATTTATCGATGCTTTCCCTTTGTTCGAACTATTTAGTCTGATTGTTTATCGATCTGAAAAATGATTGACTGAAAAAAATTAAATAAGGTTGACATAGTCAGATAACCTACTCAACTCAATTACATAGGAAGAATGATAGGAACCTCATAGTACAGATATGGATGCTTACAACTTTTGTTTAAAACAGTCTAAGTTTAATACGAATACTGACAGGGTTCAGAGAGTTATAATCAATCGTAGTGAATACGTTTTTATGGAGCCTTTTTGACAAAGAAATGTAATGAGTAAAGTGTTAGGTGAAGTCTAGAGTGAAATAAAAAAGGACGGATTCCAAAGTATTTAATGTATCTTAAGGGTTCTCCAAAGAATAGTCACATCTAGCCAAACTAATGTAAAATCAATTACTTATTTAACCGACTAATGTAACTATAGTTTTACGAAATAGAACAGTTTAAGTTCATTATTTCTGGAACTTAAACGGTTACTACTCAAATATATTTATGAAGTTTTCACACGATACATTTTACGTCACAAAACTAACCAGTTGTCAAAATAATAGCAGACTGAGCTAAAAAGACAATACTTCAATAAGCAGAAAACAACTAAGTAGACTGTAAATATACATTATTAAGTGAAATAGTTTTGTGGAGGGTTGTTTAACCAGTTAGTTGCATACAATATCCCACCTGAAACGCATATATAACATTCCGGATGGCTTAAACTCACATCAGAACATGTGTATTTGGAGGGTAAATTTCATGACAAACTGAGGATAGCTAAAGAAATAGTGGAAACCGATAAATTACTGCTCTAATTTGGTACTCCCTAGGAATGCACATCCAAAATTCCACAACGGACCAAATGTTGAACCTTAACGTCACATAACAAACCCAACATCATTAAGTAACGTAATCGGAATCTAGTGGTATACGTTTTCAGCCTGTCAATTTGTGATATAGAGCGATAATCACTCAATATCATGTAGCGACCTGATTCTTAACATTTTTAACTCTATAAGTCACACCCAATCAAGCTGATCTTGAGTGCTATTAGAGGTATGGAGATTGTTGCCACTTGCAGGTTTCTGATACCGTGGAAAAATACTTCTCCTTAAGGCATGTTTCTGACATATGAGTGAGACCTTAGATCACACGCGGCCTTTTTGTGAATAATTTTCGATATGTTAATGCTGTACTCTTAAGACCTTAATACCGGCGACAGGGATCTGTGGGGCAAGAAGAGATGTACTGTTTTGATGGCAGCGTTATCTAACTCATCCTTATATTGTGAAAAGACAGAATTTCTACGGCCGTTGGTTGTCTGAAGAAAACACTGCTGTAGTTACACGTTTGTACAGTAACCAGTAGAAATTATTACTAGAATATAGAGGTCGCTTTTTTTAGTCTAAAATTTCTCCAATCAGGTTGTCTGGAATGGTGGAACATAAAGGAATAAGTGTTCCTTCATCACAATAACCACGTCCAACTTCCATATCAAAGGTACCACGTACAGTCAATAAGCTTCTTATCAACTCTTTTTGAAATCTATCCCGAATCTGGTCAGTAATGATTACAAAACGACTATTATTACTATAAAGTGGTTCTATGTATTTCAAAAGTACAATCTTCTGACTTGGTTGATGTTTTTTACAAGCTAAATTCAAACTTTGGTCAGTCAAGATAATAGAATTATGTAGAATAAAGTTCATTAATATGTAATACACAAAAACTAGGATGATAAGTAATGTAAGTGAATACCCTTATCATTCAATTTTTTAATTGAGTATAAAATTACTGATAAAAATATCTGTTTTTAAATGTGAACACTTCAATTTAAATGAAGTGTATAAAATGAAAAGCGCAGACTCTCATGAATCTTCCTTTTTAGAGAAAATAATCCATTGCACGTTCAACCCATCTATTAACAAATAAAGGTTTTAAAAAATTATAAAGATACACTTACTAGTACAGTATTAACAGGAAAACACGTGAAATATATACACCGAGTATATTTACACACCAGCGATATGATTATATATTGACTGATAATTTAATCATTACTGAAAAACATGTTGTTTCTTGTGTTGTTTAAACGTTTTTTTCATCTTACTCAATATTCACCTGTTTACTTGTATATACGTCTTGGTCTATTAAATTGTAGTAAAATCTTATAATTATTTTTATAGCCTGAAATAAGTCTCGTTGCGGAGAACTGCCTGTGTTTTTCAGGAAAAGAAAGCAGACAAAAGAGTTTAAAACCGGTAAACATCATCTGTCGGTGGTTTTTCTTACCTTTCTATACTATACGTCAGTTCATGACGAAAACTACCTTGTACAGTGAAATTTTATTCAAACTGAATCATCCGAATGAGCTAGTCGAAGCTCTAGTGGCGATTTATTCAGCCTCATTGCTATAATTTACACTTCATCCTACTTCGTTCTACTGTTTATAAAATGTAGTACTTATTATTTGAGCAAGAAATATAACCAATCTTGAGTGCTAGTATTTAGGTATGTGTTATGTAGTATGAGATAACTACGTAGTCTAGGCACTCAGCTGTAACCTAATGTCGAAACGTTGTTTCTGCACACCTGCTAAATGACCAAATACAATGAGATGTCAGGATTTAGGAAATAAGCTGATTAGTCTGCAATTAACCAGTTTATTGTTTAATAAATAAATCACAGGAACTAATAAGAATAGAATTCAACTGATATCATTTATAAGAGAATATTTATCGCTATGATAAAAACATTAATAACGATTAATAATGGCTGTATTTAAATCAAAAACTATGTCTAACCGTTCAAAACATACACTGTCAATACCTTTATATATTTCATAAACACTTTAAAACGATTACGTTTGCTTTTCGAAAATAGGTAATTTGAAAAATAGTTTACATGAAACCATAAAACTATTAACATACTGTCTAAAATTATTATACATAATAAATAGTATTATAGCCAATTGAAATAACAATGATAGTAGTACAGTGTATTGCATGGCTGGTATTAATCATGGTAACATCAGAATAGATAAATTAATCGGACAAAATTAATAATGAAAGTCAAGAGATAATCCACATTAATATTTCTGTAGGTAATGTAACAGAAATGAAAAAAAGGAACAATTATTGGACGATATTAAAAAAATCCTGTCTCGCTGATTCAGCAGCATATTTTCAAGTTCAATACGATTTGAAGACGCTTTCTGTCAAAAACTGACAGCAGCTAGAAACATTGGTTTTAGGGTTATCTCTAATCTTTGAGTTTCACTTTGTTTTTTGTTCGCTTTTTTATTGATATCCCTTTTTGATAAAACATGCAGTTAAACTCGGCAATAAACTTCCGACTCACTTCACCTGAAGTTGGTGGATTATATAATCAGGTAGTCAACAAATGTGCACTGATGGGAGCCTGAATTAGTAAGATGCCCGATATTCGGCTTCATAATCAAAGTATATTAAATTATATTTTCACATCTCAATTGAGATTTTTAAAAAACCAGCTTTCACTGAAAAGTTTTTAGGAAGAATCTTTAATCTACTTAAAAAATCAAACATTTTTCGGATAGATCTCTGTTAACTAACTGGCAACCAATGCAGTTATCATTAATCATGAAGACGAAAATAAAAAAACTAAACCAGGTCATCAAACAGCATATTTTTTCAAAATAAACTACATGAAAAATATCGTTTAACGTAAACAATTCATTCTCCTGGAATATCAAAGTTACCTACAAATTTAAATCTTACTGACTATCTTTTTGAAGTTGTTATCCTTACCTGATAATATTAAATATTAATTACTCTTATAAGTATCATAAATGTGTACAGATGAACCCATTTATCTACAGTAGTTATATATATATATATATATATATATATATATATATATATATATATATATATATATATATATATATATATATATATATATATATATATATAAGTCATACTGATCATAGGATTAACAAATTCATCGACTGATTAATCAACGGACACAAAAGCATTATGCCGTGATTTTAAAAACAACTGCACGAGCAAGCACTATGCTCGGAAGTTATCTATCATATTCTTAAGCTGAAACAACAAATCACTAGTGCATGTCAGAAGTAAACTAACCTTTGAACAAAGCTAACAAATAGTTTCAATTCATCTGTAGGTTGACTGTTAGCAATAAAATGAGTCAGTTGTGGTGTTGAATACAATCCTTCTTGATTAATCGTCGTAGAATTAGGATTATTTTTGTCATCCTTGCGAAGGCACCATGGAGTAACAGTTTGAGAAAATGAAAACAAATCCTGTTGATTTCCTTTCAAATCAATTTCTGAACTGATGCTAACCTACACAAATAGATAACTAAATTAGGAAGGAAAACCCTCTTAAATTACAAAAGAAATAGTAAGTAACTTACATAACGTTGAAAGTTGACCTTGAAACACAAAATAACCAGAGCTCCTGGTACGATGGACTGCTATCAATTTATCTTTGATGTTTATTGCAAAAATTATCTAGATATGTTGGTTGGTTTATGCCCATCTAATCTGCGCTGATGGACAAGTGCAGATTTTTTATAGACCAGGTTGAGGTATTTTAAGTGACTTTTAAACCAGTCATCTGCAAAAACAGAATACAATAATATCGAACTATCTATCTTGAAGATTATGTTGTGACTGGGATTCCACTTGATAGTTTTCTGTTTGCAAATATTAATGTGATCCTAAAGACTACGGCCATAATTCATTGTATGTTGATACCAGAAGTATTTATTTGTTTGTTCAAACACAAACACCGGTACAAGGAGGCACCAAATAGATATGCGCCACACGTTGTCATTTGATTTGTGTGAAGGCTGGGATAGTGCCCCGATCCCCGAACCGATGCAGGTGGTTTGCTTAGGGGGTCACTCCTCGAGCCTTTGACCTAGAAGCCCAATCTACAAGGCAGTGGAGCAACTTCAGGATATGCGATCCCATGGTAGCCGGTGATCAACAATATGTTCATACGCCATTTGTTCTCTCAAGATCCTAGAGCCCATGTAAACCATTGGTTTGGAATCAGGGTTTTCCAACTCCCCTACGTGGATCCTCCATATCCAACAACCCACGTTAAAGCTACAGCCATTAGCTTTTCGTCTTTGTGATTTTGTAAACAACAACCCCGCTGCGAGAAGGCAGTGGCTGTATACGCGTAGTCATGTGAGAGCATTTCGGGAGGGAGGGTAAACTCATGCTACCCTCGGTCGTACCAAGGCATTTGGGGGCAACCAGAAGTTACAATTAATTATAAATGCCATATTAACGTCAACATGTTTATATAAATTCACCTAATAATGTACAGTACGGATAACACTAGTTGAACTCATGTAGCACAACCGACCCAGATAACATTTAGTATTTCATACGACTCATCGGGAAATAACGGCTTTAGGTACTTAGCTTTCGGCTACAATGTTTTGATAGAACCTAGTGATATTTTCTGGATGGCCAAACCGAAGTAAGTAGGTGTGAGCCTAGTAATCCAGTCGATATAGTGCTATTAAATAATTTCTCCGGCTTTCCTGGGAAATTTAGCAGTACTCAGATACTAATAATTTTCCGCAATGTTTTTTATCCATTAACCGCCACAAAGATGAAATAATAGTTTAACTTCGAAAACAATTGTTAGCCAGATATTCATATGCACAAAAACTTCTCAAAAGTTGGTGAACATTAGGAGATAGTAAAAACATTAATATCCGCAAACTCCAAAACTTTGTATCTTATAGATCGGAAATAAACATTTTACGGTTCAAAAACTTGCTATTTGCGTATATATCAATTAGATTTTGATGGTGTGTATTCAAGGGCTTCAGAATTATCTATATTTTATTTTTATAAGATACACTAACAAACGCAAACATTGATGACAAACAGTTCAAATTCAAGAATATCGTATGCATAAATTATAGCTTCATACGTTACGCGAAAATGGATTGATCAAAAAGTAAAAAATCACAGATGTGCTTTACCTGAGTGAATAGTGAATAAGATCTACCTCTCCTTCCTCTTGTTTTATACTCTTATTTTTCGAATCTTCGTTGTGACAGTAAATGCAATACGCTAACTACCAGTTGCAAAGTGAATGAGGACCGTTAATGTACACATAGTATCAGATTTATATGAGACAGATAAAACGACGTACAACTGATTTAAAAATAGGATTAACCTAAAACAAATACGAAGATGAACAAGAACTAGTGCATACAACTATTAACAGGTTGTGGCCCATCTAGAACTGAGGTTACAAAGAAATTTAAGTGGGCTTCCAAGAGTTATCACCCTAAATAACCGCTAAGTAGTCGGTTGTCAAAAACCAAGGAGGTTTCGAAACACATCCGTTGACTTTGATCGCACTTTACTGAAATACCAAATGTTCACGAGCTTTAAAAATTGAAAATCATGTCTTGATGACAACTTGTGGCATGCTGAGGACAGATGATTTCATCTCACCGTGTTAATGTGGTATTACTACTTGATATGATGCTTGTGCGCCGAGTATGTCTGGTTGAGTGAGAAAAGTATATGGTATACAGTAATTCGTAAAGAAAAATAGTGTTTAGAAAACAACAAAATCAAAAGACAAAGAACTTGAAAACTTTGAACTACGATGCAACATCCTTCTTATTTAAAAAATGAGCTACAGTAGTATAACCAATTGATTGTTTCAATAATTAAGCACCTGTTGGATGACATTTCAATGCA
The DNA here is from genome assembly GCA_944470205.2 of Schistosoma margrebowiei. Lineage (NCBI taxonomy): Eukaryota > Metazoa > Platyhelminthes > Trematoda > Strigeidida > Schistosomatidae > Schistosoma > Schistosoma margrebowiei. The sequence goes on from OX104028.1 coordinate 46,390,626, forward strand.
CACTACATGGTCATCAAAACTTGAAAGTCAGAATATAGTTCATATTTATGAAATAGTTAATAGAGGTAAATTAAGAAGCGTCAAAACCCTTATATACGGATTCATCATAAAAAAATATAGAGTCTTCAAATGACTGACGACGGTAGTGCTTCGTTGAACGACCTCTTACACGAAAATCTTATACTTGTGATTTTCTCTTCTTGAAAACATATAAAAGCCATTAAGGTGAACACCTTTGTTCCCATGAAGATCATAGTGATTTCATTTACTGAAGAGTTTATTAAATCATTCTTTGACCTGTGTTGGTCAGGTCTCTTGAACAGTATATCAAAACAGTGCAAGTGACCACATACAATCAAAGTTTTGAATATATTATGATCAATGTGATAGCTTCCTATCTCAAAATAAAGCCAGCAAATACTCACTTGTGACTTTGCTGAACTGGTATCGTATTTCACATCCATAACCGATGGAAAAATAAGCTTTTTATTTGATAAATGGAAATTTTCATTTTTAAGAACATTATTAGCATCCTTTACTGTGTGAGGCAGAAGTAATTTATTTGGTTTCACGAGATGAGATCCAATGGGACCTGATGAATAATCCAACATCAAATCGAAAGGCGAATGTTCAGTTTTGCATTCATTTGAGGTATCCGAAGGCTCGGCATAAGGATTGAGAAAAACATGACCATTTCTTTTGTTTTTATCTGAAGTAACAGACGTCGGAATTAAGGGGTCGAACATTAACTGTATCTCCGAAAACTTATGAGTAGGACTGTTAAAGTCGCAATCAAAATCAATCAAATCCTTCGACTCTTTAGATGTGTTTATTGGACTAGACATTATGATCACTAAAACTTATATTATTTAGAATCTACATAGTACACACAAAATAACATGTTAAGTAGGAGATTTGAATAGTTGGCTGATTACATGTATCTGTCACGACACAATAAAAGTACGTCAGTAGAGCTTGATATGTCCGATGACAAAAACATGGGTAACTATTGTTCATCAAAGAAATGGCTATATGAGTCGTAATAACAGTCTCTTAATAATGTTTAATCTCACATAAACTGGATATGCTAAGTAACGCTATCTCGGAATGCAATGTTCAATGTCATCGTGGTAAGTTAGTATAAACTATGTAATTGACTTGCACTAACTTTGTTGTGTTGAGATATAGCTCCAGGCTTCTGATAATGTACAATAAGGACAGTCCAGTCATGCTAGTAAATTCGACAGCACTTAGTGAGTTTATATTCCCAAAGGGTAGATGACAATATAAATTAGACAGTCACAGAGTTTTCGTACACGCGTTACGCGTGATCGAGGGAAAATTGGAAATATTACTAACCGACCGTTATGCGAGGAAAACGAGGTGAAAGGGAATATTCTGAGGAAATAGTCTTTCTACATTAGTCGTCCAAAGGTTATTCCAGGCAGCGCCGTTTTGTTCTGGTTATCAGACCCCAGTGAAGTTTTGTAGTATTTATTAACCACAAGAGATTATTTTGTGATTATGAAACTCGTGTCGTAGCCTTAGAGCCTCTGGGTACTAACATTAACTTCAGTTCCGTTATTATTGATGGTGTGGTGTTCGGGGTTGTAGTGGTAAATAAATCCTCAAAATAAATAGCTCTGTAAGTTTTCGACATTGGATGCTGACCAGATTAGTTTTAGTGGACTCACCTAGCTGGAGGCGCCAGGTCATGCATCCGCACCAAATCACGTGTGGTAACGCTGTGCTCAACATCTACCGCAATCGCTAGCCAGATTAGATCAGGTAATTCTGATATATTGGTTATCGCCAAATACACTCTTCCGATCTCCTCGACTCTGTCTTTTGATTTCTCTTGGTGGGTACAAATTATATTAGATGGTGTTGCTGGTAAAATTGTTGTCAAACACTGAATACCTGTGCCATCTTCATTGTTGAGACCGACGTGATCTGGTACACCTAATTGCAACTGTCAGTCTGTTCCTTTTTGGGATTTTTATATATTATTGCCTTATTTTTTATACATTGCGATATTTTTCCCGTGTCTCGGGATATATATATATATATATATAAATATATATATATATATATATTCTCGTACTTAATATTCCCCTATGACCGAACAGACCCTCAAGGTATTTAAGATTAAGACCATATCCCCACCCTCGTTCCAACTCATGCCCTTCTGGCCCGACAACATCGAAGCCTGGTTGTGTTACGCAGAAGCCGACTTCCACGAGCACGGCGTGAACGACACACGCGCACAATTCCTCGCAGTAGTCAAGTCACTACCGCGGGAATTCAACAGGTACGTAACACCTAGTACGTTTTCTAGTGATGTTTCTGAACCGTACGAAACCTTAAAACGTTCGATTCTTAAACGAGGTGACCTAACCGATTGACAAAGGTTAGATTAACTCTTTAACAACATAGAACTGCAATACGGTTCTGCGACGGACATGTTGCAAAGGATGAGAGAGGTTATAGACCTAAGAATTTTCGACTAAGGCCTATTCAAAAAAATTTTCTTGTCTAAACTTCCTCAACAGGTGCAAGCGGTTCTGGTCTCGTTTCAGAACAACGCCTTAGACGAGCTGCCGGCATCTGCTGATCGTATCTTAGAAATTACGAAGTCTAATACCGAGGTTTTTTCAGTCAAAGAAAACCCTCAAACGACTCAGAGTGACATAACCGAGCTGTGTCATACACTTACGCCTCATTTTAATTTTCGTAACGACCGTAAGCGATCACACACCCCACGTAGAAGCACTTCACGTAAGCGATCTGTCTCTAGACCACGACAGACGGATAATCCCGACTGGTACTGGCATCATAACCAGTATGGAAAGTCTTCCAGAAATTGCATAAAACCCTGAAATTTTCTCAACTCGAAACCGACTGGTTCGAAAAACAACTCGGGAAACTTCCAAGCCGGCACGCGTTAACGGCAACCGTAGCCGGCGAACATAGCCGTCTGTTATACGTCACAGATGTGACAACGAGAGTTCGCTACCTCGTCGACACTGGCACAGAAGTTAGCGTTCTCCCAGCAAATCCCAACGACCGGCTTCATATATCGGCTCTAAGCTTACAGGCGGAAAACGGAAAACCCATCGCTACGTATGGCAAAAGGTACGTTTACCTCAAAGTGGGTTTAAGCAAACCCATCTACTGGATCTTCGTTGTTGCAGATATTTCTATGCCAATCATTGCTATGGACCTTCTACAACAACATAATCTGATCATCGATACGCTCAAACGGAGCATAGTAGACGGAAACACTGATTTATCCGTTTGCGTAACTTCTTTTTCTGGTTGCAGATTATCTCCAGTCACACTTAAGTTTATGATAGACCCACTTTATCAACCACCACTCGATAAATATCCTGGGATACACCAAACGCAACCGAAATTACCGTGTGTAACCAGCAACGTTACACATCACATCACGACTACAGGATCACCTGTATTCTCTAAAGCACGACGACTAGCCCCTGAAAGCTAAGGTTGGCGAAAAACGAGTTCGACCACATGATAGATTCAGGTAACATAAGACCATCAAACAGCCAATGGGCATCCTCGTTGTATATGGTCCCTAAAAAGGACAGCAACGATTGGCATCCAAATGGTGACTATTGGCGATTGAATGCGAAAACCATTCCCGATCGTCACCCGTTGCCTCACATTCACGATTTGACAGCTACCTTGAAAGATATAACTGTCTTTTCGAAAATCGACTTGGTTAAAGCGTATAACCAAATTCCCATGGCCACTGACGACATTCCGAAAATAGATATCATAACTCCCTTTGGACTCAACGAATTTTCGCGAATGCCTTTCGCTCTAAGAAACGCTGCACAAACCTTCCAAAGGTTAATAGATGATGTCTTTCGAGGTCTCAACTTCGTACATGAGTATGTTGACCACTGTCTAATACCAAATCTGGACAGAGAATGGCAGCTCAAGAATCTTGATCTTGTTTTCGATCGACAACAAAAACATGGCATTACTGTAAACGTTCAGAAATGCCAAATCGGGACCGACTCATCAAACTTCCTAGGACACATTATAGATGCTCAAAGCATTCGACCCCTTAGAACTAAAGTGGCGGCAATTCTGGATTACCCAGAACCCACCACGATCAAGCAACTACGAACGTTTAACGGCCTTGTAATTTTCTATAGACGATTCGTACCTAAATGCACTTTACTCATGAAACCTCTAACCGACTAACTTCGTGAAAATGCGAAATCCATTAATTTGAAAGACACAACACGAAAAGCATTCTCCACAATTAAGGAACATATTGCAAAAGCAACAATGCTTGTACATCAGGACACCCGAGCACCTATTAGTATCGCAGTAGACGCATCCGACTCAGCAATCGGAGGAGTCTTACAACAATGGGTTAACAACTCCTGGCAACCATTAGCATTTTTCTCTAAACGGTCGCTAGACACCGAATCGAGGTACAGCACATTCGGTAGGGAACTCCTAGCTATGTATTGTGCTGTACGACATTTTCAACACTACATCGAAAGTCGTGAATTCACTCTTTTCACTGACCATAAACCGCTTTCCTTCTCTTTAAGCTCTTCTTCATACAATTACTCACCTCGTGAGTCTCGACAACTGGACTACATTTCGCAGTTTACTTCAGACATCCAACACATCACTGGAGCAAATAATGTAGTCACAGACGCGTTGTCTCGCGTAACTTCCTTGAACAGTTTCCAAGGAATCGACTTTCTTAAACTCACCCAGCTTCAAAAAGAAGATACTGATCTTCAGCATGAGTTATCGTCTATAACCCTCAAACTACTCATCAAACAGATGGGAACAGGTAAGGAAACCTTACTTTGTGATCGCCCAATCGTGCTGAAACATTATCGACGTTATGTCTACAACACAATGCACAAACTTTCTCATCCAGGTGTTCGGGCAACCATCAAGCTTATAGCAGAACGGTTTTGCAGGCTTGGCATGAATAAAGACGTTAGGGAGTGGGCACGCTCCTGTGTAAGCTGCAAAAAATCTAAGGTTATCAAACACAATCAATAATAATAATATATTTCTGCATATGCAGGTACACACCGTTTTTACAGGCATGATCTATAAATTACAACATTTGTTGGTTCACAAAATGTTTCCCAACTTATTAAGTTTATAGTTGTTATAGAGTGAAATCGTAGAGCGCTTGCTGTAAACTAAGACCTTGAGAGGACGCGTACATCAAGTTTGTTCCAAACGTCAGAAGTTGTGCTATCAGAGCAAGATTCTGAAGAGAAACAGAAGAGCAGCAAGGCACTTGAATATGAACGCCAAACGTTGCTTAACATAGTGTAGTAGAACGGACAGAGGTATAATAAATTAGAATAAATTCATATTATGTCTTGTTAGTGAAATGAAGTCAGAGGCTCCATATTAGAGAATATACTAATAGAGAACAATGAGTTGTGATGTTTAACAAGTTGGAGTAAGCTCACACGAAGGGAAGGAAGTCAAGGCTGGTACAAGGAAAGCGGTTTATAAGAAGGGTGTGTATATAGAGGGTGAAGTGTTAAGAATATTATTGACTACAACTTTTATTGTCTAACTTTTTTTTCTTTTTTTGTTTGTCCGATGCCAGCCACACAATCCTAGTGTAAAAATCCGAGTTAGCATGTTGTCTTAGTAGAATAGCTGATCCAGTATAATATTGGAAACATGAGTTTGAGTGGTGAGCGTAAGAAAACAATCTATATCACAGATTGATTGACTTATTCTCAGTCATGAGGAGCCTGATACATACAAAATGTTCTGTCCCCACAAACACGGGTGGATTGAAGTTATCGCCCTCATCATCAATGCTTGCTGTTCAGTAACTCCACCCTCCCTCCTTTTGTATTGTTAGGCTCATTTAGCATTATTTTTGTATATACGTCATACCTCGCACAATCCTCTGTTTCACAAACTGTTGGAAAGCACTATTTCTATAAGTACTATTTTACAAGCTTATCAGGCAGTTACAAGCTATGGACTGTGGGTAAAGCATCGATGCAGTGCCTCGATTGACTATAGTATAAGGTACAGTTTGCCAATCAGAGTATAAGCGTGAAGAAGGGTATATTGTGGGATAGTTGTTTATTTAAGCAGGCGGAAAAAGTATAGAAGTATATGAGTTGTGGATAAGGGAACGAGTGGAGAAATAATATTAATTGCTAGTCAACGTAGTGTACAGAAGAGTAAATAGTTAATACAGAATAAACAGGAAGGAACTCACAGTAACTTGGTGCTGATGTTATTTTCTGTTGTCCTAACCAGTTGATTGATAACAGGCTCCATAGATGCAAGACCACTGGTAGTAGGCAGCCGATTGTGCGGTCCTCTTGACGTTTTAGGGTGGTAGTGAGTGTCCCTTATCGACCGAGTTTAGTTTAACAGTAATGATAAGTCCATTGAGTTACCTGTCTACTTCAAGTGAAGAAATAGGGTGCAAAAAGTAATTAATACAACTGCAAAGTAGGAAAAATAAGGCAAACTGAACTTGAAGTCCATTTTGGTCTAGACATGGGGAGAGCCTATGATATCTGAGTGGGGCGCAGATGTGTTCGTACGTGCAAGATCAGTGCAAGTGAGGGCTTGATCAAGCAGTTTTACAAACGTATGTAATTCATCTTCCATGCGAGTTTCGGAGGGAAGACTGTTCCATATTATTGCATACTTAGTGAGGAAGAAGTTTTCCCGAGTTTTTGATCTGTATTTCTCAACTTTGACTGTAGATACTTTGTTTCGAAGTCCGTATTCATGTGAATCTCGGGCAAGAATTGTCTTACATGTTGAATAAGTAAGATTTTTGAGTAGTTTGAAGTAGAGAATCAAACTAGACCTAAGCCTTCACTTCCAAAGGGGTGCTATTCCTAAAATTTGGCATCGGGAACTGTAGTCAATGACCAAGTCAGTCTTAAATACCTTGCGGGTGAAGTCTCGTTGTATTCCTTCCACTTTTAGTATATCAGATACGCGTAGGTTGAAAAATAAGAACGAGCAGTATTCAACGATAGGTCTTACACAAACTTTGTAAAGAAGGATTTTAGATTCATTTTGATAGAAATTACGGAGAATGAACCTAAGCAATTTCCGCATTTTGGATGCTTTGGCTGAGATGTGTTCAGAGAAATTAAGACTGTGTGAGTAATGTACCCCTAGGTCAGTTACTGATGCCAGTCTGGGTAGTGTGTGATTGCTAAGTGTTAGTTTCGTTTTGAGAGATTTGTCTCCTATACATAACCAGCCGCATTTCTCTGTGTTGATCTCTAACCTCCAGCGTTTGCACCAGTAGTTTACCATGTTGAGTTCATGTTGGATTGTTTCCATAGTACTGCGTAAATCGCAAATGTCAGTTTTATAGATGACATTTAAGTCATCGGCATAAAGGTAGGTCTTACCTGTGCTAAAACACTTGCATATATTGTTGATGTAGATTATAAAGAGCAATGGACCAAAGACAATACCCTTCACAACACTACTGGTTATAGGTCGAGGTGTAGATACATTAGAGTTAATCTTGGTTATTTGATATCTGTTCGTAAGAAAAGATTTGATCCATTGCAAAAGGGGATTTATAATTCCAGCTGACTTAAGTCTGTTGATTAGAAGATTATGAGGTACCTTATCAAAGGCTTTCTTAATGTCGAAGTATAGTATAACAACTAGTTTCGTCTGGTCACATATACGAGTAACCTCGTTAAGGAAGTCTATCAGGCATGTACTGCACGACCTTGTTCTAATGAAGCCATGTTGTGACGGGTCTATCAGATCTTCCTTGAGTAGGTGATCAGATAGTTGATTTTGTATCACTTTTTCCATTATGCGTGATATGACTGGAGTGATATTTATAGGTCTTTCGTTTTCAACCAGGTTTCTTGGTCCGGATTTGTGTTTGGGAAGAACATACGTTACCTTCCAGATTTCCGGATATGTACCTGTCTCTAAAGATAATGTGTATATTTTGAGTAGTAGCGTCTGTATGTCCGGTCCTGACATTTTATAAACGATTGAAGGGATGTCATCGGCACCAGAACTTGCATTTGGCTTAAGGGTTTTAATGGCGGTATGTATAATCTTAATGTCGAAGTTTATGGTACTAAGATAGTTTTTGCCGGTGCACTTTATGTCGATGTCTGGAGCATCAGATGTATTCCCATTGTGAGAAAACCATTCACATATGACGGTTCGGTCAATAAACGTTACTCCATCATGCAGTAGGGAGTGATTGTTGTGGTCTGTGTTCTTTCTTATGCGCTTCGTGAGGAGACGACATAGGGCTTGAGCTTTAGATGCAGCAGTGAGCGCAGTACGCTCCTCGACCTGTTTACGCTTGTTGTGTTAACTTTGTACTTCGTCAAGTACAGAGTATACCTGATGCAGGGCGCTAAAGTCTTTTGATATATAGTATGTTCTTGTCAGTTTTCGCAGTTTAGACCTAGTCTTTTGGTTTATATAAGAAGTAGTTGTTTTAGTAGCAATTTTAGAGTGTATAGTAGTGTCTAGTGCAGATTTGGTGGTGATATTGAATATTTCTAATGTTCATAAGAGGTTATCACTGGTAAAGAAACTGCTCCAGTTAGAGTGCTTTATCAGAAATTGAAGGCTTTCCCAGTCAGCATTTGCGTAGTCTCTATATTGGAATCGCGTGTTTAATGTCTTTAATTTGTTGCATATGGCAAGAATCGGAAGGGTGCAGAGGACTATTTTATGATCGCTGTTGTGAAACTTTTCGCCAACCACCATTGATGTTGTTGTGACATTATGACAGAATATCAAGTCAAGAATGTTGTGATTTCGTGTAGGCAGGTGTACATGTTGTTGCCAGCCGTGTATGTCTAAGGACCTAAGTACGCTTTCAAATCACAATGGGTCAGAATGTGTCTTCCAGTTGATGGTGGGAAGGTTGGAATCACCACATACAATTTTGTAAGTGAAGTCAAGCGAGGCAGCCTGAGCAAATGACTCACTTATAATAGCGTCATTCGAACTAGGAGTGTTGGGAGCTCGATATATGCATCCGATTAGTATTTTACATTCATGAGTGTACACAGTAAGCCGTATCGATTCAAGAAATGTCCCTTAGGTTCACTTAAAACTCACGATGCTCGTTTCGATCATGTTCATCTGGATTTGGTAGGACCTTTTCCAGATTCAAATATATACTCTTACCTCTTAACCTGCGTAGACCGTTTCACTCGATAGCCAGAAGCAGTACCTATCAATGACATCACTGCTGAAACAGTGGCCCGCAACTTCGTCGAACGATGGGTAGCAAACGTCGGCTGCCCTTCAATCATCACTACAGACCGCGGATGGCAGCTTGAGTCTGAACTTTCCCGTCGTCTGACCACACTCTTAGGAATCACTCGTCTCCGAACGACCGCCTACCACCCACAAGCTAACGGGTTGGTAGAACGCTTTCACCGACAACTAAAAGCTTCACTATCAGCTGCAAAAGTTTCACAGTGGACCGACGCTCTTCTATCCATTTTACTAGGTATTCGTAATGCAGTAAAAGCTGATATTGGATACACTGAGGCTCAACTCGTTTATGGAACGACACTTCGACTACCAGGAGAATTCGTGGATCCTTCATCCTCTTCAATGAACATGGATCTAACCTCCTACACGAACAGGCTTACAAACGCAATGTTTTCAGTTAAACCTGCTTCCACTGGACCACAATTCACCGATGTTTTCGTTCAACCTGACTTACGATATAGTACACACGTTTTCGTTCGTCGAAACTCGCATCGACGACCATTCGAATCAGCATACGAAGGACCCTTCAGAGTTCTTCAACTAAGTACTATATATTCGATAAGAACGGAACAAACGATAGCATCGGCATCGATCGCCTCAAAGCAGCGTATTTATAAGGAGATCCTATTCACATCGATTTCTCTTCGGTACAATCGCACGACGCGACTCCTACAACTCATAATTCCTCAACCGAAATGTAACTTGAAACGACGCGTTATGGAAGAAGAGTAAGATTTCCAGAACATTTAAACGACTATCGCACGTAGGACACTACTCAACATTTTATATTATCTCGACCTTTCATTTTACGACATATAATATTTTTTTAAACAATTTTATTATGCTTATATATTTTTATTTTTATTTAGAAAAAACAAGACATAAAAATTTTTAACGCGATTACGTGTGCATGAGTTTATTTTCTATTTTTTCGCCAACATTGTGTTTTTACGCACACACACGATTGTACTTCAACATGCACTTACATTTTCTTTTTTCTTTTCCAGTACGGCTGGAAAAGAACGATGAATTTGACGAGGAGCCAAAATTTTCATTGAACTTTTTCTTTTTTTACTATGTTGTACCTCGGTCCCATGTAGTAAGGAAAGACGACCAGACGCTGCTAAACCTAGTAAGCTATCAGAAGAGTGTTCACAAACGACAAACTCGTTGGGTTTAAACTTCTGGCTGGCCACGTCTGAGGGTCTTCACTACCTGACTAGGGGAGGAGTGATTTGTAGCATTAAATAAATCCCCAAAATAAATAGCTCTGTAAGTTTTCGACATTGGATGCTGACCAGATTAGTTTTAGTGGACTCACCTAGCTGGAGGCGCCAGGTCATGCATCCGCACCAAATCACGTGTGGTAACGCTGTGCTCAACATCTACCGCAATCGCTAGCCAGATTAGATCAGGTAATTCTGATATATTGGTTATCGCCAAATACACTCTTCCGATCTCCTCGACTCTGTCTTTTGATTTCTCTTGGTGGGTACAAATTATATTAGATGGTGTTGCTGGTAAAATTGTTGTCAAACACTGAATACCTGTGCTATCTTCAGGTTCAACTTAAGCTGTCGGCATGACGCAGCACTATCTACAAAACGCGAATATTAAGTAGTAGGATGGTCTTAACTAAAACCCGTTTATGATGCTCGAGTCGGTGCATGTTTTTCCAAAACGTTCACTTTTATGAGATGTTTCCTGTAGACGTTTTGGTGCACATGCACTAGAGAAGATGAAGGATCTGCAAAATTTCCTGGAGATCAAAGTGTTGTGTAATTCATGTGTGTGCCTACTGCGTGTCCAGAATCACTGACGGCCGAATTTTAAGGAACTCGGGTGGAATAGTATCAATCAATCGTGGCACATTTTCAGCTGAATGTGAAGGTTTCAATTATAGGTGAAAGCATTAAACGAAACCATTGGATTATGATTGGTAAGTGGCCGGCCGTTAATCGTATGAATCCGTCTACATTACTTGACAGGCGTAGATATTTTATTCCGATGAAGATACTACCTGATCAAGATAAACATGACTGAAGGAAGCGTCCAAAGTTATCGAATAACTTAAAGAACATTTTCCTTTTTGACTCAGATTTCTGTCAGCTTGAACGGGAGTGTGCCAAGTCTCCCACTCGTTTTTTCATACCAGACCAGCGAAATCGTCCTCCGATGAGCTTGATAGTTGCAGCGTATCAATGAATTTTATCGGCAATGTTTCGGCACGAATGAACGATCCTCACCTGTGGATGTGTCACGTAGTAAAATGTCCACACATTTCACCATATTTTTGATTTGTGATTTCAAAGTTATTGAAGATAATTCGTAATGGGTTTGGGTACCCATTTTGAAAGTTGGGCGACTTTACAAAAGTCGGTCCCGAGCGGATCGTTCAAAGAAGTGTGGTGTCTGTGTGAATTAGTGATTCTCTTGTACTCGATGTGCGCCTGATTATGAATTCCAAATACAATACGTTCGTTTGTGCTCACCTAGTTCTATCGGACATGAATTGAGTTTTTTTTCAGGGATTTCTGGTTTATATAATAATTCGAATACTTATAATTATCATAGCAAGTTATTCGGGACAAGGAGTCTACTCGCCTCCTCCAGTGTTGGGTTTTTCCCTGTGTTAAACGTTGAGTATCTATTTTCCCAATCGTTTCGTGTTCGGCTTTGAGGATTGTGTGATTAGGGCCCAGTGCCACAACAAGTTTACTCAAAAACTCATGGAGTTTGAAAAGAGTAATGACAGCAGTTTTAGGAGCGTGGTTTGCATTCATAAGGGTTTTGTAGTATGCCTCAACTAAGTCAAGCTATTGAAAACACGTTTGCACTATTTGAAGCAGCCGTTAGATCGTGAAGATGAGAAAACAGGTAAGGACTGAACGTAGCTTTCGGCATGAAGTCACTGATAATAGCTACTAAGGCCCCAGCTGTTACTATTCCTTTTTGACCATATACAGAAGAGATGCCCATGGGTTACCTGATGACTGTCTCATACTTAAATTCATTATGTGATAGAATTCATTTTTGGCTAGTTATGTCTTCTGAGTAGTCGGTCGACGTGAATATAGATGGTTTTTTTGTTATGATGTAGTGTGTAACATTGCTGATCGCACACGAAAATCGCGGTCTTGTTTTGTATAGTTCAGAATACTAGTTCAATACCGGTTGGAAGTGCTCATCGATAATATATATATATATATATATATATATATATATATATAATATTTTGATTGGACGATATCGACAATGGGAAAGTGAAACTCTACAAATAGATGATTTAGTATTTCCGCACACTAACCTATACTAGTTTGGTTGACTGGTAGATTATTGCATTGTATCGACAATGATCGTGATTGATACAGTTACAAAAATCAAGATCCGGTGAATGGTTTAGTGTAAACCATGTCAAGATAAATGTATCTCTAACCGTATGTGATGATCGGTTTTCCATTTTCAACCCGTAGATTGAAGATTGGGTCTTGAGAAGACAGGGTCGCTAACCTCTGTACGATATGGTGCGCTTTTGTGACCTCATAAGTGACGTATAACAGTTATACGCACTGGCTAAAGTTGCCATCAATGCATGCCGGTGGGAAAATCTTACGGATGGTTGATTGTACCCACATAAAAACATCAATAGTAAATATACTAGGCGTAACGTGTCTGTTGAGCTAGCGCGGCACTGCTGCGAAGAACTTCACACATGTGCCTGCAGTGCTTTCGGTCACCAACCACGCGATCCTTGGAGTCAAACATACGATAACTAAGATAAGCATTCAATATTTATCAAGGAGAATAGTTCACAGATGTTGGGGTCACATAGTCGATGTGGCATATGTCGACTGTGAAGGTGTAGCCATCCCACATGACGTCTTTTCTTCGATACTAAGTGCATCGTTCTATCCTTTGAATGTGTTCGTTAGAAGTCCTAGGCACCATATTTCTGACTGTCACGATGGAATGAGTCAGTGTAGACAATAATGTGACTTCCACGAAAGACTGTATAGATTGGGTGGCCTAATCATGACAAATCTAGAATTTTGGGATCTAATACCGACCGAGACATGACTATATTACAGGTCTTCTGCATAACAGGATCAAGCTTGAATATTATCAGACACAAAAGCAAAGAGATGCAAGGCGAGAGGCTTGAGTGTTTTAACCTTTATAATTTTGAATACGAGAAAATCACCAATCACAACGAGTAAATGTTATCCTATCCTGCCTGGATAGACCACGCACAGATTCATTAGAGAGATAATATTTGTCTGCTTTATAACACAGATTGTTTCTTATTCATGAGGAGTGCTTCAATTCACGATCAAAAATGCACAATTCCAGTCAATACAGGCAACACAATTAAAAGGAGGAACGAACCAATATGGCTGCCACCAAGACTATGTATCAAGTAAAACAACGTAAATGAAGTTAACGAAGAAACATAGAAACTTAGTGAAGGCGTAAGAAAAACAAAAAAATATAATAAAATACAAATACTACCAACGCAAATGGAATTAAAAAACTAACAAAATGTACAATTAAATGAATCTATAAGAACAAACTGCGAGTGTATACATGGAGGGATTTTCACACTCACTAATTCAAAATGAACCTTACACTTATTGCTTTTTGCTGATGATGTGAAACTTGGGAGAGAGATACTCAGCCAAGAGGATATGCTGGCACTTCTGGAGGATCTGACTTGACCTCGAAGTTGGGCAGATGATAAAGAACTAACCTCTAACACTTCAACGAGTGAAATGGTTCATCTTAAAGATGTTGCAGACTACAGCCTTCACTCGGGCGACTCCCCTCTAAAAGTATCCCAAGTTGAAAAAGATTTAGTTTTGTCACCCCAAGATTTGATGTCTTACGCTGTAACAAAAATGCCTTTCGAGCAAACTTTGCACTGGTAACACATAATTTTCAACAGTTTCATTTGTCCCCATTTAGAGTACGGAAACACAGTATTTCCTCCCTTAATCCAAAAGATAAAGACATTCTAGAACGTATCCAATGGTGAGACACGAAATCAGTTCGCGAATGAAATTCTAGCCTTATAAAGGGCGATTCCAATCACTAAAACTTTTACCCGTTATATTACAGACACACAGCATCCTTAACACTTCTGAACATTCCTTTAGCCCCAATACAAGCTTGAGGGGTAATTCCCAGAAACCTTGGACACAACTCAGCAGAATGAGAACAAACATTGATGCAGAATAGTATGAATTCATATTATTTCGAGGTTTATCGTCAGCTGCTTACAAACCAAAATTGTTATAGAATTTTTTACATGTAGATAGTGTGAAACAATTGACATAAATGAGTGTAGATAACTGGATTACAATAATAACTATATATATGCTAGAAACAGGTCAGAGGTCAAAAAAGGTTAATTCAGGTTGGGTGGTTAAGATAGTCATGTAAAAAATTCTATCACAATTTTGGTTTGTAAGCAGCTGACGAAAAACCTCGAAATACTATGAATTCATACTATTCTGCATCAATATATGTTCTTGCTCTATTTAAATTCATAAAGGGAACCAAATGCATGAAATTTCAGCAGAATGAACTGTAGAGAAAACTTCTACTCCAAATGCTGGAATTCACTGACGACTGAGATAGTTCAAGCAACTTCCCAGTAGTCCTCTAAGAGTAAACTTGACATATTCTTGAGGAATAAAGGGTAATATTTTACTATGCCTTACCTGCTTGGAGGTATTTGTAATCCACCGATATAGGACACGGAAGTTTGTTAAGTGAAAGCTTCTCCTATTCCGTCCACAACCATTTTAACAATTTGAAACGAACAAGAAAGAGATGAAAAGAGAATAACTCGTTAGTCGAAGATGAATGCTCTTTCTGTACTCGAAATTATTCAGAATCCAGCACGACTAGACTATCCACAACTATGGCAGACATATTTCCTCAACTGTTCGTTAGGATTACTATCCAAAAGCAAAGAAATTCAACAATCTGAATATGTTTGATATCCAGACATATAATCATCCATTATCGCAATTCATTTTAATAGAGGTAGTATCTAATGTGAAGATTGATTCACATGTTACTGTTTAATTGAGCATGGAAATTCCCTACTCATCTAAAACGCATTATAATTTTTCGCGCTACACTGGCTAAACTTTCTTGGTTAGCACTTTGTGTATTTTCTAGTCAAAATACATTTGAATGTATTATCTTATATTTGTAGCTTGTTCATTACTTATCTGGCTTTCTCTTATGATCTTTAATAGTTTTCGAGTCTGTGAATTCCTCATGGTCTGGATCGATCCAAGCAAATTCCCGAGAGAAACCTAGTATTTCCTCAAGAAGTCGGGAAAGAACTTTGCACTGAAACGCATTATTTTCCTGTCTCCCTCCGTGTTTCACATATTTGGGCTCCTATATGGAGGCGCCCATGGTCCTTCAGTAGATTAAATATTCCCAAGCTCCCAACTTTGGGGAAATTTCGGGGTTTACATCTCATTTCCCCAAAATTTACTATAGCGGCTTCCCCAAAATGGACCAAATTTTCCCTAAAGTTGGCATCTTGGGTTACTGACAACTGTTCATGCAAAAACTGTTTTCATATAAATCACTACTTTTAGTTGCGTTGGGTGTACAAACAATGTGGTTTTTCGTAGGAATTAAGGGCAAACGTTCTAATAATACACTGGTACAGTACGTTAACTTTGGCGATAAACTTACCACTTTGCGTGCTAATATTACAGAAAAGTAGACTAATCGGTGTTAGTTTAGAGGAAACGTAAAAAATAGCTATCAATTTTGGGAAAAAGCGGACATTTTGGGAAGGATAAAAATGGTGATTCTGGTACATTCAACCTCATCTGGAAAATTTCGGGCGAAATCGGGAAAAGGTAAAAGTTTGGTTTCTTATTTGGTTAGTGTCCCTTTGACTACACGTTGACATCATGTACACATGTGTACGAACATAATAAATATGTTTAACATCCCAGTCTTGGAAAAATTTATCCCCATTGTTGTTTATGTCTGTTGTGCCATAGAGACTATTGGGACTATCTGTGATTATCCGATTAACAATACATATGGTTACAACTGCCTTCGAAAAAACTCGAATCTTCAACGAAATTAAGAATTACTCAAACTGACTTCGATGCTCATTCTCCTCATTAACCAATGACCAATAAAATAAATCACAATGAAGAACTAAATTCAGTAAACTGCAACGTATTAGGCATCGTTTGTTGATAAATTTTGTCACTGATGCTTGTTCGTAAGTCCGTTATCTTCACGTTTTTCTGTTGGTTGTCACCTTGTTCAAACGGTTTATGGGTACAGCCTAAACGATTTGCATCGTAAAGCCACTGAAGAAATCGAACAAAGAATCACATTTAAAACAAGACGGAAGTGTGATATGTGAGTAATCTCTACCGCCCGTGACGCATTTTTCCCACATCACTCCACCATCTTGTTGTTGTTATAAGCTATTTTTCTGTATTAAGGTTTAGTAATGTTGAGTTCTTACGTATCTCAAGTCTGTTTTCATCTTGTTACCTTCATTATCCTATGTCATGAGTAGTGATGCTAACTTAGTTTACTTTTTATTCTGTATCTCAACTTAATTCGTGCATTTTAGAGAAGTCGGAAATAAACTCTTAAAATTGGAGAATTTTCTTTTGAATAGTTAATAAAATGCGACTATTCCTGTAACCTAATTGTATGAATAATATTTACCTTCAGGTACCGAAAGAAATTTACTGGGCTACAAATAGTATTTATTGAAGCCCGATGATTTCATTTATGACCATCGATTTATTCGAAAGTTGTGCTGCGGTTACTTAAGGAGAAAATAATTACTTATAAGTTCTATTTACCCCGTAGTTCTTACTGAGCTTTGGCTGTGTGCTAATAACTTAAAAGGTTTATCCACAACACAGACCACTCGTAATTTGTAATCCAATTTTCTATTACGGGCTTACAGGCTCGAGCACCATCAGTAAATATAGATTCCCATTGTCCTGAAACGCGCGGCTCATAATTTAGTAGTGAATCTTTTATGTAATCATTGGGTTATCTGGTACTTTCCAGTCTCCCGTATGTAATATATGTTTTGTTTTAGTTGGGATAAAATACTAGTTTATCTCAGTAATACTCATTCATCAATATCCATCATGTTCCATTTAGATAATGGTTTCAATATCCACCTGTGAATTGAGAATTTCAGCACATCCTAGCCGTCTATCACATCACTGAGATCCAGTGTTGCATCTTCAAGTTTCTTATGGTTAGTTATATGTCTTTCAGTAGTTTTTTGAACATACGATCTTTGAGGCTTTTCATACACGCTATTATCTATCCTTTCAGGGTAACACTTGATCTTATCAATGTAGATGTTTATGCTTGTGCAGATATATAGATACAGACAAATAATGTCACGGAAATTTTCTTGCTCCTTTGGTCATATGAAGCCAAAACAACCAGTATTGATCACCAAGAATACCGGCTTCATGAGTTGACCTTCTAATCACTCTCCTGAATGATGTCAAATATATGTTTGATATAATCTCATTTAGAGGACTGATTAATTTTACGGATTCCGAATATTCACGGCGAAAATGTAGCATTGTTTGGGATTCATCTCACTCTTGTTAAATTGAGTAACTTTGTGTAAAGTTCTGTTTTTATATTTTTGACTATCGCTTAAAAAACAAGAATAATGGGTTGCTGGCGTGCATTTATCAACTTATTTTACGCTTAGTTTACATGATATATATTTTAGGTTACTTATTTCAAATGTACTGTAAAAGACACCTTTTAATGCACCCTATGTTCAATAATTGAAAAAAAGTATTCAACACGAGTGCTTGTTTATGTATCAGCACTTGTAACAAGTGTTTAATAACTAAAAGTACTAAATAACTATAAAACTAAAATTTCGAACTACTATTTTGTTTCCTATCATAATTCAGTTTCTGAAGATTTTATAAAATACATTAACCAAGGAAGCGTTTTATTTGAAGTTTGTATTCTGTTATGGAGGAATATTCGTCTATGTACAGCTATTTCTCATGGTCTTTGGAGTTGTTTGGAATTTTATCATTATATTCATCGGTTGTAATCCCGTTTGTTTTGCTGAGTAACTACTTCAGGAACAGATACAAATTGCACATTTCCAACGGTAATTTTTCTTAACTCAAAGTAACTTATGAATTTACTAATGTTCGTTTTAGTTGTAGTGGTTTATTATATCCTCATGAATAGTTATATATACATGTGGTAGAATTTAATGTTTGACACACTTGATATTGTGAATGTTTCTATCGTTTTAATTTGTCGTATTCATTATCTAATCTCGAATCTGAAAACATACTCAAATTTAGTAAATATACGTATTATAAGATCAGTAATTACTATCATGGTCTTCAGTTGATTATTAGTTTTATAGTTTTATCATTGAGTTCTACTCACAGGGTTAACTAATTAATGCATGAAATTTCAAATGGGGAGCTAACTACGTTTAAACAACTTGGTTATGCTAAAGACATTTTCAATAACCTACTGTCCACATGGTTTTTAAAACATAGTCAAATTATGTTCGTGCTGGCCAGTAAATCATAATCTCCAAAGTGATTGAAAAGTTTTACTTTGAATTAGGCCGTCGAGCCTCCTGTCCTTCCCAAACTGAAACTGAAACTGAAACTGAATTCAGGCCTATTTTATCTGTTCTGAACGATAATTAATTCAAAATGGGATTTTAAAGCGGTTTATCTGCTAGTAGTACAAGCTTTGTCTTTCAAATTCTTGTAAACAAGTAACTTTCTGTATTTTCATACTTTTCACAGACAGCACGAGTTCTTGGCATGCAAAAGCAATGTACATATGTTTCGTACCTGACGTTTATTCTATAGAACACGTTCAGAATGAGGTGGATCTACCGATCCCGATATTTATGTCTGCAACGCCACACGGACTGCATTCAAAGCTGACATGTTTGGAATGCATCGATTCCTATCTACATTTCAATCGTAGTACCTCTAGCAGGACTTCGAAACAATACTATATATTATTGGCATTTTGCTTTTTTGGTCTACAATCGTCCTACTTGTTATGGGGAGTATTACAAGTGAGTATTTTTTAGATTACGTGGTACAAAATATAGTACATACATCCAAGCGGTACTTTAATGCAAACACTGATGAACAATCATGTCCTTAAGATATATATATATATATATATATATATATATATATATATATATCGCTAAAACGCTAACCAGAAAAATGATTCAAACCATTTAAACTCTGCACTAGGAGTTAGGAAGTCTTCATTTATATGAGTTATGACGCCTCATGGTGAAAGCCGAGTTCCTTCGAAAGTCACTAGGCTGATGCCTCTTCTAAAAACCATAAAAAACCACTAGTTTAGGTACATGGAATGTTCGTGCAATGCGGGAGACCGGGAGAGTCATCTAAGTTGCTGCAGAAATGAAAAAATACAACCTGGAGGTACTTGGAATCAGTGAAACATATTGGGCGCAGGTTGGACAACAAAGATTAGCTTCAGTAGAGCTGCTGTTATACTCCGGCCATGAAGAAGAAAATGCTCCACGTACACAAGGAGTTGCACTGATGCTGTCCAAAGAAACACAAAAAGCACTTATAGGATGGGAATCTCATGGACTCAGGATCACCAAGGTTTTCTTCAACACAGAGAAAGAGGGCATTTCAATGAACGTCATTCAATACTATCCGCCAACCAACGACTACAATGAAGACGTCAAAGATCAATTCTACGATGGGCTGTAGTCAATAGTTGAGCGATGCCCAATGAAGAACGCCAAGGTTGGAACGGAGAATACCGGAGAAAGGATCGAAAATGGTGAGAGATTTGCGAAATGGTCATAGGTGGCACAATATGCCACATAAACTCATGCACAAAGCCACATGGATTTCACCGGATCACACTACAAAGAACCAAATCGACCATATCTCCATCAATAAAAAGTTCAGGAAGACGATAAAAGATATGAAAAACAAGAGGGGAGCTGACATAGCCTCAGTTCATCACTTGCTGATCACCGAGATAAATTTGAAAATCAAGAAGCACTGAACAGTGGGACAGACAGAATCACAAGAGTTTAATATGGCCTTTCTTTGAGATACTGACAAACTTAACGAATTCTAGATAGCACTCGGCGATAGGTTACAGGCCTTTCACGACCTACTCAATGGAAAGGGAACTACTATGGAGAGCAAATGGAAAGAAATCAAGGGGGCAATCACTTCAACATGTCATGAGGTTCTGGGCCACAAGAAGCACCATCACAAGGAATGGATCACTTTTAACACACTGGAAAAGATTCAAGAAAGGAAGAACAAGAAAGCAGCAATCAATACCAGTCAAACATGAGCAGAGAAAGCTAAGGCTCAAGCTGAATACACAGAAGTAAACAAACAAGTGAAGAGGAGCATCAAAACCGACAAATGTAAATATGTGGGAGACCTAACAACGACGGCGAAAAAAACTGCAAGAGAAAGAGACATGAGACAATTGTATGATAGAACAAAGAAGCTCGCCGGAAATTATCATAAATCAGAACGGCCAGTGAAATGCAAGTAGGGCAAAGTAATCACCAACCTTAAAGAACAATGGAACAGGTGGGTAGAACACTTCAAAGAACTCTTGAATCGACCAGCCCCACTGAACCCACGAAGTAGCACCTACGGACCTCCCAATCGATGTTGGCCCACCGACAATTTAAGAGATCAGCATGGCCACCCCCAAATGCCCTTGTACGGTCGAGAGTGGCGAGAGTTCGCTCTCCCTCTCGAAATGCTCTCACACGGCCTCGCGTATATAGCCTCTGCCAGGGAAGTCCTACTCAATGCCTTCTTGTGGCGGGGATGTTGTTTACGAAAATGAGAGGACGAAAAGCGAATGTCCGGCGCTTTAACCGGATCCCAAACCAATGGTGCACATGGGCTCCAGTATCCTGCGGGAACAAATGGCGTATGAACCAATTGTTGGTCACCGGCTTCCATGGGACTGCATCTCCTTACGATGCTCCACTACCTTGTGGATCAGACCTTCAGGTCGAAGGCTTGGGGTGTGGCCCCCTAAGAAAACCACCTGTTTCAGTCTGGGCACCCGGGCAGCATCACAGCCCTCACACATATCGAATGAGATTTGTGTAGCGCATATGTATTTGGTGACTCTTTGTACCAATATCTATGTGTTGAAATAAATAAATAAATCAGACAAATCAAGAGCGGTAAAGCAGCAGGACCAG
Source organism: Schistosoma margrebowiei (assembly GCA_944470205.2). Lineage (NCBI taxonomy): Eukaryota > Metazoa > Platyhelminthes > Trematoda > Strigeidida > Schistosomatidae > Schistosoma > Schistosoma margrebowiei. The sequence goes on from OX104028.1 coordinate 46,412,203, forward strand.
TCAACATTCCAGGAGAGCACTGAAAGCAGACGTAGCAGTAACTGCAAAGATACTCCACATTCTCATCAGCAAGATTTAGGATGAGGGACAAGTACCAACAGACTGGAAAGAAGGACTTCTGATCAAAATACCAAAGAAAGGCGATCTCAGCAACTGTGATAACTACAGAGGCACCACTCTTCTCTTAATACCAGGAAAAGTCTTCAACAGGGTATTGTTAAACAGAATGAAGGATTCCGCAGACACCCAACTTCGAGACCAACAGGCAGGATTCCGTAAGGATAGATCGTGTACAGACCAAATCGCAACTCTACGGATCATTGTGGAACAATCAATTGAATGGAATTCATCACTCTACATCAACTTTATTGATTACGAAAAGGCATTTGATAGCGTAGACAGAACAACACTATGGAAGCTTTTTCGAAACTACGGCGTACCTGAGAAGATAGTCAATATCATACAGAATTCATATGATAGATTAAACTGCAAAATCGTGCATGGAGGACAGTTGACAGACTCGTTCGAATTAAAGACCGGTGTCAGGCAAGGTTGCTTACTCTCACCCTTTCTCTTTCTCCTGTTGACCGACTGAATCATGAAGATGTCAACATCTGGGGAGAAGTATGGGATACAGTGGACAATTAGGGTGCAACTGGTCGATCTAGACTTCGCAGATGATCTGGTTCTTCTATCGCACGCACAAAAACAAATACAGGAGTTTACCAGTCTAGCAGCAACTTCAGCAGCAGTAGGTCTCAACATACACAAAGGGAAAAGCAAGATTCTCCGATACAACACAGCATGCACCAGTCGAATCACACTTGACGGAGAAGCCTTGTAAGATGTAAAAATCTTTACATATCTGGACAGCATCATTGATGAACACGGTGGATCTGATGCAGATGTGAAGGCGCGGATCGGCAAAGCAAGAGCAGCATATCTCCAACTGAAGGACATCTGGAACTCAAAACAACTGTCAACCAACACCAAGTTCAGAATTTTCAATACAAATGTCAAGACAGTTCTACTGTATGGGGCGGAAACTTGAAGAACTACAAAAGCCATTATCCAGAAGATACAAGTGTTTATTGACACTTGTCTACGCAAAATACTTCGGATCCGTTAGCCAGGCACTATCAACAACAACCTACTGTGGGAGAGAACAGATCAGATTCCAGAGGAGGAGGAAAAAATGGAGAAGGTCTGGAAGTGTATAGGACGCACATTAAAAAACACCTAACTGCGACACAAGGCAGGCCCCCACATGGAATCCTCAAGGCCAAAGGAGAAGAGGATGACCAAAAAACATTACGCCGAGAAATGGAGACAGACATGAGAAGGATGAACAACAATTGGATCGAACTAGAAAGGACGGTCCAGGACAGAGTGGGTTGGAGAATGCTGGTCGTCGGCCTATGCTCCATTGGGAGTAACAGGCGTAAGTAATATGTGTATATACTGGTTGGCAAGCTTGCTAGAAAAAAACGCCAACATGGTTTTTCATCAATGCTTGTACTAAAGTACCTCTTGGATGTCTATACAATATTTTGCATCAAGTAATATATATATATATATATATATATATATATATATATATATATATATAGTTGTGAATACCAGTGTGTTTTTATTGTTGACGCTCTCTAACCTTAGGTAACCATTTTGCAACCAGAGTCGTCTCTTGTCAGTGGCAATGAAATCGAAAACTATTTATTTATTTCAACACGTAAATATTGGTACATATGGGGACCAAAATAAGTGTGTGCCTATTAAATAAGTGGACGAAATCATGAAGCGTTAGATTGAGTCAGAATTAAAAAAAAGTCTGATTAAATGAACACAAGTAAGTGAATGAATCGAATGAATAATGGAAGAGGCAGTTCTGCAGAGTAAGGTACAATTATAAAAAATTCTTTCTGTTACAGAGGTTTCTCACTTGTAAAAGAAAGTAAACAAAAATTACCACATGATCTCCACTGGTTTCTATTCTGAGGGATTTTTCACACAGCTTTATGAACGGTCACATATTAATTTGACTTTGTATCTTATCATGTTGAATGACTGTATAATCAATTATCAATTTCATTACTTTTGCATAACTTCTCTAACCTGTATTATGACCACTAGTAACTGTTACTTCACCTATTCTACACTCTGCACCGCTACTTTCTTACACGTAAATATGCATCAATCTTATTCTTCTCATGATTATGGCATTTTCGGTTCCCTTTTAAATATTCATCCAATTTCACAAACCGAAGAATGTTAAACAATTGTTTATAGTTATTTTAGTAATTGTAATTTTAGGCCGTATACAGTTGATGAGAGGTCGTGAAATGAAATGAATTCATTTTACTCTGCTGACCGTTTTGTTATTTCTCTATTTAAATTTGTCAAGGGATTTGACTGCAAAATACTGTTTTCGTTTAGTGTATGTAGGGTGTATTTCCAGAATTAGGTACTGATAATTATTTATACACTTCTGGCATCTATTTCAAAGAAGTCCTTATACATCCTCTTAAAGATAATATCTGGTGATCGACTTAGAAAATGCAGTTTTGGGGTCTTTATTTGATTTAATATAAATGCTTCATGACATAAGGATGCCGGATAAACGTTGGGAAAACAATATATCATTAAGTGCTGACAAGTAAATGACGATGTTGATATTTGTAACTGTTAGAGTATTGTGATTTTGAAGTCTTTCAGAAGATTTTACAAGAAATACAAAAAAATGAATGACTGATAGAATGCATGCATTATCATTATCATCATAGGTTTTCAATAGTCTAAACAGAGAAATTCGTTGGCTTTTCCATTATGTAAAAGTTGGTTGTTTTTATTGCTCAAGGTTAAAGTCTGTTTACTTTTCTGTAGGAGAGAATTATGACCAAAATGTATGACAATGAGAGGTTTAAAAATTCACAGTATCTTGTTTTCTGTAATCGTGCGATGGCATTAATTATTTTGATACCTCTACACTTTCTACATATTGGGTTACTTGTTAACCCTTGGAAAAAAGGTCAAAAAGCTCCTTTCATCGAGTTTGCATATGCTTCTATCAGTAATGTGATCAGTAGCTGGTGTCAGTATGAGGCCCTCATTTACATTTCCTTTCCCAGCCAGGTAAGTTATTCAAACACTAACCTTTTATCGACTAAAACTTCAGTGAATTTGTCTTCAGTTCTATGTTCCACACTTTTTTATTTTTGTGGTATTGACTCATTTTATAGATGTTGTTTCTCTTAGTTGTATAATTTAGGCACTCAGCTTTTGTTTGTGACAATCTTGCATTCTGGATTGCTTAAATGAAGTTCCTTTTTCAGGTATCGAGGAGTTTTTACATAAATATTCTCTCTATTTATTTGCTGTAGTAGTAAGGGTTATTGGTACGTATTTTATCACCTATTCTTTAAAAAAGTTTCTACCACTGATTAGGCCTACTTTTCAGCATCTTTTTGTTAGAAATTGACAATATTCTTCTTTACTTCACCACTGAACACATAAATAATGTGAGGTGTTTCAGCAATGATGAATGCAACGCAATGATTTTGTTGTAATGTTGTTATGACATATGTAAATTAGGTCGACAATTACGGACGATGGTATCTAATTCTAATATGAAAGCCTATCTAATGGTACTAAGTAAATTGAACGGCTAGTACACAATGATACTTAAGCGATGAAAACTACAAGTGAGGTAGGGCTTTTCAAAAGAAATTTTACGTCTCTAGAAATGAAAATCACGGTATACATAACAGTTTAAAGGAAAACATTGCTGGCATAAATAGGTATCATTTAATTGATATTACCATATCACATTAGTAATTGTTTCTGACGTTTGTGAAGACTCCAATATCAAATGATCAGTGTAAAACTTAACGCTTTATTGTCTGTCCAAAATGTCATTTTTATTAACCCGCTCTCTGACTATAACCACCGATTTCCATTAAAACGTAAACTTTTTCTGACTAGTTTGTAATTCGTGGCATAGTTCATGTTGCTAATCAGTCAATTATGATCAACACTGAATCTGACACCAGTGTCTACTGGCCCAAGTCATCATGTCAGCATAGCGACATGTTTAACCAAATGACAAGAGAAAACGAAGAAATAATATCAACTGTAATAGAAATCTAAACATGATAAATAATACCAGTCCTAACTTCGTGGATTTGTTCCAATATTCTTATCTAGGCACTACAAAACTTTTCTTTCTCCAACACACATTATGTTTAATTGTCCAAAATTCAGATAAATAAACCAACTTAAACCTGAAGTAAAACTTGTTTATCCCAAACTCGTTGTCACCATTAAAAATAATTCACTAGCCAGGTGTATTATGCACAGAGAATTTTGGCCAGTATTATGTTATCGGCTTACTTAAATTACACAGTAAATTCAATTTATTCAAACCATTGGAAACTAAGCGAGCTGTGGATACCTGCTTCATCGTCTTATGGGACACCTTAGCAATGCATATCAATATTTTAATAAATACCTCTTACTTTTCAATGGTTATTTAGCTAAATTTAGTGTATGATTAAGACCATCTTAAAATTAAATAATTACACACAAACCCGTAATTTAATAAGAATTATGTAGCATTGTGGTGTGTGCTACCGATGTTGACAGTTATAAGTAGTACGTATCATCAATCCGAAGTGAAGTGCCTGGCGACAGAAGGTTACGAAGGTCGAGGAAAAGCGAACGAGAACAGAGGGTGATTAATGTGAAAACGAAAGAACACTGAAGTCTGGGACGATTGATTGATATTTTGCATGTAAAGTATTTACTGTATGGTTCTCAGGTTTTAATAAGACGTTCTGCAATTTTGTGTTCAAATACATTCGATTGTCTCCATTTGTGTTTTCGTTCACTACAGCATGATATAATTAAATCCGAAGTAAAATTATTACACTAAGGATATACCGAAATAATTTGTGTTTTGTCTTAATTTGAAGGTTTGATTTTATGCTTATCTAATAATGATCTTTTCATTTTATAACTTAATAATGTCATTAGGTGTTTTACATTCCTAGTACTCAGATGTTATTAGAAATAATGAGCGGTCCGTGTTGAGTCATTGATGCAACCATTCCTGTTATTTAACTGATGAGGACTGGAATTTTCACAGCCATGGATTTATCATAAATTAATCCTCAAAAATTATTTTTTTAATGGCTTAATCCGCAAATATTCTAGTGTAATACATACAACATACAGTTTACTCTAGTTTAATGTTACTATATCAAGATAAAAAACAATAACTGTTCATTTTTAAATTAAAATTAAAAGTTACAAATATACGCAATTCTAATTTTCATTTAAATTTCAGGTTATTCTTAAAGCCTGCAAGGTTTTACCAGTAATGTTTATGGGTAGATTTATTCAAAAGAAACTGTATAGTTGGCGAGAATATTTTACAGCTGGTAAGTAATTATATATTTATATTTAGTGTTGGTGTTGTTGTTGTTGTTGACTTATTTTGTATTCATATGATCATGTTGGAAGTGTCTAGTGATTGACTTTTGTTTTGAACTATATTATAGTATTATCGTTAGTTGTGAATTATCGAAGTTATTGTTTATTAATCATATTTTCATGATATGTCGATTCTAGTACACAACCTCACGATAAATAATGTTTTGTATTCATGAATGGACCAACTTGTAAAAATTAGGTACATTATAGCTATTTGTTTGTATTACCTAAAGAATTTACGTCAGTTTATGGACAGATGAACTTATCGATAAAATGTTTTCCTATGATACACTAAGATAGCCAATATAGTGTATATAAACATCAAGAATCTTATTCAGTGAATGTGCATAACATAAGTCAATTATCCTATACTGGATTTAGTTAATTTACCAATTTCACAACAGTAAGACGATATCTATAATACGTGTATATATTGAATTGAGATCTAATCAAAATTGATCTTCACATTTGGATGGTATCTAGATAAGAATAAAACACCATATTACATCCTTATTACTTATATGTCCACTGCTAAAATCCTATAAGTTATGTTCTTCTCACATATCTCAACTTAACCAAATGATACGACACTATTTTATTCCAATTAGCTCATATCTGAGTAGGTTAAAACTTGACAGGATACATAGATACTTGAATTATCCTCAAAGGGTTATAGAGATTGTTGGATCATGAAACGACTGTCCAATGCTTCCAAGTTTCCAATGATTGTCTGACTTAAATACGTCAGTAATCTCAATAAAATATTTGAATGGCTTAACATTCTGCCATTTAGTTCGAGTAAATATTTCGCACTGTACAATAAAAATGTTCATAGCCTACTATAAGCTACATAGAGTAGGATTGATATCATATTTTGGTTTCATCATGCTCCACTTGATGAATTTCAAGTTTATCCGATTATTTTTCCCCGATTGTTCCAATTTTATTTACTTTAACTGTAGACAATTAACTGTCGCTTGAAAAACTCATCAGTTCAATTCTCTACAACCTTCAATTGTTCAAGTAAAACTACTAAAAAACATTCCTAGAATGTAATAGGATAAACTATTTAAAAGTCAATTAATTTTATTGACCAACAATTATCATTGTGTACTTTATCACAGATTAATCCATAGGACTATATCCTATTGCATTCGCTTCAAATTGTTGACACATATCATGTGTATCATATTATAAAATTATTAATTGTGTTACTATTTCATCTGAATACCTTTTATTCTTTCTCGATTTTTTTTTCCTGAATAAAAAACAAAACAATTCCAGCTATTATTTGTTTAGGTATGGTTATGTTTTTTTACACTAATCCTGAACAAACTCAACTTTCAAATGAAAAGATTGATAATACTCAATTTCTATTATCATTTAGTGGATATCTATTGATTATTGGCTATATTGTTTGCGATTCCTTCACATCAAATTGGCAAGATTATATGTTTCAAACATATAAACTCACTTCATTACAAGTTAGTAAATTGACTAAAATTTCTTTAAGGAAAATGTTATTTTGTTTCACATTAGTTAAGAGGTTTTTTATAATATAATTCAATATCTCACTAATATACATTGAGTATTTTTAACTGTATTATAATACAGTTTTTTTTAAATCTTAAAATTTGAATCACTGATGTGAAGAGAACTATTTTTCAACATTCATTAAAAGTACAATATTTAACATTTTCAAAAAGATTTTCGTTCATTTAGTAGTGCTTGAATGCTGTATATAAGAACATAATTTTCACAAGAGATGTCATTTCAATCATTTACTGTTATATAAATATATCTTTTATGAACACACCACTGTAACGCATCCCAAGTAAGGGAATTATAAGGTATGACTTGAAATTAAAAACAATTAATACCTTTAAATATAGCATTCATTCACTAAATAAACAGAAAAATGCTCGAAAATGAACATTAAAAAAAACACGGGCGCGCTATAAATTCACAGATACTTATCCATTAAGAATTGTTCTTCACATTCATCATGATGTTTTTTTTTATAAAAGCTATGAGCATGATTCAATCTATTAAATTTATTAAATTAAACTTACATGGTATTATGACCTGTTATGCATTTTCGTAAGTAATTTTTTGCTCTGACTGTAAAATGAATATTTAGTTCATAATATCTAATATTGCTTAGGTGCTTCTTGAACTTCTGTTATCATCTTTCGTAGTTCATAGAACTTGTAATTCTTTCGTCCAGCCAATCTAGCTTTCAACCACTGAGTCACACGCTCGTTTACCACTCCACAAACTCATATTTAAACAGACATTTGGCGATGACGATGATTATGACTAAACTGTCTAACAGCAAATGAAACTTAACTATAATATTGGCGTCTGAAAACCCAATCCAGAGATGTATCACCTAATTAAGGGCGTAATATTTGTTGAAATATTTACTTTTCTTACAAAGACTGAAAAGTAATTTCAAACCTGCATACAATATTGTTTATAGTATAATTCAAATAACTGTCTCCACAATACAAGTGATCAATCTTCTAGATTAAGACTTCGTAGTATAATATTATTTAAACTAGTCAATAATATTAATAAATAATTAATGTTTAATAGTTAGGAATTAACTATATATTCAAAACATTTTCCTCACTACTCTATTAACCAATAAATCTCATTTATACACAATTATAAAACTATAACCTTATTACTGGCTGAGTTATGCATGTCCATTAATCGACATTTATGTCATATAATAACGCAATTACCCAAAAATAGTTGTCGGATCGAATCAATGCTAAATTTTTTCAGTAATTTCAAATTAACCCGTTGTAGAAATAAGCCCAGTTCAAAGGATTAACTTATTTCTTAATACTTACTTACTTACGCCTGTTACTCGTCGTGAAGGAGCATAGGCCGCTCACCAGCATTCTCCATCCAACCCTGTCCTGGGCAATCCTTTCTAGCTCCGTCCAGTTGTAATTCATCGTTTTCATATCTGCTTCTATTATCCGACGCAATGTGTTCTTTGGCCTTCCTCTTTTTTGCTTCCCTTCAGGATTCCAAGTTAGCGCTTGCCTCCTGATGCAGTTTGACGATTTGCGTAATGTATGTCCTATCCATTTCCATCGTCTTTTCCTAATTTCTTCTTCAGCTGGAAGTTGGTTTGTTCTCTCCCATAGAAGGCTATTGCTGATGGTATCCGACCAATGTATGTTGAGTATCTTGCGTAGACAGCTATTTATAAATACTTGTACTTTCTTGGTTGTGGTTGTTGTAGTTCTCCAAGTTTCAGCTCCGTACAGTAGAACTGCCTTGACGTTGGTATTGAAGATTTTCACTTTGATATTGGTTGAAAGTTGTTTTGAGTTCCATATGTTCTTTAACTGTAGGAATGCTGTCCTTGCTTTGCCAATCCTTGCCTTGACGTCTGCATCTGAACCTCCTTGTTCATCGATGATGCTTCCTAGGTATGTGAAGGACTCTACATTTTCCAGAGCTTCGCCATCAAGAGTGATTGGATTGTTGTTTTCCGCTTTGAATTTGAGGACTTTGGTTTTCCCTTTGTGTATACTGAGGCCTACTGATGCGGAGACTGCTGCTACACTGGCTGTCTTCATCTGCATCTGTTCCTGTGTACATGATAGGAGGGCTAAGTCATCTGCGAAGTCCAAATCGTCTAATTGATTTCGAGCTGTCCATTGAATTCCGTGTTTTCCTTCAGATGTCGAGGTCTTCATAATCCAGTCAACCACCAGAAGAAAGAGGAAGGGAGAGAGTAAACAGCCTTGTCTGACTCCGGTCCTTACTTGGAATGCATCTGTCAGCTGTCCTCCAAGCACGACTTTGCACTGTAGTCCGCCATATGAGTTCCGGATAATGTTGACAATCTTCTCAGGAACTCCATAGTGTCGAAGAAGTTTCCATAATGTCCTATCTACACTGTCGAATGCTTTTTCATAATCAATGAAGTTGATGTATAGTGATGAGTTCCACTCAACTGATTGTTCGACGATGATCCGTAGTGTTGCAATTTGGTCTGTGCATGATCGATCCTTATGGAATCCAGCTTGTTGATCTCGAAGTTGGGCGTCTACTGCATTTTTCATCCGGTTCAGCAACACTCTGTTGAAGACCTTCCCTGGTATTGACAGTAGTGTAATGCCTCTGTAGTTTTCACATTTGCTCAGATCTCCTCTCTTTGGAATCTTGACGAGGTGCCCTTCTTTCCAGTCCATCGGCACTTGTTCCTCCTCCCAAATCTTTTTGAATAGAAGGTAAAGCATGTTTGTAGTTGCTTCGATGTCTGACTTCAGTGCTTCAGCTGGTATGTTGTTTGGACCCGCTGCTTTCCCGTTCTTAATTTGTCTGACGGCCATTCTGATTTCTTCCTTCGTTGGTGGGTTGACGTCTATGGGAAGATCTGTGTGTGCCGCTACGATGTCCGGTGGATTCATTGGAGCCGGCCTATTCAGGAGTTCCTCTAAGTATTCTACCCATCTGTTCCGCTGTTGTTGAATTTCGGTGATTGGCTTGCCTTCTTTGTCTTTGACCGGTCTCTCTGGTTTACTGTATTTCCCTGATTGTTTCTTCGTTGTATCGTGAAGCTATTTCATATTTCCTTCTCTAGCAGCTTTTTCTGCCGTCGTTGCTAGTTCTTCCACGTATTTCTTCTTGTCGGCTCTAATGCTCCTCTTCACTTGTTTGTTTGCTTCTGTGTATTCAGCTTGTGCTTGGACTTTCTCTGCTCGTGTTCGGCTGTTGTTTATTGCTGCCTTCTTGTTCTTCCTTTCTTTGATCTTGTCCAGTGTTTCTGTAGAGATCCATTCCTTATGATGGTATTTCTTTAGACCCAGAACCTCTTGACACGTTGAAGTTAATGCTTCCTTGATGCCTTTCCAGTTGTCCTCCATACTAGTTTCTTCTTCTTTCAGTAGATCTTGTAAGGCTTGGAACCTGTTGTTGAGAGCTATCTTGAATTCATTGAGTTTGTCAGTATCTCGAAGGAAGGCTGTATTGAACCTTTGTAGTGCTGTTTGTCCACTTGTCCAGTTCTTTTTTAGCTTCAGTTTTAAATTGGCTACAACTAGGTGGTGATCTGAAGCTACGTCAGCACCTCTCCTGGTTCTCACATCTTCCATTGTCCTTCGGAATTTTTTGTTGATGCAAATATGATCTATTTGGTTCTCTGTAGTGTGGTCCGGTGAGATCCATGTAGCCTTGTGTATACACTTGTGTGGAAATATTGTGCCTACTATGACGAATTTGTTGAATGCACATAGATTTGCAAATCCTTCTCTATTTTCGTTTCTTTCTTCCAGTCCATGTCGTCCCATAATATCTTCATATCCAGTGTTGTCTATTCCGACTTTGGCATTTAGATCTCCCATCAGAATAGTTAGGTCCTTCCTTGGGCATTTCTCAATGACTGACTGCAGCCGCTCGTAGAACTGATCTTTAATGTCGTCGTTGCTATCATTTGTGGGTGCATAACATTGGATAATATTCATTAAGATCCCCTCCTTCTTTGTTTTGAATGATGCTTTGATGATTCTGGATCCGTGGGATTCCCATCCTACAAGTGCATTTCGTGCTACTTTGGACAGCATAAGAGCGACTCCCTGAGTGTGTGGAGCATTGTCCTCTTCGTGACCGGAGTATAGCAGCATCTCTCCCGTAGCTAGCCTTTTCTGTCCAGCTTGGGTCCAGTGGGTTTCGCTGATTCCCAGTACTGCTAAGTTGTATCTCCTCATTTCCATTGCTATTTGACTGGTCTTCCCGGTTTCCCACATTGTTCGAACGTTCCATGTACCTATAAAAATATTTGCTCTGGTTGTTAGAAGGAGCATCGGCCTTGTGGGTTCCGAAGGAACTCGGCTTTCACCATGAAGCGTCATAATTCTTCTAAATGAAGACCTTCTAACTCCCAGGGAAGAGTTTAAATGGTGTGGATTATTTTTTCTGGTAAGCGTTTTTTAGCGAGTTAGTTTTCTACGGGATGGGGACGCTAACCCCACGCCCAACCCTCCTCCTTTACCCGGGCTTGGGACCGGCAGTAACCCTATAAGAGCTACAGGCGGAGTTTTATTTCTTAATACTTTCTATATTTGTCAAATGGATCGATTATTAACATGGAATTTGTTTGTTTGCGAAGTACATACTTCCATATAATCACGTTAAGATTTGTAATCTCTATATAACCATAGTGTTCGTCCATCTTATTGTCGAGCTGGTTGTTTTGACTGTTTTCACCTCGATAGCTTACGATATAGTATCTGATATTAGCTTCAGCAGTCTGTTCTCAAGCTAATCAATAAATTATTCAAAGAAATTTTTATCAATAAGCTATGCAAATTATTGTGACCTTTTGTATGAAAATACATTCTAACAGAAGAGTGAAAAGTGTGTCAGTGTGTACATGTGTACATAGATGTATGAATTGTATAGTACCCATTCTAAATTATTCGAACCGGGTTCTTCATGGAACCATTCCATTAGTAATGTAATTCATACGGATAATAGATTAGTTAACGCCTAAATTACTAAGCATTAAAAAACCCCACTCTATGTACAGAAGTTAATTTACATTCTATATTCACATTTGCTTTACTAATTAGTTACATTGTCTTGAATACTCTTATTTTGTTTCAATAGTAGATCATTTGAAGTGGTTCAAGTGTTTTAGCTGAAAATCTTAGTAACTCTTTCACAAAGTAAATTTGTTGCGGATATATATTATGAGAGTATTACATGTATTTAATTACCTGTCATAATTAGCAACTGAAACCACTGTATTACGCTAAATTTCTAACATTCTTTAGTTGGGAAGCAGTTTCTGGTTACTAAACAACATCTTCTAGAAAACAATTAAAACCGAGGATCACTTTACTGTTCAGAAGTGCACACATAGGAGCCTACGTCAAATCGAGCTTGTAATCTCTAGACTTTGAAGCAATAACTTAACCATTAAACTGTTAAGGTCGACATCACTAACCTTCATGTCCTAACATGATTTTCATCGATGATACTTATTTCACTTACTAACTGACTATACTAAACAAACTAGCCTACTTTTTTCACAAAACTAATAGTTCTTTCTATATAAAATACTCTAGTCAATAAATCTATTTTTCGATTAATCCAAGTCAAGGAAAATGTTAGTTTATTTTATCTTCAGTTTATTGATAAGAGATTTCTTCAATAGAATTAAAGCACATCACATAAAACATAGTAATCATTTGCAGGTTTATCCACCAGGCTATTAAACATATCTATTGTTTCATCGTTTATAATGCTGGTCGATTTTTCCGACATTTTTAACTAAAGTGGTGTAATAAAACTGTCAGTTTAAAACTATATACATAACATAAATGCTCTACGAGCTTTAAAAAAATTTCTATTTTGTATCAACGACTTTTCGGAAATCACTTTGAAGCATCTAAACCCAGTGTTTAGTATCTATCCAGTTTAATCAAACATTGGAAATCAATTTTATATCTCGTCTAGCCAATATTGTTATAAATTGCTTGTTTTTACTTGTACATTAACTTTTAGCTTTCTGTCTATTTCTTTCTAGGTAATGGCTGGTGTCAATATTTGGTCTATATTTCTCACTTTAATCTCATTGATTGTACATGGTGAATTAATTCCAAGTATACTATTTGGATTAAATCGTCCCAAATTTATTTTCGATGTTCTAACATCATCATTATGTTCAGCATTCGGTCAATTGTTCATTTTTCTTACTTTGTCTCAATTTGGAGCGGCCACATTTGTATTAATCATGACATTAAGACTTGGCCTATCTATGATACTTTCATGTATTATTTTCTCTCATGAATTACATCCGATTGCTATATGTGGTGTAGTGGTTGTTTTCTTTGGTTTATTTTTAAAAATGTTTTTACGTCAGAAAAAACCTCTTTCACTGGAAATTTGTGGTATACCTGGTGGTAAGTGATGACTATCAATGCATTATTATTTTCTGTTTAAGTTATTCCTCTTCTCTTTTTAATATTCATTTCCTTTTTTCAATTTTGTTAGAAAGATTTCCATGTTTACATGCTATTTGTTGTACTTGTTTTATGAACCAGAATTCTGTTTATTTGTATATATACATATAAGTATACTTGTGACACATTAAGTCCCTCATTTTCGATTCCTGTCAGATAAGGAATACATTCATATTCTAATGCTTCTTACAAATCAAAGTTATTCGTTGTCTGTGATATTTTAGCTTACTGCCTTATTATGATGTATGTTTTACACATATCCAAAGAGAAGAAATTTATTGTTATTCGTTTATTTATTTTATCATGTTATTTTCCTCTTTCTATATGTATTGTCGAGTAGTTCTTTGAGTAAATTGTACTTACTAATATATTTGTATGGTTTCAGGTCTTTGTGTTCTAACTGAGATACTTTCACGTTTTTGTTTATTATTTTGTTACTACAATTTACCTATAGATTTAGACACTACTTCTACATTGGAAACAAACCAACAAGATTGACATATGTTTCTGTCCTCTAGTATTTTAGCCAGACATATTATTGTTTATCGGACGATGGAGAAACTTTTAAAGTTAATGTTTTATGCTAGCCAGTGGTTAGTTCCATTAGCAATTTACTTCTTTAGATTTACACTGACCATTCCCATCACCCTGTTCGATTCGTAGTTTTGAAATCTTTAGTAATGTGATCCAACTCGAAACAATCTCTTACACCATTTCATTTTTGTAAGAGATTTCGAAATGAAGGCAGTCATTAAAGGTGAACTCCCGTTTGTTTTATAACGAATAATAATAGTTTTAGGGGAAGAAAACACATCAATTGTCATTGTATGGAGTCTAAAGATCAGTACCATATAATTGAGATACATTAATACATTTTGGTTACCAGAGCTTTTCATTCGAATTCCATGCAACATGATACATAATATGTCGGTCCAAGGTTGACATACATTTAACAAGTATGTCATCTGACAATTGTGCGTTAAATATGGCTACTATTTTCACCAATACTGATCTCTTGTATCTTTTATTGGAGCTAGATAATACAAACAACTATAGCTGATTGTTTACAATTCCACTCAGTGCGTCTAGCTAATCAAGCGTATGTTGATGAAATGTCTCAAATTATTAGAAATGAATGATTCAGTGAATTTATATGTTGACTTGAAATAAAGGATTAAGGTTCATATCGATAAACTATACAGAAATGTTTGAATCAACACTTCCCTAATATCCGTTAAATCATACCTCATTTTACTGCCAAATAAATTTTTCTATTTACACTGACTTGTTGCTCAAATAATCACCCTATGGTCATCCAGTTAGTATAATTAAGCCGTGAATATATATGTTTAGTAAAATAAGCAGTCACAACCAAATGCATATACATCAAGTCAATTATGCCTGTTAACTGGCATGAATTCTGTAATCATTATTTTCAGGATATATTATTTATTATATTTTGAATAATATAAGCTGCTAATTTATCCACTTATAACCTATATAGTTCTTCCCAGTACTATAAATTTTATTCAGTATCCAAGCTACATCGTTATATTATTAAAAAGACATATTGAAACAAAACGATCTGACTTTAAATAACAATTCTAA
The DNA here is from genome assembly GCA_944470205.2 of Schistosoma margrebowiei. Taxonomy (NCBI): domain Eukaryota; kingdom Metazoa; phylum Platyhelminthes; class Trematoda; order Strigeidida; family Schistosomatidae; genus Schistosoma; species Schistosoma margrebowiei. Next base: position 46,427,292 of record OX104028.1, read on the forward strand.
TGAAACATCTTGGATTAGTGCCTTAGTTTCACCTTACTGCCATGGTATAAGAGAAGCATTTTAATCCACTTTGGAGACAGAATTAAGGATTTCTATAAAATAAGCAACACTTTGAAATACTCTAGCTCGAACTAGGGAAAAGATCTCATTTAAATATACAGAAAACTGTTTGGTCGTATCGATTGTGATGCGTTTTACGTTAGAGTCCTCGTAAAATTTCGACTCGACTCAGCAAACTCTTGAGCTGCACAAAAAGACTTCACAATCCCGTGGAACTGAGAAATCCACAATTAAATGGGCATTAGCAGTATATATTATATTCGATAACCACCAAATCATTGTAAAGAATATCCAAATAATTCAGAAAGGTTTTTCCAACAATAGAAAAGGCGAGTAACCAAAGCGTTTCATATAATGCTAAATCCCTTCCCCTCAGTTAGAAAGAAGTTATACCTATTCTTTCAACTTGGACTGTCTGTCCAAACAACCACGACTCTATTCGTTCGTCACACGACCTGCGCACACATACCAGCAATTTCAAACTTAATGCTTCATATAACAAATTTTAAGTTTTTCATAACCATCTCATACTGAATCACCTTGATTAAAAATAACAATTACATGGGCACGTTCATAACTATTATGGTTTTAATTGTACTAAAGATATTCTACTTTGCTTCATTTGTACTATTTAAACTTGTTTCAATTTTATTTCAGTCATTTATTTATATACTCTGAAGAAGTGACTTAAATCACAAAGTGTCAAGAATACAGATTTCATTGGGATATCACGAAAAATACATTTATCATTAAAATCGTTATTGTTTTTATGAGTAGTTGTGTAGTAGTAATTTCTAATAAACACGTTTTTATTACACAGGGATTTGTTAAAAGCCAGGGTGTTTTTGAAAGCTGTTTTCTCCAAATTAAAGACTGTTGGCATTTGTGTAGGAACGAACCTATGAACTTTAGGTATCATAGGTAAGCAAATGAAAATACTGATTGTAGATCAAGGTATCGATAGTAAGAAAATCAGTCACTATTATAACTTGATTCCCATGCGACCTCAATAGTGAGTTACTCTTAACCTGAAGTTGACTCTAAAAATTCCAGTTTTTGGACATTTTTCTCAAATTTATCCACTAGTGGACATACTATTATTAATGCATTACGTAGTTTTGTATAATTTGGAAGTAATTTTCACAAGTCTGAGGAGTTATTTTTCCCTAAAAACTAATTATTGAGCATTTTACTCTACAATCCCTTCGAAAAACCTATGTCAGATATGCCATAAAATGCTTACCTCATTTAATATTCAAACCAGAAATATAATTAACATAAATTCTTTGTAGTTTTAACTCATTCAATTATACAATAGGACTATAATGCATAACAACTTATGAATCTTACTTTTATAATCCTTCATTCATATCGTTCAGTGTAATAGCGTCAAATAAATCTGTGTCATTCGTATATTGTGTTTACTTAATCAAACGAATTTCGATTATAATCTCGTGATCATAATTTATTCGATACATTAGTTAACGATTATCAGTTCAAAATAATATTTAACTAAAATGTCCTGAATAAGTCAAACCTTGGTCATAGCTCAGATATTAGTTAATCTATTTCTAATGCATTTCATAGTGAATAATGTGGCAAAGGAAATTCTTAATCGATTTATTATTAAATCAATTTCAAACATTGTTACAAAAAGTTATAAAGAAGCAAATCGCATTGCTAATGTTTCACATGCCGTTGGAGATTTACTATGCCCAGGAAATACGCTGATATCATGTCTAGAAATTTCATCTCTTATTCCACGATATCCTAAAAGGTCATCAGCATACTTGATTAGTTTGTATTACAAATATGAAGGTAATAAGAAGGTGTTATTTGTTTTGAACAATGAAATATGTTTCCACAGGCTATTTCGATCAGTTTGACCATGAAATACATGTAACAGATAATTATTATGAATACATAAAAAGATATACAAAGCTTATAATCAAGTGTAAAGTCCAAATAAAGGTTGTAATAATAGTGAAATTAGTGGGAAAAATAATAATACGAAGTTAGAGGCCATATTACAAAAAACAGATTTTTATGTAATGGTAACTACTTTTAGACACAAAATTAGATTTAGCTATCTCAATAAAATCAATAGTATTCTGAACAAGTATCGTTGATGATTTTGAAAAACGCTTTCAAATTAACCTTATTAACACTGATGGTAAATCAGTCGATGAGGTTGTGGAGAAGATTTGTAGCTCAGGTGGATGATTTTGGTGGAGTTTTGTTCTCTGAGCTGGATAGTTTGGTCGTGAAGCTTTCATCATTGTTCTGAACGACATCATCATCACTAACTTCAGGTAGAAGTGAAGTAAACAATGACAGGTTCAAGGTCAACAAGAACCAATCAACATCGAGGTGCACAGAACAAGCTGTGAAACACATATGGAGAAATTCGAACACTTCACTTCTATCTGAAGTTTGTGCTGATGATGTCGTTCAGAAGAACGATGAAAGCTCCACGACCAAACCATCCAGCTCAGAGAACAAAACTCCACCAAAAGCCGATGAGGTTGTAAATCTTAATCGACTAAGATGGTTGGGCAACATGTTGCTTATGCCTGAACACCGTTTACCACGACACGCAATGCTGACTAGTGATGGAGATGGCTGGAAGAAAGTTAAGGGCGACCAAACTAAAACTTGGCATCATTCATTAAAGTCACTGACTTCTAGTCTGAGCCATGTTGGTAAATGCCGACTACTTGGTTGGGGTCCGTGTGACTATCGTAACCAATGGTTGGATACTTTGGGTGACATGGCTCGGAATCGATCACAATGGCGTCGGTGTATACACTCTATCTTCCCTTAAAACGTGAGATTAAAATTACTTTGCACCTTTCTAATTTCTTCCTGTACTGTTTCCTTATACACAATCTTTTATACATTACTACCGTTGAAGTAACTGCTATGAATTTGGTGTTCATCTTGTGCTACTGAGGTATGGCAACTTGAACCGATGCATATATGTCCCCGGTCCTACGTTGTAGCTGACCACTAACACTGTTGATATAACCGTGCTGCTTAGATTAAAATTAGTTTGCACTCGTTACTTATGAGGCAAAACTGTCTTAAATATTATCTAACCGTTCCAAACATTTTTTGGAAAACATAAGATATTAGATATCATTACCAAGGTTTGATTTGATAATTTCGAATAAATTGAGCATTGGGTAGATTGTTATAAATAAATAATATATTTTTAATATCCCAATGGGTAGAAAAAATTAGATTTTCTGACGTTTCGTGACTTGGTGTAAGCCACTTCTTCAGAGGATAAACAACCAAATTTAAGTAGTACGACGGGGCAGCACGAATATTATGTGATCAATCAAAAAACAGGTCTGAATAAATCAATGTCATGTCATTACGGTCAAGGTGATTCGTAAGATACATGTATGCAAATATGTACATGTGTATTTGTGCACTGTTAAGGATGAAAACTGTGTGACCTTTATGATGAGAAAGGATAGTGTTTAATTTCTAAGATAATGGTGTGAATTGTAAATAATATCAGACTAGGTGGCTAGGATAGATAGTTCAAGTGAAATGTATGGTAAGGCTTTCTTTTCTATTGAGCGAAGTAGGACGCTTCAGCTACTCTCCGTTCTTTGTAATTATAAAATGTTCGTGCCGTTCTGTTGTACTAATTAAACTTGGATTAATTTTAACTTGTTTATTTATTCTCTGAAGAAGTGGCTTACACTAGGTCACGGAACGTCAGAAAATCTAATTTTTCTACTCATTGGGATATTACAAATATATTATTTATTTATATAATGTAAGAGTAAATGAATGTTTCGATAATTTCTCCAGGTTTTATCATTGTAAATTCACTATTACTGTTTCAGTTAGCGATGTTTAAAAGATACATTCTAATTACTAATTAAATTGTTTTGTCCTATTATCTAAGAACGGGAATGTTTGTGTAAATTATTATGTAGATAAACATTAGTATTTTCAATTATCTCCATCGAGCTCTACTGAAATAAGATGGTAAAATTTATACACATGAGATGTATGTAACTTCTTTCACCTATAGTTCACTTTCTAGTCTATATATATGGTATACAGCTAGTTTAGTTAGTCATTATCGTACAATTTATGCTAAGTTTCAATAGATTACGATATCACATAAACCGGGGAACGAAACAAACTCAGCAACACAATAACATGATAACCTGAACTGTACCAATGCTCCCTATCCCTGCTAACTATAAAAAAAAGACTAGATCCAGCCGAAGGAAATGTATATTTCACAAAGTCGGAAGCCCGAACGAATGAGAACAGAACTCATGAGTAAATATGCAGCATCAAGATTTCATTGGGAAACGTTACAAAATAGCGCATTAACGGATTTATTTATTTGAATACATAAATATTGGTACATAATGTTACCAGATGCATATGCGCCACACACTTACACCTGTTACCCCTCGTCAAGTCACATAGGCCACCTATCAACACTCTCCATCCAACCCTATCCCGGGTAATCCTTTTTAGTTACTATTCATCCTGTTCGCGTCTGCTTCCAGTTCTCAGAGCAGTGTGTTCTTCGGCTTTCCTTTTACCCGTTTCCATTCAGGATTCCAAGTTAGGACTTGCCTCGTGATGCAGTTTGATTATTTCCTCATTGTGTCATATCCACTTCCACTGTCTTTTCATAATTTCCTCCTTAGCTGGAAGTTGGTCTCCTTCCTCCCATAGTAGGCTATTTGTGGTGTTTGAATTAACTAAGGATTCTTTTGTACTCGTTGACTGTTCGATTTCAAATTCCAAATACAATATATTCGTTTGTGCTTGTGTCTTACTTCTTAATTCAGTGGCGTTAATTCTGAATTCCTAGTTCATACGATAATTCAAATACTTTCAAATATTATACTATTGCTGATGGTATTTGACCAACGGACACTGATTATCTTACGTAGACAATTGTTTATAAATAATTTTACGTTTATGATGATGGTTGTGGTAGTTCTCCAAGTTTCAGCTCTGTACACTAGGACTGCCTTAACGTTCGTGTTGAAGATTGTGACTTTAATATTGGCCGACAGCTGTTTCGGGTTCCATATGTTCCTCAATTGTAGCAATGAGGCCCTTGCTTTGTCAATCCGTGCCTTTACATCTACATCCGACCCTCCTTGTTCATCGGTGATGCCGTCTGCGTACGTAAGTTTCCACCTCTTCCAGATTTTCTTCAACACGTATGATTCGATTAGTGTCCTCCATTGTGTATTTAAGGATTTTTCCTTTCAGTATGTTGCAGCTCACTGATGCAGAGGCTGCTGCTACACTATTTTCCTTGACCAGCATTGTTGCTGTGTATGGGATAGAAGGGCCAGGTCATTTGCGAAGTCCAAATCGACTAGTCGCATCCAACCTGTCCATTGTATTCTGTGATTTCTCTCAGATGTCAAAGTCTTCATAATCCAGTCGACCACCAGAAGAGAGAGAAGGGAGATAGTTGGCAGCCTTGTCCGACTCCAGTCCTCCCTGGGAATGCATCTGTCAGTTGTCCTCCATGCACGACATCGTACTGTAGTCCGTCAAATGATTTCCGGTTGACGATCTTCTCATGCACTCATCATAGTGTCGAAGAACCTTCCATAATATTCTTCTGTCCACGCTGTCAAATGCTTTCTCATAATCAAAGAAGTTGATGAATAGTGACGAGTTTCACTCAACTGATTGTTCAACGGTGGTCCATAGTGTGACGATGTGGTCTGTGCACAACCGATTCTTACGGATATTGATATTTGCAATTGCCTCTCTATATGACGACAGATCTTCAGCTGGTATATTGTCAGGTATTACTTCCTTTCCACGCTTGATTTGTTTAATGACTGGCCTTCCTGATTTCTTCGATCGTTGGTCGAGTGACAGATGTAGAGAGACATGTGTCTTCTACTTTGATGTCCGGTGGATTCAATGGAGCTGGTCTACTCAAGAGTTCCTCAAACTACTATACACATCTGTTCCTCTGTTCTTGAATTCCAGTGATTGTCTTGTCTTCTTTTTCCTTGACCGGCTCTCTGGTTTACGATATTTCACTGTTAGTAATTTCGTTTTTTCATGTAGCTGTACCAAATGAGTAATTATAAGCAAGAAATAAACAGCAGGAACTCTCACTTAATGTAAGAGTTATTTATGTACTAAACCATGAAACATTTAGCGATTAAAGCGTTAGGCATGTGGATCAATTTCTAGACTTAAGAGGAAAGGGATTCATCATAATCTGGGAATAGTGTCATGTTAGTAAAGCATAGAATAGTTACAGAATTATTGAATTAACTATAAATATTGTCCACTCAAGAAATAGTGCTAATGTCTATCTTTTCGATATTGTAAATCCTCCTATCAAATGGAAAAATAAAGTATTTATCAACCATAAATATTTTCAACCATTCAAATATACTAGGTTCAATTAACGACACAATCACCCATTATGGCCGTCGTGAGAAATCAAAATTTAAAAAAAAGAAATGGTGAAGCGATATTCGAATTCTTAATGATGTCATGGAATTTAGTGCGATTCGGAAACCAAAAGATAAGTTAAACTCGAACATAGAAAGTAATGGAAGCGATGTCCTTAATACAAAGGAAAAACAAATGCATACACAGAAAATGATTTTTAGTTACCCATTGTTCAGACTCATGTTGACCAAGAGGTAATTAGAAATTCTACACCACTGCGTAGAGAAGTTACTGGAATCTTTGTAAACCTGTATTCACTACATGGAGCCTTCGGTCACGCATATAATGTAATACTTCATTGACGTTTTCCGTTGTGTTCATTCAGTCATAAATTGAGCATTGTAAACTAGTAACTTGCTCATTGAAAAAAACTTAAAATTGTAGGAAAAGATTTAGAGGATTGAAGCTAGGACGGTCCTTCGTTAAGTGGTTCAAGCAAGAATACTCTAGTGGAGAAACAAAATGATGATGGCTTTCCCGTTACTTATCAACATTTTTACACTCGAAATCCCTGTAGCGGTAAGTAAATCTCAAAAATAAATACTTTTATAAGTCCTCGACATTTGATGCTGACCCCATTACTTCAATGTACACATACTCATGTATGTGTATTTTCATTCAAAAAAACAAACAGAGTTTTTGTTGTTGCTAATATGCTTGCTTATATTTGTATATTTTAATTTTTCAAAAAGAGAAACAGAGAAATCACTCTATGAAAACTGTTTTCACGTTATTTCATGTATATGAAACGCATGTACAAAAGTTTATTTTTGTTTTTTTCGCCCGTTTTATGTGTTTACGCATGTACGGTTGTAATTCGACATGCACTTACAGGACGGTTGGAAAAGTTAAAAAAACGACGATGCTTACGGTGAATCGAAATTTTCATTGTACCTATTTTTCATTAACATATTGTACCACATAATCCCTTATAGTATGGAAATACGACCAGATGCCGTTGAACGTAGCATGCTCTTAGGAGTGTTTACTAACGAAAAACTCGTTGGGTTTAAACTTCTGTCTGGCTACGCGTTAGAGTCATCCCTACCCTACTACAGAAGGAAGTGATATGTAGCAGAAAATAAATCCCAAAAATCAATATTTCTGTACGTCTTCGACATTCGATGCTGATTTCATAAGTTTTAATAGACTCATTCACGTATCTGCATCAGATCACGAGTGGGTACACCGCGCCTCACGTCTCCTACAATCATTAGCCGACTTAGAATGATCACTTCTCGATATGTCGATATCCTTTCAAATATAACTCCGGACCTCCTCACTTCTTACTTCTTATGTGATTGAGTTTGCATACTCTGACCATAAAGTTGCTACTGCTTAAGGCATTGTCAAACACCGAATACTTGTAACACATTTATTTTTATTGACTTTCGGAACAGATGACTCACAAGGGCGTTAAAATGTTTTTAGAATCACAGACCCAGATCCTTGTCAGCTGACTCTTATCACTTCATTAACCTCTAGGGCTCCGGATTCCGGGGTGTGGTCGGGATTTGTCTATGTATTGAACATAATTTCGAGTCAAATAAGAAACTTTCACTTCTAAAGCAAATCAAACCATTCAAAAACAAATCTTTAACAATCTGAAACTCAAACTAAGTGAGGAATTTAGTATTACACTTGCTGTTCTAGCCAAGAGCTAATTGGGAATCGAACAACTGAAGCGCGTGATATCTTTTAGTATCAACGTGGACTTATCATTACTGTCCTTTATACACTGATCACATTGATATCGGTAATTTAGTGTTTGAACTTGCAGTTGTTATTATAAATTTTCCGTCATTTTTGTCGCAGCTGCCTTTCGGTTGTTAAGAGGGCATGTGATACAGTTAATAGTATCAACTTTGTATTCCAGTTTAGTTTTGCATGTCTGATCTTTTCTCAAAGCTCGTCAAAGAATCGTCAAAAATTACGCGTAGTGGCGTCGTTACCATTTACGAGTCGTTTTCCTCAAAGTGAATGATCAGGTCTGATCTCTTAGTGTAATTTATTGCATTTCCCAAAAATTTTTTATAGCGGCTTCCTAAAAAAAGCATAAAATTTTTCCAAAAATAGGGCAATTGCGTAGCTATAACTTCTCAATACAATCGAATATTTTGATGAACAGTTCGTATTGTACAACCCAATCTAACCCAGTGGTAGTATGACTTGGGAAACACTAAACTCGTGGCGCACTTATCATTTATGGATCAAACAATGGAGATAAGGATCGCGAGTCTTGAATTTTAACACGATATTCATTCGCCTATACGGTTAAATAATATTTTGGCATTATAGCTGGTGCAAGTTCGTGGTGTGAACCCTTTATTTCCTAGTCTTAGATTCTAAATCTTAGTTCCTCAGACTAATTTATAACTCTCTTTTGACCCTCGCAAGTAGGTGGGTTGTCCTAGGGTTTCTTTAACGTCGCCTAAAAGCCATTTACTTAATTATGGTTTCACTATTCATAAATCAATTTGTTTACCGAGGCGTTATGTATTTCGTATGGTGATACCACAAGCTGAAATAAGCGAAACTGTGTTCTCACCTAAAACCTGTAAGTTGAAAGCCGACGATTTCAACTTTTGTACTCAAAACCTACCATCTACTTGGTAAGGGTACCCTGATGTTTGTCGAATGTGATTTTCGTTTCATGCACCTCTTATTACATGTTTCAAATGGCAAATTTAAGGGTTATGTTGGTTACGTTTGATTGTTTGTGGTTTCCCTATATGGATATCAACTTCCTTGTAAATTTAAGGGGTCAACATCGAAAATCAGTTTTAAAAGGTTTTACTAAATCGTAGCAACCATCTCAATCTGGTTACTATTGTCACCTGGTGTTTAATGATACACAGATAAAGCAAGTTAGTATACAACATTCAGTTTTCTTTTACTTTGTATTATCTGGAAATTCGCATCACTTTTCATCCTGGAACTTTCAATGTCTCTGAAAGTATTGCTGAAAACAGTATTTTACCTACTGTTCCTACTTGCTGATTAACCAGCACATTACTGTAACTGTAACTACTAGCTTATTGATTTCAACGTCACCACGATATTCTGGGTTTATTTCTTTGGTTGAAATTCGTTCGTATCCATAAGAACTCAGATTCCTTGTGGGATTTCGTTAGTTTCTAGTGATTTTATGACTTTTCAACTAGCTCGAGTCTGGCTACACATCCCATTGCCTTTGGTAAAATCTTGAACATAGTTGACCGTAATGAATGCCTTATAGTGAAGTACAACTAACAGTTTATCTAAGTTTGGTGTATTACTTATACAAGTACAGCTATAACTCAGGAGTATTAAGAATTTATATCTCTATCGTTCAGTCTTGGTTTTCGATCTTATTTATTTAAGCACAAACATTCGTACGAGGCACCATATATATATATATATGCGCCACACAAGTCATTTGGTTTGTGTAACCGCTGGAATGCTGCCCGCATGCCCGAACCGAGGTAGATGATTTTCTTAGCGAGCCGCCCTCTGAGCTTTTGAAGTCTAATCTGCAGGGCAGTGAGATGATGTTAAGAGATGCAGTCCCATGGTAGCTGGTGATAAACAATAGGTTCATGCCTCAATTGAAGTCACGCTTGGAAAATTTTGAAAACAAGGCTGACCCAAATGTTCAGTCCGTCATTTTTTGAAATCATAAGTCAATTGAAGCTAGACCACCCCCAAATACCCTGGTATGGCCGAGAGTGGGGTGGGCCCGCCCTCCCTCTCGAAATGTTCTCACACGGCCACTCGTATATAGCCTCTGCCACGGAAGTCCTACTCACTGCCTTCTTGTGACGGGGATATTGTTTACGAAAATGAGAGGACGAAAAGCGAATGTCTGGTGCTTTAACTGGATCTCAAATCAATGTTGCACATGGGCTCCAGTATACTGAGTGAACGAATGGCGTATGAATCAATCGTTGGTCACCGGCTACTATGGGAATGCATCTCCTCACGATGCTCCACTGCCTTGTAGATCAGACCTTTAGGTCAAAGGCTCGGGGTGTGGCCCCCTAAGAAAACTACCTGCCTCGGTCTGGTACCCGGGCAGTATCTCAGCCCACACACAATTATAGTGTGGCGCATATATATTTGGTGCCCTCTTGTACCAATATTTATGTGTTGAAATAAATAAATAAATCAGTCCGTCATTCAGCTACAGCGTAAGACCAGGCACATTTATGCATCAGTCCAAGTTGCCATACCTCATTGTCACAAGATTAACACTGAATTAACTACTTCTATGAATTTAATGGTGGTGATACATAAAAGAAAGATTGCATATAAGGATATAGTACAAAAAGAAAGTATTAGTTCATAGAAAGAAAGGTGTTACTTTGAAAGATATACGAACGACTGTGGAAACTTAAGCGACATATATTAGGGATTTTAAGCAGAGGGTTTTGAAAAACCAGTGATTTTCCGCGATATCCACCACCCTAATAGAATCCCGTAAACTTATCCCATCAGACTCCGAACACGACGAAGAGTGTAAACAAATCAGATCTAGGTTAACCAAAAGTCTATAGAATGATCGTAAGCAGTGATGAGCAACAAATCAAACGGGATGGAGAAGGCAGCGTCTGTAGGCAACATTAAACTGCTTTTGAGACTAATAAAGGAAACCCGAATTAAGAAGTCAAGTGTACGTGAGACAATCTCGGAAGAAGGTGGCACACCTATCAGCTCTCAGCGTAGACGTTTGGAACTTTGAACGAAACAGTAAGGAGCAGTTCAGCTGGCCTTCAGCTACTCTACAGCTACCCACCACTCCCAAATAGCCTAAATGGAATATGAAAGTAGGTCCCCCGACTCTAAAGTTCAAATAACTGTAGCTAATGCGAAACAACAAAGAGCAGCTGGTTCAGATGGATTAACTCCAGAGGTCTTTAGGAATGGTGGTCCAGTTTTAGCGGTTAGGTTGACTAATATTTTGTTTAAAATTTGGAAACCGAACGTAATTCTGTTTGGTCGCAATCACTGATCGTCCCAATATATAAAAAGGATTAAAATCTTAATATGGTAACCAGAGAAAGATTAGTTTGACTAATATAGCATCTAGATTACTAGCCTCAATTGTTGTTGGACGCATAACAAAAAATCACGAACTGCAAACACGAGAAAATCAGGCTAGTTTCTGACCTGGTCGTGGCTGCATCAACCACATATTCACCTTGCGTTATATTTTAGAACACAGGCATGTTTATCGGCGTCCGAAAATAAGTTTTTTTTGACTTAAAGGTATCATTTGACTCTGTAGACCGAGAGGTTCCGTGGCAGTGTTCGTCATTGAAAGGTGTACCTCAGAAGTACATTAACCTTGTGAGTGCTCTTTACTCGAATATTATTAGTCGAATCAGAGCTTATGGCGAACTGTCATCTGATTTCGCAACCTCAAGTGGTGTTCGACAAGGCTGTCCACTATCTCCATTTTTGTTTAACTTCATCATAGACCTACTGATGGAAATAACTCTCTTCAACAGAATTTTGGGGCATTGATCTCCTTCCAGGAGGTCCGCTTATCGACTTAGAATACGCAGATGACATAGTCCTGTCTGGTGAAGACTCTGGGTCAATCTTTCTCGGATTTTGAACAACCTACGAAGTATGACAGAAGCCAATAGTTTGGACGCAAGCGGGTGTTGACTTATCCCTCGATAGTTGTTACAGAAACGACGTGAACCCTTTTTAAATATAGGGAAAACTATCGACTCATTCCATAATGTTGGAACATTCTTTAGCTCCCAAAGTTTTGCAAACAACGTTGTCAGTTCCTTAATCTGAAATTCACCACCATCTTTAAAAAGAGCCGGAGGTAGACCATCTGGGTTCAGGGGTTTGTAGCGTCCCTTGCGGACTTCCGCCGCATTTGGTGGATCAGTCGTCACCGGCCATGGAGAGCAGGACAGTCTGACCGGTGCTGCCGGGGCAGCAAACCAGCTGAATTGCCCTTCGAAGAATTCTGTCCATCGTCCAAGACGTCGGTGGATGCTAGTGATTGGCATCCCGTCATCCTCACAGATTGTTTCGCTCACACCAGACTTCTTGCTGCTAGTGGCCCGGATGAGTTGAAAGAGCTTCCGGCATTTACCAGATGCAGCTGTTGCTTCCAGCTCATTAGCACGCTCCAACCATCAGGCTTCACGGTCCTTACGCAAGCTCTGTTCAATTTCATTACGTAACATCCTTCGTTTGTGGTCAAACTCACGGTCACCCGTAGTAGACCGACGGGCTTCAATGAGTTGTAAGTAGCCTGAAGAAACGCAGTGCTTATAAGCAGGACGTTTCGCGAAGCCACAAGCGAATTTACTCGCCATTTTCTTGGTGTCATGCAATTGCAACCTATGCTCATCTATACTTTTCGGTGGAAGGGTAACTAGCCTAGAAGCTAGCTCGGTTTGGTACTTAGTTGCAACAGAAGCTGCAATCAATTTACTGACATCAATCCGTTTAGGACAATGAATCCGTTGGTCACTGAAAAGTAAGGTAAGATTGGCGCAAACAAGGGCATAATCAAAGTCCAGATAGGTACTCCAAAAGGAGCGGCAGTCTTGTACACAACCACGCCAGCGGTAGCTGATCGCGATGTGATTAATTTGAGTCCAGGCTTGAAATGCAGAATGAGGACGCTAGGTGGTTAATGTTAGCCAGGAACTTGGTTGTGGCCTGTGCACAGTTGCAGTAGACGGTCCCAGCTGTCTGTCCTGCGACTAACAAGTCCCCATCGGCTACCTAAACGACTCTTTTTTGCGCCCAGACGCCAGTCCTGAGCATTCAGGACTCTGGCTAGTACTGCAATTTCTGTCGAACGCACTTTCCGAAGAAGAACAGTTAACTGGCGGTAGAATTCATCCTCGATTACATCTGGGCTGCAATGTGTCGGAGCATAGGCGGAGATGACGAGAAGATATCGTTTCTCACACCGATCTCTTCTCACTTTGATGGAACTTTCTAATCTAACAGCGCATAACCGACTGTTAATGGGGATCCAATCGATTAGTGCTGCCTCAGCTCTAGCGCTTAGTGCGACACCAACGCCAGCAAAACCAGATGAAGTTAGTTTTGAGGTAGTCAAACCCGTCGACCACTTATCTTAGAAATCTGATCAACCCTAATGGGTTGGTGTCTAGCAAAGTCTCTGCACGGATTCAAAAAGCTCGTTTGGCTTTTGACAACTTAAGTCATCTATGGCGAAGACAAGAAAACCGTCATATCAGTTAAGGGGCGAGTATACTGCGCGGTTGTTCGTTCTATTCTGCTTTACGGCTGCGAAACGTGGCCACTATGAGTAGAAGATACTCGTAAGCTACTAGTATGTGATCACAGATGCCTTAGTAACACTGTTCGCATCTGCTGGAATCACCGGGTAAGTAATAGTGAGGTTAAACTCAAGGTATTAGGGAATGATGATTAGTCAGTTGGTAAAGTTGTGAATCTACATCAACTGAGATGGTTGGACCACGTTTAACTTATGCCCAATCACCGACTGCCACGGCACGCAACGCTTACAAATGTTGAAGATGGATGGAAGTTAGGGGCGTCCAGATCAAAACGTGGCATCAGTCCACAACGTCACTAACTTGTGGTTTGAACCATGTTGTTAGATACAGATTACTTGATTGGGGTCTTCGTGACTAACGTAAACAGTGGTTAGAGACTGAGCGACATGGTTCAAAATCAATCACAATGTTGGTGTTTATACTCTGTCTTCCCTTAAACCATAAGACTAAAATTACTTTATACCCTTCCTTCTACGAACTAATTATTTCTCCCTGTATTGTATCCTTATATGCAACATTTCTTTTATTTATTACTACCACTGATGTAACTTCTATAAATTTTGTGATCGATTTGTTGTGCTGATGAGGTGTGACAACTTGAACCGATGTATATATATGCCTGGTTCTACGTTGTAACTGACTGACTGACTGGTACCATTTGTCCTCTCATGATCCTGTTCTCCATATGCACCACTGGTTTGGGGTCAGGGTTCTCGAACTCTCCTATGTGGGTCCTCCATATTCAGCAACCCCAGTTAAAGCGCTGGACAATCGCTTTTTATCCTTTCACTTTCGTAAACAACACTCCCTTCCACAAGGTAGTGACTAAAACTTTCTTGATAGCGGCTGTATACGCGTGGCCATGTGAGAATTTCAAGAGAGAGAGAGAGCGGATTCTGCCCACCCTCGGCTGTACTAGGGCATTCCGGGACAAAGTTTTTCGACCCCATCCAATCTACTTGGAATTTCTTTGTTATATACTGTTGTCAACTTTTATGATGCCTGTGTAGTTATTTGTTCAATGTTCAGACTTATACATTACTAATTTTATTCTCTCTACCTTTTAATATCTGCTGATGTCAATCTCAACAATCTTGTTCCCTTTATTATTTGACGATAATCAGAAACATCAAGGAAAAACTAAAAATAATAAAAGACAGGTCTTGATGCTGTTTGAGTAGCTTTTTGTGTGGCTTACCTCCCTCATATAGCAAAATAATCAGTGCTAACGACCACGTCTATACATCTACTGTTTTGTAGCGGGCTTAATAGAGTTTAAAAGAATTTGTTGTAGACACTTTTCGTCGGTACTTGTCGTCTTGTAGCTTCATTGGTTAATATATTTGGTGAACAAATGAGTAGAATGAATTCTCAAGATTCTGAAAACCCGGGAATAAATGCGCTCTGTTGTGACTGATTTTAGGAAACACCCTACAACTTACAGTAGAACATGTATAATTTGATGGTTTCCTATTTATCTAGTTTTGTAGCCTTTCCATACTGTTTTATGAACTAAAGTCGAGCAGTTTGTCCCTGAATACTTTGAACGTTTTATTGGTTATCGTAATAATATCTGTAGAGTCATAAGGTATTTAAAAAGACCCTCATAAATACGTTGAACTTCGCCATTTTATATGGTACTGTAAATTTGTGAGTCTTAAGAATAATATGGATGTCCTAATTAATGTACACTTTTCTATTCACATCCCTTAATATTTTCATTATTCTTTAACATCATTGTACTTGTTAAGGTCGGATAACGAGTCCTTTTGGTTTACATTTTTTACAGCATATAAAATTATTGAGAATGAAAAGTCTCAAGTAACTAATCATTTTGTACAAATCAGCTACTCTGTAAATTAAGTGTAAGTCAATTATTTTGGGTTGAATACTAAGTCGTCGTATCACTACCAGAGCTGTGTTGAGTTTTGATGTGACTATCTGTTTCTAAATGAACGCTTACAAAAACGTCATCAGAGGTAACTTGAAATGTTAATCAATCTTCGTTGATCATCCTAAGGGGTTATCATTTTTCATGACCAGCTTTTATGCGATCAACCTTGAAAGGTAATTTGGATGTATACATAACCACTAACTAGCGTAAACTGCTGATTAGATTTACTTTAAATATTCAGTAATCGTATCATAGTGCGACAAACTAAGTAAGACTAATACTTAGATGATGGAGAGTAGAAAATTCAAACCCTTCGATACAGTCATAAACTTTAACGAAGACTTCATTTCAGGTAGCTTTTAATTCGAATTGAATTTATCCAATTTTAGATTCCGAAGTACACATTAAGACAAGTTCTTCAAAATATGGTTTTTGTAGCTATCCAGGTACCAAAGAAGAAAAAGAATCGCAGTCGCTAAATAGTACTGCTGCTCTCGGATCATTCGTTCAGGGTCGGGACAGAAGCCGAAAACTTTTAAATTCAAATGTTAATACAAACCTTCAGAGTCCTGAAAAAAAAAACTTATTTCAAAACTCATGTTTCCCCAGTGAACCGTTAAAATTCATAGGTTATCGACCCATATTCGGTTCTGCGAATTATATTGACTTATGTTCCTTCGATGATCATAATCGTCTCAAACCTTTTGAATTATCATTTCTATGTGTTCCTCTCTTCAGTTCTTCGACCCACTCCTATTATTCAGATGAACGTATTTGTAACACTACCAAACAAACTATGCTTGTATCAAGCTCTTTTACCAACAAGCCCAAGAAGGGACGTGTAAGATCACTTTCTGAATTATCGCTTCAACACGTCTATCATAAGGGAAAAAGTGAAACTGAAGCAGGCGTTCATTCATCTTGTAATCATTATGAAAAGGAACTGAATTACCTTCGGCAGGAACTTATGGCGCGCAATGAAGAGGCAGAAAAGATTGCGCATGAACTTATGCATGCAAAGAATGAAGAAAAACAATTTGGTGGTCATTTACGCGAACTAACAAAAGAGGGTTCTGCTAAGACAGATACTATTAATAAGTTAAAAGAAAAAGTTTCTGAGCTATATGTTGAAGTGGAATCCCTTCGACATTCTCATCAACAAGCCATCTGTCACCAAGAAGATTTACAGAAGGAGATCGACATTTTGAAGTGTTCACGTGATTGGTACGCTAATCAGCTTCGTTCGGTTCAGTGTGTCAGTGATCGTGTTCAAAATGAACCTGAAAGAATTGTCAACTTACTAAAGGATAGCAGTGAAATGAATCATCGTCTGGCACATGAAAATGCTTGTTTGCGAGCTCAGTTAGTATGTAGCAAGGCCGCCTTAGCTGATGCTAAACGAAATCTCTCTCGCCAGTTAGAGTCTATCCGTGTTGACATGGTAGAACGTGAAGCCCTTTTTGAGCGTATTACTGCTGAACGAGCTTTGTTTGAGAATATCAGTCGTCAGCGCGCTGATGAGATAAGGGAGTTACAGACTCAGGTGTCTAATTTTCAAATGGAACTTAAGGCTACTGAAGAGCATATTCTGCTTCAGAAGAACAAGCTGTTGGATGCTGAAGGAGCCCTGGCAGTCGCAGAAAGAAAGCGCAGTGAATTACAAAACCAGTTAGAATCCTTTGAGAGAGAACATTTTACGAAGGAAAACTATCTAGATGATCAATTCTCCAAATATGGTATCATCTTAGAAAGTCTGAAGGTCTATGAAAACGGAGATAAAAGTAAGGGCATCTTAATTGATGAGATTCTAGAAGAAAAAGCCACACTCACTGCAGCTCTCTCAGCATCACAATATGAAAAAGAAACATTGAATAAATACTTGGTAAATTTGAAGGATAACTTGTTCAGAGTAGAAAAAAGTTTTGTCATCCTTAGACGTGAAATTGAATCCAAGTCTGCACAAATTATGGAGCTCACCACTCAACGAGATAGTATGGCTGACAAAATCAAATTTCTTTCCGACCAGTTAAGTGATTACTGGAATGTGATTGAAAAGTTAAGGCAAGAAAAAGAGAAATTAAACTCTTCCTTAAAAGTTTCGCTGACGGAAACCGAAAATTCCCACAACAATCTAAACAAATTAAATTTTTCACCCCAAAAGGCTGATGGTAGCTTTGAAACTGTTGCTAAAGTAAAACATGTAGGAACGAGTTCCCTTTTGCCGAGTCAGATAATTAACAAACAACTTACACTAGAGTCGCAGACCATTCACTACTTCCCAGTTTCAATGGCGACCTTTCAAAGTCAACCAAATACTGCTTCTCTACCGTCTTCAGTAAATAATTTTAGTACCTCGGATGCTGCACATTCTTTACACATTCAAGTGAATGAAGATAGTTGTTGGCAAATTACGGATTTAAACAAAAGATTATCCAGTGACGCTGTTTGTGATGTAACTCCAATTTCGCAAAATACAATCGGTGTACCTGATTCTAATCACGACACTCAAAATAACGGCTTGAACTCACAGGAAAACTATCCCACAACACCTTTAAGTTCTGATAAAAATATATTTTGGTCAACGGATCCTTCGTCTTTGGTTTCTACCCGTGTTTCGTCTTCTTCATACGAGCAAAACCAAATGAGATTAAATCAAACAGTTCCTAATTCAAATAGTCAGTGTTATTTTGATAACTGGCCATATATACAGCAGTTACCAGATAACCAGAATATTGCTAATGTGGATTCTGGCTTTCACCTTTCAGACACCCATATAACAACCAATCAAATATATTCTTCAGATAACCAACAACGTAATATGCCTTATTTAAATCTTTATTTACATGATAGTCTGAACAATACTGATGAGTATAAATTCAGTGTACAACAAGATAATTCGTACACGTGTCTGTCTAAAGACGAATGTTCCTTGGATTTTAATTGTGATATTACAACTAGTAGAAGTAGCATTTTAATTCCTAGAACCAGTTTACCTTTGGACCACAAAACCAATAATCTGAACTGTGATAAAGTTTATACAGATCCGTTAGTTACACCAGAACAACACCAAAATGTCTGCTTTTCAAAGAAAAATGATACTTGTGCTATCTTATCTACTGAGCAGGATACCAACTATAAATGTGGTGTTACTGAGGTTCAAAATATTCATACAAATGGTTGGACAGGTAAGGAGTCATCTAGTTTCTCTAGTAATTTCCGTGTTAAAATAAATGAAACACCAGTTAAGTTGACGGAATATTTCTCAAATGATCATCAAGGGAACCGGACAAATGAAGGTTTTTATACACAGAATGTAGCCACTACCTTACTACCTGTCACTGAAACATTAGAGTCAATACTATATTGCTGTTCATCACATGAAAATTCGAATCTAACTGAAATTACTGAAAGTAAAGCAGAAAAACTGAAATTATATCAAGTTGGTGGATCAAATCAGTCAACAGTCATTTCTAAAAAAGGTGATCATGAATACGGCTCATCTTCTGTCACTACTGAAACACCAAATGATTCATTTGACTTAAGAATATGCAATACCCGTCAGTCTAATATCAACACTTGTTCTTCAGAACACATATATGATACATCTGAAGCTCTTCTTATGTCTACTTTCGATGAACTGAACTGTGTGAAAAGTGAGCGTGACAATCTTTCCGAGCATGTTTCGGTCTTGCAAAAGGATTTAGCCAATGCTGTTGCTAACTTAACAACTTATCAGAAAGAGGCAGAAATGCAGACGCTTAACGCTGAACGTGAAAAAGTTGCCCATCAACAAGCACTAGAGGCTCATCAACTTACTATTGTGGAACTTAATAATACCAAAGCCGAACTTGTTAACGTACAAAAGTTAGTTAGTGAACTTCGTCAGGAAGTTGTTTCTTCAAAAGAAGAAGTCTCATTATTGCGAGCGCACGAAGATGAAAATCGTTCTCACTATGAAACGGAAATCAATTCAATGAAATCAATTGTTAAGGTATATCCTATTTTATTTGAAAACATTAATTCTTGTTTTTATTATACCGCATAATAAGTTATTTCGCATCGATATAAGCAGATTCCATCTCATTTTTTTCATTTTTATTTTGAACACAGTGCGTTCATAAACCGATTTTTTGTGATTTTCATCTGTTTTTGTTAATAAACGTCAACATACAACTACATTATAAGTGGTCTTGTAGCGTTTATACTGTCCTTTGTAATCAGCATTACAAAATTTCTTGTAAGTATTGTATCGATTGTTGATGTTTGGATAAAGATAGTGATGATTAAGTACTACACATCCCCGCGGTCATAGTGTTGTAGTGTCGATTACTATGTCAAGCCCACATGACCTATTCTAGCTTCTGGATAAGCCAATTTATCCATTCTTCTTGAGCCACATTTTGACCTTGTCAATTATTCTCTTATTAATCCTGACTGTTTTTATGTAAGCGTATGTGTGTGCATTTCTTATCTTACTCATCACATGTCTTTAACTTATTTTTTTTTCGAATAATAATATCAATTCACCCTTTACTAAATTGAGTTTGTTCACTCGCCTTCTCCATTGCGCGTCGTTTTGGTTTGCTCCGCTTTCCGATCAGCGATTGCATGAAATGTACGTATTCAAAAATCCATTCTCGTAATTGACTTATTTAGTTCCTTTATCCATTAACGCGAGTTAAGTCGATAATTACATGCGAGGATTGGTATATTTCGATAACAAACATTATTATTATTATTATTATTATTATTATTATTATTATTGAACACATGAATATTGGTACAGGAGAGCGCCAATATATATGCGCCACACAAAACAATGAGAAATCGAAGGGAAATAGAAAAAAAGCTAAGGAGCGCAAAAAAGAACAATAACGAAGAGATTGGTGTAAGGTAGTAATGAGGGAACGGAAAAATGCAATCGGAAAAAAATCTTTCATTTAAGGGAGACACAACCACTTTTTATGAAGAAAGTAAAAGGTTACAGCAGGATCGCCACTGGCTTCTATTCTGAGCCATATCTGATAACGTCTCTAGCCACTGTGTAGCACCATCTCTCGGACCCCAACCAGGGAGTCGTGAAGGACCGACACAAGCCAGTCCTTTGCAGCTTTCTTTCATGCCACGACACCATGTCATGCACTGACCACCTCTCTGCTTCTTCCAACCAGTCCCAGAGTCGGCAAATAGTGCACGACGTGGAATTCTCTGAGACGACATTCGGAGAACATGTCCAAGCCACCAAAGTTGGTGTTTCTTGATGGTGACACCAATCGAATTATCATCTCTGTGCCCGAACACACGATGCCGAACCTCTGCATTACTGACATGGTGTTGCCACTGAATGTCAGCAATCCTTCGGAGACAACGATGATCGAACACAGAGAGTCGTCTAACGTCCCCAACTCGGAGAGGTCAGGTTTCACAAGCATAGAGCGAAACCGCTCTCACCGATGCGTTGTAGATCCGACCTTTTACAGCCAGACTAACATCACGAAGGCGCCAAAGGTGGCCCAAATTGGCATAAGCCGCTCTGTCTTTCACTATACGTGCATTGATCTCATCACTCACACCCCCACCAGCACTTATGCAGCTACCCAGATACACGAACTTCTCGACTACTTCTATCTGCTCACCATCCAGGGTGAGTACAGGATTAGAATCCTGCCAGTCTTGTAGAAGTACTTTGCACTTCGAAGGTGCAAAGCACATACCGTACCTACGGACACTGATTGCCAACTGATTAAGTGCGGATTGCATGGCTTGGGCATTATCGCACAGTAAGACAATATCGTCCGCATACCCAAGGTCGAGAAGTCTTTCTCTAGGCAACAGATCCACACCACCATTACTTACATTCATCAGAGCTGTTTCCAGAATGTCATCGATGGTAAAGTTGAAGAGGAATGGTGAGATTGGGCAACCCTGTCTAACCACACTGCTCGAATGGAACAATGGATAGAGGTGGTTGTATGCCCTCACTCTGCCTGAGGTGTTTTTATATAGGGCTTTTAAAATGTTAATAAACTTCTCAGGCACACCCTTCTTCAATAGACAATCCCAGAGAACAGTCCTATCCAACGAATCGAAGGCAGCCCTGATGTCAAGAAACACTACGATTGTTGGCCTTTGATAAGTATGGCGGTGTTCTAACATTTGGCGGAGGGTGAAGATATGATCAATACATCCTGGACCAGAAAGAAACCCAGCCTGCTCCTCGCGAGTCAATCTTTCTCGGGTTTTGAACAACCTACGAAGTATGACGGAAGCCAATAGCTTGGACGCAATCGGAAGTAGACTTATCCGCCGATAGTTGTTGCAGGAACGACGTGAACCCTTTTTAAAGATAGGGACAACTATCGACTCATTCCATGACGTTGGTAAAGCATTGTAATTGTTTAGGAATTCAAAAGAATAACTATTGAATTTTTTAACTTATAGATAACAAGCGATCACCTATCAACACTGGCAGAATCACTCCAGAATGCGCTGAGTGAAAAAGCTATACTACAGAGGGAATTCAATCATTTGAAAAATATGATTCATGGTCAGTTACAGAAATTTCGTTTATTCACTCGTTTGGAGTTATATGACGAATCTAAAATAGTCAACCAATTTTCCGTTGGTTCATTAGCTGCTCTTGGAATTTATTTCGAAAATCTGGTTGATGGTAATTCTCGGATAAATTTTCATACAAAGTAAGATAAATTTCACATAATCTATGCGTTTGTATTTAATATTTTATTTTGGATTGCAACATTCACTGGGTTCACAGGTTCATTTCAGCCACTTTAGTATCCCTGGATGTTATCAATAAAGTATGTTTTCCAATTTGATCTCATTCATTTGTCTCATATAACCTTTTTCAACTAAATAACTTGTGGTTTTGCTTCGTCAATCAATCCCATTTGTAACCGTTATTATATAAATTCCATCGATGTTTGAGCTTAACTAAAATTAACCATAATCGAAATTGATTATAGGAGGTTTGCTTTAAACTTTGCTTGTTCAAAAATACTAGGGTGAACGTTTATCTATCCTTTATTTCGTATGTAGACAACCTAACCATTAAAAAATGTGTTAAAAGGCGGACTATTGTGATACGTAAATAGCCTTCACTTAAAACATAATTCCTCACTTGTAATCATTGTAACAAACAACCATAGTTATGGTAAGCTAAATAAAATGCAGTCCTTACAGCAAGTAATAACCAATTTACGTTAAAAAAATATCGTTTTGTTTAATGCAGTCCAACATCATTCTTATGGTGAAACCTAACCTATTGTTGTTTTCATCATTGAAAAGCAACTCATTCAGGAAATCTTGCTTCGATTTTAATCACATATACATTTACTAATACGTCGTTTTTTTGAGAAAATGTTGAGATTTTTTCAGAGCTATATCTGATGATAATGTTAACTGAAACTTCAAAAGGTGTCGAACTATTCGAACTACATTCACTTATCGCGGATCTTTACACCCTCAAAGTTACATTAAAAGTTCATTGACAGTTGTGCCTTGTGCAACTATTCAAATAAATGAATCGGTTAGCGATGCATAGAAAATATTGGTAAAATCTCGTACCAAGGAAGGCGTCACTCAAAGCAAATTCAGTTGATTGTCCTACCAGTTGTTAATAGGATAGAATTCTAACTATTGCATTCTCAACGCGAGCCCAAATCTGAATGTGACGATCGATTCATTTTTAACTAATCAGAGATAATAGATGAATCAATAAGATACTAAAGATTTATCGTATAAATTATGTATAAACTCTTGCGCTTATATTACTGTAGATTGTTTTTTCGGCTCCTTGGAATATATTTTATTCCCAGCTTATTTTTATGTTTATCGAGTCAAGTAAAGTGAATTACCTAAAGAATACTAGACATGTCACAAGTCAACACTGGGAGGCTTTAAAGAACATTTTGGATATCATTCCCTACATATATTTAAATGTTGAGAGACCAAATTTTAAAAATATTTATTTAATTTAGGGTGATCCCAAAATCTATTGAATCTCTTTTTATAGGTCACCTCGTAAATTTAATCCATGCTTCGAATCTCTTCGAACAGAAATAACAAAACTTGAAAATGATCTACTTAGTCGTAATATGCTTGTCAGTGACTCAGCTCAAAATAAATAGTAAGTGAATAGATTGTTTTGTAATAAGTTTTCCATGTTATTTTTTCGGTGTTAACTGAATTATGAGTTAACTGTATCTTCTGAGGATCCGATTCAAATATGCACTCATTTCGTGTATACTAAGTAGTCTCTGGGTAGCAATCAGTACAACGTTAAATAATTCACATTAGACAGGATTCTACCTGGTAAGTTTGTAATGCCCCCAAATGCCCTAGTACGGCCGATAGTGGGGAAAGTCCGTTCTCCCTCTCGAAATGCTCTCACATGATCATACGTATATAGCCCCTGCCACGGAAGTCCTACTCACCGCCTTCTCGTGGCTGGGGTGTTGTTTACGAAATTGAGAAGACGAAAAGCGAACGTCCGGCGCTTTAACCGGGTCGGTGGACATGAAGAGTCCACCTAGGGGAGTTGGAAAACCCTGATTCCAAACCAGTGGTGCACATGAGCTCCAGTATCCTGAAGGAACAAATGGCGTATGAACCAATCGTTGGTCACCGGCTACCATGGGACCGCATCTCCTTACGTTGCTCCACTGCCTTGTGGATCAGACCTTTAGGTCAAAGGCTCTGGTTGTGGCCCCCTAAGAAAGCCACCTACTTCGGTTCGGGCACCCGGGCAGTATCACAGCCTTCACACAAACCGAATGATTTATGTGGCGCATATGTGTTTGGTGTCTCATCGTACCAATATCTGTGTTAAAATAAATAAATAAATAAATCCATGTAGTAGATAAAAAAAGTTGGTATTGTGATGTTCATTACGTAGTGTTGAAATGGCTTACTGGATTCATGTGATTTTAACAAAGCATGATTTACGCCTACGTTTTATGTATTTCTTTTTTTGATGAGTGCTAACTAGCGCGAAATCTACATCTAAAGATTTCTGTTGATTACTCTTATTCGAAAGGGATTAATTACAATATACCATATGATGTCTAGTCACTGTTTACACTGAAAACTAGAATGTTAATGGTTACTCTCCAGGGACTAAATGGTCTTAACTAACAATATTTATAACTTTTCCACTCAATGATAAAAGTTCAGGTCTTTAGGAAGACGCTTTGAAGACCTAGTCTTTTATTAGTTTCGTGAGTTCTTGTTGTATCTAATTTCAAGATATCTGGTTTCTTTATAAAATCTAAGTCATCGCATCAGATAATGCAAACGTATCAACATAGAACCTTAATTATGTTATAAATGAGTTAGACTTGCACAATAAATAAGCGTAGGTATTAACGATATGAATTTAGTCAGTCATAAGCAGTGTGAAAAATGTCGCAGATATACGTCAAGTTGATGTACATAATTCATATTAACATAATGCAAACAAATTTAGTAGATGAGATGGAACAAGAAAGTATGAAATATTACTGGAACTGAAAATTTAGAAGATGAAAATGAATGCATTCATACAATCGCAACTGATTTTGAGCCATGTCTAATTCAAGCCGCAGCTTATCATTTTCCATCTTTGCTATTCAACATACATCACGTCACAGTAAGCGGCAACCACGCATGCGTAGCTTATGTGCCGAACGTCCTTAAGCGATGAAAATTCGCAACTTCACCTAAGTTAGTTCCTTACGCTTCGTTTCAGCATTACTTACACAACGTTTGCACCATGCGTAATTAGTGTTTCGGGGACATTTTATGGTCAAATACTAGCAATTTTCATAGGTTACATTTCACAACCGTAATAATAAGGGGATGAATTGCTACGCGATATACTTTATATGATAAACAGATTTTTTCCGCGTAATGCTCTCGGAAATCCAATTTATTAATGAAACTAGTTTTTAAGGCCTTGTATGTCGAGTTTTTACTTGTATCCAACTTAAAGACAAACCTACCGAATTTATGGACTCATATCTGAATCACAATGAACTGAAAATTGATCCAACTAATTGCGATCGAATAATATAAGATGTTGGTTTTGAATTCAATTGGCAGCTGATATTAAATATAATCAACTGAGCTATCTACTTATTTTCAGTCACATGAAAATTTCACTCTGTTAAGCAGTATTATCACCTGTTGTTTTGTCTATCTTTTAGGTCATCAGTTGACGTACATTTTCATTCATATGGCATTTACTTTTAAACTACTGCCTCAAGGTGATTTCAATTTTTTCATGCTTGTCTGTTTTATAGATTTCAGTGAACAGTTTAGTGAATTTCATATGGATACATATATGCAATCTCTCCATACGCATACAATATATGTGATATACGCTTATAGTTTATTTGGACTTCTCTGTGATTGTATTTCTTGCTTATTTTTGTCATCATGAAGATCACTTCAGTCTTTCACTTTTAGATTCATAAATAAAATTTTTAATATTAGCAGTATTTCTTTAAATGATTATGAACTCAATAAAAAATCTCTTGAACGTGATATAATTTCATTGTGCTAATTATTTTGTACTGTTCAGACCTAAGTTAACAATGAATTATGTTTTCTTTATTTCGTCTTAAATACTTTGATTTATTCTTTGTGTGTGATTAGGTGAGGGTATTTTAATGTTTTTAGATGACTATGTTTATTTTATTCCTTATAAATGTATTTCTACTCTGGTTGGTATTCTATTTTTTGACTATTGTGGTGATATGCAAAATTTCCATCTGTGTTTTATCTTGCAACAAGCTTAAAGCTTTTTTGTAAATTTATAACTTAAACAGATAGATAATGGGAATGCTCACTGGTTTACTTAGGTACACGTCTTACTAACATGCTGGTGACGAGAATTATATATATATATGCGCATGTAATAAATACATAATGTTTCTGCATCCAGCTATACACAAAAAATAAATCTTACATTTCACGTGAAGTCGTATTTCGACTAGGTATATCCTACATGTTTCATCCAATTTTTCGATATCTTACTATACATCAATATAAATTGTGTATGTTCCATTCTTTTACCTCAGAATCCCATTGGTGACGTGTACCTTAACTGACACACAGAGATTCTTTTTGACTAATACCTATTTTTATGAAGGCGGTATCCAACAACTAAAAAAATATCCTTGCACTTCACTCTATTTTATCAGAGTAACTGGAACTAAGTCGTACTTGTGATGCGTTCGATGTTATTAGCACTCACAGTGGATTAATACGAATAAGATAGTCTTAAGTTTATCTGGAAGTTACGGTGCTTTAGAGAAGTATTTTTGTTGGCAATGCTTGCTTGACGTCAAGTCGATTTTACTAATAATATAGTTGAAGCTGATAAACAACGTACGAGTTTACTAACTAATTTATTCAATCAATCTTAGATTGAATTAAAACCTTGCATTCAAACTTTTCTACAGCATTTGGTCAAAACGGGATGAACATTTGATTATTGAATGTTGATAAGTTCAGCAGTGTACTATGGTTTCATCTATTAAGTAACACTTTGCACTTTTCCAGATCCTCTAGTTCAGTTCTTTCCCGCTGATTGCTTTACGAATTTGTTATAAAAAATTGCAATATTCTGTAGTTTGGTAACCAATTACTTGTCTCCAACCCTAACTAGGGATCAACGTCTTCATCTGTAATAGTTTCATTTACTTTGAAATTAAATCAGACCATTACATACTTAATCCTCAAGTGATTCCATCTCAAATCAGATTTTTGAACAATGAAGTTCCATGTTTTAAATACGTTACCAATTTATTTACAAAGTTTTCTAAATTGCTGGCCTAGTAGATTAATGTTTCTGATATGGAGAAAAAGTGCATCATTGTTAATTACCAGTATCCTGGAGTAGATCCTGGCTAGTACAGTTCATATCTTCATGCCCTGGCACGGCCGAGGATGGGGAGCGTCCGCGAATATTCGGCGCTTTAGCCGGGTTGGTGTATACGGAGGACCCACGTATGGGAGTTGGATAACCGTGGTTCCAAACCAGTGGTGCACATAGGCCCAAGGATCTTGAGTGAACAAAAGGCGTATTAACCAGTTGTTGGTCCCCGGCTACCATGAGACTGCATCTTCTAAAGTTGACCCACTGCCTTGCGGATTATACCTTTAGGTCGAAGGCTCCGGGTGTGGCTTCCTAATAAAACTATCTGTTTTGGTTTAGGCATGCGAGCAGTATCACAGGCTGTTGTTTTTTTACCAGTTGTTACACACTTATTAATTTTGAGCGAATTGTAAGATCACTTGAGAATAACCTAATAATTTAAACAATGATAACAGGTTTTTCGAATTACACTTAGTCAATTATTTTTTTTCTAACGAAAAAGACTAGTTTAAATGCTAAAGATAATGTAGGAGCTGTTACTACGTATATTTGATTTAAACTCGGTCGATATCATTCGTTCAGTACTCAGGATTAGATATTTGTCACTACTCACTGATCAGTCAATGGAAAATTTTAAAAAATGTCATACTATTTAGCCTAGTCATTGAGATAACATTCCTCAATTCAGTCAAATGGTAGAATTATATTTTCACTTAAATTTATTTATTTTATGACCACTCATTAGGGTGGGGTGAAATTGTGACTGGAACGAAGTTACACTCCAAACCGGTTATCGTTTTTTTAAACTGTACTGAAGAAGGTTTCTTTGAAGAATTCACATTCTTTGAATTCATCTGGTGAACTTTCATATACATTTATAAAAGTGTAACCATAGTTTCACGATATTATTTGATTATATATATGCAAACATCATATACAAACGGAATCCTCGACTTTGGTAAAGCATATATATATAGCTATTAGTCACCATATCAGTTTCAATGTCTTCATTGATGTTCTGAGCTTTACTAGTACAACATTACAGCAAAGCATGAATGATTACTTGAATAAACTCGTTCTATTTTCTTTGCATTTTAATTATAAATTACATGCTTCTGTACTCGGCCATTAACTACTCTTTGCATATGGGGCATTAAGACTAAACAGCTACTGAAAACGAGTTGGGTCGGTCAGTATTTGAGTGCTCAAATTACTGGTTACAAATTAAGCACTTAAAGCACTATACTACCTCTTAACATTCTTCACCTTATTATTATGCCATCAGTATTTAAAATGCGACGAAACTTGGTTGAAAACTGTTTCTTGTTTGACTGCTCAGTAGCTTTATTAGCTAACATGTGAAGGATGAAAAAATCATGTCTTTATTGGATTCAGATCTTTGACTAAAGTGTGGAATTTGAACTTGTATCTTTATTCACCTTTCAAATCAGTTTATATGGATTGTATAAAATGGTTTTAATATGGACAGTGTTTTTTGGAGTGAACGACCTTATACTTAATATCTTATCATATGTTGAAATGGTAAAATAACCGCCGATGTGTGGAATTCACCATTTGCAAAATACTGTCTCATTGAAATACCGGTCAGTTTTGCTTTACGGAGGGAGAGACATTTTATTCATAAATCTAATATATGTGAAGAAGGTCCATACACGACAGGTAATCATCACATCACATAATTTGTTGACTGGCTTTATAATGGTAACCAAAATAATGTATTGCATTTCACTTCCACAAGTTCACATGGAATACGAAACAGTATGTTTTAGAACTCACTGTGTACACAGTACTAATGACATGATGAATCGAAATCGGATTTTTCACATCTTTCATATATAGCCAACTTATGATACAGAAACACTATCATTGAACATCAAATATGACCTGATTAACTCCATATCACAATAAAAGCATATTTTTATATATAAATATGCATTTAGTGTTGTTTGTAAAGCTGGTAGTTATTTTATATATTAAAATTATATTAGTTTGATAAATAAGACATTAATCTGAATAAGTTTGTAATTGAAAGCCACTAATAACTTGGTGATAAATCATCCTATACAAATTTAACACAATTTTTCCACTTACTTAAATGAATTTTAAGTAGTTTTGATGCAACTTATAAAACATTAAGCTTACTTGATAATTATGTCTTTAAAAAGGTACATGTAGCAGAGGAAACCCAGTTTTTAAGGAAAATAGAGAATAAGTTCGTCTAATTTTATATTTGATTTTTCAATAGACACTGTGCAAAATAACAAAATTGATTACATCAAAAACTAAATGCAATAATGGATTATTTTTACTTTAATCGATGTATTCCTCTTGAAAATAAAAAATGTCAAGTAGTTATGGTGAATTCTGGTTTTTATTGTAAAATTGTTGTTTTATTTTTTTACAACAACAACATTACATCGACTGTTCAATTATAGGGCTTGTAATTGTTTAAAATCTGAAAGTATCAACAAAAATGAAATATTGTACTTGCTAGTGATGTACTTTACAAATAAGTAAGCTATAAGCTATTGTTGACTGAATGCCAACCACTTGGATAACTTTTATTGTAATTCTAGCCATAAATGAATTATCACATTAGCTTTCGAATATTATTAACTAAATATTAACCTTGGTAATTAATACTGATGATTCTAAAATGAAATCCATGTCTAAATCACCATTCTATCGTTTATAAACCCGGATATTAAATATTTTTACAAATGAAGGATTGTTATGAAGTGTCCCTATGTACTCACTACTTTTAAAAGTAGTTTTGTCATAATGATTTTATTAAAATTATAATTTGTAATTAGTTTTAAATAATTGACTGCATTCTACCGATGAGCAGTCTCAGAGAAACATCATTCTAAAATGATTTTAAATTGTGACTAGTTCTAAAATCATAAATAAATATCAGCAATTGTGTGTATTTGTGGTGTGTGCTACTGATGTTTACATACATAAGTAGTATGTATCATCAATCGAAAGTGAAATGTCTGGTGGTAGAAGGTTATGATCAAAGAAAAGAGCACGAGAACAGAGAATGATTGCTGTGGAAGTAAAGGGACAGTGAAGTCTAAGACGATTGACATTCGTAAAAGGAACAGTCAAGTTTGAGACAATTCATTGACATTTTGCCAATGAAGTACTTACGGTATGGTTTACTAAGGTGTTCTGCAATTTCGTATTCAAATACATTCGGATGTGTTCTCGTTCACTACATATTCTTTGTCGGATATATCAAAACACATTG
Organism: Schistosoma margrebowiei; assembly: GCA_944470205.2. Lineage (NCBI taxonomy): Eukaryota > Metazoa > Platyhelminthes > Trematoda > Strigeidida > Schistosomatidae > Schistosoma > Schistosoma margrebowiei. Next base: position 46,458,170 of record OX104028.1, read on the forward strand.
ACACAAACATAAAGTGATTAGGAAATGAAAATTTATTCCTAATCAACTAATCAATAAATAGCTTTGAAATGGGTGGGAAGTGTCAGCTCTCCTCCCAGAAATGCTCTAACATGGCCACGCGCGAACAGCTAATACAAAGGAAGTCCCGGTTACTGCCTTCTCGCGGTGGAAGTGTTGTTTACAAAATTGAGTGAACGGAAAGCGAGTGTTCGGCGCTTTAGCCGTGTCGGTGGGTACGGAGGGTCCACCTAGGGGAGTTGAAAAACCTTGACTACAAACAATGATGCACACGGGTTCCGAAATCCGGAGGGGAAAATGGAATGTGTTGATCATCGGATACAATGGAACAGCATCTCCTAACGTTGCTCCATTCCCTTGTAGATTAGATCTCTAAGTCAAAGTCTCGAGGAGCAGCACTGTAGACAAACTACCTGCTTCAGCTTGGGTATATGGGCAGCATTTCAGCCCTCACACAAGTCAAACGATTTGTGCGGTGCGTATCTATTTGGTTCTTTCTTGCAATAATCTTTATTTATTAAACCAATAAGTAGAAAAAAGATAGAGAAGATTATTTTTGGTTATAAAGAAAAATTCGGCACCAAAGTGATTTCTATTAACTAATCATTTTGAAGTAAAATCACAAAGCTTAAAGGAATGTCGATACATAGTTATAAAACATTTGATCGAAAATTCAACGTACTTGATGGAAATCTTAAATTATCGTATTTATGGGTAAAGGAAGAAAATATGTTTAAAAAATTAAATGTCTTAAACTTAAGGATAAACATCCTATTTTACAAGTCATTTATATTAATATGTCTGATCATCTACTCTTTTTGCTATATCACTTCATTCGATCTAAATATATTGAAAAGTTCATTAAACAGATGAACAATTCTTAGAGAGTTGTTACGTTAATTTCTACGCTCTAGATATAAGACCCATATCGAATGGATTATTTGACCGAATGAAGTTATAAAGTTACGATTTTTGTTTGTTGAACGATTATACATTTGAAAATGAAGTAAAAAATCTTATTTAATTATGTTTTCATGCCATGGTATTCAGTGCAAACTCAATGCAACTGAGTGAAATGTCAGAAATAAATTTTTTCAATGAATTCCTTTTATTATAACGGAATGATAATCGAGTATGGTAAGGTAATCTCGAAGTTTCAAGTCATCTCAAACAATAGCTCATAAGTTATTGATAAACAGTCTTACCAAATTAATTGATGTATTTGATATGTTCTGTCAATAGCTGTTTGGTGTCTACGCAATAATGTTTATTGTAAGCTTATTTTTTTATATCTCACACTATTCTAGAGGTCAGTGATTATAGAAATTTAGCATATCTCAATCTTTACCCAAGCAATTTTAATACTGGTAAAAATGTTTTTGTTATATCCTAGCAAGAATAATTTACGAGTAACTTCTGAGACCTATCAATGGACTAATATTATTTCTATATTCTTATGGTATAACTATTCAGTAATTTGATTATATATATATCTATATTCCCCTTATTATAAGCTTCATTTTGATGTATAGATTATTATTGTACGACTTACTGTTCTTAAGTTCAGTTTATTGATTATAGTCTCCCACGTTCACAGCTACTTCTTGGCTTTATTATGTATAAATGTTATTTCCCATTTTATGGTGTGAAACGGTCTGTCTGGTTCGTATATAAACCTAGTATGTCTGAAATAAATGATCCGCATAGCGGGAGCTTTTATTGATGTTCTGGACTCAACTAGACAAGCTAAGGGAGCAAAGGACCAATAAGGACGCTAAGCTGGTCAGACTGGCCGAACATCATTGGTTTGGCACAATACAAGAGCGAATAAGTTGTATTTTGTTTAGAGAATAAATTACGTGACACAAAGTGGGCCTGAAGACACAATATTGTTGTTTTAGTGTAGTAAAGTTATGGTGTTATTTTTCTGTCATTTATCATCTATTGTGTTTTGACTAGTAAAAACACGATTAAATTATTTTTTACTTTCTCTGAAATTCAATCACGTATGAGAACTAAAATGATATGACGATATTAAAAATCAAATTGGATTTTTCCAGAAAGACGAATTAAAATCATAAAATACAGCAACATAAAAGTAAAAAAATTTCTTCATCTGAAATTCAATGATATACAAGTTATATGAATGTCAACTGTGATGGTCTAATATCTTGCGTATATTAAAAGAAATAATCTCAATTTTAAAAAAATAATAACGATCAATCATTTCTCAATATAAAGTGAACTACAAACTAAGAATAACAATAGGAAATATGTAGTAAATCTAACTAAAACAAAGTTAAGGAATTTGTATTGTATTGCCTTCTGTTTATTAAATTAGACAAACTCTATATATTTCGCAGGTTGAAATCATGAGTCAATTGAAGCTAGATCACCATGGAAAACCTAGAAGCACTGGACGGTCTGTTGTGAAATATCAGTTGACTGAAGACAATGGTGTACTATGTCGCAACTTCGTGGATTGGTTGAAGTCAGACATTAACACCGTTGGATGCCGGCTCAGCGGTCTAGTGGTTATGTGCTCGCGCGTGAAACCAGTAGGTCCTGGGTTCAAATCCCGCAGGGCACGGGATTATGGATGTGCACTGCTGAGGAGTTCCATACTAGGACTAAACGGCCGTCCAGTGCTTTCAGGTCTTCCATGGTGGTCTAGCTTCAATTGACTCATGATTTCAACCTGTGAAAACTCTATATATAATGGTCGTTTTGCCCCCATGTTGAACTTGTCATTAATAGTTATTTATGGCAATAGAGAAGACTAAAGCTAAGACCTCAATATGATATCACTTGATATAAGTTCAAATCCGAAAATTGATAACAATTTATAAATTTACAATTTATTATAATTACCTTAGATTAGGTTCATTTCTTTGATTTGATGCAAAATTCCTTTTGACGGCAAATGGATTTCTTTCATATGTACTTTCAATCTAAAAAGAATTATAAGTTAACAAATTATTATTGGCATTTTTCTTTTTGATAATGAAAGTAAAATTATAATGATGATAAATTGTACTTTAAATTTATCTCCCTTTTTTCTTCTTGTACATGATAAATGTCGGATATGTCAAAAGTGTTTTATATATATATATATATATATATATATATATATATATATATATATATATATATATATATATATATATATCACTTTGATAGCATTTAATCCAGAGTAAAATAATGATATTTATCGTATGAATCAATCTATAAAATCATATACTTTTATTTTAAAAGTAATAAATGACACTGATGTACACCGGTTGTTTCCGAAAAACAAAACATTATACATTTAATATTGATTATTAATTTATATTAACTCTTATACAAAAAAATTATTTCATTAAATTTGGATACAAGTAGCTTAGAGATTATTGTATCGTTTCAACTTATGAAAATGTAATATACAGTCAGTATATTTTAAAATGTATAAATCTGAAACTACCATCTACAATAAAACTTAAACAGTATAACAGAAATTTGTATTTATTCATTGCTGAAGCAGCCTGTCATTAATAATACTTTCTTAAAAATTTGTTTAATCAGTTCAGTATCTACATTGATTTTTTTTCAATGTAGATACTGAACTGAATACGGAATTCCTATGATGGATTACACTGCAAAATCGTGCATGGAGGACAGTCGACAAAGTCGTTCGAAGTGAAGACCGGTGTTAGGCAAGGTTGCTAACTCCCACCCTTTCTCTTTCTCCTGGTGATCGACTGGATCATGAAAACGTCAACATCTGAAGGGAAGCACGGGATACATTGGACATCTAGGATGCAGTTGGACGATCTGGACTTCACAGATGATCTGGCCCTTCTATTCCAAACGCAACAACAAATGCAGGAGAAGACGAACAGTGTAGCAGCAGCCTCAGCAGCAGTAGGTCTCAATATACACAAAGGGAAGAGCAAGGTTCTCCGATACAACACAGCATGCACCGATCCAATCACAACTGACAGAGAAGATTTGGAAGATGTAAAATCCTTTACATATCTGGACAGCATCATTGATGAACACGGTGGATCTGATGCAAATGTGAAGGCGCGGATCGGTAAAGCAAGAGCAGCATATTTACAACTGAGGAACATCTGGAACTCAAAGTGATTGTCAACCAACACCAAGATCAGGATTTTCAATACAAATGTCAAAACAGTTCTACTGTATGGGGCGGAAACCTGGAGAACTACGAAAGCCATCATCCAGAAGATACAGGTGTTTATTAACAGTTGTCTGCGCAAAATACTTCAGATCCGTTGGCCGGACACTATTAGCAGCAACCTACTGTGGGAGAGAACAGACCAGCTCCCAGAGGAGGAAGAAATCAGGAAGTAGTGCTGGAAGTGGATAAGACACACATTGAGGAAAGCACCCAACTGGGTCACAAGACAAGTCCTCACATGGAATCCTCAAAGCCAAAGGAAAAGAGGAAGACCAAAGGACACATTACGCCGAGAAATGGAAATAGACATGAAAAAGATGAACAAGAATTGAATGGAATTAGAAAAGGAGGCTCATGACAGAGTGGGTTGGAGAATACTGATCGGCGGCCTATGTTCCATTGGGAGAACAGGCGTAAGTAATAAGTTGATTAAATCTCCTTTAAATCTGTGTCAAGATTTTTGTGAGTTTAAGGGATATAAGAATAAAACTAATTAAAATCATATAAGAAAATCATTATATAATGCCAAAACAAATCAATGACATTTCTTCGTGGTGTAATTTAAAATAAATAAAAAAAAATGAAAGAACTTTTTTAAAAATTTCGAAGAAAATCATAATTTTTTGGTGAAAATCTTTGGAACGTTTTGTCATCAAACTTATCAAAGATTTCATACACATAGTTCCCTTTATCATTTTGAAAAGAGCAGGATCAAAGATTCTAGCAGAATAGCATGATTTCATTTTATTTTGTTGGTTCTCGTCACCTGCTTATAGCCTGTGATATTTAAAATCAAAATTAAATAATGGGTTTAAATTACGTACATGAAAGGGTTTGGTTGGAAGTTATATTGAAGACATTTTAGTATAGTATACCAAGGGTGTAAATAAATTGAATAGACTGAATATTGTAAATATCTATCTTATGTGAATAAACATCCTACAACATTGATTGTGACAATAGTTCAGACGGCCAGAAACCAGTGATTACATAATGAGTAGACACTGACTGGAATATAGTGAGTACAACTCAATTGATAAAATAAGATTATTAATTTGGAAGATAATTGAAACAAAGGTCAATGATGTAATAAATGCAAGAAAAAAAATTTCAAATGCAGCCAAGCAATATTTGTTACCAATGCAAGGAAAGAATAATAACCATCTCCTTTTGTGCACATAAGTCAGGTTTTTGACACCTGATAGCGATGGTTTCAGAAGACTGGAGATTGGCTGCTTACTAACCACCTTGAAGGATTGCAAAGTATCGATCTGATGTCTTGTATCAAGGAGATGTTAGGTAATTCTATTGTTTAGAGTTTTTTTCTTGTTCTGGAGGTTTTTGGCCCTCCTTTTTGTTGGGCCAATGTAGCTGCTTTGGCAGGCAGATTATGTAAGATAATAAGAATTAAAAATTATAATTTATAATGTTGCATATTCAAAACAATTTCCAAGTAAATCCATCTGTGTAAGTGTTTACAACCTCTTATATAATTGGGATTTTAATTAAAATTACAAGTTGTAAGAACCTAGTGGAATAAAATCAATTCATGTTTTCTGTTGAAATGTTTTTTCCGAACCTTTCCAAGATGAAAAAATGTACTACTATTGTTCTAATTCATTTCATTACTTTTTAATGCATGAATACATATAAAACAAAGGTTGATATGTGTGATCAGATTGTTCGAAATGTATTGCGCAAATGTATCACATAATTTTGATAACTTTCATCTACTCATCGCATTATCGACACAATAATAATTACTGGAACTAATCAAACTTTAGTAAATAATTCCAAACTAAATTTTGAAAAGAAGATTAGATTATGATAAAAAAAGATAAGTTCAAACTGTTTGAATGGATATGAAATATTATTACCATTATTGTAATGAATTTATTGCAAATTTAATGAAAATATCATTTGTCGGTATCATGGGTCAATTGAAGCTAGACGACCGTGAAAAACCTGTAAGCACTAGACGACCGTTTCGTCCTATTGTGGGACTCCTCAGTAGTGCGCATCCGCTCGTGAGATTCGAACTCAGGGCCCTCAGGCTCGCGAGCGAACGCTTAACCTACTTGACCACTGACCCGGCATTCAACGGCGTTACTGTTAAGCTTCAACCAGTTCACGAAGTTGCACGGACGTGTTCCATTGTACTGAGGTAGATACCGGTCTCTACTCGACACGGATTAGCTCCACTAGTCAAGGCTTCTCCTTAGAACTCCGGGAATTCCTTGATGAATCTAGTCACTAGTGATAATGAATTTGAAACATATAAATGCAAAATATTTTGAATGTTCATAGATAGCAACAGTGCTGTAATAATTTGTCTTTTTTTCACAGTAGGGTAGTTCGATACAGATATTCCTTTTATTGACCATGAACACATAAAAAGTTGGTTGATGATTTTTGAATTCAATGACCTAAAATATTAAATTTCATGATTAAACTAATTTTCTAATTAGATATTTTCCATGAAAAACAGTAAATTTTATCTTCCAAATATAAATAAAGATTCAAGAAAATTGATGGGGAACAGTTTATTAGAAAAGATAAAAGCATTTTATAAATTGTATAATTATCTAATAATGATTTAAGTGAGCAAGATATACGAAATGCCTCGTTAATAAAGTCACAGTCAAGAATTAATTTTATATGACAGTAAACTGGTCTTAGGGATGTTTTATTTTCTAAACTAGAGGATTTAATCTTTGTTTAGCACAACACAAAATATCATAATTGACTGAAAGAGTAAGCATCTAATCTTTTAGACAAGTAGTATAAAAGTATAATTTTTTAAATTGATAAGTATATTTTATGAATTCTGTTATCACGAGAAAATGTATGTTCGAAATTATTATTATTATTATTGTATAGTAAGCTATCTTTTATGAATCATTTCAAAGGTTTATATTAAAAGCTATACTCAATTGATTATCTCAATATGATCTTGTGAATAGTCAGTCAGTCAGCTACAACTTAGGACCAGGCACATATATGCATCGGTCCAAGTTTCCATACATCATTAACACAACAACATGGGCACCGGATTCATAAAAGTAGTTAATTCAGAGGTGGTAATATATAAAAGAAAGATTGCAATAAGGATATAGTACAGGAAGAAAGAATTAGTGATCCCAGCAGGCGCCAGCAATATTTCTAAGGAATCTGTGGTCAAATACTAGTAGCTTACGAGTGTCTTCTACTCTTAATGGCCATGTTTCGCTGCCGTAAATTAAAACAGAACGGACTGCCGCTCAGTATACTCGTCCTTTTATTGATAGACGGATATCTCGCCTTCGCCATAGGTGACGTAAGTTGGCAAAAGCCAAACGAGCTTTTCGAATCCGTGCTAAGATTTCGTCAGACACCAACCCATTAGGGCTGATCAGACTTCCAAGATAAGTGAAGTTGTCAACGCGTTCGACTACTTCACTTCCTATCCTTAGTTCAGGTGTTGACGCAGACCAGTCCTAAAGCAACAACTTGCATTTAGAGGGAGAAAAGCGCATTCCAAACATTCTGGCATTGTTGCTTAGTGTTACCAAAAGACTGCATTTTATCACCGTTTTCATCAAGCAGGACTATATCATCTGCGTATTCTAAGTCGATAAGTGAACCTCCCGGAAGGAGATCAATACCCGAGGATTCAGTAGACAAGAATGTTATTTCCGTCAATAAGTCTATGATGAAGTTAAACAAAAATGGAGAAAGTTGACAGCCTTGACGGACAGCACTTGAGGTCGCAAAAGCAGATGACAGTTCGCCATAAGCTCTCATTCGACTGGTAGTGTTCGAGTAAAGAGCCTTTACAAGGTTTATGTACTTCCGAGGTACGCCTTACAATGACAGACACTGTCACAGAATCTCGCGGTCTACAGAGTCAAATGCTGCCTTTAAGTCAAGATAGACCACCTTTGTTGGACGCCGATAAGTATGCCCATGTTCTAGAACCTGACGAATGGTGAATGTTTTTAACGCAAATCATTAAGAAATATAAATTGTAATGAATTTGAAACATGTAGCTATAAAATATTTTGAATGTTCATAGATAGTAATAATGTTTTAATAACTTCTCTCTTCTCATAGTATTCAAATGCTAAATTTTACAATAGTAATTCTTTAGAAACATCCTATCTATTTACAATATTACATACATATATAACAGTTTTCGGCACCTCATATTTTCGATTATATTTAATTTTATACATGTATTGTATAGGTTGAATAATCAACATTTGTTTGAACAGGTAAATAAGAAATAATAATAGGAGAAGGTAAATTTCCAGTCACGGAAATTAATGTATAGGGGTTGTGGAGATTACTAAGTTTTTCTTTTTGATTGAGATCATGGTAGATGGTTGTGCAATTTTGCACTTTCGGTTCATGATCTCAATAAAAAAACGGAAATTAATGATCATCTTTTGAAAGAAGTGATTTGAAATTATGTAAATTCTTTACTGTTTTACTAAAAATAATTGTTTAATCATATAAATTGATGCATAAAACATATTAGAAGTGAAATATTTATATAGCCTATTTGGATATTACAATACAAGCAAGGCAAATCAGGGACATAATAATGAATGGCTGTTTTTAAAATTGCAGTTAATGGTATGTATTGTGTGTTAAAACCTATTGTTGATTATTCAGAAAGTGTATATGTTTCTCTTACAAAATATCAAAATTTTATGCACTTCAGTAAACTACTCTGAATAGCCCATAGAAGTTCGTTGAAAATGTATATTATAGAATAGCCAAGTTTAGCTAGCATAACAATCATTCGTTTGTTACACTACGTTTTTTTTCAATCTGATTCGTTAACTAAGTATGCGGTTTAGTATTATACAGCACATTTTTTCGTTTATTTGTATCTTGTCATCTGCAGTAATCTTTATCTAAGTTATTATTAGTACTCTCATGTTTAGAAATCTAACGCAATATGCATCGTTTCGAAAGGAAATCACCCATCGAAAAATAATTATCTAATCAATTCGACAGTTCTAAAAATGAGCTAAAAGAAGATTATTAGTCATACAGTTAAGGAAGAGTAACAAAAATCTTGAAGAATATTGTAAAGCAAGAGAGCAATTTCAATAGTGAACAGTTAATCGAATAGTTAAAGTAGAAAGTTTTCATTGTCCTTGTAAAATACATTATCAACACTGACTTCATTTAAAACAGTTAGATGTCAAAATATATATGTTCGATTATATCGATACAGTGTAAAAGATTATGAACACAAGTTGATACAATGTTTAAAACTTAAACAAAGTTTTAAAAAAAAGGAAGATCAGAAAGTATTCAGGTTAGATAGTATTCCATAGATTTTATGATATGTATCTTTATCAGAAAAATAATAATCAACTATGAAATTATAAATGAGGACAAATAGAAGGAAAATTTATGTAAATAAGGATATAACAACAAAATAATTCAATGGAATAAACAGTCGAATTTCCAGTAGACAAAATAAGCTATTAATAATCTATGAAGAATATTCAATAGTTCCCTACTTTTTACTTTCATTTTTGATAAAGTTGTCTAGAATGATAATAAAAGTTCCAAGAGTAAACTATTCCGTTGAAACAAATGTAATACTACCTAGATGAAAATTATTCATTTCATTTCAGTGAATAAAATAAAAAAAAAACGGCACATTGTATAATCTGAAAACAATGTAAAGGTTGATTTCATGATCAATTCTTCTTGCTGGCAACACTTTTAAATGTTCATCAGTTTATAGTTGGAATGAAAAGAAGTAATGATTATTCTTAGTTAATGATGAAGGAAATCTAATTTTCAATTTTACCTACCATCAAATAGATCAATATCAATAATGCCTAATATAAAAATGGCTACATCACACAAAAAAAGTAATAATCTTGTCCGGAAAGTTTCTTTTGTCATTTGTACATCCTTTTACAAGTTAATGAAGTATAAGGGAGATAGATAAATTACACTGGGCAATTATCGATTCTTATAATTACATTTACATTTTTGACTAGCTACTTCAATTGTTATAATGAACAATTCTATCATTATTATAATTATTACAGAAAGAAAAACGAATGGTTTTTAATGAATGTAACAAACAAGTAATGAATAAACGGTTTAATTGAACATTTAAAATAGAAAACAATATGATGAAAGAAAAAAGCCGATAGTATTGATAAAATATGACTTTCCGGTGTATTTGTTTCAATATATGGTATCAATTGTTTACATGATTAATGATAGGAGCAGTTTGCGATTCATATCAATTAAAGTATCAGTGATAATCATGGAGCACTGTTTAAATAGTTTAACTTATCATTTGTAAAATCTGCATCATTATTGTCACTAGCTCACAAGGAATCCTAGTTTGTTGATTGAGATCATGAACCGATTGATGTTAGACCACCACTGAAAACCTGGAAGCACTGGACGGCCGTTTCGTCTTATTGTGGGACTTCTCAGCAGTAGGCATCCACGAGCCCGCTCGTGGGATTCGAACTCAGGGCCTTCAGTCTCGCGAGCGAACGCTTAACCTACTAGACCACTGAATCGGCATCCGAGGATGTTATTGTCTAACCTCAACCAATCCACGAAATTGCGCGACCATGTTCCATTGTACTGAGGTAGACACCTGTCTCTACCCGACACGGAATCTTAATTTGTCGAATATTTTATGTATGTGTATAATTTAAACTGAAACATTGGAAGAATCAACTTATATATCAATTTCTAATTTACACAATGAAAAGTTCTAATATTTCACAATTACAAGTAATTAGAAATTTAATTTATAACAGTCAAAAACAGGTCATCGGATATGTTAGTTTAACCACGTAAACTAAAAACACAGAAAAATAGTCTGATTTCATTTTTATATTTTCCTAATTGTCTAAATTTAGTGACACTATATGATCTCTCATTTGATTTTTTTTTTGAAAAAAGACGAAACTATTCATTGATACAAGCAAACTAAACGGAAGAATTCAAAAAAACAACAACATTGTCCTTAATATTCGAAGGGCTGATTAAGAAAAGAGAAGATGAGAAAATAAATTCCTTCTCATACTTGTCTAATTTAAAAAATTTTTTTTACTGAGATTCACTAAACTCGACAAAGGCGAAAAAAATTGACTAAGCATCACTTGTTACTTACTATTTTTATTATAGTAGTAGTTAGTATTATTATTGTTAATGTGGATAGTAGTAGTTACTTTCCTAATTTAATGGAAGGTGTGTGTACATGAATAATTCAGTGGAATTATGAAAAAAGTGAATTCGATTTCGGAATTAAGAATGAAAAAACAAACCGTAACAATAATGTATTCATAGTGTTAGATAAGAAAAAAATGTTTATTATCAAAATAAACAAGAGGATGGTTGTGGATATTGAATACTAAGTTCGACTCTCACGGGCGGGATCGTGGAAGCGCACTGCTGAGGAGCCTCATAATAAGACGAAACCGCCGTTCAATGCTTCTAGGTTCTCCATGAATTTAACTATTAAAATTCATCTTCGTAGAAAAAAAAACATTAAAAATTCTCTCTAATTCTCTTCATCTATATTTGTGGTTAAAATTAGTGTGGTTTAAAAGCTGAATAAATTAAATAAATAATGTTCCTAAACAAAAAAACAATGCATGCAATATATAATACTGGACAGTATGAATATATAATTTGTATACGAGAGCATATTTGATTGATGGTTCTTCAACTAACTCAATTTTAAGTGTTCTGTGTCAATCAAGAAGAATTTCGAAACCTGGTTTTTATTTTGGATGACATTCGTTAACAATATAAGTATATGGTTTTGATGGAATTAATGTTTTTAAAGGTATTAAAACTATAATCAATCAGTATTGAATAGTTGAGATCATGATTCAATTGGAGCTAGACCACTATGGAAAACCTGAAAGCACTGGATGGCCGTTTCGTCCTATTGTTGGATTCCCCAACCGCGCCTCGCGGGATTCGAACCCAGAACCTACTGGTCTCGCACGCGATCACTTAACCACTAGACCACTGAGCCGGCCGGCATCCAACGGTGTTATTGTCTAGCTTCAACTAATCCACGAAATTGAGTGATACATCCACCATTGTCTTCAGTGAGTTACTACCTCACAACTGACATGGTTGAACTCCACTGGTCCTTGCTTCTCACTAGAACTCCAGAATATACATCTTGAAGCCAATCACTAGTGAGCATATGTTGATTAATATCAACAGGCGTTTTGTGGAAAATTTAGTAGTTTCAATAGTTGTGATCGTGAGTTAATCGAAGCTAGACCACATTGGAAAACCTAGGATCACTGGACGGCCGTTTCGTTCTATTATGGGACTCCTCAGCATTGTTGAAATTAGAGAGGATACCAATTCACTGTCTGATAGGTAGATGACTTTATAAAACTCTAATTCAACGATGGAATTGAAACTTCGTATTTCACATGAATGTGTATAGTATATTTGATGCAAATTTAAAAGTATATCCATTATGGTCTACTTATTTGAAATAAAATACATTAAATATATTTTTGAACAAGGAAGTCGTGTTAAAAGAACATTGTCTTCCTCTTGATATTGTAAACACTCAAATCATCTACCAAGCCAAAACAATCCTTTAGAGAATACTTGCATAAACGCCTTTAGTTTTGTCAGCCTATTAGCCAGGTTATATGTAGGTGGTCGACACAATAATAAAATTTAACGTAAAGAAATGATTTTAGGTAGTCGATATATATATATAGGTTTTAGAAAATTAAATTTCTATTTATCATTAATGTTCTTGTGTAACAGTTTCACTAAGTTTGAATTCATAATAACCATACCTGATCCTATTTCAAGCATTAGCAATATAAAATTAAAGTTTGTTCGTAGTTCCTTTAGTAACTTGGAACGTTGATAAGTTAATATACTTCTCTGTTTTGGTTCAGGAATGTGAAATTTGTCAGATATATCCAGCAGTTAAGCTATATACCAACATATGTGTGCGGCCATACACACATTGGGAGAAGTAATCGTGATTTGAAAATTAAGGTATTTCAAAATGTACCAAAATGTTTGCGAAAATAAATAAAATCAAATAGCACAATAGTAGTAGATGATAACCATTCATCTTTCTCTACCGATAAACACTGTTGATAAGATTGATCTGAATTTGTTCATTATGGTTTTGTTCAAAAATATTCAGTGGCTCAAACTAAGCTTGGCCGTATGAAAATTCAGATCCCTTTTAATTATCTGAAAACAGTTTGTTACCACCGTAAACTCACCCTGGTTATAGTATTTTATTATCCAGAGTAGTAAGTTTTACATCGTTTTTTTTAATTACTTGTCTTTTCTTAACTTCCATTTATTTTTCATATATATATGTGTTTTTAACAAGTACGTCTGTTTTCAGATCATACGAAATGTATTGCTCTAATAGATCACACTGTTCTGATAATCTTCGCTTACCTATTGTACTATCCAAATCAATCAAAGAGATTAATTGTTTTAAAAAATGAATACTGGTACTTTTCAGATAAGATTAGTATTATTCCCAATCTCAACAATGAGAAATCTGCTATTGAATAATGTATTTTACATGATGAAGAAGTATATTTCATAAACGTATGGTATTATTTATAAATTTAGTTTTGAATTAGTTGATTTATACATGAAAAATTTATTCATACTATAAATGTATATTGAAATCTCAATTGCCATGATAAAGTGTATTCATCAACTATTACGTAAGTTAAATAGTTAGCAAGTGATTTATAAATCATACCATGTATATGTGATATCGATGGGTATTTGCTGATGTTATGCATGATTTATGTATAGTTACTTTTCCACTGAGAATTACATTGATTTCTACACTGTTTATGAATATTGTTCATGTATGTTAACATATGTTTATTTATGTGTATATATTTAGGTATACTTTTAGTGAGAATGATTGTAAATAAAAATACTGTTATTTTACAGCTTACAAATTAGACTGTAAATCCGTCAATGTAAATGTATCTGTCAGACTGTACAAATAAAATCACATAAATAATTCTCAGGCTTTATTTATGCATGATTTATTCTATTGTTTTGACATTTTCTTTCATGAATAATATATTAAGCAACAAAAAGAGAGAGTGAAGAACACATTGATAATGAACTATGTTTATGAGTACTAGTTACAAATAATGATGAGTACGTATTGCTAGAAAAAAAAGTTCGTTTTCTTGATCTTCAAATGGTTAGTACTGTATCCAGTATGGTAATTGATGTTAAGAAAGATTGATTAGTTTTGTTAAATATCTCGAAAGTGATGAATATCAATGTAAAATAATAGTCTTGATTCCAATCGTTAGCCACTATCTAAGATATACTTTTTCTATAATGCTAACCTTAAATTTTGAGATTTTATTAAATAAAGATTTTTGACTAAAGTTGAGTTTCATTGCATCGCTCTTAATTCTGTAAGACGATGAAATAAATCGATTAGATTTTTGTGATTCGAGAGAAGTACTTGCTTTCCATCAAATAAAGTCCAAGAATATACTTTATATTGATAACTATCTGTCAATATTTGGCTATCAAAATATGCACTAACTGATCATTAAGTAAAATTTATTCATAAACTGTTCAGTTCTTTTGTTTAGTTAAATAATTAATACCTTTTTGAGACAACTGGATATACGTTATCGAGAATTGCAGATATACTTCATGGCTCCAAGTCAATAGCTTTTTATTAAAAACTGTACTCAGAACAATATTATTATGATATTGATTGTGAACCAGTAATTTTCCATAGAATTATAAACACATAATCTTTAAATTTTCAATTTTAATAGGTGAGATAATGAGTCAATTGAAGCTAAACCATCATGGAGAGCCTGGAGACACTGGGTGGCCGTGTTGTCCTATTGTTGAACTCCTCAACAGTGTGAGACCACGACTGCGCCTCTTGGGATTCGGATCAAGAACCTACTGGTCTCGCGCGCGATCACTTAACCACTAGTCCACTGAGCCGGCCGGCATCCAACGGTGTTAATGTCTAACTTCAACTAATCCATAAATTTTCATTCAGGCAACATTCAATATACCAAGTCAAAGTTTAATATAAACCCTAGTTAGACATTTAACGATATCATTTATAAAATAAAATAGAAAAGATGATGTTCTGTGAAAAAAATATGTCAGGGGATAGTTCTTAGACAATAATAATAGTCACATTTCTTTTTTTAAAGTTATTCCATCTGGTTTTTTGTTTGCAATAAAGATATATTGATCAGATGATAAAATGATCCTTATTAGTTTAAGCAATTAAGATTGTGTCAGTGTTAAGAAAAGATTATCATATTCTTTGTAGGTATACAAATGAATATAAATTTAATGGATACAACTTGAACAATGTATGACAAAAAAGAAAATAATAAAACGATTAATCTGAAATTGAAAATGCAGTTGTTAAAAAACTTGAATATTTAGCCAGAACATAAATAATAATGATAATAATTGTAAAAATGGGTTACGTAGCATGATCAAATGAAATCTAATCAAAAAGAGCATAAAAACAGAACTAAGTCAGTTGGGTATGAAAATTTTAATAAAGAATGAAACAGGAGAAAGGATAACGATTTTGTGAATCTATAGATTAAGATCATGATGAAAGAAGAGGTCAACTAAGTTTTTTTTGTTGTTATAATTTTGATTTCTAAATGTTCAATATTAATGCAAATCATATAAAGATGTTGATAAGAAGTAGCTAACAATTAGTTGATCAATTAAATAATGACACAAAACTTATATAATAAATGAGTTTGAAAATGTACTCTCAAGACTGAAGAATATGGTAGAACTTTCCTTAACAAAGATTAATCATGTTTTCGAAATTCTTCTTGACTGCAATTGATTAGCCAGCATCCATTTTTGTTTATAAAGTTTGTGACTAAAGGCAATATCGAGGCAATCCGTACAGGATGCACATATGCTAACAAGAGACTGGTCAATCGCAGTCCTAAAACAACAATGGGAAGATTCAAGGAAACAATATCAAGTGAATTTACACTTCACCCCATTCCACAATCAGGTGGCTATCAGGACTAAGTAGCTAAGTGGATAGCGCGATGTCGTTTGAAGCGTATGGTGCAGAGTGCGAGACCTGGAGTGAACATCAACTATTGGGTTAAGGTACGTTCAGATGACAAGTCTGAAATAGGATGAAACGCACGTCCTGGATTCCACTACTACCCATAATCTATCTTTGCTTATATATCTTCTTGACAGCATTTACCAGAATTTCGTTGGAATTCAAGCTTAATGATACTTGTTAACATTTAATGGTTATTGTTTAGTATCACTAATTGGTTAAATTTAAAATATATAAAACATTAGACTTCAATGTGGTAACTTTATTTATGATTGATTATCTAGAAATTTGATTCAATCCAAAGTCTGCTGTAGTTTATTATCAAAGTTTTATACGTGATAAATTTTCAAAATCATTTCGAGTTTGTCCAATATGATAGCCAGTCAGTCAGTCAGCTACAACGTAGGACCAGGCACATATATGCATCGGTCCAAGTTGCCATACCTCATTAGCACAACAAGATGCATACCGGTTTCATAAAAGTAGTTAATGCATATATATATATATATATATATATATATATATATATATATATATATATATATATATATATAATAAATAACCTCTATCGAGTATATGTGAACAGCATATCACAATAAGATAGTTTGATGTTGTTTTTGTAAAGGTTAATCCATCTTTTTCAACTATCATTGAATATATGAGTGTGCAACAATATCTTTCATATAATCAATGGGTGTATTATTACACTTTTGAAATGATTATTCAACCATAATATTATTTATGTGAAAGTGTAATAATG
This sequence comes from Schistosoma margrebowiei, assembly GCA_944470205.2. NCBI lineage: Eukaryota > Metazoa > Platyhelminthes > Trematoda > Strigeidida > Schistosomatidae > Schistosoma > Schistosoma margrebowiei. The sequence goes on from OX104028.1 coordinate 46,475,255, forward strand.
TACTTAAGAGTAATGGTAACATAAGAAACATTGACAAAAGTCTTTTTTTTCTTCTGGGATTCTTAGTTATATGTTATGGTTGCTTAATTGATTATCCCTTTGTAGTAATTGATAATTCAAATAACATTTCTATCATTGAATGAAAGGAAATTACTGGGTATGTATTTTAAATTATAAACAAACATAATGGTATACAATGTGTAGATCGGAATTTAATGTCCTATTAATGTCAGCATCATAAATTGACTTATCAAAGAAAAACTTCTGAAGTGATTTTATTAGTTAATGTTTGATTTCGTGATTATAGTTAAATACTAACATGTTCCCGAATATCATCATTGAAAAAAACACAACAACAACACAGCTTAGATTAGTGGATTCAAGAAGCGGTCATGTTGAATGTTAAGAATATGTGTAGGAATCTCAGTTTTTTCTTCGATCAATTTCACATAATATTTATTTATTATATAGGATATCATAGATGAATTTCTAAGAGTATTTGTCCTTAGTTTTAAAAAAATACTTTGTTATATAGTTAAGATAAATGAAATGATTATTATAATCTGTATCGGTTGTAAGAAAATGGAATGAAATCAAATATTCAAATAACATTTATATAGATTTTATCATAAAGCAATTACACATTCCTACAATCTACCTAATTGCAGTCAATATGAACTCGTAGTAAAATCGATTTTCAATTCAAAAACTTTTTCGCAAATGCTAAATTTTACCAACAATTGTGTACTTATTACTGACTGGTTCTTTGATGATTTTCTGATGATTCTTTATGAAACTGCAATCTTCAAACTGAAACGATAATCTATTGATGATAATAATTGGAGTTATTTGAAAAATACATTGTGATCAAAAATGTAAATTTTTGAATTCCAACATAGCAGTATAAAACGTTTGTTCTTTCTGATAGACATAAAAATATTTGTATGGCTCCTGTTTTGGGTTAATTATGCTCACATCTGATCAGTCCAAAAAGAGAAAAAAATAGCTTTTCACTGTTACCTAGTTATCAATCAATGATTCAAATGATATCTGATCGTGATAAAAATTCACTTCAGAGAGAATAAGCTTCCTAAGCTTTCCATGTTAACAGACAAAATTTAAACCAAAGTAATATTATTCAGTTATTCAACTATTAATATTTTTGTTAGATAATAAGTAATATAACTTACTGGTTTCGGCAACATTCTATTTGTATTTGTTAAACGTGGACGAGATGAATAATTTTCAAATGGTGAGATTCTACGTCTTCCTGATGTAGAAGGTGATCTTTCATTCAAATTTGTAGGATATGAGGAGCCAACATTATATAAATCTTTTGTATTTATTTGAGTTGGATAATGAATATCCGTCATGTGTTTTTCTTCATAAGGAATATTTTTCGTTGCATGAGTATAAAACATTGGTTCTATAAAAGGTTTAAATAAGATATTTTATAGTTCATTTCAACTCTTCTAGTCATTTTTTTTACATCTTATCTAAGACAGTTAAAAATATGTATCACATACACTGACAACGAAACAAAATAGATACTTAAAACTTTCTGTGGGTTGTTAATATAATTTTTAAAAATGCAGGTTATAAAAATTAGATAATTAAATTACTGTGAAACGTTACTAGTTTATACTTGTTACAAGTCTTTGTTTACACAAGGTTAATATATTTTAAAACTATTTACCAGCATTCTCTTGAATTACACTTATCAAATATGATAATCGTTTTTCTACTGATAAGACTCAATCAATCAGTCATATACAATATAGAACCAGAAACATAAAGTTTGCTATACACCATCGGTAAAGTGACAAAATCCTCAAGGTAAATCCCGAATTAGGTATCAGAGATACGATTCGAGAAAATACAGATTAGTGAATAAAATTACAATGGATTCGGCAGCTTAGGAGCTAAGAGAAATTAAGAAAGAATGCGTTTGGATGTTCGAGTTACTTTAACTCTTCATTGTGTTTGGAGCCGGACGGGACAAGCTTCTGAGCATATGTTAATTCTTTACAAGCTGCTGAAATACATTGATTTTTCCTAACGTTTTTTAAAGGTCGTTCTATAATATCACTGCTGTTTTCATGACTGTCTGAACATCTTCCCAATCCAAATAAGGGGAACCTCATTATGGTGATTAACTAGTAGCTTCTATAGTTTTTCTTGAAATATCCTCGAATTCTTCTTCGTTAAGTTAAAGGCTAAGTGAATTTCTTGCTGTAGCTTTTCTGTGTCTAATAAACAAATGCGTGCTCGTTATAGAGCATGCTCAGAGTCCAAATGTGTATCACAGAATAATCATCATATTAAGTAACCACATTAGGTTTATGAACAAGAGTGAACAATTTCTAGTGTTTAGGCAAATTTAATCATTGTGTACATTGCTGTAACAAATTGTAATTAAAACGATTACATTACAGTTGAATTTTATAAGGGCAAACTAGTTCGTATTTGTTTTTATTTATACTGAATATTATTAGGCAATGAATAATAAAAGCTTAAAATTATTTAAATCCAATCCCATATTAGAATACCAATTAGTTACGGCTGAATCATTTAACATATCCTGAGTAGTTCAACTAACATGATTTGCTTAAGAGTAAATTTATTAGCTTTTAGAATGACACGAATCGAATTAGATCCTTATAAGTGAAGTGAACAAAGCTTCTGTTGGCGGCCTGCCTGAATATCTGGGCTACTTGTTCCTGCCATCTGGATATTTTAACAAGTTATCTGTTTTCTTGTTTGTTTTAACACATTATGCCTGTCAGTCTCATGACCTATTCAGGTGCGTTTGTGAAACGTTTACGAGATTTTACTACACAAGTTTTAAAAGAATCCAATCAGAGACATCATAGTTACTGGCAATATGTATCGAAAAGAATATACATCATTCAAATGTTAATTACTGAACTGCTAACATCGACTTGACGATCACTCAATATTTATCGTCAGGATCAATCAAAAAAATAAGAAAAGGAAACTTGTTGAAATACTTTGTGTTGAGAATTCTACGTTGTACCGAAAATATAACACTGAATAAAGCTAATAATAATAATAAACAATCTTTTTAAAGCAAAGACGAATAGTGGTGAGCAGTGGAATCCAGGACGCAGGTTTCATCCAATTTGGGACTCGTCTGCTGGATGTTCCTGCATCTCAGAATTGATGTTCACTCTGGGACTCGGACCCAGTAACACTCACTTCAAACGCCATCACGTTATCCACTTAGCTAGTGACTCCTGATAACCAATTAATTGTGCAATGGAGTGAAGTTTACATTCCCATGCCATCGTTTGCTCGTATCTTACCACTGTCTAAATGGATAATGCAATAGTATTTGAAGCGAACGGTACTGAGTTCGAGTCCCAGTGTGGACATCATTTCTGAGATGCAGGTACATTCAGCAGACAAGTCTCAAATTGGATGAAACGTGCGTCCTGGATTCCACTGCTCACCACTATCCATCTTTGCTCATAAAGCTTGTGAATTAAGGTAATATCGAGGCATACGCACAGTATGCATATATGCCAATAACAGACTGATCAATTGCAGTGCTAAATAACACTGAAAAGATACAAGTGAAACAAAACCAAGTAGATTTTATAATAAACAATATTTTAATCCTTAAAATATTTTTAACTACATGATTCTACTAATATGATTTGCTTAAGAGTGAATTTATTATTGTTTAAAATAACACCAATCGAATTAGATCCCTTTCATTGAAGCGAACAAACTTTCTGTCGCTATACAAGAAATAGTTAAAATGAATTAACTTCATTTTAAGAAAAAAGTAGATTCACTCGATTTTTTTAATGATGGTTACTCCTATGAAACAAAAACGATTATTGAAATTATAAATGACATTGATAGGCGTTAACTAAAATGTTAAGTTTTCATTTCACTGATAAGATTTTATAAATTCATATTTATTATCTATGCGGTTAGTATTAAAATTAATAGTATATCATCATGTTTCTTTCGTTACACCCAAATATTTTTAAAATACATGCAATATATGCTATTTGTTATAGGTAAAGTCAAAGTAGAGAAAAATAAAACAAAACAATAAACAGTCAAGTAAATAAGAAAAATGTGCAGTGATTGATTTATTTTTTTGCACAAAAATTAATTTTTTTTGTATTGTAGAAGGTCATTCAGAATATAGAAAGGGGTTATTGGAACACTGATTTTGTATGATTTTTATCACAAATCACTGAGAAATGTCAGAAAACAAACGTCGAAAGCAAAAGTATCAAATACTTTTTTCAACTACAAAAAATACTTATACAATGGCCTATTATAAGAAATGGAGACAAGTTATTTATTCTCTGAAGAAGTGACTTACACTAAGTTACGAAACGTCAGAAAATCTAATTTTTCTACTCATTGGGATATTATAAATATACTATTTATTTATAAAAATCTACCCAATGCTCAATTTATTCGGAATTATCAAATCAAACTTTGGTTATGATACCTGCAAGTCTATACAGTACATCTCTTTGTAATTAAGATGTATGGATACTGTAAAACAGTTTATTGAAACTTGTCATTTGTTTGTCTCACATTGATTATATACAACTTAATCTGTAAAGATTATGTAATGAATTATTTTAGTATTTTAGTAAACATTTCTCTATTAGCCTAGAATTATCCTATACATAATACTTTGCAATGAAATGAAATGCATACATATTAGATATGTGCAGTGATAAAATAAACTTATTCAATTCAAAGTATTTATCTAGGTCATTCATAGTTTGTATTTTTATTTCCTGTTAATAAATTTTTAATTGACTTCTTTAATCAACAATCAACTTGATCAGCACAATAATAAAACCAGTGATTTTGATTTTGTTTATTTATATTCAATTTATGCATGTTATGGCATGTTTGACTCATATCATGTATAAAATGATCTGATTTCATCAGAATCACGGATCAGAGGTGACATATGTAGTCAATAAAATCTTTTCTTTCAGCATAGATCCGATTGTACATACATACAATTATTATCTTAATACACGTTTCTATACTTTTCATACCAAATGTCTCATACATACTACAACAAATTCTTACTTTCGGTACTATTAAGATGATTGGATGACCTGTTTATAATACAAGTAATTGGAGAACTATATACCTGTTCTCTTTTCGTTAATTTTGATGGTTGACTATATTTCCTTGAAAAAGCTTGTATCAGATGGCCGAGTGAAACATAGGACGATGAGAGTTTACAATTATAAGTTTTCCTCCTTCATGCTATAAAAGTTAGTTGGTGCTAGTTGACTTTCAATAAAAAAATGAATTTATGCTTGCTAAAAATCATGTAGTCTATAAAAATGTTTAATTCCTGCTTAACTGAATCGTTCACAAAAAGAAAATATATTCAAATATCCATACATTTTTACCGATTGTACATGTCTGCGAAACGATATAACGAGATGTTATTTCATCGAAACCGTTAATTTACTGTGTACACGACTTTTAAGTAGGTAGTAGAGCTATTTCTATGAAAAAACTCCATTTATATCTAAGTTATATGAATATTTTGTAGGTTCATATCTTTAGATTATTGTCCATATATTATTGTATCCTTTCTTGTTGCTAAGTAATTTAACAGATCAATCATGTGATATTTCACTTTAACCGATATGTTATTTAGAAATATAAACTTTTGAAACAAAAACCTTATAACAATCTTCCGTTGACCCCATTACAACACTTGACAGTATAAGAAATGTTACATTCATTTTCCTCAGGTATAAAAAAGACAGAAAGGTTTGGAATGAATTAAATAGGAATAACTTATCTAGAAAAGGCTTGTAAACATATATTTTAACAGAAAAAAGGTCATATTTCTACCATACAATATAAATTCAGTAAGTAGATTAGATTACTCGTTATACAACAGCTGATAAATGTTTTGAGGTCATAATAAACATACTCTCCCATATTTTTTATTTTTTAAAGATATATTTGCAAGAAATATTGTACAGATTTACATTTATAAATTGTAACACGGAAGGTCAGCTAATCAGATTTTGCGGTTAACATTTGTTTAATTATATTTTTCAGTACAATTAAAATTATCATAGTTCATTTTTTTGTAAGCAATGATCGATAGTGGTTAGTAGTGGAATCCAGGATGAGCGTTTCGTCTTATTTAGGACTCGTCAGCTAGATGTGCCTGCATCTCAGAGTTGATGTTCACTCTGGGACTCGAACCCAGTACCATTCGCTTTAAACGCAATCGCGTTATAAGTTGACGCGCCCCAAATGGGATGAAACGCGCGTCCTGGATTCCACTGCTAGCCATTATCCATCACTGCTTGCAAAAATCTTGTGAATTAAAGCAATATCGAGACATACGCACAGTATGCAGATATGCCCATAACAGCCTGATCAATTGCAGTTTTAAACCTCAATGGGAAGATACAAGCCAAACAATACCAAGTAAACTATCACAGCTTATTTTACTAATAATATTAATTTTATTATGAACTGATGTCATATTAACAATAAGATTTTATTCCCTAATGGTTAAAGTAGGGAAACATTTTCAATATCTGGATTCGTAGCTGTGACTGAAGTAGTTAAATCATCATGGGAATGACAAGGATGTTCTGATTAGACAAAATAATGGTAGGAATATATTGTGAATTGACAGAAATTAAGTAGATCAACTTATATTATTTATGTAAAGTATCATAGATGTTTTGACCTTGACAACGTGTAGAGTTATAGGTGAGAACTCATAAATAAATCAAAACGTGGGCTTAGTTTATTGCTTTTCAATATTTTATCAGCTGTCAAGTTGTGATGAAAATCAACTTTATTAACTACAGAGTACAAGGATAGGATCTGACTACGTAAGAATTATCTTCTTTGGTTAATATGATAAAAATGATCAATCAGTGCATAGTTCGTCAAAAAAAACTCAATTTATATGCATCTGAGACTAATTTGCTTTGTTTTCAGCGAATATCATCGATTCGTTTAATGTTCTACCAAAGTATTTCAAGTATGTGACTGGTAAGATAACTGCCTGTAGATTAAACTCAAAGAGTCAAATAAGTCACTAGTTATTGTGAATTTACCGAGGATTCGTTGTTCAAAACGTATATATTATATACATGAATGATAATTAACAACGTGAAAAGTTTGGTACAGATTCAGGCAATAGAATAATAAATCAGAAAATTAGTAATATATATTCAAGGCAGTATACAAGCGTTTCTATGATACAGTATGGCCTAATGGAGCATCATAAATTCACCTAGATTATAAGCAACCGAAGATAAATATTAAGATTTACAGACGTTTTCTTTTTATTATGTAGTGAAAAACTATTAGATATAATATAGGTAAAGATGGATATCTACTGAGTACCAATTAAAAACGTTATATATATAAAACCTTTTCAAATGTGGTTGGTACAACATGGTTACCAACTACATTCTGTCAAACTCCTAAACAAAAAATATTAGAGCTCTTTCTCATAACTGTAACAATTTTAACTTCGTAAACCTCAATCTACCAAAAATGAACTGCTTATACGAATTTCGGTCATTATGATGAACCGAGTGATAAAGCATTAGGCATGTGGTCACATGAATAGATGACTTGAAATTAATCTCAATTATGCACTATTAAATCATAATCGATGAGATAAACACCGATAATGACTCTTAGTAAAGATTCCTTATGCCGTAAATTGGTTACAGTAAGACGTCTAAATAAACAACTCGACAGTATTATGTCCCATGAAAAATTGTGACGGTTTTCAAATCATCCATATCTATAGTTATCGATGACAACTGTTGAGTTCTAAATTCAGCATGAAACAACTGTCTAGTTTAGAATACTTTCCAATTGTACTTTAGTTCTTTTCTAATCATGAATACAACTAAGTAATTTTTAAGCATTTTCTATAAATATTCACCGTATCAAATATTTGTACATGATCTTTATGAAATCAATCATTCACAAAATGATTTAATTGAAAATTGAAATGTTTCATTGTCAGACAAGTTTATTTTGTTAAGTTATACAAAAAAGAGGCAGTAAATCTTTAAAAATAATTTATCATTTGAGAGATTAACAAAAATCATTTCAATAATTGAATTCATAAGTCAATCTAAGCTAGACCACCATTCAAAACCTGGACTTACTGATGTTATAACGCTTGGAGTTTCATCGTCTGCACGAATGGGACTTTAGTTTGCTTTGGACGAATACCTACACTAGATTCCCTCCGAGTGTCCATTCTACGAGACTTCAACACAACTCAGATCAAAAACACGTGATTAGCCTGACTAGAACGTAAACATATTTCCACACCAAAAACTGACAACAATCCGACACAATCCAAAACTATCAATGATAATAATAAGGATAGGAGAATATATAACTCATCTAACACTTGTCAGACTTCATACAATTCTGACTAAGCAAACAAACAATCATCATCATTCTCGCCCACACATCAACCTAATGGCCATTCCTTCCGAGTACGGAACTCTTCATTAGTGCGTATCCACGATCCCGCATGTAGGATTCGAACCAAAAACCTTCGGTTTCATATGCGACCGCTTAACCTCTAGATCACTGGACCGATATCCCACTGTGTTAATGTCTAGTTTCAATCAGTTTATGATCTTTTGAAACTTTTTATTCATTGTCTTCAGTGGATCACCCTCTCGCACTCGACACCAATTGAACTTCACTGGTTCAGGATTCAAGTGCCAAATGCAAGACCATGGATGAGCACTGCTGATAAATTCTATACTAGGACGAAATGGTCATCCAATGCTTCCAGATTCCGGTAATTGTATAACTTAAAACGATTCATGAATTCAATCATTAAAATTTATTACAATCTTCACAAATCTCCATTCTCATATAAATCATTTCATCTATCTCTCATTATAATTTATATTTATTTTATGAATGAATTATCTCTAAGACAATGTCCATTATTTCAAATAACATAAAGAATACAAATAAATTCTATTAAATATTTCAATATCTTTTGTTTACCTTTTTGAAGTCAACTATTTATTTCAATGAAAAAAGAGGAAAAGAATAATAATAATAATCATTAAGAAAATGTTTATTGTTAATATGATTGTTTATGTTTATTGTTTTAATTGATTTATACGTGTTGTTTACAGTTGATGAATGTTTTTTGATTGTTTAAATTAATTAGATAACAGGGAACAAAACATAGAAACAGAATAAATTAGGGAAGAAAAAAATAGCAACATAAATCTGTTTGTTTGTTTTTTTCTAAAATAGACAATTAACAATAAGAGAATATTAATGTAATAAAATAAATATGCATCTAATTAAAAATAATAAACATTTGGGGCATTTGATAATTTATGAGTTTTTATGCCAAAATTTAATGGAAATGATTTTTCGTCTCTTTTTATGAGTTACAGTGTGAAACTAGGAAGTGAGTTTCATTCTTATTGACACTTATCAGATGTATAATTTACTATTCATCTGTTGGTGTTTAAATTGAGACTTGATAGTAGTACGTGTCAAATAACAAGCTTGTTTGTTATTTAGTCTCAAATTCATTTTATGATGAAATCATTTCTATCCACCTGTAGACGTATATTTTACTATATAATTATATATATGAATGTATTGCTTAAGTAAATGATTTCGTCGAAAAGAAAAATTTTTTCGCTGAATTCTCTTTTACTTATTCAATGACATTCTGGGTTATTTTAATTATCTAAATAACAAAATCTTTCTAAAATCATTCTATTAAACTAATTATCTTTCTCATCTCTACTCATAGTATCAAAGTCATCACTGAATAGTCATCCTGGAAATTTTTTAAATTACTTAAAATCAAATTACCTAAACGTATACAAAAAAGTTATGAGATGGTGGAGATTTGTAGCTCAGGTGGATGATTTTGATGCAGTTTTGTTCTCTGAGCTGGATGGTTTGGTCGTATATCTTTAGGTGTACCATTTTTCTTCCACTTTGCTCAGTTATTTAACATCCTAAAGGGCAGTTGATTGGAGGTCTATACCTTACATTTGTTGGTAGAATATGCTGGTGAAGACAATCGTGGAGAAAATATAGTTGTTCTCGAGTGGAAGCCTGCCTTTTGGCGAAATTCTCCCATTTTAGAACGACGAGAAGCGTAATACGCTCATATGATTTTGAGATGGTGGAGAAGATTTGTAGCTCTAGTGGATGATTTTGATGGAAATTTGTTCTCTGAGTTGAAAACAAAACTCCAAGCACTAATACTACACAAAGTCTGCTGAAAGTTTAGTGCTCTATTTTCGCTTGTTTATCTATTTCCAACACAATCAGTTGATGTTAAGTATGCGAAAATTCTATGAAAAACAAGTGTCCCAATGTATGTTAATCTTACACAACCTACTAAAATATCCGTATAGTATTTTTTACATTACATCATCTAATGACTATCAAGAGAATTATTTGAAATCAGAGAGCATTGAACAGCTGTTTCTTTATAGCATGCGTTTCATTAGTAATGCGGATTTACAAATGTCAGGACTTTAACTGAAATTTGCTACATTTAGGTCAATTACCAAAACCTAGCAGCAATCAGCACATTGTTTAACACTAATAGTGCTCTACAACACGGCGTTTTGCACCAAACAAGTTTTTTTCACTGATAGATTATAACAGAATTATACATCACCAAAATTCAATACTCACATAACATTACTTTCCCTTTTCAATCACCAACTTATTAGATTTTGATAAATCTAGACATAAGCATTATCAAATTTTTTGATATCTCTATCTTTTTTCAGTCTTCATGTGTGTGTAATAAACAATGAGATATTCATCATGTGTCTATTTGGAATGTTTTGATTTATTAACCACCCAGATATCGTTTTGTCTCACGTGCCTGGAATAAAGTGGTAATAACATCAACATGTTTTTTTACTAGCCTCCTGACCAGTGTATATCCTCTAGATTATTTTTGATATATATGTTCATCATATATACTATTATTATTATTATTATGTTGCGTCAGTTTTGCTCTAGAAATAAACAGAAGAGGTTCAGTGTATTTTATATAGTTCGAGACAAAAGTCAGCTGAATTAAAACTGGGAACCTTCAGATACTAAACATCTATTCCAACACAGTTCGTCACTTTTCAGCAGTGCTCACCTATGACTGCAAATTAAGTTTAAATCAAGATTTTAGATTCTCACGAAAGGGAGCCAATAGGTTATTGTTTTAACCCGATAGCTCAAATTCTTTATTTTTAGTACGAGATTTAAATATTAACAATTCGCTCTTAGAAAAATACGTCAAGGCTTTGTAATAACCAAAAGTCATTTAACAAACTTCATAACTGAACAATACTAGACTATTAAAGCTGAGAAATGCAAAGAACTCAATGAATAGTGTTAATTTTAAGTTTGATCCCTTTCTGAATCTTGATTTAACAATTATAAGGACTTCTGAAGTAAAAATAAGCTATCTAGTGTTTCTTAGCGCTCAATAATTTTCTAATCGATATCATTCTGTAATCAAATTATTTTGGATTGAACAAGTGCTCTTTAGCTCTCAGTCTTTTTTGTGTATACCTTTCTCTATGCATATATTACAACCTTACAAGCTTCTGTAAAATTACGTGAAGATCACGTGAGAACAGCTTTACATCAGCAAAATTACATCATCTTGATCAAGATTTTATTATGCAATAGGGAAACAATAATCCACCTTATCTATATATTATCCTATCAGTTATTTTATGTTTGGTAATATGGCATTATATATTTAATCAGTCTTCTGATTATTAAGGTATGAATAAAACAAGTGTCTCGTTTTATACTAGAAAAACCATTAAAAATAGAAATTTCCCCATAAATTTGAAAAGTGTATCGTTTCTGTTCTATTTTTCAAATGAAACTCCCAAACTATTGCTGCTTCCTTAACCTTTTGTAATTTTCAATCAGTTTGTAAGCGCTTCTGTTGGAATAGATACTCTCTTAATGAAGTTCCGTATATATCACACTTTAAAATAGTTTCAACGATTACTTTATACTACGTTTGAGATATTATGTGATCACCTTGGTGTCAACGAAAGGAACTTAATCGGAAACGCAATAACACAATGAAATTAGAACATTCCTCTGTGCCTCAACCCAGCTCACTAGAGGAAGAAGATCAGAGTCAGCACAGAATATATAAAAATCAACAAGCATGACGAAAGAACGAATTTAAAGCACTCAACTCCTGTGCAATATATATAATTTAAAAATGTCTTTGAAAAGCGTCACAAAATAACGCCTAAAAAGAGAAAACGAACCAAAGAAGTTCATTATCCTTCCAACTGGGAAACACGATGTAATAGTGGACGCTTTTAGTGTAAACATAGGAGATTAAATTTCCACAATTAAATTACAAAAACAAGACATTTGTCAATTGATATCTAAGGATCTAGCATCTCCAACACTTTATGATCAGAATTATATTTGCTATGATGATGTACCAATGTAATCAAGCCCAAATAAGAGTTCAAATAGAAAGGATGTAACGTTACTAAGACAAAGAAAAATTTATTACTGTTTCTTAATGGACACATAAGTCTGGTTTTAGACATTTGACTGCTATCGGTTGGGCAAATTTCAAAATATTGAAGTTTGCTAATTTATTAATCACCTTGAACAACTTCAGCGTATCCACTAGATGTTCTGTATCAAGGAGATGTCTCGGGATGGCACGGCTGAATGCTTTTAATCCACCTAAGCTTGGGACTTTCGAAATATGTTCTTTGAATCGAACACAAACTCTTCATTTTGTTTTATCGATGAAACTGCTTTAGCACGAACATGTGGATTTGTGAACATAGTCGGTGGCAACATTGGATTGATACCTATCGATCTTTGGTTGTGTTAAAGAACATGTCACTGTGGATACAACAATCATTTTAGCTGCGGGATAAGTTTTTGTCAATGCAGCTCTTTGTCTCACGTTCATTGACCCTATAAGATAATCACCTTTGAAGTTAAGTTGGATAAAATAGGTTTTTTGTTTAATGTAGCTTCTTTGGGTTTTTCATCTTCACATTTTGCACATCTCTCAATAAATTTTAGTGGGTATCCTATGTTCATTAAACATCTTTTGATGTTCATTAGTACCTCTTCTAGTGTATCAGCAGTATATATTCTTTTTGTTCTGTGTAATAGTGTTTTAAAAAGTGTCTATGTAACTGATTGACCAAAAGCTATTGAAATTGAGATAAATCCCATTCTATATATCTTCCTCAAAAGAACTGAACGTTGAACCATGCCAACCTTCCTTCATTTTATTGCGATGTCGAGAAAATGGAATTTGTTCTCATTGTAAACTGGATATTTTTATGGACTTCATTTTAGAATTTCAGCAGATTTGTTGCATGTTGTTGATTATTACATACGATAAAGGGATAGTCAACAAACTTCGAATAACACACCATTTCTCCAAACGCTCTTTTGATCTTGGTTTTTTTGAGATTGACCATGAAACTATCTGCTAGGGTAGGATCTATCGGACTTTCCATTACTACAATATCAGTTCGTCGGTATATGACATTATTGAACTGCAACTGAAAATCGTTTGTACATATGGTTAACAGTCGTTTGAGTTCTGATGCTGGTCAAGGTAGGATGTCAGAATGCTGGCAAATTTGTTTTTATAAGAATGGTAATATCTTTAGTAAATTTGATTTTTAAAAATATAATAGGTTGTAAGCAGCTGATGAGAACCTAACGAAATAAAATGTGTTCATATTATTCTGCCTCAATCTTGTTTTTCGTTCTCTTTAAGAGAATAAATGGAACTATGTGTATAAAAAAAGATATTCATGTATAAGTTCACTTAATATTGTTTACTTGAATTTTTCTATTGATGTTTAGAACAGCAAGTGATCAGTCTATTATTGGCATAAGTACATACGGTGCGTATCCCCTCGATATTGCCTTAATTTACAAGCATTATGAGCAAAGATGGATAACGCTTTGGTGTTTGAAGCGAACGATATTGAGTTCGAGTCTCAGAGTGAACATCAACTTTAAAATGCAGGTACATCAAGCTGACAAGTCCCAAACAGAACGAAACGCATATCCTGGATTCCACCACTAGCCATCTTTGCTGATATTCATTTATTTTTCATTTATCATCATCCATATCAACAGTACTCTGAAATCGAAGAGGTTTTTCACGCTTCTGTTGATGACTAGTTTGTGTAAGAGATCTAGTCGTCAACAGAAACGTGAAAGACGTCTTCGATTTCATTTCCAAGGTGGAACATATAAACTTAGATGGGAAACGGATAATACGCTTAAATGTTGTAACAATCAAATTAAGAATTGAGTTAAAGATTTTTTTCTATTTTCTTTGATTGATCTGATCGTCTTTTTTTTTCCTAATTTCAAATATTCCTTCTATGTTTTTATGATTTGTTCTAAAGAATATTCTGTCAATGTTTTTTTATAGAATACAATAGTAAGATGTGCTGATGATGTCGTTCAGAAGAACAATGAAAGCTTCACGACCAAACCATTCAGCTCAGAGAACAAAACTCCACCAAAATCATCCACCTGAGCTACAAATCTTCTCCACCATCTCAGTAAGATTATAATTAGAACAGTATTTCACACTACATAAGCAAATGTTACAATTTAATACTTAACTATTTATCTGTGGATTGTTTTAGTCTGTCACTTTAATAAAAGCAGAGCTATCTACGGAACAATCAGATTCTATACCATTGTGAAGAGATAATCAATTGTTGATGATAGCAGAATAAATATAATTTTTTATATTGAAATGTATACTGTAAAAAAATATATACCGCCTGAATATTTTTTTTGACCGACACTTTCATCTATATTTCTTTATCCATTACCATATTCAACGGTTGAATAAGTAATTATTCAAATGGGATGAAATTTGTTTTATTATATAGTTAAAAATATAAATTAACATTGCCTACAATCATTATTATATAATTTTATTTATTAATTAAATCTAACAATTGGTCAGCATCAATTGCAGTAATAACACTCCCAAGTTTTTCATTTGCTGTATATACACATTAGATACATTAAATAAAAAGACACTCTTATCGTCTTTGAATTCTATTAATTTGAGATACTCATTAAGTTATTAAAAAATGATCAATATCATGTCTATTCACTAATGCTGTCTACACACTATCAACTGGTATACCATCAGATTACTTAATTAAGTAACCTATGACAATGGTCAATCATTTGCTAGATTTTAGATGTTTGGAAGTAAGATGAAGCTATGAATACATACTTTATTTCCTTCTACATACATCTTACTGTCTAGTGTTTTCTGATTTAAGATAGTTTTTTGATTGACGTTTTACTCTGAGGAACGTATACTTCTCCAGTGACTATTACTTTGAAATCAGTAACAAATTAAAGTTCAAAATTAACATGAATGTTTGAATTTGGATCCCTAAGTCAGATGGAACATTCTATAATTCTTGAAGTCCTTTTCATTCTAGACAAATGAGATAAAAATACATTAATTTTTGGGATTTTCGTTGAGTTGAAAACGAAAGCGGATTCTTTTGTTTGTTTTCAGTCAGAAGTATCTAATAAATATTTTCCCTTACTTATACATGAATGTCACACCTGAAATATACATTCATAGTACGTATTTCTAAAAATACTTGGTACTATACTGGTTATATGAATATTTTAGATGCGAATAAAATTCATGGAAATTATTGTGTATATTTCCGACACCAAATATTTCTAACAAATCTCTTGCCTGCCGTTTCACCACTTATTTTGATTTGTCAATATTTATGGTAGTGATTATGCTTGTTTCGAAACCCAAAATGTTCAAAACTGAGATATTCTTCAGTTTGAGTTTTGTGGAAATTTCTGGGAATTAATCCAACTCTATAAATCATGCTGCCATTCAATATTATCAAAGTGAAATAATCAGTTTGAGCAGCATTGAAACGTGGTTTGAAAACCGTACATCACTAGTATATTTTTGAGTTCAAAAACATTTCAAATATTTGATATCTGTTTGTTTCAGTGTATTGTTTTTTTCAAGGAATAGTTTCGTCATTATACTGGATATTTGACTGAAGATATATAACAGTTTTTCACTGCAAAGCTTTTTAGAATATTTGAATGACAGATGGAGCTGATTAGACGTATTCATTCAAAGTTAGATTTGTCGATGAATGTATGCCAATAGTCGAGGTTCCCCTTGATTATCAGACGGGCTTATATCTATATTTATGAGTTCTGGGTATATTTTGCTTGGAGTTTTCTAATAATACTTTCTATTTATCTTTTGTTCTCTCACTCAAGTTGCTGGTTGGCCTGGAGCATAGGAAGTATGACTACCAGTATCAGGATCGGATAATTAGTCAACATACCATTAAATAAGTTAACCAATATCTAACCCATTTTTCATCGTGATTTGATCATATATGTTTTCCAATTATTACCTCTTATATATCCTTCAGCAAATGTTAGTTATTTTGGAAAATAAATTATAGCAACAAAGAAAATTCCCGAGAATTAAAATGTGAATAAAATTGGGTGTTATTTTTGCACATTTATTTTAGTTGCTACAAGCTTTCTTTTCGATTCGAATGGATTATTATATCGCTTCGGAGTAACAAACTGACTATTTGCGATTACAAATTTTGTGATTATTTCACTGACTGTTAACATAATTAGCGCTTTTAATCGATTTTATTATGAACGGAGTAGATCAATTTCATCTTTAACCCTTAGTTCTTAAATACTTTAAGATAAATTGCTTTTTTGATAACTACTTACACGAAGTCATGACCATAAATATTGCGTAACAGCAGATTTCACACTCTGTAGTTAAGACTGGTTTCCTATACATTGTCAGCCATTATTGTTTGAATAATCAGAGAAAAAGAGTTACTCAACTTTTGTAGTAAAACAACATGTTTTATCTATTCATTTTTCAAAATGTAATTTTCACTAAATGTACAATCTGAATAGGAAATATATCAGATTAGTTATGAAGTAATCTATCAAAATCTAGATTTTCTAGATACATAAATGGGTTGAAACTGAGGTCTATGCTTAATGATATTTATAGTCATTAGAAAGAAGTAGAATAATAATCATCTCTATCATTTCTTTCTAGATAGACATTAGTTGAATGAATTGTTATTCATAGCACAGTTAGATAAACTTTTTCTGTATAAAGAATAGTCACATTTAAGTATCAGTTTGTTAAATCTTGGTATGTTGAAATGTTTTCGATCTAATTTCAATAACTAACTAATAAATGTTTCATATTTCTTTGTTATAGGATCGTCTTTACAGTAGACAATGATGCTATTATCCAGATCACCATCACAATCTTAGAATTTAAACGGTTTCAATAAGAGAATAATACACTAGCAAAAGTATTCACCTGAGCTACAAATCTTCTCTACCATGTGAACACCATAATACTTCTGTATTACTGCCCATGGAATGCATAAATCAGTAAAACTAACAAAAATTGTCTTTTCCAACTATCTAATGACAATAAAATATTTTTAAAAAACATAATAATTTTAAAGCATAAAACACAAGCCTATTTGTTTAAAACAAATATGTTTGATTTATGGTAAATGTTAAAAACTTACCATTCATTCTTGGAGAAAAAGATGATGGTGAAACTCTAGATGGTAGATATTGATGTTGTTTTACAATTGAAGATTTTCGAAATCCTTCAGAATAACGCCCTGGACTTGAACCTCCTGAACCAGTTAAATTAGTATCATTTGGTTGATCAAAACGTGGTACATCCAATGAAAAACTTTTTGTAGATAATAATGGATCTGTTCGTATATATATTAATATGAATAAAAGAGAATATAGACATTGTTTAATTGTATACATTTTGCTTTGAAATATTTCGTTTATAAAAACTATAGGGAAAGTTAACATGATTTTTTCTATAAAACGGTTACATGTGAATAAAAAAAATCAATAATGAGGTACTCATTGATTTTCTTTCAAAGGTTGCCATATTTTGTTTAACTATCTATACATATCAGTATATGAAGCAATAATACGGAAAACACCTTAAGAATGTACTTAGTAGGTTTCATAAAAGAAAAAAAGGATTCTGTTATGTCTCACCAGAAAAATTCGAGTTTTATTTTTGGTATCTAATGTGTTCAAATATGCTTCATTTTTCTGCACAAAATAATACCAAAGAATGAAAGTTTGATTACCTTCTTAACTAAATATGAATAACCATAGTAGTAATAAAGGCCAATTGATAACTGTTAATATGTTGTTTTTTCCCACAATATGAATTTATTTTTCTATCATTGAATGAATAAACAATGCTTCCATTAACTTATGTTCATAATATGTTATTTGGTCAATAAACATAGTCACTAAGAAATGTGATTTTATACAATCACTTCTTAAATATTAAACCGAATGATTGTAAGGCGTAAGGTTAAGCCATTTGAACATCCAGTACTAAAGTGTCACTTAGAGATATATTTTAATTAGATTAGATAAATCTAACCTCTGAGAACATATCAATGAATTTGAGCTTGAAGATGTCCATTAATTAAAAGTGTAAAAAAACATGAAGCCTTATGATAATTAAATTTAGTTCAGGAGAAATGTATATCACCGCCAAATTGAAACTATAGCACACCATCAATCGATTTAAAGATGCATTTTTGATTGTAAAGTTATCTTTGAGACAATTAATAAAGAATCTGGATAAAACAAGCGTTTTACATCAGAACTATTGAAATCCGCTAAAGTATAGTAGTTTTAGGAAGTATATTATTTTTCCAAGGTTAATTATTAATATTTTCATCTTAATATTATGTAAATCATTGTCTAACCACATTGTTATTGTTGCGAAAGCACAGCCTACATGTAGTTTTTAAGGTCATTATAGTTATAAATAAGTAAATGGAAGAATTCACTGCTTACAATATCATATTCAAGTTGTCTAAAAAAAATCAGAAGTCATAAATAGACATTTTTATCTATTGTAACATGTTCACTCCACAAAACAGCTTATTATTATTTAGTGAACTATTAGTAAAAATAGTTTTTTTAAAGAGTTTACTATGACCAAAGTAAATTGGAAGGAAAATCTAATTGATTTGTATATTAATGTCAATGGATAAGATCATGAGTCAGTTGAAGCTAGACCACCATGGAAAACCTAAAAGCACTGGAAGGCTGTTTCGGCCTATTGTAGGACTCCTCAGCAGTGCTCATCCACCCCTGCGAGATTCGAACCCAGAACCTACTGGTTTTGCGCACGAGCACTTAACCACTTGACCACTGATCCAGCCGGCATCCAACGGTGTTAATGTTTGACTTCAACTAATCCACGAAAATGAGTGACACATCCACAAAACCCATCTGATATTAATCAACATATGCTCACTAGTGACTGGCTTCAAAAGGTATATCCTGGAATTCTAGTGAGAAGTAATGACCAGTAGAGTTCAACCAGGTCTGTTGTAAGATAGTAACTCACTGAAGACATACACACATACACATACTACTTCTTGAAATTAAAGCATATCATTATCACATTATTTATTCTATTATTATTTGAAAAATAAACTTCATAAATTCAAAATTCAAACTATATTGTTTTAAATGTATATTACTTCCTAAACTTTAAAAAATGGAAAAGGAGATCAGATCAAAATGTTTATTTACAACAATATTTGATCTTATCACGCTTTGATCAATGTGTATCAATGTTCTATTTCTTTTTTCTCAAAAAAAACTTGGTTTTTTTTTAACTAGTCACATGATTTGATAAATTACCTTCAATACAATATAAACAATCTCATGTAATTCAGTTTTTATTTTTGTTCAATATCTTTTTGTAGAGTAAAAAAAGGATATTTGTGAATGGTTAGAAAAGAATTTTCATGATAAATAATTGACTAACTGGAGAATAATTACGAACCATTAAGCCTGAAACGATTGCGATGAATTATATATCATAATGAAAAAAATGTAATTACATTTGAAAACTACCTAAATGAATGAGAATGTTTCTATTCTAAATTTTAACGAATAAGCTTTGGGTATAAATATTCTAAACATTTATGGTGATTATGAGAAGAGTATTGATATTTATGAAATCATATTCAAACGTTTTCATTATCGATGAGACTATAATTTAAAAACGACTTATGAGCGACGCTAAAGAGAGAGTGTTCAGTAATAACTAATACCAAATGAGTATTATAAACCAGTATGAAGAATTAGAATCATCATTTACAGTCGATGGTTAAGTTTCGGAATTAGATTTAAGTTTTTCATCACGAAATGACATCAACTATAATGCTAAAACGTTAGTTAGCCAAATGGATGAATGAATTTCGCATCAAAATCCAAGACATGCTATCTTATACCTGATTGGTTCGTCTTTAAATTACAGTCTCAATTCATTGTCTTCAACAATGTTGAGTCTTTTCAAATTATAAAAGATAATCATTCAGATCCAGTGGTAGTGTGACTACATTTCCATTTATATGCTAGCCACTTCAGCTAATCAGTATGTATTATTTCAGATCCGTTGGCCGGACACTATTAGCAACAACGTACTGTGGGAGAGAACAAACCAGATCCCAGCGGAGGAAGAAATCAGGAAGAAGCGCTGGAAGTGGATAGGACACACATTGAGGAAAGCACACAACTGCGTCACAAGGCAAGCCCTCACATGGAATCCTCAAGGCGAAAGGAAAAGAGGAAGACCAAAGAACACATTACGCCGAGAAATGGAAATAGACATGAAAAAGATGAACAAGAATTGGATGGAATTAGAAAAGGAGGCCCAGGACAGAGTGGGTTGGAGAATGCTGGTCGGCGGCCTATGCTCCATTGGGAATAACAGGCGTAAGTAAAGTAAGTTAAGTGATGTGTTATATACTTGTAATATCTCAATGAGATGAAAAATTGGATTCCTGACGTTTCTTGTCACAATATGACATTTCTACAAATAATAAAATAAATAACTAAACCAAATAAACACAAATTTAACTGGTAACATAAGATTATCCATCCCTTGCTTAATGTTTAATAAGTGTGCAATTTCTAGCAATTTTTGGAAACTTTTCCGTCCATTAAATAGGTTGGCACTGAGCATAAAGGTGTAATTGTTTTAGTGAATATTTGATCTCAATCATCTGAAATTATAGTGAACACTTCAGTGTAGCACATTCTAACAGGTCGAATGAAAAATACAAATGAAGTTGAAATGTGGGCTCGAAATTGAATTCCTAGTAAAAATTGCAGTTATATTAAACAATAAAACACCAGATGAACCAAAATACGCTTGAAAATGCTAGGTTCTACACACTTATTGAGTACTGAAAACGGATATATAACCTCTGCCAAATAGTACAGAGGGAAAAACAAGTATTCATTCCAAAACAGAACAAGTATGATCTTGTTGATGGCATATCATGTAGGTCAAAAAGGAGGAAAGATAGAGCTAAATTCATGTATTCATGATTTGGCTATAAAAGTTAAAATATTTAATTTCTTTGATATTATTTTGAAGGTTGTTAAAAATAGCTATACTTTTAAATTTCCTTGGTGTTGTCTGCTTATATCTCACCATGGTTATTTAGGACTGCAATTAATCAGTCTCATGTTGGTATATGTGTTTCCTGTGCGTATTGCCTCGATATTGCTTGAAGTTACAAGCTTTATAAGCAAAGATCGATAGTTGCTGGCAGTTGAATCCAGGACACATGGTTCGTCCTATTTGGGACTCGTCAGCTGGATGTAAATGCATCTCAGAGTCGGTGTTCACTCAAGGACTCAAACGCAGTACCGTTCACTTCAAACGCCATCACGTTATCCACTTCGCTACTGACTCCTGATAGCCACTTGCTTGTACAATGGGATGAAGTTTAGATTCACTTGTTATTGTTTGCTTGTATCTTTTCACTGGCCAAATAAATAACGCAGTCGCGTTTGAAGCGAACGGTACTGGGTTTGAGTTCCTGAGTGAACCTGAACTCTGAGATGCAGGTACATCCAGCAGACGCGTCCTAAATGGTTCGGAACGCGCGTCCTGAGTTTCACTGCCAGCCATTATCCAACTTTGCTTATATAGCTGTACTCTTTCCGAAATATAAAACAAATGAGGTACGTGTACTATTTTATAATAAATATTTTTTTAAATGTGACAAATTTTAAACAGTTTTATAAATGATAGATATATAACTGAGAAATAAATATTTAAATGAGGATATCCAATGACTGTACTCTTGAACGATATGTATTCTAAATGTTTGTATAAGCTATTTTTATATTCTCAGTTATCAATTGTTTTAACCACATATTGAATACATGTAAAAATGTAATATTTTAAAGCAATTTGTTGCACAATCAATATTTAAAAAGTCAAGGAAACAACAAATTGTTTGAAAAGTTAACTTCGTCTAACAAATTTACTTTTCAGTCGACATTTTAGCTTCTTTCACTCTCAAAGTTTCTAGTGTTGTCAATTTCTATTTGTAAATGTTGAATCGCAGCTGAATTTATGTGAAGTCTTTTTATATCTTAAACTACGTATTCGTGTTGTAGAAATTATTTAGTTGAAAATATATTTATACTCTTTGATATGGTGAGAAACGCTGATTTTTATACACTTTCTGTGTTGATAGAAAGAAGATCTTAAATGAACCAATTACAGTGCAACTCAGTAGTATATAAATGACTGGTAGTGTTTCTAAAGTTGAATACCTGAAATTATTCAATGTTTATCAGATTGCTGATTGGAAGTATTATTATCTTATATTATAACATTATATATATAACATTATTTTGTCTTCTCGTCAGTACTGAAGAATAAAACTGAATGAAGAAAATGAACAAACAAATAAGAAGCACTAATAAACGCAACTGAAAAAGAAATGAATCATTACGGAATTTCGCGTAAACACAATTAACTGGTTGATGATTGCTTAAATTTCATTACTACGCTTTAAATTCTCTTCTGCCTGACAAAACTACTTTTTAAGAAACCACTTTCTCTTGTTGAAATTATGAGCCAATTGAAGCTAGACCATCATGGAAATCCTGGAAGCACTGTATGGCCATTTTGTCCTAGTATGAAACTCCTCAGCAGTGCGCATCTACGATCCCATCCTCGCAGGATTCGAACCCAGGACCTATCAGGCTCGCGCTAGGGGCTTAACCAACTAGACCATTGAGCCGGCATCTAACGGTGTTAATGTCTAACCTCAACCAATCCACGAAGTTGCTCCACCACATACCATTGTCTTCAGTGAGTTGCTATCTCACAACAGACCTGGTTGAACTCCACTGGTAACGACTTCTCACTAGAACTCCAGGCTTCGAATCACGCGGGGTGCGGGATCGTGGATGCGCACTGCTGCGGGGTTCCATACTAAAACGAAATGACCGTTCAGTGTTTCCAGGTTTTTCATGGTGTTCTAGCTTCAAATGAATCATCATTTCAACAAGTACAATTTCTTAAAATCTCCACAAAACCCATTCTGATAAACCACTTTCTGCTAAACGAAAATTAATGAAGAGCTTCAAGGTATAATACGCTGAAGCTTGAGGTAATTATGAATATTTTGTGATAAAAAATGACTTTTTTATGAATGTCAATAATAGTAGCACCAAATTATCTTTTGTTTATGTCTTCTTAATACATTTACGTGATAATGAATTGGGCTAACACTGATGTGTAAAAATGTTTACTACATTGAAATAATTCAGATAGTCTTTAATGAAAACAATGTTTGAAGTAATTCTGTTTTTTTTTTCAGATCAACTCCGTCTTCTCATTGTTCTATCGAAATTCTGTTTAAGAAGAATTTAACTAAGAAACATTTATTTACAAATTGTTGTTGTTTTGTTTCTCTGATGTTGTCTGTAGGTAAACCAAATAAGTAATTAATATGAATCAAATGAGTTATTTAGGTTATCAGTTATAAAATGTCGTTGTTTAACATCACTTTGTGCCTATATTTTCACTTATATGTTCACTTCACTTAAGGCTTTTTTGATTAATAAATAGTTATTAGCAGCATTATGTAGTGATATCTGACTGATTACTCACAAAATATCTGCTTAGTGTTACAGAATTTCTTGAACTAAGAATAAATTATATCAGTGATGTTTGTTGATTGTGATCTTCTTATATGATCACATTTGTAACCTGTGGTATGTGCTATTCATATGAGGATTATGTAAAATGTTATTTTAATCATTGTAAGTAAAATCTGTATGCAGGAGTATAATGAAATCTATTATCTATTTTCGATATAAGTTAAATCTACTTTTCCTTATCTTTCACTTCTCGTTCGGATCAAATTCTCTATATCCGTGTGTAATAATTGGAAAAAGGTGTTATGCTCACTCATTGGAAGGTCATGTATTACCTTGAATGAGAACCTTAAAACAATTCTTATTAAGAATAAAGAATTTTCAGCGACGACGATATACATTCTGCGTGGTTATCTAAAGGGGTATACAAATCACTCAACAGTTCAGCTCTCGAACACATGGTTAATTTGGGTCACATCCCACCACATGAATATTCGTTCAAAAACAAAAAGTTCAAATTAAAAGGAACTAACCGGAAAAATGTATGGATGAAGGATTTATGCCCAGTAGAGACTATAGTAATTCAGTATTTCAAACTCGAACTCTATGTACAGATTATTATAATGGTTAATTATTACTTCCAAACTGGCAACATAATGTAAGCACTTGATTACTCTACTAAATGATGCAATCCCCTTTTATTCAATACATGGAAATTTTAACTACATTAAAATATCACCTTTCCATTTATAAATTACTATACTAAATCCTTGAAGTTTTCAATGATCTTCACTGTTTATCAAACAGTATTTCACTTTCACTGACCTCTACATGAATAAGTTCAACCATTACTGATAATGTTTTTTAAAACTCCTTTTTTTGTTTTTATTATAGACTACCATATATAAAAAGTTCTCTATAAAAAATGATTTTATAAATTTATAAAATGATTTCATCAACAAGAATGTTGTGTTCGTTAAACTTGAATGCTACTACTGATTCGTCATACTCGTAACGGAACGAAGAATCATGGATTCAGAGGCTTGATAGGCTATGCTGGTCCGTTGTCCCCGACTCAGCTAACTCGATCCAGAAGTCTTGGTAAGATGTAGAACGTGTATTCTACAGACAACCAGAAGATACCAGGTTCCTCAAGCAAACAAATCAAGTGCATTTATACAAAATATATATAATCGATATTACCATGGAAGTTTTTAAACATTTAATCGATAAATTATAAGCAAATATGGATAGTGGTTAACAGTGGAATCCAGGACGCGCGTTTCGTCCTATTTGGGACTCGTCACTAGCCACTATCCATCTTTGCTTATAATGCTTGTAAATTAAGGCAATATCAAGGCATACGCACAGTATGCACATATGTCAATAAGAGATTGATCAGTTTCAGTCCTAAAACATCAATGGGAAGATTCAAGTAAAACAATAACAAGTGAATTTAATCGATAAGTTCGTCAATCGACTGCCATTGAAATATTTAAACATTTAATCGATAAGTTCGTCAATCGATTATGTGCGTGGGTGATAAGAAATGTCCAAGCATACATCTGCATACAAGCTCCACAAAGATAAAATTACAAAATATGAGTTTTGGAGATCTAACGTCCCCAACAAAGAAAAAAAATTCCTTTACTGAAAACTCTTCATTCTTCTATTTTTTTAATTTTTAATAAAAATCAATAATTTTTTTTAGAAAACATGTTCAATGGATAGGATATACATTACGCAAATCATCAAATCGCATCATGAGGCAAGCCCTAACTAGGAATCCTGAAGGGAAGCGGAAAAGAGGAAGGCCAAAGAACACATTACGTCGGGAAATAGGAGCAGATATGAAAAAGATGAATAACAACTGGAAGGAGCTGGAAAAGATTGCTGAGGGCAGGGTTGGATGGAGAATGCTGGTGAGCGGCCTATGCCCGTCCACGAGGAGTAACAGGCGTAAGTAAGTAAGTGTTCAATAAATTATTCAATTTGATCCAATGAATTAATTATATTTTCAATAGATTTTTCTTAAATTCCATAATACCATCAATCAGTTAAAATTAATTTATTTATAAATTAATCATAAAATAACACAAAATTATCTTAATCAAAAGTGGTATATTTTGTTTTTGTTTAAAATTAATTCATTTCCATTTAAACTAATTAAAACTGTCAATTAAAATGCTTTTTTTTAAAAAATTAAATCAATATATCGATTAAATATTTATCTATCGGTTTAGTAACAAAAGAAATAATAATAAACACAATTTGTATGGATAAATATTAGTTCATTATAAATCAAGTTTCTTAATAATATTAGCAACAAAAGATAATATTTAAAAAAAAATATGATGATGAGTCGTCATACCATAGTAACCAATCGATTGTTTGTTTCTTTTGTTTGTATTTTTCTTTTTTTTTTGAAAATGAAAATGATTATTGCCAGTTAGCAAAAAATTAACTTAAGAAGTTACAATCGAATCTGAATGTTTTTGGTGGAGTTTTGTTCTCTGAGCTGGATGGTTTGTTCGTGGAGCTTTCATCGTTCTTCTGAACGACATCATCAGCTGAGCTACAAATCTTCTCCACCATCTCAAAATCTGAATGTTCTAGATAATTATTGATATGATGGAAAGAAAAGTCAATTTCTGATTGATTTACTCAGGATGAATTTTATTCAACATTACATTTAATCAAAACGGAAGTAAGGTTGAATAAAGCTCATAATTATTAAATAAATCTAAGTTTGACTTTTTCCATCATATCACCTCCCCTTCTTTTTTTCGAAGATTGAGGGTTCGGAATTTTTTTCACCCCGTCACCAATTGTTATATCTTGTAGTTTGAATGCTACTTGTTATATCTGGTTGTCGTAATAATGTTTTGGGGTCAATAAATCTTCACTTATACCAGTTCTTGTGTTCTTACTTTAGCGTCGTGGGAATAGCGGAGGTCCCTCGTTCAGAGTATAATAAGTGATAAGCGTTTCCAACTTAACAATCAGTGACGACCAGATATAACAAGTAGCATTCAAACGACATGACATAACAATTACAAATCAATGAATATTGTAATTTACATAGTTTGTTCATTTATATAATCTATTATTTTCATAAATATTCTTATATGTACGTGTACACACCTGAACTATAGTTATTAAAACTTTAAAACTGATAAATATAAAATAGAGACTTATGGAGATAGCTAAACTTACTTTACATCAATTAATTAGAATTAAACGGTTTTAATTTTATTCATGTAACATCTTCAAAATTTAGTTGAAAGTTATACGAAGAGTAACAGATTATCAAGGTAGAACAAGTAATGAGAATAAATATCTCTAATTCAATAAAAAAGTTTACGAAATTGAAGGAAACACGCTTAATGCCATGAAAACTAATAATTATCTATTAGTTATCTAGATAATATCACTTCCTAAACTGATGTTTAATAACAAGATATTTAAATTGATAAAATATGTATATCCGACAACAATAGATCATAAGTGATTGGAAACATTTCCAGCTCTTTGGAAATCTAAATTAAGAACCATACATCAGTGAACAACATTGCTTCCAGTTAGACTGTTATCAGACTTTACTCTGATATACATTGATATTTATGCAGGTATAAAAAAATATGAAACTAGACTAATTTATCAGTCAATAATGACTATGAAATAGATTATGCAACTAAATGTAATCGGGTGAAAAATTTAAAAAATATTGACAGTAAGAACTAGGTCTATTTTAGTGATAAGAGTAATAAAACTATAAAAGTTCCGATCAGCAGTTAAACGTTGGAAGTAGGTCAAACTTGGATAAATAGACTTTAAAATAATAATCACATAACCTTATTCAGTCGAGTAGTAAGAAGTGTGTAAATAATTAGATAATGAAGAACATGAATGGGAAAAGATGGAAAAGGACATGCGAATACGTGATGTGAAAAATTAATAAAGTCGTTTATTAAGACATATCCGGTCAGGGAAGGGGCAGAGGTGACACGAATCTCCTCAGAGGACATTTACTAGGGTTGAAATCCCTATAGCTTCTGCTGTATGTAAGAAGCTGGATCAAAGCATATTGGGAAATGACGAAGGTAAACGTCGGATCGATTAAAATGTTTTGGTTTTTTTACCATACGACTAAATGTGCCAATTTAGAACTGCTGATTGTTTTACCTGATCTTTTACAAACTAAGTAGAGAGATATTAACTCATTCGTTGGTTAGGTTACTTGGTAGTAATCCAAATATACCTATCTCAGCAGCTGGTGTTGTAGATATTTCTCAAAGAGTCCGACTCCAGCAACTTATCCTTTGTTTGAGTAAACATCATCGGTCTTTTAGAAACTGCTGATTTAAGATAAGTTGTATAAAATTTCCCTTAAGATGCTCCCACCGATCTGTCATGCAGGACTTTGTTAGCCACATCCAAGTTGAATTGTAGTTTCAAGAATAGAGGTTTCTTTTGAGCGGCTCATATCTCAAACTTACTTATCCCTCATAAACAAATACTTTTTTTAAAAGCTTTCAGGTAGCATTTTTCCGTCAGTATATTGCTGTTAAACTGCAACTCCTTCTTTATAGTATCCTTGCAGCAGAATTTTACCTTTCTTTTAGTAAGACATCAGATGAGATGTGAATACTGCTTGAAAATATATAGTTTCCCTAAAATTCATAAAGCCTGATAACAATCGAATTTAATTATTATTGTTCATTAACAAGTGTTGATCTAATCTAGAATAACGTAATCGTTAACATTGTCGATAATATATTTGAACATTTTTTAATTGTCATTCACCTATCTTATTTATTTGATGATTTTACTTCGAATAACATAAACCATAGGTTCAAATAAGGCGAGAAAAGAAACGTTTAAATAATGAGATGAATTCACTATATTTGAAGTCCTCTTATTCGTTGTAAGTTATTCCCATAATTCTATATTTTTAGTTGAATTCATTAGTAAATTAAAGCTAAACCAGGAAGTACTGGACCGCCGTTTCGTCTTAATATGGTACTCCTCAGCAGTGCGCAGGATTCGAAACCACGACCTTCGGTCTTGAACGCTGGCTCTTAACTTTTAGACTGCGTCAGCATCCAACAGTGTTAACACCTAACTTCAACCAATCCACTTCATCACTTTCAGAGTTTTCTGTGTATTTACTGTTACTCAGATATAAATCTTAACAATAAATAAACAGCCTATAATTAATCTCTAACTATCACCGTAATAATAAGAAAAATTATTTCACATATAAAAACACAGAAGCATGATTGCTGTCTGCTACTTTGGCAGATTACTTTTCTGTTCTTTTAGGGACATTCATTATTACATGATTGGCTCTTTGAGTTTAATTAACTGAAATAACTAATTTTATAAAGTTAGATAATATGTGATGACTCATTTCTCTTTCCTATTTAATGTAAACGTTATATTGAGAAATAGATTGAGATTTAGACAATTTCATAAAACGTTTCAACGTGACGTTTCTTAAATGTTATAATTATTATATTAATTGTATAACAATATTGTAGAAATAACTTATTCTTCGAAAATTTCCTAATAATCTCTCTCAACCCAAGTTGATCATATTTTATTGAGATCGTGAATCAATCAATGTTGGATCACAATTGAAAACCTAGAAGCGCTGAACGGCTGTTTCGTTCTAGTATCGAACGTTTTAGAAGTGAGCACTCACGATCCCGCGTTCGAGACTCAAACTTTGAACTTCTGGTCACGTGTAAACGCTCAACATCCAGACCACCGAGACGGAATCTAACAGTATCACTGTCTAACTTCAACCAACGCACGATATTATGGGACCATCTTCTATTGTCTTCGGTGGGTAACTGCTACACTGGACACGGCTGAACTCCATTGATCACGGCTTTGCACTGGAACTCCGAGAACAATCTCTCAAAGTTAGTTATTGATGAGCACACGATAATTATCAGTATGTGGTTGTGAAAATTGTACTGTTTTTATTAAGATCATGAACCGATCAATGAATTACCATCGTTATAGAGTCCCATACTAGGACGAAACGGCCATCCATTGCTTCCAGGTTTTCAATGGTGATCTGACGTTGATCAATTTATGATCTCAATAAAATATGATTAACATAAGATGACTGTATTCAACTTTACAATACACTATCATTTATTAGGCTGTTTAGACTGATCTTCATATTTTCTTCCCCATATTTATAATAATTCAGTTAATATTTGATTTTCAGTATTAAATAACAGTAGAACAACTGTAGCTTAGATTTATTATTTACACCTAATTTGTGTTAAATGCACAATTTTTCATGTCTCACTCTTCTGCATTCATCAGACTTGTCGCTCAATGATATCGATGGCTTTAAAAGAATGATATTTTTGGTTACCATTTATTTTAAAATAAATATAAAGGTCAGTATTTTGAATATATGGATTAATTGGTCTTCTAACTGGTTACTAATGTGTCCTTATATTTAAATTGAATATATTATAAAAGTGTCTTATAAATACAATATGCAAATCATACATAACTTACTCTTTTTTGCTGTATTTTCTATGTTTGTTGTTTGTGTAGGACACTGTGATATTACATCATTATAACATGGTTTTCGACTTGTTGAACTTAAATTATAGGGATATTTTTGTGAGATTGTTGGATTTGAATTATTCCAACGTAAATAACTTGTACTAGAAGTATTTTGTCCTTGATAATTATCATTTTCTTGTATATAATAGTTATTATTATTATTATTATCACCTTCAGCATCATCATCTTCAGTTTCTTCCATTGACATCATTTTCATTCGATTGGATGCATTCATTTTTTCACGGGAATTTCTTATTGCTACAGAATGTAAATAAAAGTAAATAAAATAACCATTTTCTTATACATGAACTATATACGTTCATGCTTTTTGTATGTGTCATTTATTACAATGAAAGAAAAAACAAACAAAAACTAACAATCATCAGAATAAATATTGATAAACATTAAAAAGTATGTAGATTATTCTAAGTGTTAATAATATTGAGTCACTTAGTTTAATGATCAAAACATTTTTACATTTTTTATTTAGGACTTCAATTGATCACTGCTAATCACTATCCATCTTTGCTTATAAAGCTTGTGACTTCAGGCAATATCGAGGCCGTCCGCACAGGATGCACATATGCCAACAAGAGACTAATCGATTGCAGTCCTAAATAAAAATTGGAAGATGCAAGTAAACAACACTAAGTGAATATTTATTTAGAGCTTTCTGCTTCCAGTAAGTATAGGTGAACCTTTGGGTTAATGAAGAAAGCAAATTAAATAAGGAATCATAAAACATTTTAACAATCAAATATCTTGTATTTCATATTGTTCTCTTTTGATTTCCTCATTCTGTAATGACAACTATAAATTAATTTGAAGAAAAAGTAAGTCTGATTTCACCGTTCCGAAATAGCTTTCAGTATTGATCCTACAAAGTGGTATTCTTTTAATTATTACATCTTATAAAACCACAAATTGAAACTATTTTTAAATAAATATACCTGATGAAAATGATTTTGGATTATAACCTGGAAATAATTTTTGAGATTTTACTTCATCTGTACAAGTAAATGATTTCGGTTCATTTTCATAGCCATAATCACCAGTAAAGAATGTTTGTGGATAATCTTCAGTAAGAAATCCTGGACTTTTCTGATTAGAACGCACTGTTTTCTGTCTAGGATTCATTCGTTTATGTTGTTCTAAAATATGAAGCAATAAACATGAATATAGAAACAGATTGTAACTGTTAGACACTGAAGAAGATAAACTAGTGAGATCTAATATCGTTTTTTCATCATTCAAAAATGCATATACTTAAGAATAAAATTGATTGTTCTTATCATTAGTTGACAGCCTTTTGTTGTTTTCCCATTTTGTATCGTAGTATTTAATCATTACTGAAGTACGCAATTCATGACTAAATTTATTGATGGAAAATGATTACATCTGAAGAAACATATAAGGTGAAAAATGTATAGTAATTCACTGATTACTTGATCTAATAGAAGATATACAGTAGAAGTTCGAACGCTTTGGTGCAAGTGACAGGGAATCAGTTAGGTATATTGAAATATATAAAGAGGTCAAGGTCAAATTTAAATCTTTTTGTTAAATATTGAGTTGAAGTACCAAAGTACTTTTTGGTTTGCATGCTCATAATGATATCTGTTCTAGAAATATCCTTTGAGATCCATATATATGACATCAATACAAATAATAAAAGAGTCGATCAGAAAATACAGCGAAGTACTTGATGGTACGATGCAAAAGCACCTTCATACTTATATTTAATGTTGAAATAACTTGATTTTGAGTCGCATTAACTTACACACTTCAGTTTTGACAAGTTACCTAGGGATGTCAACTTTTTGAATGGTCCAAGCAGAATCATTTGAAATCAGTGAGTAAAAGTTTTTTTCGATAAAGCCTGAATACTATGATAGTTGAGTGGAGTTAAAAATGTTTTCTCAAATTTATTCGATACACTTTTCGATCCTGAAATGCTGGAACAGTGACAAAGTCTTTTTGATATAAAAATTCTACCGCTTAAGAACCACGTAATATCGATCTGGTGTGCCTATCAGCTGATCATTTTGTACATTACTGACAACGAACAACCAGTGGGTTAATAAGTAACAATCTTACTAATTATATACTTCACTATCATTCACTTCAAAAATAAGTCAGTTTACATTTAAATAAAAAAAAAACGATTGTCATGTTGTTTTGCTAATTGTTTTTGTGTTTAATATCTTTTCACAAACCTCAATTGTATCCATTGTTAGACACACGAATATTCCAAATCACTTGTGTTTCTTTCCTCATTTTATATCGATTATGTTACCATTAATATAACTCAAACTGTGACAATAATGACTGTTATATCAGCCATATTTGTTTATGATTTCACTGTTACTACCCCCCAGTAATAGCTATAACAGTGGTACGGAAATATGCACGAATGAGTTTGAATTATACACAAAGAAATGAGATAAACTTTTAAAGAAAATTAGAAGGAGAACATAAAGAAACTTCACATACCATAAGCTAGTTCTGCTTCATTTACATTTACAATTTGTTGTTCTGCTACAGGTTTTTGAGGTGATAATTTCATGTTACTAGAAATTAACACATTACTTTTAGCCGACTTATACTCATTGAAGCGTGATATGTTACTACCAATTTCTTTGTTGTTTTGATTATTATTGTTATTGATGATGCTGAGATTGTTGTCACCTTCCAGTAAATATTCATCTGGTCGTCGTGGATCTGGTTCGTTTTGTTTAAGTGTTATGCTCGTAGATGCTCTTTGTAGAAGTAAAGAACCAGGATATGAATTTATTTCATTATAATCCGATTTCACAAACTGTCCGAATTCGCTAGAACCTTAATAACGAAATGAAAAAAAGAAAGTGCAATCATTTGGACTGAGTCGTTATTCAAGTGCATGGGGTTTAAATTAAGTTGTCATATCAGTATAAATGAGACGAAAAGTTAAAATGCAAGTTTATCCCCATTTTTACGTATACTGTGAAGTTATAATATTTATCAAATTATAAAATAAATGTAGTGATTGTTGTGAATCTATTATATATTCTATAATGTTTGTTGACGTCAGTGACCACTGCATCACAGGATTGTCATGTTCTTCCTTGGGCACTTGTGGGTGCACAGCGCTGGATAACATTCATTATGACTCCCTTTTTCTTTGTTTTGAAGGATGCTTTGATGATCCTGGATCCATGAGACGCTCATCCCATAAGTTCTTTACGTGCTACTTTGGACAGCATCAAAGCAACTCCATGAGTGTGCGGAGCATTTTATTCTCCATGTTAAGAGTACAAAAGCCTCTATTGTGAATCTAATTTTTTCTGTTCACTTGAATACAATAGGTTACACTTATTCTGAGAACCACTAAGTTGCACTTCCTCATTTCCATAGCCATTTGATTAGTCATCTCGGTCTTCTCCATTGTCCGGACATTCCTTATACCTATAGATGTTATTGCTCTGGCTGGTGGTTCTTCATAAATCCATGAAAACGTTACATCAAATTGTTTAAAAACAATAAAATCTCGATTATTTTATACTAGGCGTTTAGATGTTCAACTGCACCTATTTTGGTTAAGAAAGGGGACTTTCAAAAATGTTACTTTTTCAAATAAACGTTTTAAAATGTCTGATAACCAGAGTTTTCGTGACAGTTATATGTAATCAAATTATCTGATTTTTATTAAATGCCTGATTCTCCGCCACATTCAATAAACCATCTATATGAGACGTATGTATTTAGCTTCGCTATCTGTTCATTTTAACACGAATTATTGAATTACTATTGTTACCATATAGTAATATTTACCAGTAAAAAATATGCTTCAGTAGTAGCTCAGTCATTTTGACTTAAGATTTATCACTTGTATGCAAACACTTTATCAAAAGTACGAAATCCGGTTAAATCTAAGTACTTGCTTCGAAATATTCAGTATTCATCTATTTCTTATAGCATATGTAGTGTCGGTGTTGAATTTTGTTTATTTCCCGTCAGAAATCTGTTGCGTTCTTTCAATTAAACTTAATTCGAAACCTAGAAAAATTGGCTTCTGCAATATACAATCGATTCGTCCACTTTCAAAAATTAATACTTGCAGTGTGTTTGACACCCTTCCAGTGGACTTTGGCTATGTATGAAGACGATTCACTGATCTGGTTAAACTTCATCTCCTTCAAATTCAAAAGGATCATTAGGATAAAAAAAACATTTAATTTTGAACAGAACAATGAAACTTTATCGATCCTTTTCTAATGCAGATCAGCGATTGCTTTTCTCTACTGTTATATTATAATTATGTGACCTCGGCTACCAACCTTCTAAATCTCAACTAAAAACATTGTTCTAAATGGTTTCAAGGTGACTTATTTGATATACATATCATAATGCTATTTTATATTCCAATTATAAAGGTGATTTGTTTAAGTATTTTAATAACATTCAAAATTAAACTGCAAAAATATATTACATCATCTTAAAAGATAACAATATTAATGGCGTGACTTTTTAGATTAATTCCAAAGGTCAAATTTTTGATCGTTAAAATTCAGATCAAATATATTCTGATTAAATTTTCCTTAAGCCTTTTCCGGACACTTTTATTGTTTTCTTTATAGGAACTAGTGTTTTATTGTTTTAATGTTGTTTCTTCTTTCTTTGTCACTTATATTACAAGACGAAATATCAAGGAATTGTTGTCTGTTTATTCTTTTATGTTAATAACAAATACTCAAAATATCTTAGTACATTTTTCTATTGAAAATCTTAAATCTCATTAAGATTAATAAGCCTCTTGTAATTTTCTCATAACCTGTACAAATGAATGGTTTACAGTGTCTTTTTTCACAGAATTTACTAACAACACTAAGAGTGCTTGATTAGCTGTACTATTTCAGGCCAGTCAGAATTATTTGCCGATAAAAATGAAGTCTCACTGGTTGAAATTATGAGTCATTTGAAGCTAAACCACCATGGAAATCCTGGAAGTACTGGATGGACGTTTCGCCCTAGTATGTGACTCCTCAGCAGTGCGCATCTACGATCTAACCCCCGCGAGATTCAAACCCAGGACCTATCAGTTTCGTGCCAGGGGCTTAACCAACTAGACCACTGAGCCGGCATCCAACGGTGTTAATGTCTAACCTCAACCAATCCACGAAGTTGCTCCACCACATACCATTGTTTTCAGTGAGTTGCTATCTCACAACATACCTGGTTGAACCCCACTGGTAACAACGTCTGACTAGAACTCCAGGAGTATCTCCTGAAGTCAGTCACTAGTGAGCAGGTGATTATTATTATTATCAGAATGGGTTTTGTGTAGATTTCTAGAAATTTCACTGGTTGAAATCATGAGTCAATTGAAGCTAGACCACCCATAGCAAGACGAAACGGCCGTCTAGTGCTTCCATGTTTTCCATGATGGTCTAGCTTCAATTAACTCATGATTTCAACCAGTGAAATTTCTAAAAATCTCCACAAAACCCATTCTGATAAAAATAAAGTCATTGTATATCTTTGTTGGTTTAAAATGAATTACCGTATAATTAAGACTCATCAAAACTGTTGGATAAAGTTTGCAACTGATTTATTCTAAAACATTTTACTAGAGTATGTTCTTTTTGTTTTTGAGAAAAATAATGGTTTAGTCTAAGTAAAAACCATGTTTACTGAAATTTAATGTTGGCTAGCAATAAATATTTAACAAAGATGAATGGCTTGATAAAAATACACTACAAAAGTTTTTTTGCATTTTCTTTAAAATGCTTCCAGTAAAATATTTCTGTGTTCTTTCTTGAACAAATAAATCCAGCGATACAAATGAAATTTATAATCTTCATTAATAATGAATTAAATTGTTTCGGTTTTGTGGTGTATAAATGTGAAATTGAACTTTAAAATACTTAGATTAAGTGGTACTTTTTCAGCATAAACTAAATCTTCACTATCGAAAATGGAGTAAAATATTTAAATGTTTCACTATCTAATGCTCTTAACTGGTTACAGTATATTAGAAAGATACCTATTATTTTCACTATTACATTTGTAGTAACGATGGTACAGATGAAAAATGATAATTGTACCTGATGTTTTTATGTGCGCTTACTATGGCAAAGTTTTGGGTATCGGAGAATTGAAAGATGTTGTTGACATTTTTTTGTGGGACCTCTTGTAAGAAGAAAGCTCGTCAGTCATCAAACATTGAGTAAGTCATTAAAACAGTAAATTATTTCATTTCTTTGTTATACTGGCTTTAAAAGAATACTAGCATAGTCTTTAGTAGATAACAGTCTTGCACCCAACGAGGAATGAACTCTAGTGATGACGGGTCGGGTAGAGACAGGTATCTACGTCAGACAATAGATGATGGGTTGCGCAAGATCATGGATTGATTGAAGTTAGACATTAACACCTTTGGATACCGGTTCAGTGGTCTAGGGTCGTGGTTTCGAATCTTGCATGTGGGATCGTGGGTGTGTACTACTGAAGAGCCCCATACTAGTACCAAAAGGCCGTCTAATGGTTTCATGTTTTTAATTGTGGTTCAGCTTAAATCGACTCAAGAATTCAACTATTAAAATTTACTAAACCTTTCAGAAATCCCCATTCTAAGAATAAATAGGCATTAAACCATCAGTACAATTACTTTAATAAACATATGAAATTGCCTAACAAAAGTGTATCCAACGCAATAACACAATGAGTCATATATGTATAATTCTATAACAATATAAACACCATTTGCTTTCATAATAATACGTAACTCTCATAAACACAAATGTTAACTGTGTTTTCTACAATAATCAACCTTTTTTAATATACATAATGCAAAACAAAAACATTTTTCTCTTCAGATCTATTCTTTTTTCTCTACATGTTTATTATTGTTCATGAGAATAATGAACAAATATGTGAATGGTTTCTTACAGACTAATATTTTCTTTAGTTTAGCTAATATAATTATCTGTAACCTGATTAGTCATTGTACATTTTTTTCAATGATCAGTATGTACAAATTACTTATAATATATTTTAGTATTATAGTTTATCTAACAATGTAAATAAAATATGTGTATTATACTTTATAGACCAAAATGTTTTCAATCCATCTTTCATATGATTCATGGAGATACTAAATAAAATTCACTGATTATTGCAAAACAATAACATAAATCAAAGTTTTTCTGATGTTAGTTACTCTTAATAATAACAAAAACAAAAATAAAAACAAATGTCAATTAAACGTGTTACAGTAACTGACAATATGATTGATTTAGAATAGTTACAACTTGTAATCATCAGTACCATGGCTTTTGGAAAAAAAACAAACAATCAAACTGTAATTTTTTTTTACTTTTAAGATACTACTTGTCAATAAGGAATGAATACATTACTGTTTTCCTTAGTTTCTTTACAGATTACGATTAATGGCTTTTCCCACAATTGTATAAATATTTTTCAAGAAAATGAACGGAACACGATGATTTAGTTTCAAAGAATCGACTTTTCTTAATATTCATTTCAGAGCCAACTGGAAAAGTGATGATTATTCTTTTATTTGTTTTTGTAATGATATGGGATGACTTCTTTAAATATTGAGTACTCTTAATAAACGTTGAAAAGTTAAATTATCGGCTGAAGATTCGCTCAAGGCATTCACACTGATTTAAATACCTTGAGTGACTATAAAATAAATTACGTAATAGTAACATAAAAAAAGAGTAGGTCTATGACACCTCGATCAATATTGGAATTTGTAAACCATATTGATAAGGCGAAAGCATGGTTAACATAACAAATGTCCAATAATGACTTATTTCTGGCAATTATGTTATATATATATATATACAACATATGATATAAATTATGTTAAAGAGATATCGTAAAAGTTGTAATAATCAAGGGTGATAAATGCTTCGTATGCATGTACTTGAGTGGAGTTATCATCTTTTGTTTGACTTGAATGATAACAATCTACCTCCAAAAGTATTTACATCATATATAAACTGATTTATGGTATATTAAGTACAAGTTTTTTTCAAAGATATGTTAACAACAAGCCCTAGTTGACACTTCCGATTACAGTAATCAGATAAATAAAATTGAGTCCAACATTACGCTAACCATATTATTGTCATATTATTATTAAATATCAAACAAACTCTTTGCATTTATAAATGAGGATTAAATGTTATGCCAATTAAAGTTACACAATCAGTAATAATTAAATTGATGTTAAAATATGATAAACTATGATCATTGATTATATTTTGTGATAAACAACAAAATTGTGTGAATCTAGTATACTAAATTCATTCAAATACTAAAAATTCAAATCTGTAATACATCATATGCTTCATATATGAGATCCAACGACTTATAATTCATTATATGCATTATCAATATTTTTAGTAGATATATTCGTTCGTAATTTAAGATTATCATGTTTTTTTTTCACAGATATTTGTTGATAGCTGAAATCATGAGTCATTTGAAGCTAGATCACCATGGAAATCCTGGAAGCACTGAATGGTTGTTTCACCCTACTGTGGGACTCCTCAACAGTGCGCAACCACGACCGCGTCTCGCAAGATTCGAACCCGGGACCTACTGGTTTTGCGCGCGAGCACTTAACAACTAGTCCACTGAGCCGGCCGGCATCCAACGGTGTTAATGTCTAACTTCAATTAATCAACGATTTCGAGCGACACATTCACCACTGTCATCAGTGAGTTACTATCACAACAGACATGGTTGAACTCCAGTGGTCACTGCTTCTCTCCAGAACTACAGGGTATACCTCTTGAAGCCAGTCACTAGTGAGCATATGTTGACTAGTATCAGAAGGGGTTTTGTGGAGATCGTAGTTATTTCAATAGTTGAGATCATGAGTCAATATTCAATGTATATACTCAGATGGTTCATTTAATACTGAATGCATAAAGTTAAGAAAAAAAATCAAGTATTTTGTTGACAGAATCCTTTTGTTCAATTAAGTAATAACTTGAAGTTAGTATAAATGTCATGGAAACTAATGAATAGGTAAGTGATAATTGCACTGTTTGTAAGATTTTTTTCTACAAACGATATAAACTAAACGACCTTTAAATGTATCATGATACAGTTTATTTATCAAACACCTTCAATGAAACCGATATCTTAAAATCTAGTGATTACAATGTAAAGATGATATCTGAAAACAGCACATTACTCATAACATTTTGATACTTTTTTTCAATGAATAATACCAAAATACTTTCATGTCTTCATTTTAGTCATCTGTGATTTCTTTTTTTTGTTCATTGTGACTCCGTAAGATATAAACCAAAAGATGAAGAGATCTGATTGAAATAATCCAAAGTATTATTCTCTCAACATAAGGCTTAATATCACGTTTCAATTCGTTACACTTATAATCCAGGATTATAGACATTGCAAAATTAATTAGTTTATATTTTGTATCAGAGTTTG
Organism: Schistosoma margrebowiei; assembly: GCA_944470205.2. NCBI lineage: Eukaryota > Metazoa > Platyhelminthes > Trematoda > Strigeidida > Schistosomatidae > Schistosoma > Schistosoma margrebowiei. The sequence continues at coordinate 46,515,470 of OX104028.1, forward strand.
TAAAAAAATACTTAAAAACAAATGTTTGTATTTCCAATTTTATGTCAACATTTACAACTTAGGCAGAATAGCCATTGAATATGATGATGAAAAAAACGAGGGTGATAATGTGTTAGAAGAGATAATGAATGAATAATCAGAGTTAATAGCGCACAAATTCAAGTCACTGGTCAAGTTTTACCAAACACTATTATCTTAAGAAGAACCTATCATACCTGGCCAATAACAAAACTATTGCATTTCACATTTATTCTTATTTATTTTAATTGAAGATTATTACAAAATATTTTACATATCACTGTGATGAAAATGATAGGATCAGCTAAATGTCAGCTACAAATTTTGAGTGATACTTTTATTTAAATTTACTTGGAAGTACTTCTATTCGTGACAGCTTTCATTATTATTTATATATATGAAGTAGTCAGAATGTTGCATAGGAATCTGTTTGATTCTTTTAAGATACTTCTACATGTTCAATGTACTAAGTTAAACTTTTCTGTTAGATTTTTTTATTTAGATTATTGAAATGTTTGGTAACCCAAGTGATTTTTATATTGTTACATTGAAACAGCTACTAACGTTTTAGCATTTATCTATCCCAAGGTGATTTCAATTGAAATTGATACTACATGTTTTTGTGAGCGATCTCTCTTGTATAGTAAAGTTTGTTTGTTTTGTTATTGTTACCATTCAGTTTAAAACGAGTTATGAGTATTGTCCACTTTTTTTAAAAATTCAAAACAGTTTGTCTAAGTAAACTATGATACCATGAACAACAATAAAAAATTACTCCCAAAGGTTTTTCCAACATTAGTAGATTATTCTCTAAACGCATATGAACCAAAAATCACCACGTGAGAAACATTTTATTCTTAATAATTAATCATTTGTTCAAGTTCAGTAGCTTACGTACTTACTTACTTAGGCCTGTTACTTCTCGTGAAGAAGCATAGGCCGCTCACCAGCACTCTCCATCCAATCCTGTCCTGAGCAATCCTTTCCGGATCTCTCCTGTTGTTATTCATCTTTTTCATATCTGCTTCAATTTAACGACGTAATGTATTCTTTGGGCTTACTCTTTTCCGCTTCCCTTGACGATTCAAAGTTAGCACTTGACTCGTGATGCAGTTTGATGATTTGCGTAATGTATGTTCTATCCATTTCCACAGTCTTTTCCTAATTTCCTCTTCATCTGGAAGTTGGTTTGTTCTCTCCCACAGAAGGCTGTTACCGATTGCATCCAGTCAATGGATAATTAGTGTCTTGCATAGACAACTATTTATAAATACTTACACCTTCTTGATGGTGGTTGTAGTAGTTCTCCAAGTTTCAGCTCCATACAGTAGAACTGCCTTGACGTTGGTATTGAAGATTCTCACTTTGATATTGGTTGAAAGTTGTTTTGAGTTCCATATGTTGTTCAACTGAACGAATGTGGCCCTTGCTTCTTTACCAATCCTCACCTTTACGTCTGCATCTGAACCTCCCTGTTCATCGATGGTGCTTCCCAGCTATGTGAAAGATTCTAAATCTTGCAGAGTTTATCTGTCAAGAGTGATTGGGTTGGTATTCTTCGTTTTGAATTTGAGGACCTGGGTTTTCCCCTTGTGTATTTTGAGGCCTACTGATGCAGAGACAGACTGCTGCTACACCGTCTGTCTTTATCTGCATTTGTTCATGTGTATGCGATAGGAGGGCTAGGTCATCTGCGAAGTCCGAATCGTCTAATTGATTCTGAGCTGTCCATTGTATGCCGTGTTTTCCCTCAGATATCGAGGAAGGGAGAGAGTAGACAGACTTGTCTGACTCCGGTCCTTACTTGGAATGCATTTGTCAGCTGTCCTCCATGCACAACCTAGCACTGTAGTCCGTCGTATGAGTTCCGTATAATATTGACAATCTTCTCAGGAACTCCATAGAGTCGAAGAATTTTCCATAACGTCCTCCTATCCACACTGTCAAGTGCCTTTTCATAATCGATGAAGTTGATGTCCAGTAACTTACCATGATAAAATTGATATGTGACCTTAATGGGTTTGATTGTGTTCACTTCATTTACAGATGGAAAATATAGAATTTTCCTAATTTATTCGTAGATTGTTGATGAAAGTTTCATTACAAAAAGAATATAGTTTAGCTAATTTCAATTATGTTTTATAATGCTTGCTCTTTTTTGAGTAGGCTATAACAATGTGAGATACAACGTGTTTACATACAAGCTTAAAACTATCTGTTAGGAAGTGTAACAAACAAACATTCTAAATAAATAATTCAGTTAATGGAATTGTTGAGTTCTAAATGACTATTATTACTTTAACGAAAACATTGTGTACATTATTTTGTTTTTTATATGGTTTATCTTCCTACAGTTTGGTCATGTTAAACTAAGTAATCCATTCCCAATTGATAAAAATTAATTATCGATTAGTTTCCTTCATATTCCTAAATGTAACAGTTTACTTGTTTTCAATAAGAAATAACTAAATTTCATTGATCACTCTCCCACTTTCAGTCTATACTTTAGCTACCTGAACGATATATATATTACAAAATAACTTCATAATGATATTATAATCAGCTTAAATATCGTTTTGTCCAAATTCACTTTCATAGAAATCCAGTACTAATACATTCAATTGAAACTCAATAACATTGTTAGATTACTAAAAATTCAATTTCGATAGATAAAGAAGCGCGTATTACGCTACCGAGTTTGTTACTGAAAGAACAGAACTGTTGACTTCATGTTAATTTCAGAATCAGTTATTTGGCTAAATAACATAAACAAGGTGTTTACTAATTCAAATAGTGATGTAGACAATAATGCGTAGTGAAATATTTTGCAGTTAGGCTGTTAATGCTGAATTCCCTGGTTAAATGAAGAAAAAAATTTGAAGTATTCAAAACTCATTTGTCTAATATACATTTTTTGTTTATGTCAACCTTTCTTGTTCATTGATTGTTGATCAGTCAGGTGGTAGAATTTTTTTTGTCTACCTTCCTCCATGACCGTTTAGTTACAAGTCGGACTCAAGCATTACTAGCCTCAAGGCTGAACTAGATACCTTATCGTCTCAAGGAGTTAAACTAGATCGAAACAAGTTCTCTCCTATATATTAGTGGAAGACGAATCGAGGACGTAACAGTAATTGGCATCCGATTTTTTAAGGAGAGGTTATGCGACAACTGTATTCTATTTCTCCCAGTATATAAATGTAATTATTATACCTTATCATTCTATAAGAGGTAACCTCTTAGTTTTCAAATTAAAAAAATTAAAAGGTGATCAGACTGTCTTGAATGTTTATTGCGAAAAACCTATTTATTATTGAAAACATCCCGGTCTTACAGTTACATTTATAAAATAAGTTAATATATTACTATATGATTATTTAATACACAATTACTTTTGGCATGTGAGAGATTTACCTAGTGACTCGCACGTATTTCTTCCCATATACAACTCTAATAAATAGTTACGATATTTACGTATCCCAGAGAAATCAAGTCAAATAATGATTTTGAAATATTACTAAGAAATGTATGATGGGATACAATTTGAAATATCAGAGAAATTTATTCTTTCTTAATATGTTCCAAACTTTTCTGAACACTAGTTCGCATAAACGTAATGAAACACTGTCATATCGCCTCAAAAAGGTTTTATTGTAGCTGAGTTATCCCACATAGAGAACCATGTTGTTAATATTTGAAGAAACTAAATAAATCATTTGATACATTGAATATTGCAAAGTATCATTCATTTAGTGCCCAGGCTTATCAAAATAATTTGTTGTTGTGATACGGTTAGTAACAGCTTAATGTATTGGGTTGGTAATGTTATGTGAAATCGATTATTCCCAACTGTGTGTGATCTGTGTCTACATCTTAAAAAGGATTATAGACGCTCAGTTGTATAATATGACAAATATGTGTTCATATATGTTACATGTTACGTACAACTCACTTCAATTTAGACAAATCTGAATTCTGGTCTAAATGTAAATATATGATATGAAAAGTGGTGTATTCATAAATGTTTTTAAAAGTTAAATAAATACTTATCACTAGTCTTTGGTTTTGCACTTCACGCTTTTTTTCTTGTGTACAATTTGCCGTGTTGGTTTGATCCTAAGTTGTTAGAAGTGGGTAGGAAATCGGATAAGGCGTTCAAATAACAGACTTACCACATAAATGCATTACATTACATTTAATAGTTAACACTGTAAAAATAATGTTCTCATTTTTTTATAATTAGTGATATTCATTTGCAACCACACTTATATATCTAATCTTTTCCAGGCGAAAAGATAAGTTGACTTATATAGATCAGTTTTTGACAGTAGACTGTAGTATTTTTTCTGGGTTTTATCAATGATAGTGGTTCTATTGATCATATTATAACATTTTTATTTTACAAACATTGTACTGCTTAGTCGAATGATAATCCCAGTAAAGTTACAAATTTGTGTTGTTTTGAATATTAAAATTAATCTGAACAATAAATGAAATACCTCTGGAGATAATTGGCCATAACACTTTCAACCCAAATTCCAATACCTTACTAAGCTTAGTAATCTGAGACTAAGAGAAATAAGTGACTGAAAATTGTTTGGTTTTGTTGTACAAATAAATTGTTTTTTTTATCAGATCACAATGTTCATTTCCCTATGAAATAACGTTTTACTCCAACTCACTTTCGACACTTTAATTAAGGTAGAGTTCAGTTTAACTAATTTTAAAGCATTAATCTTAATTTTCTTTAACGACTATATCAATTTTCATGACCTTAATGTCAAATCATCACAATATGCTTAAGGCATAACTTGGAAAGTAAAATTTAATCTGAAATCTAATCTATGATTTCTAATTTAAAATGAATCCATATTCTTACATAGACCTTTTTGACTATTTTGATGATCGTTTAACTGTCCATGCTAAACTAATAATTGATAAGTAGCTGTTGTCATTCTAAATCCCTATACTGAATCACTTCAATTTATATATATTTGGAATTGAAAATGATTCTAAATATGTTAATCATAATCGAAATAATTATAGTTATCAATGTTTTAACAATTTTGAAAACTGCAATACCAAGACAAATTTCAGTTAATAAAATAAGAAAGACTGGCTCAGCTAAGGGTGAATTCATTTTTGATATGTACAAACGACCAAACCATCCAGCTCAGAGAACAAAACTCCACCAAAATCATCCACCTGAGCTATAAATCTTCACCATCTCAATACCTACAAATATTTTGAATGTTTTACAAGTTAACAAAATTCTTACTGAATTACAATATTCTCGATACAAGTCCTTCTTCACAGTTACGCATCAGGTGAAAATACTGGCATTGTAAACTATAGAGCTAAATTTAAATATACAATTAGTAACGACTTATAAAATAAAAGTCCAGATTAATTAAATTTTACCTATTTGTTGGAAATTAAATTACAACTCTAAGATATCGTATTCATATCTTAGTTAGGAAAAACTGTAAAAGTACATTGTCATTATTGAATACATTAAGGTTTGGATTTATTCAATTCCCTATGAAAGTATTCAACTATTTAACCTAATACTTCATTTACACTTATCATTCATCTTTTATAACCCATCATCATAAAATATGACTTAGAGAGTATAATTAATCTCAAGTAACATTATATGACATAAATTACAATTATTCTGATTATATATATATATTTCAAAGGAATTTCTGATAATTATGTAATCCAAGATATGATATAGAGCTGTTTGAATAAAAGGAAAATTTTCTTCTTTTCTTCTCTTTTTCTTTTCAAAATGAATTTACTTTATTGCCTATCATCTATAATCTTTGAACCATTTATTTATAATAAAAGTAATGCAATGTGGGAAATTATAAATACTTCTTAATATTATCAAAAGGGGTTTTGTAGAGATTTCAGAAATTTCACTGGTCGAATTCATGAGTCAATTGAAGCTAGACCACTATGAAAAACCTGGAAGCACTGGATGGCCATTTCGTCCCAATAAGGGACTCAGCAACGTACACCCCCGGGAGATTTGAACCCAGAACCTATCAGTCTCGTGCGCGAGCGCTTAACCATTAGACCACTGAGCCGGCATCTAACGGTGTTAATGTCTAAATAATAATGTCTTTACATTGTTTGTTTATAAATTTCAATAATGAACTCAATAATAAATTATAATTATGATTGTACTAATAATAACACTGATATGAAAAATAAATATTCTGTTGCCTTTGCAGTATTTATACTACTACTGCTAATACTACTATTACATTATATTAATACTAATAAATGTAATTATAGGTTTGCAAGTTACACATATATAAAATGAGAAAAAAAATGTGATAACGGACAACAACAAATTATTGAATATGTTTTGTTTTCTTGTTTTAATATTCAGATTGTAACGATGTATGATCTGATTACTATGACTAATATATCAATAACAACAGTAAAGAAACAACAAATATGTCACAGAATACAAACAAAGAATAACTGAATTATGTTCAGCTGTCATGAATAACGATAATAACGAAAATATACAACATGACTTTAATTGTTCATATATATCATTGAAAGCTTGTTCGGATGACGAACATTTGTAGAAAAAAGAAAGAGAAAATAAGTAATAGAAAAATGAAGAAATCATGTAATCGTGCATTAGTATGTATATATGTATAGAGAGAGAAAGTTTTCATGTACATGCATATCTATAGTGGATAGGTTAGTGAATAACTGAATAATGAAGAAAAAGATAAAGATAAGTTATAGTGAAAGGCTAAAGGTATAAAAAGAGTAGTACATAGTGTTGGTGAATTCATACAGGATAATCTCCAATCAATAAAATGGGTTTGTATTATTTTTCAGTGATGTACTGCGATCTAAACGATTTGTGAACTTCTTTGTTAACTCTGATTCTGTATTGATAAGAAAAATGATATGACACAACAAATGGACACAAATAATATGTTGTATATAAAAAACGGTGACAACAATAATAACAACAGAAAATAAGTTAAACAACAATAATACCAGCACAGATTTTACAAAGAAAACAACAATAAAAGACAACGATACATTTATATCAAAGGCACACATCTTATATACTCTCTCAAAATAGATAAATTATCATTGATGAAAAACAGAAATGACGGCACAGTTCTAATACTTTACTAACCAAACTGAAGTTGATTTAGTTGGATTCTGCGATATATTCATTGCAAACCAAGTGTTCCAAGCACAAGTCCATTTTCCCCTAACAAATTCTCCAAGTTTTAAGGGAACTAAAGTATAAATGTTGTCAGTGAACTTGATGGGTAGGTCGCCTAAATGCTTAAGGACTTCTAATAAAGAGTTTTCATTTTAGTACTGAAATTGTGGAGTGATTATTATGTAAACTATAGAATGACAACTAGTAATGATTCTTCAGTCATTCATCTATATTTTAACTGTATTGACTACATAGATGCAACTAGCCTGTTCTGCACATAAAGTAAATTTACTTAGCATTTTTTTGAACAGTGTGCACCATTTATTTGCACTGAGATTTCTTAGTCGCTGTTATCCGTAGTAATGAAATGTATTAAATTTTAATAACTTATGGACAACATAAAAAACAGACAATTACATTCATTATGAGCAAAGATGGATAGTGGCTAGCAGTGGAATCAAGGACACATAGTTCGTCCTATTTGGGATTCGTCAGCTGGATGTACCTGCATCCCAGAATTGATGTTCATTCACGGAATCGGACTCAGTAACATTCGCTTCAAACGCCATCACATTATCCACTTCGCTACTGACTCCTGATAGCCACTTGCTTGTGCAATGGAATGAAGTTTAGATTTACTTGTTATTGTTTGCTTGTATCTTTTCACTGGCCAAATAGATAACGCACTAGCGTTTGAAGCGAACGGTACTGGGTTTGAGTTCCTGAGTGAACCTGAACTCTGAGATGCAGGTACATCCAACAGACGAGTCCCAAATGAAACGGAATGCGCGTCCTGGATTCCACTGCTAGCCACTATTCATCTTTGCTTATAAAGCTTTGAATTAAGTCAATATTGAAGTATTCCGCACAGGATTCATATATGCCGACATAAGACGATCAATTGTAGTACCAAATAACAATGGGAAGATTAAAGCAAACAATACCAAGTGAATTTAAACAATTATTCTGTTTTACTGACTAAAGAACAATTTATTCATTTGCTGTATGTTTTTGATTATTGGTCATATAATACATATTTAGGTGATGACTTCTTATACTTTTTCTTTGTTAAAAACCGTTACTCAACAGAAATAGATCTTTTCAAACGAATTAATAAAATTCATTCTATCACATAATTTATATAAAACACGCAGACGAGGACAAATTCTATGAGAAACAAGCTGATAAATCGGATTATGTATGTTCTTTTCAACACGGATAAAATCTATACGTACCTGGCATATTTAGTTTTCTATTTACAAAGTATCCTTTTTATAGGGAATAAATGAAACTTAACTAGTAATGGAATCCAGAATGTTCGTTTCGTACTGTTTGGCACTCGATTAGATTTATGAGTTATTGTTCTTCTTGTGATTCAAACTTAGTTACTTTCGAACGATTACAAATGATACTAAAATACTCTTATTTATGACTAGTTGATAAGTTATTTTTTGAAATAGTTAAAAGCTTGTTTAGTCTGAAATGAATAAATATATACAGAGAGTATTCAACTAACAACCTTCTGAAAAAGAGGACTTTTAACACAGGTATTTCCCTTCCCCCAAATGTGTTTTCCATGCTTACAAATAACGATTAGGTAAAGCCATAGCTCAACTTAACATAAAAAAATAAATATTTAAGACAAATGAATAAATAAGTACTCAAAGAACCTAGATTTCCGAGTAATATAAACGAGGAGTTTTATCTTTTCTGTTTGTATGAATAGTGTATAACAGCTGTAAACGCGAATTCAATAACTTTTGATAATTTCAACAGCTTCAAAATAGTCTGTTACAGATAATAAAAACTTTGTTGACATTCAGAACATGGGAAAGAAACATTTTCAACTGTTTTTTCATTGCATTATCAAATTGAAATAATTCCAACATACATAAAGATTCTCTTGATCAGCAAAGATTATATGAAAGATCATATGCAAAATAAATCGTGTAGTTCTACATAAAAGAGCATAACTAGAAACTAGGTTTCACATTATCCACACATTACGAAACAGTTACCAAAATATAAAAAAAAATAACACAATATTTAAACCATTTGAGTAATTGTCAGCTAATGACAATTAACTTACTTGTTATAGATGTATCAGGTACAGAGGATTTTGTTTTAGCATTAATTCTAGAATTCATTATACCAGTTGTAGCTACAGCTGTAGTTTGACTTTTACTTGCAGCACATCTTAACAAATGATAGACTGGATCAACTTCACCTATAATAAAAATATAAAAGTCATAATGAAGTTGTTTAAAGTATACATGAATCTAATTCAAATGTAATAAACTAGTGGAAAATAATTAAGAATTAATCGATATATATATATATATATATATATATATATATATACTACAATACGACAGTTTGGTGTGAGCTGCTTATATTCACATAAGTAGTATATAATTATGGTCAGGAATAGATTGCATTTCAGTAGAAGATCGAGAAGGAAAGAACATGAACGTAAAGCGATTGGTATGAAAATGAAGAAACAATGAAATGTGAAACGATGGAATGATACTTGCAAAAGGATCAGTCAAAATCTAGACAGTTGATTGACATTTTGCAAATTAAGTACTTACTGTATGATTCTAAGATTTTACTAAAATGTTCTGTAATTTATGTTGAAATGCATTCGATTGTCCCCTACTCGTGTTCTTGTTCACTACAGTAGCCCTAAACAACTCGAAGTTGTTTGTGTTATACTAACAAACTCTTAGAGTAACTCACTGGAAGTAAAAGAATAACTTTATTAAAATAAGAAGTTTTAGTGAATGTACCATCAATTTGAAATAGGCTGAAATGTGTAGGAATTTCACCTTTAAATATGTCAATGTAGAAGTTTCTACTGACATTCTACTAATTGTATTTGATATAATAATTCCCATTTTAAAATAACTGAGCTCTCAGTATATTGTGTTCAAAGTTACTTAAGAAGTGAACATAAAAAATGATTCCTTACAAAGTCTAAATATACTAAACCACACAGAAAAAATTAAAAGCAACATAGAAATTCATTATTTGAATTAATCTACTTTTGATTAAAAAGATAGGGAGGATAAACCAATTTTTGTGATAACGATTTTCACGATTTTCCATGTATGTAATTTTACTTATTTACTTTCAAAACACAAGACTACATTATTCAAGATGTTAAGTTATATTGTTTTGTACTGACTGAACATTATTACTCAATAGTTAATGGTTCATTGTCATAGAAATATTACAGTCTCATGTACCAAATAAATTTCAATGTCATAATATGAATCTTTTATAACATACAATAACTTAGAGTAAAATAATAAAACCAACATACATTAGATGCACTTGGTGTTGTTTACTTGTATCATCCTATTGTTATTTAAGACTGCGATTAATCAGTCTCTTATTGGCATATGTGCATCGTGTGCAGACCACCTTAATATTGCCTGAAGTTACAAGCTTTATACGCTAGTAGAACTGAATGTTATCTACATAAATATTTCAATCTAATCTATACTGTTTAGGATATAAGATAATGAATGTCACAGTTAACTACCTTTAATGTGCATTATAATACTAAACGTCAATTACTAAGTTGGAATGATAACTTTTAGAATTGGTATGATCGGTTCTATGATTAAAATCACAATGAGATATCTACGTGTTTCGTTACATACACATTGTATATTTATATGATTATTCCTAATAAATCAATGAATATCTGTAAAATACCTGTCTTTAGTATAAGATTATGCATTATCGAATGTGGAATAAGTAAATCATATTAACTAGAGAGTGACATATCATTTGTTGTAAGTTGTATTTTGTAAACACTTGAAATTGAGAGGTCACTTTTGATCAATAAAAAATTCATTTCAATTAGGTATTTCTTTGAAAATTGCCATAGGAGTAATTTTACTATCTTCCTAATCAGTTAATTTCCCCCCTGAGACAATTTCATAAACAAAGAGTATTTCATTCACAATAAACCTATTTTTTTAATATAGCTGATAGATATACAACAATATCTTATTTCAAGAACATATATACTGTTTTCTGATGATATGGCTTTATAGTTTGTAAATAAAACCAATGAACTCCATGAAACCATCAAATATATTAGATAAGTTGTATTCATATCAACAGAGCATCAGGGAACATTGATTAAAAGTTAGCACTATGGTTAGACTATCGAATCCGGTGCTTTAGCTTAGAATCCAATCATCTTAATTTTATGTGTCATTCAGAATGTATTTATCGACTGTATAGTAGATACTTTCATGATAATGTTTTTATTCAATATTTTACTTTATCTTCAATATTTCTGCGTGAATCGTTTGTTTAAAAAACAAAACAAATTTTCATGTTGTTTATAAACCGGTTAAAAGGTAATCACATAAAAGAATAATTTTTTTCGTGTTTATGAAAACTAAAATATCATGGAGCCAGTAATATACAAATCTTACTGCATTTTAATTCATTCATTATTGTAGATGTTCTATTATCTGATCACCTATAATGAATTATAATTATCCTTCCCTTGATTTATCGATCACAGAATTTATATATTACAATAAGCAAAGATGGATAGTGGTTAGCAGTGAAATCCAGGACGCACGTTTCATCCTATTTGGCTCTCGTCATGTGGATGTACCTGCATCTCAGAGTTGATGTTTACTCTAGGACTCGAATCCAATACCGTTCGCTTCAAACGCCATGGCGTCATTCATTTAGCTACTGAATTTTGATAGCCAATATCGAGACAATACTCACAGTATGCAGATATGCCAATAAGAGAATGGTGAATTTCAGTAAAACAATATCAAGTGAATTCAATATTTTACCAGTTTGAAGTTTACATTCTAACTCATATTACATTTTACAATTGAACCCTCACTGTATCAATAATTTGTATTTATTATACTGTTCAGAGTTATGTATAACGTGTTAGAAATTCTCTTATAACTAAGTATTTATAAATTCTTATTTGCTTGAGAATTAAGAGAACAATTTTCTACTCTCACTTATAGAAACTTATATTTTATCAGACTACTATGTTTTGTTATTTAAGAATAGTCTTTTGGCATGTTTCATACTTATTTCCCATTGATTTCATACATTAATTAATAACAAACAAACAGAAGACAATTGCTCAAGCTTTTCAAAAGTTTATATATATGTAGACTCAATTGTAATGGATAGATTTTTTATTCATTAATTTGTTATTATTTACTATTACTGATTGTTCATATGTCGCCTTTTTACTCTTTCATATGGGAATAAAACAAAACGCAAATACATTCGGTGAAATAATTATCTTTGTTGTTGTTGTTGGGGAAAAGGTTTACTATAACACTGATTTAGGTGTTTCATACAGTCTTGATTTGAAATATATATACAAATTAAAAAGGAATTGGTGATTAATTTGTGCTGATCATGCATATCTTAAGGTTGGAGGATTTCGTTAGTTTTTGTCTCGTAGATTAAATGAGACTATTAAAAGTGAATGAGATATGGAGACAAAAATTACTTCGGACACCTACTGTTTAACTGTTTTAAATCTTTTATTTTCATCAATATTTTTCATTGTAAACCAATTGATAACAAAGTAAAAGAAAGAAATGAAATGGAAAATGCCGTGATAACAAATAACTAACGGTAGATATAAAACGATAGATGTGACTTTTAGAACTATCCATAGCACATTCTAATGGCTCTTTGATTGTTCTGTTTTCACTAAATAATTAAGCTTCAACAGAAATTGTACATAGTTACATTTGAAATATCATAATTTCCATATTATCTATAATTTTTACCTTGTGATAAATGAAACTAAACTCTAATGATATGCAGTTGTGAAGGTGATTGAAAGTTACTAAATAATAATATATTGAGCAGAGATGGATAGTGGCTAGCAGTGGAATCCAGGACGCGCGTTTCGTCCTGTTTGGGACTCGTCAGCTGGATGTACCTGCATCTTAGAGTTGATGTTCACTCTGGGACTCGAACTCAGTACCGTTCGCTTCAAACGCCATCGCGTTATCCACTTAGCTACTGAGTCCTGATAGCCACTTGCTTGTGCGATGGGGTGAAGTTTAATTCACTGATCAACTTCAGTCCTAAAACATCAATGAGAAGATTCAAATAAAACGATATCAAGTGAATTAAACTTCACTTCATTGCACAAGCAAGTGGCTATCAATACTCAGTAGCTAAGTGGATAACGCGATGGCGTTTGAAGCGAACGGTACTGAGTTCGAGTCCCAGAGTGAACATCAACTCTGCGATGCAGGTACATCCAGCCGACGAGTCCCAAACAGGACGAAACGCGCGTCCTGGATTCCACTGCTAGCCACTATCCATCTCTGCTTATAATGTTTGTAAATTAAGGCAATATCGAAGCATACGCACAGTATGCACATATGCCAATAAGAGACTGATCAACTTCAGTCCTAAAACATCAATGGGAAGATTCAAATAAAACAATATCAAGTGAATAATATATTGGTTCACTTCCCCGTCTCATAAAAAGTGTTGTTTCGATTATTTTTTCACCCAAATACTAGAGTAGAACAACTCATAAACTTTCGTTTAGCAATTCAATTTACTTACCTATATGTTAAAAGAAATTTTTAAAAATAATCCACAAGTAGTCAGCGGCACTTATGCTGATATTTACAGTGACCCTTAACATTAAACGCTTTGTATCTGACATTTGTACATGAAAATACAATGTTGCCTCTCATTACTACTGTTAAATAAGATTTTTAAATTAAATACTCTATCTACTTTAATTTCTTATAAAATTCTCGCATATTTCATTAGTTTTAACTAAATGCCTTGATTATGCAATCATCCATATGTTAAAATGAATTTTATTTCACCGGTTAATCAGTTTCTAAGAAAAAACCATCCCTACTTTATATGACTTCATTTTAAATATGTCGTGGTATAGGTCGACAGATATAAATAATATACATTGACAATCGAAAGTGAGATGCCTGGATGCAGAAAGTTAAGAAGATCAAAGGAAAAAGAATGAAAACAAAGAATGATTAGTTTGGAAATAAATGAACAATAAAGTCTGAGACAACTGATTGACATTTTGCAAACGAAAAAATTTTTGTATTGCTCTCAGATTTCAGAAAAACACTCTGTAATTTTGTAATTAAGAACATCTGGTTTTCTCCACTTGTGTTAGTACACTACTACTATTTTGTGCTTTTTCCTGTTTCATATGTTTATCTGTCTTCAAACTCATAATCATTGAACAAGATTTATGAAATAACAAAATTCCTGTTTATAGCTTTAGGCCGTTTGCAGATGGTTAAAAACATTAAAATCTAATGAATTTATTTATATTTTGCGAAGTTTTTCGTTGATGTTTTACATTCATTCATTTGAATTGTCTATTGTAATTACACAGTTACAAAGTAATGCAGTTTTACTCCGTTATAATGACGTTTGAAATCATTCCACATTGAATAATTGACACTACTGAGGAGTACCACAATAGGACAAAACAGCCGTCCAGTGCTTTCAGATTTTCTATGATGATTTAGCTTCAATTGACTCAACTATTAAAAAAATATTTTCTTTAAAATAATAAAATATAATTGTACAATGTACAACTTTTCTTAGATCGTAAAAAAGCCTATAAAATGTTGACTCTCTAATTAACGCATGAATTTATGAATTAACTTATGCCAATAGCACGTGTTATAGATAATTAGATTTGACAGAAAACTATCATCATTAATCAAATACATTGAATAAAAGATTTTTATGAAATATCATTTCTTTGTCGAATTCCTCATATGAATCCTACAAAATGGAGCCAAATGTTTTCTACAAAATGTAAAGACAAATCGTCTACACATAGTACACAATATACAGTTGTTTGTAACATGAGTCACGTGTGTGTGAATTGCTTAAATTGTACACAGTTTTGAACATAGAAATAATTGCATATACATGAAATTATTCATTACCAGTGATAATAAAAAGGTAATTGTGAATTTGTTATGTCATATGATGGTATTTAACAGTAGATAATATATCAGTATATTTACTGAGCTAAAGATTTTCATTAGAGCTTTGAATAAACATTCATAACTACAGATTATCTTCAAATTTGAATCACATCAAATTTATAAGACAGTGAATTTTGATGTTAAAACTGTAAATGACTGGCATCTAAAAAAGATATAATGGTCAATAATAAACATTAGTTTTGGCAATATAATGCATGATTTATTTAAGATCAACATCATTCAGATGTCAAAATCAACAGTAGTGGTTACTATTTATTTATTTATTTTAACACATAGATATTGCTAAAAGGACGAACCAAATACACATGCGCCACACAAATCTCATTTGATATGTGTGAGGGCTGTGATACTGCTCGGTTGCCCAAGCAGGTAGTTTTCCTAGGAGACCACACCCGGAGCTTTCGGCATGAAGGTCTGATCCACAAGGCAGTGGAACAACGTCAGGAGATGCAGTCTCATGGTAGCCGGTGACCAACAATTAGTTACTATTACATAACTATTAACCAAATAATTAAAATCTATATTACAGACCATTCAGAATACTAAATTTATCGACAGAATCTCTTTTTAATGAATTTATTATTTAACTGTACAAATTTGACTGCGTACAATGTTAAAACTTAATTTCAATAAAAATGTGAGCTATAAACAAACATGATGATGTAATAAGAAAGGTTATAATGACTAATTATTCAGAGTAAATGATAACAGTATGAAATTGTGTTCTTAGACAACAAAAGCTTTGTGAAGCTAATTAATCTGTCTTAAATTATAATATCCATGAAATAAGATAACTAATATGAATTAATTATTGAATACTGATAAACGTTTGTTCATGGAGGTGAATCTTTATTAGGTTTCAAAGCGTCAATGATACTGAGAAATTCCTTAATTCTATCCAAATTAGAAATCTCAAAATGCAGTGAAATTTAAAAGCGGGTGTTACTTAATTGTGATTACGAGGTTATACCATCTTACCACAGACTATTTGAACTATAAAAATTCATTCTTTCAAGGGTAACAAAGTATTTTTGAATCAATTTGCGGAACATAAACATTTTTTTCTGCTGATGATGTTTCATACGTTTCACAATATGTCATTTCAATGTGTTTCTTAAGCAGACCAATAAGTGATATCTTCAAATCTTTTAATACTTGTGAATATAAGTGACAATAGAAGTATCTTTTGTGAATGCTTAGAAACACATACTCTTAAATAAGTGTTTTTATAAGTAAATAACAAAGCTATCTAGAATTATTTGGAAAGAATGCTTCTATCTTAATATACAAATAAAGAAGCCATTTGATATCGTTAAAGGAATATTTCAATAATAAATGATAAGTAACCTTTAAGATAAGAACAAAATTCAATAAATCTCCTATTGAAGTTTGTTTTCTTCATTCTCTACTGTCATTATTTACATTTTCATGTGTTGTTTATTTCTATTCATAAATGAATATTTAACAAAAGAAAGAACAACAAAATAAACAAATAAACTAGTATATTATAAAACCTGATCTTATTTGAATTTGATTCGTTTGTTTCAATATACTGATCATTGAAAGCTGTAAACTATTTCTTTTTTAAAGTCTGATTCTAAACAATAAATTTCCAACTACTGATAAAATACAAATGAACGGTAACTATTTTTTCTTCAATCCTAAGAATTATAGGTCGATGTTATAGTGATTAATCAAATGTTATTTCTAAGGTAAAAAGAAAAAAAATGTTCCGTTTTTGTTTAAGTTTCAATTTCAAAAAGAAGAAAAAACAAACATATTTCACTTTATTAATTAATTAATCCTTGTAGTGTCGGCTATTATGTTAAGTCCATATACCTTATTCTAGCTTTCGGACAACCCATTCTATTCATTCTACTTGAGTCATATTTTGACCTTGTTAATTATTCGCTTATGAATCTTGACTGTTTTTATATGAGCGCATATGTGTGTGCCCTTCTTATCCTATTCATCGCATGGCTGTAGCTTATTTTTGTGTGACTACAAATTTTGATTAACGTTTGGTTGGGTGGTGTTGGCTCATATGCCTTCTCCATTGTGTCTCATTTCGATTCGTTCTCTTATTTTCGCTTCTCCGATATTTTGTCAAAATCAACGATTGCGTGTAATAAACGCGTTCGAAATTCATCCTCTTATTTCACTTATTTATTACCGTTATTGACTAACGCGATTTAAGTCGATGATTATATACGAGGATAGGCGACATATATATTTCAATGACAATCATTCATACAATCTATTTGGAGTCAGATCCCAAGGCACTAAAGTGGAGAGTTCGTCAACAACATCGTCCGATCTAAATGGCAGCAAAATAAAGGGCCTCACTAAATGCTTATTCAAATTGATAATGCTTTCATAGATGATGCTAATACCATGATTGTCCTAGATGTATGTATGTTACTTCCCGAATAAGTAAGGATTGGTTATTTTCAAAAACAAAAAGGTAGAATCAGGAAGAAATTCACTTCCACTTTAATCATAAAGAAACATTACAGTTTAATATTAACCATTTTAGGTAGATTATAGTATTATCTTATAAAGGATATTTAAGGTAGATGTTGCTGAAACGAAATTATTTTTCATTTTATGTATCATATTGATTACAAATAAAATGGTTGTACATTAGAACTCTTTTGTTAGTTTAAATAAATAAACCATATACAAATAATTTATTCCTTCAGAGAACAAAGAAAAAAATATATTCTAATTTATACGAATATTCGTCAAGATTAGAACGAATAGTTTGACAGTAATTGAGCGCCGAGTATAGAGGAGTCATTATATGTGAAAATTATATTTGAAATATTCTCAGAGATTGAAACTTAACTAATTCCAACGTTTCGTTTGGCTTACTTCTCTGAACTTCTTCAGGGTGATAATCAAATTATATTTGAAGTATTTGATTATTACTCTGAAGAAGTCCAGACACGTTAGCTGGACGAAACGTTGGAATTAGTTAAATTTCAATCTCTGAGAATATTTCAAATATAATTTTCACATATAAATATATTTTCTTTCATTGAATTGTATGGAAACTTTTTCCAAATAAAGTCTACTTAAAAGATTCTTAATTGTTTATTCAATTTATTGACAATAATAAAATGGAATTTTCTTTTTCCTATTCCATTTACACTAAGTGTGTATAATCTTCACCATTAAAATGTAATTGTACTACAATATTTTACTACAGTTTGCGTAAAATTTAAAAAAAAAGTGGATACTACAAAGTATCTCTTCCTATGATACTCCTTTTAATTTCAACATATATTTTCCCTCCCAAAAATTAATCAATTGTGTCGTGTTTTGTTTTTGTTTTTTTTTATTGTAAATTATTACTTCAGTTTTTATTTCAGATCCAAAAATTCATCTAATGTATTCTAGTTTATTTGTTTTTTATGCTTGCAACAACAAACTAGAGAACCTAATGTATATAGATGCAGTCGAATATGATTTACAGAATATATTTTGATGATGTAAATTATTGGAAAAAAGAATCATTGGTTTATCTTGATTGAAAATCAACAGAAGAAGACAGAATAACCTTTTACAAATTGTGACAATGGATAAATAAATTGTTCTTATATGAAATTTGATTTCACGATATATTGTCCAATACTCATTCATTACCTGAGGTGAATAATTGTCTTACACCTGACACAGTTGAACTCCATTAATTAGGACTGCTCATTATGTATTCAGAGGTTGAATCTTGAAGCTAGTTCTGCGAACAGTGTTGTGGATATACATTGTTCAGGAGTCTCATGTTAAAAACGAAATTGCCATTCAGTGCCTTCATGTATTCGATGATGATCTAAGGTCATTTCGTGACATAAAATCTATGAAAAAAACTCTATCTCTCCACAAATACCTTTATATTAAACTGGATTTGTTAAATTTGTCCAGTTTTGTGAGATGAAGTTCATCAGAATTATGTGATATATTATTTCAATACATTTTTCCTTTACAATTCTTAAAAAGATTCATGTTTCACCATAAATATGAAAGGACTATATTTGATTATATCTCATTTTATTGTGTTTAACAAAATAAATACGTGTAGGCATACATTTTTAGAAAGTTATGATTCTGACATGCAAATAAACATAACTGAATAAATAATATAATTGAAGCCAAAGTAAATACGTTATGTAGACCAAATAACACCCATATTCTCTATACATCCACATATAAGAATGCTTTCAATTCAGCCTTTGTAGTATTATATGAAAGTGATCTAGGGCGGATACCTGAGTTTGATAAAGCCATACATATATAAAATCCCTCGCAGATTTTTTAGAGTACGTTACCGTCGTTTTAAATTTGACCTAATAATATTAATGTCAATTTATTATGTAGAATGTTAGGGTGTATTTTTCCTTACTTTTCTTTTAGTTCATTCGTTTTAATATTCTGTATCTTGTTTAAATTCATCTTTAATAATATAAATATATCATTCATTTATAAAGGATCAACTATTTAACTCAACTGTCCATTCAAAATATGAACAAAAACAAATGATTTATTTAAATTTTAAAATAATATTTTGAATTGGATACAAATGTTTTCAAACTCTGAGACACCTTAAGAAGTACATTTATTATAATGAATCGAAAAATTGACTTAGCGGGGATTTTACAACAAAACCTTATCCATCTTATCAACAAACTCCATTATTTAATGACAAAGCGTATGTCATTTGCGTTGTGTTTTTTCTTTCAGGCATTTGATTTACTAAACATGGTATTTGTTCAGTGATTGCAAACGAATCTAAACTCAAGTAGTTACATCGTTTATATAGAAGTTATTTTGGTGTAATCTATATTCCATCATGTATGCTAGATCAACATAACATTAAATTCAAAATGTAACTGATCGTATTGAGACATTTCAAACAGATTTAGGTAGAGTTACTAGCATTTTAAATGACGTACGTAACCAGTAGTATCTGTTAATATATTTTAGTCTGGTTCAAGTATTTAGACTTTGTACTTACCACCTGTACGTATGTTTACATTAGAAGCATTATTTGTTCTATAGAATTCCCCTAGATTGGACAAATTAACCTCATGATAAGTGATATAAAGAATCAACCTTGATTTTCACGCAATACTGCTGTGGTGCATGCTATTGACGTCAATATATATAAATAGTATGCATCATCAATCGTTTTTTTAGTGAGTTAGTTTTTAACGGGATGCAACAATCGGAAGATACCAAATCCTTTACATATCTGGTCAGCATCACTGATGAACACAGTGAATCTCATGCAGATGTGATGACACGGATCGGCAAAGCAAGAGCAGAATATCTACATCCAGAATTAAAAACAACTGTCAACCAACACTAAAGTCAAAATTTTCAATACAACTGTCAAAAGAGCTCTCCCGTATGAGACAGAAACTTAGAGAACTACTATTTATTAACAGTTGTCTATGCAAAATACTTCAGATCCGTTGGTCAAACACTATCAGTAACAACCTACTGTGGTAGAGAACAAACCAGATCCCAGCAGAGGAATAAATTAGAAAGAAGCCCTGGAAGTGGATAGGATACACATTGAGGAAAACACCCAACTGCACCACAAGGCAAGCCCTCAAATAGAATCCTGAAAGTAAAAGGAGGAGAGGAAGACCAAAGTACACATTACGTCGAGAAATGGAGACAGACATGAGAAAAATGAACAAGAATTGAATGGAACTAGAAAAGAAGGCCCAGGAGAGAGTGAGTTGGAGATACAACCAAAACAAAGAAGTAAACAATAACAGGTTTAATGTCAGCAAGAACCAATCAACATAGAGACATACAGGACAAACTGTGATACATATATGAAAAAATTCAAACACTTCTCTTCTACTTGAAGTTCACGCTGATGACATCGTTCAGAAGAACAATGAAAGCTTCAAGACTAAACCATCCAGCTCAGAGAACAAAACTTCATGAAAAATATCCCTAGTAAAGTATATTTCTACCGTTATTGGTACTCATATTTTTCCAATATAACAAAAAATGGGATATTCTTTTTTAAAAGTTTGAACTATTGAATGATTATATTACCATTTACTAATTTAAACATAAATCACTTAATAGAATTCAATCAATGTTTAAAATTGTATTGTCATTTAGATTGAAAAGTTAACCATTTTTATTAAATTACAGTAAAAAAAGTAATGAATTTTTCATTTTCATAATTAATATAAATAGAAAAATCAATAAAATAATTTACCTTCTGGTGTTTGAGGATCCATTGGTTGATTACCATTTTCTTTACGTTTAATTTGATCTTTATCAGTCTATCAAGTTAAAATTCGAATGTTTTATTAAATAAGTAAATATTTAAAGCCTTATTAATGACATTCTCAACAAAACAAAACTGTTGTTTTACTTTTTATGTGATAAATTGAGTATATCGGCATGTTAGTTATAGGATCTTCTATTGTTCGTAATAACTAATATCACATTAATTAAAATAATTAGTGTATCAGTATGTTACATTTTCATCTATTATCATTTGTACTGGTAACATAATTCAGTTATCAACTGTTTATTAACTCATCAATTATATTTCTTATTGATGTGAACAATTGGTTCAATTGAATACGATCACTACGCATAAAATACTAATCAACATTTCACAAACAAGTAAATTACAGTACATTAGTTTAGGTATATTGATTATTGATTTGAAATATATTTTCCCGATTTTCTTACAAGCTGTATTTTTTTTTCAGGGAAAAAAATCAAGTAGTTCTAATGATCCATAGTTATCACGCCTCAGGTATAGAGTCTAGATACTTTTTATATTAAATAACGTTTACTTGATAATAATAATTGTGTAGCAGGCAGAAAACAATATGAGTAATATTGGTGAATAAAAGCTTAAAGCCCTAAACGTACGTTTATTTAACACGACAAAACTTCATTGAAGACTAATAATTATGATTACCATATTGATATGGTATCAATCGTGTGAAAGCCATCAATGAATAAATTATCTAAAAGGCCTTCATTGTCTGTAGCCATTATCATCAACGTATATATATATATGGACTGACAATCATTTTGAAATTATAAATCACATGCTACCTATGTTTACTTTGATTTTATTCGGTTTATGATAAAAATTTATTCAAGCTGTCATGGAAATAAATGGTAGCAACATTCAAATCGTGAATTATTCCAGAGATGGACACAACTGTGATTCCATTTTTTTCATGAGAAGAAGATATATGAGTTTAATGGAAGTAATTTTTCTTGTTAGGCTTGAGAGATTTTTCTCCATTATTCTTTAAAAAGATAAATTTTCACTAATTACTTACCTTATCTTTTTTTAAAGAATGAAAGGCTCGTTTCCATAATCCTTTAATATTTTGTGGACCGGATGTTGTGACAGATTTCAGGTCACCAGAACCGTCTTTCTTCATATCAATAATTTTTAACTGAATTAAATGTAAATAAAAATGACTTATATTATGACATTTGTTTTATCTTAAATCAAACAATTATCAGTATAGAAGTTATAGAGATTGTTAAGTTTTTGATTGAGATCATAAACCGATTGATATTAAACCACTATTGAAAAACTGGAAACACTGAGTGGCCATTTCGTCCTATCGTGGGACTCCTCAACAGTGAGCATCCACGATTCCGGTCGCGGGATTCGAACCCAGGGCCTTCAGTCTCGCGCGTGAACGCTTAACCTACTGGACTACTGTGCCATTAACCTCAACCGACCTACGAAATTTTGCGACCATCTTCCATTGTACTGAGGTAGACACCTGTTTCTACCCGACACGGATTACATTCACAGTTTAAATAGACATGAATAAGAATATATTTAGTGCTGTAGAAAAGATGCAAAATATTAAAGTGTAGAGTTACTATTAATTAATTACTGAGAACATACAGGAAGCTCTAGATTAACCTTTTTTACAACTGCGTATATATGTGAATCATTTGAAGCATTTTACATTTCTATCTGTTGTAATACAATGTATTTTGAATAACGTGAAATTATTTTATATCATCAGTTGAAGATAATACTTTGTACAAGAACAGTAATTAACTTTAAATTATACAGAGCCTCTACTGAATAATAATTGTACATGCTTTAGTTTTAGTAAGAAGTTTTGACCAGATTATTTATATAGTAGTCAATAGTAGTAGTAAACTATAATTTTGAATGTATATTGGTATTGTATCAAAAATCAATTACAGTCTAAAATATTGATCTTCGGATTCAATATTTATGGTTTATCAACACCATAGTTGTCAAATGGTCTGCATTTACTCAGCTTGATTTCTATAAGGTCGTTGACGCATATACGTATGGAAAAAAATACGAGGAAAAAATTTATATCGGATACTCCACTATCTCAGATTCTTAGCTTAAATACCATATTTAAGCGTTTTAATAATGTTGTTCTTTGTCTGTCATAAAATTTCTTTGTTACTAATTAGCAAAAACGTAAAAAATGAACTCAGAATCTAACTATAAAACTATATTTTAAAGTCTTATATTGCATATATACATATAGCTTTGTTTACTAACAGATAACTAAAGGTTTCCTTTAAATTCCACAGACAGGTTATGTATATTACTAGCCTAAAATGTTTAAAAATTCAGTAGGTTGCAAAATACTAAATGGTTAAGGATATGAACGACCCATTATTGATGTAAGATTACTAAATTAACGATAAACTATCAACACAGCAAAACATAATTTGATTTGATTCACTGAATTTTCGTATAACAACCAATGTTGTTTTACAAATATGAGTAGCTATAATGTTTTCAGTTTTGAAAGAAATTAATTCAGCTATTCAATACCGAAAACCCAAGGATTTTAAAATGTCACTTCAATTTCAAACGATGATCTCAAGTCTTGAATCCTCCGAACTATAATATTTCATCATGTGTTTATTTTTTTTTACAAAAGAACGACTACCTCTAAATACACTTCAATTTAGTCAAAAGTCAAATGTCGAACAATATATAATCTCTTAAAGTTAATTCAGCAATTGATTAAAACCTTCATATTTAAATACATTTCAGACTATAATCAATTGAAGACCAATGTATACACGAATTATATTTAGAATAGATAATAAAACTTCACCAATGAATTCTTTGACAAAGAAAGAACAATTAGATTTATGTAAAGGAAATAATGTCACAAATGTGTTACGTACCGACAAGAATAATGAATGATAACTTTTGGAATCTGTTGATGGACCAATACTAACGTATGTTTCTATTGTATAATTCTTAAGTAACTAAACTATGCATATTCATATTCCTCTTATTATAAGATTTATTTTGACCCATAAACTATTATTATACCTTTTACCATTCTTGAGTTATAGCCAATATATTAATTAATACCTCCCTCATTCACAGCCACATCTGGCTAAATCTTGTAAAGATGTTGTTTCATAATTTATTGGTACGTTGTGGTCTGTTTGATTGAGATATAAACAGAGTATGTTTACAATACAATGATTCATATTGCAGAAGCTGAGACTAGTGTTCTGGACTTAACTGGCTGAGCTAGGCGGAAAGCAGGACCAATTAGGACTCTAGAATGATTGCATGTGTTTTACGTATCCTTGGTCCGATCGATAATTCACTGCCCTCTAATCAGTGGTCACAAGTTATAACAAAACGAAATCAACAATGTTTAGTGTCTTTCATTCAACTTTACGGGATAAGATTTACTTTTTACAAAAAAGACTGATAAATACAAAATTTCAATAGTTGAAATCATGAGTCCATTGAAGCTAGACCACCATGGAAAACCTGGAAGCATTAGACAGCCATTTTATTTTAGTATGAAACTCTTCAACATGATAGTCTAGCTTCAATTGACTCATGATTTCAACTATTGAAATTTCTAAAATCTCTACAAAACCCCTTCTGAAAATACAAAATTGTTTATGACATTTTCTTTAATAAAGTAAAAATGAAATCATAAACAAAACATATTGGGTTAATTGAATTTAAACAACTTTTAAAATGTTTATTTGATCTCGATTGAAAAACAATCCATTATGAATAACACACAAAATAAGTTCGTGTAAAATAAAGAAAAAATAATAATAATAAAGCTGCTTGACATTGATTGAGAAATTAATCTAAGTCTATCTTTAATATGATTGATAAAGTTATCTACATTTACAAACATACTATCTTACACAGATAATGTTATGTAATTCAATTTACTAAAGTTCAATGAAATAAGCTGGAAACGAATGAATTTAATGACCGTAATATATATATATATATATATATATATATATATATATATATATATATATATATATATATATATATATATATATATATATATATATATATATATATATATATATATATATATGTTCAGACAATTATAGATGTTTCGCAAAGTACAGATATTACTTTTTTCTTTCTACTGAATTCATATCAATGTTATACCAATAATGCATTTTCTCATAACTTTTGCTTTTATTCTATAAGTACATATTTCTATATTCTATGTAGTATGAAGTTCAATAAAGAAATAAACTAGGGAAAATCAATTCATTTCCTTATGTTTACCTTAATACTAAGTAATCAATAAATGAATAGACAAATAACTGAAGTATTTTTGTATGGACAAAATATATTTTTATAATCATTATGATTATACAAATGAAGATGATGTATACAGGGCAATGGTTGTTTCCATGGCACTATTTTGAATAAATGCATGATTTATCTCATTAACAATGATTTTATTATGGCTAACTACCTTAAAATAATTTTTAAAAAAACCTTTAAAGATAGTATGGAAAATATTATCAGCAGGTGCATTGTGTAGTAGTTATGATTCTAGATTTGAATACAAATTTGTCAAACTGCATAACTTTGCTAAGTATCGTAGAAAAAATATATATCGAAATGAGACTGTTTTTAATAAACGTCATCTTAAGTCACTCAGCAAAACTATGAAGCTTGTTTGTCGAGATATTTTGAACAATGTCAGTTCACTACCTTGTACACATTGATTGACAATATTTATTTGATAAACATAAATAAACATTCAATTAATCACGGAACGTTTATATATATATTGACGCTTTTGACAATTTAACTAGAAAATTTATAGTCTCGAGAATACAGTTCTTAAACGTCCGTTGATTAGTTGAAAGTAAAACAATATGTAAAATAATATGTTTCAATGAAAAAGATATACGTGAATGACTACAATTAGATCAATGGCGTATATCTTTAATGTAATGTTTATTTCCATAAATTACAGTATGAAGCTTTGAGTCATCAAGTCCACTGTTTTTGAAATGTGTCATTTACTCCCTAATATTATTGTGTGACAGTCAGTTTACATCTTAACTCAAAGACTATAACTGAGACATACACACTTATTGTATGAAATCTTCATAGTGTCACTGCAGTAAACTAATATATCTCAGAATAGATTAAGGCGGTATATTACAACGGTATTTTTCAAAAGTAAGAGCAAAGAAGGATATATATTGATGTTTTATCCTTTTTTAACAAAGGATAAAAACAATATAACTTCCAAAACTGAAAATGCAATATTTCACTTTGTTCGAAATTCTAAATAAATTTCATGATTTGCTTGTTTTCAAGAACACATTACGTCAATATATCAAAATAATCATCATGATTAAACATTTGATTACCATTAGCGTTTTTGGATAAAGGGTGAAGGAACACAAACTGTGCTTAAAGCACATTCCTAAATCCTCAATTGATGTAAAAAAGCTTGAGAACAGATCAACGATAGCATTACACTCGATTGAATCGGGTGATACAGTTGATTTCAATGGCACGAGAATCATTCTAAAAGGATTTAATTCTTACAAAGAACGACTAACAACCGAAGCCCTACATATATGGGCTAATTCAAACAATATTAATATGAGAGATGGAATACAACTAGCTGTCCCACGGCAACTAACAATTAATAAGTAAACCTGATCTCCTTTTTGCCATTTGATATATTTATGACATAGTAACTAATTTGATTACCATTGTATACATATATATAGGCTGAAACATACTCAATCAACTTTATTACAACCCATAGTAAAAGTTTACTAGGTCATACAAAGAGTATATAGCAGATTTACTACACTGAACTCATTTGCACTATTTACATCCACACTTCTATATTACTTTACACAACGCTTGGGTTAGTAATGAGCGCCCATAATAAAACAACCATAATTTTAGAATAAAATGAATATCTTTTAATACAGAGTTTATAACTAGCCAATAAATAGAAATACAGTCAAATTAATATGAGCCTATAAAAACGTGCTTCATTTAAATGATTACTAAAAAATAAAACCAAATTAAAAACTAGTTTTTGATTGAAATCATGGGTCAATTGAAGCTAGACCACCATGGAAAACCTTGAAGCACTGCACGGCAGTTTCGTCCCAGTATGGGACTCCTCTGCAGTGCGCATCCACGATCCCGCACCCCGCGAGATTCGAACCCAGGACCTATCAGTCTCACATCAGGAGCTTAACTAATTAGATCATTCAGCCGGCATCCAGTGGTCTTAATGCCTGACCTCAACTATTCCATGAGGTAGACACCTGTTTCTACCCTACACGGATTAGCTCCACTGGTCACGGCTCCCATGGTGGTCTAGCTTCAACTTGTTCATGATTTCAATCAAAAACTTAACAATCTACACAACACCTAAACTGATAAAAGCTAGTTGTTGTTAGATTGAAGCGAAACCGAAATTTTTTTTAATATTTGTCAGTTTTAGGTGTTCTGTTCTTTTTTTTCAAATTTTCTTCATTATATAACATAAAGAATATTGTTTACTTGATGGAACGGTATGTAAGAGTGAAATTATGTTTTTTTTTAACCGAATTAGATTTCTGTTTCATATTAAATCGGTATCTAATTCAATATGATATTTGCTCATGATATTTCCAATGACATTTATTCAATACAAAATGCTTTATTGTGAACATCATTCAGTATGATATGTAGCATGCATTTTTCAATGTATTTCCATGTTATTCAACTATCAAGTACCTATAAATGATGTTGTTTTTAGTTAAAGGTATCGTGTTTTTGAAGATTCGATATAATGTACGTTTGTTACCATTTTGTATATTCTTTCTTTAGATTGTTCAAAAATGAATTAGTTCCTCTGTTGGAATTATTTAATTTTCTTCAGTTTGTAACACCACTGACTATGGAACATTTAAAAATACTAATGTTTGTATAACGTTTTTTATACATTAATCTCTGTTAAAACCATTTAAACTGGTCATAATTATTATTTTGTTTACCCGAAAGACTGAAAATCATTTCTTCAGTTATTAATAATGAAATCATAATAATAGTATGTGACAATAGTTATAAGATGTTACATACACTTGAACAAAAATGGAAAAAAGCTAGCTACTGTTTCGCTTAACATAAGAGTGAAACAATTACACTTATATTATGATTGTAATATTTTGTGAGATATGTCTATTATCAGAAAGAGGGTTTTGTGGATATTATAGTAATTTAATAGTTGAGTTAATGAGTCAGTTGAAGCTAGACCACCATGAAAAACCTAGAAGCACTGGACGGCCGTTTCGTCATAGTGTAGAAATTTTCAGCAGTGTCCATCTGTCTATTAATTTAGAAATAACCTCTTCTAATAACTTCAGTCCATCAAGAATTCTATGTAGACGACTTAAGAAAAAACAATTTTATTGCAACACGTTTATTTTCTCGTAAAGCTTCTTAAATGTCGTATAAAGGTAGACAACTTTAGATCTTACTACAAGTATGCATTCGTCATTCACTAATTCTTACTGTTAGTAATTAATTTTCAAACATCTTATTACATGACTAATCTGAATTTTGTGTCCGTATTAGATACACCTGATTTTACTACATTCAATTAAATAATTTTTGGAATGAAACATGAATACAATTATTGTACAAAACAATGTACATATTTTATTGGGTTATTTTTTCAAAATATCCCCCTGGGGTAAACATATGTCCTTGTATAAAGAACGTGAAAATTGTATATTTCACTAATAAAAAGTTAACTATTTAATTGATTTAAACAAATAAATATATCGTATTATGTTGAGATAATTTAAATCAACTAACTTAATTTCTATTTACTGATTTCTTGTGACAAAAGTATGTGATAGATATATTTTTTGAGTGGTTTTCTATTTGATAAACATCATCAAACCTAAATATATAATCGAATAAATTACGAGATGTATCGCGATCTCAGTGTACAATGGTTTGATCAACATTTGACAGAATCATTTAACAACTAAGTTTAGTTACATAATGCGATACCAGATAAATTAAATTGGAAAATAACAATACTAACAACCGAGTATCATGAAAAATCATTTTTTTTTATTAAGAAACAGATCAATACACTAACAATAGTAACATCTTCATTAAATGAATTGCATGAATCTATAAATGACTAGAGGTAACAAATTGTGATTGAATAATTTAGTTTAATTAAAAGTCATTGAGAAGGAAAATTAATTCATAGCCAACATTCATCTCTGCTAAAAATGTTCGTGACTAACTGATAATATCGAAACAATCTGCACAGGATGCACATATGCAAAAAAAAACATCAATTGTAGTCGTAAACACTAATGAGAAGATTCAAATAGTCAATAAACATGAATTAAAATTTTAAACTACTTTTTATAAGTTCGTACCTGAGATTGTAATAGGAATATAAAATATTTGATTAAGATCAGTATTGAAACTGTTTACTGTTAAGGAGTTCAATAGGCGATACTACTCATTTTTATACTGAAAATATAGCAAGACTAAAACAACATCTAGAACAAAATTCTCACCAGCAAATGTACAAACTCGTACCTATTAATATGATTTTATAATTTGTATCAGAACAATACAATTGATTAACGATATTTACATAACTATAATTGTAATGATTTCAGTAATGTAAACAGGATATTTACCAATAAACTAATCGTAGTTTTAAGTTACATAGTTTACAAAAAAAGCATCATATACATTTACCTTTGACTTGTTGACAAAGATTTATTAATTAATAACCATGTTTCCATATTTTTTTTTCTAAAATTCTATAAATTTAACTCGTTAGTTTTAAGGTATTTGCTAGTAACTATGTTAGACACTGCCCACAAATGCCCTGGTACGGCCGAGATTGGAGAGAGTCCGCTCTCCCTCTCAAAATACTCTCACATGACCACGCGTATCTAGCCCCTACCAGGAAAGTCCTACTCACTGCCTTCTCGTAGTGGAGTTTTTGTTTTCTAAATTAAGAGAACGAAAAGTGAATGTCCTGTGCTTTAACCGGGTTGGTGGACATGGAGAGTCCACCTAGGGGAGTTGGATAACCGTGAATTCAAACCAACGGTGCACATGGGCTCCAGGATCCTGATGGAATAAATGGCGTGTGAACCAATCGTTGGTCACCAGCTACCATGGGACCGCATCTCCTGACGTTGCTCCACTGCCTTGTGGATCAGACCTTTAGACCGAAGGCTCTGGGTGTGGCCCTACCACCTACCACCTGCTTCAGTTTGAGCACCCGAGTAGTATCACAGCACTCACACAAATCGAATGAGATTTGTATGGTGCATATGTATCTGATGCCTCCATATATCTGTATTATGTGTTCAAATAAATGAATCAATGTTAGATACTATTAGGTTGCTTCAAAGTTAAACTATCATGTTCAGTTTAACATAAAATTTTCACAAGTTTACTGCTTTTCACCCTTGTCAATTAAACACTGTATTTTGTTTTATGATTAGTCTAATCTTTACTTGTTTACAATAAAAAAACAATCAATTTTAATTGGAACCGATTGATCATATTTAACCTATTCAAATTTCAAATCTGTTTATATGGATATTATTATTCTTAGTTTAATCATTGATAAATAAAACAACAACAAAATTTCCCAAGTTATTTAAATAAATTAACCAATTAATTTGTCTCATATTTCTACTTTACTCTTTTGTTTTAATTTTCTAATTTCATTTTGTTTTGTTTAAATTCAATAATAATAATAATAATAATAATAATAATAATAATGAAAATATAAAATTATTATGAAATGAACCAATCAAAACAAAATAATAATATAAATAAACAAACAATAAAACTGCTATTAATTGGAAATAATAAATATATAATAAATAATTTATAAATAAATAAATAAATAAATGGAATAGAACAGATTGTCAATTATAGATTTACCTCAAACTACTTATATGAACAGTATTTTTTTCACTGATTGAAATCATGAGTCAATTGAAGCTAGACTACCATGGAAGACCATGAAATCACTGAACGGCTGTTTCGTCCTAGTATGGAACTCCTCAGCATCCATGATCCTGCACCCCGCGAATTTCGAACCTAGGACCTATCAGTATCGCCCCAGGCGCTCAACCAACTGTAGATTCAAATAAGATCACAGGATAGACAGATATCTTCCTCCATTGAGAAACATTTGATTGAGACTAGTCATATGATTGACATCAAGTCAGCATCCATAGTGTTATACAAAACCTTCAAGGATGTAAACTAAGGTTTATTGAAGCTTTAGTTATACGCGAATTGAAACCCACTTTTATGTGTTCAAAAACAACTTGTTCTTACGCTTAACCTACCTTCGTAATACTGATTTATTAACCAGAGTGGTAATTACATTGTTTTTGTATACTTTATTATATTTTTTCCTTTTTTACGGTTTACCTTTAACCTGTCTAGTTGACCTTTTAACTTTCATATAGAAATGTCTTAACAAGCATATGTGTGATCAGATTGTTCGAAATGCATTGCGCAAATATTTCACATCATTCTGATAAATTTAGTCTTTTCATTGGATTATCAAAATTTATCTAAGGGATTAATTGTTTTAAAAATAGAAGATTACCATCAGAGTAGAAATGTAACGATACTGCGTTATTTTACTCAAAGAAGTTATAGGATAGTAAAAAATGAATACAACATAATGGTATTTCATTTTTATTAAAGCCTTGTAAACAATTTACAGAGTTAATTGTCACATAAATCACCTATTGTATTTTACTAAACTTAAGGGTTTTCAGCATATTTTGATCACCATGTGAAGTTACTTAGTCGATGTTTAAAGTTACATATAAGCTTTTCAATTATTGAATAATAAAGCAATAACAAAAGCTGACTTTTAATAAATAATCGTGTAATGCGGTTATTAAACAGCATACATCGCCTAATATTATCCACAAATGTACAAATAAAGTGACATACTAATTACAATGCAGTTGCCTACACAAATGAATATGAAAAATGAGATTATATTTTCATAGATGAAGTTTTCATTAATTAATATTAAGTGGTAATTATGAGCAGATTCTGAATTTGTGAGATAATTTATGAGTGTCAGAATATTAAAATAAATTACAAGACATTGAGCTGAATTATCTAGTCAGATGACCAACTGTATGAAAATATTACTTATATTGACTGAAAGTTAGATATTTTCGTATTCTCAAACATTATGCATAAACAATAAGAATATCGTGATTTACTTCCTCTCAGAAATTGAAATCAAAGGGTGATTCATATCCAAATTAAAACATAGTTTGCTCTTATAAGGAAAATATAAAAAATCAATATATAATCTAATCTAAATGAAGACTTTTGAATTTTAACCTCTAGACCACTGAGTCGGCATCCAACAATGTTAATGTCCAACTTGCGCAAACTTTCATCCATTGTTCGAGGTAGATAACTGTCTCATATCTGACAAGGATTGGACTCCATTGATCACGGCTTCTCACCAGAACTCCAGTAGTTCACCTTGAAGCTAGACATTTGTGAGCACATGATTGATAGCGGTGTGGGAAATTGTGAAAATTGTACTATTTTTACTGTTGAGTCAAGCGTGTGCGATCGTGGGTGAACTCTGCTAAGGATTTCAGTACTAGAACGAATCGATCCTCTAGCGCTTTCATGTTTTCAGTGGTGGCGTAGATTGAATCGACTCAATAATTCAACTGTGAAAATACTACGATTTCCATGAATCCACGGACTTATTATAAGCATTTTTTTATTCCTAACATGTACGTGAATAAACTGTACAACTGCAGTTTATTATTATGTAAGTATGCAAATAACTCATGAAATTCACAAGGATTAGATGATTAAAGAAAGCGTAGAACTTTGTGTTATTCTCTGAGTTGAATTTCGTTAAAAATAATTGTTTTTTTAAAAACCATTTTCTTTGTCATTACAGTAATTAAAGTACAAACAAGCAAATTAATTATATGGTTTGTTTAATTGTCAAGGTGATTTACATCTATACATTATTCTCTCTTATTTTTTATCTTTTATTACTATAGAAATTATTTTATTGATTCAAACAAAACATTATGATGTCATGTTTTTGAATTCATTTCCCCTATTTTGTACATAACGAAATCACTAAGTCTTTTATCATTGTTCTATTCGATTTATCATTCATATAAAGGCTGAAAACCGTTACTTATTTTATAATTGATAATAAAAGGGGCTTACAAACCAAATTAGCATACATGAATACTTGTAAACTAATATTTTTATTTGAATAAATCAAATACTTTTATCTTTTAAAAGGGTACTCTTTTTATAATTTTATTTTTGATGAAATTAACAATATCGATCTAAGTTACTTTGGCGTTATGTAGATGATGAGATCGGATCTCTTCAGATTATTGAATAATACACTTATTATATAAAAATCATTTTAAAAAAATTCTACATCACGTTTTGGTTATGATAAGGAAACCATTGAAAACATAGAGCACAGATAGGGTTTATTGTTGTAGAAGAAGATACTATAATAGTCACTAATTATAATCTTCTCTACAATCCAAGTATGATTTTCAGAGCATTACTTAAGTGACCAAGTCGTAAATAACTGACTTGAGATGTTTTTATTTCCCAAATTCCATGATGTACAAACATTGATATCAGTAATATGTCTAATTCTCACTGATCGTATCTTTTAGCTACAACATAAGAATTATTAGATGAATATTTTCAAATTTAAATATTTTTCTGAAGACTAAAATAGAATAAGTTGAAGCAGCCAATTTATCAGGATGTAACAGGATGTAACAGCACCCCATGACTATGTGTTCAATTTCCAACAGAATGTTAATTGTTTATATTCGAGAAGTTTTAAGTAAATTTAGTCCACACTGCAAATTTAATTAACTTAATTAAACTAATTATTCTTAGTAAACATCCAGTGCTAATAGTACTGTTTTTTATAGAATCAAAATACGTTCTAATGACAAATCGTTAAAATAAGCCTATCATTTTTATGGCAATACATTTACCATCTGGCGCAAATAGTAAACACTACAAAACTCTCAATAGCCTAGTTAACCGGATTTTCTTAAACTTGATCACATAGGATTTCAAATGATATACTGAACTGTTATTGTGTGATGTATGGAGAAATCTATGTAACCAACACGCTTGTGTTAGATTAGTTAACAGTGAAAGTACCGAGACTGTTGAACTACTAAAATATATCTGTTTATCTAGTCTGTTTTTTTTCAAGTTCATAAATCTCGATAAACTGATATACTTTTATCATCATGAGATTAGTTTTCCGCTTCTGAAAAGTGAAAAATTTCATACTCCTTATGAACATTATTAAAGTTATCATATCGTTTGATAATGATTTCAATCATAAGATCTGTGCCGAAATACCGACCGATTATTTTTTCACATATTTTCCTTGACTCAACCTCTTTTTCTCTCTAAACTTTATTTATATTATTTCGATATTAATGAATTATATTAGTTTAATAATGATAAATATGTTATCCGTTTTATTTTTAAATCCCAGCCTACATAAATAAACAATTGAGAATGTTATTAATTTTGCTTATGAATTCAATTGTCATATAGTTTGTACAACAACTGTTGTCTAATTTATTTTCATAAAGTCACATTTGAATTGTCTTTAGAATAATAACATATTGGGTTGTTATAAGCCTGGGAATCTAAAAAAAAGCAGGGAACTAATTTCATGATGATAAAAGTATATCAGTTTATCGAGATTCATGAACTTGAAAAAAAACAGACTAGATAAACAGATATATTTTAGTAGTACAACAGTCTCGGTACTTTCACTGTTAACTAATCTAACACAAGCGTGTTGGTTACATAGATTTCTCCATACATCACACAATAACAGTTCAGTATATCATTTGAAATCCTATGTGATCAAGTTTAAGAAAATCCGGTTAACTAGGCTATTGAGAGATTTGTAGTGTTTACTATTTGCGCCAGATGGTAAATGTATTGCGATAAAAATGTATGTGTAACCATTAGACTATGAAATGAAATAAAATAAAATAAACTTAAGGCTATTAAGGAACAACTTGGAAATTTCTCACAATTACAAACATTTCTGTTAATGAAATCATTCATCTTGCTGAGAGGTGGCGTCTGGTGGAGTGTTCTGGCGGGGCGACGTTGGCTGTAGCGGGTGATGTCAACGGAGAGGAGCGGTGGGACGCGCGGCTGCTGGGCGGACATCGGATGTAAATGGCTCAGCAGGCCGGTGGAGTGTGGGTGTCAAGCGTCCCAGGTGCCGGGTGGATGTCGGTTGTTGTTGCCCCGGCAGGTCGACGGAGCTATGGAAGTCAGCGCGCCGCAGACTCGACACTTTGATGGAGAGCGTGGCACAGACTGCAGAGACGGAGAATGTTGCACGGCGAGCATGAACCACCGCAAGAACGACTGCTTTAAAGGGGGGACGAGTGTGATGTGAGCTACTTATATTCATATAAGTAGTATGTAACGTGCGTTAAAAGAACGTAATGTCTGGGCAGCGGAAGATGGCGAAGATCAAGAAAATAGAGCGAGAACACAATGGAATTTGTAAGAAAATGCATGAACAATGAAATGGGAGACAATGGATTGGTGTTTGCAACAGAAACAGTCCAGTTTGGTTTGATGCATGAATATTTTGCAAATTGATTATGTGGTATTCAGATTTTGTTGAGATAGACTGTAATTGTGGTGCTACATACATCCGTTTGTCTCCACTCATGTTCTTGTTCACTACATTTAGTCATCTTACTAATAAGATGACTAAGTAGAGTAGTTAGTCAACATAATTAAGTTCTTAATATACTATTTATCCTCATGGAAAGAATTGATATATTTCATATTAGACTTTCTTATTATCACAATAACAGATATGAAATCAAAATGAAAAGAATAAACAATGAATTTGAAAGTAAAGTTGGATAATGGTTAGCAATAGATTAAAAAGGGATTGATTACATTGTATTTTAAACTAGTAAATTAGATATATTTTCATTCTAATGTTAATGTTAACCCTGCGAATGGTGACCTGTAACCTTAAAACTGGATTTGCTGAACACATTGAATTTATAAGCTTAATTTCTTTTTCTCAGTAAATCATTCATCATAATTTATACAAATTTTAATGTAACATTTAATTGTTGAAAGATAAAAGGAATAGTAAACAATGTCGAAATTCAGTTCATTCATACTACAGATATAGTTCTATGTAGAATTGATTGGTTCGATTTTTATGTAATATATAATCAGATGATTGACACCTATTTGTTCACATGTTATACTTAAGCTTGAAATCTTTTTTATATAATTAGTGAGGTTGAAGTTAAGCAAAAAAAGGCCACTGTTAAACTGTAAAATATATTCAACATATGAATGTTTTCAAAATACACACTGATATATATATATATGTATATCACATGGACAACTCTACCTTTAGCTCTCCTAGAGTAAGTATCACGTGGACATTCTATAAGTGTGTGAATGAAATCATTTCAAAGACTATAGTTATATCAACAATATGTTTGTGAAGTTTTCGAACTAATAATCACCCCTTAGTTTACACTGAAAAATTAAAGTGGCTACAAACATATAGTGTTTACACAAAAAGGATGTTTTTAAAGGCATTTATACATCTTTTGGTTGATTGTATTTTCAGCCATTCTTGTTGTATCACTGTGAAGATTAATACAAGGTTTTGAATTAAAGTCTGGTCTTTCGAAATTTATGATTACCAGAATCTATGCTTTGTTCTTTTAAGGACTCATCATTTATTTGTATCCTGTACGCACAATCTGAATGTAAACAGTAAGAAAATGAAAATCCTCAACGTATAATGATATACAATTCTATATTCTCTGATATTTAGTGTTCTTATAAGAATGATTTAAATATAAATGAATAACTCTTTCGTTAACAGTTACATGAAATCAGAATTACTTATTAGTTTAATGTATTTAAATGTATATAGAAATTAGTGGTAAATTGTTCTCTCATTCATTGATATCTATTAGCGACCAAATTCATTTTACTGAAATGTATAGTTAGTCGACATTAATAGTAACTAACTCATATTGTTTAAACACTTGAATATCACTACTACTTAAATAATGTTAATATCAATCAATTATCATCTAAGTATAATGTAATGTTTATTCGAAACACTGTTTGTGTATTTTCACTTTGTATTAAATTTGACATAAATTTGTTATTTGACAGAATTAATTATTCTTACTCCCCCCTTGATGAGTATACTCTTAGCACTAAATTTGGAGACATGTATTGAATAACACCAGTTCATATATAAATATCAATATATGTTGACATGATTATAATGGGAACAACATAATTAATTTCTGTAATAGTGTTGAAATAATTTTATTCACATTAGATAGTGGCTGTTGTTGATGACATTTCATGGTTAAAATGTTATTTTATAAGAGTTTCCTGTTATTTGACTTAAGAACACGATTGAATCTTTTATTCAATTTAAAGTTACGTTATGAAAAGTTCAAATAAATATTTTACATATGATATCTATTAAAAATGAAGACAAAATTAAGATGGTGGTTAGAGGTATTCAACAGGAAACCCTGGACTTAGGTTTCGCTCTATTTGGTCAATAGAATTTTATCTGAACTGAGAACTTGACACACATGACATTAATCATCACACAATGATCAATGTGAATACATTCAGCAGATATATGCTCATATATATACGAAATAGGATTTTTGATGGAAACAACAGTATACAGCTACGCAGACCGTAGCAATTCTCTGTGCCTTATTTTTGTTAAATTATCAGCGTTCAAAAACCTTTCGCTTCAGACAATAATGCTTTATCCGCTGATTGAAATTCGTTGATTTTGTTTCCTGGAGTGAACATCAACACTTGAATTCAACTACAATCAGCTAATGCGTCATACATCGAAGAAAAAGTGTGCATTATATTTCAACCCGAGCCGCTATCCAAATGGTGATTCTAGTCATAAAAAATTAGAAAATATAGACGGTTACGACTCAGTTTCTACTTTTATCATGCTTAAATCAAATACTTAGAAAATAGCTCATATTTCATTTTATCCTGTTTGTTTGAATCTTTCTATTAATGTTTAGGACTGCAACTCATTGGTCTCATATGGGCGAATGTGCGTCCTGTACGGATTGCCTTAATATCGCCTTAGGTCACAAGTATTATAACCGAAAATAAATGATGGCTAGCAGTGGAATCCAGGACGCGCGCATCGTCCTATTTGAATTCGGTCAATTATAGACC
The DNA here is from genome assembly GCA_944470205.2 of Schistosoma margrebowiei. Classification (NCBI taxonomy): domain Eukaryota; kingdom Metazoa; phylum Platyhelminthes; class Trematoda; order Strigeidida; family Schistosomatidae; genus Schistosoma; species Schistosoma margrebowiei. The sequence continues at coordinate 46,554,426 of OX104028.1, forward strand.
CAAACATCAATGGGAAAATTCAAATAAACAATACAAAATGAATTTACACTTCACCCAATTACACAGGCTAGTCGTTATCGGGACTCGGGCGCTTGAAGCGAACAGTACTGGGTTCAAGTCTCAGAGTGAATACCAACATTAAGATGCAAGCACATGTGGCTGGGGAGTCCCAAATAGAACGAAGGGCGCGTCTTGGATTCGATTGCTATTCACCACCCATATTTGACTATAACTTATATTTATTTACATACGCATAAATGTTTCTATTAGTTTAGAAAAACACAAGTTATCAGTCACTTATCTTTCAGATTACAGTCTATATTGATCGATTTACTATCATAAATTTATGTATGTACATATTTTAATAACTCACCTTTGTGTTTTTTTTCATTCATGCAGACTAAAAATATGAATATGTTGTGCACGCCCTCATAGTTTATCTATATCATAAATAGATCGGATAATTATTTTCCCTTTATACTATTCTATGAAAAATGAAGTAAAAATTATCGTAGAATTTAGTGATAAATTCTTTTCACAGTTGGACAAAATGAGTAAAATCGCCTTTAGTCTTTAAAAAAATAATCCTTTATAATGATTCAAATTTAGTTGTATTAATTATAATGAAATTTATGAATAGTTGGCAATTAAAAATTTAATAGTTGAATTCATAAGTAAATTAAAGCTAGACCACCATGGAAAACGTGGAATGATTGGACGGCCGTTTCATCCTAGTATGGGACTCCTCAGTAGTGCGCATCTACGATCGCGCTCACATGACTCGAACCGAGGACCTATAGGTCACGTGTACGAACGCCTAACCTCTAGATGCGTGTTTCGTCCTATTCAGAACTCGTCAGCTAGATGTACCTGTATCTCAGAGTTAATGTTCACTCTGGGACTCAAACCCAGAACCGTTCGCTTGTGAATTAAAACAGTATCAATGCAATACGCACAGTATGCACATATGCCAATATGTGACTGATCAATCGCAGTTTTAAACATCAATGGGAAGATTTAAGTAAACAATAGCAAATGAATTTAATCAATATAATGTTATCATAAAAGTCATTCATATTAAAAGTCTATTAAGCATCCATTCATTAGTTTGATCTGCCTACATATACTTTAGCTTGTATCATTATAGTGAATATTTGTTAAAATTTTCGTTCACTATTTTCCTATCTTTACATGCTTATCAATTAGTCTGTTTATTTACAGATAACTCTTATTTAAATGAATCAATTCAGATCAAAATCTAATCACTGTTTTATTTTTAATTTAAATTCTCAAAGAAATTGATATGTCTATGAAAGAAATTAATGAAATTTAATTCCTGCTCTTGTACATACATTTAAGGACAGTGACATTGCATCAATAAACAATAATTCGTAAACATTCGAAACTAATTTTATCAGTGGAAAAACAATGAATTGAAAAATGTTATTAATATTGATATACCTACCTATAAAATACGTAAATCAGTTGGTGAAGTAACCTAAGTAACATTTTATTAGGATAAGATTCAATATGTGATACACGCTTAGAAAACTGATAATAATATAGTTTGAACAAAACGTGTAGCTGGATGATACATTTTAAATTAACACCATGTATAATCAGTGGTATTTCTCACAGTTTACTTAAATCAGGACAAATTCAGTATCTTTTAATAAGCAAACAGAATTAATGTAAACTTATAAGTAAGTTTACTGCAATTAGGCATACTTTGTAATTCTTGTAAGTAAATGTAAATGTACCTTAACCAAGACACGTCTTCTATAGAATTATTACACTTTTTAAACTATATCAAACAACAGATTGTTCATAACAATTAAACAAATTGTAAGTCATAAAAATAGATGATCCTAGGGTAGTTAAACTTTCTAGATAGAAATTATTTGTTTCCATAATTTTAATCATAGTTTTTTCCTAAATATTTTGATTCAAAACTAGACACAGAAAGTGTTAATCACGCACTTTCCCTATCAGCTTTTAAGACAACATCAATAATCATGATACACAATGTTTAAATTACTTCAAATTTAGAACTTAAAGTTAAATATTCATTTGTTATGATCAAAAATAGAATATAGAATGCGTTTGTTATAATGACGATATTAACACTCCTAGGGTCCTGTTTTTTTAATTTAACAACGTAGTTACTAGTTTATACTAGTTAAGCATTTTAAAACCATTTATTTTCAAACTGATTTAAAGCAATCGAGGCCTCAAACAACTATAGATCGTTATCATTCATCAACAATAACAGTGGTATATACCAAAATGGAAAAGAAGTGGATGTGGAAGAAGTGTAATAAACTTATATTTATGATTAGGTAAAAATGGATTTTGGATTGTTGCCGTTGTGTAAAGGATTCTACAAATAATCATGCTTGTATTTAACAGCATTGTGTAAAATTAAATATATTACTGTCGCATCCACAGTTTATGTGGAAACTCAACTAGTTTCTATTAATTTGATACTTTTTAATAACAGTTTAGCATACAATTTAACAGATATTGTTATGCATGATAATTCATGTATGATCATTATTATTAGATAGGTCACTTTCTGAGACTTAACTGATATCTGACGACTCATCTCAGTAACAATTTTATCAACTTCACCGAACGTAAGAAGTATGGTTGAAATGAAATGAAATTGTATTCTAATTTGCCTAACAAGTCACCTATCTCTAAATCTCTACAATAGAATCATTGAAATCTTACTTTGTCATAAAATAAAACTTTTGGCTGAAAGCTATTTTCCAAAACTTTCCCATGTTTTTTGTTGTTGTTGTTGTTTTTCATTTTGTTACTCATTTAAAAGTAAACATCATTTTTTATAATTACTGAGAATTGAATAATTCTCAGATGAATACATTTCTACTTTATATTCCATTAGATTTCAAATTAAATTGTTTACTTCTCTAACTTAAATCAACCATTACATTAATAAGTTTATAATTTTAAAAGCTTACAATGTTATAGAAGCGTTCTATTCAAATGTAAATATACATAACATCATCCATTAAATTTAAAATAAATTAGATTTTAAACCTTTTTTTTCTCCTAATGAGAGAATAAAGTTGATTACATAAATATATAGGCGTAAAAGATTTCGATTATATAGAGATATAGTATGTATAGCATGTAGGTTCATGATTTTAGGTAAATTGTATCAAAGTGAAAATAAGTGGAAAGAAAATAATCCATCTATCAATATTCATTTAAATATTTATTATTGAATTAGACTAAATAATGAAAGAAAAATAAAATTTATTTTTCACTTATCAAACATTACAAAGAAAACAGCAAAGATGGATAGCGGCAAGTAGTGGAATCTAAAATGCGCGTTTCGTCCCATTTCGGACTCGTCAGTTGAATGTATCTGCATCTCAGAGTTGATGTTTACTTGGAGACTCGAACCCAGTACTGTTCGCTTCAAATGTCAATTTTAAAAATTCGAATGAATTTAAGTTTAGGTACATTCGAAACACTAAATAAGTAACTTGTCAATATGTAAATTATCTTAAAAGTTTAAAGTCTCCCTACATTGTGTTAGATATAATAAAATTCTGTATAATTACCGAATGCTAAATAATAAATTTAAAAAATTACAGCAACCTATTACTGATTATTTTTAAAATACTCACTGAAACATTATGGATAAAGCTTTTGTCAATGTGAGTAACTTGCATGGATCAAACGTTTGGTCCTTAATTTACTAATTTAATTTATAGTTGTTTATATATATACATATATAAAACTCCCAAAACTAGGTAACTGGGAAATCACTGTTTTGCTCCTAATCATCTGCTACTAAGAATAAACGCTAATAAAATGTTACTAAAGTTGATCATTAAAAAATTGTCAAATTTTATTAAACATGTCGACAAAGCCTCTTAGTTTGTTTAAAATTAACTAATTAATCAAGTTTACATAGAAAATATTTTGGCGCGATATTCATTATTCTGATATGAATTCCTAGAATAGTTACAAGTTTGCATTTATATACGTGCATCGATAAATGTTTTTTAGGATTAATAATTTGTAATAAGGACTGTAGAACCAGATGAGGATTTATTTACACAAAAAATTTTGCTTTTGTATATTTGTGTTTTAGTATATACAGTTTACCTCACTGATAAATTTAACTGAATCAGGGATAATGAATCTGATAGAATAACATAACTTCATTGTATTTTGAGGTTTCATATCGGACACTTACAACCTGAATAAAATAATAGAATTCAGTAAAATCAGTGTACATAGTTTAGATTGTATTACCGGAGATATTCTTATGATAAGGGCGACCTGCTTGAGCATTTGGGCTACCTGTTTCTGCTATCTAGATATTTCAACAAGTTATCTATGTTTGTTTTAATGTATCGTTATGTCTATTAATCGCATAACCTATTCTGCTGCTTTTCTGAAAAGTGCACAACCTTTCGTTGTCAAAGTTACAAAAAACTCAATAAGAGAAAATGTAGTTGCTGGCAATATACAACGAAAAGAATACACAATATTCAGATGTTCATTTACTGGACTGTTAATATCTAACTGGCGATCACTCAATATTTATCGCCAGGACCGACCAAGAAGAAAGAAACGGAAACTTGTTAAAATACTTTGCGCTGAAAATTCTATATTGTACCGAAAATGTAATATTGAATAAAGCTAATAATAATAATAATAATAATAATAATAATAATAAAGACCAATCAAATAGACGACAAGTAATGAAAAGAAAACTATAAATGATATTTATATGTTGAATAAATAAGTATTTTAAAATAAATAATAAGGTTATAGAAATAGAAGTGATTAGAGATGAAACATTATGTTATAGATATGTAGTCCTTAAAACATAAATCGAAATGACTAAGTACAAATCAAACAGCATTATAGTCTATCCATTACTTGTCGTCTATTTGATTGGTCTTTATCGATGAGAATGTCTCCTGTAATACAATCTAAATTATGTACACTGATTTTACTGAATTCTATTACTTTATTTAGGTTGTAAGTGTCTGATGAGAAACCTCGAAATATAGTGATGTGACGTTATTCTGTCGCGTACATTATTCTTTGTTTTATCAAATTTTATATGAATTGATACATTAGTACGTTTTTCATTTACTGTCGGCATTACATTGTTTAGAAACAAATAAATTATGAGAAATAGAGTAGCAAATGTGAAATATCGTTTTTCAACTGACTTCCGCTAAAATCAATATGTATTCCTTAACTAAATAATAAAAAGTATTTGGACAAAAGATGAAATAAAGTTGTAGTTTTTCTTTCATTTTCATAAGACGTTTCGTTTTTACGAATGCTATTGTATATAGTATAGGATTAGTATCAGTTATCCTTAATACTTTGATTTATTTCGTCATACCATACACTAGAAGTTCCAGTCATCATTTAATTCTTTAGGTTAGAGTTGCACATGTTACTTTTGTAAAAACGACTTGAGCTACTACAATACCTGAACATAGAAACCAACGCGATTTCTACATTTACACATTTACAGTTTTTTTAAATGCCAGAATACATGAATGAGTAGATCTTATGGTGCAAGTGAGAAGATGACGATAACAGATAATGATTTATTTCATAATGAAAGTAAATCACAATTATATTTGAAATATATTGGTTTATAGATGTTTTACTTTCACTAAGGAACAATCAAATTTTCATGAATTAGGCTAAGTAGACGTTGTACAATTCTTGTGGCTTAAAAAACATTTTTTTTTGTTGTTATCACTGTTTAACATCAAAATTTATGAAAACTTTCTGTTCTATGGTTTTTGACAATCTAATTTGTTACTTATGCAAAAAATCAAAATCAAAACTGAATTCCATAAAAATTCATTTATGAACTGTATTTCATTAAATGTACTTGTCAATTGTAATTAAAAATGCATTCAGTTTGCATCAAATACGGATTTTTGTTTTAAAAAAAGAGAAAATTTAATCTTAAATGCAACCAAATTCACGTCAACATTCATTTTTATTTCTATTCAGTAATTTATTACATAATTATTGACTGTTTTTAAATTTAATTATACTGTTACCAAAGAAACAAGAATTTCGGACGCTGAGATTAATAGAATTAACAGAGGAAATTTTCGCGATCAAAAACTAATGTATATTCCTATATCATTTAACAAATAAATGATGAAAGGAAACTGTAAAATAACGTTTAAAATATTATTGTTAAATTATAGGTTGTGTAAACAATATCTCTATTCCCTTGAGTATATATATATAATATATATATATATATGCAACTTAAGGTTATGTCAATAGGATGTAGAATAAACATTATTGGATTTAGGGATTGCTTCTATAAATCCATTTTTTGAATAACAAACAAACAAGTAAACAAACTGGAACTTCTTCAGATAACTATTTTTTACTAATGAAGTATACAGTTTATTTGGTTAAATTTATCTTAAGTGAGTCAGTTATATAAATAAAATGAAAAAAAAATTATTTTGTGAAAGTATCCATATGAGAAAGTTCAATGGATTTTGAATAACAATACTTATATTGTTAATTGAAGTTGATTTTAATTTCCACTATTTTAATATTTACGCACCTCTGAATGATACAGATGATTCATAATAAGATAAACAATAATGATAATAAAAACAACCAAGTTTAGAACTGACCTTGAGATGTTTATGCTTTGTATTAACCAATTAGAATATAAATCATTAACATGAATAATATAACTCTCCCCCCCCAGTGTTTTATTTACAACATTTGAAAGACTAAAAGTTTGATAAAGATACTCCATGGTATTTGTATTGTATTATGAACAGATTTTGCATAAATGTGTAGACTGGTTAATGGATCGAATAGATAATGTAAACTGACAATGATACAATGATTATATTGAAAATTCATTCAGTCATATATACTGATAACTGAGCCCATTATCAACAACAAGTGAACATGCAGAGTGTTTTCAGAGAACTAACCAAAATTTAAAAAAAAATCCATAACATATTGTATACCATAGTTACTAAATCGTTCACTAGAAAGAGTCAACATTATACTTTTCTTTAAGAAATAGATATTCTCATTTATAATGTGTAACTTCCACTTCATATACTACTTTTTTACTTCGTATAATGAATTCTGTCAAGTGCTCATTACTTTCTAGTCTCAAACATTTCTAAATTACTGATTGTCACTAGTACGAATGTTTTGAGATTGGATACAATGACAAACGTCTTAAACTTCGGTACCATGCTATTGCACAACAACTAAAATCTACTGGTTATCAATTGCAGCCAGTAAAGCTCAAAATGAAATCTTGTGTGTTATATTTAACAACCATACAGTAAGCACTCGTTGTCCTATGACTGTATAAATGCCTTGATGACTTGCATCAAAATACACAAAATGTCAATTTAACGCTTTCGGCTAGTTATCATGAACTACCCAAAATGGAGCAATATCAACTGTAAAATCAATCAAGTAAATTAGATTAAAGGAGGTCGATCATAACAACATCATTGAAAAAATAACAGTGATCAATTTTTCTCTATAAATTTGTAGGGTATTTCAGATTTTGTCTGTATACAGCATAAATTAGTTGCATTTTGATAGAATAAATACCTAATTACATCAATAATATACCATCGCATTCGTTAGCATGATGATAAATTGAATGGGGACAATTATAATTCATTGCTGACAGATATGACTTCTAAAGCACTAACAGTAGTACCAAAATTCAAAGAGTTCTGCTGTAAGTAACGTGAAATAACTGAATTACGTAAAACCTGTCTAAATGTTGCGTTAAATTACATAATTTGAGTTCATAGCACTAGCAATAAGAGCAACCTCTGTTAGTAACTTCGACATTTCAGTTAGCGACCAGTCAGAGTGAAGCGGGAATTAACATTTCCGCTATCACTGTAAGCGATGGTGGTCGGCTTGCTTCGTTCTGTGTGTTGTTCCGCTGGTGTTTTAGCGTTCCTATAGTATTTGATCTCTCAGTGTGCCGGAATTCCATAATTTATATGATACTTTCAATGTTGAGGCTACTTTTTTCAACAAGTTCTGTTTTTTCAGTTTCTACTACCTCTACTACTACAACACGACTACTATTACTACTACTACTCAGGTCAGTGTATTCTTTCCGGTATGTATTTCATGTCACAGAATGTTAATCCGCTTTGTTCTGAGTATTCCTTCGTATATATCAGACACTAGTGTGCATTTTTCTCCTTATGATCAATGTTGCTATTACATGGGAATTTCTAACCGTTCGCATACTCGTTCTCGAATTTCGCTTATTATGCTATTGAGAACAATGAAAAAAAAACGATTTCCGGTATGTTAGTTCTTATCGTATTATAGATAACCCTCTTCTGTTAATAAGTCACACAAATACTGAGTATCTAGTTGTGAACATGAGTGATGTATTCAAAAGTTTTATGAAACCCAAGTACCTGACAAACTGGGATCAAGTCAGAGATGCTATTTAGTTAGTTACTGAAAATATTCCACATAACGTTATTAGATGACTTGGATGAATTACGTGGTTCGTTGAAGTAAGCTGAATGACGAAAAGCCGAGGATCTGTTATCATTATGGTGTGTAGGTTTGTTAATTCGACCATATGACGAGTTCACTGACGTTATGTACGTAAACATGACCATTACTCTTGTCCACGATACACTTATTTGACGCGACAATATTGAGTATATTTTCACCGCACGATAGTATTGGAGTTAAAATAAGTCGGTGTTTATTTATTTAATGATGAAAAATATTTCAGGGCATTAATCACCACCTAACACGGTTTTGTGATTCATTTTAAGCGGTTCATGCAAAAATAATGCAAACCCACAACAATTATTGAACTTTTTCGTATCCTATCAAATAGACTAACTTCATTTCAGATTTATAAATGCACCCATCTCTTACTCAAGTACATTAATATTTAAAAGTGAAACTTACGATTTAATGTATTTAGTTATTTTATTTGTTAGTATAAGAATTCTGTGAAGGATTTAGGGTGCTTTGTTAAAACGATGTAACGACCCACTGTGAAAACGAACTCGGTGAATAGATTATTCGTTCTGGAGTGGGATACCTCAAATAATGTCCATCCACAGCCCAAAGTATTCAGGTATTGTGGCCATTACCAGTAGAGCCATTTCAAGCGCTAGTCATGTATTACCATGTTGGTTAAGCAATATCGGAGAATGAGTTATTTTTTACTTTAAGCTTAATAATTGTTTATTTATAACCGAATTCTTAAAACTGGCTACAATTCACTATTTCCATTTACCACAATATTTTTCCTACTGCATTCGCACATCATATTTAGAATTCATTTTGATTAATGTGGGTTTTTAACAATATGACATACAACTAGAGACTAATATTAAATAATATGATTACTTTTGAAAAATGTTAAATTTAAAGTACACAATCGCTCTGTTTTAGCTTTTATCAGCTGTTTAACTAACTGAAATACCTAATCGTTTATAATCTAATTATAGTTGTGGGTCACTTTGGCGGTATGCTTGAATATCTAGACTACCTGTTCCTATCATCTAGATAATTGACAGGTTCTTTGTTCTTTGTTTTGTAACATGGCACTATGTCTATTAACCGCACGACCTATTCAGGTGCGTGCATAAAAAGTTTACAACCTTTCGCTATACAAATTGTATAATCTGAGAAATCATGATGGTTGGTAGTATGCATTAAAAAGAATGAACATTATTCAAATGTTGATTCCCAAACTACTAACATCTAACCGTCTATTTCTTAATATTTATCATCAGGACCGATCAAGCAATAAGAAAATAAAACTTGTTGAAATACTTTGTGCTGATCACTTTATACTGCATTGAAAATATAATATTGAATAAAGCCATTACTAATAATAATAAGGACAAGTTCATGAATATTAAATTTTTTTTCCCTTGATTAAATAGCTGAAACAAGGTTATACAAATGATAAATATTATAGATTTGAACTATACACCAACTACTTTGATAGATACTCAAGAAAGAGAAATCAATTTACTCTTTGCATATACATTTGAATACAATCATAAGCAATGTGATAAGTTCATACAAAATAATCGTCTATTTCAAGTTTAGCTTCATTTGAACCATATATATACATAACACTCAAATATTCAGAACTAATAATAATATCATGATATATTGTAAAGTAGAATAAAAAGTTTAATCTAACTGACCCGACATGAATCACCATGGAAATAAATTTTACTTATCAACAAAAAACAGGGAATTTCGTTTCTATATATATATAAGTGAATTGTGTTTTTTCTTTCTTCATATATTACTCTATGGATTACCTATTAAAAACAATTGCTCCCATGAATGATATACATAAATTAATCTTAAATGAAGAGAATCCAAATTACTTTTCAATCAAATATTTGTTTCAATGAATAAATGTTCAACTAATCATTCATTCACAGTATCTAATGGATTGTTTATTTATTGTTAAAGTGATAGGGTTTTTTTTTGGAATTTGTAAAAAAAAACATGATCAATATCCAAAATTACAAAAACAACAAAACAAACTTACATCCATTAACTCTTTTGATAAAACTTTAGAAAATAATCTATCAGATCGATATAATTTTTTATCAGATTGACTTGAGAATGATAATTTTTTTAAACGACTTGTAGATGATGATAAAGATAATGGATGATCAATATTGATCTCATTTCGAGCATTATCATTATCTAATGTAATACTACGTAATAATGGATTTTTTTTCTTTGATTGAAATGTTTCTTTGGTTTTTGTACTTTTTAAACTAGATTTTAATTCATTAGTTGTTTTTAAATCTTGTTTAGAATTTCCGATATTACTATTATTACTGGTAGATTTTGTATTATTTCTTTCTTGTATTGATGATGATGATGATGTTGACCAATTTGTAATAATATTAGTTGTTTGTTGATTTGGTGATGAAGATTGTAAATCATTAGTAAAACGTGAAGTGTTTATAATAAGATCAGGATCATTTGAACTTGTCCAACTTGTTGCACTCATTGATGAATCATATGATTCAAATGATGGTTGTTGTGAAACACGACTTACAGCTACTAAAGATGAATGTGCACTAGGACTTGGATTAAGTACATTTAAAAGATGTGGACTAACTGATTTTCCTGAAGAAAAATATGTATTCATTTGATTAGTATATCGTTTTGTTGAATAGTCCAAATTTGATTGTATTTCATTTGGTGGATTTGAAGTAGTACGTTGTCTTTGTACTGAATTATAGCAATAATCACATGATTCTATGTAAGTATTATCCATGTCATCCGTTTTCATTGAATGCTGTCTTTTAAGGTATTGATCAGAACGTTTCTGAGATATTTGTCGTGACATAACGTCGATTTAGTGTTTTTATGGGTATTTTATATTTACATGTACTCTATCTCTATATAATAAGTTGAGGCAATATTTAATATATGCAAAGATCACATCAATGTTCAAGTAATATTTTATTTATTACTTCAAACGTATATCAAATTCAATTAATATCTTGTTTTATTATACAAGACGTTCAGGAAAACTATCACCCAATTTCATTTACTGGGTGTTGCAAACTAAAATATTACATATATGCAATTAATTGAATATAACTAACCATTTATATGTTTATCTGTTTAAACCAAACTATACTATAAGTTGGAGTAGTAAAATTATAAGTAAAACAGATAAGGTACTTTTTCGGATAAAAAATAGGATTATATGAAAACAATATGCTACTATGCAAATATGCATCCACATGTATCTGATATGTATTTATGTATAAATTGAAAGAAAATAAATTTACATGTTGTGTAAACTGATTGGTCAAAATTTATTCAAAGGTTATTCAAGTAAAAACGAATCTAATTGGTTTTGGTATTAACTTAAGTTTTTTTTCATAGTATTAATTTATATTCAATTCTGTAATTTTAATTATGGGTTGGTCAGGTCATAATACTACAACTTGTGTCTTGTAATTATAGATATATATGGAAGAATAAGAATGGAATATCACAAAATGATAATCTCTTATTTTATTTCTATTATTTAACTGAAAGGAAATTCAAAACTTAATAAAATTATTTCTGTTTTATTGTAGTAATGACAATGGATCAGTAGTAAAGTTCTAAATAATCTTGTTTTCGGATCATATTATCGATTCGTTATGGTTTCATGTGCGCAAACATAAACTGAATAAGTGCATTTCTGAATAAAACTCCTTACCATCTACATTACAGAGATTAACTATATTCATAGTTATCTCAACTTATATTTAAAGGATATTTTTTGGGTTTGAGGTTCATAGTTAGAGCTAACACTAATAAAGATATATACAACTTATCCATTTCAATTAAAACGAAACACATATCCTGTATCCCACTACTAATCATACCCCAAAGTAATCCCTTCCCCTCCAAAAAAATAAATGATTTGAGAAACTCTAGCAATTATTAGTATGCCGACATTTTTATTCATATCATTTGTAAGAGCCACAAACTTGTTGCTAATTAAAAGTAAACAATCTAGGATATAAAATTATTATTTTCACATTTATACTTCAAATTATCAAAGATGAACATGATGATAAATATAGTGCTTTTTCTGATAAAAATCTTTACAATAACTAAAACCACCGCATAATAACTATGATACGATACATAAATACATAAAATGCAGTCATGAGCTTTGCTCTCCCTATGTAAAAGTACACAATATATATTTCATCGATTTTTTTAAAGATTTATGTTTTAGGAAAAACAATTGAACTATAACATTGACAATTTTATTTCTCTTCTATGCCTTTTTAATCAAACCAAACATTTGTAATCTGAACACAAGTAGTAATAACATCCTTCATTATTAGGTGAGCTTTTTCATACTCCATAATAAATATGTAAATATTTGGTGAGTTTTGGGACTCTCCCTAGTAATAACAGTATGATAAAAGTAAAAAAGAATAGTAATTTTCTAGAGATATTTTATCACTTTGTAACGTTGAGTGTCTAGATGTATGCAAATTAATAAACAATCAGAAAGCTATTTAAATTTCATAGAAAATAAACATAATTCATATTCAAATCTTACTAGGTTATTATCCACATTCATAATGTATGTTAACTCTCATATTTTTTTATACAAGACAAATATGACGTCATACAAATGGTTTGAATGTTAGTTTGGGACTAAATTTTTAACAAATTTATTCATCAAATATTTTAGGGAATGGTATAGATTGTAGTATTTTCACAGTCGAATTCACGACTTGATTTAATCTAGAACACTATTGAAAACCTGGAAACACCGTAAGACCATTTCGTTCTAGTATGAGACTCCTCAGCAGAGAGTATCTACGACCCCCCCACATGCTTAAATTTAGATATTAACACTGTTACGTGCTAGAGTAGGAATCTAAAGGTTAAGCATTGGTGCAGGAAACCGAAGGTTCAGGGTTCAAGTTATGCTGAATAGTGTCATACTAATAAAAAATAACCATCCAATGCTTCTAGGTTTTCAATGGTGATCTAGCTTAGATTGACTTGTGTATTCAACTATGAAAATATTTTAATTATCTATCATTTTTAAAAATAAAAAACACATTTTATATAATAAAATATCAAATCAATTTGAAGCCTTGTTCAATTTGATTGTTATTTAATTCGTCAAAATATTTATCATAATTTTTTTTGAAATTTCCAATATGTGCTTCTTGCCAATAGTAATTATGATCATTGACTGATTTGGAAACGTTTAGTATATTTTTTATTATTTTTTATTTAATTAAATAAACAACGATTATTTAAAAAAAATTAAAAAATATAATCAGAAAAAGAAAAAAGATTAGTTATGAATTACAGAAATTGTAATATTAGTAATAATTTTCTAAAATAGGATTGCATACTTAAATAGTAAGACATACAAACTAAAAGACTCAATTCAATTATATAGGGAAGGGGGTTTTGTGGATATTATAGTAGTTTCAATAGTTGAGATCATAAGTCATTTGAAGAAAACCTGGAAGCACTGAATGGCAATTTCGTCCTCCTCAGCAGTGTGTGTCCACGATCTTGCCTCGAGAGGTTCGAACCCAGGAGCTGTCAGTCTTGAGCGCGAGTGCTTAACCATCAAACTACTCAGAGTTATAACTGTTAAATCTGGATGGGAATAATGAATGGTAACTGTTGGAATCTATTTCTGGACTAATACTATATTTATATTTTTATCGTATAATTCTTAAGCAACTATTCATATCCGTGTTTCTCTTATTATAAGCATTATTTTGACTTATGAACTATCATCAAACGATTTACTATTCGTGAGTTATATCCGGTCTGTTAATTACAGTCTCCAATATTCACAGTCACTTTTGGCTAGATCTTATACAAATGTTATTTTCTATTTTATGGTACGATGTGGTCTGTTTGGTTTGTATATAAACCCAGTATGTTTGAAATACATAATTCATATCGCAGAGACTGAGATCGGTGTTGTAGACTTAACAGGCAGCATTAAGCAGGAAGTGTGACGGATAAAGTCTATAGACTTCTTGTATGGGTTGACGCGTTATTGGTCTGGTCAACAATTTATTGTTTTCTAATTGGCGGTATCATTTCATTGTATAATAATAGAGCACAAGGCTACAAGTTATAACTATATCTTTGATTTTCATTTATTACAAATAATTTGAAATAATTACATAATAAAATTGGTCAGTTGCAATAACAAAATCTTTAAAATATCAAAAATATACACTTTGTTTTGTAAAACAAAATAGTAGATGATTATCCTAAACTATTAAGGAACATCTTTAGTTTTAGAAAACGTTTTACAGTATTCAGTCTCTTTAAATAAAAAGTCATGTAATCTGGACATTTTGATACAATCAGTGATGATATAAAATTATTCAAATGAATTCCATTCATTGAATACAAAAGTAAAATTTTGTGACAATAAGATGTGAACATTTAAATTCAAGTATTTCAAATGAATCGAAAGACAATACTTATTTCTCTGACTTTGAAGTAGACTTTATCAATTATGACCACAAGTTTAGATTATTTTATCTTTCGAATACACATGTGATGTATAAAAAACATTTGGAAATTTGTGAAATTTACTATTCTCTATGGAATCATTTTTTTAAAGGTAAAAAGTGGAGTATTCTACATTTACATTTAAAAAGTAACAATCACATTCCAAGTTAACAAATTTTAACTGTAGACTCAAACTGATAAGAATCATTTCTTATGTATGTTTATCCAATAGCCTATAATGATGCCATAATATAATAACGATTTGAAATAGAAAAACAGATTTCCGGTACGTCAGCTGGATGTACCCGCATCACAGAGTTTATGTTCACTCCGGGACTCGAGTTCAGTACTGTTCGCTTCAGTCGCCATCGCGTTATCCACTTAGCTACAGAATCCTGATAGTCACCTGCTTGTGCAATGGGGTGAAGTTTAAATTCAGGTACATCCAACAGAGGAGTACCGAATAGGACAAAACGCGCGTCCTGGATTCCACTGCTAGAACCTATCCATCTTTGATTAAAATTCTTGTGACTTGAGGCTACATCTAGGCAATCCTCACAGGATACACATATGCCAACATGAGACTGATCAATTTCAGTCTTAAATAACAATGAGAAGATATAAGTAAAACAACCACAAGTGGGATTTCTGATACATTCAAAGTTTTTTCAGCACTTAATTCAACTTTCAGAAGATAATTGGTCAATAAGATATTTTTTTCTTATTTCGAAAAGATTATTACCAATCTTCACATTTATGTATACAAATCATTTACTGATTGTATAAGAAATTAGTGTTCATTTTGATAGTGTTATAACATATTATGTGCTACATTCAACCGGTAGCTCTATTAATATATATTTAGCTCAAACCTATATGTTACACAAAGAAATATATGATTTCATTGCCTGATGCATTTTAACTCAGATGGTTTGGAATTTAATTTCTGATTTCATTATATCCACAATATTTTTACATTTGAAAATATCTCGAAGAACAGACGCATAATTATTGACTTTGAAAAAGTATAAATTTCAAAATAAAATGCCATGTTTGTCTTTATATAAGATGTGTTTGGTGTTTAGTTCTGCAAAAACGAATTCACACACTAGATGAACTACGGATTAACACTGTTTAATAACGAATAGTATAACTACTTCGTAACAATGAACATGTTTTGCTTTCTTGATTTCTAAATCGGATATTTGACAATGAAAACTTTGTAACACGTTTTATACACCACTAGAAGAGTATGTTGTGATTCATAAATTAATTTTCACCAGTTCATTGACCTATAATTTTATTAAGTGTAAATCTTGATTCATTTAAAATCATAAACCATTCAGTGTTTTCTGTTGCAACATAGACAAAACAATGAATGTGTTGGAAATGACTTAAGACTGGAACAACCATTAGTTAAACAAATATGTTATTCTAATTGTTCTGCTGAATAATCAATTTCAAATATTGTCTGGTAGACTTTTAACATAGCATACTTCAATATGAAGATTCTTACCATTACTGTTATATGGTATGTACTAGAATGACTTTTATTTAAAGTTTTCATGAAATCACAAACTAATAGCGTTTGTACAGTAAAAAGGATTCAATTTGTTTAAGAAACAACGAACAAACTGCTTGATTTCTGGTATGTGATATTGTAAACAAATTAAAATATAAAGCGACCAAGATAAACTTAATATCCAATTAGTTAAGAAATATTTGTTCTGTGTTCAGTTGAAAATATTAAGATCTCAGTCTATTCAATAATTTTTGAAGAAAAACGATTTTATGCTAAAACACTAGCATTACATGGAAACATTTTAAAATCTTATAAATTGGTTTACTTGTAGATTGGTTTGATGTTTCTGGTTGTTTATATATAATGGTCAAATTACATATTCTTATTTCTTT
Organism: Schistosoma margrebowiei; assembly: GCA_944470205.2. NCBI lineage: Eukaryota > Metazoa > Platyhelminthes > Trematoda > Strigeidida > Schistosomatidae > Schistosoma > Schistosoma margrebowiei. The sequence goes on from OX104028.1 coordinate 46,571,436, forward strand.
AATATAGAATTTTAAGCATTTCAACTTATCATGTATTAAAGTTTTCTCGTATAATTTAATGAGGCTAATGATAACTGCAAGATATAGATTTACAGAGTGTTATCTTCCTTTTTAGGTATTATAAAAATATTGATGTGTGCGTTGCTCAATTTCGTGGATTGGTTCAAGTTAGATATTAACACCGTCGGATACCAGCCAGCTCAGTGGTCTAGTGGGTAAGTGCTCACTTATGAGCTTAATAGGACCTGGATTCGGATCTCGCAATGAGGATTCGTGGGTGCCCATTGCCGAGAAGTCTCGCAATAGGACGAAACCGCCTTCCAGTGCTTCCACGTTTCCCATGGTGGTCTAGCTTCTATTGACTCATGATCTTAACTACTAACTACTAACGTTATTTGACATGTGCATAATAACATATTACATACAGCTTTATTGATGCGTTGTTTTGGAAGATAACTTATTGAACCTTGCCCAATTTATCAATTATTTTCGACGTTCGCTTTTAACATCCTAAGTACTTACTTTAATTAATAAATAAAACAATGACCTGGTAACCAAGACAATGTCTGTCAACTATTGATTATACGCCTAGTAATTCTGTACTGTTATAATTTACATTGTTTCACTTCACTTTGTGGATATACTTAGCCATAGATACATGATAGAACAAAAGAATAGACAAAGTGATATATGCAAAAAATTTAGATTTATTTAGTTCCGTTAACAAAACATAAAAAACCGCGATTCCATGTTTATTAGTGTAACTATTTTTTTAAACAAATATTACAAGTCAATAAACAAACTGGTTGTAATTTTGTAAAAGTTCAGTCTATACTGATCAACTACTATAAAGCAAACAGTATATCATTATTTAATTTCCTCTTACAAGTAACCATATACATACTAATGTGTCTCTTATTCAAAAAAGAAATACTAATCAAAAGTACATTCTTTGTATTGTTTCATTAAAATATACCAAGAAAGAATAGTGTCATTTTGATACACACTTCTATGAAGCATGAAAGTAAAAAGTGCGGGGATGGTGTACAACATAATTCCCCTAAACGTTTGAAACTACTAAATGGTACAAAAATATCAACACATGTATATTTCAATAGTTGAAATCATGAGTCGATTGAAGCTATGCCACCATGGAAAACCTAGAAGCACTGGACAACGTTTCGATCTCCTCAGTAGTGCTCATCCTTCATCCATTCACCCTCGAGATTCGAACCTAGGACCTGTCAGCCTCCCGCGCAAGCGTTTGACCATCAGACCACTGAGCCGGCCGGCATCCAACATTGTTAGTGTCCAGTCCACGGAATCGCGCAACCGTACACCATTGTCTTCAGTGAGGTGATATATCACAACAGACCTGGTTGAACTCCACTGGTAACGACTTATCATTAGAACTCCAGGAAATGCCTCTTGAAGTCAGTCACATATATATTTGTAGATTGTTAACAAAGTCAGTAACTAACTGTACATATTTCTCTCAGTAATTAAAGATGATACAGATGATAACAGACACTTATCATTCATGGTAAACCGCTGATGTTAAAACTATACAACAGTGACTAACGAGCTGATATTCTGAATAAGTAAAAAAAAAAACAAATTTATTGTATTACATAATTAATATTTGAAGTGTACGTAGAATATTTTATTTCTTCATATCCATATATCATGGTATATTTTTCTCTCGGTTACCTATAACAATTTTCAATTACCTTTTTTTCCCAATCACATGCCATGGATAGTATTTCCAATGATATAAAAATATTTTACAAAATCGTTTTTCTATTTATCTAACCTATAATCGTGTTTTTTTCCTTTTAAATATCCCTTTTAAACAAAATGGTAATAATAATACTAATAATACACCTTTAACATAATATAACATTATCTACATTATATCAGAAGGTTTGAGAGTGATAAGTAAAGCAAACAAACTATGGGTATGTATTTCGAATAGGAACAATAACAAAAATAAATACAAGCCATTGTACTATACATAATACTTAACTTGTCAATATGATAAATGTAATGTAATATGTTCATGGTATTTATTGAGTATAATGACATAGGATTCATGAGAAATTCTATTAAAATACATAGATGTGATAATCTTTAAATACATAAAAGAAAGATAAATATTGAGTCGAACAAACACATTATGTTTATTCTTATTTCTTTGAATATAAAATTATCTTGGTGAAAATGAAAATTTTTTAGTTAACAGATGTTATGGAAAAATATATGTACCCAACAAAACAGTGGGAGTTTAGTTTTGTTTGTTCATTTGCCCAGTTTTCTTTTTTTTAATAACATACATTTAAATTTGTCACAAATTACAACTTGATCTTTGAATGTTTTGTTATAAAAAAACATAGTAAATAATGAAATTCTATAATTATATGATAGAAATAACATAATATGAAAAGTATACAATAAGCGGTAATTACTTATTTGCATTGTTACATCAACTTTCTTGACATTATAAGTAGAATGAAGCAAACGTTCTACTTAGTGATTTAATATGTCCATAAAGGTTGATAGCAGTTGATATTTTTGGTATACGGTATTAATTAAATGAACTTCGCATCTAGCTCTTCTATGACTACCTCCAATCCCAAGCTCAAGTAAAGAAGGAGTAGGGTCAGAATTCTCATCATGTAGAAAACAACCTTGTTTAAAAAAGCTAGCCAACATAATCAATTTTAATCACTTAAACTCTTCCCTCCGAGTGGACGACTCATGCTGAAAGCTGGCATTCATCAGAAGTCACGAAGTAGATGTCCCTCTTGACAACCAGCGCAACAAATAATGTAGGTACATGTAAGTTCGGACAATGTGGAAGATCAGCAGGATCAACCAAGTAACTGCGAAAATAAAGAGATGCAGCTTGACAGTTCTTGGAATCAGAGAAACCCATTGGACTCAAGCTAGATAGAAGAAGACAAATTGAGAAAAGATGCTGACGTACTCTGACCACGAAGAAGAAAATGCTCCACACACTCGTGGAATCGCTCTGACGCTGTCCAAAGGAGCACGAATTGCAGTTATTGGATGGGAACGAAATGTACTGACCAGGAGTAAGTAACGAGAATAGTAACGGATTTGGAAATTTATGTGCATTCAAAAAAGTTGTTATCGACGTGATAGTCGCCAAGATGAGACTGAAGCTAAAAAAGCACTAGACAACTGGATAAACAGTGAAGCAACAGACTCTGCATCAGTAGGCCTAAACATACACAAAGGAGGAATCAAGATCCTCAAATACAACACGGAGAACACTAACCTAAATACAGACAGGGGAGAAGCTGTGAATATATTTTAGTGTTCTGGACTCTTTTTTTATATGGGTTATCTAAAATGTCTTTGCATGGCTATACGAAAATTAATCTCGGGATAATTAAAATATAATCAACTAATGAATGTCAAAATAAGCAACTCAAATGTCCTCATCTACGATACTAGTCACCATCATATATATATATAATGTACTTGTAATTAATGCCAATATCCAGGGTCTTGTATGCAAATTTTATACTGATTGAATGTAGTTTTGATCATCATCGAAATATAACCATGAAAATGCACGAAATAATAGAACAATAAAACGTTCATAATCTAACAAGAGCATTATATGAATAAATGAATACAATTAAATAACAAAACTCATAAATGAAAAGTGTATATTAACTAAATCTGACAGCGTTATTTCGTTATTTAAGCTAGTCAATTTATTTTTTTTATACATTTATAGTTACTAGAATAATTATGTACCATACGGTTCATGTTGTCTAGCAACATAGATAATAATTCTGTCAAATTTAATAATCATTATTATGAAATAAGGAAAATGTTCAATAGGATAAACATTTCTGAAAGATTATTTCACTTATAATGACTGGATATAATAATAATAATATTACAACAATCATATAGATTCAGTTCATTTATGAATTTCCATAGAATTGATCAGTTTAAGCCAGATAATGAAGTATTAATTTTAAAGTAAATGACAATGTAGATATAAATTAGTAGAAATTAACTCTTGATCAATAATTATATTCATAAGTATGCTAGGTGACAAGGAAACTATTGTTATATCACCAAACGTGAAAAATGTATATCCATAGATCTTTGCTTAAAAGGTTTGTGACTTTAGGCTATATCGAGGCAATCCTCACAAGATGTACATATGCCAACATGAGACTGATCAGTTGCAGTGCTAAATAACAATGGGAAGGTACAAGTAAAAACAATACCATGTGAATTTAAACTTCAACCCATTTCACAAGCAAATAGCTATCAGGACGTGGAAGCTAAGTGGATAACGCGATGGCGCTTGAAACGAACGGTACTGGGTTCAAATTCTGTAGTGAACATCAACTCCGGGATGCAGGTACATTCAGCTGATGAGTCCCGAATAGGACGAAACGTGCGTCTTGGATTCCACTGCTAGCCATTATCCATCTTTGCTTAAAAATCATTAAATCTATTTATCATTATTAAAATAATCTTTACTCAGTAGAATGTTATTTGATTGGATAAATTAATACTGTTTTCATTTAATCACTGAACCGATCTTTTTTGTTTGTAGAATGTTCATACTGAGGTATTTTGTGTGTATCTAGACTATAATATTGTACTAAGATGAAATAAATAAACAATAAATAGAAATTTGCATGTGGAATAAGGGAAATTTTTATGAATTTAATATCTGATTACCAAAACAAATTTGAATAAAATGGAATTGTTTAAATTACAGGTTAACAAATTCCACCTACACACATATCAGGTTTATTGAAATACTAACTACATTTTTTATATTCATTTCCCTTAAATTATCTATATGGAGATCGTATGATTCATCTTCCTCTTAAACACTACTGAGTGTAATCAAATTTAATCTTTAATCCAAGTTCATCTAAATAAGTGTCAAGATGTATTCATATAGGATAAATATACGTAAGCTTTGTAAACTAATTAAGAGTTGTAAATACGATATAAAAAGGGTATTCTGAAAATTTCAATATAGAACATGATTTTCTTTACAACCTAGAATCCTAACGGATACAAATTAAAATGTAAGGAGTACTGAAAATATGTCATTCATACATACAATCTCCCTGGTATTGAATGTCGAAGCACCAAAGTGAACTATAAACACTCTGTCCAGTGAGACATCTAAGCCTCACAAGATTTTTATAAATCTTCCATTTATGTTCAAAATATAATCCTTCATCGAATAACTTTACATTAATACATGCATGTCTTCACTTTAAGAATAAACTTTTATGAACTGATTCATATCTTCCTGTTAAGTGTTTATTGAGATAGGTTTCAGTTGGTTATTAATTTATCAACTCATAGCTAAGAGCCGCCCAGGACAGGGTTGAATGAAGAATGCTGAAGGTGTCCTATGCTCCTCTAAAAGGAGTAACAAACGTAGATATGTAAGTTTAGGGTCGAGTAACGTTTGAAAAAGTGAAATAATTTCAAACCACAATCAAAACAAAACTACAAAAAACAATTTAGTATATGAACAAAATACAACCAAAAAGTTTAAAAACATCTTGAGAAATTTGTCAACATTTAAAAAATAAACTAAAGTTGAATTGCTATCCATAGAATGTCATATTGGAAAACCCGACAAATACTATACTGAATGATCATCAAATTGAATTAAACGGAATTGATGTTGAAAAAAATCATAATAAGTAGCTTCAAGACGTACATCCTAGAGTTCTAGTGGGAAGTAGTGATCAGCGGAGTTCAACTAGGTCTGTTGTGAGTTAGTAACTCACTGATGACAATAGTGGATGTGTCACTCAATTTCGTGGATTAGTTGAAGTTAGACATTAACACCGTTAACTCAGTGATCTAGTGATTAAGTGCTCACGCGCAAGATTGTTAGGTCCTGGGTTCGAATCTCGCGAGGGTTGGGATCGTGGACGCGTACTGCTGAGGAAAAGTAACAGGCGTAAGTAAGTAAGTAAGTAAGCTTTGATGAGCAAATTTTCATGTGATTAACTAGTTTTTTTCAATCACTCAAACCATTGAAAACAATCTTTTTTAAAAAGATCATTCATATCCGGATCAAATTCAAATTTATTATAATTGAACTGTAAACATTTTAAATTTAATGTAAGCTCAATATAAACTATGATAAAAGTTATTATTCATAAACCTTTTCCTTTTAGTAAATATAAACTTAAAGAAAAGAAAATAACAAAAAAAAAAGAAACTTGATTATTTATTTATTAAATAAGATAATTACATAGTTCATTAATAAAGATCTCTATGGGATAATAACCAATAATTATTCATTATGTTCATTTATTATTGATAGAATATAATAATTAACAATCATTTGAACTTCCTCTTTTTTTTTCTTTTTTTTTTGTAAATCTTAGTTATAATTGAATAGAAACGTGTAAAAAGAAAAAAAAAGGAGATAAAGAATAAGTCTCAATAATAAACATTACAAATTGATGCATTCTTATGATCTATTTGAATTGAGTATAGAGAAATGAATGTTATCAATAATAATAATAATGAAAGAGAATGATTTGTGTATTGCAAAATGGAATAAACCTAAATGTGTGTGTGTGTATTGTATTGTATATGATGTTTATCATGTAATTAGAAGAATGTTAAAGAAATTAGGTTAATGATGTTGATTTGTAGTTATACTTTATACTCATATATGAAATTGCAAACAAAACAAACAAAAAATAAAGAAGAATTAATGAATGATAATAATAACGGTTTAAATAAAGAAGAATACTGTAAGTTAATTATACCTATGAACAAAGATGAGATAATATGCTTCGATTAATTTAATGATGAATGGAACAATAATGAACATGAACCATAAATAATTAGTGTCTTTTGAAATGCTTTAATTATCTCAATAAATCACAATTAATTTTTTAAGAACTATTTCAATGGTTGCTTGTTTATTCTTATTTAGGAATTTTGCAGTTAGATATGTCAAAAATCCAGGGACTTACATTTTAAACTTTCAAAATGATAGCCTTTCGGTTCAAATATAAGTGTGAACATGAATACTAGAATGTCGGTACATTAAATGGACAAGTAAATAATAAGAAAGGCATATTGTGGATTCGATTGCTAGCCACTTTTAAACTTTGTTCACGAAAAAAAATCATCATGGTATTAAAATATTATCAACTAATTTGTGTTTATTTAACAATTAGTTTTAAAATGTTTTGAAAGAACTTAATGATGGATTCCAGATTACGAATGTTATTCTGGAATACTGTAATCAGAATCTAAATCATTTGGCAGTTTAGATGGTCCTGTAAGTGAAAATTTTAAACAAAATCACTAACATGAACTTTAGCACAAAAAAATGAATGCTAAATATAAGGAGCTAGTTTTCAACTTAATTGTAGTGTAAGTGGATGTATGGAGTGTAAGATTACCTGCTTAAAAGTAAGCATTTTAGATCATTCACTCATCTAAGCATGTTACGAATAACGGTTTAATTGCGTTACGTTTCGAATACCAACGAATGTTGAACTAATCGGAAAGGAGACATGGGTTCAAAATCTAATCAGCGATCCCAATGGCTTTGTTAAACTATATATATAAATTTAAGCAGGATGATCAATTTTTCAGTAATTGTTAAAAGATCGAGCACTTCATTAGCACCCGATGGGTGTTTTAGGCAAATTACTTAATAAAAAAACAAAATGCCTAGTGTGGTACAATACTAAACACTAGTCTCAAGAATCAGCAGTTGAAACTAAATAATAAAAAGAGAAGTTGAGAGCCATCAATCTCCCTAAATTTTTGTTAATTGAATTTATAAAGTAGCCAATATGTATTGAAGGCGTTAGTCCTGCTAAAACAAAATGTATATTTAAGATCATCGCGGTTTTTTAGAGAAGTTACAACTATCAGTTTACAGAATTTGAGATATCAACATAATTCACTCAATTTGTCAGCAGTCATTTTCCATTTATTAGACGTCATTTCTTTCTCTAATGATCATGATCTTTATTAATTTTAGGTTGTTTGTAAGGATAAATTCAATAAAAACTTTACTTGATAGAAAATAAACTAGTTCAGAGATTTTTCTGTTCAAATGACAATTAGTTTATTGAAAATAATTGAATATAAGAAGACCGGGATTTTAGGTTTATTATCATGTAGCACAAGGAGTTAATTCTGGATATTTACTTCACTGATAGCATTGAAACTCCATGAACCAATAGACAATTTATAAACCTTTATTAAAATAAATTGGCCACAAAACTGTCTTTAGATTTTTTAGCTTATTATTTCAATTAACTTATAAAACTATTAAATACTAATGAGAAAAATTCCACACATTGTCTCCTAAGTAACATATTTCTTGTATCCTGGAATAGTTGAAATGTTTCCTGTAACTAATTAATGTAACTTCTAATTCAATATTCATATCAACGACCTTTCAAAATCTATATTTTCACACTAAACTACATTTCGATTATATTATACAAATATCTCAAAACTCATAATATGAAATGTGTTTTCAAGTTTATATAAAACCATAAAATTATGAAACACAAGTGTTATTCATTATTCTCATATTATTATGATATCACAATCAGTTCAGTGTTTGTATATTTCAGTATTAGAATATTCATTTATTGAACAAAAGTTTTTAGTTTCATTTAACTGGTAATAAAATACATAAAAATACAAATATCACCTTAAAAAAATCTTGGCATTATCATATAATTTTTTACCCCCCCCCACTTGTCACTACATATTATTCTATTACGTAATAAAACTATATGACAATGACAATTCATACATTTATTGTATTGATATTATAATATTTTGTAAAGTATTATTTCATTTCATCTATAATTAATATAATATTACATAATTGATGCAACAAATCAATAAAAGGGAAGATGTGTTACTAAGATAACATCAAACATTGAACAAAATAATAAGAAAAAGGTTATTATTACTATTATTAAACATAAATAACATTGAGTTAAATCAATTCATGATGAAATCAATTAGGATTTATAGTTAGATTGATTGATTATAAAGACTTTAAATATACATTAAATATAATATTATGTAACCAAATTATTACAAAAGTATATTAGAATTCTCATTCAATTAATATGTTCTTATACAACAAAATAAACTGATATTTACAACATAAATCTGAAAGAATTGGTCGATTAAAAGTATTTGGAATCACGAAAAAGCAATATATGTATGTCACAATTGATTGATCACTGGGTGGTGATCAATGTCATGTGTGTCAAGTCCTTTTTTAGTGCAGGTCGAATGCTATCGACCATGTGCAATGTAGCCACCAGTCTAGGTGACTCGACACTGCCAGGGAGCACCAGTTCCTTGCTGACGAGTGCCAAGTAGCACAAAACCTGGGTCCAGGGTTTCCTGTTGACTACCTTCAGCCACCATCTAATATATATATATATATATATATATATATATATATATAATATTTGTAAGAATAAAAAACTATTCTATAGGACAGTTGGTTCTATGCAATATACAGTCCAGCAATTATCGTTTTGTTGAGTGGTCACACTTATTTTTCTAAACGAACTCATGCATTATCCGTTCAATAATTAGTATCATGATTATTCAGTCTTTTGGAGATACTGATCGTGTTAGAAGATAAAGAAAGATAAGCTTTTATTCAAGTGAATAAATAAGCTCATTTTTTATTGTTTGTTTGATGTTTAGGACAGTAAATAATCAGAATCTAATTGACATACATGCATTCAGTGAGTATTGCCTCAAATTACAAGCAATGTAAGTAAAGATGGGTGATGGCTAGCAGTGGAATCTAAGACGCCTGTTTTGCCCTATTTAAGATTTACCAGCTGGATGTACCTACATCCCAGATTTGATGTTCGCTTCGAGACTCGAACCCAGTACCGTTCATTTCAAACAAAATCGCGTTGTCTACATAACTACTGAGACCTGATAACTACTAGCTTCTGTAATGAAGTCAAGTTTAAGTTTATTTTGCATTGGTTGTTTGAATCTTCACATTGATGTTTAGGACTGCAAATGATCATTCTCTTAGTGGCATTTAAACATCCTGTACAGATTCATTAGCTAAGTGGATAACGTGACGGTGTTTGGGGCAAACGGTACTGAGTTCGAGACCCAGAGTAAACATCAACTCTGGGATGTATGTAAACTTAGCTGAAGAGTTTCGAATAAGACGAAATGCTCGTCCTGAATTCCACTACTACCCACCATATATTTTTGTTTATAACTAAATAAGCATTTTTCATAATGATCATTATTTCTCACATGAGGTGTTTTATTGATAAATAAGTAAATAAATTAAATGTATAATTCCATACTATATAAAATACGTCAATTATCCCAATATACATAATAAACCTATTCTGAATAGTTAACATTGGAATACATCATAAGCAATGCTGAATACCCTTCATAATTAGGTTTTTAAACTAAATTTAACCAAACCAATATTGAATATTAGTTTAATATTTTTTACCAAGATTATTCTTGCATAATCAAAGTAAAATCATTAGCTTAATATAAATGTCAGGTGATTATTTCTAAAATGAAACGTTATTTATCAACAATAATTCATAATGAAAACAAATAAATAACTGTAAATCCATATGTTATATTATTAATATATTCTATAAGATTAAAACCATTTTAAAGTAGAATAATTCATTTTCTGTGAAAATTCAATGTGTACAAGTTCCGAAGTAACAAAAATTAACTGATTTCTGTTGGGGACGTTAGATCTTCAGAACTCACTTGGGAAAGGACCTGATTCGGTAATTTTATTTAGAAAATTTGAATTTCTTTGTTTTTGCGTCAAAGGCACTCTTATCACCCTCATGTCATATTTCCCACTGAGAGATATCTTAATGCTATTGGTCCGTTGCGTCTTTTAGTATGCTATCTGGTAACTCTCCGGAAGGACGATTTTGCACTGTATATATACGTTTTGAATTGTGTTTGTTGTTATCGCTCGTTTCTGACTGTTTTGCAGAATATACTTCCCATTCCAAGCTTGGACTTCTCCCTCTAGTTAGGGGGACTGGGACGCATCAGTAACTGACTTACTGGTCTTTGGTCACCGAATCTTTTTCTCATTCGCCGATTATGTGAACTCGTGATAGCTTCAAACCTAGCAATCTCATTGTTTGTATTCATTATACTATTAGTTTATAAGTACAACACTATATGTTGATTGTAGTACAACATTCTGTTTTATTATTGAAAATTCTAAACCATATTACATAATTTGATATTGTTGTAATCAATTAACCAGGTTCGAAATATGTAATTGTTTTTTCCTATTAAAAAATAAGTATTTTTGTTCTAATTAAAATATAATCATTCTGACTTCTTGGAATTGTATACTGGAACAACTGTTTTTTATTTACTTCTGATGGTAGATGCCAAATATTAAAAAGAACACAATCCAACCAACAGAACATTTTATAATTAATAAACAAACATTTTTTTTAAGTATTATGGAACATTTAATAAACTTTGATAACTATGAGATGCATATTATTATCAGAGAGCAGATTTTTGAAGATCGTAGTAATTTAATAATTCATGTCATGAGTTAATTAGAGCTAGACCATGATGTAGAACCTAGAGACACTGGACGACCATTTCGTACTAGTATGGGACTCTTCAGCATTGGTAGTCAAGCTTTAACTGACTAATGAATTCAACTATTGAAGTACTAGTATCTGAAAAATGCCCGTTTTTGTTAGTAATCATCATGTGCTCTTTAATGACTCGATTGAAGATAGATTTCCTGAAGTTCTAGTGCGAAACAGTAATCAGTGGACTACAACCAGGTCTGTTTCGAGATAATAACCCAGTGGAGACAATGGTGGACGGTGGTGAAATTTCGTGCATTGGTTGAAGTTACGCATTGACTCAGTGGTCTAATGGTTAAGCACTCGCGCACAAGACGGTGGATTCTTGGTTCGAATCCCGTAAAGGGGATCGTGGATGTACATTGTTGATGAGTCCCATACTACAACGAAACGGCCATTCAGTTCTTCCAGGTTTTCTATGATGGTCTAAATTTAATTGACACAATTCTATTATTAAAGTATATATTATTTGTTTATAACTTATCATGAAGTCGGCTTATTTATTTTTCTTCCTACCCAAACAGATTGACTCTATATAGTATGTCAATCAACTTTAACTATTAGGTCTTATGTTAAATATTATATTTATTAAATGAATATAAAATATGAAATAAACTAAAGACAATTCTATGGAAATTCACATTTTATATAATAAAAACTGTTACAAATATTAAAGTTGCCGATATACTTTCTTCAGTGAATACATATACATCTATACAATGAAATTTTATTCTTAATTACTCTTGTAAACGTCATTTAAACTTTTAGAAGAAAATTTCCCCCTTTAATTGTTTTTATTATAATGATCCACAAATTCAATATTAATAACTATGCAGATAAATTGTTCTGAAATAAACAAAGATTCAATTACTTGAAGGTATACAATGTACTTTTATCTTCATATGACCTAATTTTTCACACCTACTTACAGAAATAAATCACAGGCTCTATTTGACATAAGAAAAAACCCCGATGATTTTGTTTCAATACAGAACGAAACGACTGTTTCTATAAAGAAAGGCTTTGGTAACTCACGTAATTTTATTTGATAAAGTATGATTTAATGTTTCATTAAAAACTTAGCTATACCTTACAGATCCTAAGAATAAGTTTTCAACCTTTGGGTAGTTAACGATCCCTAATTTTTTGAAACATGGATGTTATTAAAATATTAGAAATACGTTAAGATAAATCTTTTATATATGATGAAGTTGAAATTTAAACTTCATTATTGTTATAACTTGTGGTCATCAATTCCATTAGCTAACGTAATGATAGCGCCTGTTAAAGAACAGTGACTTATCGAACGGATCAGTGATGCATAAAACCCGAACGAGCAGTCTAGAGTTCTTATCTGCCCTGCTTCTTGCTTAGCTCTACCTGTGAAGTCTACAACACCAATCTCAGCCTCTGCGATATGAATTATGTATTTCAAACATACTGGGTTCATATACAAACCAAATAGACCACATTGCACCATAAAATAGTAAATAACATTAGTATAAGATCTAGCCAAAAGTGACTGTGAATATTGGAGACTGTAATTAATAGACCGATATAACTCACGAATAGTAAATCGTTTGATGATAGTTCATAAGTCAAAATAATGCTTATAATAAGAGAAACACGAATATGAATAGTTGCTTAAGAATTATACGATAAAGATATAAATATAGTAGTAGTCCAGAAATATATTCCAACAGTTACCATTCATTATTACCATCCAGATTTAACAGTTATAACTCTGATTCCCAATAGTAAGTTTCAAGACATAATATCCTGTGACGGAATCAAAGAAAACTATTACATAAATAAAAATTGCCGTGTTGGAATATCAGATCGAATAAATACTGTTAAGTCAACATGTCTATTTTAAGAGAAACATGAATATGCATAAATTAGCTAATTAACAATTATACAGTAAAAATATATGCATAGTATTGGTCCATGAATAGTTCTCACGGTTACCAATGATAATTCTCGTCAGAGTATAACAACTTTATGGCAGTAAATACTTCTTGATTGTAAGCATTCATACAACAAATTTACAGTGTAATTAACAACATGTTATTTGAACCGCGAAACCTTCTGCAGTTTATAACAATAAGCAGTCTGGGTTGCTAACACTCCAGACGTATTACCAACGTAACTGTCTTGATTTGACATTTTGTGTTTTTTTAAAAAAATTACGATAAACACAGAATAATTGGTATGCAAAAAAGGCTATCAATACAAAATTTTACTCAGCGGAAGAAGTACTGAAAACAAAGTTATACTGAAGCTTATTTCATCCTTGTGTGAAGGTCATTAAAAATATCCATATTGACGAAGTAGACTGAATTGAGAACTTCAAAACCGTGTGAAGACAGTGAGATTTACACTGAAATCGCTGTCCATCGGATAACGATTACATTGCCTTAAAAACTTAATAATTATGTAAATAGTAGTTTTTTAAAATAACGGCATAGTCACTTTAAGATTGCAGAATGCTCATTGCTAAACAATTATAAATTCAGGTAATAATAATGTTTAGCAAATTCTTGGTTTACAATGTTACTGTACTTGATATAAGTTTATGATATGATTTAAAGTTGGAAGCGTTACCATAGATTTATCAATCTGGAATTTGTCAGTAACTTATTTTAACCAAGAAGAATTGCTTACTCTATTTTCTTTACGTACATGTATTATATATACGATGATTTATTGAATGTGTTAAACATAATTATCACTGAACCTTATTAGCTTATATTACATTTTCAAGTATCTGAACGAATTCCAAGAATGAAAGTTACATTTATGTTTCCTAAATTTTGTTATACATCAAATAAACATAAAACATTGATACAACAAAATGAAGATAACCATTGTTACAAATGGCATATATTATTGCCACAATAAAAATAAATCACTGACAATAAGATCAGAAAAATTGATCTTATAAATCATAATTTGTTATTCTTTACATAAAACAGCTCTGTATATATCATCAACTGTTTTTTTAATAGTTTGTTGACAAACACTTTCAATTCACTTGGTAACAATCAAATATAATGGTACTATTTGACGTACTGGTCTTCATGTTTAACATTTTGAAATCAAGTGAATTTCATAATTTCAAATGGAATGAAACACCATATGAACTATAATGTCATTTAAAACATACATTATTCTCTTGAATTATGACCAAAGTATCAATTGTTATGTAATATATTAGATAATACTAAAAAGATTATTCCATTGATATAAATCGCACAGTAATGACAAGTAAAGTGTTTATGGCCATTTACTCTTGTTAGATTCAATATTTCTTTTAAATAAATGATTTGTGTATGTACAGCATGTAGAAATTTTTTCACTTAGTAGTATATATAAGAAAACTAACTGTAAGTGTTTAGTTTGATATTGTCCATATTCACTTTTGTTTATACTACTCAATTGAATTATCTTAATCTAATGTTTATGTAAAATGAATAGTGAATGATTGAATGTTGAAATTTTTTTTTAATATGATAAATGTATAAGTGATTATTGACTAGCAATTAAAACTTTAAGTTTTTTTATTGATGTACTTCAGTAAAATGAAGCTACCTCTATCACGAATTTCATGTGTGTCATTCAAATTTTCAAAGTTGAATTTCTATACTTACTATTAAAAAAATTAAAAAAGTATCGTATTAAAAGTATCAGGTTTCATAATAATACCTATAATTTATTTAAATTTCTTACAAAAATATGATGAAGATACATTAACTAAAGAGTCATATATTAGTATAGAAGTTGTAGAGGTTATTAAGTTTTTGGTTGAGATCAAGAACCAATTGATGTTAGATCACTTTTAGAAACAAGGAAGCACTGAACGGCCGTTTCGTTCCATTGTGGAACTCCTTGGCACTGCGCATCCACGATCTCGCTCGTGTGATTCGAACCCAGGGCCTTCGGTCTCGTGCGTGAACGCTTAACCTACTGGACAACTGAGTCATATATAGAACAAGTTCAAGATTGCTACTTTATTTTGCTTATGATGTAACTTATATTTATGAAGGAGAGAATTACATTTCACGAACATATTTTGTTGAATCATTCTTACTCTTCTATAAATTCATAATTTTATTATCACCAAGGTAGACCAGACATGCATGACATTGATCAGTACTTAATGACCGATCAGTTGTAAGAAGCTTGCAGTGGTCGATCCGTAACCACGAGCTGTATTTATTGTTATGTACTAAATATTCATGATTGGTGTTGCAGAAAAAATATTTCTTTACCGTTGTCACCCCTCAAGGAGTAGCATAGGCCGTTCATCAGCATTATACTTTCAACCTTGGCAACGCCATACCGAACTCACCTTCTTTACCCGAGCTTAGGACGCGCAGTAAAGCTAGAAGAGCTAAAAGGGAAGTTTTTAGAAAAGGTAAATTACTTATAAACTCTCCTTAGTCCGACTAAAATGCAGCGAAAAATAAAATACAACACAAATGAATAAGTTTAAAGACATAACTGAGTAGAATTAAAATCTTTCTTATAATATGTAAGCATTGTTTAAATTTACGTAATAAGTATAGTTTAATAGTGAACAAGTGATTTTTAAATATCGTAATATTTCAACCGTTTAATTAATGTTTGATGTTGAAGTTAATGATAATACAAATGCAATGGTTAGATTTTCTGATAATTAATTTACATTGTCACTGATTTTAGTTATGATTCAACTCTATTCACAAGATTCCAACGAGAAAACATCTAGGAAACACTGTGTAGTTGCCCAAGTTTACTATTACATTATATGCATAGTCTCCAACACAGAATATAACAATATCTATCCAAACATTATTTCACCTTGAATGTCAATTTCATAAATTTAAACACAGAAATGGTTTATTATCTTTTATCTAAATAAATTGTTACTTAGTACTATAAATAAACAATCAAAAATAGTTCGATTGCCATAAAAACACACACTTAAAGTGTTTTATTTATTTATTTGTTTTTAAAAAAAATTCTTATATTGACGTTTTAATCATTCAAATGTCAAAACAGAACTGGGTCATTCCATCATTGAATAAATATAAATTTATATATTTTCTGGTGATGATAATAATAATAATGATGATGATGATGTTAGATGTTTGATAATGAAATGGGTTATATAGAAACGAAAAGGAAATTTATTCACAACACTGAACGGTTTGAACAGTTTCAGTAAAAAAAATTTTTTTTAAATACGTTATAGTCTTATTAAGGTCAACGATTGAGTTTAAAATAAATGAAAACACCATTTTCTTTATCAGAATTGGTTTTATGGAGATTTTTTAGAAATTTCACTGGTTGAAATCATGAGTCAATTAAAGCTAGACCACCACAGAAAACCTGGAAGAACTGGATGGCCGTTTAGTCCTAGTATAGGTGGTCTAGTTTAAACTGGGGGAGGGGAACGTGAATGCGCACTGCTGAGGAGTCCCACACTAGAACGAAACAGCCGTCCATTGCTTTCAGGTTTTCCATGGTGGTCTAGCTTCAATTGACTCATGATTTCAACCATTTTTTTTCTCTGAAAAATAAATAAATAAATTCAAAATGGAATAGCTCAATATGATTAAAACAATAATCAGTGATAAGCAAAGATGGATAGTGGCTAGCAGTGAAATCCAGGCCACGCGTTTTGTCCTGTTTGGGACTCGTCAGCTGGATGTACCTGCATCTCAGAGTTGGTGTTCACTCTGGGACGGGAACTCAGTACCGTTCGCTTCAAACGCCATCGCGTTGTCCACTTAGCTACTTATGTTTTGTAAACATGTATATATGATCAACATTAAAAGAATTTCCTATGGTATTATATAATTCATTTATGTAAACACATATTTGACATGTTGAAAGTTAACATTAATTATCTTTCACTCACAAGATGATTATTGATAGAAATAGCCGTTATACATATTTACTATACTCTGACATACAAACATAATTGTATGAAGTTTCTTTAGAAAAAAAAATAATGAGTGACGTTAAGTAAAAAGAGAGATTTTAACCGTGTGTATGTTAGTATAAAATGGGAGATATTAAAAATCTCCCTTAGACATTGTCAAGGACAGAGTAAATGTTTACCATCATCTAGTAATCGTTTTTAATTTTAATAATTGAATTGTACATTGTTATGACAATTTTTATATATTTCACTGGTAAATAATAACTTGAATAGACTATTGTCACAACGTTAATAGATTGTATGATATACCATCATGATTCAAAATTATTGTTTGAGATCTTGTATAAATGATAAAATGCATAAAATAAATCTTGTATTCAATAAAAAAAGTATGCAAAATGTCAAATCAACATTGTTTTTTTAAATTTTGTGACAATGTGTTTTCCAGTGAAATCCCCCGTTGTTAATGCCGAAAATAACTCACAACTGTATAAATAATCATCTAATAATTTACTACTGATTGATTTATAACTATCATAATTTAAAATGATAGACCATCATGGTTATATACATTAGCTCTAGCATTTGTTTAAGATCATCTGTATAATTGAATACCTGACAAAATGAAGTCACATATCAAAGTATTAATTTCTCTGAATACATCATTAAAACGTCACCAAAGTTTTAAACTTTCAAAAATATTATAATTGCTCTTAAGTTTTAATGAACTCGCGCGGAATTTTACGTCAGGTTAAAGAAACTAATTCATGACTTATGTTTTATAAGGAATATTTCATATTACATATTTCAATTAAATACTAATATTTATATTTGATCCTGAAAAAAATATCATGGTCAATAGAATATAATCCATAGTTTCAAGATATATTTTTAAAAGTCAGTAAGTTCACAATCAATGAAAGTATTCGTACAACTTGTATTCATTCAAACATACAACATATTCATATCACAACAAATCATAGATTTTAATATTATACATGTTTACTCATTGGATATATATTATCAAAAGGGGGCCTCTGTGAAGATCTTAGTAAATTAATAGATGAATTTATGAGACAACTAAATCTAGACCACCACGAAAAACCTAGAAGTACTGGATAACCACTTCATTCTAGTATAGGACTTCTCAACAGTGTGCATCCATGATCTCGCTCGCGGGATTCAAATCTAGGACCTTTGGTCTTGCATGAAGGCGCTTAACCTCTAGACCATTGACCCTATATCCAACAGTGTTATTATCTAACTTTAATCATTCCACGAAATTGCACCACCGTCCACCAGTGTCTTCAGTGAGTTATATATATATATATATATATATATATATATATATATATATATATATATATATATATTGTAGTCACATGACTTTGTAAACATGTAAAAAATGATATTTCGCAACTTAAAATTTTCCTATGAAACCCTCTATTGATTCACTATATTCTATAATGATTGTAATGATTACAATAAATAACTTGGAATAAATCAATATCAATAACTTAGTTTCTATGAAAAAAATGGTCATTTCTAAACATATCAAATTTCCAATTTTGAAATTAATTATATCAACTATTTAAGTAGTCTGAACTTATACCCCTTTTTGAAATTAAACCTAACATTGTTTTCATTTTAAATAGTTTTTTTAAAAAACTTTTTTTATGTGATATGTTAGCACGAACAGTGACATTTCATTATTAATACAACTACAAAACATTTAGCTATTATTTTGCTTTGATCTCATCAGAAATCTGTGTTTATTCTGATCATACAATGACAATTTGACAGAATCAAGTTTTAGGATCAAAATATAACAGATTCAGTTAAATGTTTACTCATAAAATACACAATGCACAGGTTTCAAATTATGGATCGGTTTGAGCATCCCCATAAAAAAAATTGACTTGATAAAATGTCCTAAAAATTTAGATAATAAAGGGGTGTTTTATAATGTTTAGTGAAAAACAAAATAGAAAACAATTTTCAGAATCAAGATTTGTTTATTGAATGTCCAGAACATAATTTTTAGATATTTATCATTTATTATGTTGAACAGATAAATGAAAATTTGTATGAGAATGAGATAGAATGTAATTCGATAAAGATATTAGCAGTAAAACTCATTAAAGCAATGTATGATTTAAAATAATACAGTGAGAAATGTTGACTTTGGTGGAGTTTAGTTCTCTGAGCTGGATGGTTTTGGTCGACCAAAACCATCCAGCTCAGAGAACTAAACTCCACCAAAATCATCCACCTGAGCTACAAATCTTCTCCACCATCTCAAATGTTGACTTTGTTATGATCTATCAGAATGTATAAAAGTAAACTAAAAGATTTAGATTCTTTATTAATATTATTACTAATTAATTATCATGGTTATTGATGACTTTGTATAATCTTGTTTGTTTCTACATTATGGGATTCTAGAAGCAAACGATAATCTATTTGTGTAGATTAGTGTAAATTTTAAACGGATTTTTCTATTTCCTTGAAATGTTTGTATCAGATTGCCAGGCAAAACGTTGGATTTGCCTCGAATTTGTTCGGTGAGATTTTAGAAATACATTTTTCGTAATAATTCAATTGCAGTTACGGAACGATTGAAATTCATGAATTAGGAGTTAGTTGTTTAATCAAAATACAAAACGCATCAACAGAGCCTTCTCTTTCTGATTAACAATTGCTCTAGGATGAACTCCTGATATACATGCTCTGCATCGTAAGGATAATCACTCGCTGATGACACAGAATGATTCTAACAGTAGGCTTTGTATTTGATCAAGTTAAAAATGTGATCAATCTGACGTCAAATCAGTAATTTTAAAGTAAACATTTCATTTTGAGATATGAAATTCATTGAGTTATGGCATGGCTAAGGTCGTTCATTACCGATTATCATTAAAAAAGAGCAACCGTCCAGAAAAGAGGTTTCTTAATTAATATCGATCAATATGGCAAACTATTTAAACCTTTTATGTTATAATTAATTAAATGAATGCAAACTATTTAATATATTTATCAATATATAAACAATAATGTCTATACGAGATAAACGAGAATTTATTGTTATGAAGACTGTTATGAGCATTTCGGTACATAAACTATAGTTAATTATGTCTTGGTTTAGAATATCATAAATGCATTATTGAAAGAATTGGTATAAATTAATCATACAGCATTTGACACTGTAGTCTCGCTATAAATTACATTTATTTCTGTTATATATCGTTTATTAATTTATCTAATATTCAGTATACTGCTGAAGGTTCGAATTAAAACATCAGTTTCTTTGATGATGCACGATGGGTAATGTATCTTTATTTTTTATTTGCCGTTTTAGTAAACAAAAGTTGAATTGACATGTTCTCTCTACAAAACTTAGTTTAGATAAATAATAATTATAATTATCTTGTCTCTGTGAAACTTATCAAATTTTTCGCTCTAAATTTTAAATAATTTAATGAAGATTATCATTATAGGTTTGCAGAGATTGTCGAGTTCTTATTAAGATTATTAAATGATCAATAGCAAACAACTACTGTTAAGTGAAAGAGCTGGATGGTCATTTTTTCGTAGTATGGAACTCCTCATCAGTGCACATCCATGATCCCGTACGCGGAACTAAAACTCAGGATGTTTGATTGGTTATTATTCAGAAATTTCAATTAACAAATATATCACTCACTATTTTGACATTTCATAAACGAGGTGTAAAATTAATCATATCTATGTGAAATAACATGAAAATATTGTTTTCGGTTCTAATATACATCTATTATGTGAGCAGTAATGTTGCAAAGAAAGCATAAAAGAAATTGGAAGTTATCTTTAAACAACTAATCTCATATGTATATAAATAATCATATTAGAAAAAGTGATTAAAAACTGCAACATTTTGTAAGTAGAAAGACTTATTTCTATTGTTTCAAGATGGATGCTTGATGAACACAATTTTTAAAACATGTTGGTTGTCAAATACATAGATACCCTTGAAGGTCAAACATAATTTATGATGCAATTATCTATTACAAATTCCTTACAAGACAATAGAAATCCTCCGAATAGCTTAAATTTTAAGAATATACATATATACAAGAAACGAAGATATCAAAGTACTGGCCTCATATCAGAGACTCAAAGCATTGACCACATTAGACTAATATATAAATTAAGGTCTTATATCGTCGACAAAATTTTAAAACATTGTAAGGATAGTTTTAAACAAATAACATACAACTCGTATATTTATTAAGTGTAACAATAATACATTACAATATTAAAAACAAAGTTTAATTTAAAAATACTTTCATACAAAGTTTTATATTAGTGAATTGTTCTATGACAAATATATCAGATATTTGCTAATTCTAGGTGAAAAAAAAACAACAACAACACAATAACTAGTCCTCTAACTAAATGTAGTTTGATTGTATATATGATGATAAGCAAATAGTCACTATGTAGACATTTGCAATTGTTAGATTAATGGATAGATAAATATGAGAGACAAATTACTCATATGTATCATATAATAAAATTAATTGCTTATTATGAATGATTGAATAAAACGAACTCAATGTTTACATTAGATTCTTGTTTGTTTTTTTTCTCTTTCAAATATAAACCATTAAACAGTTTGTCAAGAAACTAGGCGTAAACGCTTTCATCAAATTATTATACTGAACATTCATTAACTACATTATCAAGTAATGCTAATTCATAAGTAAATACATATTTAGATATCAGAATGGGTTTTGTGGAGAATTTACGAAATTTCACAGGTTTTTAAATCATGAGTCAGCTGAAGCTAGACCACCATTGAAAACCTGGAAGCTTCCAGGTTTTCAATGGTGGTCTAGCTTCAACTGACTCATGATTTAAAAACCTGTGACATATTTAGATAGTTAAAATAACCCATAGTGTCATTGAATAAGAAAAAGAGAATTCAGCGAAGAAAATTTTCTTTTCGACGAAATCATTTACTTTAGCTGTACATTCGTATATATAGTTATATGGAAAATGTATGTCTATAGAAGGATAGAATGGATTGTATCAAAAAGTGGATTCGACAATAAATAACAAATGAGGTTAACGTACTAATACATATTTCAGATTGTTCATTTGTGTTAATACAAATGTTTATGATGAATATTGAAAAAGACGTTTACTAGTTAAATCAAGTCCATTTTATTAATACTAAATTATGATGTTACTTAAAAAAGATCATTTTAAGTAGAAACCAAGTTAGTTGCTTACATAGATGCTTTGTGTTATTGTGTCTTTTATCTTCAAATTGAGCTTCATCATATTTTCTCACTTTAAATGAAAATTTTAAAAATACCTCTAATCAAATATACCTATTTGATATTTATTTAAACTACTTATAACGTTTGTATATTTATCACTTGATATATCAAACATATTACTTACTATATAAAATACATCTATATTCAATAAACTGTTATGTCTATATGTAAATATCCCAATAATCTCAACTATGATATAGACAAATAAAAGTATATAATTATTTCTAACTTAAACCACAATTCTCTAAAGAATTTGCTTCTTGTTAAGTATATTTAATGTTGTCACAAATCTAGCTCAATGACTCCGATACAAAGAAACAGATTACACATGTAATATAGACTGAATTTAAAAAAAACAAATTACTTTCAAAATACATTGGATTACGTAATAAGTTTGTAATTAATGATCAACTTACTATAATTTAATATAATAATCTTAGTATTTCATCCTTTATGTAGAAATATGCACATCATTCATGTTGAATGTGATTGCATAATAGTATATAATGCACATGAGTTTAATGATATAAGTAAAACTCAATTTATTTATGTATATCCAAATGTTTGTATACAATAATATATAGATATATATAAATATTTACATATATTTCTAATTATATTGGTTAATGTATCCAGAATATAAAATGATAGTTATCAAGTCATTTAAATCTATTTTATACTTAACAATATACACTTCCAAGTATATATATATATACATATACAGACAAATTTTAATAGTTTTCCCTTTACTCCGACTGGTGATTATGTCAGAATATCTTTCTCGTTTGTTTTTTTACTCCAAATTTATGAATTAAGTGTTAACAGTTAGATTGGGATAACTAAGATGAGATTTATCATAAGTAGATTACATAAACATATATATATAAACATATATAGATGTATATTATTTAGTCACATATTGTGCATTGACATTTCATTTTTTTGTCACCATGTAGACCAATTAAATTGAAGTTAAACAATTTTTGATATATTTTCATTTTTTCTTTCTTTCTGTTTTTTTTATTATACCTAACTGTAGGTTTTAGTTTAGTTTTGTTATAGCGCAAATAGAATTTATTCATTTACATAAATTGTCAGTCAGTGGTTAACTAAAAAATGATGATGTTTTTTAATGGATAGACATGAATGAATGATTATTGAATATGATTTCCTGTATCCAATCTTATGAATATTATTATTATTATTATTATCATAATTAGGATAAATAAGACAATCTACTTTTTGTCTATTAATTCGTACTGATAAAGACATTTATATATATATAGCTGTAATTATGATCGAAATCAGTGAAGTAAATCACTGTTTTCGACAGAAATGATGGATTTATATCTTAATCATGATTAACATGGAATATTATTTGTTATGAAATAAAATGAAATAATAATGGTTGCATATCAATGGACTGTAAAAAAATTAGATATATTTCCTCGAGTGATAAATGCAAAAAACGTTTATAAATATATATATATTTGTAATATCCCAATGAGTAGAAAATTAGATTTTCTAACGTTTCGTAACTTAGTGTAAGTCACTTCATCAGAGAATAAACAGCCAAATTAAAATTAATCCAAGTTTAAGTAGTACAACGGAACAATAAGAATAATATTTGATCAATAAAAAACAGGTCTGAACCAGTTCATTTATCCTCTGAAGAAGTGACTTACACTAAGTCACGGAATTTCAGAAAATCTAATTTTCTACTCATTGGGATATTACAAATATATTATTTGTTTATATATATAGTGTGCTTTTTATATGAGATTTATTCTTCACAGATAAGGTTAGATTAAGTTAACTTGTTGGCATAATTATAAATGTGCATTACGTTGGACAAATCATTCCTTTAACGTAACGACTCTCCTAATTTCATAGCCACTTATTTTAAAGAACAAAATGGTGAAACTATAATTTATGGACGATCTTTGAGTGACGCTAAATTGACCTTAAGTGTTCACCTAATACTTAGGATCAAATGAGGGTTATAAACCAGTGTGAGCGATTAGAATTATGATTTACAGTTGATGGTTAGGGCCAGGAATCAGATTTAGGGTTTTCATCACAAACTGACATCAGCTATAATGCCAAAATTATATTTAGCCGAATGGATGGGTTAATTTCACGCCAAAATTTGAGACCTGTTACCTTATACTTGATTGGTTTGTTTATAAATTAAAGTCTCGCCAAAAAATTCTGATTAGTGTCATTCTTACAACTATATAACATGAAGATCATCAGTGCCCATAAGTCAGTTGACAACTTCATACAATGCATAAAGAAACACTTTGTAAAGAAAATTTCAAGTGAAACGTTTCAAACCAATTACAATTCACTATTTTCAAAATGTTCAGTTAATCAATAGTAATTATAACACCATGGTTTCTGATTATTCACCAACTTTCGTACCTGAATAAGAAAAAAACTTCATTTGTATCATTTATATCTCAGTTTAACTGGAACTTGAAATACATCAGCTGGAAATCAATAGAAGTCTTGTTATTTAAATTGTGAATTAAATACAATCTATTATTCAGTAACAACTACTTCATTTTAAATTTTAATAATTTACAACTATGTTACTAAACAAAGAATACGAGTGTACTTACTTTTTGGTACTTACAATTCTGAAAGTGTTCTATTTCCAGTATAATATCTAAGGATATAATTTTTGTAATACGTTTCAAAAAGGGTTAATATTTAAACGGACTAAAAGTATGTTGACGCATTGTATAATTTTCCCCTATCAAGAATTTTAAACATCGAAATGTTAATTTTTACAAGTTTCTAAACACAAACTTATGTCTATGTTGATATAAAATTATTCTTGTATTGTAGTTTTATACTGATATACAGTTTTCTATATTTAAATATAGGCCAAGCATAAAAATAAGTAATATGTTGTAAATAAACAAAATATATCTTAATTAATTATAATCTGTTAAAATAACTCAGTATCTTAATATAAAATCCAATAACATAACAACTTCATTGGTTACAAAATAAAATAGAAGTGAAAAACGTAAGCATAAACCTTAAATAAAGTAAGTTGTTAGAGTGATATTAATCATATAAACATTAGTATCTCATATTCGAATTTCTATGGTATCCATTGTCTGAAAGTGGTAGAATTTTATTACTTACTAACTTACGCCTGTTACTCCTAATTGAGCGTATGCTGCCGAACAGATAGAACTTTATAGTGTACAGTAAATCAGATAGAACACTATTATTGTCTTTAAAAATGAAGAAAGAAGTTTAAGAGACAGACATATTCCATTTTAGTACTTTATTTTAAAACATAAAATAAATATTATGATGGAGTTCACGTAGCTATTTGAAGTCATGAAGCTTTTATACTGTACAAATGTATCATGATTCTTACTAACACATGAACACTTTGGTGTTCTTTCATAATTCAAGATGATAGAAGCGTAAGTAACTGAATAATTTTTATTTTATATTAAATAAATACTTCGCTTTAAATATTAAAACTTTAATGTGACAATAATTAACTTAAAAGTGTCAATACCCATTGCATGTTTGACTTATTAAATATGTACTCGTTAGCACTGGACCTTAAAATAACGTTCCGAAAGTTGGTAATACCGAATAATAAGCCTTTATTCGTATCTATTCCGCCAAATGAGTGAATAAACATAATAGATAGATATTATATTTAATTTGTAGACAATACCATTTCTTAAACGTTGTTTGATTTAAAACATGCATATTTTTCTGGCTCTATCACTTTTGTAATTATGAATGTAAACTGTCAATTCCAAAAAACTTATCTCATTATCGTTTTAAGTCCTGAAAATTTATAGAAAATTCTGAATACAACAACACTCGCAGAATTTCTTAAACACGTTAACAGTTTTAACTAAACGGTAAAAAAGTACAGATGTATCGATTTGAGAAGTTTCAAATACGATGAAACTTGCTTCCTGACGTTTACTGCTGGTCATTATCAAAAATTCTTTCAAATCCTTGAAACTTAGTGACTTTATTCAGACAATCCGTTAAGGGTGCATATTTCGGTCTCAATCCATACCTTCAATACAGGAAGTATTCTAACCTTAAAACAAGGGAAAGCAAACTAATGAGCTATTTTTCAGAAATATTCCACCTTTTATTTACTATTAGAAATAGTCTGATATATATGGTGCTATCCATGAAAATTTTATGGTACATCGAGTTGAGTCGTTTTTTTATTGAATAAATTAACAAAATGGTAATCCAACACACTAAGCGCTTCCAATAGTAACTGACACCTTTCAGTTTAGCTTTGAAGCAGCATGCAAATCATAAAACTGTAATACGAGAACGACCTATGTACACGAATCAAACGTTATGAATACATTTTATAAATGATTTCGCTACCTCCCAAATTTAGTACATAAAATGTGCCTTTGATCAGCCACATTAGAATATGATATCAGTGTCTCAACTCTTGAAATATTTTAAACGACTGAAATACACTAAATTTATTATAAAATTAAATTGTCCTTTTTATAAATTCTAATGAAACCATGAGAAGACGGACTTGATCTTAGAAATGTAACGTATTTGTGCTATCCATTTTGAACAATCTGGTCACATATATACTTGTAATAATAATTACATGTTAAAGCTTATAAAGGTCAGTTAGACGAAAGATCATATAAATATATACATATACACTTATAAATAAGAGAAAATAATCAATATACTATCTAAGACCTATCAATGTTTCACACTACCATTGGCCGTGAAATACTCTAATGATCATTAGGGCAGATTGAACGTTATCATAATTTGTCTCTGTACCCATATAAAGGATTTGAATTCGCGAGTAGTCTAAGCGTCTATGAACCTAAAACTTTAACCATGATGACAAAACGTTAGAAACTTCAGTTTCTACTCATTAGAACTTTATAAATATATATTATTTCTATCAAAAACCATTAAAAGTAAGATATTGCCTAGTTAAGGTTGACTTCTAATAAAATCCCTTGATAAGTATATTTTTAACCAAACTATCAGCTTCACTTTTTCATTGTTCTTTCACAATTTATCATGAAAATTCTTAGATTTCATGTCCAAAAAAATAGTGACTTTCTTTACAAATTATGCCTCATATCCTCTTCTTTCAATACTTCCATGAACCATGATTCGAAAACTTCAAACTGAGTTCAACAGACAAGTTTTTGTCATAGTTCATGGAATTATTGAAAGAAGAGGATATGAGGCATAATTGGTAAAGAAAGTCACTATCCTTATATACTGACGTAAATAAAACTGTACTTAACTGAAGTATAAATCCTTTATATCAAATATGAAGTGTATTCTCTGCATGTATTGCATTCATTTTCACATGCAAGATATGTACTGAAAATTATGTACTTTATTCATCAACTTTATAACTTTTTTTATAAACTTCTCTTAGTTTCAGATGAATGTGGTATGTTTATCTAGACATTGTTTGACAGTTAATTAAACAAAAATGAAATACAATTAACAAAATATGTATAGTTAACTCTCTTTTATCAGTATTTAATTTTATCTGCTTATAATTTAACATCTACAATTAATTAAGTGAAAACTTACTGTGAAACATTTATTACATCATATGGGTTTATACTATTGAAAAACTGTTTATATAATCATAGATACGTTAGAGAGAAATCCAGTAATTTGTTTTTATATGGTATACTATAGATAACAACCTAAATGTGCATAATTGTTCTTAAGATAAAGTTATCAGCCTACAAAATATTGAGAACAAGAGAATATATTATAATTATAACTAATATGGATAAATTGTGTACATTTTAATAGAGAATACATTTGATATATATGTCATCAAAACGACGTAAATTACTGTTGAACAAGTAAGTTGGAATCCGATAATTCATGTTTTCAAACATTGTCTGTTTACAATCTACAGTTCATGATGAAAATTGTCTATAGACTAAAAACGCTGCATTAAGGCCTTCCATATCAGATTAAAATAGCTAGTTTCATACGACTTAAAGTGTACATTCTAGATGAGTTTTGAACAAAAACCTTAATTTTAATGTATGACAAGTATTCGAACAATGAATCTTTAAAACTACCTCATAATTAAGATCCTATAAAAATGGAAACAGTAAACTTTCCTCACACTTTTTCGTTTACCAAACATTAAATATGAAACTGCGATTCGTTCAAGTATAGTTTGCAAAGTAGATGTGGCTGTTTATTTGGGATATATTTTAAATTTAATAAATCTGTCAAATGGTTTTGATATGAACAAAAGGTTTATTTTCATTAAAATAGGATGTAAATCATACTTTGTATTCAATAATAGTTACCCAGTAAGAAAAGAGTACTGTAAAAAATAGAATAGAATTATCAGTATAGGGTTGTAGAGAATATCGAGTTATTGATTGAGAACCATGTGCTCACTAGTGACTAACTTCGTGAGGGAATTTTCGAGGTTCTAGTGAGAAGCCGTGACCAGTAGAGTCAGTCTGTGTCGGGTAGAGACAGGTATCTACCTCAATACAATTGAACATGGTCGCGCAATCTCATGGATTGATTGAGGTTAAACATTAACGGCGTTGGATGCCAGCCGACACAGCGGTCAAGTAAGTTAAGCGTTTACGAGCGAGACTGAAGGCTCTTGGTTCGAATCCCGCGAGCAGGACCGTGGATGAGCACTGCTGAGAAGTTCCACTATAGAAAGAAACGGCCACCCAGTGCTTCCAGGTTTTCAATGGTGGTCTAACATCAATCGGTTCAAGATCTTAATCAATAATTGAATAGAACGCAGTAGTTGCATCATTGAAAAAAAATAAGGAATTAAAGTTTATCTATGAAATATTTTCTTTATCGCCATGGAACGATATTTCTTGATAGACACACACGTAAAAAAACAGCCACGTCAGGCTAACGAGCGTTTACATACAAACTGGCATAAAAACATTTGTATTAAATGTTTATATCCTTTGATTTATATTTCGGACGGCAAATAATTAGTTACACTTCAGATTATTTGCATTTTATACCGATTACCTCAATATTATCCTTAGATCAGAAGCATTATGAGTAGAGATGGATAGTATCCGGCAGTAGAACCAAGAACAATCATTCCATCTTATTCCGGACTCTTCAAATGGATATCCCTTTACCCCAATGCACAAGCCAGTAGCCATCCAGACTACGTGGATAACGCGTTAGTGGTTGTGGTTGATGTAGATGAATCAGACTGGTAAGTCCAAAATAGGACAAAACACTTGTTTTGGATTTCACCGCTGGTCACCATCTACCTCTGCTTATAACACTATAACAGCTTCAAAAGTGACCCATATTAACATAATATATTGGCTAAACAATCACAATCACTTGTAAAACTGCCTAGATGCACGAACATATCAAATATGTATAAGTTTGTACAGAATGATGATAAATTGTTTGAAAAGAAATCCCTTCGCTGAACTTCGTGTTTTTTAATGTTTAAATGGGAATTATTTGTCAGTATCGATACAGCACAAGTTTATTTTTCAACCGAAAATCTTAAAAATTAAATATTAGAATTTAACCCTGTGTTTCAGTATTTACTGTCATCAAGCATTATGTAACTTAGTTATTAATATCAACGTAATACTTATATCTCATGCACTTATTTATATATTACTTCAAGAATTTCAAAAAATATATTACTCAGTATTATCAAACCGTTAATATTTTAGGCACACGCTTAGCTATTTCTATTAACTCGAAGAGAATAAGAAAAAAGGATTGAGCAGAGTAGAACGAATTTACTTGCTTTATAATAGAAATAGTCATAATATAAAGACAATTATACAAGAGAAATTGGCTAAACAACGAAATCTATCATAAAGGCGAAGAGTCACAAATAGAAAAAATGTAATAAGATCAAAAGTATATAAAGCGCGTTGTCAATAAGCATGGATTATGCGATATATATTAGTTTTTCTCACTGATAGAATGATAGTCAGTTTTCTTCGAGAGCTACACTATATATTGAAAAACTATATATCTAAATTTACTAATTCAGCTTAATCTTCTTCTACCTCTTTTGAAAATACGACACTATAAAGGAAATCCACAGGAATAATCAGGTTAATAAGTTGAATGTTATGCAAAATAAAAATGAGAAAAAAATCTATGAATTTCTTCGTTATTTTAAACAAAAAGAAAAAAAGAAAAAAGAAGAAAAAAAACAGATTATTATTATCACTTCAATCATCAGAGCAAAAGTTTGAAAGTTTTCACTATTAGTTATTATATATTCTAAAAGAAAAAAAATAGATTAAAATAAAAGAATATTTCCTCATTATTATTATTCTTATTATCAAATGCTCCAGATATGAAATACTCGATTTATAAAGGATTATCATCAACTTCACAGATCAATATGTTACAATAAGGAACAAAAAAGTAACGAAAAAAGAAAAAAAGAAAAAAAAGAAAAAAGTTTTTTTCATTATCATTAACATTTAGAAACTAATATATCATAATTAGCTTTTATTGACCTAAAAGAAAAAAGTCTCATTATATTTATCTTAAACATAAACTTATATACACATACACATATGTGTAATAGAAATTAATCTAAGACAAATTTTATGCAACGTTTTGTTTCAATTAAATTTATTAGAAAAATAAATTAATTCTTGTAATAAATATTTGGCTTATTCAAAGAAATAACAGTTTTGAGTTTTAATAAAGTTCACTTGTAAACCATGTTTTCATTTTGTTTCTTCATTAAAATTTCTTTCAAGAGTTTTATAAATCAAATTATTAAACAATGTCTATGAACATAAAAAGATCTATCTGCTTGTCAAGTCGTCAGTAAATAGAAACTTGACATATATCTCAAGTATTGCGCTATAAATAATCAATACAGTTTAAATAGTCACTTAACTAATTAGTTTCAGAAAGGGTTTTGTGGAAATTGCAGTAATTTCAACGGTTGAGATCATTAGTCAATTGAAGCTAGACCACTATGGAAAACCTGGAAGCACTGGATAGCCTTCTCGTCCTCAGCAGCGAGCTTCCATGACCCCACCTCGCTCGATTAGAACCCAGGACCTATCAGTCTAGCACCAGGCGCTAAATGTCTAACTTCTACCAATTCAAGAAATTGAGCGACACATCTACCATTGTCATCAGTGAGTTCCTATCTTACAACAGACCTAGTTGAACTCCACTGGTCACTGCTTCTCCCCGGAACTCCAGGATATACATCTTGAAGCGAGTCACTAGTGAGCATATGTTGATTAGTATCATAAGGGAATTTGCGGAGATTGCATCAATTTTAATAGTTGAGATCATGAGTCAGTTGAAGATAGACCATCATGTAAAACCTAGTCTAGCTTCAATTGACTCATGATCTCAACTAATTAACTTTACTAATTGTCAGTAATTAGTACTAAAACCCCACTAAAAGGATAAATACTGTACATATGTACATGACAGATTGCGCAGCCACCTTGTTTCTATAAGTGGAAATATTATCTATATTCTGCTGTCATTAATAATTTGCTATCACATACTCGATAAAGATCATTCTATAGACCAAGTTGTTCACCAACTTTAGAATGATTGTTCCCTGTAATTTCATGTCTTATCAAACTATGGTAAAAATTTTAATTACTTTGTAAGTTTTAACACTTAGGAAAATGATTATAATGTTCTGATTTGAAAGTACTTATACGTTGTACGTCTTTACTTTAATAACGTCAAAATTAACATACATCATATAGTTATCACCGTTCCGTTCATTTGCTCATTACCTTTCAAACATTTATTGATAAAACAAGGCAGTAATTTTATTTCTTTTCTGGTTAATATAATCAAATTTTAAAGCAACATTTCTGTCCTGCATAGTCGAACAGGAATACCTATCCTATCTTTCAGTAACTTTTTCTCACTTGAAAGGGTTCAAACTCTCCCATTGTTAATTTCATAGACTACAATTGATCAGTCACTTTTGGCGCACAAGCATTCTTAGCTAATTGTCCCAAAGGCAGTTTTTCAGCGTCTTGATTTTAACTAGTAATGGATTCCAAAACGCAAATTTCGTCTTATTTAGGATTTTTCAGTTGAATTTGTCTGTACAAAAGTGACAACACCCATATCAAGCATCTATCCTGATGCTTTTTGATTTCAATACCCAAATCGTTATTCATATAGCCGCTTATTTCATATAGCGACTGACTTGTGCAATGAGGATAAAACTCGTAATAGTCTGAGTCTTTTTCGTAAGTTTTATTTTTATTCATACGTATGAGTGTTTTCTTTTTTCTATTATTAGCTGACATTAAGTAATAGTAAACTAGACAACTTATTTTCAAATAAATAACATTAAAAAATAACGGAAAATATTCCATCGTACAAGAATTGTTTAAAGTAACCGACAGTTTTCTTATAATGGAATCCATTTTGACAATAGTAGAAAAGTAAAGTTGTTTCCAAGTACGTGGAAGAAAAGACTAAAACCAAAATTACTATTTGAATTAATAACACAAGTTTTCTCGGAGGGGATGAGGTTACATTAGTTTATTTCAACTAAATAGATATATATTATAGTTGATAATGTATACATTAAACCTAATGTTATTTTGAATATTCATGTATCTATTTTTTTTCATTACAAGTGTGTCCTAAAATTAGGGTTTATGTAATAATGATAAAATCATCTATATATTTATTTTATTCAATTCTATCTCATATTAAATATTGCTGATAGTGATTACTCGACACAGTTTATCTGAAGTATTTCATTTAAAACTTGATATTGATATTCTTCAAAATCACCCGCGTTTTAACGACTTAACCTCTGATTATAATAAAACGTGTAAGTACGATTTTGCCTTATGTTCGTTACAAATTTTCATAGATTTATTACTTTACGTGTTTAAAATTAATCTGTTTTGTGTTGTGTCATAGTATCAAGTTTTTATATTTCAAACGTAAAAGAGATTAATTTTCGTAAGTTAATAGATGAAATGGTTCTTATCTTAGATTACATTATTTTCGTTAGTACCTCCAGTAAGTAAACACAGACCGTTATACTTATTCACACATCAGTGTCAATACACTATATATTACTCTTGTAATAAAGAGGATACATAACGTCTGTCATCTAGAAGGTTCTTTGTAAACTTGATCAATACACTATAAATGAAACATATTAAAAAACATCATTACTACTTTGTAATCATTATGTAATCATGTCTGCTTACGTAAACTTCGTCAAACCATTTACGCACAAAATTATATATATATATATATATATATATATATATATATATATATATATATATATACTTCCGAATGTGTTTATGCACGTATATGTATACGTCAATGGAGTAGTGTGAAATAAATTTCAGGCGTAACAATTTAGTTTAATAACGACCAACACCACCAAATTTGATCTTCCTGCATCCAACGACAAGCCGTTTCTGGTAAATTATATTGCTTTTTCAAAAAGTTTATATTCGTCAGAGTTAAAATCACTGAACGATAAACTTATAAATGTTATCTGTCCATACACATCCGCTTAAACAGTATAAAGCACTGTAGATATATTTATATTCAGAATGGGAATTTCTGGAGCGTCTAAAGACATAAATGAAACCGTTTGATACTAATTTATCAGAATATTCATCAAGATTAAAATGAATAGTTTGACAGAAACTGGGCGCTGAGTATAAAGAAGTCATTATAAGTAAAAATTATATTTGAAATAATCTCAGCGATTGAAATTTAAATAATTCCAACGTTTCGTCCAGCCAACTTGTCTGAATTTCTTCAGGGTAATACTAATAATTTGGAAAATGTTTGAATAAGTTTGCTAAGATGGTATATAACTTTAAAGTTTGTTTTCGGGGAGAGAATTAAAGCAAAAAGTGATTGTGGAAAAATCAGAATACTGACGCTCTTAACAATATAATAAAGTGTTTTGTTGATAGTAATAGGTTGATGTCATTTAAAATTATTGAACTTATCTAATAAGACTGAAATGTATACTTATTTAAAATGTTTGAATTATATAGTTGCGTGAATAATGTTTATAAAAGCACATCAATAATAACTTATTTAATCTTATTTGATTTTAATCTTGTGAATTATCTCAATCTGTTGTTTTTATAAGTTCACATCGAGCCCTTTTATAAACAAACAGTGAGATTTAGATTGATATCATGAATGGATTGGTGTTAGACCACAATCAAAAACCTGGAAGGGCTAGACGGCCGTTTAGTTCTAGAATGGCACTCTTCAGTAGTGCGCATCCACGAGTCCGCACGTATGATTTAAATTCAAGACCTTTGGCTAATCACCACAACCATACACTGATAATTATCATCTGGCAAATGGCTTCAAGATAGATTTCCTGGAGTTCTAGTGCGAAGCCGTGATCAGTGGGGTTCGACCAGGTCTGTTGTGAAGACAATGGTGAGAGGTGGCGCAATTTAGTGGATTGGTTGTAGTCACATTTTAACACCATTGGATGCGGGCTCAGTGTTCTAAAGGTAAGGCGTTCTTGCGTAAAACCTAAGGTCCTGAGTTCGAACCCCACATGTGGGATTGCGGATGAGGTGTTTCATGTTAGGACGAGACGACCATCCAGTAATTCCAGGTTTTCGATTGCTATCTAACTTTGATTCATTCGTAGCAATAATTTCAACCCAACAATCTCCACAATCCCATAATGACAGTAGAATTGTCAAGCTTTCAATGCAAAGTGTGCATTAAAACAGCATGAATTTTAAGTTTTTCCTTTTTATTGGAATTTATCATGATTATTGACTGTTTTAAAATTACTTATATGGTATATATGCGCAAAACATTTACGAAATTTTAACCCAAAACAGAGATTGAAAACCATTTCATGATTTACTTTATATCACTATGTGCCGAAGAGCTTACTTATAAATGTCACATTATATGGCGTATTGAAGTTTATCCTTTAGATTTTTTGACGTACTTAAAATAAACATGTAATCATAAAATCTAAGTTAAGAGACTGGGAATTTGTAAATTTTAATGTCTTGAAAAGGCGCAATCTAAATAGACAGAATACCTTTTTTCAGAAAAGTACATGAACTACTACAATAAAGTAACAACACGTTTATACATAGAAAAATATACCAAAAAAATGATCCAGTGTATAAACCGAATCAAAATGTCAATTTCTAGATCATTTGTCACTGAGTTTTGCAAATTACTGATAATAGATTTAAAATCATAATAATTTCACTTATGAACGGTAGCAGGAAGCCAATTTGGAATGCCCAATCTAAACACTTAATTTGTAAAATGTTTATTTCTAACCACTTTACTTCAAGAAACTAAAGAAAATGTCGGCTTTAAAATATAAGATTGAGAATGTTTAAAACATTTTCGATGAGATCTAATTATGTGATGTTACGTCAGTGTTCAAACAATGAATGTCATGTCATGTTTGTTATACAGATATACCTATGTATTTGTGCATAATTTACTTTTCCGGTACGTTCTTTTTAACCTTTCAAATTATTTATCCCTTGGTTTTCTTTTGCACATTTTAGCTAATGCAAGCTTTAAAAATATATTTAACAAAAAAAGATAAACTACACGTTTCTCACGTTGTTAATATACCTCATTCTCAATATTTTCAATCATTTTGTTCGACGATAAATTCACAGTGTAAACGTTGCCCATTTCTTCAATTTGTTCTATCATATTTGAGTTAAATATTTTGCTGTGGATTTTTTTTCTGTAACCTGCAAACACACATGCCACTTATCGTTTATCAAAAGTGTTCACAAGTTAAGATGTAATTTTATCAAGCACAGTTAGACTGTTTTTACTATCATTAATAACAGCATCAAATTATATGTGTAAATATTCGTATGAAATTAATCTTCAATGATTTAGGTTAGTTATCTGATCACGATGTTTTTAAACGCTTTCATGAAAATGAAGAAAGATGCAATATAAATTTTCCAAAACAATCATATTAGTACCATAAACTGTACTTACACCAAAGGAACTTTAGTTCTTTTAAGAGCTCCCAAACAAAAAGCAACTCCTATGCTGGTACCTTAAATACATATTACTAACCAAATTCAATTATGGATTAAGCAATTATTGATTAGTTTTACTCACGGATTTAACACTTAGTAAAGATGTGGGTGCATACGTTTGAGAGGTCCCTTACTTGTATGTACAGTATTCATTGGTAACCAAAATAAATGCTTTTTATTAAAGGAATACCATTATACTCATTTAGTTGATGTTTTAAATAAATTAATATTTCAATAAATGAACTACTTATTTTGTAAATCATGTGCACACTGTAAAATTATATTATTTTTATTAATGCATTTGTTCTTATCAAAATATTTCTATATAAATCCGCCCTTAAAATCATTATCCAGTTGAAATCCATTATGACTTTACATATTTATGCATGAAAATTCATTTATATCAAGATACTTAATAGTTCTTTATTGTGATATCATGTCTAAATAATTCCTTTTATGATTTTATACTTGATTGACTTTACATAACAATACTCATTGATTTACTTTAAAGAAATTAAAGATTCTGTTAATGATATCACTACACACTGTATACATATGTAGCATTTACAATTTAATAAAAATTACTTTAGTTTATATTTAATTCATTAAATCTGTTAATCAAGTTAATAATGAGCAGAAACTATTCATACTGTGTGGTAAATAATTCCGACAGTTGTTTTTTAAAAGAAAAATTTTTTTTGTTTCTATGAAGTACATTTAGAAAGTACATTAATGTAATGAATAAATTAATTTACTAGTGTTTAATTAAAAAATTAAAGGAATAGTAGTAACTTCATCAGATGATCTTGAATAAGTACTATTTCAGCAGTTGAAAAATTCCCATAGAATATTCAAAAATGAAGAATATTTAATTAAATAATTGCTTTCAATAACTTCATCATCAAGCTCTACAGTTATAAGTCCATTATTATCGTGATATTTTACAAAGGCCAAAATAAGACATGCATGAATAAATTTGACAATGTTACATGTTAAAAATGGTGAACGTATGCATCTGTTACAACATAGATACTTCAAAATTGTTTTATTTGTAAATTAAAAAAGTCCGTGGTTCGAATCCCGCGAGGTAAGGTCATGGATGCGCACTGCAGAAGAGTCTCACAATAGTGCTTCTAGGTTTTCCATGGTGGTCTTGCTTCAATTGACTGGTGATCTTAACTATTGACATATGACATCGTCAAATTCATTAATACATGCCTTTGTAAAATATCACAATAATTATGGATTCATACCTGTAGATCCTGATGATGAAGTTATTGAAAATAATTGTCTACTCAAATATTCTTCTCTACTATTACATAACTAGAGGAAGATTTATGCATAAAAATTATATGAATTAACTAAAATAATGGCTTATAATGATTGAAACATTAACACTTTCTTTTATATAGTCAAAGTAAAACATTTTACAGTTTGCAAATATACAAATTTGTGACTAGGAAACATAAAGACTTAAACAGATTCCAACTTTTTTTAAAATATGAAGAATATTTTAAACTAACAGTTAGTTGATGAAAGAAGTTGAATGAAACATCTAAATTCAAAACAGCTGTGATATTTTATACAAAAAAATATCATGAAAGTCCAGAAAATACCTTTGACAAGAACAAAAAATTTGATTGTAATCATACTTTTATTAATTCCATAAAGTTCAGGGAAAAATATGTTATGAAAAATACATCTTGAAATAGGAAAATTAACGTGGCACGTTCACTAAATTCACTATTGAAAAAAAAAAACACATTTAGATAATGTATTACGACCTATAAAGAGATTTCAATTCAACTGAATACCTACATTTATTTCCAAGTATGGATTTCTAAATTTATCACAAACTGGTAACAGTTCGATCAACTATTTAGTTACTCGATTATAAGAAACGATAGCTATCATTTGAACCAAATTGTATTTACATAGGTAGTTGCTAAAGGATTGTAAAACAAATTGTTGTATTTTCGGGAAAATAATGGTAATAAAATTTACCCATGACAAATCTTTCTTCTTCACTTATAGTTTTCATTATTACAAATGCTTGATAGACTTAAGTGATAAGCTTTTTTTATTACCTAGTTTTCATAACTTTTTATTTCTCCAGCTGAGATGTATATGTATTCCCAATCATATTTCATCTAACTAACCTGCACTGATGAAATACTATTATTAAATTCATAGTGGAGACCAAGTGATCTAATTTATTCTGTGAACATTGACCATTGTTGAATACATGGAGCAAATCAACTGCAGGTTTCAGTTATGGACGTTTACAATTAAAAGACATCAAATCCGTCATTCGAAAATAAGTTAAACCAACCAATATATACATATTTATATAATGGTATTTTTATTTTGAGAATGGTTTTACAAACTCCATGTCACTATTCAGGCATGGCATTGTCAATAAAATAGCGCTTTTATATGTTCCGATTTTCCTTTTTCTGCTCTGGTTCCATAGTTCACTGTCTACAAGAATGAATTTCAATTAGTGTAATAAATTCAGTCGACAGAAACT
This sequence comes from Schistosoma margrebowiei, assembly GCA_944470205.2. NCBI lineage: Eukaryota > Metazoa > Platyhelminthes > Trematoda > Strigeidida > Schistosomatidae > Schistosoma > Schistosoma margrebowiei. The sequence goes on from OX104028.1 coordinate 46,610,987, forward strand.
GAACAATATCAAGTTACTACTAATCGTTTGTTTACATCAGTTATCAGAACCTCCTTTGACGAGAGAAATGGCAATTATCTAACGAAGTGATCTAGTTCTATATGATTACACAAGGTTTCCGAATGCATGTAGTTGTTTGAAGAAAAAAAAATCACAAACTAGATTATTTAGATATGTTGACAGTACTGGACCGTTGTTATACTACTGATATATGAGTAAGTAAAACTTTTGATTATACTAATTACACAGATACATACACTTCAATATACATTGAACTTTATTTTATGATATCTCTTGATTAAATGTTATGTCACTGCATGCAATTATGACGTTCATGATTAATGAGCTTACTTCAAATTTCGGTAGTAATAATAATAACAACAGAGTCAAAATAATGTTCTCCCGGTCAAGGTCGTTTCAACATATAAATTTTAAATAAGAAATACTCTTTGGAAAATACAAATTTACGAAAATCATGATTGAAATGATAATTTATAAGCCTATTGAATTTACTACTAGATTAGATATTGAAGAATAAAAGAAAGAAACTAGATTGAAATGGCTGAAAAACTCTTGGAAGCATTACTTACTACTTAAAAACCATTGTGTATTATTATATAATAAATGAAGTCAATTAAACAAAAGTTTACTATTTAAAACTATTGTTTAAGTGTAATAATATTGACTTAATGAATGTAAGTTTGGTATATTCAATCAGTAATCAACTTTATAAGGTTGACAAATCAAAATTCTACTTCAAAATTATTTAAGCGTAAATTTAGATTTTATTAAATAATTGACAATTAAGCTCTTATTATAGAGAAATTTATAAATTGTTGATAAGGTTTTTAATCATTATTGAAAGCTTTGAAACAACAACAGTAATCTATTCATTAAATTCTATGATGTAATTTTCATCTAAAGGTATCAGGTATTTAATATGGACTGTCAATTATCATTACTGTTTCCGAATGTCATATCATTTTCTTAACCGGATCTTTGAGGTATATGAACTTCCTGGATTATTGAAACTCTTGTTTGCTTGGCATTTACAGTAAGAAATAATAAACAGTAAACTAAAGTATCATAAATTCACCAAGTAACGTAATTTAATTCTAGAATTTTCGAACTACTTTAACGGATATTCTAGTTTAATTGGACTCTCAATGTGCTAGATGATAGATGAGCGATGTCAATTCTTAACTTTCGGTTATGTTAAACTTTATAATAAATCAATTTAATTTGCTCATTTCAGTTTCCAAAAATTAATACATTAAACTTTTGTATCACCTGCTAATTTCTGGTCAATCCTGAACGTATTAACACAATAACAATAATTGCCTTAAATATTTTTTTGATACTATTGCAAGAATAACTACAATTATAATCAGAGTTGTATTGTGGGTAAAATTCATGGTGAAATTCATGGCATATGTTTTATCATATTTGAATCTCGTCATTTGGATGTACCTGTACCCCAGAGTTGATGTTCACTCCGGAACGCGAGCCTAGTATCATTGTCTAAAACTGCCATGACGTTATTCGCTAAGCTACTGAGTCTAGATAGCCTCTGACTTTTGCAGTGAGGTGAATTTCGATCAATATTTACTGGTTGTATGAATTTTTCTACCATAATGCTTGCTATATAGTGGTAATATCGAGGCAATTCATTCAGGATGCACATATAATATAAGAGACTGACCAATCGCAGCCCTAAACACCAATGAGAAGATCCAAATAACCAATACAAATGAATTATCATTACCGTTGTTATTATTGAAAGTGTTAGTCTAACGTATTCTGTAAATATTATGTTAAATACGATTATAAATTGTTGAGGGACACTAACCATATAAATTAATGTTATTAGGTCATTTGGATTTGTTTTCTGAGTGATTAAATAAACCAGAAGATCTACAATGATCTAAAAGGTCCTGAATGTCTTTCTGTTTTAAGAAATATTGATAAAGGACACGATAATTTAATCTAAACGACTACCGAAACGTTCTCATATATTAAAGATCTACAAAATAGGACTTTTAGAAAATGGACACAGAATGACTCCAACCCTCCAAGTCATCAATCACAATTCATTACAGAATATATGTTGATTGAAAGTACTAAGCCTATCAAAGTGACAATTAGTGTTTTTTTTAATGACAGGATCTTCTCTAACTTTATACTGTTAAGTGAATCGGACTTGTCTACAAAAAATGACTATTTTTCATATCTAAATATACATATCTTGGTTTGTAATCAAAAAGCTCTAACTGACGAATTAAAATAATGTTTCATTGCCTGTTAATTGAAAATAGTTTATATTAAAATGCATATTTCGGTAAGAGATGGAATCAGTTTATAATCAATCAATATAATTTGGTGAAACAGCATAATGGTTAATCTTCTGAACTTAAGTCGTGTATACAAACTTTTCTGCGTGTCAACAAGTATATGTAAATATTAATATACCCGTCAAAGTAATAACTATGAGAAGACATATCAATATATGTAACACGTTCCCATATATATTTTAAATAACATAACATGTAATCATATCTTATTGTTATTTATACGTTAAGAAATTAGATTTAAAAGATATTCTCAGGAAATATCACTATACGATACTTTGTAGGCATAATTTTATTTGGTAGTGAGAAGTTAAAATGGACATTAATTTGAAGAAACCAATGGGATATGGTTAAAAAAAATGAAATGATCGTTACTTTTTTTTCAGACGATTATCTAATACGTTAAAAAACACACAATCGTACGTTCTAAAGTAAGTGAAACCTTTATATTTACGATTATTATACGATAGAGTTGATCGATAGATTAATGTTAGACCACTATTGAAAACCTGGAAGCACTGGACGGCCGCTTCGTCCTAGAACGGAACTCTTCAGTACTTAGAAATCACGATCTCGTACGTGGGACTCTAACAAAGGACCTTGAGTCTCACGCACGAACACTTTACCTCTTGACCACTGAGCTGACATTCAATGGTGTTAATATCTAACTTCAATTAATTCACAATACTTTGTGACCGTGTTCCATTTTCTGTTCAGTGAGTAACTGCTTTAAACCCAAAACAAATTAGCTCCACTGGTCACGGCTTCTTACTAGAAATCGGAGAATTACCTCTCGAAGGTAATCACCAGTGTGTTTCCAGGTTTTCATTGATGGTCTAACATTGTTCAGTTCATGGTCCCAATCATAATCTCAAAACCCTATACTGACTATTGTACGATATTCACAAAATCAAGAAAACATATCACAAAAAAAACATTTAACACCATTACAAAAACCATGTACAGAATTTTTTTTACTGGTTTATGTAAGAATTTCATAATCTTGAAATTCATTTTAATTTATGTCATACCATAAATAATTATTTGGTTGATTGTTAAAATCCATATAAATATGACGCATTTATGTTAACAAGAATAGATATACGCTGACAGTTTATCTGTCCTATTAGAATTATTCCAAAGACAATTATCCAAAAGATTATTTGTTATTTACTTTATTGATGCAATCAGTCTTATTAAGATTAGAAAAGATAAAAACACAAACAATAAAAGTAAAAGTATCTACAAAAAAACATTGTTTAGTCATAAATATTTTATTACCTTTACAAATAAACTACATTTATGGCCCCTTTTAACTAATAGAAACTGTGATGTAGTAAAAGGTTTAATTTTTTTCAAAAACACCCAAATATACGGAAACCTGGATACGCCAACACTTATACATGGATATATATATATGTATAAACATATTCCAAGATAGTAACCTTCTTTCAAATAATACATGATAATCAACATTTCACATTCAGTTAATCTATATAATCATTAGCTTATGTTGAAGGCATATTAGAGGAAAGTCATAAAAGTGCGAAAGAACAACAACAAAATTTGTATTAAGTTATCGGACATTTTGAGTAATAAAATTAATCAACTAAACATAAATGTATAGTGACTTCTTCTTTTAACAAATAAATAAAATTAAAGTACTTGTTTAATCGATAAACAATTTACATTTAGTTAAATAAATAATCATGAAATAAATCTGTACATAATGTACATTTACATAAATTTAACTTTAACTAATACTCACTAATTATTTTTTTCTCTCTCCTGAATTACTGTAGTAGTTAATTGTAGACTATAGTAGTTAATGTATTATCCATCTACGTATTCACATCTTGTATAAGAGAAAATGTTAGAGTATATTGTTTATTCGAACCTTATGCAGAATCCCCTACAGAATACCTATATATATATATTAATGATACTAAAATGGATGTATTTTGGAAGGTTTAAAGATGACTATTTTACAGTACAATAATTATGAGTAAGACTAATGTAACGAGTTTCAACAAAATTCAACTGGCGTAAGATATTTAAAAAATAACTATGAATCAAAATCAAAACATCTAGATGTTGTGGTCCAAGAGTCATCAGCTACGTTGGTCTACATTGTTACGATTTCTAAAAGCATTAGTTTGGCATATTCATCTACAGAGTGATATAGACAGCCATACAGGATATAATAAGTGGAGTGTAACTAAGCAAATAAATCAATAGGTGGTGATATATATAAAATAATCAGTCATGACTTATTAATTATTTAGTAATTTTATAATGTAGAAAGCTTTCTGTAATTAGTGAATGAGATGCAAATACATTGAGTTGATTCTTATATTCATCCTTGTTCTGACTTGTTTTCTTATCAGTTCCTTCTTCATTAAATACCCACTACCTTTTATTAGGCAACTAAATGCCACCGTATTGATTCATTTTCATATTTTAATAATGTTGCGTTATGTATTGTCGCCTTAGTTCTTAACATTTTAGTTTTTTTGCAAATCACAAACTTCTAAATAGAAAAAGTCTTACTTGCAGAATCATACTGACGCTACTTAGTTAAGAGCCTAAAGCTATAGGTCTTATCATATGTATTTTAAAAAAAGTCTACAATTTTCAACAAAATGATGATGGTAGATTGTTTCATGTCCTCAAATACAGTAAAATGATCAGTTGCCATTACATTTTCGGTTTATTCACACTAAGACAGGAACTAACATTAGTAGATAATCAGTATAAATTGATACTACTTAATTCTATAATACTTAAAATACATTGTTTATACCATCATTACTAATAAATAATAAAATCGGCAATGAATTGCTTTCCTTTTATTTCATCTTGTAGATCATCAACTTAGATAGCCTGTATCGAATGACTGGGGGTCTTCTTGAGTTAGATGAGAATGGTGTGACCGATAGCTAACTTCAAACTCATACCTCGTGATCAGCATTTAACGTAGATTATTCCCTCGATATATCAAAGTAATATATCTGTTTTGAAGTCCGTACAACAAAAAGGGCGTTATTATGGAAATATATTAGTAAGAATAAGTATAAACGAAAGTGCGACCACCACCGCATGGGCCAGTCCATGGCGTACGATTAACTGATGCAATTCGGTTATGCTTGATCTTGTCAAGGATCGATAATCTATTCGACATTCAATGATTCAACTACTAGATGATTTGGCTAGGTCTCAGTGACATTTCACTGGCCTTACAATCTAATTACATATTTATCTTCTGTTGAAATTTTGTCTAATATTTCAATTCATAAAGTAGATGAAACAAAATATTTTCTAAATAAAACTATTTCTCACTTTATAAAAAGAAAACAAACATAATTAACTATACTAACAATACAGTTAATTAAAGAAAGAGGAAATTAAAGAATAAAATCATTAAAATTTTGTATAATTATTCAATATATGCTTCCATGATCAAAGAAACCGGGAACAAATAAAGTAAAAAAATAAAAAAAAATATATTGACTAGTAATTATCTAAATGTTATTTTCTTTTTTTCACTCCAGAAATTCAGGTCATGTACTTTTACCCTAAAATGAATAATGTTTATGTATAATTAGATAATACAAAAAAAAGAAGAGATGATTCGGGGAAATATAAATATATATATATATATATATATATATACCAAACATTAAATGAATGAACTTTTAAGAATTACTATACAAACAATGTCACAGATTGTTGTCATGTTTATATTCCAAAGAAAAAATATGGTAAATTAAATGGAAATTAAAAAGTTGCTCAAAGTATTAGATTTTGTATCAATTTAATTGATCATAAATAGAGAGTAAAATAATCCTTTTGTTTGTGTTTTTGTTGTAGACTTATTGGGTAAACTATATATATAACTAAACATATAACTTAAAGTTAATTAGTGTGAACATATCTCCTTTTAAGATATGAAATACATTTATCTCTTATTTTGAAAAATATCAAATATAACCATTGGATCTTATTACAATAATCTGATGACTATTGGTTTCCTTATTTTTCAAACTCTACATAGAATAGAGAATACAAGTTCTTGGTGGAGTTTTGTTCTCGGAGAACAAAACTCCACCACAATCATCCACCCGAGCTACAAATCTTCTCCACCATCTCAGAATACAATTTCTTTTCAATAAAATGTTAGCACAACCTGCATTCATCAGAAGAATCATTCACGTATAAATGTTGCTAAACATATTTTAGTTTAATTAATTATCAGTAGCACTGAAACTGAGTTTAATAAAAAAACCACTAGAGAATAGCTTCGTGAGGGAATTGTTAGAGTTTTAATGAAAAGCCGTGACTAGTGGAACTAATCCATGTTGGGTAAAGACAGGTATCTTCCTCAGTACAATGGAAGATGATTGAGGTTAGAGGTTAAGTGTTTGCGCGTGAGACTGAAGGCATTGGGTTCGAATCCCACGAGCGGGATCATGGATGCGCACTGCTGAGAAGTTCCACAATGGGACGAAACGGCCGTCCAGTGCTTCTAGGTTTTCAATGGTGGTTTAACATCAATCAGTTTACGATCTCAGTCAAAAAAATAACAATCTCCATAACCCTATACTAACAAAAAGCTTAAAGTTTATTATTTATATTTTTCTGACTTAGTTGATTTGCATCAATTCAATAGAGATAGTAATTATACTAGTAGAGATGGAGACCAAAATAGTTAAAATGTTATTATATGTCCAGAAATGCCTGAATTAAAATATCTAAATCTCAATTTTTTTATTTATGATTTACTCTGATTAAAGATATACTACAGTAAACTAAAAGGCAACGTCTAAATAAATCTTTCATTAGATTAAAATGTGGCGTTGTTTGTAGGCAGCTCTTAACTATACTTACACAGCACAACACGATAAGTGTGCAATCAGCTACATTTCAATTGTTAAATGCTCACGTACTGCATTATGTGCATTATTTATATATATTGTTTTTTAGAACATAAATACTGCGGTCAAACAGTTAATTATCAAGAGCTGCTAAATAGTCTGTAGATCAACAATCTTCGAATTATCTTAAGATTAAACACGACCGGGTAATAAATTCTTTTATTGCAGGTATCTATCATTGAAGTGTTTAGAAGCATATGCATTTAAAGAAAATGCTCGTGTTACTGAACTGTTTCCAACAAAAAATGGCTACGTTGCAAAAGCTCAGATTCAGGATTCTAAAAATTGCGTATATCTAATTAACTACGAATTATCATTGTACAATGGCTTTATTTTAGTTTAAAACATAATGCATTGCAAACTATGAAAGATATTCTTATAAAACAATGACTAACATCTACATCACAGTTTTCCAAATACAATCACTGACTTTGCCGTGTTCACGAATTTGAAACATTGTCAAAGCTAACTAACAATGAGAACATGTCATGATTTTTTATCTGAAATTCGCATATATGATCCTCTTCAAAAGTACTGTGTATTTATAAATGAAACAAATATAATAATGAAAATATCACGATTGATTGATTACTGGGTGGTGATCGATGTCATGTGTGTCAAGTTCTTATTTAGTGCAAATCGAATGCTATCGACCATGTTGCAGTGTGGTCACCAGTTTAGGTGACTCAACACTGCGTGCACTATATATTGAGATTAGATGGTGGTTGGAGGTAGTCGACAGGAAACACTGGACACGGGTTTCGTGCTACTTGGCACTCTTCAGTAAGGTGTATCTGTAATCTTGAGGGAACCAGTGCTCCCTGGTGGATTCGATCCCTCAAGATTTCAGGTACACCTTGCTGAAGAATGCCAAGTAGCACGAAACCCGAGTTCAGGGTTTTCTGTCGACTACCTCCAACCACCATCTAATGAAAATATGTTTATTTGAATTATTTTAATCCTATTTGTATTGTTTCTTGATGTTTTATAATCTCATAAATAATTTTACAAAACTTCAATTTGGCTTCCCATTGTAATAAACATTATAGTTATAAATTAAATATTAATAACATATGCAATTTCATTAATCAAAATACTATAAACAATGGTTTATTTCATCTTGAAGTAACTGTACAAAAACAAATAGAAGTCGTATGAACTCCATAAATGAGAGTATTAACTTTTTCTCTCATCTTTTTAATGCGTGACTACAACTACACTTATCTATTCTATACACTCATAAAGATGTATAAAGTTATAACTTAAGAAAATAATTATCAAACATCACACTGCATTATTCGTAGTATCAAGATAAAATCATGATATTTACCTATAGTACACTCCTAACATTTTAACTAATTATTATTTTTAGGAAACTAGTATTTTTTTACAGGCATAGTATACATCAAATACCCGCCTATCTACATATAGAGAAGAATTATGATGTATTCTTATGCTTCTAATACTTGTGTTTCCACTAAATGATTTGTTAAGTATTATACATTTTAGAAATAAATGATCAACTTTCCTAGCACAATGAATGTGTATCTAGCTGTTACTTGCAGTACTCCAATTATATTCTATTTTTTTTAAGTGTAGATGTGTAAAAAATATTGTATAATGGTAGGGATAGTAAAATATCAAAATGAATAATCTTGCCTTTTCTATACACTGAAATTGAACAGTTTAAAGTCAGATTAAACATTGAAATGATTAAAATTCTATTGAAAAAGAAAGTGTTCAAGTAAATTTAGCTGACCACCAAGCAAGAAGTATAATGAAATTAAAACCATCAACTGTAGAATAAAATAATATGTATGTAGTTCTGGTATGGGACTTCTTCTCGGTGTGTATTTACACTCCTGCATCCTACAATCGAACCCAAGACTAGTAGTCCTTAAATAAGATCATTGTGTGACTGAAAATCTATGAACGTTCTACTACCCCTAGTAAATCGTTTACTCATAATGATCATGAGCTCACTAATAACTAGCTTACAGATAAGATTCCAGCACTTACAGTGAAAAGCTATGACCATTGGAGTACAGCCAAGTTAGATATGAGATAGATATCCACTGTAGCCAATGGTAGATGGTTGAGATAACAAAGGACATACTAGATTGTCTTGTTCATTTGCTTTATTCATCATACATTTAAAAATTCCAAATAAATAATATCATCTTCCTCGTATATTCATTTTTCTAATGAGAAGCCGTAAAGTTTATTAGATCAACTACATTCCCCGCTTCTTTTTCAAACATCTTTATGATTATTTATGTTCACGTGAAGCAAAATATCAAACATTTGAATGAATATCACTACAAGCTTGTACTATACAGCATTTTATTATATTACCGAAATAAACCAAGATATACATAACTATTATAGTTCGATTTCAATCATTATAATTTCGGCGATCAACTCAACAGAAGTACTTCTGCTGTATTTCGACAACTAAGATTTTTTCGTTTTTTCTAGTAAATTACATATAGCATGTTAATCCATTTTTGTATGGGTTGTTTGACGTTGTTTAAGGCAATATCAAGCAATCAGCACAGGATGCACATGTGTTAATAAGAGACTGATCAACCGCGATCCTAAAAATCAGCAGGAAGACTCAAACAACCAATACAAAATTAATTAAAACTTGACCCATTTACAAGAGCTAGTGACTATCAGAACTCAGTTGGTGAGTGGATAACGTGATAGTTTTTGCAACAAACTGTACTGGGTCCGAGTCTTGGAGTGAACATCAACTTTGGGGTGCAGGTACATCCAACTGACGAGTCCCAGATAGAACGAAACAAGCGTTCTGGATTCCACTCCTATCCATCATCCATCTCTGTTCGTACATGTAATATAGTACAAAAATTTGTCATTCGAAGACAACTTCAATCATAGACTAAGATATCATGAAAAATCAATGAAAATGTATTCACTATTCATTCATCAATTTATCACAACGTGCAGTGTTTCATTACTTGTGCCCAGACATAATGAAACCAAGATTCAAGTAGAAGGAGCTACTTGTTCATATAGTCAATCTAACTAGGTTTCGATTAAATTAGGAAAACACCTGATTACTTTTGTTAACAAAACATTTATTATAAATTTTATTAACTAATACCATGGTTCCTTTACTAACGTTTATAATATTTAACTTGATAACTCCAGGCCTACAAATGCTCTGGTACATCCGCGAGTGGTGAGAGTTAGCTCTTTCTCTCGAAATGCTCTCACATGACCACGTGCATACAACCACTACCAGGGAAGTCCTACTCATTGCCTTCTCATGCTACGGGTATTGTTTACGAAATCAAGAGAATAAAAAGCGAATGCTTAGTGCTTTAACCGGGTTAGCGTATAAGGAAAGTGTTCACCCAGTAGAGTTGGAAAACCGTGATTTCTAACCAATGGTGCCCATGTTCTGTAGGATCCTAATAGAATAAATGGCGTCTGAACCAATTGTTGATCATCGGCTACCATGAGACTGCATCTCTTGACGTTGCTCTACTGTTATGTGGATCAGATCATTAGATCGATGGCTCTGGATGTGGCCCCCGTAGAAAATCAGTTGTTTCGGTTTGAGCACCAGAGCAGTATTCCAGACCTTACATAAATCGAATGATTTATGTGTTGCATATCTATTTGATGATTCCTTGTACCAATATTCATGTATTCAAATAAATAGTAATAAATGATAACTTCAGATAAATTAGACTTTTAGAAAATTGATTTTTATAATAGCAGTAAAAAAAAATAGTCCATAAGGCCTAGATAAAACTAAACTTCCAAATTTTAAAATAATTAAACTTAGCAACATACATTAAGTTATCAGAATGTTAAATAAATTCAATATTTTTATTTAACTAATATATCGTAATATTATTAAAATAGAAATAACTTTAATGAACTAATTCTCATTAATCATTAATAAAAAAGGCAGTTTTTTTTTCTGGGAACGAATCATGAACTCATTTTAAATAAATTGACCAATTAAATTAATTTTTTTTAAAATTTTTATATTTTTAATTTTATGGGATACAATCTGTTAACAATGAAAAAAAGAAAAAAAATGTTAAAAGTTTATTTAATTACTTCTATTTAATTTAATAATTTAATGTTATTTAAAAGTGATATGTACTATTACATCATTCTTAGAAGAGGGTTTTGGGTAGATTTTAGAAATTTCGATACTTGAAATCATGAGTTAATTGAAGCTAGACCACCATGGAAAACCTGGAAGTACTGGACGGCCGTTTCGTCCCAGTATGGAATTTTCCAGGAGTGCGCATCCATGATCCCGTTCACCACGTGCTTGATAGGTCCTGGGTTTGAATCTCGAGGAGGGCGGAATCGTGGATGCCCACTGCTGACAAGTCTCGTACTGAGACGAAACGGCCATTCAGTACTTTCAGGTTTTCCATGGTGGTCTAGCTTCAATTGATTCATGATTTCAAATATCTTATCATTAACAATGATTCATTTAAACGAATTGTTTAAACATGTTAACAATATTTATGATAAAATTAAATTCATGAAGAAGTTGGAATCTCTTGGATGCAAATGAACTTTTCTAAACTGTTAATTTGAAAGTAAATATAATGATTGTTTAAAAATTAATGTTTTGTAGATTTTAAGTTAGCGAATTCACACTTATTCAGTGTGACTATGACCAAAAATCTGATCATTAGAGTTTAAAAAACTTGTCACTGAATGAAATGATATAGAAATGGAAATGAATTTAATTATATTAACTCTAATAATAAATAATTATTCCAAGGATTTTATTAAAAGAATAATTAAAAACGAAGAACGAAACGATATTATTAAAAAAGTTAAGCAAAAAGAATGGGTTAACACAGTAGTGATCCCATATCGTAAAAGCATTTCAGAAGAGATCAGAATGATCATATCTCTTCAAAATATAAAAGTATTCTTTCGAACAAACAATACTTTAAGATCAAAAGTTGTAAGAAAAAATCGTACATTTTAATAGAGATGGATGGTGGCTAGCAGTAGAATCCAGGACGCGCGTTTCGTTCAATTTAGGATTCGTTGGCAGGATGTGCCTGCATTTCAAAGTTGATGTTCATTCTAGGGATAAAAATAGATTTAACTGACGAGCCTCTGATAAGACGAATCTCCATTTTGGATTCCAATGCCAGCCACTATCCATCTCTGTTTATGTTTGTGACTCAGAGCAATATCGATGCAATTCTTACAAGATGCACATATGCCAATAAGAGACTGATCAGTTACAGTCTTAGACATCAATGAAAAAAGTCAAACAACCAATAAAATTATCAACAAATAGACACTTTGAAAAAATGAAATATCAAAATTCATGCTCTAAAAATCAAAATGCTTAGTGTATTTAAGTTGAAAGGATATATATATATATATATACAGTTCAAACACTGATATAAAATCAGTGCTGCAAAGCCTTAAGCATACTATAAAAAGATCGTTTCATGATATCAATAGAATATTGAAATCACTCTTTAATAAACATTATCAAATAACTGTTAGATTTAAAACGTTAACCCATTAAATTTTTGGTCTAATTTAAAGACTCTGTAGAGACTGATCTATTGAAAGTTAGTTTTCACTACTCATCAGCGAATAGAGAGCTTTAAACAGACATTGTTTCGTAGTTAAGAACACATCAACAGTCCTCACACAACAGTTCAACTTCAGTCATTCAAGCGTCACAATAAATATGATAAATTTACTGATTATAAAATTATATATTACAGTATACTTCGTTTGATAATGAATAAAATGAAAGTAATGAACTATTAATAATTAGACATTAAATAGTCTATAAAAAGAAGTCTGATTTTATTTATGTTCAATTTAAATTTATTGCTGTTTGAATGATTATCAACATACCCTTTTTTTCTTTAAACTATAAAGTTCCCAGAAAACATAAACAGAGTCATTTAATCAGTGATACGTTCTAGCGCTTATTTGCTTGGTAGCTTATTATAACCCACATTATCAATTACGAATATAATAATTTATGAAAAGATGTTCGAGTTAGAAATATCGGGAAAAAAATCTCAACGAATTCAATACAGTTTAGATAAACCATAAGTGTACATCTCACATTATTCATATATATTCAACATTAATTAGATCATCGAATATACCAAAGAAAGTGAAGAAAAATATATAAATATTACTGAATAAAATAGAAATCTAACTTACTTGTATTTCAATCCCAGCTAATGCTATTTTTGCTTTACGTATTTCATTCTCTTTACGATAAATATCATCATGCATATTGAAGTTTGTATGCTCAGTTTGAGTATCAAAATCAAATCTTTGAAAGAAAAGAATATTAAGAACATGTTTTGTGTATATGAAATATATAAATCATAATGTTGATATATTTATAGGATGGATACACATAATAAGTAGTTTACTAATGAATAATTTTGTTTATTGTTTTTATAGAGTTTTTGAAGATTGGTAACTTTTCATAGTTTGTACCACGAATCGATCTTCTTGAATAAGCCATTAAAAATCAAAGGATTGAACACGTTTTCGTCTTAACATAAAAATATTCACAATCATGCATTTGTGACCGCATTGAGATTTAAACTGGGACTTTTGAATATAGCAATGTTTGCATCCTACTAAGACTACTGTACTGGAATCTAGTAGTATAAATGTCTAACTTCAATAAAATCAATATATTGGTAACATTATTAATTCTTCCCTTGAGCTATGAGACTAAAATTATTTCATATCTTTCCATCTTCACTACATCCTTACATAAAATCTTCCCTTATATATTACACCATTGAGTTAACTGCTCCTATTAATCCGGTGTTCGTCATACTGTGTTAATAAGGTATGGCAACTTGGACCGATTCATGGATTTGCCTGGTCCTACATTATAGCTGACTGACTCTGCAATTTCATACTAACTAGATCACTAATTGATTTTAATTTACTCATCTTTATCCACATCTCAAAATTTCATAAAAGAACCATATTTTTATGAAGCTATAATATTATTATAGTGTTGTTAGCAACTACATATATAATCTTATCAATATAGTATCCATCTGAATTATAAATCTTCATCACATAATAACATATTGATATAAGTATACGTACAAAACAAATGAAATATGCAATTCTGGTTTTACTGATTTATCACTAATTAATGAAAAGCCTATATATGTTATAGGCTAACCAAATACATTACATTTTTTTATTACATTCAGGTGATTTTATCATTTCTATATAACTGGTATTTTCATCAAATAGCACGAAAAAAACTACAATTCATTCATTCATCCATTCAAATTATCAATCTGAACATCATACTTTTCTAATAATCTGTCAATCAGTTAATTATACAAACAGGAAATACACAATGTATTCATCATAGAATGATATTGTCATAATCTAATTGATAAGCTTGAACAAAAATAAAAATTAATTTATTATTTTTGTTTATTTGAGATGAGCTGCTAGAAACATTGAATAATTAATTAGAACTGTCTATTTAAAAAATAAGTAGTATCTATTGCAATAATAAAATCTTTGAATCCTCTATTTAATTAATATGGATGTATTTTTTCCCCCTAAAAGCGGATAGATCACGTGTTTCTACAAAAAATAAAAAAAAGTTTTTCCCTTTGTTTCTAAAAGTAAAACCTTCTATATTTTCTAACTTTCAGTTAAATGACGTAATTAGAAGTTTAACGTTACGTAATGACGTCACAATCAAATCTGTACACAGGAAGCAAAACAAAAAAAACAACAGAATATTGATAGAACTAAATCTATAAAATCAAACTTCATGTTTTAGCTTTAAAAAAATTATTGGCATTTCAGTAGGAAAGTATATTTTCTGTTGAAAGCAACATGATTGAAACCTTGATCTGAATATCAGTTTAAAACAGAAGGTGTTATTTATTTTTAAAGACTATGTAAAATATGGTGCTTTCAAATGCAGTGCCGAAGTTATGTGATTCTACATTTAATATAATTAAATACAGTTTTTAAGATCAAATAGTACTTAAATGTGAAATTCGATTAACATTTGTAGTGTTATTGTAGCTAACTCCAACTATATTTAATCCATGAATCAAATGCATCTTTAATTGATGGTTACTATTACAAAGCGAAAACAGAACATGTTTGTATGTTATATTCTTTATTGAGTATATGTGTTTTATTGTATTTCTAAACCTCATCGGAAAAAAATGGAATATATGATCAGGAATTTAAAGTTCTCCAACCCATGTGACATAAACTAATTATTTAGGTTTATTTTACGTTGAACATTGATGATGAACTTGTAATAAACACTTATATTACCCATAAGTTTTCTAACTGTTTCATTCGATTATATCAAGCAACCATCGTATCATCTGTCATAGCGGAGTTTTTGATTCAAATCTGTGTGACATATTATTTTCATCAAGCTTAGATATATGACTTGTAAATGAGTGTAAGCCAACGTGAAAAAATTTAACATCAATCATTCTATGACAATATGACCTATTCTTCCTCTTAGAAGTTCATTTTAAGACAGTTATTCTGTTTTACATATATAGGTAATGCAGAATGAAAATGACATTTGTTGGAAACTTTTATTTTATTCAATTAAATGGTTACATTTTTTTACATTGTTAACCAACATGTTCTTTTAAACAAATAAAATTCAGTTATTTCGGAAAATCTATATGAAAACATCCAATCTTAAATTATACTGGTGTCAAGCGGATTTACTTAATATTAAGATTTGAACAAATATTTTTAGTCCAAAATAGTGTTCTATTTAACATAAAGCAATAAACCACTTCCTTTTGTACATAAGTATCAATTATATTTATTGATAATCACAGATTAGGATCTTATTGCTTGAACCAAGTTAGACATCACTTAGTCATTCTTTGAATATACATCAAATATATATAGACTGATTTCGAAATCCACTCGATTAATACATGACATACGTTTGATGAGAAAAACTTTCACAGTTAACAATCGTGAGTTTAGAATAAGTTGACATCAGAATATCAATTGGATATCATTTTGATAATACTTCGTGGTGTTAATTCCTTGAAAAAAAAATCTAGTTACCTTCATGGTGCATTTCATTTGTTATTTAATCAAAAACGTATCAGTGAAGTAACACTTATCACTTTATCTTCCTAATTATTCCGAAATTTTATTATGGTAAAAGAAAACGGGATGATAAACAAATAACATTCTCCAACTAAATTAATATATGGATAATAAATAGTAGAAATGGGTTATCCAATATTGGATTTAAAAGAGCATACAGTTCGACTTACTTTACCAATTACTTGAGTTTATTAGAAATCAATTAGTTATAGAATTCAGACTGCTCGAGATATCCGTCAGAATAACATATCCCAAAACTATAGTATGAAAGCTATTTTTTGTGTATTTAGGTCAGCTTCAAATATTCAATTGTTATTTTTCATATTTATGTGTTATATTTATCTTTAATTAAACATTTACAACGCTAGTTATACAACGGTTAGATGTTTTACAAATTCTAATTTGTTTTATTTAGATAGATTTTTTTCTGTAAGATAACCAATGAACGTAAAAGTACTCCAAGGCGAAACTATAGTTTACGGACGTACCAATCAGATTTAATATAACAGGTTTTGAATTCCGGTGCGAAATTCTTAATCCATTTGACTAAATAGCGTCGTGAAACTTTATTTAATGTCATTTCGTGATGAAAACTGGAAACGTAACTTCTAAACATAGACAACAAAAGTAAATCACAATTCTTATATTTTACACTAGTTTACAACCCTCATTAAGTTGTAGTCAGTAGGTGGACATTTTTAAGGTCACTTCAATGTTCCTCAAAGGTCATTCATAAATTATAGTCACAATGTAATCCAAAAACAATAAAAATTTTGATAAATTCCCTACATGAAAACATCCCTTCAGATAAACGTTTTTTTCTAAACTCTGACAAACACTCACTATCACTAGATTCTAACTTCATTTTTACTTTCATATTTATTTCAAATTTTAGTTTGATGATATACTTTTATTTATTTAATTAACGAAAAAAACACGCTGAAACTAACAATCCCATTAGAAACTAAGAGACTAAATCAAAATTGTTTAGAATCTATTATCGGTTCATTGATATTCATACTAGGATGTTGACAGTTATGAATAAGACAATATTTAAAGGTTACTCTAGTCCTTGTACATTTGGTTGTAATGTGAAATTTATTTTAGTAAAACAAAACATTAAATAATTTCCATGGGTGATATTCTCCATTTACTTTGAGCGGTCAATTTGTGTAATAATAATAATAATAATAATAATAATAATAATAATGATAATAATAATAATAATAATGAATTAGATAATTAAAACAATTCAAAAGATCAAAAGAAATAAATACACTTAATACTGTATGTCCATGTTCTTTTTATTCACTTCATTATTGATCACATCAATTACATTTTGTTTTATAAAACTGAATTTGTTAAAGCGCGAAATTTTAAATTTCATAAATGATATTGTTTTTTGATGAAAGAAAAATGAAAAAAAATATATAGTTTTTTTTCTTTTCACAAAACTGATCACTTTATTCATAAATATGAAATTCATTTACTGTTTACATGTTCCGTTAAAAAAACAAAACAGAAAACTATTCAACTTCAAATTGTTTTTGAATTAATGTTTATTTGAATGCGGCATTTTATAAATTAAACCGATAAAACTTTTTATTTTTTTATTTTTTTTAGCAGGATAACCAAAAAGAAAACATGACGAACAATTTAACAAAATAAAATGTACTAGAATTAGAATTTGGTTAATTTTAAATAAGCAGAAATTTTGTTAGAAAGTTTATGATCTTTTACTAGGATGAATTGACCACTTAGTATTTATAAAGTTTTCAATGGTGGTCTAATATTAAACAATTCATGATCATGGCCAGCAGTGGAATCCAAGACGCGCGCCACTTCGTCCTATTTGGGACTCGTTAGCTGAATGTACCATTATTTCAGAGTTGATGGTGACGCTAGGACTTGAACCTAGTAACGTTCGCTTCAAACACCATTGCGTTATCCACTTAGCTACTGAGTCTTGATAGCCACTTGCTTGTGCAATGGGGTGACGTTTGATTCATCTTTGCTTATAATGCTTGTAAATTAAGACAAGATCGAGGCATATGCAAAGTATGCACATATGCCAATAACAGACTGATCAATTGTGGTCTTAAAACTAGACGGGAAGATACAAGCAAAAACAATACCAAGTGAATTCATGATCTTAATCCAATAAACTTTGACTTGATATTCTAGATAATATTGGTTAAAGCAATTAGTCCCTTTTATAAATTTCGATAAAACAATGAGAAGACGTAGTTGATCTGAAAAATGTGATGTATTTGCGCTATACATTTCGAACAATCTGGTCACACATATACTTGTCAAGGCATTTTTATATGAAAATTAATAAAGGTCAAACGAATAAAAGTACAATTAAAATAACTAAGGGGAGAGAAAGAATAAGAAATTGTCGTGTTATCCTAGGCCATAAAATGACTTAAGGATTACCAAGGTAAATTCAAGGTTACGACAAATTGTTTTTGTACACATAAGGGGGGTTTAAATTTACGAATAGCTAAGGCTTCAATAAACTTAAGAATTCGACCTTGACAATTTCTATACAACATTCTAAATGATGTATTAATGTCAATCTTGTGCCCCGTCTCAATTATGTGTTTTGCTATCGATGAACTTGGTTTTCTACCTCCTACATTGATCGGGTCATTTGACACACACTGATTTTGAAGCCATCTGGGCACATGTTCATTGACCCTTGATTGCATTGTTCGATTACTCCTCCCTATGTATGTGTGTCCACACAAACATGTAAATTGGTAAATACAATGGGATGTGACGTAATCATTAATACATTGTTTAGGTCTATTAGGAATCATGGCCTTAGACTTTTCAATCACAACCAACTGAGCAGCATAATACGTATTCTCAATGGCTGCTTTCAATCTCTGTCTTAAAACTATACTGTTTGATTCGCCTCTATACGGTAGATTGATGTAAACCTTTTTCTTTGGCACTGAATAAATATTGGTTAAATTATAATTTATGGATGAATCAATCACGTATAAGATCACAGGTTGCTGGTATTGGTGCAAAATTCATTCATTCATTTGGATAGCTAAAGTTGTTGGTATTATAGCTGATGTCAGTTTGTGACGAAAACCTGAAATCTGATTTCAAACCTTAATCATTAACTGTAAATTATAATTTTAATTCCTTACATAGGTTTATCACCCTCATTTGGTCCCGGTTGTTAAGTGGACACATTCAAGGTCAGTCTAGCGTCGCTCAAAGGTCATCCATAAATAAATAGTCTCACCCACTTAAATAGTACTACATATTTAGATATTCTTCTCGCTACACAATAAGGTTATAGATTATTTAGTTTCATATATTTTCGATGATAAATCATCTTTCTCACTTTTTTGTTGGTGTTGTTGAAATAAATAATACTTCGTTAATTGTCCTTAGCTGATATTGTAAAACAAATGGTAAATATAAACTATCTTTCCATTTTTCATTAATCATTCAGATTTATGCATTCCTAGTGATTTTTGTTTGTTTAACCTTATCTATATGTATGTAGATTCTGTGAATTTACCAAGTTATCAGTTCACCTTTTGATAAATTTCTTTTCTCTTTCAAGTTATTTTTAAACCTAACTAGAACTAAGCTTACAGACTGGAAACAAATATATCAACAAGTTAACAATATATCCATAAATAAAGTAATTGAATGGCTACTTTTTGATAACGATATTTAACATCAGTTCATCAATTATGTTAAAAGATAAAAGAAGGGGTTTTGTGGAGATTGTAGTAATTTCAACAGTTGAGATCATAAGTCAATTGAAGCTAGAACACCATGGAAAACCTGGAAGCACTGGACGACCGTCTCGTCCTGGTGTGAGACTCCTCAGCAGTGTGCATCCACGGCCCCGCCACTTAGGATTCGAACCCAGGGCCTGTCAATCTAGAGTCAGGCGCTTAACCACTACACCACTGGACCGGCCGGTATCCCACGGTGTTAATGGCTAAGTTCAACTAATCCACGAAATGGTTATATTCATTGTGATAGTTATAAAATCAACTGCTGACGTATTGTCGATTTGATAAAAGTATCATTGATTTACCGTTGATTGAAATATTACGTTTCTTTAAATAGATGATTTATTGATAAGAAATAGAAAGTTGGATAGCAACCGAGCATCTAAAGAATTAGTATCATTTAATTATGGTCCAATGTCAATTTTAGTGTTATTTATTTTTGTATAAATAATAAAAGAATTTCGTGCATATATATTATACAAGTTATATGTGAGCTTGTCTTGAATTCTGTCTAAAGTAGATCCATTTTTATCATTAAACTAGAATGAAACATATGATTATTAATTTCAGATGGGTTTTTGAGGAGATTGTAGTAAAGTCAATGGTTAAGATCATGAGTCAGTTGAAGTTAGACCACCATGGAAAACCTGGAAGCACTGGACGGCCGTTTCGTCCTATTGTGGGATTATTATTACTGTAATCACCATTATTGTTATACTATTTGTTCAATGTTCAAACAATATTACATTTATTATTTTTAATCCATAAAAAAATCCAGAACTAAATTTACTTCGTATACAATAACAAATAAATTTTTATCAGTATAAGGTTGTGGAGATTGTTAATCTTCTGATTGAGATCGTGAATCAATTGATGTTGATCACCAGTGACTAGTTACAAGATGATTTCCTGGAATTCTAGGGAGACGCCTTGACCGATGCAGTCCATTCCGTGTCGAGTAGAGACAGGTATCTACCTCAGAAAATGAATGAATTGTTGCGCAGCAATTTGTGGATCGATTGAAGTTAAACAATAATACCGTTAAATGTCAGCTTAGTGGTCTAATGGTTAATCGTTCGTGTGTAAGACTGAAGGTTCTGGGTTCGAAACCCATATGCGGGATCGTGGAGGCGCAATACTGAGAAGTCCCATACTAGGATTAATTGGCCATTCAGTGCTTCCAGGTTTTTAATGGTGATCCGATATCAAACGATTCATGATCTCAATCAAGTAAATTTTTGTTTGGTATTCTAGATAACATGTTTACATACAAACAATAAATCAGTTGAACAAAGTCATATAATCATATTATATTCATGTTTAAAATGAACTGATAAAAAATATTTGAGTAGTTTCAGAATTATTTACCAGAATGGTTTTTTTTAAAATAGACTCAATTATTATATTGTTCATAAAATCTCCTGCAATGAGGTATTAAAATGAACGTACAGAATTGAAAATTTTAACTCTTTATTATGTGATCTATTTGTTATCAACAATTTTTAAGTTTCTTTAAGCATAAATGTTTTAAAAACATGCTATGAAACACTAAACAAGCTACTCTTCCGTTATGAGCAAAGATAGATGGTGACTAACGATGAAATTCAGGACGCGCGTGTCTCCAAATATGTAACTTGTCAGCTGAATGTACCTGTATCTCAGGGTTGATATTCATTCTGGGACTCAAACCCAGTACTGTTCACTTCAAACGTGATCACATTATCCACTTAGTTACTGAGTTCTAATAACCATTAGCTTGTGCATTGAGATAACGTTTTAATTGATTTTTAGTTCTAAAAATCAATATAAAAATAAATTATTACTCTCCTGTATTTCAACTCCGCCTGTAGCTCTTCCAGAGTTACTGTCGGCAACAAGCCCGGGTGAAGGAGGAGGGTCGGGCATGGGGTTAGCGTCCCCATCCCGTAGAAAACTAACTCGCTAAAAAAACGCTTACCACAAAAAATAATTCAAACCATTTTAACTCTGTCCTGAAAGTTAGAAGGTCTTCATTTTGAAGAATTATGACGCTTCATGATGAAAGCCGAGTTCCTTCAGAAGTCACGAGGCAGAGCAAGAATTTCTATAGGTACATGGAACGTTCGAACAATGTGGGAGACCGGAAAGACCAGTCAAATAGCAACGAAAATGAGGAGATACAACTTGACAGTACTGGGAATCAGTGAAACCCATTGAACTCAAGCTGGACAATAAAAGCTAAATACGAGAGAGATGCTACTATACTCCGGTCATAAAGAGGAAAATGCTCCACACACTCAGGGAGTCGCTCTTATGCTGTCCAAAGTAGCACGAACTGCACTTGTAGGATGGGAAACTCACGAATCCAGAATCATTAAAGCATCATTCAAAGCAAAGAAGGAGGGGATCACAGTGAATATTATCCAATGTTATGCACCCACCATCTACTGAAAGAAGAAGAAACTACTATGGAGGACAACTAGAACGGTATCAAAGAAGCATTCACTTCAATGTGTCAAGAGGTTCTAGGCCTCAAGAAGCATTATTATAAGGAATGGATCTCTATAGAAACACTGGACAGGATCAAAGAAAAGAAGAGCAAGAAGACAGCAATTAACAACAGTTAAACATGAGCAGAGAAAGTCCAAGCACAAACTGAATACATAGAAGCAAACAAACAAGTGAAGAGGAACATTAGAGCCGACAAGAAGAAATGCGTCGAAGAACTAGCAAAGACGGTTGAAAAAGCTGCAAGAGAAGGAAGTATGAAACAACTTTACGATACAACGAAGAAACTAGCAGGGAAATACAGTAAACCAGAGAGCAAATGTGAAAACTACAGAGGAATCACACTACTGTCAATACCAGGGAAGGTCTTCAACAGAGTGTTGCTGAACCGGATGAAAGATGCAGTAGACGCCCAACTTCGAGGTCAACAAGCTGGATTCCGTAAGGATCGATCATGCACAGACCAAATTGCAACACTACGGATCATCGTCGAACAATCAGTTGAGTAGAACTCGTCACTATACATCAACTTCCTTGATTATGAAAAAGCATTCGACAGTGTGGATAGGAGGACGTTATGGAAAATTCTTCGACACTACGGAGTTCCTGAGAAGATTGTCAATATTATCCGGAACTCATACGACGGACTAAAATGCAAAGTCGTGCATGGAGGATAGCTGACAGATGCATTCCAAGTAAGGACCGGAGTCAGACAAGGCTGTCTACTCTCTCCCTTCCCCTTTCTTCTGGTGGTTGACTGGGTTATGAAGACCTCCACATCTGAGGGAAAATGCGGAATACAATGGACAGCTCAAAATCAATTAGACGAGTTGGACTTTGAAGATCATCTAGCCCTCCTATCACATCCACACGAACAAATGCAGATACAGGCAGCCAGTGTAGCAACAGTCTGTCTCTGCATCAGTAGGCCTCAACATACACAAAGGGAAAACCAATGTCCTCAAATTCAAAGCGAAGAACAGCAATCCCATCACTCTTGACAGAGAAACTCTGGAAGATGTAGAATCTTTCACGTACCTGGGAAGCATCATCGATTAACAAGGAGGTTCAGATGCAGATGTAAAGGTGAGGATTGGTAAAGCAAGGGTCACAATCCTACATTTGGAGAACATATGGAACCCAAAACAACTGCAAACCAATATCAAAGTGAGAATCTTCAATACGAATATCAAGGCAGTTCTACTGTACGGAGCTGAAACTTCGAGAACTACAACAACCATCATCAAGAAGGTGCAAGTATTTATAAATAGCTGTCTTCGCAAGATACTCAACATCCATTGGCCGGATACCATCAGCAACAACCTTTTGTGGGTGAGAACAAATCAGCTTCCAGCTGAAGAAGAAATTAGGAAAAGACGATGGAAATGGATAGAACATACATTACGCAAATCATAAAACTGCATCATGAGACAAACCCTAACTTGGAATCCTGAAGGGAAACGGAAAACAGGAAGGCCAAAGAACACATTACGTCGGGAAATAGAAGCAGACATGGAAAGAGTGAATAACAAGTGGAAGGAGCTGGAAAGGATTGCCCAGGACAGGGATGGATGGCGAATGCTGATGAGCAGCCTATGCTCCTTCACGAGGAGTAACAGGCGTAAGTTAGTAAGTCTCCTATATTTCAATAAAAGATTTCATTCACTTTCAATTCAATGAAATTAACAGAAATATTATTTGTCGTATTTATTTTCTTAATTACCTATAATACATTGTTTACCTTATAGGAATATTTATTGATTAGAGTTAGAATACAATAGTCATAGTAATAATTTCATTAATATAATCCATGCATAGAATAAACATGTTAATATATTAAAATATGAAAAACAACTAGGAATGTTTATCTTAATTTTCTGATTATTATTATATTGATTATTTTACTCCTACATTTAACATATCAATCAGGATAGTGATAAAGATACAATTATAACTAGTTTTTTATTGTTTCTTTCTCTTTTTTTTCAAAAAAAGAAGAGAGAAAGAAAGTAATGATTCAAAAGATGATTAACTATGATAAATAACAAACAATTAGAAGGTATAAACAAACTGAAAAAATAACATACAGAATAGCATAGTTGAACTATAGATTTATTGAAGTAAATTTAAATTTATGTAACATGGATACGAAAGTCTCCTTTTTGGTGATATGTAAGTAAACGAAATTAGTATTTGTAAATCGTTTAGAATTTAAATAAGATTTATGTATGTTAATGTCTGTGTAAGTGTTTCGTATATAAGTGTGATATCTTTTCGTTTAATGATGTTACATTTATAGACATAACAACTAACTAAGAGGCTTGTATTAGTAATTTAATGTTGTAAACAGTAACAAATCCGTTAATCATATTAAAATAGTTTAAATTACTTATTAATTACTATCCCTTTTCTTATTTTAACACTCTAGACATATTCAGTATGAATATGAGTTGAGGAACATTTTTACCTCATATCTGTATTTAACCTGGTTAAGGATTTCGAATTTATGACATATCGAGTGAAACATGAAGTTATTAGAACTATATTTCAAAGTTCAATCAAAGGTTAATAATTTCATAGAAGTAACATGAGTAATGTTATTTTTATATTCTATTTCTTTAAATTAAAAAAATTAAGCTGTTTTGGATACATTGGGTATGTGCATAAACTTACAAACTTTTTCACTAATTCAAATTATGAGTCAATTGAAGCTAGACCACCATGGAAAACATGAAAGAACTGGATGGCCGTTTCGGTCTGGTATGGGACTCCTCAGCAGTGCGCATCCACGACTCATGATTTCAATCAGTGAACTTTCTAAAATCTCCACAAAACCCCTTCTGATTATACAATTTTTGTTTAAAATATTCTTCAGTAAATCTCACTCAACTATTTTTCATTTTGTCAAAACTTTAAAATTTATATAAACTAGATAAGTGAATGAAACTATATCAATAATTGATCATAATGTAATATTATTCAGATCTTACTATTGATATCTTATTCCTTCTATGTATGTAGAAGACAACTTAAACTACTTATTATTGATTAGATACTTATCGATGTATTAATTCTATCATTAAAAATAATATGGTTAAACTTAATTTATTCATATAGATCACTATATCTTATTAAGTTATCAATAGTACTTATAATTTAACAATGAATCCCGTCATAAGAAATTACGCAATCAAAATAATTTTACATTATATTGCCTGAAATGTAAAGATAACAGTTTTATGATCAATCAGACAATTAACATGGAAACAAAATATTCTTTAACCTTACCATTTAAATATAGAAATAAAATTTAAATATTCATACATTTTATTAGTATTTTTAATTTACGAGTCAAAATGAAAACTTGAGTGCTCTTTCAATAAAAAAACATTTTAAAAAATACAAAAATCACATAGTGACTAGGCAAATATTGATCGATATGTAATTAAGTTCATAACAAATTAATATAGAGAATAAATTCGTTAAATTGAATACGTTGCATATGGAAATCGTTCAATGCATTTTACTTAAATTTGGTACTACCAGACAAAGAGAAATTGTACGTTTATTTTTTTTAATGTACTTCAAATGAATAAATTTTTAATGGTATGTATTCATTAAGTAATTTACGGAAACTTTTAAATATCATCAATGTTTCCAAGTCCCCCAAAGACAGTTACGAGATGAATATGAGTATCTCATTAAAAAGCAAATGAGATTATTGTTATGAATAAAACAAGTGGAAATCAACTTATCAATGTCATATAAAACTATTTTGTAAAACCAACAGAATTTGTGGACATACTAATTGATAGTGATGAATTTAATGCCATATATGTTTTTCAAAGTATTCTTTCTCGAACGAGAATTTTTATATAGAATTTGTACTTTGACCATATATTCGGCAATTTATCTTTAGAAAACATAGGATTTCAAATAAAAAAGAAATCACGAACTTTAAGTATTACAGCAATTGATTTAATTACCTCGCTATATTAAAAAGTTCCTAAATAAATTGGCGTTTCATTACGAGCTTTATATATTCGGAGCCTAAATTGTGTAAAGACAAAATTTTTAAAACTATTTATATTGTGTGACTAGAAAACCCAAAGATTTCAATTCTTCTGTTAAACATTCCTAACCTTTCTTTCACCACTACCTAACGAGAGTTCATAAAACATCACTAACTTCCACATAATGCATATCAACCTCAACGTAGAATGAGATTTACTCAACTCTACATACGCTTTATTTTTATATATTTTAAAACATCTATTAGAACTTTTTCATGCTTTTTTGTTAGGTAATAATACTGACTGTATATTTCATATTTTACAAGTTATTCTCGTATGTCATTCTACTCATGTAGTGGTATAATACATGTATGTATATTCCAACTCACGTGCAATTGAACTTGCTCTTGTTTAATTTGGTTAAGCCATTTTCTTAACTTATTCAGCGGACAAAGTCATCTGTACTATGACAACTTATTGTACCTTTATTATTGTTGTACTTGTATGAAATATGTATGACTGTACATTGCTTACCGCCTACGCATATATTCATTCTGCTAGTTTTATTATTAACTACTTAATTGATTCGATGCTCCATTCATTTCCCCATATATATATATACATGTACATTTAACACTAAACTCTCGGTTCGCTGACTCATTCATTTGCCTCTCGGCTTTGTGGTCTGAGTTATCTGTTAATACAACTGTAGTCGCTGCTTCTCTTTGCCTTCTGATTTCAAACACCGTTGAGGATTATATGATAACGGTTACGAGGGTGATTGGTCAACGAAACACAGCCACTACATGTACTTAATTGTGCTACTTCAATCGATTCTCTACAAATGTATCATTTATGATATTATACACGTAATTTAACCACAGAATAAATAAAAATTTTAAAAATGAAAGGAAATCCAATCAAGGAATGTAAATTACTATCGTTTTTAAAATAACTAGAATGACAGTAGGGTAAAAACAGGTTAGTGTTAGTTTTAAATTACCCTAAAAATTTAAACAAAAGTTTCAATGAAGAATTACTCATTACAATTAACACTGGTTTGTTTCACACCTTGTAAGATTATTAAAGGTACAAACAGAGTAAATCGTGTCTTTAACAGACTATATACTGGAATTCAAACTTAAAACGTTGTTTTTTTTCAATAATAAACTACTTATATGCTGTGAATCATATGCTGGAGATTAATTTTAACAAAACAAACAGAGGAAATTACAACTTACCAACTAATCTCAATACAAAATTTCATCGAAATATGTATCTATTTTTTTTCCTCATTCACATCATTTTATTTCCGTTTCACTATAGTAAAACAGATAATTTCTGATCAATATAAATCCCCTTCATGAATCCATGAATATAATTTCCTTACAGTTATTAATTGATTTATTTGAATAATCGTATCAGAATTATACTCACTATAAACTCTCTACTAATTATTCATTTAGTAGTAAATAAAAATATCGTGTTTTCAAAATTAAACTTGAAAACGATGTAGAAACTGATGAATCAAGTTAATGTAAATAATGTGAAATGATTAACATCAAAATGAATGATACATCTTTTATTAAAAAAGAAGAAAAAAAAGTTTTTCATTTACCTCTTTTCCAATGTTTTCAATGTATCTACAATGTTTACATTTTGTTGCATAAATGATGAAAGTTCAGAAAATTGACGTTTTAATTCATTGAATTTATCTCGTAATTCTACTTTAACTAAATTATCAATAATTATTTGATTTGAGCATAAAATCTGTATCATAGAAAATTTAAACAAAATAGAATAACATAAATTTTATTTATTCACAAAGGAAATGAAATTATTACAGTCTGTTTAGAAAATGCAACATATTTATATTGATATTTTGTTGAACACCCTGATTAATAAATGTCTAATTACAGTTGTATTTTGTTAAAAATCATTTAACAGATTATAGATCACCAACGTAGATGATTTATGTCGAATGTTTGGAGGCCTACTTGAATTAGACAGGAATGGTATGACGAACCAGCTAACTTCGAAGTCATACATCGTGGTCAGCATCTTACGTGGACTACCCCTTGGAGGTATCAAAGTACTATGACTGTTTTGAAGACCGCATAACATAAAGAACGTTATTATGAACATATATTACCAAGAATGAGTACAGAGGAGGTAGCGAGACCACCATCGCATGTTGCAGTTCATTTCATACGGTTGACCGAGTCGCGTTTGTTGTCCTTGACCTTGATGAGGATCGATGATGTGTTCGATATTCAGTGTTTTAACTACCAGATGATTTCACTAGGGCTTAGTAACATTTCACTGGCCTTACAAGACATTTTTTCTAGAATGAAAATGATTTTAAATTTTAAAACTATTGAAGTTGGTAACTACAACACAAAATGTTTTTTTGTCACCATCCTAGCAAATATCACAATCAATAATCACAATCAATAATCAATCAATAAATAATATAATGATATTTATTTCTGAATTTCAATGAACAATTTCTTATCCCTGATTTTAATGATTTCACTTCTTATGAACACTATAGATAATGTTGATTGTGCTATGTTCCATAGTAGAATAAATGAAAGGTGTTTCTTCTATCAAATACAGTAAAATTGCATACTTCAATAAAAAATAAGTTTTTATATTAATAACAATATTCCAGTTATTGACAAAAATGTTGAATGTATGACATCCTTAGCTATAATGTTTCCTTGTAATAAATTAGTATTCTTTTAATAAATTGTATTGAATCTAAAATCAATTTTCGCTAGAGAGAGTACATAATTATAAAACACTGAAGAACAAACTATTAATTATTTCTAACATAATAAGGATACCAAATAGTCACCAACTGTTACATTCGTGTTTTAATTACATAAACTTATTTGGTTTTCTTTGTTATGCATGAATTCTCATTTTTATTTTATTGTTCTCTGTTTATTATACTATTTGGATGTGTTCACATTATTACTTATATTCATCACATACAGATATAATTGAAGATGGCTGATAAAACGCCGATAGTGTATGTATGTGAACAATAAGAAAAAGAAATGAATTTCATCCTTTTCGTGTATGAAATAAAACTAAACGAGGAAAGCCACATCAACTATAAGTCTGAGCTATTGTTCATCATTGGCTAATGTATTGGTATAAGTTCTAAGTTTCAATGAACAAGAAAAAGGATGTTTCAAATATTATAAGCTACTAATGTATGTAAATAAACTAATTGCTATTCATGTTAATGAGGAAGCAACGTCAAACTCTCACTAACATAAGATGGTAACTTATCAAATTAGTTAGTGGCTTCATAAGAGATATTAATTTTCCCTTAATTACAAACGAATAAGCTATTATATACGATTATCGATCTTAGATTCACACGGGGGATAATACATACCATTTCATTGTTTTCTACTCAGGATTTAGAAAAATATTTCCCTGTGAGTGGTCAATTACAAGCTTGGGATGAAATAATTTCAATTAGAAGTTTCATTGTTTAGTTTCAGGTAGTAGTAGGTACATAACTAAATCAGCATTAAATTAGTTGATATTAAATTTGATTAGCCTTAAGCATTTTTAGTAATTTCTGATACTAAATTAGACTACTGGTATGGTTTTTAAGTAGCTCAGTTTTGCAGTGGAAATTGTAATTATCCCATCAACACAAATAATTCACTCAGATAACAAATCATCACTTTGCTACTGTGTGTATACACGTACTTTATATTACACATTTCATTGTTGTTTATTTACTCACACTATGGCATGCTATCGATTGCAATTTAAAAGTCACTTACTGACTAACTTTGGGCATTCTAATCACTCACATTCCATGAACAAGAAAATTTTCTGTCATAATTTACCAATCATATGTCTTGACCAATAAAAACAGATGCATCTTGCTCTTAGATATTTTCTCTTAAAAAGAATAAGGTATATCCAAGCAGGCTTTTCCAATTTTATAGTGAAGTAATTGAGATCTCTCAGAGTTTTGGATACATTCCTGTAACGAAAGAAATAATAATCTTCGAACAGTCGAGTGTAGGATCTAAGTTCCTCTCTGCTTATAGATTATAAACCTGATATTTTGATCATCCCATATAACATCAGTACTTCTATTGTGATTCAGAAGTTGACGTAGCATTTCGTATCAAGACTATTAAACAGGAAGCTTTTCAATAACTCATTAATAACAAATTTCTTGTTCTACTGATAAACAAAAGGAATTGTAAAATTTAACGGCATGTTTCATAGAAATCAAATTGTTTGACATTGACTTAGTAATTGGTAGTACGAACTAATCATTTAGTGAAGCTGATTTGGTGTTAAAATTATGCTATTATTCAAACGTATTGCATTTTTAAATTGAATGTTTATTTTAGTGACATCAATTTGAACACATGATTTGAACTGAAGTCCTTGAAAGATTTTAAATATTGTATTGAAAATATCTAAGTCTGCAAACTACTCAACATCTTAGAAAAGGTTCTAATCACTTAGTGTAAATTTTATTTGGCTTTCAAATTATATGGAAATCATTTAAAAATAACACATGCTTCATATAGAAATGTACTACTTACTTCAGGGCAATCACAGTCTGGTGAAAGATATTCAATGAGCTGCCAGTGTGTTGGGTTTTGATTTTTGTTTAAATTGTGCACAATAACTGATACAACAGAATCTGGAGAAATCTCTCTCACTTTAAGTTGAACACCATTAATGTTACAAATAAGTTGATCAAACTGTGGAAATGAAACAAAAAAATTTAACCGAATTATTCAGTGTTTTTACTTAATGTTCGATCTTTCATGGGATCCCAAAGCAGTGGGCACTAATAATTTCTTTAGAGCGACATCATCATTGAATGACAGTCGTACAATTTCACAAAAAGACGGGATTTCAAAATGCGAATTACTGGATACCAAGTCAGTAGTCTGGAAAAAATGCTATAGAGTTTCTAACAAAAATAAAACCTTTTTGGAATATTCTCCCCTTTCTAACATTCTTTAGTCTGTGATGCAAGATCAACATTATTAGTAAGTTATCAGTCGACTTGTTAGTTTACAACAAGACAAACTACACAACATCATGCAATAACCTTATTCAGATATCTACAAAATAGTATTGACGGAAATATATTGATTGGATTTAACTCATTAGAGTTGTAGTAGTCTGCTGCTTCCGGTGAGGGACCAATATTTGCCAGACAACCTCCATATGAAATACAGAAATATTTGCAATGTAACAAACATTTATTCATATGTTTTGGCTTAGTTTACATGTTCACTATTACTTATTTCCTGAAGCTAATATAGAAGAATGCATTTCATTCTAATCTCAACGGAATAATACACTTTATTAAATTAACTCTTCTAATAAAAGCAGATATTAAGGTTATTAATTATCAAAGAACAAAGATAATCGGAGAAAAGTTTCATCAATAAATAATCTAGCACTTCTTAGAGTGCACCAAACATTAGTTCAGTTAAAGCAACACTAAAAAGGAAACTAGTCATTTGACTGAATGAATGAATCGATACTTAAGGAAGTTAAGAATTTATTGTATCAGTATGGAGATTTATGGAAATCGTAGTATTTTTACATTTGAATTTATGAGTCGATCTACGTTAGACCACCATTGAAAACTTGGAAGCACTGGGTTTGAGTCTCGCGTGCAGGATCGTGGATGCGTATTGATGAGTAGTCTTATACTGGAATAGAATGGTCGTCCAGTGCTTCCATGTTTTAAATCGTGAATTCAAGCGTGAAAATTTCTTGTATTTTGATTTGCTACATCTCTGGGATTTTTAATTAAATACGTTTTGTATAAAGTTAGAGGCTAATTTGTTTTAACATTGTGTTATTGGAATCTGTTATATTTGTTTTGATAATAATAAAAGATACACAACCTGAAGGGAAGTTTTATTTCAGTAGAATACAGAACGGTGGTTTTTCAACGAGTAAATTTTTGCTTCAATTATTAATTTTATGAAATAATACATTCCTGTTTCACTTATGTTAACTGGACATAGATTGGATTCAACATGCTCAATGCACGATTGCTTTGGCGTACGCTGATTGGCTAATTCTTATCCAATCAGCGCTAGCCGTACTAAGAGAACACTAGAATCTTCTCCTGTAAAAACTATAAATATACTAACGTTTTTCCTACTGTGCTTCTTACTTCTATCTAACCTTGTTATTTGGAATAAATTCTCTTTCCTGTTCAACCGTGTTCTGATTTGGGAAATTGTCTAGTGAATTGGTGTCCAAGACTACTAAGCAATAGGAATAGCTGGGTTGTAACAAGAGAGAATTCTAACAACTTATAACTACTTACCATAGTACTATGAATAGGTTTATCTGATTAAACTTTAAATATTTTGTGATAGAAATGACATAGATTTTGTAAGACCTTAAATACTTACATATATTACTGACAAAGTGTAGAATTTAATTAAGAGAATGCATCAACATTATAAATAAACAAAATGAATCCTACTTACCATATTTGTATGAATTGAGCAAAAATATTCAAAAATTTGAACAAATCCAATCATGTTTTCCCTGACAATATCTTCGAATTCCTACAGTGTATTTTTTTTCAAACAAAACATTATAACTATTAATTCATATAGAGACATATTTACTATTATTTTACTATTCAAATACATTAAACCATAATCATTCCATGTCAATTATTATTAAAAATTCATACACACTTTCCATAGACCTATTCAACGAATGAAACATATTGTTCCAGTTCGCTCAGTATTAAAATAAAACAGAAAGTGATTACGTTAAATCTGAATAAAAAATAGGGTATCATTTGGTTCAAGATCAACAACTATGTAATGAGATTAAGTTTTCCCAGATATTTTAAAATTTAATGAAATGTTTCCCTACAGTAATATTCCCGTTTCATCTACTTATTTTTGAAGTGGATATTATAACTATTCCATAAAGTGTTTTATAATATATACATATCTCTAGTAAGTACCAACTATAAGCATAAAAAGAAACATTGTCTAATATAACGATCCCTACAAATAATCTAATGATAGAAAGAAAAAGAATGTAATTCTATAAACAATTGTTAGAGTGAATTTATAGAAAGCTATAGTTCATTCGACATAGTATGTTTAAACTCTGGTTATGTTATAGTGTAAGCATGTGTCTGTCTGTATCCCATAGCATATCGAAAAACTAAAACAAGAAGATTCTTTGGAATTCAACGCAACAACTACTAGAAAAACCAGAAATCAATCGCCGAAATTATGCACACTCCGATAACATAAAATTCAAAGAATTTCGAAAACAGAAATGACATCTACGGTTGACGTTTACCAGTAGAATCTACTGAACGAATAGATTATCTGGAGCTCATTCCTACAGACTCAGAGAATAATAAAGAACATATATGACATAATCGTGGACTGACAAAATGTTGACGTAATGATCGTAATCAGTGATGGGCAAAAAAAGTAGAAGAAATGGAAAAAGTGGCAGCTGTAGGCATCAACAGAGACGTTTTCAAACTTAATAAACAAACAAGTACTAGGAACCCTGAGGTTAGTGAAATTATTTTTTAAAAAGATAAGAAAATGATTCATTCTCGTTGCAGCATTTCGGGCCAAACGGCCAAACACTATTTAGAACAATAACTGTTCTCCATCTACCCACGGTTAGCTGCTGCTACTAAGCAACCTGAATGGGATATCATCATAAGCCTCGCCATTCTGGAAAAATTATATCAATTCTGAAGCGAGAAAAATCAGCCGCCATTAATGGATTGAATTCGGATATTTTTAGGGATATATATAAGAGTATTTGTGTACTGTATTCGGTAGCCTAAAATAATTTATCGTCTACTGTTGTGTTCTGACTCAAGTAGTCAGATGAAGAGTTAGCATGTAGCGTATGCTGTATCACTATAATATTTCGGACGCCGCCCATCATAATAGTAAAAAAGGCCAAAATCCCCTGAGGATAGTCACAGCGATACCATTTTGGCCAGTATATTTTCCAGTATATTAACCTCAATTATCTTGAAACGCTTTGCTTGTATTCGTTCAGAGTCAACGTAAGAAGATAAGGGTGGTTTCAGTTCGTACGTGTATGTGTAGACTAGTTATTATTTCGTAGTCAAGTTCTCCAACATACATACTTACCATAGTCGTATTTCTTTGACCTTAAGACAGCAGTCAATTCCTTGGAATATTAGCTTTTCTGGCAGTCTCTCTACCAAATAAATTCAACAAGATTATGATGGTTCATCACTCGAACACCATTCGTCGAGCTGGAGCTTACAACGGACTGTCATCAGATATGATACAACACGTAACGTTGGTCATGGGTTGGCCTCTCCTCTTACTTTTATTCAGCTTTGTCATAAATAATCTTTTGAAGACGAGGTTTGCATCGTTTGAAATCATAGGGTGGATCTTTTGATGAAATTTAGGACTCGCATTTCGTTCTATTTGAGACCCGTCAACTGGTTGAACGTAAACCTCAGAGTTGATATTCACTCTAGGACTCGGACCCAGTACCGTTCGCTTCAAATACCATCGTGTACCAGTGTGAACATCAACTCTGAGATGCAAGTACACTCAGCTAACGAGTTTCGAATAGGACAAAACGTGCGTCCTGGATTTCACTGCTAGCCACTATCCATCATGCTTATAATGCTTGTGAATCAAGGCAATATCGATGCAATACCCACAGTATGCAGATATGGCAATAAGAAACTGATCAATTGCAGTCCTAAACATCAATGGGAATATTCAAGTAAACAATACCAGATGAATTTTTAATTGTTATATTATTTGAATTTTTCAATAGCAAACCATATGGAAAATGATTACATTTACAATATTTATTAATAATTTTGAAATCTCCCAAAACGTTACGTAAAAAATCACAGAATTCATTCGAACTGACATTCCATAAACAATGAACTGAGGTATAGGAATCACTAATCTTTAACTAACCTGCATTAGTTGTGGTAATACTAAATTGTGATAATAAGCTTTCATGGCATTTGTCATATGTAGTTGAAGAACATAAGAATTATGAGCATTGAGCAAGTCTTTTATAGCTTTAGTTTGTAGTATTTCACGGTGAATTCTATACATCTCTGCGTAATTACTTTGTAACTAGAAATACCCAAAATAAAATACAATTTATTTCACCTAACAAAAGTAATTGACGTAAGTTAATATTTATAGATTAACGTTCCTTAAGTAGAGTTTTATGTACTT
Source organism: Schistosoma margrebowiei (assembly GCA_944470205.2). Classification (NCBI taxonomy): domain Eukaryota; kingdom Metazoa; phylum Platyhelminthes; class Trematoda; order Strigeidida; family Schistosomatidae; genus Schistosoma; species Schistosoma margrebowiei. Next base: position 46,646,973 of record OX104028.1, read on the forward strand.
ACCATTGATTGACATTGTTTATTTGAAGATTGATGATACTGTCAGGGCGTGAGAAATAAAGTCAGTGAAGATCGGTTTGATCTGATGACATTATGGCTGAAAGGGGACTATTAAGCCACCAATCCACTAGGTAGTAGGCTTTTAATAACATAATTTTGTAGACAGACTTTTTTGACTAAACATTGATAAACTGCTTTACTAAAACTTAAGAATTTATAGCAGTTTTTAACCATGGTCTAATGCGGCTATAAATCTTGGAACTACAATTCCTAAATGACACTCAACCAGTTTTCAGAAGACCATAATTACACGTCAGTTAGAATTTAAAAAGCTCACTTTAGTTGGCATCTTCAAAAGTAATTAATGTTTATGCCCTCAATATCACAATGTTTCCTGCAGTCTACTTGCAAGTGATATTTCTTTGCAAACAGCGATTTCAGAACAACTAACTTACAACCAGAGAAAAAATATTAGCCGTTCACTTTCACTGAATTTTGTCTACTGTGTTGTGCATAAAAGAGACTGAGTTGAAAATCTATAAAACCTACTCATTATGTTACATTAATAAAATAGTTCACCATGTAACATACAATCAGCATTTATGCCGACTTGTTCAGGCAAAAATAATGATAATTATTAACTTTAAAGCGCTTTACAGAAACAGACTTCGTCATTTAAAGTGTGAATTTAACTTAACATGATCTAATCATGTTGTATGAGGATTGTTACATGAAAGTTACATGACCTCCATCCTATATGACACAATATATCCAAACACTATCATTTTCGCCATTATATTCATATCTCTGATGTATAGTAAACTGAAAAAAAAATTAATTTCATGATATGTAATTTCCTTCACATATTAATTATCATTCATATTGATATCAACGATAAAGTTTTTGATTCACATAGGATTTCTATTGATTGTCGACCTATACTTATCAGTATTGTTTATAAGACTTGTTTATTCATTTGTAAATAAATTTTAAAGCTCACCTCATTAACCTTTTCAGCACATTCCTTAAGAGTGTAATCTGTTGATGTACGAAAAGCTTTCAAACGAGAAATCTGTTGTCTTCTGTGCTTCACAATACACTGTAATGGAGTCACAACTTTTGCTTTAGTCTCTTGAATTACATTTTCATGAAGCTGAAATAACAATATATCAGGTTAAATAATTTGGCTGAAAACTTTATAAATGACTTATGTCTCTAAAGAATCGATAGTGCGATCAATTTTAATCTTGACCTCACCCTTTCTTTCTTACTTAGCATACTTTTTATCCAGTGAAAAATAAGTGGCTATATTGTTTTCTGCTACCTAGTAAACAAATGAATATATCAAATAATATATTATAATTGTATGTCCGGCTAAGATAAACTAACAAAAGACAATGGATTTATTAAATTCATCTCACAAGTGGTAGGAATCCATGAGGTTCTAGTACGAATTTGTATTTGATAGGGTTTGTTCTGTATTGCCAATTAAATAGTTACTCGCCAGTGTTCTGTCACACAATAATTATTTTTAAAAGCATTAGTGTTTGATGAATAGATTTAATTGTGGATTATACTATCCTTCAGACCCTTTCTAAGACATGTTGAAGTGAAAAAGGTTGGTTTCGGATAGTTTTCTTGAAGTTAGGAATAAAATTAAGAATCAACAAATAGCAATATTTATTTGATCCAAAAATCTTTAACAAGTTTGGAATGTTGAAAATCAGAAATGTTGTAATAACCATTATTTCTAATTAACTCTAAACATATAATTAAGAAGTAAACTGGTAATATGATTACTTATTATTTTCAGAGTAATCACAACACAATCCATTTACAGCTAGCGCAAGAATTTATTAAGAACCTTTACAAAACATTATAGTTATATTATATCCCCGTGTTCATTGGTGTTCGGATTTGACATGGATTTTATGAAGCTATGAAAAAGAAACTGTAACCAGTGGAATAAATTAAGTCATGAGCGGTTCCATAACTCATTTAGGACATTGAATGACAGGTTAACTTTATTGTGACTGAACTGAACTTCATAATGTCAACCACTATATTCATCTGTAATGGTTTAAAGATACTGTCTCTCATGCTTAAGATCTAAAAATTCTCTAACTAATACCTTTATTGACCTATATATTCAAAAGCCCATCATGTATGAAAGACGTAAACCCTCAGAAACGCTCAGATATTCAGGATAAGTGATGAATATATTGTATTTTGATTCACCACACCTATCCTGATTGAATAGTAAACAGAACGTCGATACACAAAGTGTTCATATCTTAATACTTTAAGTGTTCAATCCTGTCCACTTAATAATTCATTGACTAATAATTCCCTTAAAATGTTAATTTTTATGAAACTACAACTTACCTCAGCTTCATTTTGAAACTTCTCAATAAATACATGCCAAAAATTATAAAGAATTTCATTGTTATTATTAATGTCACTGTCTTTCCTGTTGATTTAAAAAAACGGAAAATAAATAAACCTTTGAGTATAGTAAATTTGACGTCCATATCAGTTAGCTAGTAGGAAGTTAATTTCAATACTACAGAGCATCAGTGCAAATAATGTTTTGTCATATAAAAAGTAATGAACTTGATGGGATTGTCATCTATTCATCTAACTCCACCTGTAGCTCTTCCAGAGTCAATGCCGGTTCCAAGGACTGGTAGAGGAGTAGGGTTGGACATGAGGTTAACGACCCCATCCCGCAGAAACTTAACTCGCTAAAAAAACACTAACCAATTACATTTTTTAACAGTGAAAATATGTGTTTATAACATTATTTTGATATGAAATAATAGAAAGTTTACTCCTAACTATCAGAAAGCATGTGTAACAGTAAATGCAACAAAACATGTGAAAAACTATTATCACAAGGTATATTACGTTAAAATTGCCCAATTTTTTCCCACTTTCCTTTAGTACAACTGAAAAACCACTTACAATTTAATCAGCACATCATTTTATTACACTTTCAAAACAAAGAATAATGGAGTAACTAGCTCCCACAACACAAACATATGAGATGCAAGTTTTCAAACTTGAACTAAACAATTGGGAATCAAATGCTTTGATCACAGAGTAATCGTTTTTATTGTAAATAGGTTTTTTATCTGGTTTGAAGTTGTTTTTTAAGTGTAATGATGACGTTTATTTGATGGATTTTTTTGTAAACTTTTCTATGTAATAAATGATCATTCAGAAAGACGAAACACCATAAATCGTCTTATAAATCACTATTTTTAAGTAAACTTTTATATTTTCAAACTACTTCAGAAATCTACATTACAATTAACTGAGTAATTACAATTTTTTAATCATCGTACTTCAACAAGAATGAATGTCGACGAATGAAGATTCGTTTCAAACTGTTTCCTGTGAATATTTTTTAATTATTTGTTCGAATCCATTTCTACAATTTCAGGATGACTATGATAATTGTCATGATTTACACTCTTTTAGAAATAAAATCTTATTTTGCGAAGCTCTGCTGTCCTCCAAATATACAAGATTGTCTATTAATATTCTACAGGGCAAATCTATTTATTCTCTTAACCAAGATATTGATAACAATTAAGCCAGTTTATTCATGTGGGCTTCAAAGCAAAACGTTTGAATAAGTAACAGAATATAAAGAATCAGATCTGCTGAAATATCCCTGTCTAATTCATATGTCTAACTCCGCCTGTGACTCTTCTAGAGTTACTACCGGTCCCAACCCGGGTAAAGGAGGAGGGTCGGGTATGGGGTTATGTTGGGACGGTATATTCCCAAAATTCATATTTGTAATTTTATCATATCGATTGACTCATCGATTAAATATTTGGATGGAAGTCACATGATGAACTTATCGACTAAATATTCGAATGCCTGTCGAGTGATGAACTGAATGAGTCATGTTTAAAAATAACATTTTAATATGACAATATCGATTTTATATATTTATATATATATACGTTTAAAATTGTGTCTGAGTGTTCGCTGCTGCTTGCTTGCTTGCTCGCTCGTTTCTGGTTGTATGCAGAACATATTTTCCATACCAAGCCTGGACTTCTCCTTCTAGATAGCGGGGCTGGGACGCGTTAATAGTTAGATTACTGGTCTTTGGTCACTGAGTATTGTTCTCGTTCGCAGTCTAAGTGAACCCGTGAAGCTTCAAACCTAACAATTTGGCGACGGTGATTACGGAAATATGGATCCATCTAAACTTGAATTATTACTCGAGCAGCAGATGAAACTTATTCAAATATTAGCAGATGCAAAGCTTACGTCTAATTCTCAACCAAGCAGTTCTAATCCTATTACTACTGCACCGTCAGTTGATGGTATTGCTAACAGTATCTCCGAGTTTCATTACGATCCAGAATCCAATGTCACGTTTGATATGTGGTTTCGACGTTATGAAGACTTATTCAAATTTGATTTTGCCAACCAGGATGATGCTTGGAAGGTCCGCTTGCTGCTTCGAAAGTTGGGTCCTAGTGAACTAGACAAGTATTGCAATCTAATTCTGCCTTTAAACCCACGCGATCGTTCATTCTCCGACACTGTCCAGTCATTGAGCCAACAATTCGGAGACAACTCCTCACTATTCAATGCGCGCTATCGATGTTTGAAGCTCACTATGAACGAAGATGATGATTTTCTCACACATGTGGGTATTGTCAACCGAGAATGTGAACGTTTCCGATTGAAGTCGCTTACTGAAGATCAATTTAAAGCACTCATTCTCATCTGCAGCCTTCAATCGCAGAAGTTCAGTGACATTAGAACACGTTTGCTTAGTCGATTGGACCAAGACCCAAAACTAACTCTTAATGATATTGCAAATGAATATCAACGTCTAATCAATCTACAGCGTGATACTACAATGGTCCAGCGTGGTGGTTCAAATCGTACCGAAGTTCATGTAGTCCAACAACCACTCAACTCGCATAAATCTGCCCCAGCTACATCTAGTTCAGGTCGACAGACAAAAACAAATCCTCCTGCTCCATGCTGGCACTGCGGTGCATGGCATTTTGTTCGATACTGTCCACATAAGCAACATCGGTGCAGGAAATGTAATGTGGTGGGTCATAAAGATGGTTTTTGTCGAAAAAAGAAGCCGAGCAACTCCAGAGGTACCAGAAAACCTACGCCTAGATCCAACACGAATTCGTTGAGTCTAATAGCAAGCTGTGAGAACTCAACCCCAGTCGAGAGGAAATTTATTACCCTTAGTATTAATGGGCACCCTCTTAGATTGCAAATAGACACTGCATCTGATGTAACGATTCTCTCACGAAAATCTTGGATCAGAATGGGAAGACCACGACTGGTGCCGACAACACAAAAACCGCGAACCGCATGTGGTAATTATCTACGGTTGTTGGGACAACTAGATTGTAAAGTGTCTTTTCATGATTCGACGTTTACCGGGTTATGTTACATCACACCAGCTAATCTTAATCTACTTGGGTTAGACTGGTATGACCAGCTACATTTAGCTGACGTTCCGTTAAGCACCGTATGCCATCTGGTTGAACAACCTCATGAACCTGGAGCATATTCGAAAGAACCAATGACGGAGTTTTCAACCAGCGAACATCATACGTCCGGCGAAGATGCAGTTATTGCCTCCCTATTGACAGAGGACTACGCGCATTGTTACCTGACAACCGCTATTCGTGCTTTGCCAGTCTCAACATCTGAAATACAATCTGCATCCAAGAATGACTCCATCATAAAGAGAGCGATGAAATACGTCACCAATGGCTGGCCGCCAAATGGACTCGATGGTGACTTGAAGCAGCTTTACCACCGTCGGGACTCATTATGTATCGTAGATGAATGCTTGATGTTTGGAGATAGAGTAGTGGTGCCAGAGTCCCTAAGATCAAGGGTGCTAAAGCAATTCCACACTGGTCATCCTGGCATAAAACGAATGAAATCCATCGCTAGAAGCTATGCTTATTGGCCCCTCATGGACCAACATATTGTGGATTTAGTAGGCAAGTGCACACAGTGTCAACAAGCAGCCAAGTGTAACGCAAAATTACTGCCGGTCCCATGGCCACAGCCTAAGTATCCCTGGTCCAGGATACATGTCGATTTCGCAGGCCCAATTAATGGAATCACCTATCTAGTCGTTGTTGACGCCTTTTCAAAATGGCCAGAAATCGTTCCTGTCATACCACCAACGACAACTCAAACGATAAAACTTTTGACAGAGATGTTCTCTCGCAACGGGTTACCGGATATAATCGTTTCCGATAATGGTTTGCAATTCACCTCAAGTCAATTTCAAGAATTTTGCAAACGCCTATCGATCAAGCATTTCCGCTCTCCACCTTACCACCCACAGTCAAATGAACAAGCAGAAAGATTTGTAGATACATTCAAGAGAGCTCTAATGAAGTCGAAAGGGGAGGGGACGACAGTAGAAACACTGCAGAAATTCTTGTTTGTTTACCGAACAACACCTAGTGATATGCTACCACAGCAGAAGTCCCCGGCAGAGATCCTGATGGGAAGGAAATTGAGGACGATCCACAGTCTCATGTGCCCAAGATCCACACCACCACCATCCCATAACAAATCTCAGAAGCTTCCAGCGTACGAGGTTGGATGCCCCGTGTTCGCTCGAGACTACAGAGCAAATCATGGTCCTTGGATCGAAGCACGTGTGATTAGAAGACTAGGTCAAGTTATGTACGAGGTAAAGGTGGGAAGAGACACGTGGACTAGACACCGAAACCAACTACGTAAGCAGATTGCCCCAGACCACCCATCAAATGGAGTAAATCTTCCCCTCGACATCTTGCTTGATACTTTCAACTTACCTGCAGCCACATCACAAGAAGCTCAACAGCAAGCTGATCCCCGTCCCAGAAGGTGGCCTCTCCGTCAGCTGCGAACTACAGTCAAAATGCAAGTCGACCCCAGAAAAGCGCGCTATTAAAAAGGGGAGGAGTGTTGGGACGGTATATTCCCAAAATTCATATTTGTAATTTTATCATATCGATTGACTCATCGATTAAATATTTGGATGGAAGTCACATGATGAACTTATCGACTAAATATTCGAATGCCTGTCGAGTGATGAACTGAATGAGTCATGTTTAAAAATAACATTTTAATATGACAATATCGATTTTATATATTTATATATATATACGTTTAAAATTGTGTCTGAGCGTTCACTACTGTTCGCTGCTGCTTGCTTGCTTGCTCGCTCGTTTTCTGGTTGTATGCAGAATATATTTTCCATACCAAGCCTGGACTTCTCCTTCTAGTTAGCGGGGCTGGGACGCGTCAATAGTTAGATTACTGGTCTTTGGTCACTGAGTATAGTTCTCGTTCGCAGTCTAAGTGAACCCGTGAAGCTTCAAACCTAACAGGTTAGCGTCCCCATCCCGTAGAAAACAAACTTGCTAAAAAACGCTTACCAGAAAAAGCAATCCAAACCATTTAAACTCTGCCCTTGGAGTTAGAAGGTCTTCATTTAAAAGAATTATGACGCTTCATGATGAAAGCCGAGTTCCTTTGGAAGCCACGAGGCAGATGCCCCTTCTAACAACCAGAGCAAACATTTTTATAGGTACATGGAACGTCCGAACAATGTGGGAGACCGGAAAGACCAGTCAAATAACAAAGGAAATAAGGAGATACAACTTAGCAGTACTGGGAATCAGCGAAACCCATTGGACTCAAGCTGGACAATAAAAGCTAAATACGGGAGAGATGATACTATACTCCGATCATAAAGAGGAAAATGCTCCACATACTCAGGGAGTTGCACTAATGCTGTCCAAAGTAGTACGAAATGCACTTGAAGGATGGAAATCTCACGGATCCAGAATCATCAAAGTATCATTCAAAACAGAGAAGGAGGGGATCTTAATAAATATTGTCCAATGTTATGCACCCACAAATGATAGCAACGACGACATTAAAGATCAGTTCTACGAGCGGCTGCAGTCAATCATAGAGAAGTGCCCAAGAAAGGATCTCACCATTCTGATGGGAGATCTAAATGCCAAAGTCGGAATAGACAACACCGGATATGAAGATATCATGGGACGACATGGACTGGGACAGAGAAACGAGAATGGAGAAAGATTTGCAAATCTGTGTGCATTGAACAAATTAGTCATAGGAGGCACAATATTTCCACACAAACGTATACACAAAGCTACATGGATCTCACCGGACTACACTACAGAGAACCAGATAGATCATATCTGCATCAATAAAAAATTCCGAAGGACAATGAAAGATGTGAGAAGCAGGAGAGGAGCTGATATAGCTTTAGATCACCACCTAGTTGTGGCCAATTTAAAACTGAAGCTAAAGAAAAACTGGACAACTGGACAAACAGCAATACAAAGGTTCAATACAGCCTTCCTTCGAGATACTGACAGACTCAATGATAGCTCTCAACAACAGGTTCCAAGCCTTACAAGATCTACTGAAAAAAGAAGAAACTAGTATGGAGGACAACTGGAAAGGCATCAAGGAAGCATTAACTTCAACGTGTCAAGAGGTTCTGGGTCTAAAGAAATACCATCATAAGGAATGGATCTCTACAGAAACACTGGACAAGATCAAAGAAAGGAAGAACAAGAAGGCGGCAATAAACAACAGCCGAACACGAGCAGAGAAAGTCCAAGCACAAGCTGAATACATAGAAGCAAACAAACAAGTGAAGAAAAGCATTAAAGCCAACAAGAAGAAATACGTAGAAGAACTAGCAACGACGGCGGAAAAAGCTGCAAGGGAAGGAAATATGAAACAACTTTACGATACAACGAAGAAACTAGCAGGGAAATACAGTAAGCCAGAGAGACCGGTCAAAGACAAAGAAGGCAAGTCAATCACTGAAATTCAACAACAGTGGGACGGATGGGTAGAGTACTTCGAGAAACCCCTGAATAAACCGACTCTAGTGAATCCACCGGACATCAAAGCAGCATACACAGATCTTCCTGTAGATGTCAATCCACCAAAGTCGGGAGAAATCAGAATGGCAATCAGACAAATCAAGAGCGGGAAGGCAGCAGGACCCGACAACATACCAGCTGAAGCACTGAAGTCAGACATTGAATTAAATACAAACATGCTTCACCTTCTATTCAGAAAGATTTGGGAGGAGAAACAAGTGCCGATGGACTGGAAAGAAGGATACCTCAACAAGATCCCAAAGTGAGGAGATCTGAGCAAATGTGAGAACTACAGAGGCGTCATACAACTGTCAATACCAAGGAAAGTCTTTAACAGAGTGTTGCTGAACCGGATGAAAGATGCAGTAGACGCCCAACTTCGAGATCGACAAGTTGGATTCCGTAAGGATCGGTCGTGGACAGACCGAATTGCGACACTACGGATCATCATCGAAAAATCAGTTGAGTGGAACTTTTCAATGTACATCAACTTCATTGATTATGAAAAGGCATTTGACAGTGTAGATAGGAGGACATTATGGAAACTTCTTCGACACCATGGAGTTCCTGAGAAGATTGTCAATATTATCCGAAACTCATACGACGGACTACAGTGCAAGGTCGTGCATGGAGGACAGCTGACAGATGCATTCCAAGTAAGGACCGGAGTCAGACAAGGCTGTTTACTCTCTCCCTTCCCCTTTCTTCTGGTGGTCGACTGGATTATGAAGACCTCGACATCTGAAGGAAAACACGGGTTACAATGGACAGCTCAGAATCAATTAGACGAGTTGGACTTCGCAGATGACCTGGCCCTCCTATCGCATACACATGAACAAATGCAGGTAAAGACAGACAGTTTAGCAGCAGTCTCTGCATCAGTAAGCCTCAACATACGCAAGGGGAAAACCAAGGTCCTCGAATTCAAAGCGAAGAACAGCAATCCAAACACTCTTGACAGAGAAACTCTGGAAGGTGTAGAATCTTTCACGTGCCTGGGAAGCATCATCGATTAACAAGGAGGTTCAGATGCAGATGTAAAGGCGAGGATTGGTAAAGCAAGGGTCACAATCCTACATTTGGAGAACATATGGAACCCAAAACAACTGCAAACCAATATCAAAGTGAGAATCTTCAATACGAATATCAAGGCAGTTCTACTGTACGGAGCTGAAACTTCGAGAACTACAACAACCATCATCAAGAAGGTGCAAGTATTTATAAATAGCTGTCTACGCAAGATATTCAACATCCATTGGCCGGATACCATCAGCAACAACCTTTTGTGGGAGAGAACAAACCAGCTTCCAGCTGAAGAGGAAATTAAGAAAAGACTGTGGAAATGGATAGAACATACATTACGCAAATCATCAAACTGCATCATGAGACAAGCCCTAACATGGACTCCTGAAGAAATGTGAAAAAGAGGAAGGCCAAAGAACACATTACGTCGGGAAATAGAAGCAGATTTGAAAAGGATGAATAACAACTGGAAGGAGCTGGAAAGGATTGCCCGGGACAGGGTTGGATGGCGAATGCTGGTGAGCGGCCTATGCTTCTTCACGAGTAGTAACAGGCGTAAGTAAGTAATTCATATGTCTACATGATAATCTGCCCGATAAAATAATCAAGAGATAATCTGCTCACATGTTTACTTTTCTATGGATATTATAAGGAAACGATAATTAACCAGAAACTGTTGACTAGATCAATTAAGGAAAGAAACAAATAACACTGACCCTAAAAATAAAAACGCATCATGCAATACCAGGCTAGATTCGTGATGTGAATGATTTTTTTCTAACATATGTCAAAGGATAAAATTCCTTGATTTCTAGAAATTCAATGAAACTCACCATCATAATCCTTAGTCGATTTTTAACAATACATATGATGTAACAACTTGTGAATCTTTCTGTACTCACTTTCTTTATATTATATATTTAATTATCACCCCTTTCACTTTCACACAAAACCTCTTAGGATATAAGTGTGTAAGTCATATTATCTAAAATATGCATTTAGCGTACGCATCAAACTATTCAGGTTATCTCAGTTTTTTTAGTATGTTAATCTATGTTTACAAACGACACTAATTGGTTCGATGTTTTTAATATAATATACTAAGTTATAGAAATAATGTTAATACCAATCTGGATAAGCAAACACAACGAAATACAAACCCAAAAATATTCTATAATTGAATAGTTAGTTGATATTATATTATCTCATATGTTACCATTTAGTTACCAAAATATTAAAATATCCACAGCATTCAATTTATATGAATTGACACTGACAAATAATTACTAAAACGCTTTATACTCTCTATTGTAAAGCTAACTTTTGGTTTAGAAATTCAGCCAAAGTAAGGATATATAATCTAACAAATCATTATGTTCGAATTTATGTATATTAGACAAAGTAAACAAGTTGAATAGTTTAATCGAATAAACTGCTCATATTCTTTAGCATACATTCTGTTAACTTATATTTGCCATGCAATAACAAAATCCCGAAATGAATTGTTGAATGTTTCTTACAGTTAATAATATTTTTTTGTGCAAATAAGCTTGTTCAATTGACAGAGTAAGATTCTTTTTCTCTACAGTTTATTGGTTACTCAAAAGAGCTCATCTACTTGAACATAGTTTAAATAAAAATAACTCAACCTCAGATATAACAATCTACAGCAATATTAACGTAAATCACCTTTATACAAACACATACAAATTAATATCAAAAATGGCTCCATTTTACAAGATCTAAGGTTCATTATTCTTATACCCTTTAGAATACTTTGTATTCATGACGAACACTTGTCCTGTCTAAGGTTCTATTTTGCTTGAAACATTCGTGTAGATCCTTAGAAGTGAATGTCTTCAGAAGATTTATTGTCTCCCGAATTTTCTTAAATCTAATTCCTCAGCAATTACTAGAGGAATCCTTGGTGAGAAAGAACTTGAAACTGAACATATTATATACTTTGTCATCGGAGATTGACTGTCAACCCGACCTTAAATCACCCATAATGTTTTCATAGCTCTCAATGAAATGGGTAGTTCACTTAAAGAAGCTGTTAACTTTGTTACGTTATTTCTATAAATAAATCTAAGCTTTTTATGAGCATCCTGATCATGTTATTCAAGTTATTTATTGAACGTAGTTTATTAACGCAGTTTGAACACATCAAGACGTTATTTCAAACATTTGTCATCATCTCAGTCAAAATCATCAGCGTTTTTTTTTGGTTTTTTTTCTATTTTTCAAAATGCAAAAAAATATTACTTTAAGAGTTAAGGGAAAATTGTTTTACTGTGACGAATATTTTTCGTCTTAGATACAAACAATAAAAATTACGTTTAACCAAGTAACTTACTTTATACTTTCAACTTTCTCTACACTTTCTTTAAATGATTGACATACATTTCTTATGGCTATTGAATAAGACTGTCTAGCATCAGTCATTTGTTCAATAACTGAAACAACTAGATAATTTATAGTAAATAAATAAATAAAACGATAAGAATTCATTAACATTAATGATAAGTAATGTAATATTTGAATTGATTTTTTCATTGAGAACATCAAAATCTAAATTATTTATTATATAAAAAATATTTGATTTCAATAGTGGAGATCATGAGTTAATTGAAGCTAGACTACCATAGAAAACGTGGAAGCAATGAACGGCCGTTTCGTTCTATTGTGGGGCTCCTCAGCAGTGCTCATCCACGATCTTGATCATTGAAATTTATTAAACAAGACGCACTAAAACCAATATTTTTTTAGAATATATGGTCGATATACAATAAACTATCACTAAATAGTTATTGTTGTCTTTATTATTGAATATTTAGTGTTAACTGATCAGTTAGTGTGACTGAGCATCCAAACACATTTCAATTTTGGAAAACTTTTAGAAAGTTGGCTAATACGATTATTTCCCCGTGAAAGAATTTACAAAGATGTGATATCGAACAATGAAGTTTGGGAGAAAGGTTTTTTTGAAATAGTAATTAGAAATGAAATGTATTCGAAATACGAGATAGACTAAAGTTGATGAAATGTTTTGACATTTGCATATTCATTTCAGATTATATTTGTTTCTAATTTACTTATAATGTTAGGCATATATAAAGAAAATTTTTACACCCTACAGATTTCAAAAATATTTTAAATTATTTATTCATATAACTTACGAATTACACGTAAACACTTGAAATGGTTATTCTCTTCAAGTCAAAAGTTGATCGATCTGTCGTTAAATCAACACTAACTTAGCGCCGGTCATTTTATAATCAATTTTCATGTCTATATATTACTCAAGTAGTTAAAACATTGACAATGATATATCTGATAGTAATATAGAATTCAACAAGTTCATTGATAAATAACTCTCACTAAACTTCTAACTAAAATAATCCAAAATGGTACTTGAAAACAGTGAATTATCATATGGTATCATGTCATATTAACTTAAATCATCAGTGGATGTTTTTAAATGCAGACATGAAATTCTGTATGCTATTGAGTTTTAAAGATAAAAAACTTTTCGACCACAATTTCAACTCATGTTTTAATTATATCTATAGTAGCACAACAAACTGTATTTGAGTACCAATATGATATATCAAGTAAGTGAAAAAAAATACCTGAAATACATTATTAATGTAATATTCATGTCACAGTTTCCATGCATCTTTCAATCGCTAAAAATACACACAATAATTTTCTATTCATAATAGCGTTGATAGGATAAAATGCCTAGTTTTAGCCACATTTTATTATAAAGTATTATTCTTAGCCAGTAAATATCACTCTTCTCAACAAGTTGAATAAAACTCTAATGTACTTTATTGATAAACGATTTACTCATAAGTAATAGGTGACATTAATTTTTGTGTCAAACAAAAAACCAAACTGATTAAATTTATAAAATGTATACGAAATATATACAAAAGAAGTATGTCTTATCGTTATCGTTACCTTGGCCTTAATTAACATTATTGTTATTTTATCATTATTATTATTACTGCTTTCCCCTTTATTTGTCTTACATTTGTCTTACATTTTATTCATATATATACTCATATACAGTACAGTATACAATAAACCGGAGAACCATGTACCTATTTATATTCGATGATTGTGATGTTTTATTATATTTCCTTGAAGAAGCTTGGGCCAGATCGCCAGACGAAACGTTAGATTTACTTCTAATTCAAATTTTACAAATATATTCTTTCTCTTTAATGCCGCAAATCAATTCGGCGCCCAAATACAGTGAAACTATTTGATCAAATTTAAACAAAAGTTCTTATTTACTCATCATATCACTTTATTTATTTTTACACCTCGATGATCTTTAATGAACTTTAATTAGTGTAACAAAAGCGCTCGCGCGCCAAACTGATTAGTCCTGGGTTCGAATCCCGCTAACGGGATCATGAATGCACACTGATGAGAAGTCCCACAATAAAACGAAACGGTCGTCCAGTGCTTCCAGCTTCCTCATGGTGGTCTAGCTTCAATTTACTCATGATTTCAACTATGCAAAAACGCTTTGATTATTTTAATCATCTTATTATATTCACTTAATCTAATGTTATTATTCGTATTACGTAATCTAGTATTATAATTTTGCTATTACGTCGTCTTGGTTATTCATGTTCACACTTCCTCACGGAATTAGTACCTTGACAAAAAGTTTTCATTTATATACATATATATATGATTGTACAGCTTGATAATAAATTCGTTGAAAAGAGATCCCTTCGTTGAAATTCATGTTTTTATAAACTATACACTGATAAACAAAACAGAAATATGTAAACCTTTGAAAACCGCTTTAACAATTTTCATTTTATCAATTCAAATGTAACTTCCTGTAACAATAGAAAATGATGAAATAATTTATTTGTAATAATTAATTATTGATAAATATTAATTTACATGGAGACAAGATCAAAGACTATTTAATTAATTGTTAAAATCTACTCAGTTTTAGTTAGTTAGTTTGTTTGTTTTTAGTTGAATACTAAATAGAACAATAATAATTATGTTTTAAAATTAAAGAGAACATTAAAATTATGGATAATTCAATCAGTTCTTTGATTTATATCTAATTAGTGTAATATTTTTTCTGATTATCATGATTATAAACATTCACTAAATCAGAAGGGGTGTTGTGGAGATTTTAAAAATTTCAATAGTTGAAATCATGAAAAGTCTTTTCGTCCTGGTATGAGACTCCTCAGCAGTGCGAATTCACGATCCTAGTTCACTGAATAAAATGGTAACGGTGGCGCAATTTCGTGGATTCGTTTAAGTTAGACATTATTACTGTTGAATGCTGGTAAGCTCAGCGGTTTAACGGTTAAGCGCTCACTCGCGAGACCGATAGGTCATGGGTCCTAATCTCGCTGGGAACCGGATCGTGGATGTGTAGTGCCAAGGAGTCTCATACTAGGACGAGACGGCTGTCCAGTGCCTCCAAATTTTTTATGGTGATCCAGCTTCAATTGACTCATGATTTCAACTGTTGAAATTTACTATATCGTTAATTATTCGTTGCAAACTCTTTTAATTTTGTTACATTTCAAAGAATGTTTGTTACAATAAAATATATTGAAAAACATTACTATGTATCAACTCATCTTAATATGACCGTAATGAACTTACATTTTTCAATAAGATCCAACTGATGCGTTATTGAATCAATCATTAAAGGATAATAATTTTTATGTGATAAAAATTGAAATCCAACAGTATTCATAGATTGTCTATTATCTTGAGTCTTGTATGTGGTAACTGCCGTTGACTGAGAACGTTTATGCTGTTAAACAAAGTCAATAATTATACACGTTTTTATAATGCTTCAATACAATATATATATAACATTAATTTAATTTTTATACAAGATTCATGAAACATTGTTCATCCAGTTACCTGGATTCCTTCATTATAATCAACAATATTATCATTGATTTCTAATAACTTCAAATAACCTTGATCTTGTGAATTTACCATAAGGTAACCTTGTTACATTTATCGATTAGTACATGACAATAATTCACAGGAAAAAAGATTTTATCATCTTCCTTGTTTATCACGCTTTATGATTGTAGATCTAGTTTTTTTATTTCAAATAATCTATTAGTCTCTATAGCTTTCTAGGAACGAAATTTACTTTAAACATAAAGTGTGGTCTTAATATAAACTCTTGGTAATTATGAAGAGAACAGTTTATTTTTTGTCGTTTTACATTAGATAATAAGCTTGAGATTACTTTGATTAACAGTTCAACTAGTCCGTATATAGTATTTCTATACCTTAGGCATTTGAATATATCTTCATTATTTTGTTTAGATTTTTAATTACAAAAGAGCTATAAAAATGGCTGGCTACAGTGAACTAAATGAATTATATGCGTTGCATATTACATTCAGTTAAAAAACGAAATAAACTAAGAGATAATCTAATTCAAATTTTATTTTCCTGATTCCTCGTTTATTTATCACAGATGGTATCATAACCGAGGGTGAATGGCGTGATTTAGAGATATATGTATGGTCTCTAGAGGTAGTAAAAATACGGTAACTGAGTGATAACTACTCAAAAAGACCGAATTATAAATATACTTGTTCTCAGTGAGAGAATATCGTTGGTTGATTCATATGATACAATATCATTTTATGTACATTCTACCTGAATTTGTTTATAACATCATATACCTACACAACTATATAATTCCAATCAAGAAGCATATAAATTAAGCCTTTTTCACACAAAAAGGCATGTTTGCCTGTAGTTATTCATACTAATATTTTCAACTGAACCGTTGAAACAACTAAGCTGTAACTTATTTGAGTAATAAATGAAGTTAAAATAATGACTTGATAGTTTAATATATCTTAATCTTCATATCAAAAAATATATGGAGAGATTAAAAAACAAATTGGTACAACTAATAATCTAATTCAAGAATGACAAATATTCTCATCGAACCTACCAGTATATCAAAAAATGAAATAATACTTTTTCGTCCAACATTAATACTAAGTCGTTGTAAATTCATTGGTGAATGTGATGTTTAGTATCGTAAACTATTGAGCTGAATCTATGAGTTCTTGAGCAATCCGTGATTTAATGTAAACAAACCATGGGATTTTCTTGAACGTTCATCTATTTCAATAATGACATTTGATATTTATTAAATTTGTAGATCAGATCCAAAACATTTCCCTGGCAATCCATTGATGAATTCATTGAAACTAGTCACTAAAATTGTAAGATTTTGTTTATTAATCGTGAAAACGGTAAGTGAAATAGTGTAATTCCACTTAAGTAAAAGGTATGAGATGTTATAGTGTTTTGCAGTAATACACACAAGTCGTTATTAAATGGTCTGCTGACTAGTAATCAAACACATGTTCTTTAAATAGTTTTTGTAGCTAATAGAATTGTTAATGTCTTAAAATATATAATTTTTTATGCTATGCCATCACATATCCAAAGTGTCAACTGGAAAATATAAACAAAGAGATCCCTTGAAATTGGCCAAATTGTTATGTTAACAAATTAACGGTGCTTCAATTTTCAAGAATGATATAATATTAGGCATAATGATTAAATGTATTTGTCTAACCGTTTACTGTATTTATTAAAACAATGAAATTTACTTAGAAAATAGCTAAAACGAATTATGAAAACATGAATAAGACTCTGACGTGCAAATAATTCACATATTTTAAATATAAAAACACTAAATGAATGTTTCATCGTCGTTAGGCACCTGTCGGTAGCGTACTCAAGAAAAGTTTTGTTTCATCCACAAGTGAAACTTCATTAAAAATCCAAGATTTCAATGTGTTCATGGGAAAAAACACGATAGATTATTCTCAGATGATGAATTAACAGCTGTTCAGTGAAAAGTTGTGTTCAACAATTCTACAGAAAATTATTTAGAGAAACTTATCGTCGAACTATAAAATCTTTCAATAAACTCAATGTAGTGGATGATTATCCCAGTCAATTTTATCACCAAATCTTTAAATTTTAGTGGTATAAAGACATAGATAAAATGAAGTTGTAACGTTATATAATTATTTGATGATAAGAGTATTTCTCCAGCCATAATCCTATCAAAAGTGTTAATCAATAAAATCAGTTTCTCAAAATCAGTTTATGTTCCTTCTTCGACAAACTTGATAACAGCTTTAAGAGATATGTACAAGGATAATATGTCTAACACGTTTAACTTCAAAGTAATTTTACACTAGTTTAAAAATTAACTAAAAACAAGATAAAACTAAACAAATTTTCCTTGTTTATGTTGCAAAATCATTTAGTGCTAGGTTGAATGATTAAATCATGTGTATTTTGCCCTACAAAATGGTTCAGAGGACATTTGAGTCAGTACAAACCAACCTCTAATACACGATAAAGGTATCTACATCAATTGTATTAAACAGGCTACTGTATCTGATATTAAATTTGCTGTCTGATAGATCCTTGATAAACGCTAACATAGGTAATAAAATAGCTTCTTAACATACAAGAAATCTCTTTCTATCTCTACTTTTCCAAAGTATTTCTATGTTTCATAAATCCATAAATCTAAAGATCCAACCTGAAGAGATTCATTTATCTACAATTGTCGATCTTATTCAATAGTTCCTAACTTTAAAGAAAGAGAGATTTTATCGTACGAAGTTCATGATCATTTTTAAATATCCATTATAATTCACCATTTTTCTTAATTTTATCAAAAATCTATTCTGTCTTACTATTCAATTATACTCACTTCATTTTAAAGACAAGTTTCACACCAATTAATCACAATGAACTGTAAACGTAGACTTTTTTGTAAAAAACATAAAACTATTTCCAACAAACACATATCCTCTACTTTGACACTTTCTTCATTTGGTTTTATAAGTATCCTAACCAAACTTTATCTGTTATCTCAATAATGAGGAAGAATGCATTTTTAAAATTTCTGCGAATGGATTTAAAGTAAATTCAACGTTTCGTCCGGCAATCTAGTTTAAGCTATTTCAAGGAAATATAATCAAACATCAAAATTATCGAATATAAATAGGTACATGGTTATTCGGTTTACTGTATACTGAATAAGTCATCCAATCAACGTTAATAAACTTTAAAGTAGGTATTCGCATAGGTGTGTAAGAGACATGTGGTGTGAAACGAAAAATGTTAAGATAACAGATTGTGTGTATACGTAACTGAGAAGAAGAAACCTCATTCACTATATATTGTCTTCGGTCGGTAAATTTTAAGAAAATATATGATTTTTTATAAATGATATCAATCAAAATTTTCACAGTATGCATAAAATGAAGATAAATAAACAATAAAAAGGAATGAATTCAAAGTGGAATGTTATTTTAATGTCCCGGTCAATTGTTTAGCATATTCAGATAAGATAACTGATTTGAACCGTTGAATGTAATATCTGTTCATCAGTTAATACGATATAGATAGAATGGAAAAAGGAGTTCAGGTTCATTTAATAATTATTTGTTGCCATGGAGCAGCTAGTTCTATTCCATCTCTCTTATTAATACTGTTTGGATTAGCCCATATATGTAGGGCTTTGGCTGTTAGTTCTCTTTTGTAATAATTAAAGCCTTTCTGAAGGATTCTTGTGCCATTGAAATCAATTGTATGATTTGATTCTATCCAGTGTAATGCTATCGTTGATTTGTTCTCTAGTTTTCTTACATCATTTGAGGATTTACGAATGTGCTTTAAGTATAGTTTGTATTCCTTCATCTTCACATTCAGTTACCTTGATATTTCACTTACATACGTTGCATTACAGGCATTACATTTGATTTCGTAAGCATAATTCTGTTATTCCTCCTTATGTATTGAATCTTTGATTCTTACTAGTTTTGATCTTAGATTATTGTTTATTCAAAAGAATACTCTTATTATCAGAAGGGTTTTCTGTAAAAATTTTCACAGATTGAAATCATGAGTCAGTTGAAGCTAGACCATCATTGAAAACCTGGAAGCACTGGACGGCCGTTTCGTCCTAGTATGGGACTCCTCAGAAGTGGATGCGCATTGCTGAGGAGTCCGATACGGCCGTCCAGTGCTTCCAGGTTTTCAATGGTGGTCTAACTTCAACTGACTCATGATTTCAATCTGTGAGAATACTTTTATCTTTTATCTCTTATATTATTATTTTACTCTTATATTTATCAGACTATTTCAAAATAATAAAATAATAAATCAAACTATAACTTACTCCGAAATGTTTAGTAGAATAATTAGAAAATAAAATATTATATATCCCTTCACAGATTATGTTGTTAACCATTGAAAAGGGAAAAAAAGGGAAATGTCAATTTGTTTTATTCCTTTTTATTTTGTTTAAATAAATTTCTTTCAAAAAAAACATGAAATATTGAATTTGTTTTATACTATTTCTTTATTTATATTTAATAATCAATGTGATATTTGTTACAATTTTTTATCTAAAAAGGTAAATAAACAGTAACATAATAATAATAATAATCATGCATTCTTCCCTTTTATATACTTTTCTTCTTCTTCTTCTTCCTCTTCTTCTTCTTCTTATTGTTTAGTCAAGGTTTTTAACAACAATTGTTTAAAATAATAAGTCTACTGATAAATTTGGTTTTAAAAACAAACAAAAAAGACACAAATAAGGAATAAGTTGTAAAGTACAATAAAGAATAACATTTATTTTAATATCTATTTAAGGTTTAAAAAAAATCGTTAATTTTGTAGTGCTTTTTTTGAGTTACTAGGAGGGGGAAACGTCCCATAAGGAAAACTAAAATGAAAGTGTAATATCAATAATAATACTTAAAAAAAGATTGTACAATATCGAAAGTTAATTACTTACTTACGCCTTTTATTCCCAATGGAGCATAGGCCACCAACCATCATTCTCCAACCCACTCTGTCTTGAGCCTTCTTTTCTAGTGCTATCTAACTTTTATTGATTCCTCCCATATCTGTCTACATTTCTTGGAGTAATATGTTCTTTCGTCTTCTTCTCCTTCTTTGGCATTGAGGATTCCGTGTGAGGACTTGCCTTATGATGCAGTTGGGTGCTTTCTTCAATGTGTGTCCTATCCACTCGCAGTGCTTCTTCCAGATTTATTCCGCTGCTAGGATATGGTTTGTTCTCTCTCACAGTAAGTTGTTACTGATAGTGTCTGGCCAAAGGATCCGAAGTATTTTGCTTAGACAACTGTTAATAAACACTTCTAACTTCTGGATGATGAATTTCGTAGATCTCCAAGTTTCCACCGCAACATTGAAAGTTAACGAGAATTAAAATTCATAGAACATCAAAGACTACTGGACTGACAAATTAGTATTTAACCTTTTATTGGATTTAGCAGTTATACGTTTAAACTCGTAAGGGATTTATAGAACTTAAAGAATGAGCATATTTACAGTATGTTTTCGGTGTTGAGACGATGGAATAATCTATGAATATTGTCACACTACACGTTTTATGATCTATTTCTCAGACTAACTTCACTTAGAATTTACATACTACAATTGAAAGTAACTATTTCTCAACACTATACATTAAAAAACCACTTGAATACACAACCTTCAACAGATTTTTAATAATTTCTAGATTATATGAATTTAGTTTAACATACAAAAAAGTATATTCTCCTAAACTGAATAATTCCCTTTGTAAAATATCAGTTTCCGGATCTGTAACTCACCACTATGCTACGAAACCACTTTGAAATGATTATAATTTCATCTCTTTCAACTTTCTGGCCACATAAAGTCATCTATTTAGTCATTCCTAACGATGAAATATCTGTCACTATTATGCATTGATCAATTTTTCACAATTTCTATTCGCATAATGATAAAGAGAAGTAACAAAGAGAGAAGCAAATGAATGAAACTAATATCAGCCATTTAAGTATACAAGTGAATATAAAAGATATAGTTAACAAGAAATCAATGAAACCAGATAAGAAATAATAATTTCAATGAGGAAAAAAATGATAAAAATGTATGCAAACATATCACTACAATTAAAATTTCGGCATTTTACTTGAAATCAATAAACATACTATAGTTCAAAAGTTTTGCATCATTATTATTATTTCCGAAGAAACTAACTTCAAACAGGATATTATGGTATATATATATATATATATATATATATATATATACAGCTTGAAGAACAAGCGAAATACACTTATTGACTTTTATAGAAGGAACTCAGTTGTTTAACAGTGACGTCAGAGGAAAATCTTTTTTCATGTCCTAAATAGCTTCATAACAAATAAGAAAATGTTTCACTAAGTACAAAACGAAATATTTGAAGTAATCAATAATGAATTCACTGTAATAAAAAAGTGTCTTGTAGACATATTGGTTGAATAGAGAAAAAAGAAATTTACTGAAGCTTATAAACCCCTGGACGATACAAACAACAACAAAAAAAACTCAGCCAAGATTTGTGCTACTACAAATTTATAATCATATTAAATGGAACATTAATGCCTATAAAATCAATAATTATACAAAATAAAAATGTAGTTAATCACAAATAATAGTTTTTGAGATGGTGAAGAAGATATGCTGCTCAATGTGGATAATTTTGATGAAGTTTTGTTCTTTGAGCTGAATGGTTTGGTTTTGGAACTTTCATCATTCTTCTGAACAACATCATCAGCACAAACTTCAGATAGAAGTTGTTCAGAAGAACGATGAAAACTCCATGACCAAACTATCCAGATCAGAGAACAATAAAAATTATAATATCAATACTATAATCAATTAAAATAACTTTGTTTAGAAAATTTCAAAACTGAAATTAAAAATCAATTTTTCAACTTTGAACTTGAACTTTTATTTATTTATTCTTTCATATATAACATATTAACACCGTATATCAATAATTAATCTTACACATACATACATATCTACACACTCACACACATACAATTTGTTATTCCTTTAATTATTTCCATTTAATGTCAGAAGACGTTTTGTGGATACTATAGTAATTTCAATGGTTGAGATCATTAGTCAATTGAAGCTAGACCACCATGGAAAACCTGAAAGCACTGGACGGCCGTTTCGTTCTATTGTGGAACTCCTCAGCAGCGCGCATCGACGACCTCGCTCCCTGCGAGATTCGAACGCAGGACATTAACCACTAGACCACTGAGCCGGTATCCAACGGTGTTAATGTCTTACTTCAACTAATCAACGAAATTGAACGACACATCCATCATTATCTTCAGTGAGTTACTATCTCACAACAGACCTGGCTGAACTTCACTAATCTTACTAGAACTACAGGATATACCTCTTAAAGCTAGTCACTTGTGACATTTTTCACATGATTCGCATTTAACTGACTCATCCGACTTTACAAAAATCAACATCCAATTATGATTGGTTTAACACAGTACAGGTTTGATTAGTAAAAGCTATATATTTCTTTGATGATTTTGATATTGATTATTACCCTGAAGAAGTCCAGACAAGTTAGCTGGACGAAACGTTGGAATTATTTTAAATTTCAATCACTGAGATTATTTCAAATATAATTTTCACATGTAACGATTTCTCTATACTTGGCGCCCAATTTCTGTCAAACTATTCGTTCTAAGCTTGACGAATATTCGTTACTCAATAGATGAAAATGTTCAATATATATATTTCTTAACATGCTTAGTGAAATGTAAACATTGTAACCTCTAATTTCATGCTTATAATAACAAAATATAATACTGATATTGAATAAACTTAAATGTTTTAAATGAATCTAATCATGTTCATATTATGTAAAATATTGTGTACATAATTATGTTATTTTCTATATCAAAAATTGTTCATTCCCATTAGTTAATTCGTTTTATTTTCTAATATCTATTCATTAAAAGATTGATTTGAAAATTTGGGAGTTTTTTTAGAATTAATAGCGATCTCTAGGTTACACATATTACTTTATCACATAAAGTAATCGATTGTATATCATATATGTTATAGTATTCCATTTACATTAATTCTACCAATTAGAATATTGTCATATATCTAGTTATATATTATTGAATATGCTTCTATAGGAAGAAATGAGCTGTTTGAATTTTGTTGTTAACAAATACATTGTGTTAGTAACTTTTTTCATAAATAATCATGTCATTTCGGCATATTTTCATTCAAAATTATGTTTCATAATTATTTCATTAGTGTTATATATACATATATATATTATCATTACTATCAGGGATATTTTTTCTACGAAAATAACCCTAGTTATGTAACAGTCAACAGAAAGGAATCATAGACTATACTTCTCAATCTATGTCCTTTTCTATTTGATTTGATTGTGTTAAAAATAGTAACAAAAATAAAATCCAAATTTTTCATAACTAGTATTGGAAAGAAAAAAGAAATGTTAGATTTTTACATCTAAAATATATCACACTTTCTTCATATTGCCTTATATTGCTCTATTTAGTGATGTAATCTTGAAAAAAAGTGGAATGATGAAATTATCGCTAGCAATCAAATACCGGATGTATTGTATATATATAGTTAACTGTTAGGAAGTGATATGAAACTTTTTAGACCATTATTGGCTGAAGTTAGACATTAACACTGTTGGGTGCCGGCTTATTGGTTGGTCCTGGGTTCGAATCCTGCGAGGGGCGGGATCATGGGTTCTCACTGATGAGGAGTCTCACAATAGGACGAAACAGTCATCCTGTGTTTCCAGATTTTTCATGGTGGTCTAGTTTCAATTGACTTATGATTTCAACTATTGAAATTAATAAACTCTCTACAAAACCCCTTCTGTTATTACTCATTGCCACAGTTAATTCATTTTTATTTTACTCTCAACTCCATACCATGAATTTTAACCATACTGCAAGTAGCATCGTCTTCATGTAATTTTTACTAATTATTCACCATATATAGATGAAGAATCCATATGTGTGACTTTTTAAAATGAACGATGACATTGTGAAGGTTTGGTAATAATGTTAATCATCAAGTAATTTTATACAAATAATCCGATAGTACATATAACGAGAGTATATTTTAATTATAATCCAGTCTAACACTTATAACAGAAATAATCAGATTATTTTGAGTTTTACTAAATAAGTTGAAATAGTTGTTCAATGTTAAGTAGATATAGTTCTTTAATAATTAAGTTGATTATATTATAACAGATAAGGTACTTGAAAACACTTTATAAATTTGTGTTACAACTGTAACTGTATTTCCAATCACTGATTAAAATTGAGATAAGATACAGTAATAATTTAGATTTTCGAATGAAATACCATATAATCTATTATTTTATATTACGAAATATGCAGCCCAACTTGTCATTATTTGAAAAGACAAGGTCTATGTTTCATCAAAAGCCCAAACAGCACGTAAGCGATTGTGTCACCTCCCATTGTGTCTGTCAGTTTACATTTATGTGCGGAAACACGTATATAGGGAGGAGCAATCGTGATTTGCAATTAAGGGTGGCTGAACACATACCAAAACGGCTGCGGAATTCCAATGGTCAAATAAGATCACAGGATAGACAGACATCATCCTCCATTTGATTAAGATTGGTCATAAAGTTGACTTCAAGTCAGCATTTTTAGTGTTATAAAAAAGACTTTAAGGACGTATACTAATGTTTTTTGAAGCCTTGGCTATACGGAAACTGAAACCCACTATATGCGTTCAAAAACAATTTTTCCTCACACTTAACCAACCCTGGTAATACTGATTTATTATCCAGTGTGGTAATCACTTTGTTTTTGTGTACTTTATTGTTATAAAAATGTCTTAACAAGTATATGTATAATCAGATTTATCGAAATGTAGTGCGCAAATATATTACATAATTCTGATAAACTTCGTCTTCTCATTGAATTATCGAAATTTATCAAAGAGACTAATTGTTTAAAATAATGAGTTTTATAAAACATTCGACACAAATATAAGGTTCCATATAACAAATCATTGTGGAGACTTAAAAAAGGTCGAACATTGCAACAGTCTATATATACACTAACATATGTGCTCAAGTTAAAACTATCATATTAACGAGACCCACTTGAAATTTTACCATCAGAAAAAAAAATAGGAAAAACCTCGTATACCAAAGTGGATAGGAAAACTAAGTATTTTGGATCATCATCAAATTACTGCGTTTTTTTTCATAAATCATTTTATGATATCCAGCTTCGGAAATCAAGTTACAATTTGTGTCATCAGTATTATTCTTTGTAAATAAACTCACTCAACCAGAAAAATGCAGGCTACAATCAATGAGAAATACTGTTGAACATATTCGAGAAATTTTTCATAACAGATGTCTATGTTGTGCTCTGAGACCGTAAAGAACACTAGGTAAATACCACTATCAACTAATATACACAATGTATTCATTATAGTATAGCTAAATAAATTGGTTTATTTCTTCTTACATTTCACTCATTATGATTCAAGCATATTTTATTGATTAAAATAAAATGTGTGAACAACAGTACGAGATGACAACTATGGAGAAACATTTATCTTCTACACCTATAATGTAATGAAAAATGAGAGAAGACAAATACGATGAATAAAACAACGTTTATTCTAGTCTTGATATCTCAGTTGAGTTATGAAACTATAAATAACATTTAATCATTTAAAGTAATTCAAATGCATAAGTTTTTAAAACTGGGTCATAGATTATAATTAATTTGGAATAAGCTAATTTTAACTCTAGAAGTGAACAGCTTAACTACCTAACATAATGCTAACTTATATGACTAACATTTTAGATGTACCATAAGAATTTCATTTGTTAATGTTTTAGTATTACAACCATTTGTTTTATAACAAAGCAATAGTTACATTCAAATTATATTCATAATGCTTCTAGCTACGAAACTATTACTGAAATCTTTTTCCCACTCAGTATATAGTTATTTGTTCATAAAAACAGTTTCATCTTTCAATATATATATATATATATATATATATATATATATATATATATATAAAGGATTACTTTTACTGCAAGCATCCAACATACAGCATGATCTGTAGAAAAGAAGGTACAATATCCATTATTTTGCAATTAGTAAACAAATAAACGTAAATAAATTACATTCTAATGATTTGCTAAATGAAAATAAACTTTTCAAGTACGAAAACTCTGCGAAATGTAAATTGTTTGAAAAGGTTGGGGACGATAGATCCCCAAAACTAATATTTTGTAATTTTATCTTATCTATTAACTTGTCGATTAAATGTTTGCATATTGAATGGCAGTCAATTGATGAACTTATCGATTAATGTTTAAAAAATTTCCATGACAATATCGATTATAAATATTTCTATGTCTAATGGACCTGACCTGATTTCTGCTGGTTGCCTGAAGAATACACTTCTACGTCTTACTAAGACTTCTCGATCAAGTTAGCTGAGTCGGGGACAACGGACCAGAATAGCCTATCGAGTCTCTGAATCCTGATCCTTCGTTGCGTTCTAAATAAGCCGAATCAGTAGTAGCATTCAAGCTTAACGAACCTAACAATATGTATAATTAAAATGAAATATACTTAATGTCAAACAACCTCTAGATTCATTTACCATGTGTCAAAGTCCTATTTTATAACTTTTTTTGTCATTTATAAACACTAAGTAGACTTTGATCAAACGATCGTTTCTTTTTGTGTGTCACAAAAAACATTCATTATCATAGAACTGAGTTTATAGAGATGCTGAATCAAAAAGAAACATTTCATATACTTCAAATACTATCTTATGACTCTCATGGGTCTTGAGAAAGCTTTGTAAAACAAGATAGTTAAGATAAAATCTAAGATACTGTACTCTGAAGATAAATAATCATTCTGTAAGTTTCTTTTTTATATGTT
Organism: Schistosoma margrebowiei; assembly: GCA_944470205.2. Classification (NCBI taxonomy): domain Eukaryota; kingdom Metazoa; phylum Platyhelminthes; class Trematoda; order Strigeidida; family Schistosomatidae; genus Schistosoma; species Schistosoma margrebowiei. Next base: position 46,674,861 of record OX104028.1, read on the forward strand.
TGATGAACATTAAATTAGAAATACTTTCTAACTCACATAGGAATAAATTATTATTAATCTATCAACCTTTGTGAATGAGAACAATAAATACAAATCAGAAACTTCTATTTCTATTCAATATAGAAATTTCAGTATCTTACTATTAATATGACTACTCTATTGTGTAGTTTGCCAAACAAAAAAACATTCACTGGAAACATACTGATAATTTAACAACAGATCCCTCTAAATGTAAAATGTAACTTCAGAACTGATCTGCTTCAAATTTTAGTTGTATGACATCACGTAAAGATATTTGACATAGAAACAAGTGATAAAATATTTATAGATAGGTTGATCAAGACAGGGAGTCAATCAATACACTAACCACCGGTTTAAGTCACGTCTGTAATTGAGGCTGGTATTCCCAGCTCCATCTTTATAATCGTAGTAAATTGTTAGGGAAGCTGGGTAATATGTTGTAAAATCTGTGGTATAGTTTCATTCATTCTCTTTTTATGAATACTGATCTTAACATTCATTCGATACTTTTTGTGAGCTGAACTCTAGTATTCTTTTTGAAATTTACTCCTGATGTACATATTTTAAGTGCAGTCAAAACTAGTTGGTTTCCTATACTTCTCAAATGACAAGTTTTTTTATATCATGCTGTTAACAGGACGTATAACAATTTTAGTCAATACAAATTTAATGTAGATTATAGACTTGAATTAAATTGATCCTTCAGTCGAATAACCTTTAAATTTATGTTTTGCATAATTATCGGAGATGTCTAGTCATTAGGTCTTGTCAAATCTAAATATATTTGTTATGGTTGAGAAATTTAAATGAGTTTATCAATTTACGAATACACGTAATTAAAGTGATTAATTTCTAATCTTACTGTAAACCATTTCCAAAACTTGTCATTGGTCATGTGTACACAAAATACTAAAATTTATTTTATACATTATTTTCAAAATGGATATTCCTTTCATACACATTGTTCCCTTTATTATTTTAAAGAAAGCAAGAATGAAGAATGATGTAGAATAATATGAATTCATTTCATTTTGTCACGTTCTCATCAGCTGCTAACAACCCAAAATATTTAAAAATCAACATTATTACAGATATTGACATACTTATACATACGAGAGTGATTAAAGATGAATATATGTATCATGATGTAGCAAAGATTTCAACAGAGTTAACAGGGTTATAAAGCTGTTTTGTCTCAGATAAATAGATAAAGCGTGAGAAAGAAAGTTCCATGACATTCAAATGGTGATTAGAACTCATAGAGTGAACAGACATTAGATGATTGTTTAATGAAGCAACTGAAAATGAATCAATGGTAATAAAGAAAGATATGAGTTGAAATTAGTCAGTTAGTAAGTGAAGAAAAATGACAATGATGTAATTTAAACTGCAGAAAAAGTTGAAATAATGAATGATGTAACAAATAAGAAAAAATGGGGTTAATGTTATCGGGTCAAAGAAAGATTTATTATTGTCTCTTTTTGGATACATAGATCTGGTTTTAGACGTTTTTTTTGCTATCGCTTTGGCGAATTGCAAAAGGTTGGAGTTTGATTGAAGGAATTCAATGTATCGACTCCATGTCCTGTGTCAAGGAGATGTCTTGCGATGGCTCTGCTGAATGCCTTTAATTCATTTGACCTTAAACGTTTCGGAATATATTCTTTGAATCCGGGCGTAGGCTTTCTTTTCTGTTCTACCAATGTAACTGCTTTGACAGATACATGTAAATTTGTTTACACAGTTGATAATAACATGAAAAGGATACCTATTGACCTTTGATTGTGGTAAAGAACATGCTGTTTTGGACAGGATAATCAGTTTAGCTGCATGATAAGTTCTTGTCATTGCAGTTTTTAGTTCCATATTGATTGACCCTGTTACATCATCACCTTTGAATTTGAATAAAACTGACTGATTTCAATTCATATGTTTCTTTATTACCATTAATCTATTTTCAGTTGCTTCATTACACAATCATCTAATGTTTGTCAACTTCATAAGTTCTAATCACTATTTCAATATTCTGAAACTTTCCCTCCCGAACTTTATTTATTCGAAACAAATGTTTTTACGACCAAATTAACTTTATTAAAATCTTCGCAACATCATGATACATATATATTCATCTTTAATCACTCTCGTATGTATAAGTATGTCAATATCTGTAACAGTGTTGATTTTTAAATATTTTGGGTTGTTAGCAGCTGATGAGAACGTGACAAAATGAAGTGAGTTCATATTATTCTACACTATTCTTTATTCTTGCTCTTTTATGAATATTTATGCTTCATCATTTTGCCATTCATTATTCATTTTTAATTAAGTGATTTATTAAAAGTGATAAAAACTTTTTTTTCCAAAAATTTGCCATTTTCTATCTATAGAATTGCCTAATCCTTTCTAATATTCAATAAAATGTAACAATGGTGATTAGTATCAATCGGTTAATTAAATAACTTTCTGACAATTAGACTAATATAATTTTACAGATCGAAATCATGAGTCAGTTGAAGCTAGACCACCATGGAAAACCTGAAAGCACTGGACAGCCGCTTCGTCCATGTACAGGACTCCTCAGCAGTGCGCATCCACGACTCCGCACCTCGCGGGATTCGAACCCAGGACCTACTGGCTTCGCGCGTGAGCACTTATCCATTAGACCACTGAGCCGGCGTTAATGTCTAACTTCAACTAATCCACGAAGTTGCGCCACCATATACCATTGTCTTCAGTGAGCTGATATCTCAAAACAGACCTGGTTGAACTCCACTAGTAACGGCTTCCACAACGTTAGCCAGAATTAAGGCAGAGTACATCATTTGGAAATTGTAATATGTGTGAATCAAGAATTGTTGTTTTTTGTTATATAAAATCAAATCAAATCGTTGATGTTGGGGCTGACTAATAATAATAATGATAAAGTTAACACTTCATATTAGTCAGCCTCAACATTAACGATTTGATTTGATTTTATATAAGAAAAAACAACAATTCTTGATTCACATATTACAATTTCCAAATGATGTACTCTGCCTTAAATCTACAGATTTATTAACACATTGTTGATTCTTTTCTTTTTTTAATTTCAGTTATTTAGCTATACAATTAACAACTGATTGGTGATACAATGTTCATTAGTTAATAATGCTCCATATTACTATTTAATTTACTTGATAATGTTAGATAATAAATTAAAGGAATACAGTCACGCAATATAATGTATAATAGTTACTTTGAAATTATAATTTTATTCAACAATTTTATTTATTTATCAGTAGATCTAATTAAGTAGTCTCTTTTGTATAAAAACAGTCAATAAAATACATTAGAATTCGATTTATTTATTATATAAATATGTTACTTCTCATAAATGTTTAATATTATAAAACATTTCTATTTATGAATAGACTAATAAATTTGTTTATATATTGAAAAACACACATTAGCTAGATTAACGATAAAACATTGATACAAAATATTATTCCATATATTATGAACAGTGAGCAGGTGAGAATCTATGTATATATATATCATGTTTATTGGGAATCTTTAATTTTATTACAGAAGCCCCTTATTCAAATCTGATTTGAAAAACAAAAATAGATGAAGATGACTATCGGTAACACAACGTTTAATCTAATGTGAATTCAGTAAAACAATATTTTAAAAAAAACTGTTAACCGTATTGCACTGTACTGCTAATTGTTTAACGTTAGAGAATGCAGTTGGGTTTTATTATGATCTTATTATAATAATAAAAGTCCTAGTTCGAGTTCTATATGTACGTAATTATTCCTTTAGAATTTTGATTGAGCATGAATTAACTGTTAAACTAATCGGATATCACTATTCATTTGCCCTTTGATTAAACTCAGAACATAATTTGTGAACGTTTTCATACAATGAATATTGATAGTATTTACGTAATAAGTATGAATAAAACCACGTACAAATTGCTAATTAGACTATGCAAATCTTCTTTACAATATAAACTTTAAAACAAATATGCATGAACTGATTTTTAAAAAAGAAACGTTTTTTAACAATAACCAAAACTATTATTTCACCATTATTTACTCCATTACTAGTAAGTAACTAAAGGGATTTGATAAAACATTTATCACTTTCATACTCGACAACTCATTTCTTATGGTAGATTTATTTCAATCAAACGTTTTACTTAATTCATCAGTATATACAAGTATTGACTAATTAACTCCCTTTTTACAATGATTTTTAATTAACAAATAGTAAATGTTTATTTGAAGTGATAACTATTGCCTATGCATTCACAAGTTGAAACTAAATCAAAGAATGGTTTAACTTTATCAGTAAGCATTTCAAATACATGATATATACAGCTTGATTATGAATTGAGTTAACCACCTATTTGAAAAGTTGGGTGATTACAGATTTTCAAAGCAAACTATTATCAAATATACAACATATAAATCCATTCATTGGTTTTTTCAAGTTACAAATATATAAAATAACAAATTTGAGTATTAGGTTCAGCTTAACAAACATTCTCTAATGATGACATTTTATTTGAATAACATTGGCTTACATTAGTATTTATCAGTGTAAAGTTCGGTTGATTGACGTTTTGTAGTGTTTTTATGAACTAATGATTCCTTTGTACTTGACGACTGTCTGATTTTCAATTCCGAATACAATACATTCATTTGTGCTCATCTAGTTCTTCTTGGTCTAAATTGCGTTATTTCCGTGATTCAAATACTTCTAATTATCACAATTTTGCTCTCAATTTAGTCGGTTTACTAAATAATGTGAAAGATATATCCAGATTATTGTTGTCAGAGAATCATTGAACTTTGATGATATCACAGGCCACCCCAAGTCTTATATTTATGCAAACGAGGAGCCACTGGACAACATTATCAATCTAGAAAGGAACTCCACAGCAGCGAACATATAAAACTTCATCAACCTTACAAATTTATCAAAGTTCAATACCGTCATCATTGGAATACTAACCCAATGATCTAGAGATTAGGCGTTCGCCAAGATATCAAAAGCCCTCATTTACCTCATTCAATTCGAAGTTATCTTTCCACTCTTCCGTGCGATACACCTGATTTTTACAGTTTATGTAAATCATTAAAATGTTCTGTAATTTTCTAGCAGTCGCCTTTATTAGTTCCTGAGAATTACTACCTCATCACCCTCTATATTTTCCATATCTATTTTCAAATGACTGTACACATGCATACGTTTTCATCCAGCATTAATAATCTATATCACTTGGGATTTTTTCTGTCATTATGTTTTTTTATTATTTTATATTGTTGTAATTCAATACGAATACGATTTTAAACAGTTAGTGGAAACCCAAAAATATACTAACGAGTTAACGTTACCTAGATTCACTTTTTATCTTTACCCCATTACAATTCTGAAAAAGAAACGAGTCCTATGAAATATTGAATGAAACTGTTCCACATTACTTCTTAACACAATCAGTAAACCAGCTCATGCTTAAAAACCTTTAATTAGAACACCAGATGTTCAAATGAGTGGTTATTATTAGAATTTGTAAATTACAAGATTATTTTGCTAAAACGCCAACCCACAAAGCACCTTAATCTGTAAATTTCAACAGAATGATAACTAAAATACTGGGACGAAACGGCCATCCAGTGCTTCCAGGTTTTTAATGGCGTTCTGAAATTCATCGATTCATCAACTCAATTAAAAACCTTACAATCTCCACAACTCCAAGCTGATAAATTATTATGATAGAAAGTTCAAGTAACGTATATATATAGTTAATTGATTATACTTTATAGATAACCATCAAAAGTATTTAAGTAATTATTAGGTCCAAAATGAATCCATAAACAGGACCATATAAACAAATTATGGAATAATTTTTTTAAAATGATATTCAATGAAAAGATATATAAACTCATCAAAGAACGATAACATAAGTTTCATATTTTCTATTTTTCAGGATAACTGATTAAACTAAGTGAATTGATATTTAATTATTGATTACCAATACATTGTTTAGATTGCTTTCTGTTTCTTGTTGATCGGCAACTAAAGCATAGAGACAATTTATATGAAGAACCCTTGAAGTTCAATAATAATCAGTAATAAAATGAATAAGTACAGATTTTATTAATTACATTATATGAAATCAATTCTGACTACCAGTGTTTTTCATTTATACACTTGTGTTAACCCTATATTAATCAAGATTTTAAACCATTTTAGTTTATTTTCTAAACTTAATTTTTTCTTTTAAGTAACCATTTCTTATTGATTAGTTAGATCACGTCATTAATATTTTATGTTAAACTGTTCGTCTTGTTTAAATCTGATAGGGAAAACTATACAATGCATTTAAGTCGTTGTATATTCAGTTATTATTATGTATATGTGGCTTTGAAAACAAACTTGATATAAAGAATCCCCGTGGTAGATAAACTATTCGACAACTTATTAGGTGTATTCAAACTATAGTGATATTTATTCAAGAAATCTGCATCAAAAGCTTGTTCGTTGATTTTTTCTGTAACGGTTTAAAGTCGGTATGTACTCATACAGTCAGAGCGATATCTTGGAGTAAAATACATATTTTTATTAATTTAGGCATATTTAGAATAGAATAAATACCAAAAAAAACAACAACAACAAGATTATTCGAATCTCTAGTATAACACAATCAGTTGAAGTAAATATAAAATTTAAAGCATATGTTTGTAGTTGTTTTACCATTGTTTAATTTTTCATTGACGAGAAGCACTTGGACTCAAATCATTTTACTTTCTTCTAGCACCTATATCTGTCATGTCTGATGGCAGGCAGGAGTTGATTTAAATAGTCAAGTATAATTTAATGAATAACCTGAAATTCTTTTCTCCTTTAATAGTTAGTAACTGATGGCTTTATGTCAATTATTCAATGATTTTTACTGACCATTACTAAATTATCCCATCACTATGGATTCAGATGGTCAATAAAACACTGTTAATCGTCTTCATCTTTCTGAATGAGAAATTTCATCGCTGCAAATTGACATTTGTTCTTAGCACTTCTATACACGGTTTAAACCAAACACCGGACATCAACAAAAGTCTCAACACCATTTTTACCCTGATATTAGCCCACAGCTGTTTATGGCATAGGTCGATCCAATAAAACTTACTGCCAGTTTAAAATTTTACAGTGAATTATTTTTTTTCAGTTCCTTCCAAGTTATCTTTCATCAATTTTACAATATTCAAACGACAGATTACTATTTCTTTGGATACAAATAGAAAGGCGTTCTCACTTTTCCTTCCATATCATTAACTCATGCTTGTTAAAAACTTTAAATCACGTTTATTTAAATATTTGAACGAATCAAAACAACATCAATAATCTTATTTCAATCAGTTATTAAATTTGGAATTGCACAATAGAGATTTATAAACGATTGCACTTACCTATTTACCTTTATTATTATTATTATTAATTACTAACAATATCATTATATTTTTACTGATAATAAATCTACGTGACTACAAAAGGACCACATGAATTATAATCATAATTCAATGTCTTTATTCTTTCAACATATCAGTACTTCAATACGTTTGATTTTATCGTATAAAAAATAAATGATGTTTATAGAAAAAAAAGTATTATCAGTTATACTATCAATAAAAGCTGAATAGAGAGCGATCAGTTCTTTATAGTAGTATAATAGATAGTTCAATATAAAAATTAAGTTTATTTATTAGCTGACATTGTGCTTAATAATATGTAGATACTTGAATTTTAACGATACATTTATTAAAATAAAAAATACGTTTTCTTAATGTTCTATTATATCAGCGAAACATTCCATTTATATTAGTTGTACTACTTATACAGATAGATGTAAATAGTACGTATCAGGAATTGAAAGTAAGATGTTTAGTGTTAAAAGAAAAAAATTAACAGTGAAAAATAAAAACCAAAACAATCACAGTAGGAACAGAAATGGAAGAACGATCGAGTTTGTAAAGGATAATTCAAGATGTGTAAATGTTGTATTCAATGTATTGTTTTATATTTTATAAATACAATGTGTAATTTGGGTTAGTTCAGTGAAGTTGTTGATTCTACCAAATCTTCATTCATTATAGTGATTTTGAGTCGATTTTATTCCCAAACAGAAGGCATCAGTTCGTTTAGCGTATGATACACAAGTTGTTGATGAATCTTAGATTGTATCCAATCTAAGCCTAGGAGTTATTACTAATCCCCGAACTGTACATACGAATTGCTAAAGAGCTTTAAACTAGGTTGAAAACTATCTAGTGCTTCTTGATTATTGGTGGTACCCTATTTGATGTCAAAATCTATTAAAAACTATCTTTAACATAAAAAATTCACCCAATTAAATCATAATTTAATGTTTTCACTAGTAACTGAATTCTAGGTGGATTTTTGTAATTTTATGTGAGAAGCCAATGAATAGGAAATACAAGTATGACGGCAAGAATGACAACTCACTGACAACACTTGTTGAGGACCATATGATGTCAGTAGTTGGGTTTTAATTCATTAAACTAAATGTGTTTTACCAACCCCATGGTCTGAAGATCTTAAGTTTGATTATTTGTGATAGCATGAGTATGAGCACTTTTAGTTATTAGGTAATTCTGTGAGAATTTCGCAACTTAGTATTGAATCAAAGTATATTAACGTCGGATTAGCTATTACACATACAGTAGATGTGAAAATTTTATTTGATCATCCGAAAATGTCATTACGTTCATATAAATAAACCAGATGGAAAAGTTTTCGCAGTAATATACATAAGTTTACTTAATGAAAATACTTTGACTGAAGGACTTAAACAAACCTGGAATAAATAATGAAAATTAAAACACCTCTGAATACATCTACGTCCTGTTATTAATGTTAAAAATTGATTTTTGATTTGATCTATATGCTCAGCTGTTGAAAAATACCATTGTAGTATTAACATCATTTGAAGAACTAATCAAACTGAACTGTATTTTATGATTTTGCTCAATGATGTAAATTTTAATAAATTATCAGCTTTTCAGTAAACATCATTACTAGGACAGTAATTAATGCTTACTTAAAATATTATATATGTATATATATATGGAAATTCGCCAACCACCTATTCATTACGTTATAGTTACGAACCAGTATTTCAATTTAGTTTACACATAAATCTCATAGTATATTTATACAAATGTAGATGTGTAAGAAACAAGCGTAAATTATCTATGTCTACTGATAAAAATAATAAACATAAGTATTTTTTTAATGACCATATAAATCTAATTTGTTTAAATACAGAATGACTAAGCTAATGTTTATGATATAATCAAAATCAAAGAATAAGAGAATTCAGCGAAGAAAATTTTCATTTCGACGAAATCATTTGCTTAAACTGTACATTCGTATATATAGTTATTTATTATTATTACCTTATACAAGTTTTCTTGATTATCATTCAGTTGATTATTATGACCTTTGTTGTTTGTCGCTTCTCTTCATATCTGTCAATTCGACTATTATCTGACCCTTAAATTCTGTTCTTCCCTTCTCGAATCCATTTTTTTGTGATACAATCCGTTCTATCCTTCTATAGACATATATTTTCCATATAAATATATATACGAATGTACAGCTTAAGTAAATGATTTCGTTGAAAAGAAAATTTCTTTGCTGAATTCTCTTTTTCTTATTCAATGACGCTATGAGTTATTTTAATTAACCAAAATCAAAGACCCCATATGAATACCGTCAATTAAATGATAAAACCGACAGCAACTACAGTAATAATAATAACTGAAAGTTTGCATGTTCCCATAATTTAGACAAACGATCATCTGACAATTGATTTTGTCTTAAAATTTTGTTTTACTTTTGTTTTTAAATGTAACTATTAGTTTGACAAATTTTTCTGTTCACAATGTCCAGAATTTTAAATTATCAAAGTAAATATTTCAAGTAACTTAGTGATTATTCATTTCAACAATAAAAACAAACAAACTAACAACAGTGAATCACAAATGGATTAAATAACATACCTTATCTTATAAAAGTTCTATTAATTTGTTTGTTTTGTTTTGTTGTTTTTTATAAATAAACAACAGTTCACTTGGAAATATCCACTTCCTTTTTTTTTAAAAAAAAATTGGCGCTATTTACTTTTGTTTAATAAATTGTATAATATTAGTAATATTAAATAACTTTAAGATGAAATGTGAATAATAATGTATAAATGATTCAGCTATTAATCAAATAGAATGAAAGTACATTTCATTTCAATATATTAATTAAATTCTAGGTATTCAACAGAGAAATCTATTCATATTTTATATTGGATAAATATACTCAAATATATTCATATACTCATAAGGATATAAACATTTGAACATGTATACAGATCAGAATAATATATATCTAACTTCTGTCTGTATTCTAATTTCATTAATTTTATCCAATCAGATACAACAAGATGATTACATCTGTCAATATCAACTTAAATGCTCAAAGTAAGGTAATTTAATGTAGATAATAATCATAAGTGAATACAAGTAAAATGACAACTAAAATCAAAGTCATATTCGAATGTGTTAAAGTTATATGAAATGACTTTAAACCATGAATCAAACTGTAATTATAAACTCGGTAACTTATTTAATCATCAGTTAGTTCATAACCAGTTAATGATACTTTTAAACGTTACCTACTACTTTAGTCTATACTATCCAACAGAACTATTATTATCAGAATAGGAGTTTATGGAGAGCGTAATGATTCAATAATTGAATTTATAAATCGATTAAAGATAGAACACTATTAAAAACCTGGCTGATGTTAGACATTAACACCATTGGATGCTTGCTCAGTGGTCTAGAGGTTAAGCGTTCGCACGAAAGACCGGCCATTGGTTCGAATGCCTTTGGTACGGAATCATGGATGTACACTGATGAGAAGTCTCAGAGTAAGACGGAACGGCCGTCCAGTGCTTCCAAGTTTTTGACAGTGGTCTACTTTAAATCAATTTATGAACTCAACAATTTAAGAACTATTATTCTTCAAGTAAATAATAACATTTTTAGCTATTAGTCAATTATTAAACAAACACTCATTCTTCTGTTAATAGTATAATCATCTTAACATAAACAATTAGGTCTTAATATTGTTCTGTGTTTATACGTAATTGATGGAAAATTTATAATTTACTTGGCATACTTTCTAAAACATAACATAAAAATTTAAAGATAACCTATAGAGTACTTGTAATTCTTTGAGGACTTGAAGTCACATTCAGTTACCAACTTTAGCAGCAAACTTACTGATGGATAACGGAGTATAAACGTTTCTAAATGCAGTCCCAAATGACGTAAACTGAAGTAAATTAACATTTTCAGCTTGCTAACTTCAATGGCAAATAAATTATAATACAATTTCTGAGTAATTTAAGCTAAATGACACATTGAACTTAGGAAAGAAGAAAGTAATACTGACCAAAATATGTTAGTATTACCTCCATCACAGTGACAAACTTCCTACTCTAAATTGCTATATTTTCGTTAGACAATAATGGAATTTCCTATTATCACTACAGATCAAAAATATTAATATTTATTTGATTGCCTAATGGAGATTAGTCCATTATGATTGTAGTTTCTATTATGGAAAGTGAGGAGAATCACTGGAATTTGTAATGTGAACATGTTTTCATTTCTGATAGGGTGGTCAACTAATAACTTTCTTTCTCTGTGGAGCCATAGGATTTTGACCATTTTTCCGCTTACTCCCATAGTTACATACCGCTTAAAAGTCTTAAAACAGAACAAAACTAATATCCAAATAATCCTAGTTGTTAAGGCTAGAATACATATTCAAGTCTTTAAAGAAAACTGCTATTATTGTTTAATTTATTTTTTTTAAATTTAACTAATAATAAGAACTTTATTAACGATTAGATAAATTGTCAAAAAATATTGCATTATTCGGAGTTTTTTATTTGACGGTATTATTAAAACACTTTTCATAATAGACGACTACTTCTCTACCAATTTAAGGCGAGGATTGGCAAAACAAAGACAGCATTCCTACAATTGAAAAACATATAGAACTCAAAACAACTGTCAACCAACATCAAAGTCACAATCTTCAATACGAATATCAAGACAGATCTACTGTATGGAGCTGAAACTTGGAGAGCTACTACAAACATCATTAAAATAGTACATGTATTTATAAACAATTATCTATGCAACATACTGAATGTCCGTTGACTGGATATCATCAACAACAGCCTACTGTAGGGAAAAACAAATCAGCTTCCATCTGAAGAGGAAATTAGAGAAAGACACTGGAAATGGATAGGACATACATTACGAAAATCACCAAACTGCATCACTAGACAAGTGCTAACTTCGAATACTGAAAGAAAACTGAAAAAAGAAAGGCTAAAGAACACAGTGCGATATGAAAAGGATGAACAGCAACTGAGAAGAATTGGAAAGGATTGTCCAGGACAGAATTCGATGGAGAATTCTGGTAAGTGATCTATGCTCCTTCGCGAGGGATAACAGGCGTAAGTTATATATATATTCGACGACCCGACCAAAAATCAAAATGGTAAGCTATCATATCTACCCTACAGACTTATCAAATTTTCTTCTTTTATTCTCACCCTAAAAGTATTCGACATTTATAAGTAACAAAAACTAACTCATGAATACTTTTTACGGATCCCTCAATACACATATATACTTTATGACAGTTAACAGACAGAATTCAGATACATTCAATATTGTCAATGTAAAATAGTATTTGATATATTTTTTGAATAATGTTTAACTATTACAATGAAATGGCTTATCTAATTGATCTGTATCATTCAAAGCAATGTATATCCGATACTAATCTCATTTTAAGTGATAACTAGCTGACTTTGTTATACAATAGAATAGTGAAATATCTAAATAAGTATTTTTGTTAAATATGATATTAAGATTAAAAACCATTAAAAAAGTCAGTCGAACGGATAAAGTTTTAAAAAGAAATGATTAAATAATCTTTTCACGCTTCAATAGAATCATATTTAGACACAGACAATTGAATAGTCACAAGAATGAATACTGTTATTATTAATATTACATACATTCATATATTCATTTTATAACTAGTATTTTATTCTAATCAAAGTAGTTTTTGTTAATTTCTTCACCTGTTTATAGGTAACCAAATAACAACAAAAAAACACTAATATTAATCCACTTAATGTTGAAGGGAAAATCCATACGACACAATTTTCTCTTCCTTAAACTAACGATCTTTGAATTAAAAAATAAGTCAGACTGATATCCTCATTATTTTACTTGGGAATTAGCATATGTCTATTGAAATAATTCATTATAAATCATGATTTGCATTGAAGCATAACTATTTGGTATAATGAGATGATAATTGGAAAATAAAATAGAATATTTTAACAGTTTATTCAAATCTGTACTTTTGTAGGACTGTGTAAGTGTCAACTGCCCATTAGGATGGAGAACATCTGAGCAAAGTAGAAGAAAAATGGTTACTGTGTAAGTGTATTTATTCCTAGAAACAACTATCAATAATGATAAATTATATAAGAGTACTTTAATTATGATAAACGACCATGAAGTCAAACTATAAATTATGAAACTATTTATCAGATGTAGTGTGTTTTAATTTATACTTTTTTTCTTTATTTATGAATTGTATAGTATGAGGATTCACGTCAGTTGGAGCACCACTGTAAACTTGGTGTCGATAAATAACTGTTCTGACTTAAAATGACAATTCTCAAGCTCATAGGCCTGTCAAGGATTAGATTCAAAACCTACAGATTCACAAACAAGTTAGAGTTCAATTTTCACACTATCAATTATACTAAGTACGTGGTGCAACAACAAATGTTATCGGTGATGAATGTCTCATTCTTCAATTGACGTTACAAAGTGACTGCTATCAAGCAGAAAGTGTTTATTTTTTGACTTAATAGACATATTTAATCAAAAAGAATGAAAAACAGTTCCTTCACTAATTACTTCATACAACTTGAATCTGTAACATTTTAACAAAGCAGCAGTAGGGTAATATTATTAACAATCTTCCATAAATTAGAGCAAACTTGATAGCTTAGTACTTCACTGAGGCTAGAAGTCCTGATATGGATATGTTCAGAAAACGTGTTGAATATTACCCTCCTAGTGATCCATAAATACCATTGACACTTTAGTAATTAATTAACTTGGTCCTCTATGTTCGATGATAATTATATTTAGGATACTCATTCTATTTTTCAGATTCTACTTAACAATATATAATGCTGTATTGCGGTTTTCTTAAGAGGAATAAAATATCGACTCAAGTAAGACCGGTTTTGATAAGTTTGTTTTTACTGTAGATAACAAAAATAGTTTATAATTGAAGCTTTATTGAATCTATCTATCATTTCTATGAATAATCTTTTCAAATATTTTCCTAACTACCATTTTGACATTACTATCTTAAAACGTTGAGTAACTCGCTGACTTTATGTCTGGCTCTACTGATTTCAGCCAATATATGTATCACCCATCATCATTATCGTTGAAATTTAAAGAACTAGGTAGTTGAGTAATTTACACCAGCATAATACATCATTTAGACCATTTAATGTAACACTATTTTCCGCAAAAAAAAGTAACTTTTAAAAAAATATCAACAATAAAAACCTCCCAGTTATGAATTCTTTTATTACATTTTCAATAAACTACTTCATTTATTTGAGATAAAAAACATATATCGGTGTATAAAGACAAAAAGTATCTCAATGGAATTTTGTTCTATGACCTGGATGGTTTGGTCATTCTTCTGAACAAACATCATCAGCACAAACTACAGAAAACAAAACATCATCAAGATCATTCAACTGAACTACAAATCTTCTCCATCATCTCAAAAAGTATCCTATAATGAAACTATCTTAAATGATGAAGAAAACCTCTTTGACGAATTAAATGTATTTAATCTTTAGAAAACAAATCCATTTTATTTTAACGATGATTATTTTGTTTAATCGATTACATATAAACATTTGCTTTTTTTAAATAAAAAAAGGAGAATGAAATTCTAAAGAGATTCAATCAATGTTATCTCACCTCATTTAATCGATCTATACAACTCAGGCAAATGATATCGTTTCAATAAAAAAAGATGGTTTCTTCTATGAATTATATTGTTCTTTTAATTATTATTATGTTTAATGACTAAATAAGATTGTTTCTGCAGTTGATTGATCACTGGGTGGTGATCACTGTCATGTGTGTCAAGTCCTTGTTTAGTGCAGATCGAATACTATCGACCATGTGGCCACTAGTCAAGGTGACTCGACACTGCGTGCACTATATATTGAGATTAGATGGTGGTTGGACGTAGTTGACAGGAAACCCTGGACCCGGGTTTCGTGCTACTTGGCACTCGTCAGCAAGGTGCACCACATTGCAACATGGTCGATAGCATTCGATCTGCATTAAATAAGGACTTGACACACATGACATTGATCACCACCCAATGATCAATCAATTGTGATTACATCTCAGTCCTACAGGAGGTCGGTCACGGCCCGGATAGCTCAGTGTTAACAACTCTGATTGTGAAGCTGGGTGACACGGGATCGAATTTGCCAGGGAGCACCAGTTCCCTCAGGATTTCAGGTACCACCATCTAAGATTGTTTTTGTTATCGTACTAAAATAATCGATGGATAAGTTTAATTATTCTTATTCGTATAAGCCTAACAAAATAAATAGGTCATTTTCAATCCTTTTACTAATTTTGTACTTATCCGTGAATAAATTACCATTAGCTTTATAGATGTGAATCTTCTTCATAGAGTCCTTATTTGTGTACTTAATAACTTATTCATAGGTTATATGAAACGCATAATCCGGTTAGAAATGTATCAATTTGTCTGAAGAGATATATTTACGTACTACATAATAATACTACGTTCATCTTAATAAATTGTTTTTGAGAAATATTTTATGTTAGATATCTGATATTGCGTTGTTATCTTGAGATGGCTCAAAGTATTATGTACAAAACTAATCATAAGAATAAACAATCTAGGAGTTAGATGTGTTACGAACCCAACGAGAGTGCTTTGCGAAGAAGTATACACACTAACTTCGTTTCATTGCTTGCTTAAAAGATAATTACTACTCATTTACTTCAAGCATTTTTGTTTTACCTTGCTCTACTTTCCTTCTCTGTTAGTTTTTTTATCCCATTTTGACTCTTATTTTTTAATTAATACAACAGGTCATCTGTAGTGGGAATTTCGTTTTATTTACAAGAACTCAAGTTACTGATTATTCGAGGTTTGAATACTACCATTAATTACAGATTCTTCATCAGTCTCTCTGAAGTTTCGTATGACATCCAAACTGGACTTCTTCAACGTTCATACACTGATGCAGATCGGAGAAGAGATGGGTTTCGTTATGTTTTTTTGTAAAATCTTGGAGTCAACGTCTTCTGTATCCCCGAGACTCGTATTCAGGATTCTAGCAAACCACTGAAAATCGATTCTTCTTCTGTCAATTCAAGAAGTCTACTTCGTATGAACACATCCAAAGGCTGTGTGGCCACTTGCTCTGGTTTGACTATCACTGGTGTCACAACAATTGCCAGAGCAAAGATAACATTGATTTATTAGGCCTCCATTAACAGTCAGTTATGTGCTGATTGACTGGCATATGCCATCAAAGTGAGAAATCAGCGTGAGGAACGATATCCTTAACTTGTTGCTGGACACTCTTCCAACAGGTTGCAGCCCGGATGCAGTCGAAGATAAGTTCTACTAACAGTTGAATGATCTCAAAAAAACATGTTCGACAGATATTTTGTGGCCATGCGAAGATCTAAATGCATAGGTCAAGTGTCTAAGCAAGGAGGAGAGTTGGTTAGGTGGTCGATGGGTACTTATTCACTATAGGTCAGATGACTGTAACCACCCTATACCATTTTGTGCGATCGAAATTTCGTTTCTGGTCAACACGAACTTTCTATACAGTCATCGCCGGTATGCAACTTAGAGTATTCCATCTGCAACTCAAACCTACACCACATTATAGTAAGCTACGACAATTGATGTTATGTACAAAACTACAGCTCCCTTTGGTGTATTTTTATGAACTCTGATTATGGTCTAGTTTGGGCCAGTCTCATCGTATGTTTCAGCCCACAGAATATTTACCATCCTAAATGGATGACAGCAGCTTTAATTCCAACTAAATATCAGACAGAGCTAGGATCAATACTGACTATCAACTCACTGGAAAACGTAGATGACCACGGGATATATTTACATGATTCTATGAAAACGACGAGTAAGGTTGCTTGTAGCTATGTGAAAATGCACACCAAGCGAGATTCATAGAGAAGTATTCAAAAACCAACCTATGAATTAAATACGATACAATCGATAAGAAAACCTGCTTCATATATTTCCTATTCAAAAATGAGGGAATCACTAGAATAATTAACCACAGGATAGGTGCCGCGTTGAAGGTTGCCTATCCGTCAGCAGGACTAACGACTTTATGTGAAACAAACTGCTCGCTCAAACAAACAAAAATTGACAGACTCAATAGATCTAAAGATTGTAATAGCACGGCATTTACTTGACACCGGGCATATCATTGACAATCTACAAGCCTTCAAAATTATAAGCAGACAAAACAACGCAGCGTCTCTTCAGTTTACCGAAACAATAGCAATAAGAAACTCAAACTTAATTTATGTATCCAGAAAGAGACAATAATAAACTTATCACTACCTTCGTAAATTGATAGGGGTCATTTTTTATATGGTCTGTTCTCAATTATTTCTCATTTTATGTACACCAAGACTAACTCTTCATTAACACGTTTTCATTCGCCTAATTCTCTTAGCTTATATAAACACAAGTTCGTATCATCCAACAGAAAGAATAAAAAAACAAAAGAAAACAAATTTCAACACCAGCTCACTAGAATGGAAGGCCGTTACCCATAAATGAAATCACTCTAAGATTAAGCTTCGTTATAAATGTGAATAAATTATACGAATATTCGTCAAGATTAAAACAAATAGTTTGACAAAAATTGGGCGCCAAGTATAAAGAAGTCATTATATGTGAAAATTATATTTGAAATATTCTCAGTGATTGAAATTTCAAATAATTCCAACGTTTCGTCCAGCTAACTTGTCTGGAATTCTTCAGAGCAATAAGCAAAATCAAAATCATCAAAGAAAAATATAGCTTTTAACAATCAAAACTATACTGTGTTAAACCAATCATAATTGGATGTTGATTTTTGTAAAATAGGATAACATGAGTCACTTAACTACAAATCATGTGAAAAGTTCAACTACATGGAAATAATTAACTGAATAACAAACTTTATGTGTGTTAAAAGATATATATTTCTTTGATGATTTTGATATTGATTATTACCTTGAAGAAGTCCAGACAAGTTAGCTGGGCGAAACTTTAGAATTATTTTAAATTTCAATCGCTGAGATTATTTCAAATATGATTTTTACATATAAATGCGGATAAAGTTACAAAATTCAAATCACTTTATATCAACTCAGTAACTGAAGATTATTTTACTCACTAGGGAATTTGAAAATTTATGAGTTTGGTCAATTATGGATTCTAAAGTTTTTATATTATTGAATAGTCTCATATTAGAATGGAACAACTATCAATCTCTTTTTTTATTTCTCAGCATTTCCCAAACGGATGTCAATCCCTTTAAGTTAACATTTCTCTGCAATTTTCGTGGGGTTTTTTTTGTAGTTTATTTTTTTTTAGAATTTAACTATGAATATGTGACATAATCAATTTTTATTTTAATCGAACTTCTTATAGTACCACTATGATTGAGTGAATAAAAATAGAAATGATGACGGTGATATATTAGTTAGAAATAAATGAATATAATAAAATACAAACAACAAATGATTGCGTGATAAATTGACTTCGACAGACAGATCAATGTGTGATGAAAACAATGGATCGAATAAAAATAAATTAAATCTAAACAAAAGAAAAATACAGAACACAATCAAGATAAAAAGGTTTGTAGATGTGTTCAATAGCTAAAAAACTAATAATAATAATACTGACAATAATTTTTTTTAATTTCACAGGTTGAAATCATGAGTCAGTTGAAGCTAGACCACCATTGAAAACCTGAAAGCACTGGACGGCCGTTTCGTCCTGGTATGGGACTCCTCAGCAGTGCGAGATCGTGGATGCGCACTGCTGAGGAGTCCCATACCAGGACGAAACGGCCGTCCAGTGCTTTCAGGTTTTCAATGGTGGTCTAGCTTCAACTGACTCATGATTTCAATTTGTGAAATTTCTTAAACTCTCCACAAAACCCATTCTGATAATTTTTTTAATCTTCATATTATATTGAAATATGTATTTCTTAAGTAAAAAAAATATTTGTTAATTGATTGAATGGAATTTGAATTAACAACTTTTGTAGTTTTATACAACTGTTAACTGAAAACCATTGAAAACTTCAGTGTTGAATCCACTCAAACTTGAGCTCTGTATATTGTTAGCTCAATATTCTACCGTATAGAATGTTACTTTATTCTGGCTTTGGTATAATATCTATCAATTCAATAGTTATTAATTTATATCTGGTTACAAACAATAATTTCTATTATTTTGGTTCTGATTGCTATTTTTATAAACCATGTAATAGTACACTACGGTTTGATAAGAGATAGAAGTAAATCATACTGACGACCTTGAAATAAATAAAATCGACTAATCAGAATGAAGATAGCAGTCGTTGAGTTTATGGGCGATCTTTACGAATGAATGGCAGATAGCTTATTACAGGATATCATGTTTTTGACAATACCACACACTTTGATTAACTTGTTTGGTGAGTTGATTGTAGATTACCAATAAAATATTGGACTAGTGAGAATAAGTATCTTATTTAGTTGTGATGAGGAAATGAGAAATCATTGAGTCCCGAGATAAGACGTTATTTTAGAAATATCAGTGTTAGAATTATTAGAGTTAGAAGTGTTTGGTTTAGGATAATAAAGTTAGGACTTTATTGTTCCATAAACAGTCTTTATGACTTTATCGTTTCTCGTAATATAAAGTTGCTTATAAATGCTGCATTCCGGTTGGTTAATGTTTGATTGGTTAAAGCCATTATATAAAAATTTATTTTACAAGTCGAGACTTTTATATTTATTAAAACGTAATAAAATAACCAAGAAAGAGGTTAATTTCTTTGTTGCACATATTTCTGATATTGGTACATTTCATTTTAGTTTTAATTGTTTTATAAGAAAGCATTAGGTAATTTATTAATAAATAAACCAATTTCATTTGTATCACTAAAATTTATGCTTCGGAATTTCCTTTGCTCTTGCAAATACTTGCCACTACGGTAGATTTTAACGACGGTTCATTTTCCGGGTTAAATAGTTTAAACACAATATTTCACTGTCTGTCTGTACTATATAATCAGTAATAATTTCTAATTTCAAGTACCTTTTTGTAAGCACATTAAATGAAAATTCAGTTGTTTATAATCTGCATCACTTGAAAATATCACATCAAACAAACGTTAAATTTGATTATGCTGTAATGATGGAACTACAATTTCATTTAAAACTGAAAACCACTATAAATTCCATGATGTAAATTTCACCCTCCAAAATATGTTAACTTTAACTCTTAACTGATTTATATTAGGACTTTACTTACAATTAGTGATTGACTAATATACATCACTTATAAAGAAAATGCACAAAATCACTAAAGACAAAACCCATGATACATAACGTATTAAGCTAAGTTAACATTGAATCACGGCAAATTAAATTATCCTGAGTTCCACTAGGGAAAAATCACATACACTGAAAATAAAGCAGATATTACACTGATCAATCATCATACTAAATTGAAACGGAAATTATATTGAACAAAATTTTGGACTAAATACATGTGATCTTGCCTATTTATCCCGTCCTAACAGATTAATTACCTGTCAACCTGATAACACTTGAACATAAATGAACATATTTAATTTTTTGTTTCTTTTTTTTCCTGCTATTTTACACAAGATAAAATCATTTTAACTAGATAGATAATTGTTTAACAATTATAATTTCTCTGTTTTATTGTGGTTGTTTCACCCTTTGTTACATCATTAGAATAATTTCGATTGATTGATCGCATTGTTTCTTAAAAACAAAGAAAAGGAAAACTATGAAATAGCAAAAACAATATTATAGTTAATTATTTCTACATCGATGACTATTGTTTCTATTTTACAGAATAAATTTACAAATTAATTCAACTGTGCTGATTTAGTTAGAGATTAGATTCATAACATTTTAACCTTATAATTAAGTGAGTAATTGTTAAAGAGAAAGTAACCAACTTTTCATTTCAGTTGAAAAGTCATCTTAAATGTAAATTCATCACTTCACAATAAATACAACATATAATATTTTGATTCAATTGGTGTTGTTTTACTTGAAACCTCCAATTATTGTATAGGACTGCATTTGATCACTTTCTTATTGCCATATGTGCGTACTGTGCGTATTGCCTTGATATTGCCTTAATTTACAAGCATTATAAGCATAGATGGATAGTAGACTTCACCCCATTGCACAAGCAAGTGGCTATCAGGATTCAGTAGCTAAGTGGATAACGCAATGGCGTTTGAAGTGAACGGTACTGAGTTCGAGTACTAGAGTGAACATCAACTCTGAAATGCAGGTCCATCTAACTGACGACTCCCAAATAGGACGAAGTGGCGCGCGTCCTGGATTCCACTGCTAGCCACTAACCATCTTCGCTTATAAAATATTTTGGTTTTGTGATAAGTGTAATAACCCTTTTCAATTTAGAAGAAAAAAAAGAACTTGAATAGTAGTAGTTCAATAATAAATGGGGTTTTTCTATTTACTAACAATTAGATTATATCTATCGACTGTTATACTTTAATTGAACGACTTATGTTTACAATATGACTTATATAGGTCAGATTATGTTTTACTATTAAATCAACTAAAAATATAATTGAATCATTGAATAAGTAATAATAAATTAAAACATATTCTTTGTTTCACTATAATATTTAAAAATAAACATGATTTCATTGATAATTCTATGATACAAAAGCAACAACAACAACAGCAACAATCAAATATAATTTACCATTGTTTATTAAATTAAGAATAGACACATTAACTTAACTAATGTAACTAAATAAATATTGTTTATTCTTAAAGTAAACATATATATGTCGTTGAATTTTAAAAAATCAATAAAATTCAACGACAACAACAACAACAGAAAATTTCTCTCTTTCATTCTTTTTACAAACTTTTATTTAAATTTGTTATCAAACAACAAATGTATATTTGAAGTGAATAATTTTCCCGCTGAATTCTCTTTTTTTATTTTTATTTAACCTTGTAAAACATTGTTTTTAATGCTTATAGTTTTAAAATTTTTTCAAGTAAATAATTTAATAAAGAGGGATTCATATAAATGCCTTAATCGTTTCTAAGTTGTTTGAACATTATCATAAATGAATTGGCAATAGCAATAATAGTAAGGTCCTGTGTTCGAATCTCGTGGGGCAGGATCATAAATGCGCATGGCTGAGGAGTCCCATATTAGAACGAAACGGTTGTCCAGTGCTTCCAGGTTTTCTATGATGGTATAGATTTCATTGACTTATGAATTCAATTACTTAACAATAACTGTGTTTAATTGACGTCATAAAATTTACAGAAAATTAAATCGTTTTAATGTTATCAAAAGTGGATCATTAAAATTCGTAAAGAAATATCAATTGTTTATTGACTAGTTGATTATATTAACTATAATTGTTATTTCTAGCAACGTTATATAAGGTTAAAAATATATAAAATAGTCTAGAGAAGTAGTAATTTAACTCTGAGATACAGGTTTATCTAACGAAAGTGTGCCGAATAGGACGAAACGTACATCTCGGATCCCAGTGTTAGCGACCATCGAACTCTGCTTATAATGAATTAGTCGGTTATTGTCAAGTCCTTAAAAATGGTCGGTTGTAATGATGCTGAACTGGTTTTATTTAAAATTTATACTGTTCATAGACTAAGAGATCTGTAGTAAAACAACTTCCCAGACTTTTATAAATATGATATACAGATGGTGTATCGTTAGATAATATTTCTATCCATATATATACCATACTAATTTTGGGAGCTATCGAAAAGTCAAATATTCCCAATATTATTCAAGTTGACTTAAAACTATATTCATTTGGGAATTATTTCATCTATTTTCCTCTGAGTGTGTGACTGCTTAACATAATCTTCGATAAACCTTAAAGTTCTTTCCATCATACAGTCTAAGTAGTAAACAATAATCTCGTTTAAAAAATAGCCTTGAAATTTCCACTATGATAGAAGTAAATGGATATTGTCTGTATATCTGTATACTGTTATGTTAAAAACTGTTATGTTAGATAATGCTGTTTTGAAATTTTAAGAAAAGCGTTTTAAACAATCAGTCAGATAGCAGTTATGAAGAACTACTTAGCTTGCTCTATAAACGCAACCTTGCAATTTCTAGATTGAAACCGTGCTGTTAACCAATAGTAGTTTTATATGCGACAAAACATTTTTATTTGTTAAGGTTATTATTCCCGAAATTATGCATATGACAAACAAACATCAATTTAGGCCTCTACTTGTTGTCTCCGCCTACTTGTTTTCTTCATTTACACATAAAACCTGCATGAACTAATGTAAATCCTCCTGTTATTATGACTTATTAGGTAGAACTTCCCAAGGAGACTGAAAAGGAGACGGTTAGTACTAAAATATTGTTTATTAACTTAACCAAGTGATTTCACTGGTTGGGATCATGAGTCAGTTGAATCTAGACCACCATGGAAAACCTGAAAGCACTGTATGACCGTTTCGTCCTATTGTGAAACTCTACGATCCCGTCCCCCACAATATTCGAACCCTGGGCCTATCAGTGTCACATGCGAGCGCTTAACCACTAGACCACTGAGCCTTCAATTGACTCATGATCTCAACCATTGAAATTACTATAATATCCACAAAAACCCTTCTGACACAAATTAACCAAGTGAATTGATTAACCTCACTCAAACAGTAAATTCCTACATTTAGATAAGGTCCTTAAAATATGATCAAAAGATGTAACATTTTTAGGCATAACTAGACAAAAATGTATTCAACCACTCTAAAGTACCTCCCTGTAAATAAATTCACAATTTATATAGCTTCCCTTTTCCCAACATTCCAAGTAATTTCGAATATCTTGTTACAATCCTTCTGTGAATGTTTGTAAACTCATGCGGGGAGTTTCAACCAACTAAATATCAAGAAATAACAAATGATGACGGAAAAGAAAAGCTGAAAATGATACCATAATTTAATCAAATTCTAAGTCCATCTATCAGCATCAGACTATAAAGAATAGGCTTTTAATTTTCGTCAACATAACGTTTATTGTCTGCTATCCCTGATGATCTTTCATCGTTTTTGAGTTCGTCACAGTTTTCTTAGTTTACCGAAATACCTAGAATAAGTAAGCTTAACCAAATGATAAAAATACTTTTAGATTATAGAGCATTACGAATGATTTATAGCTAGTCAATCAAAAGTATTCATATAGTTTAATTCAACTCATAGCACATTACTGTGTAGGATATTAGTTATTCTATTCACTGTATGAATAGACAGAGATGTGGCTTGACAATCACAGATAATTATTCATCAGCCTTCTTTCTACTTTATTTACTATTATCACATACTATAACTGTGCATTTTATTTATATGTAACCTAAAATATTATTGAGTGAGGCAAAGTAAAAAAGTAAATAATGACAAAACCATCACAATTTGAGTTGGATCACATGAATACATATACTGATCGTACAATGAAGAACGAAGCGTCCATATTCATAGCCCTTATTTCGAACTCCGTGAAATAAATCAAATTCAAATCAAGTCTATATTTTAATATACCATCTATTATCTTAGTCTTTTCTTGTAAATTCAACAAAGGATGTGTAAAAGATAATTTCCTTTTTAAGTGTATCCTAAACGTTTTTGCTATAGGAAAATGTATCTAACTTAGGTGATTAGGGTAAAAGATTGTCTAACTACAAAAGTTTGATGATCAAATTATAAACTCACATTAAATCAAAAAACCCATTATTTATGCATCAACGTAAAGTAGTGGGTAACATTTTCTTTAAATACAATACTTTAGTATAACTGCTTCAATATATATATATATAAACTAGTAGAATAAAATCCTTTGCATATGAACTAAAAAATATACTTACAATCGATTGATCACTGATTAGTGACCTATTTTATGTTTGTCTATTCTTTTAGTGCTTGTTAAAATGCAACATTATCAATCACCTAATGTGTCAGCATAATGCATGCGAGATCTGATCGCTTAGACTAGTGGTCATACTGTAACTTGGTCAATATAAGTTGTTCAGCATTGAAAGACTAGACAGAAATGGAAATGGTCACTACTCAGTGATCGATCGATTGTAACAAAGGTTCTAAAGAATCTGGGAATGCGAACTAGACAAATATTTTAAATCAAATTTATCAAGTCAAAATGAAATAAAAAGTTCATACTCTTTATTTCTATTAACAAGTCAATTGAAGGTTAACTGCTGAAATGTGATTAATCTTAAGTGATTTTGCTTTTTTGGATATCAACAGGAAAGCATTAGTAATGCTTACTAATCTTTTCGAATGCATTCAATATATTCACTTCATTCTTTTTGTTCAATCAAACTTTGATTATCATTTTGACCCTAATTGATTTGATTTGGTATTTGCGTAATCAAATGCTTAAATTTTCACATTTCTGTGTGTCTAATATACTTATTCTTGTACAGTATTGAGTAAAGTATTTTATATAGTGGAACTAGCATCACTACAGGCAATCTATCACCTGGTTCTGCCTTCACTTTTTGGTTAATCTTCTTAGTAAATTAATCCCACTTTAAAATAATTAACTACTTTTCAAGTAATCATCTGGAGAAAACCAACTTATCATCGTTACGTTACTCACTTTTCCGACTTACTTTAATAAACCTTACTTTTAAAACAGAATAGTTCTCACGTTTGTTTACACAAAGTAACAGTGTAAAACATTTGTTGCTCAAATAATTTACTTTGATCTTTTCATCTACATGTTTCAAGGTAAGGAGTGAAAAATATCAGCTAAATTAGATCAAACTACTTATACCAGCAGTAACACCAATGATCCTATCTGTTCAGGTATCTCGTTACCGAATACAGTTGCCACTTAATTGAAGTTTTATAATTTATGGAAAACATCTTTATATATAATCCTTATCTGTTGTTAGACCTAATAGTCTATCAAATTACTGTGGTTGTGTGTGTATTAAAGTTTACTCACTGTTATTTTGAATTATTTTTTTATTCGCCCTAATTTTCTGTAAAATTGGTATTGTCAAACGTCTTCACTCTGGAACGTTGTAGTCAAATAATTCCAATAGAATAACATACTACACTTCATCATTAAGTAATTAACGGTAACCGAGTAATTCTACTGAGGATATCTTGCACTAACAAGCCAAATAACAAGATTTGGTTACGAGTTCCAGTATATTTAATAATAATCATAAAGTAACAGGTCTTTCATTGAATAATTCTACCGAATATTTGCAAGAAAGAATATGCGTGGTCTAACAGATTACTCAGTGGTAACCAATGCTAAATTGTCTAGTCCTGAATGCTAATCAAATCCTAATACTCAAATTGCCACTTGGCTAGATGACTCTAATCAAGGTCAATGCTCATCTAATGTTAGATGGTTGTTACCAAGAAGTTTGGAATTTCAGCTTTCTAAAGGTTCTTACTCTCTATCAAAACTGATTAACAACCTTGAGAGATCCTAACACCTGTCAACCAGTATCAGAGCCTAAGATGGAACCGATTCTTTCATATCAGTGCCAATATTTCGTCAGAATCCAAACTACTACGTATTATGAAACTTTGTAAAATAAATAAAGTCGTCACTACTTCCATTTAACTTGCGCTGATAGAGAACAGCCTTGAAGAAATAATTCAAATTTAGAGACAAAATGTCCTAGATAGTGATTAGTTTGGTTTATTTGTTGTAAAGCGGAAACAAAATCAGGACTCAAAGGCTTATTTTTAAGAACACAATGAAAACTAAAGTAAGGGTCAATTAAAATCTTCAAATGGTTATGATATCCTCAGTAATTTGGACATTCAGGTTATAATGATTGAGTTACAAGTTTCAATCACGGTTTCTAAACCATAATGTGTGACTTGACATTATAGTTTATTTAGGCGTTTAGTACTCGAAATTTATTGCAGTTATCAATACAAATTTGACTGGTAATGCTGTCACACGCGCTTAATAAAATCTTTCCTTGTATATATTGAATAAAATCGTGTTATATAACAAGTTGAATTATAAAGTCGGCAATAACGATAACATTTGCCAGTTTGAACGGTAACTTCAAATATGAGATTTTTAATGAAGATTTCTCAAAGAACCTCCGTTACAGAAAAGGCAAAAAATTACATGCGATTAATACTTTTTAGCTTTACTAACGTATTATTTAGTAATGAACATGCGTGAAACTTATGCAATTACCATATGAATTTTAATGGATGGAGTACTAATACATCATTCTGACATATCTTTACTGGAAGCAACAAAACTAGAATCTTATTGATACTTTATTAATTACAAACAGTGATCGTTAGCCAAAATTGCAAAAAAAATTCTCAAAGACTAGTCACTTGATTTCTTATGAGCTTTTAAATGATTTTGTGAAACAGTCTTGAAAACATCAATCGGAATCCAATACGTCGATTTATCTTCTTCTTGGATGTATGGTGACCGAATCACAGGGCTCTTCAACTTAACATCACAGTCTTCACTTGATTTCAAAGTTCCATTCTCTTCCAAATTTGAACCGCCATTTATGCGTCTTCTTCTCGAAAATTTGTAAATATCGTTCAACAAATCTATACTAATGTTTCTAGCCTCCTCACTGTCTACAAACCATTTTGGTGGTATTGATGGAAATTTGTCAAGTATTTTCACTGCCTAAAATGTATTTATTGAGGTAAAGTCAATTAATCCATACCTCCTTGATTTTATCAACTTCGTACGTCTCCTTTAGAACGCTAACAATAATATCACTATTCATCTTAATCAGTAAAACAGTCATTGATTAGTTTACCACAACGTAGCTTGTATCCTTATGACAAAAAAAACCCGATCGATTATGCAAAAATCTCCAATCAAAAATGTGTTTGCACGAAAACTAATCTAGTAAGCACGTTATGTAAAATAATAGAAGTAATTTGAATTGTTCCTAATACTTTTTCCACTTTTCATAAAATGGCGTTCCTGATATTTTTCATGATAAGTCCAATAATCCTGAGTAATAGACGACAATCAAATTGCCTGTTCTCTTTTCATAAACGTTTTCAAAATTATTTTATCTGAAAGATAAAGTGATATGTAAATAAATCATGTTTGAAATTTCATTTGAGTGTTTCAAACATGATAACTGATTTATATAACATGTAAGATACGTTAGAGTTCTCTTGATGATTTAAAGCAAAGTATCCCACCATCCTACAATCAACTAATGATTCCACATGCTCACCAGATATGCTACATATTTAAACCAATTAATGCATAGTTTAAAATAAACATACAGGTATAAAAAGTTTATTTACTGAGCAAACGTTTTATGCAATAAACAATAGATGCAATACTAAAATGCATGAAATTTTTATCCGTGCAAACCGTCCACTCCTTAAATTTTGTTCTGGATTAAATTTATATCCTGTCAGTTATGCCAAACACGACAATGATGAAATAGTAACTGAAATACCAGTTCAAAAGTCAAGCTTTTCTAACCACTGGAAGTATTTTAGGTGATACGTAAACAAATTAACACAAACTCTAACTCGAATGTTGTTTATTCATCAACTTTATGCTTTTTGGTAATGATGTTTGGTGATTAGCAAACTCAGGATCTAAAGAAAGACAAAGAATGAATGCATCTGGGTCACTGCATGAAATTTTGAGCCTTGTCACCCTAATCATCTGGTCAGTGGTCACGATATCTATATGCTGAAGTGTGAGCCTTTAAAACTAGTCTCAGTATCTTCCCTAAGTTGTCCAAGACACGCTTAAGGCCCATGAATGTGAATTACTGTCTCTAAAACAAAGAACATGAGAATAGCAGCAGTTGCGAAATATACAGAATGATCTATCTAGCTCATAATGGCGTCGATGTTGAGTTAATAATGATGTGAAGACCACGGCTCAATATCTTTTGGTTTCGGCAGATTTTAGAACAGTATTGACATCGGAGATTTTCTTAGTTTATAAGAAGTTTACTTATTACTCGTTTTTGTGTAGGCTGCAAGCACTTGCTTTGAGGAAAATTCATTTCTCTTGAAAAGGGTTCGAAGAGTCGGCGAAACTATGAACATCACCGATTAGATGTTAAATCTTTTGACACTTTCCTACTGAAGATACCTCTTGATATTAATGGGCGACTTAATCAGATTTCCATAGTTAGAAACACAGACGAGTTCAAAGCCAGTGACGAGCGATGTCTCGGTGGAATGTATGCTTCCCACCGTAACCCAATGATATGTGAACAAATATCCAGCTTCTTAAATATACAACACACAACAACCTGTCAACCATTGGTACTGATCCAACTAACTGGCTGGATTAATTATTGTGTAGTTGATAACTTTTAGGTCACAAGTAGTTTGTATACCCAATATCCCTATTTTGGAGAAACGTGTTTTCGTTTCGGATAAATTTTGGGCAAGCCGTAGTTGAAAACTATGGGGAAATTTCGAGGAAATGGCACAAAATCCCCAGAATTTCCCCAGGTTTGAGGAAAATCTCCAAAATGTTCGGAGAAATTTTAGGCTCTTCCCAATATTTCGAAGTTTTTCCCCGAAGTTTAGGAAAAACTACGAAACTTCTTACGACTTTGCAGAAAAACCCTAGGGAGGTCAAGCAGTTTACCGCCACCAATATTGTGTCTCCATCACTTTATCAATCCATTTTTGTGCCTTCAAATTACTAAAATATCAGACACCAAATCATCTGACCACCCTGTCTCCCTACTTCGCAGAAAATTTTATCAATTTTGGGAAGGTACGACTAAGAATCTTGACTTTTTCTCTGACCTGAGGACCTTCCAAAACACATTCTCAAAGTTTCCGGAAAGTCATATGAAGTTCATTGATAACTACCCAGAATTTTCGTTGTTTACAGTCTTACTGCTAAAGGCTCGAAGAACAAAACTGAACACCGAGTTGTCATGACAACACTGCAATCTCCCAATATCCAATGTTTCTAATACCACTTTTACGTGCTTCTATAAACCAGTCAGTTTCTCCTAGCTGACGTCCTTTTGTTTCGTATGGTTTTGAGTACTTGATTACGTCTAATGGGTGGTAGTCTAGCCAATCTACTGCTCTAATTCTAGCCGGTATGATCGTTAATTGTGAATTTGTATATCTTGCAGTTGAGTGAGTGCGTTTGTTACAAGGAAGCAGGATTTCTGAATGTCATTAGCTATCACATAACCAGACAGCAGGTTGGTTGGTTGCAACGTAGAAATAATAAAGTGAAAATGCAAGTGCTAAGAGATTATTGATAATAATATGTAAGAAGAATCATTGAGAGAAACAGAGATGATAATAAGAGTTATGTTGGTAACCCGGGTGATTTTTGAGACATGGATCGGATACAGGTAGTCCATGAGGGGATGATAATCTACAGGTGAGTACGTGTTTGTCGAGTCTCTAAGTTACTTTCTGAGGGTGTTGTGGTCACTTCAACTTGGGCAGCATTCCAATTAGAGGCAACTTTTTGTGAGAGAAAATGAGAGTGTACCTGGAAACTCTCTTCTTGCTGTACAATCCTGCGAGTTTGCCTCGAGGAGCTTGTTGATGTTTTGGTAATATGCTAGTGTTGGGGTGGCTTGACATACTTAATAAGTTGTATTTCGTCATCAGATCATCTCTAGTTCTCCTGTAACTCAAGGAGGATAATCTCAAACGTTTCAGTCTGCCCTCGTCAGATTTATGCTCTAAACTACTCATCACCCACTTGGTTACCCGTCTCTGTACTTGGTCTAAGAGATTTATATCTTATTGTGGATTTCAAGATATGGCCATGCGTATATTTTAAAAGGTCGTAGGAAAAACTCTGAAGTGATTACTCCAAGTTGTTTTCGCACAAATTGAAAGGTTGAGTTTGCCTTGAATAAATCTCTCACGTAGTTTAGACTAGTGTTCAAGCTCTATGTGGTAAAGAGCTCGAGATCACACTCCGAGGAAACAATCTGGAATGGCTTACCATTTACGGTGTGAGCGCTTTGAGTCAAAGTGACAAAGTGTTCATGGCATGGCATTTCGACGGATCAAGTCTTGACAAATTGTCTGCTCCCCATTGCTCTCTTGTTATAAGGTCCTTTTGAAGCCCAACTGAATCGTTTTCGCTTTTTATTGACCTAAAGATATTATCGTCGTCTGTATAGATCAGCGCCGATGAGCTAATTTTATCTGACAGGTCACTCTTCAACCCAAGCACACTCTATATACCTTGATACGGAACATCCTAATCTCTTGATAGTTTTGGTGATAGTATCAAAAGTAGTTAAATGAGGTTCGCTTTCACAAGAAGTAGAGTTAAAAACTTTGAGAAATCGATTAATATTACATGAAACGATATCCCAATGTCCTAAAAGACCGTTCAGCCTTACCATGTTTTGAGGAGATCGGATGCATATGAACTACCTAACCTGAACCCATTTTTCGTTTCGTGTAAGAGGTTACTTTTATTTATGTGTTCCCCCATTGGTTCGCTGACCAGCCTTTTCATCACATTCAATCGTATTAGGAGTATTACAACCGTTCTTTAATAGTCAGGGTCTTTTCTATCCTTCCTTTTGAAGATTAGAGAAAATTATCTGCTCCCGTTCTCTTGGTTGATGATGTGAATCTAGAGAACAGGTTACACACTAGTGTGCTGATGGCTTACACACAGTGTTTCAGGATTATAGACCGAGTGTCGTCACATCCTGGTGACTTTCATGGGTGTAGGGATTTTGGATTTTTTTAGTACCAACCTGGAGGAAGGACGAATACTTTCCAGACCCTCTACTGATACTACAGTTGATAAATTTTCGCGCTTACAGGCTCGTTATTTGACTGATCTATGAAGTTAACAATCATGATTTCTGCCATCGGTAATTTAGTAACATGTTTGCTATTTAAGCCTTCAGAAGTATAGATCCTTTGGTTCATAGACTTTTTCCTGGCCATGAATCCGTAGGAATATTTGGAGTTATTTTGCATTTTGGCTGCTACCTTGATATGAAAACACCTTTCACTTCTGACTTTGGAGTTGCTTCTGTTCATCAATACCAAGTTAAGAGCTGTTATCATATTTCTTCAAGAAGACTATCCGCTTATGTTAGGTTTTCCGTTTGGCCTATAGAGAGCGAATTGTGGCTTCCCTAGTCGAGGATTTTTGCTGTACAGGTATGTATTTACACTGAGGTTCATTGTGTTGGATGGCGTTCTGAAGGATCCCCTATACTATCTCCCAGCGGTCATCCACTGTTAGCTTCTACCACTCTCAAGGCAATGGTTCGTGTTGAAGATGCTTTCTCATGGTCATACAGTCTGTTTTAGTACGTCTAAGATCAGGAGTGCTCTCGTTTCTGTTCACATTAGACGTCACTGCACCATGTTTGCTACAACCTTTTGATGTGCGAACTTGGATAGGATGTTGACTTGCTGATGTCAATAGTAATTCACAGTCACTTTCACACGATAACAGTAATTCAGAAACTGAAGTCAGCAGCAAATAGCAACAATACTTCCACTTCGTATCCCCCTCAATAATCCCTAGCAGTGATGATATACGTAAAAACCAGAGGTGGTGCTTAACACAACCAGTCCAAAAGATGATGGATGGATGAGTGCTAACGCACTGAATTCTAGTATGAACGAATCAAACAAATAACCTCATTACGACAACTCTGTTGATACTAACGTAACGACTACAATTTCCGATGAAGGCTAGCGGAACTGTAGATCGGTTTTCTACTTTTGCCATAAACATACACCTAGCTCAGTATGAATCTGTAAATATTTTTAATAAAAGTGAGAAATACAAGAAACTTTGGCTGAAAATTGAGGCTTTTAACTCCATTGATAGACCTGTATGATCCCCAAGCAGTTCAGTGGTATTTGGGCAAAGAACCTACTACGGGTCCGTCCCTTTAGACGCAATAGTCAGCACCACATATCCTATTCGTCTTTGGATCAACTACAACGAATAGACCAGGAAAATGTTCTACAATCGGAATTTCTCAACTACGTCTACGTTTCTACATAAATTAAAGGACAAGTTTAGGGCCATCCTGGTTTCTTTGATTTTCCCTCTCATGATATTGAGTTATAATAATAATAATTTATTCTCAAATAACAGTTTGTTACATGAGGCATGCCAGTTTACAGGCAAGATCAAATTGATACAAATGATACAATATTCACTGCAGTAAATTACATAGCTGGGTTGATAATTTATAAGATATGAATCTAGGTGGTTTTAATCAGTGCCACAGTTGGCGCGCTCCATGAAATTCGCGTCGCAAATGTGCAACTGATGGTCAAGCATAGGTCCATTGAAGGTGGGAGCTTCTAAAGGTCGCAACCTTATGTCCCTTTGGAATGTCTGAGGCTTTGAGGATGGTGCAGGATGAAATCTTTCGTTCCATATCACAAGGGGGCTGAAAGAGGGAGCAAGTAAAAGAAAGGACGAGAGGCAGAGTAGCCAATATTCATGAAGGAATGTTTAAGGTATGATTACTCAGTCTAATTTTCTTTTATTAAGGTGTTTGTTAAGAAATAGCATTTTAATAGGTGGCTAAAATCGCTGTTACGACTATGCTAATTATTCTATTTATTCGTTTGCTGAATTGTTACTTAATCACACGCAACTTTATATATATATATATATATATATATATATATATATATATATATATATATATATATATATATATATATATATGGAACGAGTGACTTCATGCTGTACCATCCTTAAAGCCTCAGATATTTCAAAGCGACATAAGTTTGCAATTTCTAGAAGCTCCTACCTTCAATGGATCTATCCTTGACCATCAGTTGCACGTCGCAACTCCACTTTCATGAAGCGCGCCAACTGTTATATTGACTACAACCATTTACATTTAATATCTTATAAATTATCAATCCTGCTGAGTAATTTACTACAGTGGATATTGTATCATTTGATCTTGCCTGTAAACTGGCATGTCTCATGTAACAAACTGTTATTTGAGAATAAATTATTATATATGTATAACTATCCGTATGCTTGTCAAACCTATTTCATAAGGCTTTTGAACTATAAAACCCACCTCAACAATCCATACGGAGGCTCACTAACACTTCAATCAATACACCAAAAAATGATCCATTTTCCCTACTTCTTGTCTACATAACTTTTAAGCATGCTTGAAACTTTGAAGTCTTTAACATTTTACATTTCCACTTCGTTGTTTTTATGTCCTTAGTAATTGCCATGGTCGGAGTGTTCGAATAAACTAAAGATGTGGTACATTATGGGAAAGTCACTCATAGTAGTCAGATAAGAACTTCGTCTGTAGCTCCCCTAGGGTTTACTGTCGGCCCCAAGCTTGGGAAAAGTAGGAGGGTTTAGCATAAAGTCAACAACCTGATCTTGTACACAACGACACAGCTAAAAAAGGCTAACCAGAATAAACAAATTAGACTGCTTAAATTCAGAACTCTGAGTTCAAGGAAGAATTATGACGTTTCATGATGAAAGCCGGGATTATTCGAGAGTCATGATACCGATGCCCCTTCTAACAACCAGAGAAACAATTTTTCAGGTATATGGAATGTTTGAACAATGTGGGAGACCAGGATGACCGGTCGAATAGCAATAAAAAATTAGGAGATACAACTTGGCAGTACTCAGAATCAGTGAAACCCATTGAACCGAAGATGAACAGAAAGGATTAACTTCGGAAGTGCCGTCGCACTCTGATACTTTTCAAAAAAAAGAAAAAGCATTTACAAAACAGGAATCTCATGAATACGGAATCACCAAAGCATCATTCAAAGCCAAGAAGGAGGGGATCACAATGAATGTATTCGAATGTTATGCACCCACTAATAGTAGCAACGACGACAAAAAAGGACAGTTTTATAAGAAGCTTAAGTTGATCGTAAAGAAGTGCTCAGGAGAGGATCTTACCATCCTGACGGACGATCTAAACGCCTAAGTCTGGATGGGCAACACCGAGTATGACGATACAATAAAACCAAATAGACTGACTGGGAGAAAGGTCCGAGAATGATGGCAGATTTGCAAATTTATGTTCATTCAACAAACTGGTTATAGGCGGCACGATATTCCTACACTAAGCTATATGGATCTCATCAGACCACACCACGAATAAACAGATAAATCATATATGCATCAGAGAAAAGTTCGCAAGGTCAGTGGAAGGTTTGAAAACCAGGACTGAAGCTGAGATAACTTCAGATCACCACCTGGTGATTGCCAAGATGAAACCTAAGCTAAAAAGCACTGGATAGTACAACAGCGGTAGTACAGCCTCCCTACAAGATACCGATAAACTCAACGAAGTCAAGATAACTCACAACTACAGGTTCCAAGCCTTACAGGATCCACTGAAAGGACAAAATACTACGATGGAGGACAGCGAGACAGGAACAAAGAAGCTCTAACTTTAATGTGTCATGAGGTGCTGGGTCGCGAAACACATCATCATAAGGGATGGATCTCTATATTCTATATTGTACCAAAATATAATATTGAATAAAGCCATTAATAATAATAATAATAATTAATAATAATAATAATATAGAACCCTGGACAAGATTTAAGAAAGGAAGGACAAGAGGACAACAATTAGCGACAGTCGAACACGAATAAAGAAAGTCAATGTCCAAGCTAAATAAGCAGAGGCAAACAAGCAAAAAGTGCCTGGAAGACCTCGCAGACAGTAGAAAAGATGCAAAAGAAGGAAATATGAAACAACTATATGACACAACGAAGAAGCTAATAAGGAAATATCGTAAACCAGAGAGATCGTTCAAAGATGAAGAAGGCAAGTTTATCACTAGAATTCAAAACCAGAGAAACAGATGGATGGAATACCTTGAAAAGCTCTTGAATAGGCCGGCTTCATTGAACCCAAGGGATATCAAAACAGTACTTACAGACCCTCCTATTGATGTTGCTCTACCAACGATCGAAGTAATCAGGATGGCCATCAGACAAATCAAGAGTGGGAAAGCAACAGGACCTGACGATATACTAGTTGAAGCACTGAAGCACTGAAGATACCAAAGAAAGGGAATCTGAGCATGTGAGAATTACAAAGGCATCACACTACTCCCAATACCATGGAAAGTTTCCAACTTAGTATAACTGAACTCGATGAGAGACTCAAAACACACCCAACTTTGAGATCGACTTGCTGGATTCCGTAAGGATCGGTCGTGCAAAGAACAAGTCGCCACACTACGGATCATCGTTGAACAATCAATTGAATGTAATTCGTCACTATAAATCAACTTCCTTGATTATGAAAAAGCATTTGACAGTGTCGATAGAAAAAAGAGGGAAAATAAGGAACACGCTTCGACCGTCAAGAATCTGTGAATAAGTTACGGAACAGATAACAGTAAGTAGTAAAATATAAAGATGAACGAAGGTTCGAAAAAATGAAGACCAAACTAAAGTAAATATCCAGAACAAAATGACGCCAAATTTGAAAGGGTTTACTACTAATAAATGCTAATATTTGAATATTTACTCTTCACCATCTATATACTAGTTGCAAACACCTTAGTCTTAGAGTAAGCGGATGTCTTCGCATGCTCAGTAAACTTTGGATTACAAACAGTGGTCAGAGAAGCTGCTAGTATAAGGGGATCAAATCAATATCACTGTTTG